>JAUNZM010000753.1:0-1482349 GCA_033459285.1 Clamator glandarius
GGGAATATTTTATTATTATTGCTCAAAGTGATAATACTTGTTCATGTGGTTTGTATGCTGAATAGTTACATATTTCAAATGATATTCAGAAATCTCACAAAACCAAAAATTAATATTCCAGCAGTGTACCTTATAACACAAAAGTCAAATTATTCTTATGATGAAGAATAATATCTGCCTATATAAAAAGAATGAGTAAATCACTTTGTATATCTAAGTTGAAAACATTAAACATGAAAAATATATTTGAGGATTTTTTCTAAATGCAACTACATCACTAGTTTGCACCAAAAATATCATGCTCTGGCAGTTACAATGGGAAAAAAACAAACTTGCACAAGTGTCACTGAAGTAATGTATGTAATGATAAGCTTCAGCACTTATTTAGTATTTCAAATTCTTCTGTGCATTGACATACTAATTGCCAGCACTTCAGAATATATACTGACGAAATATACTTTGTGTCAGAAGGAAACACTAGATTTCCTGCACAATATTCAAATCACGGGATAATCTTAGTAACCATTTAAGTTAGAAGATACTTGTTCTGCAGTCTAACTGGTACAATGACAGAACATCGAAGTTGATGCAAACATATGAAGTAATTCTAGATTTAATCAATATCTTTTTGAATGTCAGTGTAGCAGCCATGAAGCTTTTTTTCCTTGGTATGCATGTACATGCATTTATGGCAGGGAAAGGAAATCAGTTTACCCTGTAAGACAAAAAGCCCTGCAGGGACAATGAGAAAGATATACATTACCTGCTGCCTATTTCCCACTGTAAAGACCATAAATCTTGTGCGGTATTCTCAGCATCTGGTGGGGTCAGTTCTACACTCTAATGCAGGTCATGTAGTTTTCCTCCATGTAAGTGTATATATATGTATCAAAACCAGGGTTTTCCTCAACTAGGCTGTAATTTAAATTTACTACAGTTTATTGCAATTTTTATTTTGGGTTTCAGCTTGGCTCTCAACCGATTTCTATTTTTCCTTTCAGAAAGCAACAGAAACTTTAAAAATACTTTATAGTACCAGACCATTTCATTTTATTGCCAAAAAAAAAATCACTCTCACTAAAGTCCACTCCCCTGACCTTTAAAGTGAAACTAGAAGACATATTCCTTCCTCATCTTCCCAGAAGAGTCACTGGTTTTGACACAGCTGCCTATACTGTTCTTGTCTATGGAGGCTGCTTCATTTTCTAACTCTCATCTGCTCTCTCTTTGTATGTGCATCAGTGTGTCCTCTTGCTAAAGAGATGTTGTCTTTTGTCCTGTTCTCCCTCTTCTTTGGCCTCCCAGTTCTGGGCAATTTCACCACAGAATATATACAATTCAATAGCGTTCCTTGTGCTGACAACTCTCTGATCTCAACTGCTCCTATTAAGTGAACATCACTATCTTCATAACAAAGTTCAGTGCACTCCTCTGCCAGGTTTTTACTGATGTCTAGCTATCAGTTTACTCTCCATGCCAGGCAGTGCAGTTTTCATTTGTTTCTCTTGCAAAAATTTCCATTTATTTCCACTCTTCATGGCACTATCATTGTACTCATTACCTCCACACATCATTTTTGGCAATTTGGATTCGCATCACTATTAAAAGCTTCACATCCAACCTACATCTAAAACTCTTGTAGATTAGGTCTGTGTAATTGCTCTTTCCTGCCTATTCACATAATTAAAATGCTAAGCTAGGGCTCTCTCATCTCAGTTTCTCAATGTCTTTTTCTTTGTCTCAAGAAATATCAAGGGTTATTCTCCAGCTCCAAAAGCTCAATCATCGCAGGACAGGTTTTGCACCCTCCACTAGGTGCCTTTTGATGAAATCAGAAACTTTGTTAACTTTCATAGACTATCCCCTCATTGATTACCTGCTTATTCACAATGTTTCCACCCACGACTTGGTGTCAGCCCTGATCACCTTTTGTCATATTTCTTATTAGTAACTTACTCCCACAGTGTCTCCTAGTGCTGGTAGGGATCCCTTAGATCTGCCTGTAAAATTGCATTGCTAGTATTCCTCCACTGTATTTTTGACATGGCACAATTGCCAGTACACAGTCATCTTCATTGCAGTCGCAGTACTACACTTCTCGGTACTACACTACATTTCTCCCTCAGCTGAACTAACACCACCTAACACAGGGTGTCCAAAACTGAGGTATTTTGAACTACACAGCAGTCTGTACAGTTACCAGAAAGAGATAGGCACTTCCATGCATACATGAGCACTGAAATGCCTATCTATCTTCAGTTCAATTTCCACATTTTTTCTCATTGTACTTACTAAGTCTGATAAAAGATGTTGCTTCTTCCTACAAATCTTGTGCTTACTATGTCCCCAAAAAACATGTAGAATGTCTTGCAAGAGTACAAGAACAAAATGACAACAGAGGTCCCACACATAAACACAAATCACAAAAGTCTAGTGTTTCATGACTGAAGGGAAGCCACTTTCAGGGCCAGGCAGAGCTGCTTTTAGAGCACAATAAAGCAACTCACCCTTGGCAAATAGAGGTTTATTCTTCCGTTTGCCATTCACAAAGTTTTACTGCCACTTCTCCTTACTAATTTCTAGCATAATGCCTTTTCCTATATAACTGGGCTAAATAGATTATACTTCTAAGGAGATGTGTTCCCTGTTGCAGCCTTTCAATTTGATACAGCTACTCGTATTTTAGTGCTAAGCTAACATCCATGCAGATACAACATGACATCTATGATATTCTTCTGTTTATATTGACCACACAGGAAGTACACAGGGCAGGCTGAACATCTCACTTTAGCAACTTAAATTAGCCTACTCTTCATATTCATTACTATCAAACTGTCTTATACTCAAATTACAAGTTGGCTGGAGAGATATTATGTTTTTGAACAGCCATTTTACAGTACCTCGCCTTTTGACTGTGCTGGGCTTTGCCAAGAACTTGGCTCTGTAGTAACTGCAACTGCACGAATCAGCACAATAAACCCAAGGGGAGTAGGCAGCTCGGGGTGGACAATAATTACATTAATGCAATCCTTATTAAACCACGCACAAAATAAACCCACCTTTTACTAGTGCAGTACAAATCAGAAGCATAGTGTGTTTCTACAGGAAGCCAAAAGAAGCACTTACCAGAAGGAACACAGTAGCCTCCACAGAGTTGATATCAAAAGAACAATGAAACGTTCTGCAGAAAGAGTTTGCCTGGACTGTTTCTGTTCACAATCATGGCAATCAAGAGCAATTTCGCTACCAAATATTATGCTAGCCCCAGGAACTGATAGATAACTCCAACAGTTTGTGTAAGTGAACTCCTATTACATGAATTTCTAAACCTGCATCTTATTCACAATGAATGTTTTTGTTAATTACATTTCATTTAAACAAGCACTTAAAAAAAAAAAGTAAAAGGTGTTACCAGTGACCAACAGACACAGCTATTCCTAGATTAACCACGTCACTTTGGTCTCAAAGCAAGTCAAATGGTTTAAGAGCCATTTGCTGCTTTATAGGTAGCCTTGTAATAACCTGTCAGCAAGGTACAGCTCTATCTGGCAGAAGACAACTTCTTGCATTAGATTTCTTGTATCACTTCCTTGCTTATTCCCCATTACTGAACCACCTCATAAACTCTGTATGTAATCCAGCAGTGCCTGTAGTAACAGCACACACCATATATGTTTGCATTAAGAAAAAATGTGTCCTTTCACAGTAAGAGACAAATGTAAAAGACATTCTGAAAAGATCATTAAAATGCAAGGAAAATGTGTTTTCTTGTTCAACACTATCATTAGCAGCTCTCAAATTTGCTCTATTAATGCCTAATCCATAAAGAGGCCCGAGCAACAGCTGAGTTTTTCAAAAGACCACAGTCTGGCCTACATGTGCCGTCTCTCAAGTTCACTGAAGAATGTCCATTAGCTGAGACATATTAGTCCATCAATCTACACTTTCAGTAATCATAGTCCTCATTGTTTAGTTTTTAAGAGTGCGTCAGGATCAGCCTTGGCAATAACAACAGAACAAAACCAGTTCAGCCTCCAACATTTCCATCTATTTCAGAAACAAGGTTAAGGTCAATGGTGTCTAACATGGATTTCAGCACAATGAACAAAATGTAGTTTCCTCCTTCAAAGCACACGCCCCATCTCCTCTGTGCTCCAGTCCAGCTCATGAACCCTATACCCTCTCATACCGTAGCGATTCTATGATTTTATGATTCATCAGCACACAAAGTCTGTGGCTTACTGAACAGTGGTAACAGATGTTGCCTTAAAATACTGAACCTGGTGATTTCCCACAGTGAAGTGTCCTGAAAAAACAGGTATCCTGCTGGTCTAAGAGTTTGTTCCATTGTCTCTAAAGGTGTCTCAGGATGTGGACACACGTCCAGTTTGGGTTTTCCAGTGTGTGGCTCCGCTGTGCTCATCCTGGATATACACTAGCTGACAATTTTGCCCTAATCTAAAGCAAAGCAAAATGTTTCTTTGGCAAGAAAACACAGGTTTGCTGGTTTGCCACATTCTTCTGTGGTTGCCATTAAAGATGGGAACTTTTTTTCACAGGAAGGTAGCTTTCTTGGGATATATGTCACCACAGTTACATCAAAGATAGTAGTACAATCTAGAGAGTCTAAGCTAGCTTTACATCTGCAGCCAAGAGTTACCAGCAGCAGTTTAGTCCCAACATCATGAAATTCAGTGCATTCATTAGCCATGTAATTACAGTGATTACACACCTACAGCTGATCAAGGTCAGGAACTTTAGCACTACTCTGAAGTCACCTGACTTGTTCCGGACTATGGGATTCAGCTCCAGATTCAGCAGTCTAAACTCAGGTGCATGCTATGTACACATCTACTTGGGAGATTATTAGGTCAGTCAGAGGGGACCCAGGCCATAGAGTAAAGGGAAATTGCAGAGGCATCAATCTCAGCCTGCTTACCTGTATTTGATAAAGTAAGATGGTTTTTAGGGACAGAAAAAAAACTCCTGGAGAGAAAGTGATTGAAAAAAAAAAATAGTTTAAATAGGCTGACAAATTAGAAGTTGGAGCTATTTTTGTTGTCTTTCCTTACTTTTCTATAGTTAAATCATGCCCTCCTTCCACTATGCGTTTGCAGAAAGATGCGTGTCTCTTTGAAAAAGTCACCTTTTACAGCAGTGAAATTAAAAGAAAAGCCAATGTATTCCCTCCTAGTCACCATAGTGAAATGCCCCCACTGTTATGTAAGATTTATTTGCAAAGCAATCCCATTCATCACTTAGCTCTAGAGTAGCAAACAACCCTTTTAACCCTTTCAAACTTGCATGCTTGAGCTCCTTTTAAAGCAAGGATGTCTTAATTTCATAACTCTATGTTTCAGGGATTTTCTTGTGTATTGTGAACTACAAACTTCCTGATCTTCTGTGGTATATGTATGTGTCATTTGAATTAAACAAAGACCAAAGATTTTCTGGCAAAATTAATGAATCCTCATATAACGTAGCAGGTTCTAGACCAATTCAAGTAAGCATGTGTATTTCAGCACAAATAGAAAAATCAGCTGTCGAATAGTTCTAATCTTAACCATTTCAGCATTAGATTTTCCGCATCAAATACTCATAGAAAATAAGAGTTAATCTTTTTTTAATGAATCCTGATCCATACTACTAAAAATATTTTTAAATATATATTCATTGCTTGCTAGCAAAATAGTCCTGTTTTGTTTCTAGCTAATGAACTATTAATATGTCCAATAGACTTTATTTTTAATTAGATGAAATGTTTTAAGAAACAAAATGTCAATTTGAAATAATGAAACTAAGTTGTTTTATTAATGCCTCCATTAGATTCTCTAAGGATACTTTCTCTTCCAAAGCTGGTCAAGAAAACAGAGTTTATTGTCAGAGATTCTAGAAAGAACAGATGTTTTCCTTTCCAATTACCATTTTTATAACCCAAAATAGCACAACGACAAGATAGCAAAACATACTTTGTGGACACTGGTATATGGAAACATTCCCAAATTAATTAAATTTTAAGGAATTTTTTTAAAAAAACAAAACTGGTTGAACTGGCAGACATCATAAATTATACATGTTAAGTTGCAAATTCAAACTTTATTAAGATTCAGCACTAGCAACTGCAGCAATGATATAGAAGGAAACTAATATTGACTAACAATTTCCTTGCTTTTGTGGATCATTTTAGGATGCCACAAAGCTAAAATATAATTGAAGGAATCAATAGACAATTTTTATGAAAAACATTGCAAATAATTATTTCACTGGTCTGGTGAGCACAGTGTGTAGTGGAAAACATTTTTAAATCCCACATATTTCCCAATTTAAATTTTTGTTCCAGTCTAGCAAAGCACTTGTATCTCTTTTATTTTAGTGGACTATTCCAGTGATTAAAATAAGGTATATTAGTGGGGAACCCTTAGCTCTTTTCTTATTTTTGTGTATCAATATGAATTTAACTTATGAAGACAAATTTTGTCATGCAATCTCCAGGACTAAGGTCATGAGAACAGAAAAAAAAAATAATTTTGATTTACCTTTGAATTTCAGCAGAGCTTGTGTTTGGCCGACTTGCTTATAATTTCAGATCCTTCCAGTTTGTGCTTCTGTCATTTTTTTCATTAATTTTTAAAATCTTATGGAACTATTTCGAATTATCCTGAGCTTAATAAAAGCAATCCTCATTGTAATCTCAATTTAGAATCATTTTTGTGATCCTGAACTATCTGTAACAAGCCTTGGCAATGGTAAAAGTAAAGAAAATTCACAGTTTATGTCATGAAGACTTTGGAAAATAACCAGACAGTATTTGATTTACTCTTTTTGCACCAGGAACTTTTTGATACTAAATGTCACTTAAAGCCCTAACAGCTTTGCATACACATCAGTATGTGTTTAAAGACAAAATACATTCCCTTTTAACACGTCATGCTTCTATTAATTCCGTAATTTATGACAAGCATCAACACATACATAATGATAAAAATACTTTGATTTCAAAATACTATATCATTTTCAACAGTAAATTGTATCTGATAAGAGAAAAATTTCAGATGCTTTCAATGAAGCAAGAAGTTATGCATAAATAGTCATATTTAATGGCGAAATCTTCAAACATTAAGTTCATATCTGGGGTTTAACTGACTGATGCTCCTCATCTAAGAAAAATTAATAGACCACATCTTCAGGAATTTAACAAGGGACATAGGAAGACAGGAAAAGTTAAAAAGGGAAGTCAGGGTAGAAGGTGTAAGATTATTGTGAGTCTCATGGAAAAGAGCTCTTCTGGGACCACAGGTGGCTCCATAAGCTATAAACAGTTAATCTTGCATTTCTTGTGCAGCAAAAATTCCCACTAGCCAATAAAAGTTTTCTTTGAAGTTCTTTAAAATGTTCTATTTTATGCATAATCAGACTTGAGGATTATACAGATCATGTCTATCAATAATGCATGTTTTCAACAGAAGTTATTCTCCTTGAGTTTAAAACTAGCAGCAGACGTGCATCATGAGATTTTTATTTTAATATATTATCGTCTAAATCTGATAAAGGCAGAAGTTAAATAAAAATATGTTATGTGACAACAGAATCATGAAAATGCATTCAAAAATTTCTCTGAGAATTTTAAGGTGAAGCAAACATAGTAAAAGGGTTATTTCCAACCTGCTACATGACTGACTGGTAAAGAATTGTAGGTTGTCACACTGGGCAAATGATGCCTGCTTGCTGCATATAAATTTTTTGTTATGTAATGTGAACTACAACAACTGTGACTGGCCACCTAAGCATTCACACACAATCTTCACCAAGACTGCACCAATCAGACACAGTAGGAGAATCTCTTTCAAGCCTCTGTATTCCCAAGGAATCAGACCTTTGTCAGCATGTGGCTTCACTCGCCTATGAACTGCCCTTAATGATCATCTCAGCGTTTAGGGGGAAATTGTACATGGAGAGAAAGCAAGATGAGTGAGAGCTGCCCAGTTCTGCTGAAGTGGAGGTCCTGTTCGGTTCTCACCCTGCAGCACCAATGACAGCACCTTCACCAAATCCCTCACAGGCAAGCTGGGCCCAGCAAAATCATGTCTTAAAAGCAAAAATCATAACAAAACCGTCATCATTCCCAAAACAGCAGGTGGCTGGCTGAAGAATGAGGTTAACATATAAAGTCCCTTTGATTTATTTAGCCAGATGAAATATAGATGTGAACCCAGCACAGACAGATCCTGCTGAAAAGTCCTGATCATTGACTGAATAACCGTTTAGGAGGTTGGGAACAACTAGGTCTTTATCTCTGTCTTTCTCATGATTCTCACATAACTCTTAGGGATAGGAAAACATTATCTGCTGCTGGGAAGGAAATAATAAGGGGAGATACACAAATAGAGAGATATTAAGAGACAAGAAGAAAGAGAAGAAAGTAGAGAACAAAATGAATACAGATGAATATGTTGCAGTATCTTAAATTGAGTTTCAGCGTATATATTTTTTCAGTGTACATAGTTTCTACATTAGTATGCTTCTGATTTAGTTATTGCTTATTTTTCTCTTTTGCATTTTGTTTATAAGAAATTTTGCACAATGTCAGTGTATGCATGATGGAAAACTTATTCTGGGATTCAGTTTCAGATTCAGAAACAAGCAGATAGGAACTATGAAAGGGTTTTTTTTAAGTTCTTGGAGCAGACAGTGGAAAATCTAGTCAAGACAGTAAGCAGTGTGTAGAGCAGATGTGTCTACTGCAAGATGAGACAAATCATGTTAGATCCCTTTGAGTCCATTGTGAGATGCTCAAATCAGTTGTTTAAACAAAGGCAGGCAGTGCTGCTGGAGATGTGAAGACTGCCTACTCAGCTTACACTTGCCACTTGAGGATGGCATGGGTCCATGGATCTTATGTCGTATCTATCAGACCCATGAAGATATCCTGAATACAGGACTAGATAAATAAGTGTGTTTAGGCAACTAATAAAGAATTACATCCCCAATGGGAGCTCCAGCGGGAGCTTAGATGACTAGCTCATATCACACCGGGTATTTGAATTGAATCAGAATCCCATCTTCAGGTAAACTATTTGTTCTACACTTTTCTGGAATAAAAAAAAACCCCACAAAATATACAGCTTGCATTGCTCAGCAATTTTTGAAGATTGCATTAGGATGGTTTGAAGGCTAAATTATTTCCAAATTGATGTAGGTTTGATCTACGTGTTTTTCAATTAAAGCGTTAATTAAAAATTTGAAATATTAACTTTTAATTAAACACACTATATTAATGTAAAATTACCTCCAGTTACTATGCCTTTCACAGACATACCCACATTCATGCATAAATTCACTAAAAATTGTCAAAATAAATTAGTAGCTTTATCCTTTAGCTCTCATGAATCAGTAAGTAGTAAAAGTAATGTGTCATTTGTTAGTAATTCTTTTGAATATGTGCTATAGAGCAGCCTTTATTTAAAAGCTGATAAAAATTAACTATGTATATGGTTTACCTAAGCTACTGTTTGCATTATTTAGCTTTAAGACACAACAGTATATGGTTATTTTTTGTTAGCTGAAAGAAACGAGCTTCCAGAAGGTAATTTTTCCTATCTCAGGATATCACTTCAAGATGTCAGGACAAGTGTTCCCTTTTCCTCTCCACTCTCTGCAGAAAGAATATAAATGAATAGGCTGAATTAAATGCATGAACTCGGATGTGGTGAATCACATTTCAAGTATCCTATTTCTAGCAGTTGTCTTGTTGTTTACAAGGAAAATTCTGCAGTAACACAACCATAGGGAAAACCTCTGACTTTTGTGAGGTGAAGGTTCACACAAAAAGTGAACCAAAAACTTAATAACTCAGCTAAACTTTATTTAAAATAATTCATATAATTCATACTCATGAGTTTAGATATACAGTTTTTTGCAGTGTGTCTCACTGCTCAATATACACAAGAGAGAACAGCTTGCAGACCATGCTTATGTTGGTAAATCATCTGCTTTTCAACTGTCCTGTGCAGCCTCCCTAGAGTGAGGTGAAAGGAGGTCCAAGGCCTCAAGCTCCGGGAAGCTCCAGATGAACTCCTCCACCCAAATGCTAGAACATCTCCAGATGTTCAGAAAAACATGTTGTACATAAGACAGCAGTGTGTTTTAACAAAAAGTGGATTTTAAAAATTGTCATCTGGATTTAAAATAGGAATTTAATCATTTCCCTATAACACAACAGTTCAGAAATCAGCTGTTTTTCTGAAGTGTTTTTCAAATTTCAATATAATCAGAAAAATTAACATTTCTAAATTTGTAATTCTACTCCATCCACAACAGTAACTTCCACAAGCAGTAGCTTATCACACTTTTCTTAATCATTTCAGTAACGGTTGTTGATTAATAGAATGGAATGTTGATTAATAGCATCATATTCACTGCCTCAAAATTTATGGAAAAGCTGACCATTCATTTGGAATATTTTCCTATCTCTTCCTAACTGAATAGTCATAAAAATTTATATTATTTATGGCAGTTTATTCTGTGCATACAAAAGTATCAATTATTTTTAACCTCTAAACTAAGAGAAGGCATATTGTCTGTCACTGAAGTTTTGAGTTTGACATCAGTTTAAGTTCTCCCATTAAAAAAGAGTCATTAGAGCAACACGAAGACTTACACAATCAATCTGTCAAAAAGATATTCCTGTAAAACCTTCAAAAAGAAAAACTTTCTTGTCAAACAGGCACAAATTGTAGGTGACAGTCTTTAACTTTAAAATTAAAGCCCTGAGATCCCAAAGACCCTGCTTTGCTCCCATATCCATGGAAGATAAAAGCATTTTTTGGAAAAAAAAATAACATTTAAGTAATAAAATGTAGCAGATTATGTATTATACAGAAATACTTCTATGTTTCTCATCATATTAGCCCCAGGGCCAAATACTCCCTGTAGTGATAGGTCTGAAAATTAGACATACTCTATACTTTCTTTATTCTCATACAGTTCATTTAACTGTATAATATTGAAAAAATGATTATATTAATGTACTAATTACCACATGCTTGTTGCACTAGTCAATGGAAACTGTGCATAGGAGTATCACTACCAACAACAATCCAGTGTCTCCTGAATTTTACTAAAAGATACCACTGATACCAATAAGTTCTCAGTGAAACAGTGAAAGCACAGGACTCCATAAGCAGCAAACCTGTATTTGGGTGCTCACAGTCACTGCAAATAGTCTTTACTATAAACAGACTATTTTCTTCAAATTTTGAAGGATTTTGGCTTTTGCTATTTTGGAATGACCTCAGTCTTGTTCTCTCTCTCCCTGGTTTGATTATTCATAGCTATGCTCCTCACCTTCTTTCTTTTAACATTTCATTTATCACTGTCACTACAGACAGACCCTCTGCACTTGCTGAGAAGGGCACCCTTTTCAGACTTAAGATCCTCCTCATTACGTTCGGAGAAGTAAAAGTGTAATTCAGCCTATTTCAAGAGACACTCTCAGTCACAATGAAACAAATCAATAAACAAAATACCCATGAATAGAGAGGATGGTATCTGAGGAGCAATCAAATTAACTTTTTGAAACAGTCCTGACAGTACCTGGGCAAGGCAAATATTCACAGTTATTTAACAAACTAAATAGTTTTTCAGTTCAGATTCTGAATTTGCTTTTCAAAAGGCAAGAATTAAAACAGAAGACAGCAATTCACATCCTTTCCAGAAGACACTCTGCAGGAATAAAACAAAAAATAAGGTAAGACCAAGAGAAGCACACACAGTAGCTACTGACTTTGTCACAGAGATATAGAAAAAGTGTTGAAAGAAACCTTAAACATAAAGAAGTCATGAAAAACACATGGCTGCAAATCTATTGTAAAAAGACAAAAAAAAAAAAATCCATTAAGTCCTGTTCCATCCATAACCTATAGACACAGAAACTGGAATATTTAGCATGATTGTTACTAGCTCATTTTTTCTTCTTTGCACGTGGTCTATCTGCAGTGGCCTGAATGGCCATAACACATGGCTACCTAGGCAGGATCTTACCTGACCACTTGAATGACAGAAAACACAGCTCTTACACTTGACGTAAGAGAAATAGCCTTGGGTTCAGCCATGCCAACCCCAAAGTTAACCTCAGTATGATTAATTACTTTTGGATTAGGTGTCACTCAAGAGCAAGTAATGCGCTATAGTCAAATTGATTTGTTGCCAGTAAACGTGTATTTTAATGTGCAAACTAGTATCAAGTATAAGACCCCAACAAAGATGGCTTTGTCCCAGAAAGTCAGAGGGAGAGGAAAGGGCTTTGTACTTCACTGAAGCACTTACTGTTACATCAAGCACAGGAGGTGGATGACTCCTACAATAATAAATAAATTGAAGGGAAACAACTTGTATTCTGATTAAGGAAATAACAAGGTTATCTTCTGCCTGAGAATAGAATTTTCCAGTGAAAAATAAAACCACTCAGGACTGATTGAACCCTGATGGTCATGGAGAGAGGGAGAACAGTAGCTGATGCAACTTCAGAAGTAATCTGCACACTTCAGAAAACTAGACTTGTAGCAGCATGGAGTCGTTTTTTTAAAAAAAATCTGTAACATTTCCTATCACATTTTACCACTATAGTTTAAAATACACCAAAAGCTTCCTACATCTGTGGCAAGCATCTCCTTTTTAAAAATATTTTCTAAATTAAATTAAGTAAAATTTAGATTTTGCATTATTATATTTTCCCCCCTCTTGAATAACGCACTGCTCTTTTACCACTACACAACACTCAGGTCAAGTGGGGACCACACCTAACAAAACCAGAGCCTTTCATTTTCCATATGGAAATGAACTGAGATCGTAACAAGAAAAAATACAAGCCAGTTGTTAGTTCAAATACATGGTGGAGGTAACAGCAAAGACTATTTCAGTCCTACTTTTCTAGCCAGAAATATTCCCCTAAACTTAGCTAGCAAAACAAGCTGGCAAGATGATGTGCGCATGACCATCAGTGAGTGGAGTTACTCAAAAGTGACTGTCAACACTCTCTCCTCTCTTCCTTCTCACATGGACCTACTCATGACTCGTAAGGCACTAGCAAACCTTTTATTTAATGATCTGCAATGAAACAGGAGTGCTAGACCACAACAGCGGCAGAGATATGGACACTAACTCTTGACACATGGCCCACATTCTTGTTGTTACTACTGACATTGATTAATTATCTAGGAAAATAATGCACTGACCTCTTTTAACTGCAGAAAATCTCTGATTTAATAGGCTCCAGTTTTTTAAAATTTTTAAATCACAGTCATTACAAGTCTAACAGCATAATGGAATATGTGACCTTCATTTTGTGCCTTTTAGCATTTAACAAAAGCATATTTGCCTCAGTGCAGTAGCAAAAGGGCTCCAAATTAATTCCTGACTGGATGCTGTAGAAGTTTAATTAACTAAAGAGCCTTCTTATTTTCACTCCAGATGCTCCTAGAACTAGATACACCTATGTCAGTTATAACTAACCACAAAATCCTATACTACTCAAAATAGTTTTAGAGGATCTGGTGGAAATCAAACTTTGTGAAATGAAGGAGGTAATTTACCTGTCTTTTAAAAGCTTGCCTAGAATGGTGAATATTCTCAGATGATTTCAACCCATATTAGTAGTGGTGAAACATGAATTGCCACAGCCAGACATGTCAGCAGAGACAGAGTTTTTATTTAATCTCCATAACTCTATGAGTGAAAAACTGTTCCCCACAAATTTTTCTAGTAATTTTTTAAGATTTTACATGGCTACTCTTTAAAATACTAAAGATACTAAAGAGGCACTACACTGTTCTTTGGAGCACACATTCTGTTTTTCAAACCCACTTTTTGACACAAATCATAATCTGCTATGGAAATTCTGGGCTTTGGAGATATTTCAAGAATCTTTTCATAAAAATATGATTCTTCTCATTCAAAAAAAAAAAATATATAGTGAAAGTTTCACAAAGCATTTCCCCAAACCCATCTCACCCACCTAACTGAAGAAAGACATCTTTTCAGCTCCCTTTACTGATCATTAAAAAAAAGCAAAAATATTTGAGTAGTCTAAACAAAAAAAGGCTATAATAAATAATGTATTTCTTACTGCAATATTCACTTATGCAAGAACCATCATACCTCTGCAACTTGAAAAAAGAATTAATTCAGAAAATTTGTACATCCTTATCATATGCAAAAAGTCAGTAGACCCAAACCAAAGCTCACAATGCGAGCTCATCTTCTGTTTGCATAGATCCTGGTGATGGGTTTGGTAACAGGAGTACCACAGAGAAGTGGAGAAGAAACTCCATTAACTGTATGGAATTTAAAGAAAGCCTATACCTTGTTAAAAATTGGTGATACTGGTCAGATGTTAGGTAAGCAGGTGAAAATACTGTTCTCCTATTAAACGTATTATAATTTCTTCAATATACTTTAGCAAAATATCTGTTCTGAGAAGTAAAAAGACAAGACATTGTTCTTATGTTCTTTATTTTCATGCATGAAAGCTTTTCCGTCATGTTTCCAGAATGCCTCAGCATAGCTCCTGGTTTCTTTAATCTGACATTTCCCTTCCTACTTCTTAGCCTTCCCTTGCCATCTTTACTGAACGTGAAGTAAAATTAGAAAACATTTGTTGGAGTAGGCAAAAAAGAGGTTCATCTTGACAGACATTATCTGTGTAGGTTTGCCAGACCCTCTCTACATTCAATATAGTTACAAGTGTAGGCACAGTGAAAAATCCATTCCATGTATTTTAAATACAAAGCTTGGAACGCAATACTCTCCAGGTGCACTTAGGCAATTTTTTTAAGTAGATCAACATTGCAGAATATTACGCATTAAAATAAGTCTTGAAAGATTACTCCTATCTAAACAGGCTGTATCATCCTGATGATATAACTAGTAGAGTTGCACCAGGGGAGAAATTTTATGTCTTTTTTTTCCATGAAGGAACACACAATATCTTTAAAATCTTTGCATAAAATACTCTGTATATGAGTAGAACTGCATAAATTATAGAATCATAGCATCATAGAATGGTTTGGGTTGGAATGGACCTTATAGGTCATCCAGTTCCAGCTTCCCTGCCATGGGTGGGAACACCTTTCACGGGTGGGGACACCTTGCACTAGCTCAAGTTACTCAAAGCCTAATCCAACCTGGCCTTGAACACCTCAGAGGATGGGGTATCCACGACTACTCTGTACAACCTGTTCCAGTGCCTCACCACCCTCACAAGAAAAAATTTCTTCCTAATAACTAATATAAATCTCCCTTCTTTCATCTTAAAACCATTACTGCTCATCCTATCACTATACCCCCTGATAAAGAGGCCCTCCTTGTCTTTCCTGTAGGCCCCCTTTAAGTACTGGATATCTGCCTTATGACACTGCCATAAATATCTAGAAATCATCACTGTTAAAATTATTTTCATTCCAAGTGCTGTTGGGAAGTTGTTAGATATTGATGCAGGTAATAGTCTGAATTTAGAAAAGGTGACCAAGGTTATAGTTAGTGTTACAAAAATATAGATATACATTACATTTACCAGTCTCTTCACTGTTCATTGATTGGGGTGGAAGTGTTAAATTACTTTGTGTTGCTTGTGACTTAAGGCATCCACTGCATGCAATTTCTAACACAGCAGTCTACAAATATGATCACTTCTTTAACCTGTACATCTAGTAGGAACACTAGTGTGATCATAAATTCTCTATTAACAAATCTAATTATTCCACCCTTATTGGAGGCAATTATTATGTTTTGCAGAATAAACTGGGACCAGTATCCTGTAAAAATAAAAATTAAATTCTCAGTTCGTTCTAGTGTGATCTGAAGCAGCCTTTCTTTCTATGCTCTGCTTATATATGCGTATTTATTTTCCATATTAATTTTATTGATATGTAATGTTACTAAACAAAAAATATTTGCAAGAAGCAGATGAGTAGTTTTAAGCATATAATGCTTATATATATAATATTGCACATGAAGAAAAAAGATACATCTGCAAACACACCAGAAATTTGAGGAGTTTGCATCTATGCAAATTTTAGGGAAGAGCTTTTAGAATTACATACATTACTCATTTGGATCAGAGACCAATGTTCTTTAGATCTTGTCCTGTAATATTCCTAAATTTAACCTTTCAAATTTATGAATTTCTAAAAATCTAAAATATTTTGATTTCCAAATAACCACTGATTTTCAAAAAACTAAAAACCCTAGCCTTCACAGAGCAACCCTGTCCTATTTGGTGCACACTTTCTTCCAATATATATCTCCCTGAAACCCACAACAACAAGGTTTCGGAGATTCGTGATATATGCAAAACAGCAGTCTTCAGAATGCAAGCAGTGATTTGGAATTTTCTCTATTTTTTCATAACCATTTATATCAGGAGATAATCTGGATTTCATGGCAAATAAGCTGCAGTTGTATCAGGCTAGAAACAGTACCTTTGTGCTAGTGCAATGAAGAGATCCTGAAGTCCTATGAGGATTATATCTCACATCTGCTAAATACTGTGCAACACTGCAAAATTTTCCTATGAAGCCCAGTGAAACACTGGATCTTTGCACCTGCATTCGAAATGCCCTTTTTTGAAATCTTAGAGGATGAAATACACATTTCAGAACTTTAAAAGATAAAACCATGAAAAATGTTTTAATACCTGAATCACTTAGCCTTCTTTTAAGCTTAGTAAGATGATAACTATTTATACCTCATGTAGCTTTACTAGAAATTAATTTGATAATCTAAAAGGCTTCATGGCAGAAAGAAGAGGGAAAAAACTCAAGACTTTTATGTCCATAGGCCAAAAAAATCAAGGATACTGGCTTTGATTAGAAGATACTGGAGCACATTAAGCTCCATGAAAAAAAATCAGGATATAGATAAATCCTATTTCAAGTTGTACAAGGAAATATTTCCATATTTAAAGGCTCAAAATACTATTTCCTCCTTTTTTTCCTAAAAATAAACAAGCTAAAAAAAATCATTTGTATTTGCACTAACAGTGTTTCTGGACCTTAAATACAATTAAAAAAAAACCTCAAAAAATTCTTCCATAATACAGGAACTGGAGGTATTATACTTAAAATGTTTTGTACCCCAAGAATTGTTACTTTCATGGGGTTTGACACAAGCTATACAACTATTTAAAATATGCAGAATTCACTTTATTCAACTGCCGCAGATGTCATTGCAACATTTGTTTGTTTGAGAACAGTCGTTCAACACTGACAGTTTAAAAATCTTGCAATAATATCTCAAAGTATACTGGTATTCTACTTAACAAACCCAGCCTAGAATCTAATACTGAAAGATTAATACATGCTCAACTACATGTCTACTTCAGTGAGTGATCAGTTGAAAGTTAAGATTGTCTATAGCTTAGCCCTTCCTCGCATAATAGTGAAAAGGATCTTAAAATATATTGCCCCTCACCACAAGAAGGATGTTGAGGCTCTGGAGCGAGTCCAGAGAAGAGCAACAAAGCTGGTGAAGGGGCTGGAGAACAGGCCTTATGAGGAACGGCTGAAAGAGCTGGGGTTGTTTAGCCTGGAGAAGAGGAGGCTGAGGGGAGACCTCATTGCTCTCTACAACTACCTGAAAGGAGGTTGTAGAGAGGAGGGTGCTGGACTCTTCTCCCAAGCGACAGGGGACAGGACAAGAGGGAATGGCCTCAAGCTCCACCAGGGGAGATTTAGGCTGGACATTAGGAAAACATTTTTCACAGAAAGGGTCATTGGGCACTGGCAGAGGCTGCCCAGGGAGGTGGTTGATTCACCTTCCCTAGAGGTGTTTAAGGCACAGGTGGACGAGGTGCTGAGGGGCATGGTTTAGTGTTTGATAGGAATGGTTGGACTCGATGATCCAGTGTTTTTTTTTCCAATCTAGTGAATCTATGATTCTATGAAATCTAAATTACTTTTATTAAAATCTGTTCCTTAAGTCTCATGATGGAGATTTTTATATATAATTTCATTTCAAATGTATTATTTAAATGAGCTATTAAATAAACAAAAGAAACTCCATAACTTCTAATATTTTCCTTTCATATGTAAAGAAATTAAGATAAAGAAGAAAGCAGGGTCTAGTAGAAAGAAAGAGAGAAGTTTTTTGGAACAAAATTTGTGGAAAAACTTGCCCAAACTGGAATTGTTTGTTAACATGTTTGTTGAGAGGGCTTTGCTCAAGTGTTGCATTTGCACTTATTTGAACAGAATAATTCTGTTATCATGTCAAATATTAATAATAATATTTAATCCAGAACCAATTATTCTTCCTTACTGACCATAAGAATAGTGGAAAATGAGATTAAGTTAATTTGGGTATCATAATCATTAAACTTTTACTCAACAGTTCATTGAATCTTCATTATGTACTTTGAACATCCCAAAAGTCTGTCTTCTGGAGCTGCAGAGTTGATCAGAAAGCCCACAGATGAATTGCATTCAGGTGTTTGGATGCTACATTGCTCAATTGAAGCCTCCATCACCAAAATTCATGCCCAAAATAATAGAACTGGTTTTATTCTGATCAGAACGAGTCTTAAAGCAGTAACAGTGTTTGGCATAGTGTGGTGTTAACAGCAAGAAAATAGGTAAAAGTGTCACTAAATTAACAGGAACTAACAGGACTTCAGCTATCCAACCCATAATCAAGTAGAGACATTTACATGGCTTTACAGAGCCCAATATTTTTCTAGAGCAGTTATTTTCAATAAGTTGTGTTAATAAGATGCACAGGGGGTAGCAAAACACATCACATTTGTCCTCCTACATGCATGAATGACAGTTCTCACGGGAAGCACTGTTTCACAGTCTTTATGGGTGAGTGCTCAAGCAGGGATAAATGGCACATCCTACTGTAAATATTTTTGCTGTGAATATCTCCCAAGACAAATCTTATGGTGAAAGCAAATTCTTTCCTAAGCTGTTATCAGAAACCAATATTTTTGATGCTTCCAAATTATTGTTACCCCCAGCAAAGACAGAGAATATTACTTCAGATCTTCAGATGACATATAAAGGGAGAGAAATTACAGAAAAATGCACAACCTGAAAATATACGCAATGCTTTTAGGACCATGCCCAGCTAACCTTACCACTGTAATTTAAATTAGGTCTTTAGGTTCATACTCTCTTCCTCTGGGCAGACTGATTTCCTCATGTATTAATATACTATACTCTTATCCCATTACGTAGAGTCATCCAATCCATTTTTCACTTACACACATATCTCACACACCGATATATTCACAGTCAGCCAAAATTTGCTTGAAATAAAATTACAGTATTTCCCATAATATCCACTTTCTTTTTGTGTTAAATAGGTTCAACATTTATCTGTGATATTTTTTTATCACATCATGCATCACAAACCCACAGAGCAACTGGTATGGAATTACAATAGGATGAAGGAATATGACTTATTTTATGTTTGAAATATGTATCTTTATATGGTAATAAATGCCTCTCTTAAAAGGAAAATTAAAATCAAGCTGGCAATTTTATCAAGCTGGAATCAGATAATTGAAGCCCCTACAGCAATGAACACTTCTTATGCTATGAAGCTGGAACCAAATTTTTCATAGGTAACAAAAATATTTCTGTGGATTGTTTTCATATTTCACTGGGTGGAATGACCAAGGGGAATGTTATATTGCAACCAACTCAGAGATTTAATAGTAAAAATTAAAAAACTAACATGAAATTAAGCATTTAGATTAGAAGAGACATCTGCAACATTGTTTCTTCTATCTTATTTATTGAGAAAAACAAATCTCTATTGTTTACTTTCCAGTCTTAATTGATATAAAATCACTGTGTTAACCTCTGGAGATCATTCAGGCAACAAGACTATACTATCTTTATCTGACCATTTGCCAAGAGAAATAGTATTGTCCTACATTTGGGGTTTTCCTTTGTGTTAAGGTCTTATTTCTGATTTAATATTTCTCTGGTAAGTAGACTAAAAATCATAACATGCATATTATCTTTCCCTGCCTCCTGCTTAATCATTTATGCTGTCACTGAGCAACAATTATCTTCATATTATTAATAAAACTGATGTTTTCTACAGGGTCAAGACCACCAAAAACTTGCTTTTCTCTCCAGAGGTATAATGCTCATTAGTTTGCTCTGATGTTTAACCTTGACCACGTACAGTTAATATCCCACTGTTTTCTATCTCTTTTTCCAAACCTTACTGACTCACAACTATTTCTGGGTTTACCACTTCAATATTTACCTTTGTGTCCACCCTCCAATTCACTTAATATATCACATAGCACACCAATTCCCTTTTATCTCTGCCCATCAATGTATGTTTAATAGAAACACAATGTAAGAAAAGTATAAGAACTTGGGGGGAGGGTTGGACAGGATGATACAAGGGACAGACAAGACACACAGATATACTCACACTCAAGTAAGTACCATGATAAAAGCTGAAAAAGACTTGGATTTAACAGTGGAGAGTAAATTAAATAGATATTTGTAACAGCCTAGATTAACAATGAAAAAACAAATAGCTATGTATTTTTCATTTAATCTTATCTCTGTAAAATGATAAAAAACAACAGGACTCTGCGTGGAATATTGTGTTCAGTTCCGTCTTCTGAATTAATAGAAGGATAGTGAAAAATTAGAGTAAGATTTTTTTTCAGGAGGGAGGATTAAAACACATCATTAACAGTGTGTTGAAGAGGCTTACAAGGTGGAAAAGGAGTGCAATTTGTAGGGACTGACTCCACAAATTCCAGAACATATGCAAGTGAATTGCTGTTTCTGAGCTTGGTCTAATACTTTCAGTTTTCTTTTTGTCTTAACATTGCTTTCTTTCCTTTGATTTTGAAGTAGTCCAAATGAACATTCAGTGGCGATTATTCATTATTTGCCTTCAGATTTCTGGGGCCGGTTAAAAGTTGAATCTCAGAATGGCTGATCTTAGAAGGCACCATTAGGGATCACATATATCCTGGGGAACACCACTAGTGACAGGCCTCCAGCTGGACTTTGTGCTGCTAATCATGGCACTGACAACTTCCAGTTTTTCCATGTCCTTTGTCAGCAGGTCATTTCCCCATTCAGTGGCAGGTTCACATGTATCCTAGCATTCCTTTTGCTGCTGATAGCCCAGTAGAAAACCCTTTTTGTTGCCCTGCTACCACCTATAATAGTTTCAAAGGTAAATATATTTTTGTGATGATAAAATTAGTTTATTACAATAGTTGTATATTCTTAAGGACACGGAAACCTTTCTGTTTCAGTGGAACATAATGAAGTCTCAAGAAAAGCTCACAAGGGCTAGAAACAGCAAGGTGGATTCATACCAAGGAAAAAATCTTTTCTTACAGACACTATTCAGACAGAATTGGTGTCTACATGTGTTGATAGGTAGTATGGGAGAAGAGAGCAAGATCTGATTGCATTCTGGATAAGATACTTGTTTACATTGGCCAGCAAACTCAAAGCCACTGCTGAAAAGACTAGTCAGGTTTTATGTACTCCTTGTTTCTCTTTAGATACTCAATCAGTATCATAGATTCTTTATGAACATTTCAATACTAAATCTGCAGAGAAGACACATTGTTAATACTAAATAAATGTTAAATCCCTAAATGACAAGTTGAATATCTGAGAAATATGAACAGAAAAATTCACAAGCCCATTATTGCTATTTCAACATTTTTTTACATAAGGGCTTGACTTCCAAGTAGCCTGTTAGCTATCACTGCATGCTATATAAGATTGTACTGCAGTCTCAAAGGTCCAGACAAGCAAAACATTGATTTGATAGGCAGTCTGTCTTTCTAAAAAATATTGTTGGAACACTATGAGTGAAGAGACAAAATGTGTTATGATCATAGCAAGAATTTTAGCAGCAACAGTTCAGACCATCATTTTTTAGGTTTATCGTTGGCTTTGCTCCAGACACTCCCATATGATTAATCATGTTATGCACGTTCGAAGGCTTTGAGGTGAACAATATAAAGGAAAGTTGATAGATCTGAGAAACTAAAATAAACAATTTAAAGAAAAAAAAAGAAAAAATATTGGTGTGAACTGAACAGTATCCTTTGCCCTAAATAAGCAGAAAAATAAGCAAGGAATTATGTTTTAGTTAAATAAACTACACTTTAAACTTTAACTTCATGTCTAGTCTTCTATTTGTCAGTTTCCACTTACAAGTTTCAACCACAGTCTCAAAAACTAGAGGTATTTGGAAAGATAATAAAGTGTTCTTTGTATTAAGCACATTGAGTACATCCTGTCTCTTAAAACATGCTGATAAATAAGCTGTAGAGGAATTTCTATAATTAAACAACAATTATTAATTAAGCAAATATTAAACAATTTCAGCTGCTGCTAGCTGCTGCTAGCTGCTCCTTGCACTTCCACTCAGTGCTAAGTAGCTGGTTAAAAGAAGTAATTGTTTTTAGATACACAGTTTTACTCATGGGATCATGGACTGAAGTTCTACTCAATCTAAACTGACACATCTCACTTTCTTCTGGTGATGGAATGTGCATGATAATGTGCAGATGAGAAATTACATTTAAACTGTATTTAACAACAGAGCAAAAACTTAGTATCACTGCAGAGCTGAAGATAAGATTGAGGGTGACTAAAGCAGGAATTTCTGAGTTTTGTTTCTCCTGGGGTTCAACTGTACTCCTACTACCCTTATGAATTCTATCTGCAGTATGCAAAACCAAAATGATTTGCCCTCCACCCACATTTTCGTTGCCAAAACCAAATTTGGAACATAGATCTAATTTATAGACCCTTTACAGACTTTCTCTTAAGAAGGATCTGTTGTTTGCCTAGAGAGAGGAAAAAAAAAAAAGAAAAAAAAAAAAGAAAAAAAAAAAGGTTTAAGGTGAGACATTTAAAAATTATACCTGAAAAACTCCATGAAAGAAAAGCCATAACCATGCTGTTCAGCAATTCCGGCACAAACAACATTTGCGGATGCTCCAATCAATGTTCCATTACCTGCAATG
Source organism: Clamator glandarius (assembly GCA_033459285.1). Taxonomy (NCBI): domain Eukaryota; kingdom Metazoa; phylum Chordata; class Aves; order Cuculiformes; family Cuculidae; genus Clamator; species Clamator glandarius. Next base: position 23,033 of record JAUNZM010000753.1, read on the forward strand.
CAGAAAACAAATACCAGTTTATAGTTGTACTCTGTTTCTTACTCTTCCTCTGTTTATTCTGTGCTAAAGTCCTAAGATGTACTAGTTAGAAAAGAAAAATAAATTCCTGTTGCATAGTCTTGAAACATGCAGACAGTATCTCCAAAACCTATATATAGCTCCACACTTTAAAGATGAGGCTAGTATCATTTTCTGATTCTACACAAGCCAGAAAAATAGGAAGGGAGCACAACACTAATCTAGCAGTTGTCAAAATTACACCAGAGACTTGCTTCAGATAAACTTTCTGATATCTGGTTTTACATATAAGAAGGTGCTATCAGATGATCTGAAAACAAAGGATGAAATACTTTGAGGTTGATGAGAAAAATTGATGACTTTTTTCCTTAGCAAAGTTGACATTGACAAATTAGTGTGGTTTTTTTCCAGAAAGGGCAACAATTTTTTTAATCTGGGAGGAGGGAAGTGAATGAGTTTGAAACACATTAAGCAGGACATTGGAGGGGAATGGTTTCACATCTCTCTGCGAAGGCAAAAGGATCACCACAGATACAAAGTTTGCTTACCAAACACAGTGGTTCTTTATTATATAAATAAACATAACAATGAACATCAATAAACTCCACCGAATTTCTTAAGAGAGGGAGACAAAAAAAGGAAAATAACCCTTATGTGTTTATAATAGACATCTATCCTCTTGGAAAAACTACATACTTCCCTTTGCTTTTAAGCCTTTCCAGTAACAAACCTATTCCTGTATTGTCTAAACTTTCAACAGTATGGCAGTATAGACAAAGCAGCTATTCAGAGCTCAGAAAGATCAACCCATTTTCTACAGTTTTCCCATGAGTCATACCTCAGACTTAAGAAATGCTGTATACTTGACTTTCCACAAAGCAGATGTCTTCAGCAAATGTTTCTGATCTAAGGCACGACTCAGGAAGTGACAGTGACTCCTACATTTTATTTCTTAACTCAAATCTTGAACAAAAGAAGTAACAATCTAGGAGAATTTTTTTATACTATGCCATGTCATATCTTTCACCATATATCACTATATTAACAACCTATTATTCTAAGAACAAGTCTTCACTTGCTCCCATTAACATGTAGTTACTTTTCTCATTTGGGCCCTGTTAAAAATTATTGCTCAGTGAAGACTGTTCTGGTCTTTGAGAGAAACAGATCAGAAGGCAATTAATGCTGTGGTTAATTGTTTTGACTTAGTTACTGTTTCAGGCCACCTGGAGATCAGTTTGCCAAAGAATAGGTCGGGAAAAAAAGGCAGAATTATTCCCGTAAGTATTCACACATGTTACCCATATGGCTTTCTGCACCTGAAAGTGCTCAGAAAACAAACAGGTTTCTGAAATTATCCTTAAAAATAATAGAACACTCTCAAATTCAAATAAAAATAAGTGATAGAGTTCAGAAGTAAGAAAAAAGGAGAGAAAAGGTGTGATGTGGAAAGAACATTGGAAGAAAGAAGATCATCATCTCCTAATAAGAAAAAAAGGTAGGAGAAAGAGCTCAGTTGTGACAACTTCAATTCCAGTTTGATTCAAAGCCATACCAGTGTTAGTGGCAACTGAGATACAGGTTTTAGACTGGTCATTCAGGACTGAGTAACAACTTTAAGAAACAGGTAACCCTAAAAAGTTGCTCAGGACTTTTTTTTTAAAAAAGTTGACTTCATGAAAGCCAAATCTTTTGAAGAAAAAGCATTGGTGTGGCTAAGATTTTCATGACTGAGCCTAAAGAGAAAGCATGATTCCAATGTATTCCAGTATGGTCAATTATTATCAACACAAAATAGGCAGCAAACTGAGATTTTCATCCTGGATTAGAGAGATGAACATGGATATCTGTTGTCTCAGGGGAGTGGCCTAAACATCACCCTTTAAGAACAGGATATTTTTTTTTGTTTTCTTATCAGCAGCCTCAAATAGCTCATATGCTGATCCCACCATGAAAAAAGAAAGAAGCTGAAATCTTACAGAGAATGTGAAATTAAGAAAGCATTCCCCCCTGCTCCCTGCAATCCCAAATAGATGTTGTATTTCATGTATTTAATTGCCCTTCTAAAAATGGTGCCTAGGGTGCTGCTTGTCATTAGGAACTGCAGAGCTCATTTCCCTTGTGCTCTCTTTCCTTCAAAGCATATTTTAGTTACTTTAATGCATATTTGAATATATGAAATTGAACTTAGAACATCAGCGTGCCTATTAGGCTTTGGTATGACAAAGTCAACACACAAAGCATATGGCTTAATGCAAAAGTAGAACAAATGAATACAACTGATGTTATTAGAGGAGTCAAGCAGGAACACTTAAGGAATTTTCAATTCCAAAACTAATCAGTAGTCTACAGCCTGCAAACATTTCGTGAGAGTTTTCTGCTCTACATGCAGTGCAATCAAACATCACCATCAGAATAATATTACTGTAGACAAGGCATATAGCTTTGGCTTCAGATTAAAGAAACAGGACTGAAACTGCACTTATCCCATGGCTGTGACTAGCTATAGTTGAGATCTCCAAGCAGCATGCACTTTCGCATACTGTACATGGGCTATAGTAATGCCTTTACATAATGAAGTATTATGGAAAGAGTTTCTGCTTCAGCAGTGAATTGATTTCCCCAAGTAGATTTCACTTGAGGAGAAATTGTCACCTTAAATGTTATCTGGAAGGAGCAGCATTTCTTTTTCTTTTGTTCAGAGCTTGTGTGCAGTTTAATTAGGTATTGGCTCAGCAGGCTTCAAAGAACTACGCTGAAATTAACAACAGAAGCAAACTTTTGTTTCTCCTCCCAGGAACATCTGTCTCCATGGCAAACATTTAACTCGGTAGGGAAACAACAGCACTTTGACCTCTGAATCACAGAAAATCCCAAGTAAGGTAATGTACATAGAAATCTACACATCAAATTAATTCCAACTGATGCAAATGAAAGATAAGCATTTTCTAGGACTTCACCCAGTCTTGACTTCAGCTTCACATCATCTTGAATCTTTAGAATAATTAAGCTTTAAAAGTATACCAAAGACTCTTACTTGCATCTCCATGTGCTCAAAATGTAATAATACATGGGTGAATTCATAGAATCATGGGCAGGGACACATTCCACTAGATAAGGTTGCTTAAAGCCTCATCCAACCTGGCCTTGAACACTTCCAGGGATGGGGCATCCACAACTTCCCTAGGCAACCTGTTCCAGTGCCTCACCACTCTCATGGTGAAGAAATTCCTCCTTATGTCTAGTCTAAATCTGCCCCTCTCCACTTTATACCCATTGCCCCTACTCCTGTCACAACAAGCCTTTGTAAATAGTCCCTCGCCAGCTTTCTTGTAGGTCCCCTTCAGGTACTGGAATGTACTATAAGATCTCCTCAGAGCCTTCTCTTTTTGCAGGCTGAACAACCCCAACTCTCTAAGTCTGTCCTGGTATGGGAAGTGCTCTGGCCCTCTGATCATTTTTGTAGCCCTCCTCTGGACCCGTTGCAACAGTTCCATATCCTTCTTACATTGAGGATTCCAGAACTGGACACAGTATTCCAGATGAGGTCTCACAAGAGAGGAATAGAGGGGAAAAATTACCTCTCTTGACCTGCTGGTCACACTTCTTTTGATACGGTTGGCCTTCTGGGCTGCGAGTGCACATTGCCTGCTCATGTAAAGCTTCTCATCAACCAGCACCCCCAAGTCCTTCTCTGCAGGGCAGTTCTCAATCACATCATCTCCCATCATGTACTGAAATCAGGGATTGCCCCGACCTAGGTGTAGGACTTGTAGCTTGATTTGGTACCTGCAGTACCCACCAGCCATGATCCTTCAAGCCTTCCGCTTCCATTAGTAGCTACTTCTTCTCAACTCAGTGTTCAGTTATCACCCTCTGCTACATCACTCCTTCAGAGACTGCTGAATTTGAACACAGAACCTGCACACCTTCCTTGGGCCCAGATAGACTATCACTTAGTAAACAAGGTTTGCCCAGGTGACTATAATTTGCAAAGCACTGAAAATCATTGCTGGGAGAATTGATAAACTTACTAAAGGAAGGGGCTGGGAAATCAAGGTAGAATCATAACAAGAAAAATGTTTGCATCAATAACTTATTTCCTCTCACTTTCAGCCTCATTCTCAGACGCTGATTTTTTACTTGAGAGCAACACTTCTGTTATATCTAAATACCTTCCATTCTCAGGAGTGTCTTTGGTATTGCCCCATCAAGAGAAAGCCTAACCCTTGGGTTTGCTGCATTAATATGTTTGTCTAGAGAATCAAAGTTCCCTGGCAGGATTACTATTTATTACTCAAAGCACTGAGAAATCAAAGAGAAGGGATTATCATTAATAAAGCTATTTGGCTTAGCATGAGCAGCATTCATAAACAGTAACTTTCTCAAATACAGAGGACATAGTACCTTGTGCAACAACAATCTTAGAAGTGGATTGCTTACAGAAAAGTCTTGTTTTGTTGCGAGTATTGCACACAAATTCCCCTCCACATGGTCTAATGGTGCATAACAGCTATACCTGTGCACATCTGAGAGACATTCTGCATTTTCTCTTCCTAGTATCCTTGGCTAACTAATATAGAAGTAAAGAGACTACTGCATTCTCCTGCCCTGGAAACAAATTTTCCCTGGCAAACATCTGTGCGGGACCCAGTTTTACACAGGCACAGCTGTTTGCACTGCTTTGTCCCACACAAGGGTTCTCATCCTGAGGACAGGAGTCTGCTACAGAGTCCTGAATAATCTTAGAGTGAGGATTCTCAGCCCTGGATTTTTGCTGTAATCATACCATCCCATTATAGTGTCAAAGCAAAACTTACTGAAGGAAACTAGCTTCTAGCTTCCATTTTCAAAAGGAAACTATGCAGTCTCCCATAGGCTATACATCATTAAATAAAGGTAAAGTGATGTGTGCAGCTTCCTTTCCATATGTCATGGTTTAACTTCAGTTGGCAGCTAAGACCCATGAAGCTGTTTCCTTACTACTTCTGACCCTGGTGGGATGAGGGAGGAGAATAGAAAAAATAGCTAAAACTTATGGGCTGAGATAAAGACAGTTTAATAAGACAACAAAGTCAGAGGGAAAAAATAATAATAAAAATAGAAAAAAATAGAAGACATGATGCACAACATAATTGCTCATCAATTCAACCATATCCTGGGCTGCATCAAAAGAAGTGTGACCAGCAGGTCAAAGGAGGTGATTCTGCCCCTCTACTCTGCTCTCACGAGACCTCATCTGGAGTCCTGCATTCAGTTCTGGAGCCCTCAGTGCAGAAAAGGCATGAATCTGGTAGAGTCCAGAGGAGGGCCACAAAGATGATCAGAGGACTGAAGCACCTCCCATATGAAGACAGGCTGAGAGAGTTAGGGTTGTTCAGCCTAGAGAGAAGGCTCAGCAGAGACCTTATAATAGCCTTCCAGTATTTAAAGGGGCCTACAGGAAAGCTGGGGAGGGACTCATTTTATGAGGGAATGCAGTGATAGGACCAGGGGTCATGGCTTTAAGCTTAAAGAGGGTAGATTTAGATTACATATTAGCAAGAAACTTTTTCCTGTGAGGTTGCCCAGAGAAGTCATGGATGCCCCAAACCTGGAGGTGTTTAAGGCCAAGATGGATGAGGCTTTGAGCAACCTGAACTAGTTGAAGGTGCCCTTGCCCATAGTGGGGCCCTGGAACTGGATGATCTTTAAGGTTCCTTCCAACACAAAGCATTCTATGATCACCCAGTGTCTGGTGCCCATCTCATCCTCAAGCAGTGAACCCCTCCAATCGACCCACTCTCCAGTTTATCTATTGGGCATGATCTTATATGGCATGGAACATCCCTTTGCCCCGCTAGGGCCAGCTGTCCTGGCTATGCTTCCTCCCAGCTTCTTGTACACCTCCCCACTGGCAGTGCACAGGAAGCTGAAAAGTCCTTGACTTAGTATAAACACTAATTAGCAACAACTAAAACCATCAGTGTGTTTTCATTACTCTCATACTATATCCAAGCCACAGCACTACATCAGCAACTAGGAAGAAAATTAACTCTATCTTAGTCAAAACCAGGACAGCATAGCATATAACATTTCCTACTTAATGCACAAAGTCTTCACATATAGCAAATCTAGCTGCAGAAGTGAACAATGAATGGTTATGATTTTGATTAGCCTTACATAGCTTTCAGAAATTTTCTATTTCACACAAAACCAATTTACATTTTCTGTGTTATCGGAAGCCATTTCTATTCAGCTGTTAAATGTCTACAAGTCTTGAATATCTTTAATATTTTATATGTGTAAAAATTAACAAGCCCTGGATAATCAAAATTTTGCAGTCAATAAGGAGGTACCAAATCAAGGTCATTTAAACCATTAACAGTCCATGAAATAACAACAAACCTCAAGTCATAAGTAGTAAGGAAGAGAAGGCATGCATGAACTCATTTGACATTGTTATGTGTTATAGATTGCAGTTGTATCAGTGTTTTTTAATTTTTACTGGTTTGGAAACCTTTTGAATGGGATGTTTCTGCACAAATGCATACATATGGGCTTTACAGAAAAAAAAATTAATCAAAGTTTTGAGCAATTTATCCAAAAAGTTCATTGAACTGCATCCAATCCAACAGTTTTGATCAAATGCACTTCACTATTTTTCATTACTGCAACTCTGCCACCAGCAGGACAGTTACTCTATTGCATTATTCAATGTTCATTGCTTTCTTTTAGATAAGAGAGAAGTGACATTTAAATTTGTCACTTTTCTAACAGAAGTGTGAAATAAATAAAGCAGGTTGTTGAACATCCTACACTTGTTACTTTAACAACACAAAGAGATCCATAAGCTTCTTTCAAATCCAGACATCTGTAAGAGAGATGTAAAACCTGAGGTCTCCTTGAAGTCAGCTTACCTAGTACAAGGGTAAAACAAACTAGCATAACAAGGAATAGTGTCAGCAATGTACTCTGATATGCCATCCTCTCATGCCCTGAAACACATATTCAAGTAGGGTCCATTTAAAGCTTTAATGCTACACACAAGCTTCAGTTTACACAATTTTTTCTCTCCAATTTTTAGATTCAGAGGCTAAAACTATGTCAGCTGAATTTCACAGCTTCTCAACAAGTGACACTGTTAGGGACCAAATACTGAAAATTAGTTCCATGCATAGATACCTGGAGCAAAAACACTGTCTTCAGTTTTATCATAATTTATTTTGGTGTGAGTAGAACAAAATAAAGTTACTAAATAAAAAAGTGTCCTTATATTAAGTTATTTTAGGACATTCAGCTGCATTAAATTCAGATTCTAACTTAACTCTAATTGACTTTCAATTGGAGCCTACTTGTTATGTTTTATTATGGTTCAAGCAACATGTTTATAACAGTTTCACAAGTCCTGCCAGATCCTGTCTTTGGTTTAGGTGTGTTAACCATAACTGTGCTAGAGGTATTTAATATATGTATAATTAAGATCAAGGGCTTGATTATTTCTTTAGTGTCATACAGAGTCTGGTTCATCAACATAAATCAGTATGAATATTGAAGACTAAGATCAATTCCTCCTTTCTGTTGCACCACTCAAGGTGCAGAAAAGGGGGAATTGTCTGGAAAGTGTCTGCAGAGAAAGGAAAGCACATAGTCCAGTATTATCTTCTGCACTTCAGTGTTTTGAAGATTGCTACAGCTTCCCTGTCTTGTTCTGTCTGATAGTCTGTGTGCTACCTTCAGACTGTATATACTTCTATTGCTGACAGCTATGCAGAGTCTGTATTCTCATATTGCAGCAACTCACCAAGACAACATAATAAGTTTGAATGTTCTGTATTATTCTGAAGACAGAAGGAGCTATGGCTTCTAGAAATAACTTTCTGTAATCTATGATAAAAAAATGCACAAAGCAAGTAAATGAAATTAAACAAAACTTCACATACATTTGGTAGGAGTTTCCAAAGTCATCTCTAATTTTCAGAACTTTACAGTATGTAGTTATTTTACACCAATTTAAAACCATTAATACAAGCATTTTATTTGCATCAATAATGTAAGCATTATAAGCAAGTGATCTTGATGTTTAGTATAAATTCTTTTCCTAAATCAATGTAAAATAGAATATAATTCTAATATTACACATAGTTCTCTACTTTTTCATTTCAGTACCTAAGATTTACCATCTAAACTATAAGCCTTCATCAGGACAGCTGAACAACATGTTTTACCCCATATATTTCATATTTCACCTTTAACAAAATATATACATTTATATATACATGTCTGCCAAGGTAACTCTTTATAAGCTCAGAAAAATATCCTTGATCAGAAAAATTGACTAGGTTCAATATGGGCCTTTTTTTCCATATTAACTTAGTGCCTGAGAGGCAAGCAGGCATCTGGTATTGCCTTAATGCACACAAAAGTACATCTGTCAAATGTACACACTCAGTTTTAGCTGGCTCTACATTTTACATTCTCAACTTTCTTCTGTACATCTTCCATGCCAGAAAGGATTTCCTTCAGTAATCCTAAAGATTACAGAATCTCCTTAAGCCTCATGGATGCCAATAATGAGCCTGGCTCTCACACCAAGGACTTTACAAGACTGTTGTACTTTAAGACTCTCATGCTGGACAAGCATGAAGGTGGCTCAGAGTTTGAATGCCATGAAAGAACGAGGAAAATAGCAGCTGGATTTTCATAGAAGGTTACAGATTCTGATTGGTCCAGAAAAAAAGCAAGACAGTTTGGGCATTCAGATATCAATAGAAAGAAAAGATTCCCTGTGCTTATATCCAGTGATGTTATTCTTCATACTACAACAAAATCCAAAAATCTCAGTGAACATCTGAATTACTTTTTCATTAAGAACAAGAAAGTAGTACTGCCATTTAATGGAAAGCAGTCAACATTTAAGTCCATGTTACTCTTATTCATTTTTGCAAATATCATAGAAACAATACAAATCATAATCAGAAAGTAAATCAGACCTTAGTGTAAGTAAGAATAAAATACCTGCTATATTTTGTTTCTAGATCTGTACTATTTAGAGGCATAATATCAATAAGAGTACACTGAAGTCTTTAGAGAAAAAATGAGAGACATTTTGTAAATTTATTTGTTTTGCCTACCTTCTGAAGTTACCTACCTTCCTTTTGGGAGGTCTCAAGTCACTCTCATTCCCTACAACATCACCCTTTGATTTGGGTTATAAGTTTTATTTCCAAAGACAAAATATTTATCTAGCTCAGGCCTGCCTCACCCACAAGACATAAAACTGAGCCTCAGGGTTTCTCATCATTAAAAATTTCCACAGCCTTTAGAAATTACAGGAACTTTCATTATCGGTGTCCTGGTTACATTCAAGCTCAGGTAAACACATTCTCTCCACTAAAACATTTTCCTACAGATTCAGTTACCTATTATATACAAGAAATAACTTGAAAAACAAAGCTGAATAGTGCTTCTCTTAAATAACTGCTACATTTGTATTGCATACATTAATTTCATGATAGATTTTTAATGTGTTATACACATTTGTCTATTAAAACTATAAAGCAGCTTCAAAGGATCTACAGTTTTGCTTTCTTCGTAGTATTAAGTAGTATATATTTTCATACACTTGATGTTTTATTGAAGGCTATCACTTTTCCCTCACATTGTAAAGAAGGAGGGTTGGTTGAGGAATATAAACAATATTTCCAGGATTATACCTTCACTCTGTCAGAAGCTTTAAAATTAGTTTAGGATCTTATTGAGCAGAATCAGCAGGAATAATAAATCAATGATACTCTACAGTGCAAGGCCCCATATGCATCATGGACCAAAGGAGGGGTGCCAAAAGACAGAATAGCTACAGTACTGAACTACTGAGAGAAATCCAGCTGTTTAGCTGCACTGTGGGTTGCACTCCTTTAATAGCTGTAATTAGCACAATGTCCTGTAGATAATGGATTTTATTCACACTTGGATTTTGATCCTATAATGTTAGAAGAAAAGAGCCAGTAACCCCCTCCTCCTACCTCCTTTCTTGAGGTAGAGCCTACAACTGAGATTGTGTGGCCAGAACAACATAGCTGTATGCAACCCAGAGATTGCCTCTTTCTGCAGGATTGTGACAACGATGACTTTCTGGTATTGTCCTCCAGTAAAATACATAGAGAAGAAAAAAGTGCAAAACTATACACTGCAGAGAACGTCACTTTAAACTTCAGCAATAGTCACTGCAGCAGATAAATACTTCTTACACATCTCTATGCTATCAACTGAGAACTCAAAAGCTAAAAACTTCCAAATATGAATTCGGTCACTTTTTAGCTGAAGCCCTTTTTCTTCTTTTCTTTTTTTTTGATAAAACATACTTTCTATAAATCACAAAAAAGATAAAAAGACAAATAAATGTCAGCTCTTTAAAAGTCAAATGTACAAAAACCCTCCAAATAATATCAGCTATGTGCTCCTCAGCTGAGTAAAAAATCTAGCTTTGCAAAATTGAACCATCTTAACAGGTAGATTTCTGACTGTGTACTTTCTCAAGCTCAATTGAATCTATATTTCATGTGATTTTAAAACTTATGAGCCAATAGAAGTAATGCAATTAAATCTCTTATTCTAAAATTGCAGGAGCTAGCAATCTTCATTTATCTAACAAAATTTTAGTGCAGCATTCCCTAGACACTATTAGAAGTTCTATATACAACTCAGTCCCAAGAGGTACAATAATTTCATCATGTACTAGAATAGGAAGCATTAATATGCAAAGCTTTATTCAATGTCCTCTCCTGCAAAAGAAATATGGATGCAGGTTCATCAGACCAGCATAAAACTCAAGTGACATTAATTCCCTATTTATTTCCTTCAGTTCCTTTTAAACTGTTTTCCTTCCCTTCATGGTCAAAACATAATTGAAATACTGACAACTAGTACATAAAACCCTACACAAGCAATATATTTTTTCCAGCTAGTACTTAGCCTGACCATTATTGTGCAAACAGGCATGAACTAATAGGGTGGTTCAGCATTTGGAAGAACAGACAGACAAAAAGGCCTTTAAATTCATTTGACCTTCTTTGGATATCCCTCTCAGCTACTGAATTTCTGCACATGATGGGGTCTGATTTGCCCTGCAGACAGCATTTGGCATTTGCAATGGATGAATAAATATCTGTCTCCCAAACATGCTGGTCTTGCCACCACCAGAGAGCCTCGGGCAGCTAGACTCCTAACTTACAACTTAATTTAAGTTCTTAAAGATAGCTAGGGCAAACATAAACTTCTAAATTTCCAGAACTAGATCATCTAAAAAATTACCATGTTTATTTCTTAACTGTGTAAGGTTGACTTGACCTGAGCAAGAAAACTTCTGCCAGAGTAGAACTGGCAAACTCCAAGGAAAACCCAAAGATTTCAAAATTGTGACTATCACACCAGGAACTGCACATGGCCATCACTGGCTTCCTTGATTAAGATACAGGATTCTTCCTCCCTTCTTACTTTCAGGGACACATTTTGCAGAGCAAGGAACACCTTCAGGGATGGTGACAGGGAAGGTGTTCCCCTTCCAATGCTTGACAACCCTTATAGTGAAGAAATTTTTCCTAATATCCAATCTAAACCTCACCTGATGCAACTTGAGGTAATTTCCTCTCATCCTATCACTAGTCACTTGGGAGAAGAGACCATCGCCCACTTCACCACAACCTCCTTTCAGGTATCTGTAAAGAGCAATAAGACCTCCTCTTAGCCTCCTTTTCTCCAGAATAAACAACTCCAGTTCCCTCAACCTCTTAAGACCCTTCACTAGCTTTGTTGCCTTTCTTTGCACATACTCCAGCACCTCAAAGTCCTTCTGGTAGTGAAGGGCTCAAAACTGAACACAGTATTTGAGGTGCAGCCTCACAGGCATCAAGTACAGGGGCACAATCACTTCCCTCTAGTCCTCCTGGCCATGCTATTTCTGATATAAACCAGGATGATATTGGACTTCATGGCCACCTGAGCTTACTGCTGGCTCATATTCAGCTGGCGGTTGACCAGCACCCCTAGGTCCTCTTCTGCTTGACAGCTATCCAGCCACTCTTCCCCAAGCCTGTAGTGTTGCCCTGCATAGGGTTATTGTGACTCAAGTGCAGGACCCAGCACTTAGCCTTGTTGAACACCACACTGTTGGCCTCAGCCCATCGATCCAGTCTGTTCAAATCCCTCTGAAAAGCCTGTCTTCCCTCAAGCAGATCAACGTTCCTGTGCAACTAGGTACCATCTGCAAACTTACTGAGGTTACACTCATTCCAGATCATTGATAAAGATATCAAACAGAACTGGCCCCAGCACTAGCCCTGGGGAACACAACTTGTGACAGGCTACCAGCTGGATTTAACTCCATTCACCACAACTCTTTGGGCCTGGCCATCCAGACAGTTTTTTACCCAGTGAAGGGTAATCCCGAACAAGCCATGAGCAGCCGGTTTCTCCAGGAGAACACTGTGGGAAACAGTATAAAAGGCTTAACTAAAGTCTAGTTAGGCAACATCCACAGCCTTTCCCTCATCCAGTAGGTAAGTCACCCTGTCATAGAAAGGAGATCAGGTTAGCCAAACAGGACCTGCCTTTCCTAAATCCATGTTGACTGGGCCTAATCATCTGGTTATCCTGTACATGCTGCATGACGACACTCAAGATCATTAGCTCCATAACCTTTCCCAGGGCTGAAGTTAGATTGATAGGCCTGTAGTTCCCCAAATCCTCCTTCTGGCCTTTCTCGTAGACAGGCATTGCTAACCACCCAATGACTGGGACCTATTCGCTTTAGCCGTGACTGCTGATAAATAATAGAAACCAGCTTGGTGAACACCTGTGTCAGTTCCTTCAGTACCTTTGGGTGTATATCATTCAGCCCCATAAACTTGTGTGTATCAAAGTGATGTATAATGGTCAGCTACTCTTTCAACAACTGGATTACCTTACGTTGAGCATTCCTTCCCACCACTTCAATGCTGATAATGTTTTTGTTTTATAAATATTTTTCTTTTAAAAAAAAATAAGTGTTGATGACCTCTAAACACCTTCTTTCCCCTCACTTTCAGGTGCTATGAAATCTTTTAAAGCAAGAGCTTTCCCACACTTTTCATTCCCAATAATAAGATTACCCTCCACTGGCTTTAGTTTTGACATGGGAAAGTTGGAAGCACATTAATTTCCAGGATAACATTCTTAAAAGATCTTTGCCGTTATATTACAGAATATCTCAGTATATGTTCAGATTTGTCCTAATAGACCACAATCCAGAGATTTTAATCTTTTGCTAATAGTGACAAAAAACTAACTGTTTATCCAGTTGTTTGTATGGAGCCCATCTGAATATCTGGGCACTTCCTGTGGATATCTGGTGCCTTTAATCCAAATAATTCTCATGGTACTGTTTATATATTTACTTTTGTCTCATACTGCATACACACAGAATTCTCTGTTAAAATCCCTGCAGCCCTTCAAAAAATCCAATTAAAGGAATTTTGGTTAAGATGATAAGAGATACTTTAGAAAAATCAGTTGAGAATTGTAAAAGCTCAAAGGCTGGTGAAGTGCCTCCCACTCAGAATATGTGAACATAATCTGGCCAACTTTATATTCCTTATGCTTTTTTTTTCTTTCTTAATCTGAAAGTTTAAGGAAATCAGAATATGTTCAATGATTATCAAATTGTGAACAAAGATGATATTTTCATGTCTGCCATCTATATAAAGACATGCTGATTATTCAAATCATTGGTTTTAAAGACGAACAGATTAAAGTCACAATATGATGCTGAGCAATAACGAGCACAAAAATATATTCCTCAAATGAACAAATGTAGTTTGGTATAAATTGTCCTGCCTTTGAAACATGCTCTTAAAATTCAATCTGTAAATTACATCATTATAATCTTTCTTAGGTATTGAGGTCACTTGTTGTAGAAATCACTTAGCTAAATAAACAAGCCAGAACTTGTAGTACATACAAAACTGGTTTTAGTTTTAATCTCTGTAAAGTCTATGAAACTATTTGGAGGGGCATGGAGGAGTAAAAGGAGTGGATTCATTGCATAACACCAATTCAGCCATTTTTATTTAATTTAACCTAACTACCTAAATATTTAGGGATCAAAACAATGCCTCATACAATGCAATTAGCATTAACATTCTCAGTAGCAATGAAACGAAACTATCTGCTTGGTTTGTGTTAATGCACTGACAAAACAAGAAGTCCCAGTTAACACCAAGATGGGCACTAGGAGAATGGCTATTAGCTGTTATTATTAGAGGTACGTTTCCCAAAGACTTCAGAGAGGCTTTCCTTAAAGTAGGGAGTGCTAAATAGGTCAGTAAATGGATACTCAAACCATTTCTGACAGCCAGCCAGAAAACCTCCCAGTGACCTCAGTAGATTTTCAATCAAGCCTTCAGATCTCGGCTATTATATATTTTCTGCATCTTTTCAATAAGCAGTGATGGGTGTCTGTTCTGAAATCTAAATACGTCTTTGTATTTTCTCTCACAAAAGATCAGAACCCTATAAGCACCATCTGGACTGCTTCTTTGTGTGTCTGTACTTTATGCAGATATGGTCTTCAAACACCAACTGCAAAAACTCTATTGTAGCAGCAGACAGTGACTGCGTGCCTTATCCAAGTATCCTTGGAAGTCAAAAAGATCTGGATCAGGCCCTTCCTATGCTTTGCATAATAATAGTATTGAATCTATTGTGCCAGTTTATACATTCTATAAATACATATCTATTACATTATGTCATTTTTCTCCCATAAACTCTTACCTCCAAGGCATGCACCCATGGCCAATGAGAAGATTAATGGTTTCATAGGTAAGTTAACATCAGGATCTTTACTTAGGTTGAGAAGCACAGGAATCTGCAGTTTAAGAAGAAAAAAAAGATATTCAGGAGACATTATCCAACCATTACCACAGTATGAATAAATTCATTTAAGCAAACAATTTAAACTACCAGCAAATCCAAAGAAGATCTTGTGGGTTGCATTCTTTTTTTTTTTTAAGAGTATCTTTGCATCATATTCGTGATCTATGTTCACTTTTCCCCTCTTACTATGTTAGTCCCATAAGCCAAACAGAAGGTATTATCAACATTAGGCCAAGCTGGGCACAGATACAACTGAAAAAAATGAGGAATTTTTTAAGGTTATGACTACCTCTTATTAGATCCTACTTGTTCAACAGGGAACTGACAGTGACCAGAAATCATTTCCCTTTCCATTTCTTGAAACTTAATGGACAGAGCTGTCCCCTCTTCTTGCTGAAAACAGCTATAAGAGATGCCCTTCACAATCAAGATGGCTGTAGATCATGTGCCAGTAACTAAAAAAATCCTGGATATTTTTATAATCAAAAATGTCTGATTATAAAAATCTGTTGGGGAAAATTTCAGAAAAATCAATGTAGCAGGCTCCTGAATTCGTAAGCAGATCTGGGCTATCTTACTTTTTATTCTAACATTATATTTACCAGATAACGTAGATTTAATTCGCTGGGAAATATTTTTAAGTTTTATGAATTTCTTTTAATCATTTTAGCAAGCAGAATAAAGTAAAAACACTGAAAAGTGAAATGAGGCTTGTAAGGAGACATAATAGACTTCAAGAGGGAATTGGTATAGAACCCCAAAATATGGTAAGCGGGCTTTCTAGTAGTACCAGATCTCAGTCAGTAACACCTTTCAAAGCTAAATAACTTTTACTTCAGTGTGGAAAAAATTATTTGTGTTCAACTTAATTGTGTAACCACTTGGTGTGAAAGAAAGGAGTAATCAGTACCTGTAAATGTCATCAGCAAAGGAAGAGGTGATAAATCTGTTAACGTGCTTTTAACATGTAGAGACGCTTATTGCACCAAAAGGGAGAGTGAAAGAATAAGCAAACATGGCACTGCAAGAGACTAAGCAAGAAGGAATTTCTAGAAATAACTATGATATGTCTTAAAATTAATGTTTTCTCAGAGTCCAGGATTTTCAGTAATGAATGTAGATATGAACTTTAATCACCCAGTTTGTAATTTGGATGTATTCCTCTTTAAGGGGTATGAACAACTGTGTCCTGAAAAATGTTTCCACTTTGATGGTTAAGTGATGCTTACTTTTACTAACCGCATGTGTTCTTATGATATGGAGGACTATACAGGACTTATGAAGAATCACAGCCCTTCCCCCATCCCTACTGCCAGTGGTGTTAATCATCCCTTTTAAATCATCTAATTGATTGACCTAGATAGGTTAATGTTTAAACAATTATTCTTGAATTACACAATGCCTGAAGATGTCTATATCTACTTTAAGGTCTAAAGAAGGGTCAGCATGCCCAACATTTTGTCTGATTTTTTCTATTAAACAGTCAGGAAGGATTTCATTTCTCCAATACTGAAATCACAGAATAAACCATCTCGATCAATCTGAATAAACTATTATTTTCTTATAATTTTGACCAGGCAGCCAAAACCTATTACTTAGTTCCTCAGAATTATTTGCAAGTATCCTGATGTACTACAGTAACTCACTTGCTGCAGGACACAATCTGGAACCATTCAGACTAGCAACACTTTTTAAAATTAGATTCCTCTTTCTCCTTGCCCTGCCTGGCACAGAAAGTGTGGTTAGGCATGAGAGATGAAAATGATAATCCTATTTTCTTGCTGCTGAGGTCAGTCACAAAGCTGTTGCCAGCCAGGTCCCAAGCACAGAGCAAGAAATGCCATTTTCACACCCCACGGGCAAGAACTGTGTGGAAAGCAGAGCCCTATGGTCCCCCAGGAGCCCCCTCCCTAATTACTGCTATATGAAGTACAGGGGAAGAGACAAGCGAAAAATAGAGATCCCAGACAGAAAGTCCATGAGGTAATTCTCTGTTAGGTATTTACAGCTGCACATGCATAACTCTGCCATCAGAAAATTTGATTGTTTGTTTAGTGAAGCAGGTCAAAACCAGGTACCTTCAGTGTCCTGTAAAATTCTATTGACTGAAAGCACAGAAACCCCTTGGAAGAAAGCCACTGAACAAACATTTCAGCTCTGTGTTTCTTCTTCTAAACACAGATACATTGCAATGTATCAAGAGAAGGTTGTAATGCATTTTGTAATGCATTTGGATCTCCTTTTCTTAATTTTTCTAAGCCAGTCATAAAGGGAATGGAAGTTCTACAGACTTCTAATACATGCTCATTTAAATTTAACATGAATATATCCTTTGTAAGTAACAAGTATTTTAACAAGTTATGCTGCACCATAATTTTCATTTTTGAACAATCAGATGAAAGATTAATGTAAAATATTCAGTTACATTTCTAGTGTTTCAGATAGAGGTATTTAGTTGATCCTTAATGTACACCATTTTTTTGGCAAACGTTATGGATTTTCCTGTGTGGCAAATGCATGCCACAGAGCCTCCAAAAGTCACTGTCATCTAATTCTTTTGATCTAGGAGCAGGCACAATACAGAATGATTATTCTAATTTCCAGCCCAAGAATTTACCTACTGAAAAAAAATTGAAGAAACTTGACCATGCATAAGACCTCTTGAAGCAATGTTGCAAAGCAATTATAGTCAATGGATTTTTCTCGTTGCTTGAATGTTAACATTTTAAATAGATAAAGAACATGCACAGGGTCAGTTACAAAGAAACCTGCCCCTCTGTTTTCCCTCATTTGTGCAATTACGTGTTAGGCAACATATTTGAACTTTCACTATCTTAAACCTCAGCTTCATCTACTGTTATGGATAACTTGAGCTCTAAAACTGAAATGCAAAACATAAAAGGGTTAGAAGGAAAATTATCACATAGATTTCAATGTTTTTGAAAAGCTGAAATGGTTCTACAATTCTTTCTGATTCAAACCATAAGCATTTACAATAACATCAGAACCACTCCAAGCTAGAATACTTTACAAACTAGGATATAGTAGGCTGTGATACATATTATACAAATGAAATTGAAAACCAAATCTTGTGAAGAAAATGTTTATACTATATACTGTGGAAGTACATACGATATGTTACAAATACAAAAGAATAAAAATGGAAATATGTATATTATATTTTCACCTTTCACACTATTTTTAATCTTGAATTAGATTGCAAGTTTTAAAATGTAATGAGATTTTATTACTGTTATAAATTATCCACCTTCCATTTTCCCTAGAAAATATAATCTATTAACAAATAATAATATTAGAAATCAATTCAAACTCAAAATTATGATTCTGAAGGACAGTGTATTTCTTCTTACTCCTTTAAGGTCTCTCTCCTGAAAGTTTTAGACAATCACAAAGTGAATTAAACAATAAACAAAGAACAGAAGCTCAACTTTTATTTTAAATGGAAGCTTTAAAAAAAGAAAATGAGAAATTTTAGGACAGAATTATTTACACCAATTACTACCAAGCTAAATTTCACAAACCAGTTTTCTTATAACAATCCTTGTACTTCCATTGTGGTATGCAGTTTCTTTTTGTTAAAAGTGGCAATATTTTTACATCTCAGTTTCATTGTCTACTTGTCAGAGGGTGTCTCCTTGACACTT
This sequence comes from Clamator glandarius, assembly GCA_033459285.1. Classification (NCBI taxonomy): domain Eukaryota; kingdom Metazoa; phylum Chordata; class Aves; order Cuculiformes; family Cuculidae; genus Clamator; species Clamator glandarius. The sequence goes on from JAUNZM010000753.1 coordinate 41,605, forward strand.
CCCAAGTCTTGCTCCTTCCAGCCCTGTCTGTACAAAAGTGGAATGAAGGTCCTTGGATATTTTGCTTTCACATTTACTTTGGTACACAGACTGCACTCTTTGTAAGTAAAACCATGATGACAGAGTTAAAATTTTCACACCTTGCTGACATAGCCTCTGTTTCAAGGCTTCAAATTACCAAAGAACAATATGAAACAAGACCTTTATTCTATTCACCTATTTTTATGACAAAACTTTCTCATCAGCATGGCATTGCACCAGTCAAGGAGATGAAGAAGGAGGACTTCTTTTGAACCTATGAAGACCTTCTTCTGTAGTACAAACAGAAATGAAGATTTGCCTTAGTAGATGGACCCTGGATATGTGGAGAGGAGACCACAGAGGAGGGGCATTGGTCCTACTCCATCAGTGAGTGGGGGATGGCAGGGGCCTCATAAGAAACAGCAGAGCGAAGCCTTCTCAGCTACTTCTACTACTCAAAGATTACTTGTATAAAGTAATCACACACACATTGAGCAAGAAAAGTAACTTAGACAAGTTTATCCTGTACCTGTGCAGGACAGTATAATGCATAAGGTCATAATGACCATTTTGTCTGCTTGTGCTAAATGACAATGAAAGAGCAATTCAAATTTTTATTTTGAGGATCTATTGCTGCTCTACACCATCGGATTTCAGAGCAGACACTTTGCTATGAACCATATGTGGTAAGGATGTCTTCTGTAAAAACTGTAGGGAATATGTGCTACTAGAGAAAAAAATATTGTTTCCCAAACTCCTGATGATTGGTCTCTCTCTGCAGACAGCTACAGCCCAGTCTTACATTTCTATCAAGCACTGAAATGCTAGACATAGAAAACTTTTGTAGGGCTGAAGGCAAAGAATGTTCAAAAATAAAACTGACACTAAGAGAATGAGATATATATAAAATATTCAGTTGTGCAAACAAAAAGCCTCTAATAGTTTTAGTGGCAATAAACAGTGGGTCAATAATCATCCAGTTTGTGACAAAGACCTGTCAGAGACTAAGCTGCTTTACCAGCCAGGTGGATAATGGGAATTTTTTGTTACCCCATATTGAGGAAATAGTATTTAAACTCAGCTAAAATGGGGATTTACTATGACTATATTTTTAGTTCAGGTAATAAAAGAAAAATATAAACAGATGGCTCCAGTATATGTAGCTGATAAAACATGCCAATTAAGCTAAAGAGCATATTGGTAATAAAATCATGTCACTTAACATTCTAAGGGCAGAAATGCACAGCTGCTTAAATTACACTACTAGGAAATTGTAGGTATTAAAAATTAATAAGTCTGCCTGTAAAGGGTTGTCATAGTGAGTTTAGCCTGTTGGAAATGGAGAAATATCAGAGGTTGAATGGAAGGATGCATAGAGCGCCACTGGGTGATTCCCAATATTTATTCTTCAGTCAAAAAAATTTGGATATCCAACATAAAAAAAAAATCCCTTGCTATTCAAGGATTAAAATGTGTGAGACTTAATAACCAAGCTTCTGATTTATGAATTGTTTATGCACAGAACATTTTGTGCGGTTTTAAGCAGCTTCCTGATGTATCTATACATTTTGGATTTGCTGCTGGAAACAGAGTCCTTTACATCCAGTCAGAGTCCATGGAGTATCCCACAAAGCACTGCTGACTGGAAGCTAGCCAATGCTATTCTAATATACATAGCATGAGGCAAGACATGGGAAACTACAGACTTGTTAGTCTAACCTCAGTTCCTGGAAAAAATATGGAGAATATTATACTGGGTACTATTGAAATGCATTTAAAGAATAACACAATCATCAGGCATTCAACATGTGTTCACAAAGGGAAAGTTTTGTTTCACGAATTTGATATCTTTCTATGATAAAGTCACCCACCTAGTGGATAAAGGGAAAGTGGTGGGTGTAGTTTTTCTAAATTTCAGTAACGTATTTGATACCGTCCCTCCCAGCATCCTTCTGTACAAATTGTCCGACTGTGGGATGTGCAGATTCACAGTGCACTGGATGAAGAACTGGCTGAAGGGCAGAGCTCAAAGGGTTATAATGAATGGGGCTGTATCTCTCTGGTGACCAGTCATCAGTGGTGTTTCTCAGGATTCAATTCTAGGACCAGTTCTGTTCAATATATTTGTCAATGATCTGGATGCAGGAGTTGAACACCCCTGTAGGAACATCTCCTCACTCCTGTAGAAACAAAGCAGTACGACTTTCTAGGCACCCTTGCCATTGCAGTAGTTTTGCCCAGTCAGCTGGAGGCTCACAACCAGAAGAGCTGGAACTGACAGGATTGTGTCATTCCTGGAATATGGGACATAAATCACAGTTTACTTGCTTTTCTAATGCAAAAGAGACACCACTGGCATCCTTGACTATGAGATGTCATCAAGCCTTTCATGAACTTCGCGTGATATTTCAGGAATCTTTATGTAAATGTCAAACAAGCTGTCACCCTAAGAACTTTTTTTCCCCTACCCCTTACTGGTCAGTTAAGAGCAAGTTGGGGTGAGCCAGTCCGCTATTGGCAGGGGTCTCTGATGCCACTCTCCAAAAACTCTGCTGAGTCAGAGCATACAGCTGATATCTATGAAACCACACAGGTTTTTTATCTGTGGGTTCAAAAAGTGGGAGACATTGGATGGGTCCTACATCCATACCCAGCACTTGATCCATCAAAGCTATGACGACTGCAAAAATCACAAAAGAGATTGCCCCATAGTCATGCAGACATTCATTCACCACTGAAGGTGATTTATGGAGCACTCTGGAGGGACTTGGTATGTCTGTCTCACATTATTAAGAGAGCAAGCTCAGCTTTGACACTAGAACCTTTTGCCTGGAAAGGATAGGATCATTCATGGCTATATCATACCCAGTGCCCCATAATCCTGTATCACCAGGGCATATAAAACCAAACTCATATATAGAAGCACGTCAGTATGATCCTCTGCTTCTATGTATACACTTGAGGTTGACCTCCAAGCTGTTGCTCCCACTCAGAAAATGTGTGAATAAGTGAGTGAACTGTGATGGAATAAGTGGCTTTGCTATGTAGATTTTTACCCGACAATAATAATCACAGCTTGATTCAGTAAACAGCAAGTCAACAAATAAAGGAAGATACAAGATATACCTGTAGCACTCTGTGTTTATGACACACACACACTCAGTCCCCAGTTCACAAAGAGTTATTCTACAATAGAGCTGAGCTTAATACATGTAATATTTCTCATCAGGAGTTCATAACTTCGATATATGTAGTGATAAATAGCCTTCTAAAACAAAATATTGCTTGTTTTAACAGTAGGAACAAAGTGCCAAAGAAACAAAAAGAATTTGAAATGAAAGTTCATACAATCTTACATAAGAACTTGAGACTTGGCAAATTTTCTTTGAGATTTTTTCTAGTGCAGAATGAAGAAGACCAAAGTGCAAGCCCATTCACTGAGCTAGGCGATGCTAGGTCACAACTTTTAGTCTGCCATATAACATATTGATGTCTTAACACCTCAGCTAATGACTGTTTTCATATAAGTAAGAATATGCCTACATTTTTCTTTCTTTCTGCCTCCTCTTACCACCTATATTTAAAGAAAAAAAAAAGTAGCAGTCTCTTAGGTTCTGCATTGTGCAGAATGAAAAATTTATACCTTTTAAATATCTAAAATGTTGGCAAGGATCTTTTCCTGTCCATTGCTATTTCCCTTCCTCGAAGATACAAAAGAAGTGGTCTTCAAGCATCCTAAATTATTCCCATATTTCAGTCTTATCCCTCAAAACACACTCCTTTAAAAGAGGGTTCCTTTCGAAACTCATAAAAAAACCTTTGTCCAATGTGCATGCGGGTGTTTTTTGGTAAACCAATTTTCACAGACTAACTGAATATAAGGCAAAATATTCCAAGCTAAGATTTCTTTATTACTGCTTAATAGTCCTTGAGGTTTCAGTGAGAGGTGGCTCATCCTGAACCAGTCTTTCCCTTCATGCTTATTGCTTACAGATTGTTGCTATTAGTCGTTATAATTCCACAGGAAACACAACGCTAATCAAACCAAAATACTATATTAACATACAATTACAGAGCAGTTGCAGATCTATCCAACCTGTCATATGCTCTATAAGAACAGTCTAAAACGTTGAGACAGGTTAAGGTGGACACGATCACCCAACCCAGTGGCAGAAAAAAATATAGTTAACTGACAACATGCTGTAACAATGAATCATTCCTATTGTATAATGGTATATGGTATTGCACTTCAGACAAAGAAATTGATTGGATAAACCTATGTGCTCACACCCTAATTTGTAGTAATTTGATACTCTTCCGATACTAAAACTCTGTTGCTGATAAGCATTTGTTACGCTTAACATGATTTGCTGGTTTTAATTATATAAGTAAGGTAGCAATAAAAGATTTAGGTGTTAAAAAAGCGTTAGAATAATTACACAGTGCATAGAGGGGAAAGTTTTGTAGCAGTCACTGGATAGTGACAGTTTTCATTAAAGACAATTATACTTTTCAGCTACAGATGTCAATATAAGAAGTGAAAAAATACAGCTAAAAATTGCACCTAGTTCCATAGATAACTTAAACTTCTGGCATCAGTGGCCAGCACATAAATAGTATGAATAAACTTGTAATAATGATCCAACTTCAGGGGATAAATTACTACAACACAACAGAGGTAAAAAAAAAAAAAAAAAGTAGACTGTAATCAGCAAGTTCAGCTTCCTTCTCAGCAAGGAGAGGAGGAAATGCAAATGCTGTGCAGACCTTACCATTGTAGCTGTGAAGGGGATATTGTCGATCACAGAGGAAGCCAAAGCAGACACCCAGAGCACTAAAATGATGGCCACTGCCAAGCGCTGGTCCTCAGGAACCACCTGGAATTGAGAGAGATCAAATTACAGCTTTGACAACACCAGTGTTGCTCTGTTCCTACGCTGGCAGAATTGCATGTTCTTCACAGTTTTAATTTGTCAATATTTATTACTCCTTCAGGCTCTGAGATAGGAAAAACATCTTGAAGAAAACAGCCTAATATTTAGTAACACAATTATTGTTCTTTTTCCAAGATAATTTGAACAAACAGAAATACAAAGACTGATACTTCTAATACTCATATTTACAATTCACACAAGAAATAAACTGTACAACTATGAATTTTCCCTTTCTATTCCTTCTTTTTAATGACTTTTTTTAGACTACAGAAAACGTTTCCCGTTGCATTTATGGCTCTGTCTATTCAAGCCGTGGACAGATACATACGTATTCAATATCACCCACAAGTTATGACATGATCTCTTGATATTTCTGATGTGGGAATGCAACAATTAACATTAAAATAAAAATACAAATATTATTCAGCATTACATTAGAGCAAAATTATTTTCCTTACCTGCTTAAAAGCTGTAAATATTTTCATCATACCTTTATTAGCAAAGCTGTCTGTTCTCCTATATAGTCTATTAAGTGCAGATGAGCCAAAGCCTAAAAAAAAGACATTGATATCAACTCATGAAGTATTTGATACAGTTACATTTTTTCAGAGATGTAAGCAAATTTATTTCATTTACAAGATCTTGATACTCATCGCCAGCTTCTACAGTAACTTCACAATTACCAAAAAGAAAAGCCTCAGCAGAAATTTGTAGCTGTATTTGCAGAAGTGGGTTGGTTATGCAGAAATACTGGTGGGATTGCCTAAGTCCATGAGGCTCAGGAATCAAAAGAATAGCTGAAATTTGAAGATTACCTTATTCAATGGATATATATCTTCCTGCACACCTGAACAAAACTGATTTTAAACCAACTTCCCCAAACCCAAAACATAGTTAGAAGTATATGATGTAGATCAGATTAATTCAGGCATCTTGTTCTCACTCTCAGATGAAGCAAAAAGAAAGCAAAATTTTTTTTTTCTGTTAAACAGCTTCCTCAGACCCATAAAAAAACATTACCCATCTGCTAAACCAGGATGGAGATCTTGGATGAATGGAAATTGGCACAGAGGCAGTAGGACCTGAAAGTTAGAAAAACTAGGTCTCCAATACCCACGTTAGGCACAAGCCTGTAAGTATTGGGTCACGGGACAGCCTGGGACAGGTGCTCTATCCTCCCCACTATGGCCATTTCCATTTGTACAGCATACCTAGATAGCATTCCGTATACAAACATGGTAACTACAATGGATGAAAAGACATGGGCCAGACTCCAGCCAAGTAGTGATAGTTCTGACCTCTCCTTGGTCAGACAGAAGCCTTCACACCCCAGGAGAATGATCTATTCCTTCAAACCACTAGGTAAAAGGGTGATTTTAACTCATAAGAGCTAACCTTTGATTCACTTTGGCTTTGTTTTCTTTTCTTACATGTGTCCAGAATGAAGTGCTATTTTCAGGTTGAATGGGGTATATCTATTGTATTTTATGACTTTTCCGTTTCTCAGGGGAGAAAATCACATCATTTCTGCTTCAGTCTGAACCAAGGTGGTTGGCTTTCTTTGAGTTTGTCTACCATGACAAAGCACCAGCCAGCTGAGATGCCTCACTAGCTGATGCCATTCCCACACAGAGCTGCAGAAGTCAGTATTCACACAACACAACTACATAAACTGCACACCTGACAGTCAGGCAGAACCCTTCAGGGTGGAAAAATATTATTCTACTCACACACTGTCAAATTCTATGACAGAGATGGACAAAGATTCTAATAGGCACCAAGTAGTGTGTTATAAAACACAATTACATCAGAGTGACAAAGGGGCTGCCATTCACATCAGAAGTTCCTGTACCTGCAGGTTGTTTAGGTGGCAGCTGAACACTAGTGGTTTGGGTATCACCACGTAATAAATTTGGTCCAGAAATTATATTTCCTTTTATCAATGCAACGCACAAGAAAAGGTAAGTTGACATTTAAAAGATGCATCATGCAGAAAATAAGTGATAAAACTTTTAAATACATACATATAATCCTTCTGTTAAAAAAAAGGATTGTCTTTTCATTACTTTAATTTCCCAGGAGAAAGATTCCTAAGAAATTAATTCTCGTTGGTAATTTTAAGTTACCATTTTCATTCTAAGTTATCCGTGTTGCTTTACCAACTCAAAGGTTATGAAAATTACTTGGAATTTATGTAAAATCAATATTTTTAATGAGCTGTAATATTTTGTCTGCAAGTGCTTTGCATTCAGTCTTTAAAATAAACCTTTAAACACACAATTGTCTGCAAAAAGAGCTCAGAGTGACATTTATTTAACATCTCTGCATTATTATTTACTTACCTATTAACATAACATATTACTTTTAGTAACATTGAAAATTTATTCTGGAATCCAGACATGGCACTACAAATGAAGTATTCAGGACTGAGGGAAAGGAGTGAAGGACATGTACATTGCCCCTGCAAGACAGTCAGTTAGTAGTTCATCAAGTTAGAAATGATCATAGAATCACAGAAGCCTAGAATCCTTAGGTTGGAAAAGACCTTTAAGATCATCAAGTCCAGCCATACCTGTCTACTACTCTATTATATCCCTAAGCACTTCATCTAATATATTTGTAGAAAATTTTTTTATTATCTTTCACAGAATTGGCCAGTCTGAGTTCTAGTTGGGCTCTAGCCTTTCTGATTTTCTCTCTACATGATCTCGCTTCATCCCTCTAGTCCTCCCAACATGCCTGCCTCTTCTTCCAAAGCTCATATACTTTCTTCTTTTTTCTGATCTCCATCCAGATCTCTCTGCTCAGCCAAGCCGGTTTTCTCCACGACCGGCTCATTTTCCAGCACACAGGAGATGTCCTGCTCTTGTGCAGCCAGGATTCCCTTCTTAAAAAGCAGCCAACTTCTCTTGGGTTCCTTTGCCTTTAAGGACAGTCTTAATCACATAAGCAAATTTAGGACACCTTTACCATATCCAGGCCAATTGCTTTCAATCAACTAAGTGAAGGTTAACAACCTGCCACTTGCATTCTCTGAGTTAAACTGAACATAGGGTCTTCTGGATCTTCCTGTGTAGTTTGAGAGGAATAAGTATTACTGCAGTAACTGGTGCCTTCAACATTATTGGCTCCTGTCTGACAGTTCAAAATAGAGTTTTACTGCAGAAAAAATCATGTGCCATTTTAGATCAAAGTTTAATTTATGCGCAAAAACTTGCGTGAAATTGTCTCATGGACAGTATGCATGTTTTTAAGGGACCTTCAAGATCATCATATGATCTTGAAGGTCCCATCCAACCTTAACTCTATGATTCTATGATTCTGTGATTCTACAATTCTACGATTCTATGATTCCATGGTTCTATGTTGACTGTTGTATATAAACTCTGCCTGAAGGGATAGAGGTAAAATGCTGATTTTGACTATAAAACTAAACAAAATACTGTATCACTGAGAGGCACGGGAGGTTATTTCACAATGACATAGGTTTTATAGCCTGCAACATCTAGTTGTGAATAAGTTGTAAAGATTAATTACCTGAAGGACACAATAGAAAACAAGAGATCTATGAAGGATTTCCTACTTTTTCTTTCCAAAAGATCTAATAAACTGAACTGATAAGCACCCAGAAGCAGAACCTCCAAGAGTTCCTCCATGGCTCTAGAACTTAATACACATTTTCCAAAATTACTTTCAGCCTAAGTCCCACACAGGTATTTAAATGGACTTCCTAATAAGAACGGGAACATAGCAGCAGGAAATAGCTCCAGACCGGCAACCATCCAAGATGAAGGATCATAAAAGGCAAAGACTTGACAAAGAGTTGACAACTGCTGAGTGCCTAGCTTATGGAAAGATTTCTTATACTTCACATATCTTTGTTTTGACTATTTCTCCTAGACATTGTTAATCTAAAAGAAAGAAAAATGGCTCACCAAGAACTATCATCTCCTGCTAATCCAAAGGGTAATAGATTCAGATCAAAATTAACATTGATGATACTTAGAACATTTCCCTCATTCCATTATGCACAAGAATTTTTGTCGCTCACTTTTTTTCTTGATTATCTGTACAAGTTTCTTTCATGACCTTAAACTGCTTCCATTCTACACAGCCAGGAAAAATATTCTTTCATTAGCAAACTATTCACTGGTGACCTGAGAAGCCATAAAAATGAAGTTCAGGGAATTACAACAGTCGTATCTGAAGTCTGGGAGTAAATGGCAAATAACTTCACTATATTATTGTGCAGTCACACAGCACTCAAATCAAAACTGTTCAATCTAAGCTAAAACAATAAATACATCAGGGAATGCAACTAAGAAACTGTTATAGCAACAGCAGACAAAATAAACATGGTTTCAATATGAATTCCCTACGAGAGCTAGAAAAGGCAATGATATACAGAGCTTCATAATACAGCGAACCAAAAATTGCATGTAGAATAGATCAACATTTCCTGATTAATTTTAGACCTACTAGCCCTCAAACAAGCTTCCTAATGATAATCAGAGCTCCCATTCATATTCTCAAAGGTTACAATATTTTGACTTCCAGTTTGGCATTAATAAGAATTAGCTAAATTATTCATTGTTTGTATTTGATTCAAATTTTGTCTCTTTTAGTTCTAATGATTCTTTTTTAATAGATCACAATTTACAAATTCTTGGCCTCTTTGCAGCTACAGGCGCGGGGTTAAAGGAAGAAGGTTGTGCATGGAAGGTTGTTATTATGGGCTTTTCCCAGGCTGTTCATTGAGACACTTCACTAGTCATGGCAGTGCCAGTGGTTACTCAGGTTTTACCAGTCACATTGCTACAACATAATTACATCATTCAAACTGAAAAAATAACAACTGAAAAATACAAAGCATTGTAAGGACTGTGGTATAATTGAGGTATAATTGACAAGCAAATGTGGGTATTTATTCAAAGAATTTTCCAAATATTTGGGGTAAAAACAAATCCTCTCAGGCTATACAAAAGCATCAAACAATAAATAAAATGGGACACAAACATGGCAGAACTGTTTCTGGTCATCAAGCAGACAAACACAAAGAAACTACACAGCAAGATATACAGGCACTTCAAGTACTGTATATCTTTTTTAATTACAATTGCAAATTAAAATTCAGTGATATTCCTTTCAAATAGTACTCGCATGAAATCTATTGAGCTATTTGGTAGCCAGCATGTAGCAGACAGAATCAGGAGTGTTTTTCAACGGTGATTTATTCTTGTTCTTTTATTTTTCCTATCACTTGCCTAAATAATTGCAAAAAAACACACAAATATATAAAAATCATCTGCATCTACAGGCAGTTGACAAACGTGGAAACTAAAATTCCAGTTATATGAAAATTATTGTGTCAGTTATATTCAGCAAATGCACCAGAAGGAGAGACAATGAGTCCAAGTTTACAGTGCAAATTTATATCTCAAAGAGGTCTAGCCAACTTTCACCACTCTGAAGTTTCTCTCTGTACTGTCATGACTACACTCAATCTACAATATTCCAGCAGGATTAAATCTGCAGAAGGCCTCAGCCCAGAAACATAATTCACATTTTAAGCCAGTTGTAACTCTTTAGGTTTTAGAAATCAGAGAATCTTACCTCCATGAGTACAAACAACGCTGCAAAAAAAAGGAGAGTCGCCCATTCAACTCGGTTCAGTATCATTTCAAAATCATGGATGTCTGCTAGCACTAGCAGCCAAATGGCTCCAAATATTGCAATCCATCCTGCATGAGAAAAAGAGAATAACACTTCACATTTCACAGGCTTGTTATGTGCCACCAAGATAAAAGTTAGAGCATTGCATTTTTCAGGGCCTCTAAGACTCTTTGGCTGTGTGTTCTAAAAGATAAACAGAGAAAGGAAAAAGTTCTTTAAATAGCAAAACAGGGTCTTTACAGACAAGATCCCTCTATACACCCTGGAGTGTTTTAAGACACACATTTTGGAAAGTGATTGAGAGAAAAATGCAAATCAAATGCACAATCAGCCAGAGAACACAATTGGTGAATTTTCTGTCTGAGCAAGGGTCACTTTCTCTCTGCAGAGTTAAAATATTTTCTGGAGTTGTTTGATTCCTCTGGCACTTTTATCTTAAGAGAAACAGAATGGGATTTCAAGCACGAAACAAAAGGGTTTGGGGTGCTTATTTCCTCATAATAATGCTCATCTTTCTGTCCATCTTCTTTATTTTTTTTCCCTGAATAGCAGGTAATTTTTTTAATACAAAAAACTAACATACATAATTCAAATGCTTTTTAATTACATGCACACAAAACATCCCAGATCTTCAAGTTATTTTTCTCTTTACAGTGACTATTTCATACAACTTATGCTATTTTATATATTCACAGTCCAGAAAGTGATGGATTCACACAATTGCGGTAAAAATGAGGAAGAAAGAAGTGGTGAATTGCTTCAAGTCACAAACTTATAGTCAAATAACAAATTTAACTTAGGAAAAATAGGCACCTGCTGCAAGGCAGATAGATGAATAAAGACAACCCTCTCCAAAAGCCTTCAAGAACCATAGCTGTAAAAAAATTCAAAGAAAGAAGACTGATTCATTAAAGTTTAAGCCATTCAATTTAAAGCTTGTCCATACATGCTTTTCTATTAGGTTAAAAGAAGAAAGAGCTCAAAAATCATCCAATAGCTTAAAATAAGAATATAATCCATTGAAATTCTATTTAAATATAAAAGAAAAAAGTGACTAAAAGTTCTCCTTGTTCATGAAACTGTTACCTTTAACTGTTTTCTCAGGAAAAAAAACTGTAGCAGCACATAAGTATTCTCTAGTCAAAGAATTCATTTTAGTCTCTCAAGTACATTATAGGAGCTTTCAGTGACATATTGTACTATTCAAATGAAAGTTTCAGACTAACTGTTATCAGTATAGAATATCTGCTGAAAATATTGCAGCTCAGTCTGGGCAACCAGACCTGCCCAAAAGCTGAAACCAGCAGCAGAGGTGTTGCCTTGGCTGCTCTGTTTGGTAAGGAGAGCAAAACCAGCTACCCTGATACTAGCGGCAGCTTTCATGCTTTGATGGCCTTATTTTCAGCTACAGTATTTATACAGCAGTGAAATCATACTTCTTGCAAAATGCTCTCGTGACTCTTGACTATTCCCCTGATGACCCATTTCTTTCCTCTAAAGCATCTCCAAGTGCCATCTCCCCAGTTCAGCTCTATTCTTGATGCCCCTAACCTGGTTTCTGTCCTCTCCACTTGGCTGAAACCATGTTTTCCAGCAGTAGAAACAGCTTCTCCCTTCCCTAAGTCTCTCCCCATGACACTTCTTGAAAAGCTTTGACATAATTGGTCACTCTAGTCTTGCTGTTTACTTGCTAAGCAGCTCTCACAAGATTTTTTTCTTTACCCTGGTGCAAACCTAATCAACACATTGATGCAGAGTAATCCTTGTGAAGAAATACATATGAAGGATTAGGAAAAGTAACAGTTTGTCAGCAGAAATACCAACATACTGGTGGAAACAAAACCAAAGCTAAGAAGAGAGCTGAAAAATGAACAAATTTCCTACCCCAAATTTCACAGCTTCAGGTCCTACATTGTTCTCAATACAGATTTTGATGAAAATGCAATCTAAGTGACTCACTGGATCTGAAAATTATGTCTCACAGCCAGCTCTGCTCACCTCCAAAGACAGGAATGCTGCCATGCTGCAAGCTGAGAAAGTGTGTTCCCTGCTTTGGTCACAGTGATCTAATCAGAGTGTGCAGTTAAAAATAGCTCAGGCATGAGCATCATACTGCAAGGGAGGAGGAGAGCAAAAACAACCACGAAAGGGAGCAAAGTTGGAATAGCTGGTCCCTCTCACAAGTCTCTCACTAAACTCCAGCAGTGAGGTAAAGCTGCCCTCCCTTCAAGGCAGCCAGGGTCTGAAAGCAGATTCTCCTGTAGCCATCCTTTGCCCTACAGGTTATGAAATGTGGGACAGTCAGAGTGAAAGCCAACCATACTGTCAAAGCACAGAGAGAGATGCCAAGTGCTAGGAAAGACTTAAGTTTAGCTGTATGAAGAGGAAAGCTGTATGAAAGCTGGATGTGGTGCACTGGGGTAAAGCATGCATACACTTTGTACTGTGTGGAATCTGTCTTCACAAAGGCTCTTTTTTTTTTTTTTGGAAAAGGAAAGAATGTTCTGGGTCACAACCATCTCAGTCCCCCAAATTTTGCAACGAGCTGGAGCAGCTGCCCTTCTTTAATCCCAGACACATCCCTCAGAAACCATTTGTATGGAAGACTCACTTTTGTAGCTTCAGGTACGCACAACCTTGCTTCTTTTTTTTCCAAACAACTGGCAAATTATCTTGTGAAGAATGACATTTTTACCACTCTGTGAAAAAAGACTCTAGAACTGGTCTAAGAGTGGTAATGCTCTGTACTGCTTAGGATGACTGCTGAATTCTGGCATAAACTGAAAATAGATGCAGGTCTTTTATGCACTGGACTCTAAATATGTGTGTAGTTTGAACATTGAAATGATGAATGTCATATAGAGGATCCTCAAAGAAAACGTTCGGAAAATCCTTGATAATTTGACTCATACTGAAGAAAAATCAGACATTGCAAAAACAGTTACAAATCACATGAACAGCAGTGCTCCATGAGCTTCCAAAGTAGCAAAAGGGAAAAAGGAGAGAACTGCCAGTTCCTGTCTACTGACTGTCAAGTCTTGGCTGTTCTGAAGTCCAGTAAAGAAAAGTGGACCCAACTCTGCCTTAAACAAATAAAGATTATAGCAATTCCTGTTAGAGGAATACTACAAGAGAAAGTAGATGTGTGCAGATCGGTACCTTACTAGAATAATCTTACTGTTATTTTGTACAAATGTACAACATTACATTTTGTCACATTCATTTTGTATGCAAGTACAACAAAGCAAAGAATTAAAGAACAGCAATTTCTCAGTAGTTCTGGAACAATCTGTGATAATATCTTGGCATTATTTCTACCGTCTGCCTCCAACAAAAACAAATCAACTAGAACATGCCATATAGAGATAACAATTACATGCTGAAGCTAATGAAACATGATTGACTGGCACAAGAGGCGGATAGAGACAGGCATTTTCTAGCACCACAAGTGTTATCAGCATGCATTAGCTCCATGCACATGGCTTTGCATGAGACAACAGTGCCCTGCCTTACAATATTGTTTCCTGGGAATACGGAGGGGCAAGAGACGTGTTCTCCTGCAGTGCTCTAGTAAGTACAGCTCAAACACATCAGCTGCCAGTTCTGGCTGCACAGAGTTTATTTCAGTCTATACACACAGGCTTTTCAGAGCATATTTAGTTTCCTTGCTGTACCTGCAAAGAGGAAATACAGTTATCCATCTCTGAGAGGCAACAAAGAGAAGGGAAGAGGAAGGAAGAGGTCTCTCAAGGAATTTGGAGGACTTTACGCAAGATCTCCATTCATGATGCCTTTTAGTACTATGGTTTGACTTCAAGCACTCTGAAGCTGTACAGGAGCAAAGCCTTCTGGAACCTGAAGGCCACAGCAGTTGGTGTCTGCGATAGCTGCTTGAATGACTGCTGAACTGCTTGTTAGAGTGAACTACAAAGTTAAACATGTGGCAGCGTGCCTTTCTAGGTGGGCAGGATTTCAAAGACTTTTCCAGTGACAGTGAACACACTGTAAAAGTGTTTTATATATTTGGGTAGGTTTGCATTTGCCCTGGATTCAGTTTGAAGGTATGCCTTCCTTTCTGAAGAACTGAAAGTATTAGGATGCATTAAAGACTGTCTTCTCTACTCATTTATTTTCTAGTTTACTGGCCCACAAAAGATAGCCAGGAGGAAAAGAAATAAAAATGATTTAAAAAAATAACTTGTTATTATTATAGTGAAAGAAAAGCTCATTTATAGTTCCACACACCACTTCCTTTACTGCTTTTTAGTGCCTCTATTTCACAACAATTGATGTTCTGGAAATATAACATGGAGAGAAACTGAATCTAACTTCCATTTTTGCACTGAGATGGTACCTGTTGAAGATAGTGACAGTTACTATTTATTTTAGGAAAAATAAAATTTTACCATGAAAAGCACTTTGCAAATTTCTAACATATTCTTCACAGAAAATACTCTGCTTAGGAACAGAAAAGGTACAGTAGAAATAGCTTGAGTGTTTCGCTTTTCTCAAATGCTTTACCCAGCAGGGAAAACCACCTTTGGAACAATAAATAGCTCATGATGAGTATACAATTGCAATCCTACTCAAAAAAAAAGAAAAAAAGTGATAACTCTTATTTTTAAATAATCAAGAAGAAGAACTTGAAAATAGAAAACAATCTAATAGAATCAAATAGAAGTCTAGAATATGTAGGAGAAATTTAGGGGAAAGAGAAAGAAATGAAAGAAAAAAATTACTGTGTAATCTCTAGGCCTTTCAAAGGCTCATTAAGTATTCGTATTCCTTAGTAGAAGTAATTTTGTCTGACCTACTACCAGCTGAAAAGCATAATAGCCTGCCTCCTAACGATGTGAACATGTAAACACTGTATGCTCTCTTGATGTGCACAGAATTTGAAATAATGTCTTTATGAATACTGAGAGTACAGTCAAAATTCACTTTCATGGTAAGTAAAGTGGTACTTGAGGCACTTGCACTGAAAACCAAAGCCAGGATAACATTGCAGGATCTCAATGCCGGCCTAGGAAAAGTTAAAACTCCACAAATCTAGGACAGGTAGCAACTGGATATCTAACAGTCCTGCAGAAAAGACTCAAGAAATACAGTGGATCAGAACTGAACCTGATGGCCCATTGAAAGAAAGAACCAGGGCAATAAATGATAAAACCTATGAAGCAACCTTTGCTCTCTTCATCCCCAGTAAACCCTGAGAAGATATACTTTAAGGAAGATATGTACTCATTAGGAAGTCCAAGACAGAGAAGTAAGTACAAACAGCAGCCTGAAAAGTTAACTTTTGAGGAATCATTTAAAGAATCCAGGATATTTAGCTCAAAGATAAGCAGATTAAATGGGTCTTAGCAAGTCTGCAGGCTTGTACCAGGGTGTTCCAGAGAGCAGAGAGCAACCTGTTTGCAGTAGCAGTAGTGGGAAGAGCAAGAGGGAGGACAAGGTGAAATACCAGAGAGGAAGGGAAAGGCTACACTGAATTCAGGGTCAGATATTTATAAGAAATAAGTAGAGTTTTCTAAAAACTGACTTGACCATATTCTGCCAAGTGAAAATGTACTTCTACATGAAAAGAATGGCATGGACACTGATTCTTTAAACATTTGTCACTGAAAAAATTATGATATACTTTTTCAGTGATCTTAACAATCCTTTATTTATTAAAATGATCACAGCAAATTTTTATAAACTGCAAATACCCATATGTCCATAACTGACCTACCAGCTACAACCTATTTGGCACTTGCCATTAAATACTTTTTTTTACATAGTATGTTATTGAATACATGAGGAAGTAAAATCATCATTGTGATCCAACAGCTTAATTAGAAGTCTGATCAACTCCACAACCTGTCAAAATTTAGCCTAAGGATGTATGCCAGTCCTTCACACACTATGTTGTAGTTGTAATGCATTGCAAAAGCATATACTCAACTATATTCTTATACATGCATATAGAAATATTTGGGTGAAAAGTTAAATCAAGGACATTTCCAGAGTGCTTGCTCTACTTATGGAATATGTTTCACCAGTAGTTCTGAATGTGAATTCAAATGACTTATAGGTTTCTGTAATTTTTTTTTTTCATTTGATGAGGCATCTCTTAAAATATACATTCTAAAATCATTCTGGATGCTTATAAGTAATTCTTGCTTACAACTGATAAGCACTGGTTTATGTCTAATTTTTTTAATATATAAAATTATCCTTGTGGTGGTCTTTTGAAAAATTTCTTTTCATAGGCTTAACTTCATAGAAACCATTTTCAATTGTTCCGTGCTATGTGTAGCACCACAGTTTAAGTCTACTCTCTGGGGACAAAACTGTAATGGTGACATTCCAGAATAGCTTGAACCACAACAAGAAATATTTGGTACAATACAAGTGAATTGAATGGACATGTAAAAAGATGATGCAAATTATAATTCCATATGCAGGCAAAGGAAATGGAAACTTATGCTGATAGAAGATGATTTCAAGGTTAAAAAACAGAAGTGTGGCATAAAACAAGGAAGCAGAGTAGTAGCTGCTCTGTAATCACAGATCAGTACACATGCATTAGGAAACGCTGGGCTGCACTTTGCTGCTCAGAAATAATACGATGAGGTCAGAATGTAGAAATCACATTCACAATTGCACTGCAATGTCAACACCTAACTTTGTTAATGCCCCAAACACAATTTCATAGATGAGGTAGGATGGCATTCAAGATAGAACACTTTGAGAAAGAAACCCTGAGTAGAGATTGCTATACCACTGCATCTACACAGATGTGTTGACAGATATATAGCTGCCCATATCGCAACAATACATAAATATAAAATATACAGAATATATATATAAATATATGAAATATACAAAATATACATATAAAATTTACAGATTTATCTCAGTAAAGGTCACTTCCAACAAACACAGTCTACTGTCACAGACATATTGACTCTCGTGAACCAAAAGTAATTTGAGAAGATGCAGATATCAAGATCGAGGAAAGGTCAAATTTTCTAAAAGTAAGCAATAAGGCACAAAAGGTACAACTGTTGCTAATTCTAGGGTTTTCTCCTCAAGTGTATAGGCAGCTGGAAGGACAGAGGATATTTATCATGCTTAATTGTATGTTTATAAAGATAACTATGCAATTTCAAGGACAGAATTCTTTTGAAAACTATCCTGAGAGAATTTAAGGCTGCAAGGATCATAGAAAGAAGAATTCTATTTTCAGAAACAAAGCATTATGCTGCAAAGGAGAAAAAAACTAAGATCTGGACCAGATTTTCTGAGTCAAAGTCAATTATGACTGCTTAATTTTAGCTCCATTCCAACATCCTTGCTATTACAAAATAGTTGTCAAATGTATATTTGACTCACATTCATCTACAGTGTACCAGGTCTTTTTTTAAATAACTATGAATTCAAGGTATATTAAAACTCTTAGCTACAACTACGTCCATTTTCATTTTAAAACAACAGTGTCTGTCTTCACAGTGCAACCAAATCTCCGCGCTACGTACTTAGGGGCCAGCAACTCCGTCACATGCAGTGTTTTTCTTGACCTTCATATAAAAGTACTAAACAACTTAAATCAACACAACATACCAAAACAGATGGAATTGTAGACAAATAAAGCAAGAGCAGGGAGGCAAAAGGTACTAAATGGGGACAAATATGCCAAATTCCACTGACGGTTGTAGCTGATACCACCTGGGGGAAAGGGTTGCAGACAAGCCACTGAAGGCACAACTGCAGGAAATAGGAGCGTCTCCATGAAGGTTTGAGAGCATTCAAAGAGGAATGCCTAGAAGAATGGATCTAATTTTACAATATCTTACTAGATTAGGCTGGACACGCTTGTCAGATGTTAACAATGTGTTGCTCTATTTACCATTATCACATCAGGAACTAAAGAAACCACTTCAGTCACAGAAAGCAGTGTATCAGCTTCATGTAGGTGAAATGTTAATGGAAAACAGTTAGAAAAGAAAGAAGTTGTGACAGACAAGAGTGCACAGGATGAGTAATTGCAGTTAAAAAGTGATACATAGGGTGATACCAAAGGCAATATAACAGTGGTTAATTATAGATGATAGAGCAAACTTAGGAGATGGCCAACACCTATTTTAGGGGTAGCAAAAAGGGCAAGAAACAAGTATGTAACATACATACAACACACCACATACAATAAAATTTGGTATAATGCAGACCTGAAGATCAAATTTGAAAAATTTGCTCTAGAAAATGTATAAGTATGAGCTCAAGCAAACCCAAGCACAAGGAGGGAGAAAACATCAACGTAAACACTATTCGCCTTTTGGTAAAGAGGAGGAAGGCAGCCCTATCATGTTCATCTCAGCAAAGACCTGAAGATATCAACATTTTTCTGTGACTAAAAAAGCCTAAAATTGTGAACCTTAGCACCCTGTAGAGCATGAAAGGGTGACCCTAACATCAGAATTTAAATGGTAAATACTGTGAGTATTTGAGGGCTTGTCTTTTTTTATATATAACAGTTTTAACTGTATATTTTCAATGAGTTTTATTTTGTATTAATTAGATAATTTGGACTGTGTTAGTATTATCCTAAAAAGACTAACACTAACTGTTTTGTTCTGCGTACACTGACACAACTATTAATTAGACTAACAAGGAATTCTTAACTCAAGGTATAAGGAATGTTCTTTTTGCCCACAGTATCACAAGCATAACATTGCCACTGATACTTTAGAAATGCGAGCCTACTGCCATACACAGAGAATGCATCCCTAATCCAAATGTTTGGGAGAACAAAACTATGTACTTCACTGAAACGTGTGAAGGAATTTGCAGGCAACCACAGATTATTCAAGCTGATATTTTTACTTGCATAGAAAACGTCCATAAATGTTGTTTCCCTGGCTTTGCATCTGATTCCTTCATTTAATAAACGACATTGGAAAGGTTTACAAAATTTAAAAAAAAATACAAGGGGAAAAAAGAAAAGGAAAAAATATTTGTTGTGACAGGTAGAAATAGAGATGATAATTTAGTATCATTTGAGCTGATACTTAGTAGTCAATATCTATGAGCTCTCCCCAGCTAAAAACGATTAATATCACAGATTCTAGATAATCTGGAGATAAATGTTAGATTCAATGACTAATTAAAGAGCAAATGTCCACTTTTTACACTGAGGTTCTAGTAATATAAGATCTGAAATATAGGACGTGCTAAATTTAACAACGTAGGTTTGGGCGTTAAGCCTATGTTTTCTTAAATCTATGTCATTTGCCAGTTTTTGTAGCTTAATAGCTGTCTGTCTCACCAGGACTGTCTTTTGTCTTAAGCACTAAACTATTACACAACAGCTTATTAAATTGATATGTTTTTTCAAACATTTTATAAAATATTTGAAAATCTCAGTAACATTGAGTAGCTCTATAATGACCCTTTAATTTTATCTGTCACACAAATCCACTTGAAACCAAACATTTCCAAAATATGAACACTTTCTCTTTTCTTCCCTCTCTATGGGTAAAAACACTTAAAATTTGAAAGCTGAGTTTGTTCCTGCACATATTATTCTATTATTTGTAAATAGTGGCAGATTTATACAACTCCATCATCATACAGGCTAATGGCATAACACAGTTTAATCCATATATCACTGATAGTAGATAAAAGTTTCAGAATAACAATTCAAAGTGTAAAAATAAGAGCCTTAAGGATGCTTCAGTATCGACACCCCTTTCAAATTAGTGAGATCTGTCCACACCTTTCTCAGCCCTGTGCTGCTTCTCCAGAACCATTCATAAATCTCTCACAGAGCTGTGGGAGGGTGGTTCAAGTTTAAAAAGTATTTTCACCATTCTAAAGACACCTCTTAGCATAAGTTCCAATGCACATACACACTCTGCTGTACACCCCAGACAAAAACTGCAGGGAAAGCTTATCAGAGTTCTTAGGCAGCTTCCTACGCATAGTAAAAAAACACATAGAATGCATTTATTTCATCTGTGCAATTATAGCTCTATTTTACTGTATTGCACTAAATAATTTAGTGAAAGATCTCTTAAGTTTCTGTCCTTGGTTGCAGCACTGCTAATTCTTGCAAAATATGTTACACACATTGACCCTGCTAATCTGTCTCAAAATTATTATGGAAAAATCATTCCTGCAGTGAATTCTGTGTTGACAATGCTGCAGAAAAGAAGATGGATTAAGATAGTTGTGAAAATCGTAGGCTTAGTAGGCTGCAGTAATGGAGAAATGGTTTTCAGTGGTTTTAAGCCAAGCAAATATCAATACAGAACTTCCGACATTCTGTGACTCAACAGCAAATTTAAGCATGTTAAGTGCAGCTTTTTCTTCATCACTAAGCATCACTGGACAAGTGCCATTAAGCCCAAATCTATTACAGTTATTGATTTACCTAGGTAAATTACAGTGCAAGCTGAAAATCATGTACATCCACTTCAACAAATGCAAGGTGAAAATCAAGAGAAATTATATGGGAGAAACTTCAGACCCAGTCCACTCCCTGAATTTAAGGTGAGTGTACTCTCTGCAGGTTAAACAATTTTTTTTGCTATAATTTGCATAGCATTTTCTGTAGATACAATTTGGGAGTGTTTTGTTTTGCTGAAGCCCTTTCCCATTAAGGTATTTAATTTCTCCTGTGAATTTCAACACATTGCCAGTAAACTATGTAAGTGAGTCAGAAAATATGACAATTGGTGTCCTAAGAAATGACAATACAACAGGAGCCTTTTGTATCCAGAGCAACTCAACACATTACTCCCTTAATTCATTGGCAATTAAATAAAAATCACTCTGCAAAATATGGCCTACCAAACAAACAGAAGTCAGTTTAAATTAAATGAAAACAAGTATTTCCCTACTTTTCCACTCTTTCAGTCTCAATGTCCAAATACTTCAGTGAAGCAAGATACAACTAGTTAAGATAAATAGCAAAATGAGAGTTTCATATCCTCAAATGTATCTGCTGCAGAATTTGCTTACATTTGGAATTAAACCACAGTGAATATAGACGAGAGTTTTCCAAGAGAAACTAGATTTAGCTACATAAATGGGTTCTCACCAAGTAAGATAATATTTGTTTGCAAAGATTGAGGGGTTTTAGCTGTAGGGAAAGGACAATGGGGAAAATTTAGACCTAGGATGTTTGCCTAACAGAAGTGACATGGGGTGGTGATTTATAGAACTTACCCTAGTACCCAGAAAGGTCACAGTGATCAAGATATTTAGTTAAAACAATAAAACTATAATCTTTTTAAAACTTCATAAATTTGTTGGTTTTGCTAACACTGCCTTTGTTAATAGTACCAAAGTTGATTTTAGTTAGAAGCAAAGTCCCCAAATAATAAATTATTAATCCAGATGTCCATCTAACTGTTTTTTTCTTTTTAAGCATCTATGACTAAAACTTAGCATAGCTTGAGAAGATGTCACAGAATCACAGAATCACAGAATAACCAGGTTATTAATATAACCATTGGATCGTCGAGTCCAACCATTCCCACCAATCCCTAAATCATGCTCCTAAAAATGTCACAGAAAAAGTGACTTGGGGTAAGGCAAATCATTTAATGAGTTAGGATTTTAAAACAGGTCATACGAATCAAAGCTGTTGATCACTTCCACTGATGATTGTCCTGATGATTTTAAGAGCAGCTGAAGATGATTAATTTAAATATAGATGTCTTGAGGATCAGACATTCACAGAACAAAAAAGAACCAGAACAGGATCAGGCAACAGTGTGAAGATATAACCCCTTTGAGGAAGCATAAAAAGACAAGATAGCCACCTCAAGGCTTAGGATTTGAAACTCTGTCTCCTGTTGAGGCTGGAACAAATAGCAGTCCTAAATCATGGAAGAATTCAGTGAGTTCAAAAATCTCTCCCTGCCCCCTTGCATAAATAATTTATCAAAGGAACATGAGAACAACCGTAAATGGCAATATCAAAGGTTCACCTACCCAAGAGTCCTGTCTCCAACAGGGAAAGCAGTGGCAGTAATATGGGAAGGAATATATAAATGAGGCAAACATTCAATTGTATTTCTCCTGGCATACCTTCCTAGCGTACAGCAGTCTGCAGCCAAAATAAAGCTAGTATTGCTTCTCTGAAAAGTGCAGCATTCTCTTTTGTTCGTTCTTGGTTTTGCACCTTGTTTCTTGAAGATGACTGCAGCAGAGTCTGTTGCAGTCCTCTAAAAGGACGGGAGGACATTCCCCTGCCTCAGAAACTACTCAGCCTGACCCTGGGAAATGGATGTTCAGCAGTGGAAGAGAGCAAAAGTGAAGGGATCTGCATTGCATGCAGAGACCACTGAGAGGGGCAAACAAAAGCGGGACCACATAGGTGATAGGTCTGTCTTCATAGATACTAGATGAAACTGCAGACTTTACAGCGGCTCAGCAACTCATTGAACTGATTACAACCAAACCAAAGGAGAAAGACCTGTCCCATAGAAACAGAAGGAAAGGTTATAAATTAATTTTGTGTATTCTTTCTGACCCAGTCAGTTTGAGCACCCTCTGAAAAAAAAAATCTAGTTTAAATTTCAACAAAGTCTTGCTTTATTCTACTTTTAAAATCTTTTGTCTCTTTTGGGGACTTCCTTAGAGTTCAAAGCTCTAGATATGCCTACCTAAAAGTTAAAGTCAAAATAGGAGCCAGGTACAGTCCTCAAAAGGACTTTACTATCATCTTTTGTTATCTTTTATCAGATGTTTTATCAACACTTCAACAATAAAGTAAAATCTTATGGAGACAAATTAAAGCATTGTAGAAGTCTTAAAATGTGCTATATGTGCTTATTTAAAGTCTCAATACTAATTTTTCATTAACATAGATATTTCATAGAATTAGACCAAAGAAGTTGATGAACAGGTGCAAGAAAACTAAATAACAAAGTCTTCTACATTATAAGAGGCAGCTAAGTATGCAAATTTTATTGTTTAAATTAAAACGACAGTTCCCTCAAATTATAATAATGATTCCAAGTTTATAACAGAAAAATTGTATCAAGGCTGGGGATGAATAAAGAATTCTGTAATCTTTCTAATTCACTCTACCAAATGCAATTAAAACTTATTAGATTTCTAACATTTCAGCATCTGTATAAAACATTATTATGGTAAAAAATTAAACACTGAACTACAATCTACTTCCATTTTCATGAGAAAAATACAGTGAACCAATTTACCCAAGCCATCAGAGTAGAAGACATGCCATATTTTAGGAAATTAATTTCTATGCACTGAAAGTACTACAATCTGTAGAGACTCACAGCGGCACTACTTCAGTACTAATAAATAAGTGACATTTACCAATGAGACAGTGGGATTCAGGAATCACCAGTGAGATCTCAGTATAAGTTTGCAGGTGCCATTAATTGTTGATAGAATTTACGCATATGCTTTAATAAGATATCTTCATTAATTTGACAAGTTTGCCATGAACACAGAAATAGAGAAATTACACAGAACATATAAAGCCCTTTCAAGGCTGCAGCTGAATATCAGCTAATGAATAATAGAAGCCTGTACTGCCAACTATGCCATTTTTTTCCATTTATTTTACTGACATAAAGTAGGGAAATAAAACCAATCATCAGTTATTAAGTTTCTTCTACTATTGATTCAAACTACTTTGTAGTTTTGGAATAATATCTCATCAGGAGTATACGCAACCTGTGCTATGTGGTTTTTACTGACTGCTTGCGGCTTTTTGAAAACTCTTCTAGATGTTGGGTTTAATTCAAGAAATCCTTCATGATTCAGTGCCCACTTATCTGATACAGAAAAGTAAAGATGAAAATTGATTTCTTAAATTGCTGATGTGAACTCCTTCCTTATGTTCTTAGTCACTGTGATTTCAAATAACTTCAAGTGTTTTCAATTTCTGCATCTTTCTACACCTTAGCACTTTTGTGATTATACTACATGAGTGCCCCTTTTAAATTCTTAACAACCAATAGTCTTTATGGGCTGAAATTGCCCATTTCCACAGCAAATACTCTGGAACAGGGAAGCTGCCACAGCAGCTGTACTGCCTGAAAACCTGAAGAAAGCCTGGCTGACATGTCCCCTTCCCAAACCTCATACTACTCCAGAGCACCAGGACTTCCACTCTATACCAACAAAGTCTTGCTGGGTGTTAGAAAACTGCCTAGCCCAAGTGTACAGCAAGCTCTCGGTCCCCCAGAGTACCCCTTTTGTAGGTGTTGCTTTGCTCCCAGACAAGACTTGACTTGTTTCATCTGAGATAAAAATAAACCAAGGTGCAGTTCATTTCAAGGCTTCAGAGCCAAAAAGCAGCATGGATGTGTCTGCATCGGGTTTGTATCTCTCTAACCTTTATAGTTACTCCAACATTATTCCAGATGGCTTTATGCTCTCAGACTCCATCACATGTACCAGACAATGCAACACATGGCTTCAGCCTTATGGTCTCTGCTAGACTACAAAATTGGCTTCATTGTGAACCTAAAACTTAATTAACCCTTGCATACAATGTCAAAAGGAAAACACAGGGACAATTCTATGCTGGAGACGTGTCCAGTCTGCTCTGAAGGATCAAAGTCTGAAGAATGTAAATGCAAGCCATTCTGCACCTCTAAGGCTTGACAGCTGGGGTTCAGTTCCTGGAAGAGATGCATTTAGTAACAAACCTGTATCTATTAAAATATGTTGCTCCATACAGACTAGCCCTTATCTTCCTACTGGTGCCACCAATATGCAACATGTGTTTCCCTAGGCCCCAACAGAGAGAACAGCCTTCTGTTAGTGGTACTTTCTAAGCCAGTTAATTTATCAGAAGTGTCAGCAGCAGCAGATATGGAAGTTCTTGTTTACAATTTGATCACCACTGTACAGCTATAATTACCCTTATGCTGTGCATAATAAAAATAGATTTTTAACATAGTATCTGTGTATGTATATGTATGTATTTGTGTGTGTATATTCAATAAATAATTTCTTGATTATGAGTTATTTCTCTTCAAGACTGTTGCATCTTCCAGCCACTGGCATGAGCATAAACATTGCGGGAATTCAGATTGCATGAAAAAACATAAATCTGAAATTCCATAACTTTCAAGTACTCAGCAGTCAAAAAAATATTTTTAACTTTTTGTAGGGCAACACACAGGGAGGTT
Organism: Clamator glandarius; assembly: GCA_033459285.1. Taxonomy (NCBI): domain Eukaryota; kingdom Metazoa; phylum Chordata; class Aves; order Cuculiformes; family Cuculidae; genus Clamator; species Clamator glandarius. The sequence goes on from JAUNZM010000753.1 coordinate 67,403, forward strand.
TTATGACTGTCCTTCAGAAGGTAAATGTGAGATTGAATTTGGTTCTGGTTTTGAGATATGCAGAGCTTATCCTTATGCTAGTATAGAAATTTCTATATAAAAATCTGCACACGTAGACGTATACATAGAAAGTACACATACATCATATACACATAGACAGTCTTCCTGATTTGAGAAATTATTTATTTTAGGGATAAAGTAATGGAGACTGGAAGTTGAACAAAGAGTCATCTATGCTTAGGAAATAATACCAATTTTTTTTTTTTGGTTTTCCACAGAATTATTATTTACTAATTACCATAATGCATCTTGGTCATTCACTCAAACCTACAGAGGAAAGACACTAAGGCCAAATTTGCCTATTCTGGAATGTTTAGCCAGCTCCCTCATATTAGGAAGTGAGAAAAATGCAGTCATGAGCTCTCTCTGTTATTCCTCCATGGGTGACTGGGATGTGACTGCCCTTTGCAAATCTGTTCCGAGAAACTGCTGTTCTGATTAACCTGGTGGAATTATAAGACCAGAGACATATGAGAAAGGGATTTCTGAAAAGATCCAGACTCAGAAAAATACTAGGGGCTCGGGGGAAAGAAGTGGTGTGTTTGTTTTACCCAGACAAACAAAACTATGAAACTTACCAAGATCTAGGTAGATGCCTGGAACAAATGAGTTGAGAAAAAACATAAGAATAACACATCCCAGTACAGCCAGGCATTTGATGAGAAGAATTTTGTCTGTTATTTTGTGCTGTAGACAGGGAGAAAAAAAATTAATAACTGTATTAAAGAAGGAGCTATCTGTTATGCATAGATTTCGCAGAAGCATATGTGAAGAAGAAACTTTTCTTCCTGTAAAGTATATTGCTTTTCAGCATAAAAGAAATGTTCAAACTGTATAAAGCTTTACTAAAGTACAAGTAAGTTTCTGTTCTTTGAAAGTTTGTCTTTTATGCAACACCTAGAAAAAACTGTAAAACCTAATAAGAAATCCTTTTGGTTTTCTTCTGTTTCAGTGTGACACGCAGGATAGTAATGTCCCAGTCAAGGACCTGAACTCCCAGACACAGGTCTGGATTCATTAGTGATGCTCATGTGGTAGAGAGGATGTGACATGAAATTAATCCCATAACAGAGAGACTTTATGAGAACTTTATGAGAACCAGTTTCCGCATAAAGACTTAGATGGTGTTAATGTGTGCACAGCAAGAAGAACAGGACTTATCCAAGTATCTCTACTTGAATAATAAAGCACATGTGTCACAGACAGTGTAGAAAATCAGTCTGTATTTGGTACATCAGCAGGAGTATACTCTATCATCATGCATCATGGTTATAAACAAACTTTTGACACCTTCTGAGTCTTTCTGGTCATGGATTAAAATTTTAAAAACACACTGCTGAATCATTTACTGATCCTTTAAATGATATTTTTCTGAGGAACAAAAGTATAAAATGTATCAAAACCTTACAATGTGGTTCAGTAACTACGTCCCACTGAGAAACCAGCCTGCTTGCCAGCATTTCTGCCATCATGAGAGATATTACATTTCCTTTGGATTCAAAGCACATTCTCTGTATAAAGGCATAAGTCCACGTACTCTGTTACTGAAACAAAAATTTCCATCTACTTACTTTCTTCTGGAGTTCTTGAATATTTGTTTCCCAGTTTTTATCTTCTTGTGAAATTTGCCTGAAAGAAAATAACAACTGCTTTTTTTCCGGAGTTAAATTAGAGCTCTGCCAAGAGTGCTGGCTTAAATCTCTCTCATAATACATAGTTCAATCTTTCCCTGGTACAGAGTAACTCATACCACAAAAAAGCCATGGCCTTCTTACAGCCAGCAGCAAAATTCCCATGAGAATTCACTTTAGACTCCACTTTTGTAACACACTCCACTTATACACAAACCCCTTGATTCATGAACAGTTCCACAGTTTTGGAAGCAGCTAGCCTCCAGAGTACAAACCTCAGTACAGGATCTGACTATATGAAATATGTAGTCCCCTTAATAGTTTCAGGAGTTGATGTATGACCTGCTGCGATAAAACAAGGGTCATGTGCAACAACATCAACAAGTCAGAACACATATATTTTACATTTGCATTTTATAATGAAGTTTTTAGGATCCGATTAACTTCATTGTGTTATCAGCATAGTCAGACCTCCAGCAAAAAGCCTTGGGGTTTGCAGTTCAAGAGCACTGTTGTAAATGTTAATGAATTTTTACATTGCTGTAAACGTACAGTGCTGGAGGAATCCTGACTTTCAAGATTAAATATACAATTTTTATTTATACTTCAGAAGTGTCATTTTTAGTGTGTCATAAAGTCTAATAATCTGTTGTAAACTTTTTAAAAGGTGATTTTGACAGTCTCTTTTGTCTTTAAGTAGTAATACTGTTACTTCATTCAAAATGCACAATATCAGTGAATTCTGTAAAAAAGTCTCTTGTTACTGCAATAGTTAAAGAAATTGTATTTACATGTTCTTGCTCATATTGCCTATATAGCATGTTTATTAATAACAATTAATCATTTCAGTTTCACTTTAGTCAATTCATTTTCAAAGTATTTATAACTAGCATTCTCAGTCACCGGATTCCATAGCATAACAGCTTTTATTTGTGGATCATAAAGAAAATAATTTCACAATTTTGAAAGATTTATTTTATAAAAAACATTTCTTTTCTATACATAAACAGTTAATTAAGCCTGCACTCAGGTTCACACTTATGATTAGATTATGAAATTATTTTTAAAAACATTAATTCACTGGTGACATATTTTTTCAAATTCAATAGGTCACTGAAGAACATTTGAATTTTTCAGCAAAAAAGAAATTACAACACTTTACTAAACTGAAGCCACTATTGCAGGGAAAAGTCTAATAAAATACTTGTGATCTTTCTGAAACAAAACTAGCTATAATTCCTAGGGCTTTATATTTAGGTCATATCAACATAGATTTTCCAGGCCTTACATATCAGTTTTGTTCTAAAAAACTTTGTGTTTTACTGAGATGTAGAGTGGCACTTCATATCTGTCCCAACATGCATCCAATCAAGGGATAAGTGAAAACCAAAGTCTTTTCCCAGTAAAGATCCTTAAAGCCTTCACTTCTTGCTGTGCCTAAAAACTACTGAGTCCTTGGCTCATTGAAGCAAACAGAAATAATAACTCTGAGGTTAGCAAAGCCACAGTATCATTCCTGGCTGTAGACTATAATGAGTAGGAGCTCTCTGCTAGTCCAACGAACTAGCAGGGGGAAAGGATTGAGACCATGCTAGACAGAAGCGAGCCTGGACATGGGGCACTGATGATTCAGAGAGGGTGTGCTGGTGAGGACCACCAGTACATCACCATACAGAAAGTGGGGGTGAACGCACATGGGGGTGGTAAGGGAGATATGGGTGCTCTGTTACAAGCTACTCCAGTTACCAGGCAATTGGGAATGGACTCTGTTCCCTCTAAGAGGGCTGAAGGCTCAGCAGCTCAACTGAAATCCATTTACACCAATGCACACAGCATGGGGAATAATAAGGAAGAGCTGGAAGCTGTTGTAGGGCAAGGAGCCTATGTAGTTGTTGCCATCACGGAAACATGGTGGGATGACTCATATAACTGGAGTATAGATATGGTGGGGTACAAACTCTTCGGGAGGGATAGGAAGGGAAGGAGAGGAGTCGGGGTAGCCCTCTTTATAAAGAAGGACTTGGACACTGTTGAGATGGATTGTGGCAATGAGGAGATTGAGTGCCTGTGGGTTAAAATCATAACCCATAAGAAGGAGCCCATAAGAGGGTAGATTTTGTGATGGGAGTCTGTCACAGGCCACCCAGCCAAGGAGAAGCAGCTGATGAGCTCTTCTATAAACAGCTGGGGTTACTCTCTAGATCGATGCATCTCATTTTTGTGGGAGACTTCAATCTTCCTGATATCTCCTGGAAGTACAATAGAGCAGAAAGGAAGCAGTCTAGGAGGCTCCTGGAGTGTGTGGAAGACACTTCCTTGCACAGCTGGTGAATGAACCAACAAGGGAAGGTGCCCTCCTGGACCTGCTGTTTGTGAACAGAGAAGGCCTTGTGGGGGATGTGGCAGTAGGAGGACGCCTAGGACTAAGCGATCATGAGATGAAAGGGTTTTCTGTTCTAGGCAAAGTGAAGAGGGTGGTTAGCAGGACAGTAGCATTAAATTTCCAGAGGGCAGACTTTGAACTCTTCAGAAGGCTGGTTGGCAAAGTCTCATGGGAGACAGTGCTTAAGGGCAAGGGAGCCCATGAGGGCTGGGAGCTCTTCAAAAAGGAGATCCTAGAAGCTCAGGAGAAAGCCATCCCCATGTTCTGAAAAAAAAGCCAGCAGGGGAAAAAACCAGCTTGGTTGAACAGGGCGATCTTGAGTGATATCAAGAAGAAGAGGAATGTTTATGGGCTCTGGAAGAGGGGACAGGCCTCTTGGGTGGACTACAGGAGGGAAGTGAGATTGTGTAGAGAAAAAATCAGAAAGGCTAAGGCTCAACTGTAAATCAGTTTGGCAAAGTCGGTGAAAGGTAACAAAAAAAATCTTTCTATAAATATATAAATAATAAAAGGAGGACTAGGGAGACCATACAGTCCCTACTGGATGCAGAAGGAGCAACAGTGACAGGGGATGAGGAAAAGGCTGAGGTACTTAATGCCTTCTTTGCCTCAGTCTTTAATTGTAAAGAAAGTTGTACCCTTTCTGTACTAACCCCTGAACTAGAGGAGCAAAATGAGGCTCCCATGATCCAAGAGGAGGTGGTCAGAGCTTTGCTAGTCCAGCTAGACACCCACAAGTCTATGGGGCTGGATGGGATTCACCCCAGGGTATTGAAGGAGCTGGCGGATGTGCTGCCCAAACCCCTTTCCATCATCTTCCAACAGTCCTGGAAGACTGGGGAAGTTCCACTGGACTGGAGGCTGGCTGATGTTGTGCCCATCTACAAGAAGGGTCGCAGGGAGGATCCAGGGAACTACAGGCCTGTCAGTCTGACCTCAGTGCCAGGGAAAGTCATGGAACAGGTGATCTTGAGTGCTATCATGAAGCACATGCAAGAGAACCAGGTGATCGGGCCCAGTCAACACGGGTTTACAAAAGGCAGGTCTTGCCAAACTAACCTGATCGCCTTCTATGACAAAGTGACTTGGCTGCTGGACGGGGGAAATGCTGTGGATGTATCTTCCTGGACCTCAGTAAAGCCTTTGACACAGTTTCTCACAGCATTCTGCTTAGGAAACTGTCGGCCTCTGGCCTGGACAGGCGCACACTCTCCTGGGTGGAAAACTGGTTGGATGGCCGGGCCCAGAGAGTGGTGGGAAATGGGGTTAAATCCAGCTGGAGGCCAGTGACAAGTGGGGTTCCCCAGGGCTCAGTGCTGGGTCCAGTCCTGTTCAATGTCTTTATCAATAACCTGGATGAAGGCATCGAGTGCACCTTGAGCAAGTTTGCAGACGACACTAAGCTGGGAGGAAGTGTGGATCTGCTGGAGGGTCGGGAGGCTGCAAAGGGCCCTGAACAGGCTGAACCACTAGGCAGAGTCCAGTGGTATGAGGTTTAACAAGGCCAAATGCCGGGTCCTGCACTTGGGGCACAACAACCATGTGCAGTGCTACACACTAGGAGAAGTCTGTCTAGAAAGCTGCCTGGAGGAGAAGGACCTGGGGGTCTTGGTTGACAGCCAACTGAACACAAGCCAGCAGTGTGCCCAGGTGGCCAAGAAGGCCAATGGCATCTTGGCATCTATCAGAAACGACGTGACCATCAGGTCCAGGGAGGTTATTCTCCCTCTGTACTCTGCACTGGTGAGACCACTCCTCGAATCCTGTGTTCAGTTCTGGGCCCCTCACCACAAGAAGGATGTTGAGGCTCTGGAGCGAGTCCAGAGAAGAGCAACAAAGCTGGTGAAGGGGCTGGAGAACAAGTCTTAGGAGGAACGGTTGAGGGAGCTGGGGTTGTTTAGCCTGGAGAAGAGGAGGCTGAGAGGAGACCTCATTGCCCTCTATAACTACCTGAAAGGAGGTTGTAGAGAGGAGGTTAATGGCCTCTTCTTCCAAGTGACAGGGGACAGGACAAGAGGGAATGGCCTCCAGCTCCACCAGGGGAGATTTAGGCTGGACATTAGGAAAACATTTTTCACAGAAAGGGTCATTGGGCACTGGCAGAGGCTGCCCAGGGAGGTGGTTGATTCACCTTCCCTAGTGGTGTTTAAGGGAAGGGTGGATGAGGTGCTAAGGGGCATGGTTTAGTATTTGATAGGAATTGTTGGACTTGATGATCCGGTGGATCTCTTCCAACCTGGTTATTCTATGAACTACCTGGACCTTCAGTTTGTCGCTGCTGAGGGTTGGAGAAGGGAGTGAGACACATCAGCCCTCACTCACCTGTGAAATGTCCTCAGCTTTTTCCTCAAGAGCATCTCCAGGGTCAGCACCTTCTGCATCAAGAGGCATTTCACAGCAGTTTCCTCTCTGCTGGCCGGGTTAATGCGCTGTGCAGTCAGTCTCCAAACATAGATCTCATGTTTCAGCTCTAAAACGAAGAAAAAACACTTATCTTAAAGCAGGTATAATGCATATCAAACCAGAGATGCAAAATACAAAATATTCTCTGGACTCAAAGTTATTTAAAATTATCAGAATGGTATCCCTGTAATTTTATATTACTTTTACTATTCATTTTGCAGAGCTGAAGGGAATAAAAAAAATAAATACAGAACTTTTCCAAAATCAAATAAATTAATATTTAAGTTCTTTCCCAGAGAAAAAGTAGCATTGTCTTCAATCTCCTGCAAATATCTTCCACAACCTTTACAACTAAAATCGTATCACATTCATATTTCATCAGAAAATAAACCGCCAATATAGATTATTATACTGGTAACAAGATAATAGTCTTTTTGTAGCTGGGAATTACAGCAAATACTCATTCACTGCATTGAATGGACGACGTGTTTCCATTCACTCTACATTCATACAAGCAATTTTATCAATGTAGGACTAAACTGAAATTCCACACTGACTCACAAATATCATTTAACACCATTTTTAAAGTTTCTTAAGAGGACTTAATTCTTCTTTACTGCTTTTCATAAACACAGCTAACATTACTTGAATGCAGACCCGAATGACATCTGATCCTGTCTAAGTACAGTCAGACTGATTAACACTTAAAGTCAGTCTCTAAAATCTTGTAAGGATTTTCAACACTTTTTGATTTATTTTTTTCCTGTATTGTCAGGGCCTTGGAGAATCATTGAAAAGTATGTGTTCCTGTTCAGGAAGGATTTTAGACTGGACATGAGGGAAAAAAAAAAAAGCAGCATTGGATTTTCTGAGAAATCATTAAAAAAATAAAAATCAGATATTCATTCAGAAACTGGCTGCACAAATGCTTCCTGATGAAACAATAGGATGTTTCCTCAGCCTTTGTTACTGTTCCCTTGAATTTCATGTCAGTGAAGACAGTGCATCAAGAATTCAGGGGGTTATATTTTGAGGTCCTTGTTCAATCAGCAAATTATTTTACGCTAAGAAATAGATGTGGAAGTCCTAGCACCATGTACGTAAAATATATGTCTGATATATTTAACATATAATAAAATGTTGTGAGCTGGGAGGTTGGTCTTTCCCATAAGATGAGCAAGACAAGACAGAGAAACGTTGGAATGTGGCTTCCTTGCACACTTTTCTGTGCAACTCCCCAGGCAAAATATATTTCTTTCAAAAGTTTCCTGAGCCCTTTGGGGTGAAAGAAGTATTTCTATGATCCTCCATGCTGCCCTAACCTGACAAACATAGAGATTTGGTATTTAATGTAAGCAGGTGAGGAGGGAGAATCCCCTCAGTTGGTGAATGGTCCTTTCTGTATTTCTTTCTCATGCAATTTTCAGGACAGTAGATTCGGGAGTGTTTCTCATCAATAGTCCAAGAGAAAGAACACGGTTTTGGTTTTTTCCCTGGCAAATTGATATGATTATCATGTCTATGATCTTGCTTACTGATAGTCTTTTCTGCAATGCATTTTCTGATGATGTCAGCAAATAGATATCTGCAAATCTCTCCTCCTTTCCAAGTGAAATTTCACTTCGGGTTTTACTGATGAAGGAAAGTTGAATCTCTCATCATCTAACCAATATGCAGATCTCCAGCAGGTATTTTTGTACAAAGAATATTTATCTACCCTACTTCAGAAAGAGGTAGCTAGCATGACTTTATGCATGCTACAAACAAACCCACAGAATGGAAAGCACTGTGCCTTGTGCTGCACGTTCCTGCCCCATGTCTGAAGTGCCACAGGGTTAATCTCCACATTCATTGAGGTCAGTCTAGTGTTTTTTGGTGTGTGTCAAAAAAGTACATGCACGTTTGCACATGGTTTTGACCTTGCCTTCATGTACAGCAAGTATATGCTTGATTGTTCAGTCACTAATTTTCTAAACATCCCAAGTACACGGGCACCCACATGCTGTGGAATTTACTTCAGAGCAAAATGTCCTTTGAAAACCAGGACAGTCAATACATCATTTACACTGTGACTCCTGTTGCAGTAAAAAGTTGTGAGGAGGTTTTCTAGGTCATCCCATATAACGTTTCTCCTCTTTCTCTTTCATGCACGCTTGCGTTGTAATAGACGGTTATGGCATCAGGCAATACGTAAGTAACAGTAGGTTTTGTTTTGAAGGAAATATAATGCAGGACACTTGAGGTTGGTGAAAACACTGAACCCAGCCAAAAACCTTTGGGCCTTTCTATAATTATCCCATTTTCAGGCAGCAGTCTCTAGAGTTTGGGAATATCTGATTTTTTTATGACATAGTGTATTACACATCATGGACAAGGTCTTAGTGCATCTGCAAGGTCTTATCAATCACTTTGAAGTTATGGCTGAGGCGGCATAAACAGAACATTTGACTGCCCCTGAATGGAAATGCCTCACATCCATTTCCCCATGTTCATAAATTTCTGTCCCCTCCTCATATGGGATCTAATGGTCATTTTACACCAGAGCAAGCTCACTCCACACTCCACTCCCATGTCCAACAAAAGCCAATCTGCCAGGGTTTTGCAGGGTTAGCTTTAGGGTGGTTCACCCTACTAACTAGTTTATCCTACCATTCCTAGTCTATTGCTAATTCTTGAAAGGGGACATGTGTGTGGCATTTACCTTTCATGGCATTTTATCATTAAAGCAGCTAAATTAACATTATCTGCAACAGTAGTAGCAGTAGCTGAAGTGGTATAAGCAAGGCAAAGTGTAGTATGCAATTATCTGGAGTAAGAGAAGACAGGAGAGCTGCAGCTTAGAGAGGTAATTCAGATCATTATGATACTAAAATCTTTGTGAACGTGGTACATTCATACAGCCCACAAGGCAGCACAGCAATATTCCCAGTGCTGGTATTTCACAAAAAAAAAAAAATTTCTTTTTTTATTTTTTCCCCAGAAAGTCCATTTCCAAGAAGGAAATAATAATTGTTACCTTAGTTCTAGGATCAAACAAAAGATCAACAAACATGTAAACCCTGTGCTACTAATCTGTTCTAGCTTTGTCATTTGTCATATATTACCATGGAGTCCTCAAATAAGATATTGAATTTAAGGGAGTTTCAGCTATTGACTTGAGCTCTGACATTTCATGAAACATTTTCTGCATTTTAGAAAATATAGTTTCATTTAAAAATGCATATTCTTTCTGCAATCTGACAGTTACTGTCAGATTGATTTTTCACTTAGAGTGATCACACATTCCCTTCTGCCCGACTGCCAATAACAAAGGAGACATCCTCAAAAACTAAGTGTAATTAATTCCCAGCCACAGAGTTTTAAGAGGCCAGTCTTGTTAATTGAAGATACTCAGAAGTGCATGACCAACTTTGATGAGATTATAAGAATTACCATAAAATGGCAATTTTTAGCTTGCAAGTGCACTAAATACATTAAGTACCTTTTTGCAAGTAACACAAGTTTCCACTGCTGGTCTGTGACTAATAAGATGCAAAGCATGTTCTTCTGAATGTGTTTTTTTGGTTTCTCCACTCACTATTATACCTTAACTTTTATCAGTAAAGAAATTATTTTTCATAACTAACTTCTCAGAACAAGAAAACTTATTTTAAATGTTAACTAAAAAGCAAATTAAGTACCATGAATTAAAACTTAATCTAGTAATACCCATAACTTCTAGTAATTTTAATATCCCTGATATTACACAGTAAATCCTCTAAGCTTTTTTAGAGAAACACAGAAACTAAGTCAGAAAGGTGAAACCAAGTGTAGCAAGAATTCAACTCAAAGGATATTCCAGCTTAACAATTAATGCCTCTCTCCCAGGAGAGAGGTATAAGGATCTAATTCTGGAAAAAAAATAAATAAAGGAATACCTGAAATGTCTTTGTCTTTATTCCTTTGAGTAATCCAGTTTATAAACCATGGGTAAAGGTAAGCAGAGGCATAAATTTTGCAGAGACTTCAAAAACACAACAAAATACACTTTGCCTTATTCAACTAGATAGTTGCCAAGGAATGCAAGAAATCTGCATGATGCTGCATAAAGCAATACAGAGCATTTATATAAGCTCTTCAACTCACAGCCCAGCAGCTGGGGTCCCGTTTGGTCACCTTATGGCACTTCAGATGCCCAGTATAGGACTGCATCCGTGGCACAGGATTTACAGGACATCCTCATCCTTGCAGCAAAGCAGCTGGAGCCTGGGCAACAAAACTACAGAGCTCAGATCGTGCTACACACTTAAGTCACCTCCCAGGAGTTTTCTGGGCAAGACGGAGCAGGCTGCAGCAGCCCCAGGAGTTATGGTTGTTCAGAAAGCTGCAAAGCTGGTATCATTCTCTTTCAAAATATAACTGGAATTTTTCCTCACTGTGCTTCCGGTTTCCTCCTGTAATTTTAACTACTGAAAGAATCTACAACACCACAAGCCTGCCCTGCATTTCATAAGGGAACAGTCAATTTAAAACCTCTATGATGGCCATGTAGCACTCAGTTGGAGTAATCTTCAGATGTTAGAGAGTTAGATTTCTCATAACATTTCAGGATGGTTAATAAAGACATATTACTTTTAAGTTGGTTTGTCCCTGAACAAGGGATGGGATCTCTCTCAGGTGACACAGGGTCTGTTCTCATCTCTAGATATGTCAGACTTACAACACATAGTTATTTCAGTCCTTGTAGTTTTACCCCTTAGTTTCCTCGATTGCAGTTCCCCATGTTTTAAAAGCACAGATCTGACTATATCTAGGTTCCACGTGCAGTAGCACTTGCTTAATGTGACCACAATATTCTTTTCTGTTACACTGAGAATGGCACAGGGTCATGGGAAGTAGAATCAAGTACCTAATATTCCAGTGTAGTTTGTTTCAGGAAGTTTTCATCAGGTCAGATGAAATTTAGAAAAATAATTCTGCTTTACTCACTTTCAAAAATTTTTAACTCAAACTGTAAGATTTATCAACAAAATACAATTTAGCCAATGTTTTCCATTAAAGCACAAGTCTCATAATCTCTGTTCAATTCACTGCTGAAAAGTCAATAGATATATTCCAGTCATAAAGCGTTTTGCACCAAACATAACTACTGCTGAGGTCTTGAAAATATCAAGAAAAAGGAAAATTTAAAAAAGAAGAAAAAATAAAAAGCAGCTGCTTACAAATGGTGTTTTCAAAGTCCTATTAAGGAAACTAGATACAGCCTCAAGCTGACAACTCCCATAATCAAAAGATAGTGCCTCGTCTAATGCTTTTAAGAGGGCAAAATGAAGGGCAAAATAATTAAGCATGCTTCAGACTCACAATATGTTTTAACAACTGGTTTAAATTTAAAAATGATGACTAATAAGTTCAGCTCATTTTGATAAATAATAATTTTAAAATCTTTCAAGGTCACTTTTATTTGAAACATCATCACAGTAAAAGGTCTCTGCAGAAAATGGTTACAGTGAAGATGTTATATTAACATAAATTGTTCTCTTTAATTCTGTATATCAGGAAGATCTTATCAGCTTCAGAGCCATCAGAGTAAAGTGAAAAATATTTGTCATAGCTTCACTAGAACACTGTCAGTGATAAAGCCCGGTCTTGCCAGCTACTTTATATCGGTATAATCATTCTACAGTTGTGGTATGCATACAAAAATCCAGGGAGTAAGGGTTGTAAAAGGAACAGGAGGTAACACTTCCTAGGTTTTTACCTTGCATCAGTGATGTTTCAGTACTGTTTCTTTCCATGGGAAATGTGTACAGTAAAATTGTGAAGTGTTGCCCTATTGATTTAAAACGCAAGTGAATTATACTGTCTGCACAAGGCAGGTAAAGTAATATTACAGCTGCCTTTTTGTGATGGCTATATTATCAATTCACTAAGCAAATAATAGGAGATTGTCATATTTCCTATTCTGCAGTGTTAGAATACTATTTTTATCATCTCAAAACAAGAAAAGACTGAACAATATTTTCCTTTTACCAAGGGGAATACTCCATCAACTGTAAAGAAGTACAAAGGACATATACAGGATTTTAAACATGTTTAAGAATATATCTAAAAAGTTTAAGAATATAGAAATCTTGAATCTGTGTGTAATAACCACACTTATAATCATTTCTGATCATTAGAAAATCTGTTGAAGGTAGAAATAATAAAAGACATTTTATTTTCCACATTTGCAAACATAAAACCATGATCCTTGTGGGTCTTGTTGTATCATCAAAAAAGGAGTATACACATATTCTTCAGTGACCATAAGGCAAGGACCATAGTTCCTGAAATTCTTATAGTTCTTTAAAGTAAAACATATAATACATACTAGAAAGATATGATCTTAGATCTGAAGATAATTCGCAAGAGACCTCCATCTTATAATTTAGCATGCTATCATTCAAAGTATAAGTTAAAATGTTAATGATTCATTTGTAATATATACAATTGGACTGCAGAGAAGGTGGTGTGGGTGGTGGAGGGGATCCTGTTCCATACTGTTCTTTAAAAATGCTTCTCATATATTTCCATTAATTTATCAGTAGAGTGCAATGCATATTGCAAAACTGCCATCCAGACTAAGCTTGGGGTTGGATGCTTGAAAACATCTTGAAATATCCCTTTCTTTGAACATTATTCTCTGCATAATTTGCCTGCTAGTTTTCTCACCTGAATCAGTGATCAAGTGAGGACAGCCAACTGCTTTCAAGTTACATAAAAATGCCAGTAGTTCCTCACTGGCTCTTAGTGAAGTACCTACATAGATACAGACACACCTTAGGACTGAAATTATCAATGTATTTAGTCCAGCTAGGTATTTGATGTACCTCTCATGGATTCTAGCAAGCAATGGTTCCTACATATACAAATATGCTACTAACTGAAATAGGGCTAAAGACTATTCTCTGACAGTACTGTACTGAGCAGTAGCTGTACTGATGCTACGTAACTCCTTGCCCCTGGTCCCCTCTGAGCCTCTGAAGTTTTCTTGTGGCCCTGGATATTATTTTTATTTTATATGGGCTTTTTCGAATTCAAAGTGTCTGAAGCTGCACTGCAAGTCATGACAGCCATGTCAAGTCTCCAGCATTAAACTGAAAGATTGTACATCACACTGCAGGATAAGGTGTGAGGGCACACGTGACCGTTAGAGAACATGCATGACTGTTAGAGGACACAGAGGCCACCAGGACATCCCATGCCCTGAGAAAACACCACAGCATTTAACCCTTTAACCACAGGCACCTTCCTTGGGGACCATTTCCCCAGCATCTCAGAGCTGCAACAGTAAGGGGATTCACATGGACAAAATAAGACAGCGTTGAGCTATACCTTGTATTCAGTTACAATTACAATTGGTGATCTCTGTGCTCGGTCAATTGTGCAGCACAAAGTACTACAGTGGACATTTGTAGTCACTATGGAACACAGAGGGGGAAACTCATCAGACACTATGTGCTAAAAGAGTTTTCCAGTTTTATTTTGTTGTCTCTTTTGACCTTCACCTTAGCTGTATCAACCCTTTGACTTTGTCATGCAAAATGAAGCATCACTTACTCTAAGTCCAGGAACAATGTCTGGACATCTTGAGCCTGCAGCCAGCATAGTTCTATCAGTTGCACATGACTGATAACCCTTAATTATCACTCCCCTACTTCTTTCCTCCTCTAGACTTTCTACATTTCCATTGACAGTTTTTGTACCTATTTTGCCCTCCTCCTCTTATTTATCTTCTATTACAGAAGCAGCTGTAAAGAACCACATGGAAGAAAGAAACAATTTCGCTCATTTATGTGGTTACCACATTTCACATTATGGGAAAACAGCACCGTGCTTTCACACATTAAGCACTTTACACATTTCTGTGATTAATTAGAAATATTCTTCTGTTGTAGGCTTTATATACTGACTATCATATTACTATAGCAGTGTTTTCCCAGCTGCTGCAGACAGCGAACTACACCAGAGGGAATAATATTCTCCCCCTCTCCTGGCAGCATTACTCTCATTTCAACAGTGGGTCTCTCTTTCAGTCAGTGAAACAATCAGGAACTGGAGCATGCAACACAGGAGAAATGGGGAGCTGGTGCCAAATCAGTTGTCGTGCTGTTCCTTTTTGGCAAAAATAGCAACACTACTAGTTAGCATTGCACCTAAATCCATTCACTGTCCTTGGGATAGCAACCTTCCCCAACACTGAGGGGTCCACATCTCCACAGCTTGATAGTCAAGACACAACAGTGTATTGTCATGCTTCCCAGGGATTAAATAATATATTAACCCTTAAGGGAAGTTTAATTCCTCTTACATTATCATTGCATTATCATTTCCCCTTGCATATTCTTTTGGGAAAGTACACATATGCTTTTTAAACCTCTTCAACTTGCTACTCTAATCCTAGCATATTTTTCTGCATCACACAGACAATGGCACATGTTTATTAGCTAAAAGTAGCACTGAAAAAAAGAGTCCTCAAAATATCTCTTCATTCGTAAAATCAATTTCATTTTCTCTCTTATGCATGACTTCTTCAGATTTTTTTTCTTTTGCAATATGCCTTGCTTTGAGTTACCGCAGGTAGATATTGGCTTCTAGAGAAAGAGCATGGTTTTTCTGCTGTACAGGTGCTATAGCACAGTCTGAAAGCCAACAATTTAAAGACACTGGTAACACACAATTTGAATTAATCTTCTGATGTATTATCAGAACAGTATTATCTGTTCTTAAAATTAGTGCTTATCCATTCTACATAATTTATGTAGCCCAAAGCAACAGGAAAAATAAAATCATAAAGCATATGGTATACAGTGGAAAATTATGGGGAGAACAATATATTAATTAAGTCTCATATATCTTGCTTAATTGCTAATTGGGGGCAGGCTGAGGGAAGACTGGTATTTAGCTGATTAAAACAGCTGATTTAAACAAGCTGTTCAAAATTATCATAGAATCATTGCGACCCAAAGTGGAAGGAACCCTGAAAGCACTTTGGACCACATTCTGCAAATCCAGATTACAATAGCTACCTCCTAACTGAGCTCTGTTTGTTGCTTTCTCTTCCTCTTTCACAGAAAATTTCAATAGAAAATGTAGTGCTTGCTCTAATTAAGCAGATACTGAGTAGCTTCACAGCAATGGAGGAGCAGCTAATTACAAGAAAGAGCACATGGTATATTGATTTGGAGTTTGTTATATCTGAACATACTAAGCTGCAAGGAAGAAAGATTACTGAGAGATGAATTGAGGGAAGTATAGTCTCTTAAATTTTACAGTGTTTCAGTGGCACAAATATGTCAATGAACAAATTGTATTATTCAAATTAATCAAAATATTGTTATGCATACTTCATTTATTAAAAATCAAAAACATATACCTAAAATTTTATAGATTAAAGAAAAAAATAACTATTTTATATTCTCAAATGTATATTCACAAAATAATGCTATTATGTCAGGATCAAAATTGCTTACAGTTGGCACAATATATTTTCTGACTGTTTAGATATTATTAATCTCAATACACCTCGCAAGGCTGCATTTTTAAAGATAATTTAAGCATACAATAGCTCTAGTTATTCATGGAAATGTCCATGAAACTATGGCTTTTATTAGAAAATAAGAAATTAATAAAAGCAAATTAAACCTATTTGAATAAGAAAGTTTGGAAGTTACAGAAAATGCTGAATACCAAAGATTTAATAATATAATTCCAGGCAACAAAGAAAAGTACTTATTTTTATTATGATGTATAATTATGAAGGGTTTTATCTGGGAGATTGCAAGAGTTCCTTTCCTCACCAAGAAAAAGATAATTCCTTTTCTAGACATGATCTCTTCCACAAAGGGTTCGCAATAATGTGTTCTGCTTAGAACAGGTTGGAATTTGTTCTATAGTTAGCATTTTGATACAGAATCATAGAATTGTAGAATCGTAGAACAGTATGAGTTGGAAGGGGACTTTAAAGGTCATCCAGTCCAAATTCCCTGCAGTGAGCGGAACATCATCAACTAGATCAGCTTACTCAGACCCCCATCCAGCCTGACCTTGAATGTTTCCAGGGATGGAGCTCCTACCACATCTCTGGGCAACCTGTTCCAGTGTTTACCACTATCATCCTTATTATCTACTCTGAACCAATCTGAGCTCTCTCAGACTGTCCTCAACAGGGAGATGTTCCTTCCCTCTGATCATTTTTGTGGCCCATGCAGTCCACGTCTTTCTTTTGCCAAGGGCTCCAGGGCTGGACAAGTATTGCAGGTGGGGTGACACCAGAGCAGAGTAAAGAGGCAGAATCACCTCCCTAGGCCTGTTGGCCACACTTTTGATGGACCCCAGAACAGAGCTGGCTTTCTAGGTTGCATGTGTACATTGCCAGCTCACGTCCAGATTTTCATCCAGCAGTGCAAAGAAAAGAAGGAGCAATAGGAAAATGAGGCATCTCCTCGCCTGTTCGGATTATGCATTTCAGTAGTCAACTGGAGACAATTTAGGATTGAGTACTGTTTATCTGATATCTCTTTCACCTCTTTTCAAGGTAGTAACTTTGACCAGACAAGCAGGAAAATCACTCACCCATGATACACAGTTCACAATGTGAACTTATTTATCAAGTTTTTTATGGATATTTCTTTTAGGTAATAATGCCTGCCCACAAGAAAAAAACTCAACTTCAATTATTTAAAACTGACAAATTTAAGGCACATCTATGGCTATGAGAGGAAAGAATCCCTTTCTGCATTTTATCACTGCAAATTTTCAGAGAATTACTTTCTCTGAAGGTATCCTTGACACCTAAGATAAACTTTGAGCTCTTGAATGGAAAATGCTGTAGTGTAAACTGAGATGAGACAGAAGTGTCCCATCTTCTTTATCTAATGGTAAATAAAGTCTTTTCTCTCTTTGATCCAGAAGTATATAGTCAGTAGATTTATTTGCCAGTTGAGGAGGGCTTTTTGCAGCACCTTCTCTGGCACAAGGCAGGAAAAGAAGATTCTGAAGAACCTTAGTTTGTAGTGTCACAGGGAAATATCTATGCATTTCAGAGACTGAGCTCACTGTTTTATTTCTTGCTTTCAAGATGAAATGTCTAAGGGCACAGAAAGCCTCAGCTTTTGTGCAATGGTCCAGGAATGAAAATGCATCTCTCATACCAAGCAAATATATGGAAGGAAAATTCTCCTTAATTCTCTTAGAGAATAGTCAGTTGATATCACCTCTGAAATATCTAAAAAGCATTTTGTTTCTTACTACTGGGAAAGGATTTGGCCCTTAGAGCTGAGTGTGCCTAGTGTTGAATGGGCCTTCAAGTTCCTCAAAACCAAATGTCTGCTCAAGAGCTAACTTCTTAAGCATTGAAGTCTCTTCACAGAATCACAGAATCACTAGGTTGGAAAAGACATCCAGGATCATCGAGTCCAACCATTCATATCAACCACTAAACCATGCCCCTCAGCACCTCGTCCACCTGTCTTTTAAGTATCTCCAGGGATGGTGACTCAACCACCTCCCTAGGCAGCCTGTTCCAGTGTCCAATGACCCTTTCTGTGAAAAACCTTTATCTAATGTTGAGCCTGAACCTCCCTTGGAAGAGCTTGAGGCCATTCCTCCCTTGTCCTGTCCCCTGTCACTTGGCAGAAGAGGCCAGCTCCTTCCTCTCTACAACCTCCTTTTAGGTAGTTGTAGAGAACAATAAGGTCTCCCCTCAGCCTTCTCTTCTTAAGGCTAAACAACCCCAGCTCCCTTGTAAGACTTGTTCTCCAGCCCCTTCACCAGCTTCGTTGCTCTTCTCTGGACTCACTCCAGAGCCTCAACATCCTTCTTGTGGTGAGGAGCCCAGAACTTAACATAGTATTTGAGGTGAGTCTCACCAGTGCCGAGTACAGGAAGAGTACAGTTCTCAGGTGGAGTAAAGGGGGAGTACAGTTCTCTGATCATTCTATCAAATGGGATTCAAGAGACATGGTACAATCTAGACATAAGGAAGAATTTCTTCACCATTAGAGTGGTGAGGCATTGGAACAGGTTGCCCAAGGAAGTTGTGGATGACCCATCCCTGGAGGTGTTCAAGGCCAGACTGGATGGGGCCTTGGGCAGCCTAGCTGAGTGGGATGTGTCCCTGCCCATGACAGGGGAGTTGGAACTAGATGATCTTTAAGGCCTCTCCCAACCCAAACCATTCTATAATTCTATGAAGCCACTGTGGAGAGTAGTATCACTTCTGGTTTTTTTAATGAAATCCTACTCCAAAAGCTAATTTTCCGTGGAAAAAAAAGGCAAGTCACTACAAGTGGTACTCAGTTTGCCTGAATTATCTACCCATCGTGAACATCTCTGTCACTGAGTGAGAATCATAGAATGATAGAGGTTAGTCACCTTGGACTCTCCTCATATGCAAAAGAGAGAAGTACAATTTTGGGGGCTGCAATATATCTGTTTCATTACAGACAGCTATATTAGTCTTTAGAAGGGCTTATCTTTTTCCACAGATTACAAATGTAACCAACTGATTAAAAAATTGTCCTCCCCATGCTTAACAGACCCCCCACACAAGTTTGAAGATGTACAGAACATGAAAACATCTCTTGTGTGATAAAGTGGAAGCCTGGATCCTAAGTCTTCTCTGCAGCCAAAAGTGGAAAAATCATCAATGCCAGTGAGAAAACAGTTAGCTGAGTTATACTCAGCTATCTTAGTACAAAGCTTGCTAAGAAATTGTAGTTGGTGAATTATTTCTTACCTTGTAAAGAAATCATGAACATTTGAGTGTTATTACTTTTTCACCACTGAAACAGAAGACTGAGAACAATGATGAAAACTTCAAAACTGCTGAACAGAAAGGCATAAAAGTGTAAAGAAAAAAGGAGGCCAACATGCTCAGCAGCCATTGAAACACCTTTACCTACACTTCTAGAGACTACTCAGGTGTTCCACCTTAAAAAGACATAGATTGAGTCCTAATGAATTATAAAAAATTACACAGCAGGGACATTTGAGTTTGGAAGAGCCACAGCTGGAAAGAACTTCACTGACCACAGAGTAGGAAAAGTTTGCTGAAAACAAATCCAGTAGAAGAAAACCAGCGGTGAGGGAATGTGTCAGTGCACTATACTGGTCATAAGGAAAACATAGGATATTTCTAAAGGTAGGCTGTGAACTCAGCACCTTGAACAGATGTTATTTGTTGTGATATAGAACACCCTGTTATTCGAGCCTATACAAGATATCCCTATAAATTTGAAAGAAGTTTAATAATTCATGTCAACACCTGAACCTTAGCACCAGAAAAGTCATTCATTTCTAAAAGTCATAAAATATCATGACTAAAAATAAAATATACATTACTAGTTAAAAAATTAATGTTTAGAAACTGAAGAAAAGTGAGTACTTCCATCTGAAGATAACGTAGTTGTAGGCACTATTCAGTTTCTTTTTAGCACAAATTCATGTAGGGAAACTAAAAATGTTTCAACATTCTCACTTACCAACAATTTCACTTGGCTCCTTATTGTAAAGTTTTTTGTTCCAGTAAAGAAGTCTGAGAAAAGGAAAGGAAACCAGAACAACAAGGCAAATTCCAACAAACATATGCCCTGTGAAGGCCGCAAAATCCAGTCCCTGGAAAACAAAATGAAAATCTAGATTAAAAATCAGTTATTTTCCTAAATTACCGACAAAGAAAAGTATTCAACTATTTGTACTTTAATAAACAATAATAAATATAAAGCAATAAAGTAAGTTACAGGTACAGTATATGCTGTATTTCATCTGTTTCAAGGAGACGAGCCACATCACAATGAGATTCAGAGAACAAAAAAATAGCATTATGAGTTACTCCGAAATACACTTAGTGTTCCTGACATGGATGGGAGAAAAAAAGAACAAACTGAAACAAAACAAAAGAACCCATTTAAATCATTAGCCTTCAATTTCATCACTGTAAATTCATTTTTATCACACTGAATCACAGAAATAATTAAATTTTAATGACTAGCTTTTGTTTTAAACTGATGACAAAATAGATTCTTAAAACAATTCTATCTGAACCAGGTATTCATCTAAACTCACAAATATTCTTCTACAATAAAAATATGATATGTCAGTACTTTGCTTACTTTTCTGCCTATTTAATAAACAGACATATCTCTTCACATTTGTTTAAATAAGGGGGTTTCAAAAAAGTTAGGCAGAAAATATTAAAGAGCTACTCCTTTAACCAATAGGAGGGAATAGTAACAACCCACCCTAAACCTCTGAGTCAGCCATACTTTGAGTAGGGTGTTGGACTAGATCACCTCCAGGGCCCCTTACAGTTGAATTATCCTATGATTCTATATTACACACACTATAAAGGATCAAGGTTAGTCTGTGGGGTGAGATCTTCTAAGGCAGTCATGACTAGCCTGTCCAACAGAAGTTGTCCATGGTGGGTTCCCAGGGGAGTTCACATCCAAGTACTCTGGGAACAAGGAACTGTCTTATATTCATAGAGCAGAGGTTATCTGAATTGGCAAACCCAACAGACCAGCTCTGTGACAATCGGAAAAAAAGCATGGTCCGAGCCCTGGGTAGTTCAGGTTGTCTGAACTGAATTTTCAGAGCATCCACTGATTTCCCAGAAACTCTAGATATGGGATATCCCTGTGTCACACCTACATGTCTCTATAGTGACTTTCCTTTAATTAAATACCTGTGTGCTACCTATAGGCCCTTCTGTAATGCTAACACAAAATAAAAACAGCTTCTCATGCAGCGTTAGCTGATATTACCTCCTGTGTGTTAAGACTATTTGGAACTTGCTCCTTTATATGAGTGTTCTTCTATCTTGTCTCCTACTAAAAGAATTTATGTGAAAAAGTCCCAGCTGAAATGTCTCTGGTTCAAAAAAAGGGGAAAAATGTTTCTCTATTGCACCACAGGGCATAATAAAAAGACACACGACACAAGAAACTGATTAAAATCATAAAGAACTTTCATAGCCAGATAAAGATTAGTGCTCTTTTGCAAAAAAAATTCATAGTTTGCAGGCAGTTAAAAAAATCTCAAAACATAAATATGCAGACGTAGGGTTATAATTCGATTCTATTAAAAATATAAGTTTCAGCTTCACAAGCTAAAGAAAAACAACCTTAGTTTCTATTTAAAAGCAGATTCCTTGCCTTTTCTGCTTTCCATCCACTAAAAGATGAAACTGTGTACTTGTTCATTCACTGGCCTTTCATTATAATTCTGCTACTGCCATTTCTTTTAAGAAATTAGAAAGAAGATTCTTCACAAATTGGAATAAGTTTATTTTAAGAATCAGAGAGTAAAGTCACTTGCTTCTATGTTTTGAATATCACACCAATTTCAGAGCAAAAAAAAATTATGCCTTATCACTGAAATGCCACAATGAGAAGCTTCTCAAACAAAACAAAACAAAAATACAGCACAAGAAATGTGCTGCTTGGAAACTACTGAACTAATTTCTCTGTGAAAACTAATTTCTCTGACTGAGAGTTGAAAGGAATATAAATGTGATGGAGAGCAAAACACCCTTAAAAACATCAGTATTGACACAGCTTTGTGACCTAAGAGCTGACATAGGTGAATCTTAAAAGCAGTTTAGAAACACCACCACAAGAGAAAAAAATTGTCTAGTAGAAATTTTGGCATCCTATCCAGAAGCTCAACCAAACTCTTCTAAGAGAATATCTGGGTTGAAATTGAGGATTTCGTTAAATCTCATAGTATCACCCCATTGATCTTTATTGCCTCCAAGATCCGTGGGCAAAAAGAAAATGTGCAGCTCTGCTACCGCTGCAGAACAGCATTCTAATTCACCTGAAACAAATCATTTTCTAACATGGAGCACGCTTATTTCGGGTAACAGCTTGCATGACTTGAATTGCTTGTGATAACGCAAGGCTGGATTAAATTCTCTTCCCATCCCTCCCTTCTGCCTTTCCTCCCCATTTCCTCCTTGTATTGATCCACAAGAGCCAGTGAATGAAATGAATCCTGACAATTGCTGGCCTTGGACAACTTTTACCTTGCAGCCATGAGGAGGCTGAGGACTGTCGGCCTCTGGCCTGGACGGGCGCACACTCTCCTGGGTGGAAAACTGGTTGGATGGCCGGGCCCAGAGAGTGGTGGGAAATGGGGTTAAATCCAATTGGAGGACAGTTACAAGTGGGGTTCCCCAGGGCTCAGTGCTGGGTCCAGCCCTGTTCAATGTCTTTATAAATGACCTGGATGAAGGCGTCAAGTGCACCCTTAGCAAGTTTGTGGATGTCACTAAGCTGGGTGGAAGTGTGGATCTGCTGGAGGGTCGGGAGGCTGCAAAGGGATCTGAACAGGCTGGACTGCTGGGCTGAGACCAACGGCATGAGGTTTAACAAGGCCAAATGCCGGGTCCTGCACTTGGGGCACAACAACCCTAAGCAGAGGTACAGACTGGGAGAAGCCTGTTTAGAAAGCTGCCTGGGGAGAGGGACCTGGGGGTGTTGGTTGACAGAGACTGAACATGAGCCAGCAGTGTGCCCAGGTGGCCAAAAAGGCCAATGGCATCCTGGCTTGTATCAGAAACGGTGTGACCAGCAGGTCCAGGGAGGTTATTCTCCCTCTGTACTCGGCACTGGTGAGACCGCACCTCGAGTACTGTGTTCAGTTCTGGGCCCCTCACCACAAGAGGGATGTTGTGGCTCTGGAGAGAGTCCAGAGAAGAGCAACAAAGCTGGTGAAGGGGCTGGAGAACAAGTCTTAGGAGGAACGGTTGAGGGACCTGGGGTTGTTTAGCCTGGAGAAGAGGAGGCTGAGAGGAGACCTCATTGCCCTCTATAACTACCTGAAAGGAGGTTGTAGAGAGGAGGTTAATGGCCTCTTCTTCCAAGTGACAGGGGACAGGACAAGAGGGAATGGCCTCCAGCTCCACCAGGGGAGATTTAGGCTGGACATTAGGAAAACATTTTTCACAGAAAGTCATTGGGCACTGGCAGAGGCTGCCCAGGGAGGTGGTTGATTCCCCTTCCCTGGAGGTGTTTAAGGCACGGGTGGATGAGGTGCTGAGGGGCATGGTTTAGTATTTGATAGGAATTGTTGGACTTGATGATCCGGTGGGTCTCTTCCAACCTGGTTATTCTATGATTCTATGATTCTATGACTGCCAAGCTCAATCCTTTTTACAAAAGGGCTCACAGTGAGAAACAGACCACTGCCCACCATGACATTTGAGGATGAGTGCTTAGCACCCGCCTCTGCAGCACACAGAATATGCTTTCAGGGAAGGAGAAGACAGATTTCACACCAGGCATTGTCAGATAGCTAATAGTCAACTGACAGCATCCAGAAAACTTTAAGACTAAAGAGACTAAAGGGTTTACATTGTGCCAGAGATACAGAAGATGAAGCAGAAGGTACAAAGAAGATGTTACTTCATCAGTAGCTTCTGCTCCCCTTCCCACACCCTAGAAAGGGCATTCAACACCTCCACAGAGCCTACATTCAGACCCTGTGTGGCTGTGGATAACATATTTTATACCTCCTAAATCCCCTGCACTACTGGGGCCGGGATTCAGCACTGTAAAAACATACTGAAGTGCTCCGTATCTCTGTTGCATACAACAAAATGTCATTTTCATAAACATTTTGGTTTTTATGCACAATAGACTGAAACAAAATTGACATACACAATAGGAAAGAAATAATTTTCTTCCAGGAGATTACAATCTATCAGATAAATACAATATATGCTTCAAATGTCCCTTACTTGAGGGTATGCTGATTGCGTTAAATTTCTCTCATTCTTCTGTCAATAGGAAATCTGAAGATTTTGTTTTAACAAGACAACAGCCTAAAGGGTCTACTGCCTATAGACTCAGAGCAGAAACAGAGTCGGCATCTTTCCCTGGTTTAGAGTTTTAAATGCAAAGCCAAATATATCAATGTCATGTAAGGATGAAATATCTTGCTGTTTCCCTGAAATAGTAATGTTCTGTCATCCTGATTATATTTTATTACTGGTTTTGGGGGTGTGAAATTAACTCCTAGTAATTAAGGGCTTTCCAGAGGATATCTGCCATTTTAGAGCAAAGAAAAAGCAAAAACTTATAGCTAGGTGCAGCAATTCAGGGAGCAGAAAATACTGTATTTCTAGAATGGATGTCCTTTACTTAACATTTTAAAATTAATAAAATAAGGTAGAGCAAGAGTAATTTATTACTTCTACACTGGCTTAAATAACCCTTCTGTCTGGGTGGCTGTGATCTCTGTTGTCTCGGGAGGAACAGATCATGATGTCATTTAGCCAAAAATCACTGATGGTCTAACAGTGTTACATGGAAATAATGTTTATCTGAAATTGACAAACTTACCTTTTATCTTGCACTATACTCTTTAATGATTTTACATTCAGAGATGGGAAACAAACTGAAATCAGCCATAAAATCGTAATTTTTACTTCATGTGCCTTACCTAGCATTTTTTTTTCTTCTTGAGAAAGGAATCAATAAGATATTGACAGAAAGGGTGGGAGTTTTACGAATTGTTAAAAACTTTTACCAGCCTTGTATCCAGTAAAATTAATAAAAATGCTTAGTAAGTAATAGGAATCCATTTCACAATCTGCTAACACTTGAAATACCTCTATAGATTCATATAAGTATTTTCTCACATCCACATTTCAGAATTCTCTGCTTTTATTCATAAATTTTTGGTACAGCAATTTTTCATTAACTATAACACCTAATATCTCATCATGCTAAATTTCAGCACAAAAGCTGGAAGTCTCCAAAAGGCAGAATAGGATAACCTGATGGCTGTCCATTTTCCAGGGAATTCTTGTTAAATGACAAGAATAACTCTGAGTGGGAGGTGAAAACCCAAAAACCTCAGCAAAAAATCAGATTAATACTACAAGCTTTATCTCACACTAACAAAGACAGCAAATAAGAGGATATAATACAGTGGTTAGCATGTGCTAAAAATGCCTTTGCTCTTATCGTTACCTCTTTTAGACAGATTAAAATGAGATACACTAGTGCACACTATATTCACACTATCATTTTGCTCTGTAGACCTATTCACCATGCATTCTTTAAAGATCTTGTAATCATAGCCTTAGTTTAGAACTCAAGCAACTTCTGTTAACAAAGACATGCCTGTCAATACTTGAAGTTCCCAAATACAGCAGACTTAACACTCAATCTTTCTGAAAATAATGACTATTTCAAGCTGGTTCATGCTCAATTGCGCATATAAAAATGAGTCTTAAAGTCCAAAGCACACATCTCTTCAAGATAAAAATATAATGCTCTTAACAACTCAGTTGCAGTACTCTGAAGAAAATAAAAGGTAAAGTTTCGTATTCACTTAATGTGTTTTCAATTTTCTTAATGAAAACTCCTATTTTTCTTGCCTAACATCACAACAGAAATGTGACATTGTGAGGCTTCTTCCAACTTAAACTAAGAACAAATCAGAGAACAACAAATCTTCCTCCCCTATTATGCAAATGTTCCACTGATTCCAGGCATGATGGCAGGGGAAATATCAATGTTATAAATTAACCACTGCTTCAAAGAAAAAAAAAATCTTTTTGGCATCCATTTGCATCTCAAGACAAATTTTAATGAGTAAACTGTAACAAAAATCTCATTTATTCAAATATACTTTAACAAAATATTCATAATATGACATGACATTTTCCCCAGAACCAAGGGAGAAAAATCTCTCCCACACTACAATAAAAAAAAAAAAAAAAGAGTAAGGCATTCCTAACACTATAACCGTACCCAAAGTAACAATGCTGCACTTCGTTTTGAACTGATTTAAAATCCAAGCTTTCCTAAGAAAGTGTAAACTCACATAATATCTTACTAGGGTGCTTTTAGAGGCTGATGTACAACAGTTCAAAAAGACTGTTAAAATTCTCCTTCTGATGGCACCTAATAAAATAGAGAAAAAGTCATCTACATTGTGCAACACACTATTCAGCCTCTTTCAAGGGCATTTGTACAAGTACTTCTGTACTTGCTGTTCAAAAATAACACTAAAAATTAAGTGCAAGAGAATTTAAAAGGGAATTTCAATGAAAATATCAAGGAAAAAAATTCCGAGAATGGCAAAAAAATGACCATAAAATGAGGTAAAAGCCAGATAATTTTCCATAGAAAACATCTAATAGACACTGTTAAAAATACTTCATATGTTGTCCTGTTTCAAAATGCCATTATCGCATTTAACAACTTTTACCTCTGAAACACTTTTAAAAATAAATAAATTATACTTGGTACAATTATAGCAGACATCATATGCTTTTTAGGTGCAGATTTGTGGATAAGCATACAACCCTTCGTTGTAGCAGCCTTTGCTAGAAGTAGTTTCAGAAACAAGATAACAATATCTATGTTTCTTATTCAGAATATAAAAAAGCCTGCTAGAGCAGGTGGACAAAATTAAGAATGGAGTTATTAGTTCAGCAGTGCAGACTGGAAGAGGCCAGATGGTGCAGCTGCCTCCCTGCCCTCACTCTTGTCTTTATCCAGTTGCTCCTTCCACAACACTCTCCCAGACAAACCTGCTTCATACAGAGGGAGCCCTAAGCAGTGAGGATATAACCCAGACTGTGCCACTCAGCTTCAGAGCCAAGAACAGGTCTTTGACCTTTTATTTGTAAGATATAGATATAAAAGATAAGAACATAAAAAGAAGCATGATTCCCATGGTTGTGTTGAATCTGATCTATCTTATTACGTCCTTATTTCTGTGAAGCTACAAAAGGTCTGAAAACAATCCAGAGTGAAAACAATGAGAAAGTTTTTGTGCTTGTTTCAAATACAGTATTTGTTATAATGTCACATTTACTGAAGTATTTATACATCCGAGCCCTCCTAAAATTATCAATATCATTGAAGAGAAATGTAAAATTGTTTCCTTTCAAAGTGGTTGTTTAATTGCTTTTCATTTTCATAGCCACTTCTAAAGGTTCTGCAAAGATGATGATTTTCTGAGAATTTAGGAAAATTACCGGCATAGCAGGTGCTAATTATTTCCTTTTAATCTGAAGTTTTAAATGGTTGCATAAATTTCATCTTTAAAGTCTGAGATTTAGCTATCAAATGCTCAACCAGGAATATTACAGAGACTCCAAAGTCATCATCCAAACAAACTAATTGCAGCACATTTCAAATACTTTGAATGTAAAGATTCAATTTATCAAATGCTGTGAACTTTTAAAGACTGACTGTCCAACCTGGACAGTACTTAATTAATTTGAGTGTATTCAGTCAATTAGAAGAGCTTTAGTTTTGGTATAGCAACAGAAAAATAATTGACTCAAAATTTAGAAAAAAACCCTAGAATTTTATACTACAAGTCTTTCTTCCCATTTGCAAAGGTATTTTCACACTAACCCATACAGTATATTTAATTCCTTTAAACGTATTTATTTTGAAGGTTTATGACATCAGGCCAAAGCAGAAAAAACACGCCTGGTATCTCTGCAGACTTGCCTATTACATTACTGCCCCTTCCACCTTGTTGCTCGGTGGCAGTGATGAAGGGTCTGGTGAGCAGAGATGCCCTGTCCCAGGAGGGGTTCGCCCTCAGTGCACCAGAAACAGGTCACTCTCCAGAGGATAACTGGGAGGACAGTCTCAGAGGCAGAAGTGGGACTGGATGCCTCCTGTTCAGGGGTGGCAGGGACAGTTGAAAGCATGAAAAAAACCCACGCAAACCCTAGGTCCATCCAAGAGATGAAGGCTGCAACAATGAACACCCACCAGCAGCGGCTCTGCCTATCTGCAGGGCAGAGAGGACCACATGGGTAGGAGGAGATGGTGGAACAGGGATGGTCCTGCTGGCAGCAGGCTGGAGTCCTGCTGTCCCACCCAGCACCAGCCACCATGGCCTTCCCTTTGGCATCAAAATGGAATTGTTTAATCCAAAAATAGACGAGCCAAATGCTGGAAGTTAAAATCTGTCATTGCTTTCTGGAGATACCATCCTGCTGGCAGGAGGTGGGAGCAAACTGCAGCCCATGCTGCATGGGAGGAACACTAGCTCTTCTCTCAACCCCCTGCCATATCCTCTTGGGCTGTGGCTGAAGGACAAAGTCTATGCCTGCAGCAGAATTATCTATGGCATAGGCCTATGGGGGAAATCCAGCCTCTCATGTGGTGGGGTTTTGTGAGTGAATAATTATTTCTGTTTTGAAATTTTGGAAGAGTGTTTGTATTGTCACAATATATTTAAATTTCCAGAGAAGGCCTATCCTAAAAAAAAAAAATCTTGGATTTTCATCTTCATTTTCAAATGTTTCCCTTTTTTTCCACCTTGCTGCCCTCTCTTTAATAGTTCTCCAATTGTTTTGCTTCCTTCTTTGCCATGGACAAGGAATTCCTCACAACAACCACAAAAAAAAAATAACCTGGTATTCTCAGTCTGTTTAAAAAGTCTATTCTTTGTCACAATTTTGTTCCCAAAGTATCATTCTATACTGTCTGATTGTCCTACTAAGGCAGAAATAGCATGATAGAAAGAGTAGATTATGTTCTGTTTATATGGCTGTCTAGGGGAAAAGAAGGTTCAGCATTGCATAAGTCAACATCAGTATTTAATTTCAGTAGCCAAAGACCTACTAAACATACCTGGTTTCTCAGCTCCTGCTTTGAAACAATGATCACATTGGGAGGATCCCCAACAGCTGTAGCAGCCCCCCCGATATTTGTGAAGATTACTTCTGCAATCAGGACATGCCTAGGATCAAGATTAAGTACTTCACAGAGCCTGTGGTATAAAGAGAATTAAATTAACCTCTTACTATATGACTAAATTAGCTTAAATATTTAAATTTATAAAATTTACAAGATAGAGTCATTTAACTGTATAACTGCAGGATTTTAAACATGATATTTATGTGTGCATGTATGGTTAAAATTTTAATTGTGCTACATTATATGTGCTACTGTAATTATAGAAATATAAATGTAAAAGGTTTGGGGTTTTTTTACATTTATAATGTAATAGTGGTAACAAAATTCATGAGAGTTAAGAAATGTTTCATTAAAAGTAATCAACTATCACAACAGTTGGACTACACAGAAAAGAGCATTTCAAATTTTCAGCATCTTAGAGCTTTATGAACTATGGTCCCCAGGCTATAGTAACCTATGGAGAACTATTCTGGGCAGCCACAGGCTCTGCACTCAGCATCATTTGTTAATGTTCATGTTAGGAGCAGCGGTACAGGATTGTACAAGCAACCTATTAGCCATGAATCATCTATCAGAAACCTCAGCTTTCAGCCCAAGTTTATTCTGTTCCCCTTTTTTCCCCTTCCCTAAAGCTTGATCATGACAGTTTCTATTTGTAATGAAGAAAGAGTAGAAAATACACATTCCTCATTAAGCAAATCCCAAAATGTTATTAACAGTTCAAAAATATTTAATGCTTCTTTAGAAAGATGCTTCTTTAGAAAGATGCTTCTTAAATAACAAGCATCTTAAAGTGCTCTGCAAATACTGGGATTGACTCCGCAACCTCATGATCCTTTTCGACTCGGAGCCCATTTACACATTGTAATGTTCACACAGACTACTTCAACTTGCACAAATTACATTAACACACAGATCTGCACAACCCATTCATTTGAGAAGTACATGTTTGAGTTCAAACTTGGGCCATGGTATTATTGGCTGAAAGTTAAAGTCACACCTCAGCAATTCAGAATAAGGAATGACTGGTTTTTTTTTCATGGCTTATCAAAACGCTGCTCCAGTGTGTAAAGATTAAGTCCATGCTTAAATTATTGCCCTTTCTACCTAATACATGTGGGGAAGAGTGACCAGCAAGAAAGCTTTCTCAGGATTGATTTTGCTGTACTGCTGTCACGCATTTCCCTAAAGGAAGAGTTGAGCTTTACTGTTCAGTCTAAGTCTGTATTATTAAAACCTATATTTCAAAGAGAAAAGAGCATATTGCACAAAGCTTGATAGACTTACTCTGTCACCAAGAACATCAATTTAAAGCTCAGAGAAAACAGTCAGATGACACACATCAGCACATTAAAACTCCAGAACAAACTAACCGTGCAGTAATACACTATTTTCCCAACAGCCTAAAATCATGCATTTAAAGGGTCCAATTGTACCAGCTGTGCACAAGAACACAACTGATCACTCCTTGTTTTCCCAGCATTTAAAAATATAACCTTAAATTTTCTTTAGCAATTCTTTCTTTATGATGTGCCTAGTGATAACTTGAAGAAAGAACCACTGACATACATCAATAGAGGCAAAGTCCAAAGTGTGAAACCATCAGAATGTGTCAGCTGTATGGTATGATCAAACTACTTCAGTTTACTTACTCTAATTATATAATTTCCCATGTGAAAAATTTTAAGTCTTTTCCAGCTCCTATTAGCAAAATCATCTTGAAAATATACTATAGCTAAAAAGATATAGTTATTAATTTTTTTATCAGCTTACTACATTATGCAGAGTGAAATAAGTATCATGGTTTAGGCATTATTAATGGAAATATAAATCCTTATTTTCATAGAGTCTGTAGGATTTTCTGCAAGTTTTATCTCCATGGCAGTGACAGCATAGTGCAATGTAGTGAGGCTGCAGACAAGGTCTGAAGACAACAGCAGTAAGAAAAATAAAAAATTGCTGCCATCACGAAGCTTTTAGAAATAGGCAATTATTTATATTTTCTAGGTAAGATAAAATTTTATTTTAGCTTTGATAGTGATTTGAATATAAATGTTTCCTATACACCGAGTTTCCCCTTCTTTAGTGTTACAAAATCATTTAGTACGAAAGTAAAGTACATTTAGTATAATACTCCAGTACTTAAAGAATGGGTATAAGAACAGAGGCTTTTCACAAGGACAAGACAAGGGGCAACTAATACAAGTTGTACTGTGAGAGATTTCATCTCAACATAACAAAAAAATGTTTATGGTGAGAACAATTAACCACTGGAACAATCTCCCCAGGGACATGGTAGAGTCTCCATTGCTGGAGGTTTTCAAGACACAATTAGACAGTGTGATAGATCTCATTTAGGCTCCCTTTCCCATGAAAGGTTGGGCCAGATAATCTTTCAAGGTCTCTTCCAACCTGGGCTGGTCTATGATTCTTTGAAAACAGAATAAATACAACAGTAGCTCTGCCTATGAACAGTAGTTCATGATACATTTATTTCTGGATTTCAATCTATTCTTAATCATGGTTAATTCAAAATACTCTTTGGCATAGCTTAACAAAACCTGGTATTTAACAGTTTCAGTGCTGCTTACTGCTAGAGATAAAGTTTCTGATTGGAGTAAAGCATAGTGATCTCTTCAAAATATAATCAGACAGAAGACAAGAGGCGCTTTCATTCACTAGCTGTTTCCCAATCTAGAACAAATTCCACTCATAAAATTTTTTACTGCTTTACACTACATTTTTTAAGTGGGATCATATCTTAATAAAATTTTGCATATTTTAATGTGATAATGACCACAGGTGTTACATAACTCAGGATCATTTTAAAAACAGACTAGATGTTCCAGAAATTGAACTGGATTAACCAGATGTGCATGGCCAGACACTGCTTAAAATCAGGTTAAACAGTAATTTTAATCACACATTGATTAAATATAGTTGCAAATCACCTGTTATTAATTTACAGAAATCTGAAGTAATTAACTTCACTGTTTGCTATTGAAAGTTCCAAATACCTATTCTTAAATTGTACAGTTAACCAGTGGCGGCACTGATGCCATGATCGGCAGTGGGAAGTAAATTCAGAGTCTCACATTCTGCAACAAAGCTTTTGGTTGAAATCTGGGGATTTTTTTAATCTATTTGTAATTAGTCTTAGAAGGGATACCAACTTCACTAAAACACAAATAACTAAATTGCACATAGATATTTAGCCAGTGAGGGACACAGCAGCTTTAATTAAAAAAAAATTCTCCTTCCTTACAGGAAAAAAAAAAAATCATCTCCTAGGGATCATTTGGTGCAATATGCTGTTGTAATTCAGATATAGAGACAAACAAGAATAGTTAGCTGCCAAGGCACTATAACAGGTTTCAGATATGTGCTTGCTGTTATCACAATGGGAAAAGGCAAACAGTTTCTTTGAAAATGTTAGCTCTTTACACTACTGCAATAGGAGTATATGAAGTTTTGATTTCCATTTAGGTGATGAAAAGAAGTCCAAACAAGCATTTTGCACACATGTCTACTACTGATTGCTGACCATAAAAGACCAAATCCAAAACTGTAACAATAAAGTACCTTATGGTTACTGGAGTAAAAAGCAGAATAGTGGTAACGTTGTCCAAAAATGCAGAAAGAATTGCAGCAATGAGGCACAGAAGTGTAATCATGGCCCATACCTTGCCTCTAGAGAATCTATAAGCCTAATAAAACCAAACAAATAGAAACAAAATTAAGATACTAGATCATTCCAGCTTAATTTCATAAAAGTGATAGATAAAACACCTTCAGCAGAGATGAGACAACAGTCTGCTCAGGGCATTTACTACTCCATGCACCTCCAACAGCACCCTCTCCAAGATTAATTAATGTAGCAAGAAAATACCTTGTGGAAGTGGGCAAACACTTCCATCATGCAGAAGAAGAAATAAGTCTGAAGAGGCATCATTCTTGGCTGTCAGGCACAGAGGGGCTCTGTGGCAGGAACAGGGCTGAGCCCCCATGTTCTGCCTGCATTCCTGGGTCGGCTAACACAGTTCAGACTCCCTGCCCCCTCCACACACTGGGACACCTTCCCATCCTCAGAATAGGACACTGTCTGTACATCTATGTAGGCAGTGGATGTGTCCGCTTATATTTTATTTAGGGTTCTGTGCTCAAAGCAGCTCTCCTCGTCACTTTTGTTTTCTTTCTTTCCACTCTTCTCAAGAAAATTAAGCTTTGCCACAGATGAAGGCAGCTCTCACCATGGGTAATATTTGCCTTATAACTAATCCATCAGAATTACCCTTTTCATGTAATCTTTGGTTCTGCTACTTGTGCAAAGGTCTGAGGCTGTATATCATCTGTGATTGTAAAGCCAATGCTAGTTCCCATACTTCCTCTCTCCCACTGCCAGGCATAAATACAAATTTCGGTCACAGCAGAGCTTCAGTCCTAGAGAAGTCAGTGGAATAATTCAGCTTTATATTCTCCATATGTTTGGATGCCCTACTGTGAGCCTTTGCATTTGTCCTGTAGAAACAGAATTACCTTAAGGGCTTCCTTTCATCCCTAGGAGATCTTTCAAAATTACAAGATAAGCACTATCATTTCTAATGTGGTAAATATATACTGCCCTAAGAAAGGCTCTTTAAATATAGTGCTTGGTGTAACAGATTTGATAAAATTTTAACTTATTAATCCAATAATAATTAAGAGCACCAAAACAACCCTACCTTTACCGCACAGTAGTCAAAGAATCCAGTCTCTGAAAATATGGCCACCAAAACCATCTACCAAAAGATGAAGAAAAAGAGAACAATTTACAACTGAATTATTATACAACACCAAAGCAGTATAGTTCTGGATCCTGACAGAAGTCCTTCTTATCTGTCCAAATTCTGCGAATGTGATCAACTTCATATTAGAATATCCACTATAGCTGCCAGATACCTCATATCAATGCATCATATGTGGAAATTTATAAGTTCTTATAGTGCTTAACAAACAGTCTTTAAATGTCATACTAGTCTGGTTGAATTTTATTTGCAGTGACTAACTAGGCATCAAACGTTAAGTACTCAATGTATCTCCCTTATGTCATTAATCAAGAAAAGTCGATAAGTATGTTTGCTTTCTACAGTAAAGCTCTACAGAGTGCAGAAGACAGCAGGTCTAAAAATTATTTGCATTTTCCCACATTTCTGGGAGGTTTCTTGTCCTTCCATCTTTGCTCTCAAAGGATTGGTTTTGCTTTTCCTGTGGGGAAGGCAGGAAGCAGTGTCAGGAAATAAGCAAAGCTCAGAATGGCAGCAGATAATTGTAATTTTGTCCCCGCATATTGCATATTTGGACAACCTAGACAACTTTATTTACCATAAGTAGCTGTGGGCAAAGTGATTAAAATAATGTATGATTACAATCTAATCAGATATTTCCTCTGCATTTCTAGTTTGCTTTTTTTTTTTTGGCGCCGAACACAGCACTGACTAAGACAAAGAAAGCCATCTTTCCAGCTGAGCATTTGAGAAAGGTTTTGAGTAAACAAAATTAACAAGATAAATGAAAGTGGTTATACTTGGCACTTAAATAGGTCTCTCCAATTATAGACCTCAAGGATGTTTTTTGTATGTTATCAACATGATTTTACGGATTTTTTTAAAAAATAGAAAAGGATCAACATTTTCAATATGCTCCTTCAGAATTGTGATCATCTTCCTTTTTGATAAGTGCCTTAAGGTCCAAATTTTCATCGTAACACATCTCACCAAAGTAGAATTACCAAAATGTTTAAAAGGGAAACACCTCTGTATTGAATGTAATTATTTCAGCACATTTAGAAAGAAGACGCATTTTAATTACCATTCCAAATAGCAGTGACAGTGTCTCATAATCAATCCACTCCACCACTTTGATCATACTTGGCCTCTGCAATCAAAAAACACAATTACCAGTGAATGCCACAAAATACCTAACTTGTGATTAGCTATGAAATATAAACTCCACTTAATTGAGGAAACATTTAAATAAGCTATGATGAAAATTAATAAGCATTCCTACAATGCACACAAAAATTACTCTTTATTATGCTCATTATTATTACTACTAATACTATTATTACTACTAATTCAAATTACTGCTGGCACCTTAAGTGGGTCATTAACAAAAATCTACATTAGGCTACTGGTTTATCTAGTTGTTCTTTACATAGCATTACAGAAAAAAAAAAAAAGATTAATTATATTGGGCACCTCAGTTTCCTTTTTGGTAAAAGAACAAAAGCATAGTGCTTCACCTGTGAACAAACTGGAGTAAATTTAAAGGAACAATGATGTGGTCACCAGTTATAAGAAAAAAAGAGAAAAACAATCACAGGTTTCACTAAATATCAGCTAGGGGGGAGACACGTAACGAAAGTATTGGAAGATATATGCACGAGGTGTAGTTATTTAGGGTAGCAGAAAGCAATGTGTTTCCATTTAGGTTTGCTTGGTAACCTAACACTACTGAAAATAACAGTGTTAAAGTAACTTGAATTAAGCTGAAATTTTTGTACTCAGCTTCCTGCAAATCAGAACAAAATAGCATCAACTGACTTTTTCTGCTGTTCCTTTCTACATCCTACACTGCCTTGTTTTCCCCAAGGTGATTCCCCATCCCAACATGGGCCATACCATCTTTTTCTCTAAAAGAACCCTGCTCTGTCACATGCCCAGTCACAAAAGGGAAAACACAGAAATCTATGACATCCCCAGAAACAAAGCGACCATTTACAGTTTGATAACTTACCTCCCCAACAGTAGCTAAGGCAGCTAAAGCTGCCAAAGAGCCCAGCATCGCTGCAAGGGTCCTATGAACAATCTGCAACAGAGGGTAAGAATTGACCAGAGATTCCTCTAAACATCTCTTTAATATTAAAAAAGGAGGAAGGAAAAGAATAAAAATTCATGTAGTTAATTATTTTCTTGAGGTTTTTTTCCCCTTATTCCTGTCCCACACACACACACACACACCCCCTTCAAAAACAAAAGACCTGACTGGGCATTAGCCAATTACTTTGCCTGTTCAAAACCCTACCAGGCAGTCTCAGCTCTGATCTCAAAGCAGAGAAGGGACTTCAGCACCACTTTCTTATATTTGCTAACAGGAGACCCAAGAAGGAAAGGGAATCCATCTTCCCTCACTTAAGTATCAAAAAGCCTAGTCCTGTTGGCTTCCCTTCACTGCCTGTGGGAAGAAGACTCAATCTCAGGAGGTGATCCACCTCATTCTTTATAGGTGCTTATTCATCTTCAATAAAGCAATTCCCAAAATTCCCAAGCAAATTACTAACACCTGGATAGATGAACCCTATACATATGCTAATGTACTAGGCTTAGAGCTTCCAGGTCCTGTTTGTGGTCTGGGGCACAGATAGGTCTGGTAAGCGTGTGATTCTGCTTTCTCTCTCACATACACAGAATTTTCTTCATACATAAAGTATTTTTTCACATCAGCAGTTTCTGTACAAATTGTTTTTTCTTCAAGGAAGCTATATACTTCAGCTAGAATCTGCCAGACACCTTTGCTGCAGCCTTCTCAGTTCCTCAAAAGATGGTTTCATTAATATAGACTAGTCCAGCATTGAAGTGTGCTTCTTCCCAACTCTGTTATTTCTCTAGCATACAAGCAATGTGTCTTAAAATAGGATCCAGGCCTCCAACCACAACACAGACATTCATTTCATACTGCAACAATTGCTACAGTATAGGGACATTTGTTCATGTCTATGTATCTAATGAATAAATTGCACCTAAAATTCTCAAGGAGAAAGCATAAAAGCAAGCATGCCCTGAAAATTTGCTTTTCCCTCCCTGTGCTAATTTGTAGCTATTTAATCCACCATGTCTGGAAGATCATTGATTGTGTTGATACAATAAAATAACTCAGCAGAAGTAAGAATGTAATTAATGAAATATCACACTGCAAAAGATCATATCTAATTAACAGCATTTACTATTAATTTATTTAAATATTATTCAGACACAGTTCAGAGTTATTTCTGAAAAAGAAATAAGGCAGTCTAGAAATAATTCATTTGCAGCAAATTTTATAAGAAATATTTTGCTGATAAGAAACAATAAGATGTGGACATCTCAAGACCATCCTGCCTGCCATGGAAAAGAAAAAAAGAAAGATTTGGGTTTTTTTCTTCCTTGAATATAGCTTTACCACTGCTGGTAAACAACTAAGCAATTTATGAAATTACTAGAAAAATAAATACATAAATTATTAATTTAGGAGTCAAAAGAAAAATCTGTCCCATTTTTCTGTTTTTCTTCAAAAATCAGTGGAGAATACCCTATTTGTATTGATAAAGCAAGAGGTCAGACCAAGGTTCTGAAGTCATAATGACATAAAAGTACATAACACAGATTACACCTCCCACAGAAATGTGTTTGATAAGTCTCTGTTTCATCTTTGATTTCCAGTTTTAGAGTGTTAATAAGAATGCACACATATGGTCCTTCTGAATCTGCAAAGGCAGTGGACATTTGATAGCATTCAACAGTTCTTGTGGGTGATGACAGGGTGCAGTAATTAGCCCTTACTGTTCTCTCCAATAAAAGACACGAAGCAGAGATGTCAGTTAGAGAAGGAGATCAGCTTCTTACCAGGGCAAAGTAAGTTCAAGGGTAAACTACTGCGGAATCCTCAGCTGTCCTCAGACTGGACGCTTTCTCCTCATCTAGTGACCACTCACATTAGATAGTTCTTTTGCTGTTCTCAGAAAGATATGCTTTTTCTGATATTTTATTTGGTTTAGATTTTTTTGTATTGTTACTTTTGAATATTTCCACATAGGCATTTTTGCTGTCACCATTGTCTACTTAAATGCATACATTGGGTTGACTGTATCTTCAGTTTCCAAGACTTTGCTGTCACCTACATGTGAAATTTCCTTTAACTTCCGAAGAGAGATTGAGAGGGAGGGGAAGGGACAAAAGCTGCGCAAATGGAGTTATCTGTCAGTTCTTACCTTCTAATGATTTTTTAAGAATATACTTTAATATACCTTAAATATACTATATTTAAATATACTATATTTAAATACTATATTTACTTATTTATACTATTTACTTATTTATACTATTTACTATTTATACTATATTTAAATACTATATATATATAAAGAATATACTTTAAAGTAAAGTATATCCCAAGGAATGAACAGACTATCCAGGTGCAAAGCTTCTGTTACAAAAACTTGACAAATATACAGTTCCTCATTCACACAAACTATCAAGTGGAAGTTATTCAGTAACATAAAACTTATAAAGCACACTTATGTAAACAATAAGTCGTGTAAATATTCAAAAGTTGAGATTTGGAGAGGTTTAGGAAAAAATGGATTACTCTTTAATTTTATTTTCACATAAAGCAACCACCAAGGAAATAATATATTTTTGTTCTGTCAAAGCCACAAGCCAAGTGACCTCTTTTTTTTCTCACTCTTAGTTCTTTCATCTCACAATTGGATCCCACTATTTCAATGATTCAATTGGTTTTAGTGTGCTCTGTAAAATGTTCTTATAATAAAAGTTCCTTGCCTCATTTCCTAGAAAGTTTTCTTTAAAAAAAAAAAAAAAGAAGGCTTTTAGTCTATCAGTTGGCATACTAGAGTTCCCCACCTACCAGCCCAATGACAAACCTTATCTCTTCACAGAAAGGGAATTTTCACCATCAACATCACCTTTATATTTGTCTGAAGAAGGTCTAGCAGTGTTGACCTAACGACACAGCAAAGGATGGTGCCTGCCTTTTACAAAGGGAGAGTTATCTTAAAACAAACTGCTGCTGAAAACAATGCAGCCCAGATTTCACTCTATACAATCCAGGACTCAGTCACAGAGATTAATGCTACAAGATATCACTAGGTTGGGAACTGAAAATATTTCAAAAAAAGGAATGGATATTTGCAGAATTTTATATAAGTCATGGGATGACCCAAAGCTTTAACAAGAGAGACTTTAAAATGATATCAAGAATGTACTTGTGGAGACAGCAACATCACAGGGACATTCTACAGGGTGAATTCAGAATAGGTACAAATTAGGAGAAACTCTGTAGAAAGTTTGTCTCATGACTGCCTACTGATTGTCACAATATGCTGAAAAATGGTTCTGCAAAATAGTTTCTGAGCTCTTAATTCAGGTGTTAACTTTAAGGTAAGAAATTAAAGCAAAACAAATAATTTATACCACAAGACTTTGCACTTGATATTAATTAAAAATATGCATTTATAAAGCTATAATGCAAGCTGGATTTAGATAACCTAGACCTTCTCCAGATTTCAATTTCTTTATCTATCTGAAAGTGCTTTGGACTATTTGCACATAGTTTATCAAAACTTTTGGTAGACTGCAACAGCATTATTATAAAAATAATTCAAAATTCCTAATGCTTCACATTTACAGTACTCCAGGAGGTAAAAGGAACTTATTTAAAAGCAAATTGAATGGTGACCTGTATCCTATTTCAGAGCATATATTTTCCCAGCTGAAATCCAGGGCATGCATATTTCCAAAATGTGCTTCTAAAGATATTTGATAAATGATATGTCATACTAAACATTTTATTTTCACAAGTCCTCCTTCATGGATGATAAATGACAGTTGAAAGATAACTGTCAGTGACTTCAAGGTAAGGCTTCAAATGAAGCCTCAATCCATTCCTTATCAACTTTTTCTCCAGTGAAGCCTATTGCATTAAAGTCCTTATTTTACTGAGAAATTAATTTTCTTTTCCTATAGTGGCAGCATTGCTGCATTTCACAGCAGGTGGTTATTCCTGAGCCTATATCCACATATGGGTTTTATGCATTTTCCACCTACCTCTAGAGAAGCTGAACCTTCCCTATAACATCAACACCTAGATCCCTCTTAGACCTTATAAAATCTCTAGTTTGATTCTTTATTCTCAGAGGACAAGGATGGGGATGATGAGGGGAGTAAACTTTGCTCTAGGATAGCTTTTTTCTGACTTTTTATTTTGTATCTGTCCCTTTTTATTTTTAATAAGGGTTTACAGGTTTAAAGGAAGATAACCCCAGCAATGAAAGGATTTTTTTTCAAAGACAAAAAGGTTGTTTTTACTGAAGATAATCAAGACAGGCCTGACTGCCTCTGGAAATTTGTTCCTCAGTCAGATCTCTTGATAGATCATTTGCCGTCATGTGCTTTGTAAATTTTGGTTGTCTGTGTTGCACTGGACTATTCCAGCTGGTTTAGCAGGATACAGATGAAACTTCAGACTTTCATGTTACATGTATTTGATCTACCCTTTTGGAATATTAATGCCAAAACCAGAAATTGGCATCAGGAGCTGAAATAAAAACTGACATTTGCAGAAAAACAATGGAATTTAACTAACTAATTTAGATAAATTTCCTGACTCTGTCAAGCAACAAAACTGAAAATTTGAGCTTCTGTTACAAAACAATAAGGGTCAAAGAAAGTCTTGCAATGCTTTGAACTCTGCTATACAGTAGATCTGCTTCAAAGCTGAAAGGCATCAAATTCTTAATTCATTAGAATTTGCTTCACTTCTGGCAAGTTTTATAAACTGGACAGAATATAAACCTACAGACTAGAAATACAGGATGAAGTTAAGTACAAATGAGATTGGAGGAAAGTTGATGGAGTCATCCATATTTGCTTGATTTTCTTCATCCTCGCCTATACTGAAGAGACCATCTAAAATGTACCAAGTAGTCAAAGGTATAGATAGCATTATACTTCCACTTCAGCTGGTGATGGTAGCCAATTCCTTATCTCCTCATCCTCCCCTCCTCAATTTGCTCCCTATACAAGACCTACAGAAGGAGTGCTGCAGCTTCTTCTGCTGTGGGGCACTATTCCCAGCACATGAGAATCCCTTAAAGGGGATGTATGTGAACAGCCAGTGCAAAATGAATGATAACAGAAAAATAGTTGCCCTAGAATTACTTAGTTAAGCAGTAACGTCTAAATTCTATAGGAATTTTGACGAAGCAAAAGAGAGTTGCTTGACATAGTTTCCAGATTATGACTTATACTGCTGTGATATTCAGGAATGGACTATAGCAGCTCTTGAGGCAAGTACACAGAGTATAGCTGCTGAAAGATGATGCACATGAAGGATCTCAAAGTGACTACAAGCATCAAAGAAATCAGTGACAGGAAAAACAACTATCTGCATCCTTGTCTGCAAGTTAGGACATGATATGCATATACTGTATATATACAAATCATAAAATAAGACTTATTATTATTAATCTCATTTTTGTAACTTAAAATATTTTAAAACACATCATTGTATGTACACATTGCTTGAAAGGAAAAAAAAAACCTGGACCAACAGCTTACTCATATTTACAAGAATTTAATGGCTATTCAATCAGTATAATAGTACTACCATAAGTATGAAATACGTGCCCAAGTTTAGTGTAAGAATACAGACTAGAGAATTCTGTGGACTTGGAAACATTAACTATATATTTTAATATTAACAGGCATTCTTATTAATCCCACAATAAATGGCTAATTCACCTAACTCTGTGAAAATAACATTCAATATAGATTCAATAAGCTCTTTTCACAAACAAATTTCCAAAACTAAGAGAATTTATTTTAAATAGAAACATTAGATACTATAGTGAAATGTGTAGCAAACTGTAACGCCTGAAAAAACTTTTACACATTTTTAGTAAAGAAATTGCATAGGAAAAAAAATCAGAAGAGTGAGGGGCAAATCTCCTTTACTTTTCGTGTGTGAATCTTTGTCAGACTTCTTTTAACATTAAGGCAATAAGACCACAGAAACTTACAGTCATGCACTATGAACAACAGCATGGGTAACTGCAGCATTAATGTTACCTTTACAGGGAGCTTTCTGCTCTATCTGCTCTAGCCAGTAGTTCCTCTGGAGAGCTTTTCGTCTTCGACATCTCCTCTCTCTCACTCCAGTTTTGTTCTCTGGATGTTTGCTTTTTTTTCTTTAGACCATGCCATCACGTCTGCTTCCAAGCCTGCTCCCTGTACTCTCCTATTTGTTCCTTCAGTTTTGCCCTTGCTCTTGCTGAAGGATGACATCATTTGAGGCCTCAAGAGAAGTTGAGTGGTTCTCATCCCTGTTTGTGTGCATTAGAATCGTACACACATTCTAACACCTTGTTAAAATTTTAAGACTTCATGGCTCTCTATGCCTCTGGTTGCCATAGGCAGGATAGAAGCTGAACATCAGCATTCAATTAAGCTAATATAACCTTCTGTCCTAAACAGAAAGGGGGGAAAAATCAACACACAACAAACACATGCTCAACAGTCTTTCATAAATTGAACAAAATACAGTTCAAAATTAGTTTTAAGAGGCAAAAGAAAATTTGGAAACTAGTTTTCACACTTAGTGTCAAAAATATGACTCCTATTATCTCAAAAAATAGCATTTTCTGAAAAGTGATGCCTTGGTGATGGTATTTTTTAAAGCAGTCTCTCCTATTTAGTCTTTAGGATAGCAAGCAGCACCATCCAGTGGCAATTTTCTTCTACTAAGTTCTTAATTAAGGCTCATTCACATATCACAGATGTACATTAGCACCAAAACAAGATATTTTTTCCTTAAAACATACATATAGCAGAGCAGATGTCTACCAAGACAGAATATCAATAGGTGGTGTAAAATTAATTTTCATATTGGATTAAGAACACAAACCCATTGTTACAACATACCAAGCTGGGATTCAGCTGAGGATTTTACTTGCTGTTATACCGTGTTTTTTAAATTTCAATTTAATTTTAATTTATCCCGTCCGTGTCTTACAGCACTCCACTTCCTTTACAGTTCCTTTGGTGTAGGTACAGCAGGCAAAAATGAATGCAGTCTATTTATCTGATGTTGACTCTGTCCTTTTGGAGCCTCCGTATTGGTGGCAGTGGCTCTGCTCTACTCAAGAGGTAGAAATTCTGGCATTTTTGGGGTACTGATCCAATGGTCTCAGGAGGAGAAACTTATAATGCTCCCACACAGCTGTTTTTAACTCATTTTGAGCTTTTCAAAATGCACAGAGGTCACACTCTCCTAAATCAGAGAAATGCATGGAACAACCATAAGCCTTGTTAGTCCATACAGCTTAATTACTAGCCTAGACACAGGCTGCTCTCTCTGGGAGAACATCTAGGATGCCGTTTGGCAAATATTTCCTCTGGGGGAACAGGACAGATGGATCCACCCTCTGTCTGCATCCCCTTGTTCAATCCAGTACTCCAGTACCTATCTCAGCAGAATTTTCTGCCTGTATCTATCTGTTGCATATGCTTTAATACCATTTCCAATGAACACTCTAATCCACACTTTGTCAGTACTTTAAGATAGGTCAATATGAGAATGGACAGAAAGTGAGAAATCATGCTAAGTAAGCTCATCACGGGTTTCTGTGACTTTGCTCATTGGAAAAATTGTCCCTTAAGATTAGCCTATTGCTATCACTCAGTATTACGTTTTGTACATCAGTGAGTATTTCTTCTGTTTTCCTATTCCTCCTCTGAAGCATCATTTTCTGTGCGCAAATAAATAGCCTCATTACTGGAAATAATCAAAAACTGGACTGTGTGAGCACAGACAGCAGTAATAGCAAACTTCTTCTTTCATTTGTAAAAAAGCTTCTGGTGAAGAAACACTGGTTCAAACAGCCCACCAGACTAGAAAAATTGGTCAGACTGGGCCACATAAAAGTATTGCTGTCTATAGCTAATTTCTGCTGGTTAGATGCTATTAAAAATCATTCTATTTAATTTAAAAAATTAAGCTTAAAGGATGGAGTTTTTTCTCCATAATTTAAGCTAGTGAATAACAGAGAGGTAATGTGGAGAGAAACTGATACTCTCCATTTCCAGTAAAGTAATAAAAATAGTCATTATAAGCCCATGCTTCATGCTATTAAGAAGCTAGAGGTTTTTAGGTCAGATTTTGCACTTTAAAGTATTTGTGTTTTCAGTAGAAATATAGGCAAGTAAATGCTATTCAAGATGTCACATCATTAAAATGTCATTTGAAAAATCTTTCTTAAGGTTACCTACAAGACAGGATACGAAACTGAATCATAGCTCCTAAGAAAAAACAAGTCCTATGAAATCTTTCATAGAATTTCTGACACTTGCTGGTATCACTTTTCTGTCATTTCATGTGCTGTTGGTATCCCTTTATTTTGTTATTTAATAAAAAGTATGTTATTCTGCCAATTCTTTAGACTAAATAAAATGTATTATAAAATACATTGCTTTAAAAAAAGCCATTAACTTCATATTTGTTTCTACTGTCTCATTTAAGTATCATAAACAGCTAGTACTCCATTTTAATCCACAACACAAAACAAATATATATTGTTAAAGGAAAATATCAGAAAGACGCACA
This sequence comes from Clamator glandarius, assembly GCA_033459285.1. Lineage (NCBI taxonomy): Eukaryota > Metazoa > Chordata > Aves > Cuculiformes > Cuculidae > Clamator > Clamator glandarius. The sequence continues at coordinate 112,006 of JAUNZM010000753.1, forward strand.
CAATAATTCATTCTAATTAGCTCTGTCCTTTAATAACAAATGTTTAACATTCCTCTTTACATATTTCTAATTAATGCAGCTCCAACATATGCAGTTGTTAATTACTGGTAAGTGCTTTATCAGCTCAAGAGTCTATTCTAAAGACTAATTTTAAGATATAGCTAGGCAGATAGATTTCTTTTCAGGGTAGCCAGTGTAGTGTCCTGTTCTTTCTGTACACAGATACAGACAAAAGGGGAGAAATCAAAGCTATCTTACTGTGTTGCAAAAAGGAAACAATGAGATTTTACCTACACTTTTTCCTCAACCATACTGTACCACAAGAAACAACCATTACTGAGTGAAGTTGAGTGAATGGGCTGTAAATAGTCACTTTAGATACATGCACAGAAAAAGGCTTTGCTGGAAAAGGAATGGAAATCAAAGGAGGCAAAAGAAAAAACACACTCTTAGCTGAAAGAATAAGATATTTGAATCAGAAATGTGTAAAAACTAAGCTTTTATGTTTGAATTTTTTTTTCAAGTTCTCGGTCAGAAGAGTCTACATATTTTGTGGATCAAAACTAGAAAGAGCCTATTTTCAAATGCATTGTGAATTAATTTAGTACAATGACATTGATGTAGAACTCTGGGTATCTGCACTTTGCACCAAATGTTCCTGTAGATAAATATGAAAACATTCTTATAGCCTATCTTACCACTGTTCCTCAGTAATGCTGAAGGGTCAGACAGCAAAGGTAAACCTGGCACACTTTTTTTTTTTAACATACACTTGTTTGAATTTCCTATGTAGGTTAGGCTCCCAAGAAAAAATTAAATACTTCATTGTTTTCAAAAGGCTATAAAACAGTGTAAATTAACTTAATTTAAAAAAATACCACAAGTAGCAGAATTTTTTTTTCTCCTTACTCCCGTCAGAGAAGTGCAAAAAGGGAACTAATTGATATTTGAAGATAAATTAATTTCAAGAGAATGAATGTCTGGCTACTGAAGGGAAGGATGATTACACAGGCAAAAAAGGAAAAAACCCATAGACTTCAAATAGAAAGTATAACTAAGAGGCATCCATCTAAAGAAATTTAAAAGCAATATACCAAAATTTCAAGGGGCAGAGTAGGATTGTGAAGTAAGAAAATATTCATATTTATGGTAAGTATGAAAAAAGAATCATTAGTAATTAAAGAGGAAAAAAGAAGCGCCTTCTTTTACCAGAAATATATTTCAATTTTATGAACATGTAACACAATCAGTTTCAAAAGAAATAACATTTAAAATAAATGCCTGGAGAACCAAGGTCCAGCAGCTTAACATGTTTTTCAGAGAACAGTACATCCTGAGACAGTAAGGCTTCTCCACTAACAAGGACAAGTACTTGGCATACATTGGTCTCCTAGAAATTTGATGTCAACACAGAGGCAAATCGCTGCCTCAAAGCAGAATTTACCCTGTCTCTTTACAGTGGTGCAAGTCTGGAGAAGACAACAGTTTACAGTAAATGCACTTTTTCCATTATCTGTATGTACAGGAGGTAGAAGCTCTTGCAGCCTGTGTTCCTGCACACTCCCTGGTGACTTAAGTTAGCAAAGGGCAAGTAAAGAAGGAGGAGGAAGAATTAAAGATGAGGACAGTGAGGGTGAGGAGGTTGTGAGCACAAGATCTGTGTTCAAGTTTGGGGAAAAGGGTTTTGAAGAAACAAGAGGCATGCCTTCAGGAGGCTTTTATGAATTGTAACAGACAAAATGCTTCCTCTCTCTTCCTCATTATAAGAAAATACGTGAAAATATATCTTTAAAACATGTTTGAGTGTCCATACTGTCTGCAGTTGAATCTGCATTGCCAAAGACAATGAATAAAACACAGAAAACTAATAAAGACTGATAAAAGATAGGGAGCAGCAACACTGAAAATGAAAATCCATGAGAGATCGCTCCTGCAGCAACACCAATTGATTTCTCTAACAGTGATAACTGCTAATGGAAGAGAGCGAGCAATGTGTTGAGAAAACAGGACTTAAGGCACTGACATTATAAATATCAAATATAAGGTAAGCCACTATTATATATTCTAAAAATACAACGATAGTTATTTCCATCTTATATATTTATAGTTTAAAATTTACTCTAATTGTAGCATTTGTTCTTCCTACAGATGTTATGGACAAAATAGCTAGTATCACCATGCAATAAGTGACTTTCCACATATTAAAACTCAAAGAGGCTTACTCATAAGTATCTATTTCTGCTTTTGAATTTGCAGAAATAATGTTTCTACCAACAGAACATTTTCCTTGATCTTTTCATAAAAACAATAATCTAATGAGTTATTTTAAGTCTTTTCTTAGAAGCAACAGGAAAATGCATGCTTCCCTTGGCTTTCTTTTCCAGTTTCAAGACTTTATTTTGTTTGACACAGGAATTGTTCTTAAGCAGCTTTCTACGATGCAAACACGAAACCACTCTTTATATACATTAAAAACATTAATGTTTTTGCAGTTGCTTAAGGGTTACATAGTTAGGGTTTGTTTTTTTTTTTTAAATAAAAGCTGCAAATTATGTCTTCTAGACACTTCAAATTATGTCTACTAGATGGTATAATATTTGATAGCATGACACAACTTTCATTTACATACCTTACGCAATTATTCAGTAGACAGTAGGGTTAAACTGTTAATTCAGAAGAGTCAGTGTCTCAGCTGGGGTAGATGTCTTTAGAGTTATGCTTATATATGCAAGCTGGAAAACTAGATCTACAAACATGGCCTGTCTTTCTGATTTCCCAATGACTTGTTTTATGATCATTATCCAGGCACATCTGATTAATTTATCCATCAGTTAATTCCAGTGTGTTTCCTTCTCTGGTGTGTTTGTATGTACAAAACAGACATGTTCAAGTGTTTCAGTATTATGACTACTTTGGTGCTGTCTCGCATGCCTACATATATTTATAGTAAAGTCTAGTCCAATCCTCCTTCACACTATAAATGAGTAAAAAGATAAATTAAGTACATCGGTGCATTTTTAGCTTCATAAATAAACCACCAGTGCTGAACAAAATAATCTAAGTGTCTAAAGAATCTGTCACGTTGTGTGTGCCCATTGTTTAATTAGAAGGTGTTCAACTGTGTTAACATTTCAGTGGGTAGCAGGATGAAAAGCTTAAAATACGCAAGGGATGTGGAAGAAAAAGGAGTGTGATGAACGTATTAAGTATGGAGAATTTTGTAGACTTGATATGATTCAGTTCTGTTCCATATTAGTATAAATTAGGTTTAATTCAACCTGGAGAATTCAGACAATGTGGATGCTTACATGAATAATAATAATATTAAAATATGTCATCTGGCGCCCCTCCTCCCTAGTATCTTTTTTATTTCAAGATAATCAGACAGTGTTTTCTGTTCGAAGAAGTCAGGTGGAGTCCTGTGCTGTTTCTGACATGTTTTCCATCCTAAGCACTAATGCAATGCATTTTCATTGGGTTTGGTAGCTCAAGGCTTTGGAATGATGCTGCAATATATGTTTAAAGTTCCTTGTCCCTTAACTGCTTCATGTTAACTGAGATTCCATTTGCTCTTTAAAGAACACAGTAAAAGGATTTCAAAATTTCACTCATTAAAAAGAACGTTTAGTTTAACCTTTAAAAGTACATAGTTTGAAGTGCCTCAAAGGAGGGAAGAATGGAAGTTTTTTTTTCCTTTTACCTTCTCTTAAAAAACTATTAAACAGATTTTTCTGCACCTTTTATAATCCATACTTATTGTTATTCTCACAGTCAAACCATAAATAACAAAGCACTAATAGGTTCTAAAAGAAAAATACACAAGATCACTCTAATGTTAACATGACTTGCCAAAATCAGTTACAATTCAGAACAATTTATTTGCACATCTTATTCATGCCATTGGCAACATTAATGTGCAGCAAGGATTCATATAATAATTTTTAAATATATTAAATCCCAAGAATGAAACTCTTCCTTGTGCTTCATTTGCATAAGGGAAAAACAAAATCAAAACATAAAACGTGACTTACTTCTAGTATGATCAACACGTAGACACCTACTAAAATGATGGACGCAATTGTTACTTGTGCCTCTATATTTGCATGAAGATATTGATGCCTCACGGAGAGAGGAACACTTCCAGGCTCCTGCAGGAAAGCTTGAACGTTTATGAAGATGGTGCCTCTGGTGAAAAATACAGAACTTTCCTTATTTATGAAATACTATTAATATTATTTATGCATTAATTCTATATTGACACCTATATATACAGTTGTGTGTTATGTGTTTACAATCGCGAGCAACTATTCAAACATTTTTACTCCATCCCTTTAAAACTATTGTTTAGAAAGTAACTCAAGTACCAACCAGCCTAGTAAATCCATTTAAAAAGCAAAAAAAGTCATTCTTTCCTGCCTCTCTGAAACAGGCAGTGATAGATTATTTTAAAAAGATTATCTATTGCTTCATAGTCAAGTCTAAATAAACTACTACTTCAACGGAACATTTCTCAGCCTTTAGCCAACCTGTTTAGTATCTGAAAGGTTCTAGTTGTGATGACTTGATGATTTCTTCTTGAACTTAAGGGTAGCGACCAGTTGTACACTACCTGCAAGAAAGTCACATTTGGTAATATTAATAAAAGACAGTGAACGTGATATGTCTTTGATCTAGGGTTTTATTCCTCTTTGTTCTCTCTCCTGTCCATTTAGGAGAATTCTTTGTGGAAAGGTCATAACACACCAGCCTAAATTAATTCCACATGATTAGGTATGTTACAGACACTCAGGCTGGAGTAAACTGACCCTCCTCCCCTCAAATCAATGAGGTGAGGATCACCTCTAGGAGGTGTTCCAGAGCGGGGATACCAAATCTCACCTTACACTGACTATAAAGAGCATCTAGACTCAGAAGCAATATTATGATTCACTCTCCATGACTTCCTTGGAAGAAAACTACTACTTGTGAGATACAGGCAGTGAAAGGCCCAAGAGAAATGCCACGACCCTAGACATTATGAAGAGGACATGGTAGAATTTCAGTAAACAAAATTCCTGTTTGCTGCTCTTCTAGCAAAAGGAAACAAAAAAATCTTCAAAAATCAAACATTTTCTGAAGCTTTGCTCATTAGTATGTACTGATATTCATGCAAGCTTAGCTACATATATTCTTTAAATGTAGATACAGATATTTGCTCTTCTTTCACAGAAAAGCATCTTTAAAAAAGCTCAGGTTTGGTTAATTGTAGCCTAAATCCTGAACCTGCCCTACATGCTACTTAAGTGCAGAAAAAAACCAGCTGTATCCGCCATCTTGGAACATCTGGCACAGAGAAATACATGAGGAACATGCAGACAGGGAAGATTGTTTTGGCTCTCTACTCTTTTGGTCACATCAGGACCACTGATGGCATGCTAGCAGGAGCTGGGCTGCTGCAGACAACTGTGCTCGGTCTCCCCCACAGCAACGTGAAGGCTCTTTGGGAATCACTGCCAGCAGCACAGGTTACAGTAGCCTCCATAGCATGGAGGGTGGTGTTAGAGAGAGTAATTACCATTACAGTATATTTTGCCATGCTAAGGCAGTGGAACTAATAATTTGCTGTGGATTGTGAGATTGGATGTAGGCAGGAACACTGCTGGCATTGTTCAGCTGTGCTGCCACTAGTAGAGTGTCTGTATACAGAATGAGGCAGTTGTTTGCATGTCAATGCTGTTTATTAAGCAATGAAACTTGTTGTCATCTTTCAGTGATATACAATGACAGGGTGTAAAAGATCCTTCTTCACGGAGTTCTCTGGGAGAGAGCAGCAGGAACTTGTTACAAACAACATCAAAAATGAGAAAGCCTTTAGAGAAAGCAAATAAATGTGACACATGTTTGAGAATATAATTTGCAACAAGACGTGAAAATGTATTTCAGTGAGTGCAAAAAAGCACTTTACACTTGTTTCTTCCTTCTAAGATAGTTTTTGAAACATTGCTAGTTTTAAACACAAGGACTTCCATGTTTAGTATCAGCCAAGGGGTATAAATTCGACAGATTATTAGTGCAGGAAGTTAAAGAAAGTCTTACAAAGACAAAAGAAAATGCAACTTTATTCTTACTAGTTTTCTAAAGCTGAAGTTGACATGCTTCACAGCAGGGAAAAGCATGACTGCTTAAACCACAGAATGGTGATGGAAATGCAAGTGATAACACACATCTCAGAAAAACTGAAAGAAAATTGAAAGACCATTACCTGCTGCTGTTGTCTCCTCCTTGATACAGGGTCTTCAGTTTGGCTGATTTGTACTACAATGTATTCCCCTACTTGTTGTTCGACTACATCTGATACAAATGGCCCTCCTATGTCTAACTTTAACAGAGCAGAATCATGAAAATCGGTCAGATTCATAGCTGTTAAAGAAGATGTTAAGGTGTAAATTTCCAGTAAAAATACGTATAGACTGCACAAATTACAGGGGAAAAAAATAATAGATTATCCAATTCATATTGAAAATCACTTCTTCATCAAAATGGTTAAGAAACTATGAAAAGAACAAAATAGATATTTCCTAAGGAAGCAGGAATTATAGAGTCAGATGAATACATCTGTCCTTCGCAAGCAACTTTTGAGATCACTAACACTTTCAGCTGACACTGTAGATGTACCAAAGCTCCGAAACAGCATGTGGAGATAGAAAGAGAGATAGAGAAGTAAAGCTTTTTAAGTGCTTGTACTAGATGAAAGGCTGCATCATTAAATCAGCACTTTAAACATCACAGGATGCTGGGGAAAATACTGTGGAATATCCAGCAATGGGGAAAAATAAGTCAGAATCAACATCCAGTTCATGCCAGAAAATTTGCTATTTGGTCAAAACTTTACTCTCAAATTTTCAAACATCTGAAAGAGATATTTTCAAGCTTCTCTTGCTTGAAGAATTCATTGTCTTTTTCTCCTCCAGCCCCACTTTCCACTTTTTTTTTCTTCCTCTTTTGGATATCATAGAACCATAGAATAGTTTGAGTTGGAAGGGACCTTAAAGATCATCTGCTCCCACCTCCCCTGCCATGGGCAGGGACATGTTCCTCTAGATTCAGCTGCCCAGTACATCTAGTATGATCGGTTATCAAACTACATTCCTAATCTAATGTAATTATCAAGTCTGTCAACCATGATCAACAAATGCATCGGAAGCTTGGCTCTATTAGTCCAATACATTAAGGACTATTTAAACTTAGTGTTGTGAGAAGTCCACTTGGGGCATGATTGAGAACAAGAGTCCTCATGAGGAAGGGGGAAAGCCTAAGCTTTTAAATGCTTCACAGTTCTTTTCTTTTATTACTGTAACTGATGGATATCACAGTTGTTTTACTACTCCCTGTGACCAGACAGAAAGCTAAGTCATCACCACCAAAAAACAATATCCTAAGAAGTTTCAGAAGAGACTTGATTTTACAGCATACATGTTCTGTTGAAATCATGTAACTTAATCACAAGCTTGAGTATCATAATGGTCTTAATACCTGACATTTAATTGAGCATACTACAAAGAGTAAATCTGTTGCAAAAAAAAAAAAATGTAGAAGATCATACACCTACCAGAAGGTGTTCCCCAGAAATATGTTTCATTGTTCACAACACTCAAAGATTTTAACAGGAGAAGAAAAAACACAGTAGAGTTAGAGGGGACCAAGTGTAGTGCTGTGCCCTGTTTCCCAGTGAGCCCCAATAAGGCCATACATGGCAGAACAGGCTCTAAGGAATAAAGCTTTGTTGGATTATGCAGGGTCGTCCATATTAAAAAGAGTTGTTGCTTCCATCCACATTCACAGCAAAAGAACTGGATCTAGAAAAGAGGCCACTCACACTAACCCAAAAAAAGATCCTAGCAGACTAGTGGCAGGTGAGTAATCAACACATTGCAAAGTCATATAAATGTCACACTGTTTATCACAGTGAGCAGGGCAATCACCATCAGTGTCAGTTATATGCCGTTCATTAAGAACGAGCCTCCCAAGCATCTATTTGCAGGAAAACAATCACACAGGAAAGGATAGTGAAAAAAACTCAGATGCAACAAGTCAGGAGACCAGTTCCAGTCAGGAGAATTTACAAACACAGCCCTTAGCAAGGGTAAATACAGATTACAACAGTTCTCTTCCAGTGCTGAAGGTTTTAAGTGTGATTTGGCATCACAGTTTTTCTATGTCCTAATTAATACATAATATTATTCTTAACTGGAACTATAGCTGTACCTTTAACTAGAGAGATTAATTATACCTTCTAAATGGCCTGCTGACCTGAAGTCATTAACCCAATGATTTGGGACACCTCTTGACAGTCTGCCTTTTATTAGGAGTGTAGCAAGTAATTTATGACTCAAAAAGCTTCAGGTGCATATAATTATGCAGCTTTCTTTTAAGCAATACTTTTAAAATAAATCCTGTAATTACCTGGATGACACATTCAGGAGCTATTATAAAGGATGCTTAAAATTAAAGGGGGGAAAATGAAACCTTATTTTCAAGAAGAGTGGTTTCTTCCTTCTTTTCCTATAAAGATTAGGAGCTTAAGATGTTTTTCCATTCCTTTCTTTGCATTTATAAAATCATCAGAAATAGCCCTAGCAAAATAGGATCATTTTTGACTGCAAGTGGAACTGAACATCATTCGCCAGTCTGCACTGAAGCTCTGAATTCCCATCAGAGTTGTCTTTCTCCAAAAAATATTTAGAGACTCTGTCATAATTCCATTGTTAGACTGCAGCAGATCACAGCCTTTATGAAAGGCAGAATCCAAATAAACCAGGAGAGAACTTCAGCCACACTCATATGAATAAAAATGTGATTTAGGGTTTTTTTTTTTTATCAAGTAGCTCTTCAGAATATTTTTGTTCTGCCTTATCTTGGTTTTATATTTCCCTTAAATTACCAGAATGTGATTTCCTCTTTATTTTTAATCTTTCAGGTGTGACTAACTTTTGGGAAAACTATCTTTTTTAACTTCTTTATCACCTTTTATTCTGCATCTTAACCATGCTGGGACTTCTTGTCTTTTCTGGACTTTTTTCTTAACATGGCCTCTAGTATGTGTCTTTAAAGGAAAAAATCTCCCTGACAAGATTTACAGCCAGAGCTGTTATTTTTTATTTCACTTCAGCTAAGCTGCCTCATTTTTATACAGTTCTATTCCTGAAATTATATTACTGTTGTGAATTATCCTGTCAAGGGATTTGGGTTTGTGTGTGCTTTGTGCACCATTACACACTGGCTGTCTGTATTTACATCTGGCACTAGATCGGGTCCACTGCTCAGAGCTAAACAAAGAGCTGTTTTTTCTCATCTTGGTTTTCTGACTAGCTGCTCCTAGAAGGTATCGAAGGGTGTGCGAGTTACCTTGTGTCACTTCACTTTTTTGTAGCTTGTGTAGACAACATGGTGGAATGTGATGCAACAGCTAAATGTTTAAATTAGTGGTTATTCACCACAGTTTATACTTCTATACTGTGGACATCTGCATCAAAGTTGGTGACTCCCTGAAAACCAGTGAAAAGACCATATGGTTTTAAGATGCAATTCATTGCTTCATTTTAGACCACCAGACAATGACAAGAGAAATCCCTCATGGGAAGCATCAGCTCTCTATTACGAGACTAGCTCAGGTGTAGTTGAGATGAGTCACTCTCTAAATACTGAGTCCCTGTTCTGCCCTCCATCATGGCGTTAATTCAGCATCTTACAGAGCCAGCTGAAAACCCACAATTGAGAGACATCCTCTGTTACATTATGCTTTCTGTAACATCTACTTGTATTACCTGCCCTGCCTACTGTAAAACATACCTTGAGAATACTACATCTCTGGATTATTTTTCACCATGTTTCTGAAGTGTTTATTTATTATTTATCCTAATTTATGACCAGGTCATTCATGCTACTTTCTCTAGGTTATTACCATTTGAAAGAAGGCTTTTCACCTGGGTTTTAGCAGCTATTTTTACATGTCGTCCTTAACTGGGGTTACTTCTGCATCACTCTCTGTGGTTTTCTCTTTTGATGTCAGCAGGTCGAGGGAGGTGATTCTGCCCCTCTATTCCTCTCTTGTGAGACCTCATAAGGAGTACTGTGTCCAGTTCTGGAATCCTCAACCTAAGAAGGACATGGAACTGTTGGAACGGGTCCAGAGGAGGCTACAAAGATGATCAGAGGGCTGGAGCACCTCCCATACTAGGACAGGCTGAGAGAGTTGGGGTTCTTCAGCCTGGAAAAGAGAAGGCTCCAGAAGACCTTATAGCAACCTTCCAGTACCTGAAGGGGCTACAGGAAAGCTTGGGAGGGACAAAGGCTTATAGTGATAGGACAGGGGGCAATGGGTATGAACTGGAGAGGGGCAGACTTAGACTAGACATAAGGAAGAATTTCTTCACCATGAGAGCGGTGAGGCACTGGCACAGGTTGCCCAGGGAAGCTGTGGCTGCCCCGTCCCTGGAGGTGTTCAAGGCCAGGTTGGATGGAGTGTCGGACAGCCTGGTTGAGTGGGAGGTGTTCCCGCCCATGGCAGAGGAGTTGGAACTAGGCAATATTTAAGGTCCCTTCCAACACAAACTATTGTATGATTCTATGATGTCTTACCCCTGCTTGTGGCTTATGAGGTTGTTTTTACACCATCCTTTCACAATATAACAAGTTGAACCACATGCTTTTCTACATCTGTTAGTTTACCCAACTGACAAATGCTTCATAACTTTTTTTTTGCCTTTTGGAGTGTCAACAATCCTATTCCATTTTTGTCTATATTGGATTCACTCTTTCTCTCTGTACTCCATGAGTTCAAGATGCTTTGTGAGTCCTTAATAAACTCTCTTTTCTATAGCATTTTCTCAATGATGCCTTGAGATTCTTCTTTGCCTGCGTCTGCAGATGGCACTGGTCTTCATCCATCCACTTAACAGCTTGAATATTGCCTGTAGGCCAAAATGCTTAGTATGTTTCCAACAGCATCAACAAACATAAATTATGTTTAAACGTGTTTGGTAAGGAAAAATGAGAGGAGTGTCTGACAGTAAAGTTCTAGAGTTACAAAATAGATCAAAGGGGAAAAAAAACTAAAAGAGTGAGAGAGACTGTTTCATTCATTAAGTTAATTTGCACTTTGTGGGATAAGAACCCCTTTTTAGGACCTCCAAGGAATCTGAATCCTTCTAAAATCTGACTAAATTCTTTTCCTCACAGAATTTCTTTCTATATATGCCTCTGATAAAGGGAGTGGGAAGGGTGATTTTCACTAATGATCATGGCATGATTACATATTTTCCTCATGACCTTTTCTTTCTCCATACTAGCATCATTGCACAAATCCTTCAAACTCTTGCAACTTCAGCAAGGAATTTGATATCCATCTTATGTCTGTTTGGTCCAGAGCCTCCCCATCAAATTCTGAATGTGGAATCATTCTAAATAGTTCCCCTGAATCCACATGAAATGAGAAATCTAGCCTATGATGTCAATTCCAATGTATTATTGCTGCTGAGATACATCTACTTTCTGAATTTGAAATCTTAATCCTGGACTACATGTGATGAAATCTCTCAGAGCTACAGAGGAGGGAGGTGAGTCAGTGAAAATGGTCACTAGCAAGCCAGTTTGATATCTCTGGTTCTGTCTGATTTGGACTGAACAGAGACCTGTTCAGCCAGTGCTTGAGATGATGTATTTTTGTTAAGTTTTGTTTCACAAAGAAAAAGCAAGTAGAGAGCCCTTCACACTGGGTGTGGTGCAAATATATTTCTTGCAAAATATCAGCCCTTGCTTCAAAAATTTTACTGAGGAGATATTGAACATTTAAAGCAAAATATCAGATCAGGACAGAAAAGCTTTAAAATATATTTATAAAAATGCAAGATCCTTGGCCAGACTCAGAAAGAACTCACAGTCCAATCCACAGTTATTATCATGTTTCAATTCCAAGAAAAGGAAGTTCTGACAATCAGTCTGAAAAAAGAAAATGGAATTGCTTCACCTAGACTGATCTAACTTTCCCTCAGATATAACAGGAGCTGGCACAACTACAGGTGCTGAGAGAGAAGCAAACAGGATTGTTACTGAAACACTTACCAGGGATGGAATAAAGATGGAAATTCACAGCTCAACAAGGTAGGTGTGAGACCCATTGAACAGAAATGAGGTGGAAGATTTGCTGTGTCTTGTAAAAAAGAAAATATTTCTAGTATTGAGAAGTGTATCGGAGAGGAGAGGAGAGGAGAGGAGAGGAGAGGAGAGGAGAGGAGAGGAGAGGAGAGGAGAGGAGAGGAGAGGAGAGGAGAGGAGAGGAGAGGAGAGGAGAGGAGAGGAGAGGAGAGGAGAGGAGAGGAGAGGAGAGGAGAGGAGAGGAGAGGAGAGGAGAGGAGAGGACACTGTATCAGGGAGACAGACACTTCTTTAAATGAAGTGAGGTAGTGTACAATTTGATTGTATATTTACCTAATAGCATCCATAAATTCCCATCACTTTAATTTCATAAAACCCACTTCTGCTCAAAAAGTTAGCTCACAGTTCTGTTCCACCTATCTGTTCTTCATCGCTGGGGGAAAATTTATGATTTTGCTTAGATCAGGGCAGACATTATTAAAAATTAAGGAAAACATGCAGTGCATTTAGCATTTCAGAACATTTGCCAGGTCTGAAAACCAGCATAAGTTATGGAGAAGAATAGAAATATTTCTCACACACTCTTTGGTCAGCTAGTTGATGGAGAGAAGTTACCTGAATGTCTGAATGGCCAAATAGTTACAGAAAATAAAAAACATTCATGTCTTAGATTAGGTACACATAACTAAACTAAGAAATGCTAGAATTTATTCAGACTCTGTATCTCTTCATCTATTTTTATCACCCAGTTTCCAAAGGCACATCATCTTCTAATTATGGATGCTTCCCACTTAACATACAGCCTTTGAGCAAAAGATCTGAAAATGCTTCACACATTTACAACAATAGGGTATCAAATCTTTCTTCCTGCAGAGAATTGTCTTCTAGCCAGGTGTTGGTATAAACTACTTACTTCTTTCTGGTGTGACAGAGCTGACTGTTAGAATACATAAGCCAATAAATCCTAAATGTTGTTAATAAGAAAAAATATTACCACTATTTAAAAAAACTGTACTAGATCTGCTTAATTTATTTATTTGCCAGTAAGGAAATACATATTCTTTAAATAAAAATAAAAATAAAAAATTATAGACTCAAAAAGCTTCTATTAATTCACAGGAGGCAAGAGGTTGTTTTCAGAAATTGCAGCCAACACACCTCAGTGCTACCTGCTAAGTTTGTATCCGTGGGGATGAGCAAAGCAAAGAGAGATACAAGTGCGCTAATAAAGAAGAAAATGGGAAGAACAACAGCTAGAGTAAAGCCAAGCAGGATACAAAAGTATCAAAGCATAAACAATCAGGAACTAGAGCAAATGGAAAAGTGCTAAAGAGATGTCATATGAAAAGCAGGTGACCCCCATGTCAGCAGATGCAGGTCTCATCCCACACCTAGACAGCAAGTCCTGTTCCTGAACAAGCCCACCTGTTCAAATGGACACGACATTAAAAAACAGATTTCTAAGTGACACCAGGATGACAAAGGATATAATGTCAAAAGGGGAATACTTGATTTGGTTTTTAAAAATATTTCAAAGTTCGTTTTGTTTTTCTGGTGTGTGCAGGCAAATTGGTGCATGGTTACAAATCTGTAAAAAATACATCAATGTGCATGAGCATTTCTGGAAAGAAATAGAAATGAGAGGAAGGAATTTTTTATAAAAGTATCTCGTGGTTAGTACCCAATCAATGCTCCTTAACAGCTTTTGCAGCACAAGCAAGAGGTAAATTGTTCATTTGCACAATTGGCATCATATGAGCTGACACTTATTTTGCCGCCAAAGCTGTCTCACGTAATAACCTCTGAGGGGGTTATAACAAGGACACCCGCCAGCCTACTATGAAATTTTTCTAGACGTATATAGAGAAGCACCTAACATCCACTGGGAATACCACAGTTTGTCAGGCAGCATTAATCACATCTTCAACACTGCTGAGTGCCAATGGTTAACATTATCCAAGCCTAGCCAAAAAGGCGAATACTTTCCTCACTGTATAACAAAGGAGAGGACAACTACATGAGCAACAACAGTGAGAGGACATTCGGAATTTCTTGTGTCTTTTCCAAACCTCATTTAGAAATGCAGTCTTTCTCCTTGACTCTTCTGCTTGCATTACCACATTGAATTGAAGATGAAGCATGGCTTTGCTGGATCGCTTTCTTCACACATAATTTTCCACAGCTCAGTGACCTCAGGTAGGAATGCAGGGACAGAACACACATTACACGAACTAAGAAGCTTCAGCTCCAAGTTTGTCAAGTAAGAAAGGAGAATGCTACATTCTAACTGTCTGACAACTATTTAGCTCAAATCATGATGTGATAAGCAAAATGTTAAATATAGGAATGCTTGTTTGTATTCAAATCCCAGCCCCACCAGCCCTTCCCTAAAACAAGCAAAATGAATAATTGGTTGAAGAGTCAACATGTATAGTGCAGCAGCTAAGGTTCCAAACCAAAATCTGCAGAAAGAGAGCAAATCCTCAAGTTATGCTATGATAGTTGACTAAAAGCTGAACTCAAGAGACTTGTCTTGGCAGGAGGTTTCAAAAATTAAATCCCACCACATCTTTTCCAAACAAGATAACTCCTAGAAGCTTGTGAAATATATCTATAGATCAATTACCTTTAAACACTAGTGAAACAAGAGCCAAGCAAACTGCAGACCAGATTGATTAAACTAGAAAATTAGTCAGAAGAAGAAATGTAACTTATTTGCAAAAGTTTTGGGGTTTTTTACTAACTGAATGCTCAATCATCAAAGACTTTTTATATTCATGTCTGCATTCGCCATTTTAATTTTTGTTTATTTTGTTGCTTGCTCTGAACATTTCTTGGCCTGTAGCCTTAAATTCACTATTGAGTAATTTTGCATGCAAAATTTTTAAAGGAATCGATGCCTCCATTGTAAAATGCCTATAGATCCACAAATCCATACATACAGCTAGGCTAAGGTGTTCCAGAAACACATCCATGAAGCATCTCATTTCCTGCTTTTGAAGTTCGACTGGGTATCATCATAGTCTAAGTATACACTACAAATACGTTACAGAGAACAGAATACAACTGGCCTGGGGTGCAGTCATTGCAGTCAGATTTATGTCCTAACCATGATCCCTGCTATTTGCTGGGTCTTGATCCAACTGCTTTCACACTTCTACCTTCATGCAGATACTGAACACAAGGACTATTTGGACACGAGAAGGCACCGTGGACAGGTGCCATTTGCTATGACTTGGGCAGGGAGCACAACTGTGGCCTGTCTCAAAGGACACATCTACATGCAGCCCAGACTGTGAGGAAACCCAGACCTCTCAGGGTATAAGAGAGAACACCAACCCATTAAATCAGTTTATCAATGAACCTCCAGTTCCAGGTTTCTTTTCAATGAAAGGATACAGAAGCTTTCCAGTGGTGATACAGCCAACATCTGCCAGGACACACCTTGATCTGGATAAATGCTAAATAAAATCTAGGGCAAGGATAAAAAACAAACATGCGTTAATAATGCAACAACTGAAAAATAACTGCTAAGCCTATATACTTAAATAAGAGTCTTTCAAACTTCATGTCAAATTGTAAGATTGCTTTCAGTGTTTTCAGGTCTGTTTCCACCACAGCTGAAAAGTAGCCTTGGGATACTTAACAGGGACAAGTAATATTCCTTTCATAAACTTACTGCCAAAGTCACATAATCAATGTATTTTATCCAAATATCTCTTAGGACAAAGTTGCAATCTTAATCTCTCTGGAAAGCAGCACCTAGCTCTGAGGAAATAGTGTTGCCTGGTTTATCTCTGATATAGTAGCCCTGCTAGCCAGAAAGAGTTCCTTGGAGCAGCTGAAAAGATAAAATTCAACTTTTTTAAATGTTTCTTAAATCTCACAGCCTAAGATTTTGCCTATTTTGAAGATTTTGGTAGGTGCAGGCAGCACTTGGGCAGCCCCGATAAGGAACTGCCGACCTCCTAGTGGCCTTCTACCTCTCACACCATGGAGTGCTGTGATTACAGATGCATCCCCCCTAACAGCACGGCTTTTCCTATGAAAATTCAGCCAGAATATAAAATCTTACCCTGAATTCAACAAGCAACCATAAAGGACATACAAATTTGAGTTTAAGCTGCCTCCTCCAACTGAACTGCCTGCCCTGTCACATTGTCTAGACACTAATATGAACCCTAGACACCCAAGGCACTAATCAGTGGTCTGATTAGGAATAAGATCCTGCACAGTATCTTCATTTTTTGCCATCTTGCCCGTACCCTTACGACATTTATTTATTATCTAAGACCAAACATCACACCTCATTTTGAACTAATTCTAGGGAACTGGGGGTGGGAGTGGGGACATGGAGGGAGGACAGGGAGGGGAGGAGTTGTAAATTCAATACTTACAGAGCAGACAACTACAAAGATAAAAAGGCCTGAAACTTTTAGGAATTTGAGACAGCATCTGAAATGTAAGAAATATGCATTTACTCTATGCCTAGCTTAAAAAAAAACAATTTCTGTTCTCTTAACAGCTCTGACGTTTCAGAAGCACCGTGTAAGAACTTATCACAGAATCACAGAATCACAGAATTACAGAATAACCAGGTTGGAAGAGACCCACTGGATCGTCGAGTCCAACCATTCCCACCAATCCCTAAATCATGCTCCTAAGTACCTCATCCACCCTCACCTTAAACACCTCCAGGGACGGTGACTCAACCACCTCCCTGGGCAGAACGTTCCAATGCCCAACCACCCTTTCTGCGAAGAATTTTTTCCTAATCTCAAGCCTAAATCTCCCCTGGCGGAGCTTGAGGCCATTCCCTCTCATCCTGTCCCCTGTCACTTGGGAGAAGAGGCCAGCTCCCTCCTCTCCACAACCTCCCTTCAGGTAGTTGTAGAGAGTAATAAGGTCTCCCCTCAGCCTCCTCTTCTCCAGGCTAAACAACCCCAGCTCTCTCAGCCGTTCCTCATAAGGCCTGTTCTCCAGCCCCTTCACCAGCTTTGTTGCTCTTCTCTGGACTCGCTCCAGAGCCTCAACATCCTTCTTGTGGTGAGGGGCCCAGAACTGAACACAGTACTCAAGGTGCGGTCTCACCAGTGCCGAGTACAGGGGGAGAATAACCTCCCTGGACCTGCTGGTCACACCGTTTCTGATGCAAGCCAAGATGCCATTGGCCTTTTTGGCCACCTGGGCACACTGCTGGCTCATGTTCAGTCGGTTGTCAACCAGCACCCCCAGGTCCTTCTCCTCCTGGCAGCTTTCCAGCCAGGTTTCTCCTAGTCTGTACTTCTGCTTAAGGTTGTTGTGCCCCAAGTGCAGGACTCGGCATATGGGTGATAACAGACCACATCAGAGTATAGACACCACTGTGCAGGGTCAGCAGGGGCTTGGGAAGCATCAGTGACCACAAGGTCCTCCTGCCCCAGCTCTGCTGCTAGCTGGGTTTCAATGCACTAGAAGGAGGTTTTACCCATCAGGGTGCACCATGAGCTGGTGCTGGGACTTGGAACCATTCCACTACTGCTTCCAGCCCCTGGACAGACCCAGAGCCCCATCAGCTTGCCATGGTCTCTCCCTGGGAGGAAAAGGAGCATTGCCACCACAGGGAGGTGGCATGGTTAAGGAGAAAGCACAGCTTGATGCAGAGAGATGTGGTGCCATGAATGACCTCTTTAAAACAGGACTTCTAGTATACATTCCAAAAGGTGTTGGGAAAAGACAGTTTGAAGACAGGAACAAGATTTAAGAATCTTCCAGTTTTAATAGTGTCTTTTTAACCCAAATATACTACATAGCATCTTTAGATACACCAAGTAGGAAAACTAGATTTATCTTTTTTTTTGCTTTTTTTTCATAGCACATCTGCACCCTTTGAAGAAATGCCCAGTTCTGGAGATTTGATGCCTTTAAATTTTCTGCATTGCTAGAGCTTTCTGCTGAGTGGGTTAAGCAACAATAAATGAATAAAAATATGAATGTTGAAAATGGATCCTCTCAAATAAGAAATCTTAAGATTTAGCATTTGTAAATTGCCAAATTTTTCTTACTACAAAATGCAATCCCTAACTGCTTGTTTTCTTGCTGCCCAACCGTATGTTACACAGATAACTTAATTTAAAGAACATTTTGGTGATTTGCCCTTATTACAGCTTTTCATTAATTAAAGTTATTGATGTTCTCATCTCATTTTTTCAAAAGTAAATATTAAAACATTGCTTTTCTGACAGAATGATGAATGTAAGGTTTGATTTAAGCCTGATGACAAGCAAAAAGGAAAACATTTCAAGTTACTAGGATAATTAGTTGAGAAAGGAATAGTGCAATAAACAGCTGCATTGACAGATACTACAGAACAAAATATTAAATGAAAGGAGTTTGAAGAGAAACAGAAATAACTTTTAATCACAGTGGAAATAAGCCCCTAAATCAAGTTAATTGACTGTAAGCTACATGAGTAACTGGAGACTCACTTTTGCAGGGCATTGTTTTCTAAAGTTAGTTCCATTCATCTTTAGAATTCTCCAAGCAGGCAGGAAAAAAAAAAAAACAAACAGCAGCTAATAGAAATAGGTTGCCACAGACAAACTGCTACAAAGGGGCTATAATAACCAACCTAATATAAACAGTAACAACTTGATATAAAATTTGCACAGTATAGAAATCTAGAGAAGGGGCAGAAAGAGGAGAAGCCAGTTAGGCAGCTTCTTCCAGAAATGCCAGTTAGCTTCACTCTACTGAAAAACAACATGGCAGAGAGGGGGAACAGGATAATAAAGACTTAAAAAGAGGAATAACAACAAAAGCCATTATATCAGCATCTCCCAACTGATAACTTCTTTTTGGTATTTTGTGATTTATGGAAAATACATAGTGCCAGCTTAGTCATGCACCCTCTGAACTGCTTGTCTATTCTCCCCATCTCTACATCATAGTTCTGTTCCAGTGTTTTTGAGAATTTATTATGTTATGAATTACTAAAGCCCAGTCCAGATTGGTTAATTTTTAATGTACTTGATATTTTCAGCAGTGTGCCCAGGTGGCCAAGAAGGCCAATGGCATCTTGGCTTGCATCAGAAACGGCGTGACCAGCAGGTCCAGGGAGGTTATTCTCCCTCTGTACTCGGCACTGGTGAGACCGCACCTCGAGTCCTGTGTTCAGATCTGGGTCCCTCACCACAAGAAGGATGTTGAGGCTCTGGAGCGAGTCCAGAGAAGAGCAACAAAGCTGGTGAAGGGGCTGGAGAACAGGCCTTATGAGGAGCGGCTGGGAGAGCTGGGGTTGTTCAGCCTGGAGAAGAGGAGGCTGAGAGGAGACCTTATTGTTCTCTATAACTACCTGAAGGGAGGTTGTGGAGAGGAGGGAGCTGGCCTCTTCTCCCAAGTGACAGGGGACAGGATGAGAGGGAATGGCCTCAAGCTCCGCCAGGGGAGATTTAGGCTTGAGATTAGGAAAAAATTCTTCACAGAGAGGGTGGTTAGGCATTGGAACAGGCTGCCCAGGGAGGTGGTTGAGTCACCGTCCCTGGAGGTGTTTAAGGTGAGGGTGGATGAGGTACTTAGGGGCATGACTTAGGGATTGGTGGGAATGGTTGGACTCGACGATCCAGTGGGTCTCTTCCAACCTGGTTATTCTGTAATTCTGTGATTCTGTGATTTCTGTTTACACTTCCAAATTATCACTTCAAATAATAATAATAATGATAATAATTCAAATCATTTTTTAAAACAGAAACAGCAATAACTTGATTTTAAGACACAGCAAAATCAAAAAAGCATTAATTAAGACTATAAATTCATAAACACTCATCTGTAAATAACAGAAACTCAACTAAAGGAGCTGGCAAGCTATAATAAAAAAGCTTTTGGAAATGGTTATTTTATTAAATGTAGAATTCAGAAGGCTCTTTTCCTCCCATCTGTTTGTTTTCATGGCATTTTGTATTATGGAAGCAGCACTTTTAACAGCTTACAGTTGAGAAGTGATCAGCCTTTGACTCACCCGCGGTTTGCAATCTGTCTCTTCCTACAACGCTAATCTGGCACAGTGATGCAAATATAAACCCTGTGCCAAATCCTGCACTGATGTATGACTCCGGCACAATCCTATTTGACTTCAGCTGGAAATGCATGAAGTATAAATCTATGATAGATTTTACCCCCTGGTCAAAACTGAGTGATTTTTAGCCCAATCTGTATGTGTTGTTGGGCATTTTACCTGCATTTAATATTTTAGTAGAGTTATGCTGATTTATGGCAGACAAGAAACTAACCCCACGTGTACAACCCACACTATAGCAATTAAAATATTTCACAGGGAGGTCTGCCAGAGAAGTGCTCTACTCGCCGTATTATAAACCCACGCTATACTGGAAACAATTGATTCTATGGTCCAACTCGATGCCTTTATTCTGTCTAATAGCAGAGAAAGCTACCACACGTGGGAAGAAAGATACCTGACAAACTTCTTCACGTCTGCTCATATTTCACTAACTGCAGCCACTGAAATTCTCCTGTTCAGCAGCAGTGCAGGGGAGCAGTCACTCCACACAATACCATATGGACAATGAAAGGAAGAAAATGATTGTCAAGTGATGTGCTAAGACAATGCACAATTCGGAGAAGCTGCATGAACATCTCATTGGAAAGGCTTCTTGGATCAACATGCAGTACCGGGCTCCACGCAAATCTGCAGAGCAGAGGCCAAACCAAACTAGCAAAAAGCATTGTAATTCTGGAAGGGGCAGAGAGAATTAGTATCAAAGATTAAAAGGGTTTTAGTATCAAAGATTAAAGTGTTTACTAGTTAAATCCCAGGAAATAATATCCTGAGAAAAATTGAACTTAAGCTTTTATCACACTCATATCTTTTAATATATTAACAGATTCACTTTCCTCCACGCCTACATCAGATAAAAGACTGCTTTGAGGTAAAGAGTGAAATATATTACTGTACTTAAAGGTATAAAAATTCTTGGTTGTATTTTGTATTATGTATATGTGAAAAAAGACTATAATAACTACAGAAAGAATGTGTCAACTACATATTCTACTAAAAGCGAAGTGTTTCATGAAGCAACAAAAAACTGCAGAATAAAACTGTGGAACCAGCCGAGGGGCTTTTAAAAAAATTGGTTTCAAAGTAATGTTAAAAGCAATATCGAAGGTATTTAATTAGAAATTTAGAATAGGCGCTATGATTGATGTAAGAAGGACCTATTGGTCATTAGGTAGAGCCTGTAATCAGTTTCACCAGGATTTATTTATAAACTATAAATAGCAAGATACAGCCTAAATATGGAGTGTTATTTCATTCATTTGCAGAAAGTAGGTAATTTTCTACACATCTATAATGAAAAATCAATGATTGCTGAAATAAACTTTTTTAAAATTTGAAAAATAAATAAATTAATATTTTAATTCAGACCTCATCTTTGATAAATTGAACTTGGCATGAAGGCTATCCAGGATTTCATTTTTCTCAGAAGAAGCAGATCTGGACCAACTTGCAATTTCATTTCCCAGCTGAAACCTTTGCTCAAACTCTGCAGAGCTGTTGTCCCATGAATCATCGTCTGTGGTAAAATCTGGATTATGAAGAGCCATGCACTGCAACCTGTCACGGATTTTCAGTAAACATAATAAGACAAAAACAGTGGTTTATTTCAAGAGACAGTAGAGGCAACTGACCTTGTTTATCCTTATGTTTATTGTGAAGGTCTTTAATGGAAAAATTAATAGAAAAAGATTTACTCGGTACAGACTGAGCTCCCCTTGATGACATAGCTGGGTAGACCGGTGAGCAAGAACAGACCCCAGGATGTTTAGGTGCATCTGGGAGAACCAGCTCCCTGATGCTCCAGCATTTGTTGTGTAAAACTCTTATAAGAACCCTTCTCTATAGCTCTCTGTCTTCCAGTGCTCCTAATGTAACACCACATGAAGGAAATGAGAGCACACAACCTGCAGCTGCCTCTCCTTAGGGCTTTCTAATCGCCCTGACCTCAGACCAGACATCCTTCCCTTCCCCATTTACAGCTCCTTCTTTACACTCAAGGTCCTCCACAGTAATTCTCTGCTCACAACCTCTGCCATTCACTTTATTTCCCAGCAGGTTTGGTGTCAGGATATAAGAAAGAACTATACACAATTAAATAAAAGAGAACTTAGGAAAAAAACACTTTGAGTAAAATGAAAGTAACTCACCCATTTTCCTCTGAGGAAACCTTCAGTAGTGGTGTCTTCTCTGTAAAGCCAGTGTTTTTTGACCTTGAGCCGAATAATTTGGAAAAATTGAAGTGATGTCTTTGGAGAGGGAAAAAAAAATAAATAACAGTAAGGCTTCAGTACCATGATTCACTGTAGTTCTACAGAAGATTTTGCTATTAAGTGCATCTAACTAGTTAAAAATTCCTTAAGAACAATGTTCAGCTAAATTAAGGTTTTCATTAAGTTTGAACTAGTCATGGTAGCTACTTCCTTATCGTCACTGGGGACTCTGCTGCATAAAATAAGACAAATACATCTTGTCTTAAAAATGGCATTTAAAATAGTCAATTAAACTTCCTCTGAATGCTAGGAGAGGAATAGAGACCTAACTCTCACATACTTATAGTTTAGACAATCAAATTTACAGAGGAACAACTGCACTGTTATATTAGTGAGGCAAAATTCTTAAGATAATTATATAGTCATATAAATTCACATCAATATACTTCATGAAACACAATATAATAGGGTAATTTCTGTCCTGTCATTGTCAGTTGAGACACAGACCACCAGAACCTACTAATCTCTACAACAACCTTAGCACCCTGCATTCCTGCAGTGCAATCCCTTCCAAAGAGTTTCTGTCAAGTCTTGGTCCTGGTGCTGCAGGTAATTAACAGAGAGCAAGCTACTTCTTGCCATATGGCAGCTTGATATTTTTAAGAAACCTTTTTCTAAATATAAATCCCAAAGCTTAAGAAATAGCTGAAGAGAATCAAGCAAAATCACAGGGGTCTAGCTTTGGCACAGACTTCTGCAAGAGATTAAATAATTGAGCTATTTTAGAGTACTCTCCAAGACGTTGCTCTTGCAGAGCCATTTCCCATCAAAACTCCCATTATTCAGATGTGTTCAGATTCATTCCATTCCAAACTACAGCCACACACCACCAGAAAGTCCCAAAGAAATCTGCTGCACAATGTAAAAAGTTCCTTGTTCCCAGATACATTTAGAGGAAACCTAAGCTGTCTTCTGCTATGGCTGGACTGTGAGCGGAAGGAAATTATAAAATCATAGACAACTAATTAAATACACAAAGGTGACTGGTAATTCAATCTTCTAAATATAAGGCCAGTTCAAACAGAAGGATGTGTGTATCTAAGCCTATATTAAAGTGCAACACAGTGAAATTTCTTGCAGTTTGTAGAGGTCTGTGTCAACTCAGACTTCATAAAATTAAAACCGCAAGTTAATACTTCAGCTTATTTGTTTAGTGGTGTTATCATTCAGAAGATACACTGGGTGTGGAGCAACTGCATGTGGTTATTTCAGCCTTGAGTAGCCACAACACTGATTCGAATTCTGCTGTAAGCACCATATTTGCAGTCTCAACAGAACAGAATGAATGAGTTAGAGAGACTGAATTACCCCTTGCCCTCAGATCACATGCTGGGCAGATTAAAATTCAGGTGCTACATTGCTCTGACACTTCATCTGTGAAGAGATGATTGTACACTCTGAAGTGCTTCCTTTTTCAAACAGGAGTATATCATTCACACAAAAATTTTAAGTGGAGAAACTGGCGTTTTGAAGCAAATACTATTCTAATCTTATCATACCTTAGATATAAAAGATTACCTAAAGCTTTTATAATTTGCAATCCATATGGATAGTAAAAAATACTACTGGGTTTTTAAATGTGTGCTCACTGAACAGCACTGATACATGCCTGGTTAATCCTGACATCTCCGTACATTCAAAGTTTTCATCCAAAGATGACAATTTTAAAACAGATTCTGATGGTGTGCCTTGAACTTATAGCTTCAGAAATTTAACTCACACAAAGACCAATTAGCTATTTCTGCAGTTAAACAAACTGATGCCATTTGTTCCACAAAAAGGACTTCAAATAATATATACTATATTGCATACACCATTAACCTTTCCACATTTACTCTTCTTTTCCTCCTAAGACACATGAAATATCTGAGACTGGTGACCAGAAGACTTTCTACAAAAACTTCCATTTTCTTTTAATTTTTAGCAGTTGGTACCAACTCTGCTTTGTATAATACAAGCGTTTGTATATATACTGATGGTCCATCACCTCAGAAAATCTTCACCACTACTGTGAGCACGTGACCAGCGTGAAAAGAGTGTTGAAGGGCAAAGCAACCACAGCAATGGCAACCAGCAAGAGAGGATAAAGCTTTGGTTAGAGGTGATTTAAAAGACAGAACCTGAGGTGAAGGATCCAGCAGGCTAGTTAAAGGCATTACCTTGGCTTTCTTTTTGCACATTTGTTATTCCCACTTGCTGGTATAAGTCTTGCAACATTTAAATGGAACTGTAGAGCTTCACAGATTGTCAAGAATGGCCAACACGGTAAAAATAGAAAAGGTCTTCAGATAAAGTGAAAACAATTAGTACACAGCAGCATCAATTCTCAGAAAGTGAAAATACGTGAACAAGAATAAGAAGCAGGAAACAGACAGGCTTGACATAACAAATATAATTAGAGAAAATGCAGAAAATCCTCAGCTCCCCCGTGATGTGATTACTCTAATTAGAGACTGAGAGGAATATAAACAATAAAGCTAATTAGGGCATAAAAGAATCTGGAAGGCTGAAAGCTCTAGAAAGAGAAGCTGAAAAGAAAATCATGAAAAAATAACATGAATTATAAAAATTAAAGCCATCCCTGAACAGAGAGTCTAATGCAAGCCCCTCTGTGCCTCTCACACTTCTGCAGAGACTCTATTGGTGTAATTTGGGCATCTACTTCATCAAAAGGTAAGAAAGATCATTAGCAAGCAAAACCTAGGAAGGCCCAAAGACCCCCTGCTATTAGACGAGCATGTCTGCAGTGCTCAAAACCATCTCAGCATTATTCTTGGTGCTCCTTGCAGGTGGCTGGCAACTATGACAATGTACATACGCAAAGAAATTAGTGTGACCCGTTTCAAAACCTAGGATCAGCTTACACTTCATATGTTTCTTCACAGTCAAAGGAGCTAGAAACTTTGGTTACACCTGCATGTTAGAATGGAATGTAATCTAACTCTACTGAACAATTTAGCAACATTTCCAAGGAGCCAATCACCAGAGCAGCCCATTAACCCATGCTGGATGGACCTATTTGTAGGATGAAAAGACTGCTCTGGATTTATACTGTATGCACATGAGAAGCTAGTAAGTCAGACACCAGTTGTGTCCACTGTTCTTTTCTCACAGTCTAGACTCAAAAATCATTAGCATTTTATAAATCACATATGAGAAGAGACATGAAATAATTGCATTTACAAATGTATACATTTTACATTCTCATTTCCCTTTCACTGAAAAGTGATGGGAGAAAATTAAACTCAAAAACTATGACAAAAACCATTTGGCAAGGTCTTCTTCAAAGACTTACAAAGCACCTCTCATACAGAAAGACTCATGTAAAACTGTCATCGGAAAAAAAGAGCATATCCTGCCTCCTCTATAACCACAGATGTAGCCACAGTCATTCTCACATTTGCTACAGCTAGACATGTTGGGGGTTTTTTTAATTAAGAAAAATCTTTCAAACAGAAGATTGTGTTCTTAGCCACTTGGCTACTGCTGTGGCAGTCGTATACACAGGTTTTGGTGCTCTCTGCAGAAGTATAAGTTTGTTCTGAGGAAGCGTATTCTCTGAGCTGGTTACTTGCAGTCAAAGTCATATTTTTCCTTTGCTAATCTCTCAAGCAATTACAATTTCTGACTATCTCCATAGTAACCCAGAAGAGGAACCAGCTTCATAGGAAGGCTGTGCGCACCCCAGATGATATAGTAGATTCTGCCAAGTCATGTCCACAAACAAAGCTCCAGTTGCTTGACAGCACCTGGAGAAGGATGTCATCCATAGCTTTAAAAAACACAAGCGTTCAAATGCAAGTCCCAGCATCTGTTGCAGGAGCCCCCACAACCTGTGACTGTGCCACTCTTCCCATGGATGAGCAAGCTTCATACTGTCTGGTGGCAATTTGTACTTCTCAACTGCTGTACAGTAGAGATACAGCCTTCAATCTCCTACACTCATTTGGGCAGTTTAGAGAATCAGGCTCCCCCTGCCCTCCTGGCCATATGAAGAGGTACAAGGAGAGCAAGAGAGGAAAGAGATGTGGGAAACTCCAGTTTCTGCCACTGATGGGCTGGTGACTCCTCAGACATTATTCAGAATTGGTGGTTGAAGAGTGTTGCAGGTTCCACTTACAACACACAGCTGTTTCCCATTACCTGCACATGAGAGCTTCCAAAGTCTTCAGGGGACTTCAGATGCAGTTCAAAGAGAGAACTCAATTCCTGCTCTTGAGCACCAGACCTAACCCCAACCACATTTTCAGGCATTTTTATTTTGTTTACACATGCCACTTTAAATTAAAGGAAGGCTTCATGGTAGGAACTGTTGATGCACAATAAGCAACCTTTCAATCCCAAATCCACTACAGCAGAAGACTACAGAAAAAAAGTAAGACTCATACAAGATCCTGAGAAGGTAAAAGATCATACTCATCCCAGCTACCTGACAAACATTTAGCACACTTCCCTTAACTAATAATCCCTAAAACCATTACAAGTCTGAGGCTGCCTCTTAAAAGAAAGTCCAGGAATACTACCAAGCCAAGAGATTATAACAAATACAATAAAAATTTAAGAAAAGTTTCCTAGAAGAGAAAAAAATAGGAGAGATAATTAATCATTCAGGAGACTAGTAACGACTGCAAGACTTTAATTTATCATTTCTACATTTTTATAGGTTAAAGTCTGATTTCAGAAGCACCACCTTCCCTGAACAGGGAATGTTTGTATAAATCACATGTACAGTACTAATTACTCTTATCGTAATTGTAAACAGGCATAATGCAGAAATGAATTGGAAACCAACAACAAAGGAAACCCAACACCAGTTTTTGACTACACTTGAAACACATTCTTCCACCAGATTTGGTATTTGTCAGTTTCTGAAAAAGTCGATTTTTTAACAATGGTAACATAGTACAAACAGTGTTGACAAACGCAATAGCATTCGGCTTTTAAACATTTACAGTGTACTAAGCAGCTACATCATCATTACATTATGTACATAATACATTATGATATATGTGTGTTCACACAGAGAAGACACAACCCTCCATCATGTTTTCTCCTTGTGGCAGCACGTCATGGGGGAGCTGTTATGACTGCCCATGGCAAATGAAGTATGGCCAACTGTTACACCAAGATCAAGGGAAGGATCAAAGACTGAAGAGCTCACATGTCTAAATAGGCTCCAGACATTTTCTGATGATCACTTTATGTAGCTCCAACTAAATCAGCAAATAACCTCTAGACCCTTTAAAAGCATGCGCCATTAAGATGTCAGAAAAATTTAGCAATGAAAGCATTACTTAATACAGACTCATTTTCTCTTTAACTTTCCTAATTTTCTGCTAGTTGTGACTGTACAGGATTTCCCAAAGGACCATGGTGCTGGCAATATTTGACAGCAGGGCACTGCAAGAGACACAGCCAACTGGCAGGTCTCATCTTGAGAAGCGTCTGCCAAGCTAAGACCCTAGGCACATAAAGAATATGTTTAAGAAATGTGTAGTGAGTTGTGCGTTGAGCATTTCCAAGGCAGAAATGTTGCCTCCTATAGAGCACAAACAGTGTGCTTGCACCATTCACTTCTGCTGGATTTTGGAGAGTGAACATGTACTGCAGAGCATGCAGTAGTGGTGCCTCCTCTTTCATTTGTGCAATATTCCACTATATTAAGAAGCAGGGCAATTTCAAGTTCAGAAATATCCCAGGCAACAGAGTGGTCCCTGCATATCCTTTGTTTAAATGAAATCTGATTTTGCAGGGCTACTGTACTTTCCCAAAAAAATTAAATTTTCAGCTACTTCCAGGACTTGGTAGGTCCTTTTCCTCAAAAGTCTTTTCCTCCCTCTGCAAGGGGAAGGCTCCATCAAAAAAACATTGGGACAAGAATTAACAATTTAGGCATATCAAGACCCCACTGCAGTGCCTGAAGGTACAAGTAAGTATTTAATTCTTAAGCTGCCCTGAAGCTCCTCTGACCCTGCCTATGAGGACTAGGCTGCACTTCACACATTTTTCACTCCTGGATGCCATGAAGGCTGGCTGTCCAGTGGGAGGGAAGCAGGTGTAGAGAGTGACTGTAGGTCTGGCAGGGCCATGACCTCCCTCAACCATTGCCTGTCTCACTGCACACAGCGAGGGAGCAGGAACAGGACAGGGACCAGGGACAGAGCAGAGTCTCATGACTACTCAGCAGGGCTACAGAGATGTGACATCTAAAAACCCTCTGAAGGACTGAGAAGTTACTCTAAGAAAGTGTAGCTCCTGTTTCCTCCTCTCCATTTTCTGCTTCAGCAAAGAAAATTGGAAAGCTATAGGAGAGAACATGTAAAAACTGCCAACAGTCTGAAGGAGAAAATACATTTCAGGAGCAGGTGCTGCCAAAACAGTTCAGCTGTTGGCAGCTGCCAGAAAGCCGCAAATTTGAAATAGGCAGCAGCAGCCGGCATTGGTAATGATCCAAATTCCCAAATCCAAGTTTGTCCACGGATTACAAAGATAGCCTGTTAGGAAGTATTCTCAAATGCTGCAGGGTATACTGAAAAATGAATCTAATATAGTAAGGCAATTTTTCAGAAACATTTTAAACATGACTGCAATTGTAATACTTCAGGATACTCTGCAAGCCTGGATTGCAAATGCCAGTATTTCTCTTTGGCGTTCATGACGGGCTTTTGGCTTAACCAACCTTGGTGCTAACTGAATTTATGATTTAAAAAAAAAGGAGTTTCATAATTTTTTTGTGGTCTGCAAGGCAATTCCAAGAATCTCAAAAGTTAAGGAAATAGTAACAACTTAATGTTTTAACTTTCTATCTGACCAGACTCTCTTAAAACTGCAATGTGGGTCACTGGGATGATGGAAATACGAACAGAAAGGTAGGTCTGAGAAACAACCAGATGATGAAGCCATCTCAAAAGAAGCTTATTCTTCAAGCATTGCAGTGATATAATGTTGTAGTCTCAAAAGTTTAGGGAAATATACGGTGAAGTATGAAGATGCATTTTCAAACTAGGTGAATTTAAGGATGATACAAGAAAAAGGAAGCACAATTAAAAGAAGACCATCAACCACTTCCCAGATGAGGGAATTCTTTCCTACATTAAGATGAGATGGGATTATTTTCACAAATTTTCCTTAATCCAAGCAATGTACTGACAAACTGTCACACGTAATTATGCTTCTGGCCTTGCATAGTAATATTATATACTCTTATGCCACTCACCCCAGCTTTTGAGATTGAAAAGAGTAATTAGTGAGTTATACTTAAACACGAAATCACAAAGAAGTTATTTTTCTTCTTTTTAAACATTTATTTAAAAGTTCCATATGTTTAATTCCAAGAATTTGTAGGGGATATTATTCAACTTTTAGAGAAAATAAAAAAAAAACGGAACTGTTGCTAAAAGCAAAGTGTCTCCACCGCTTAGAATTAAAAGAAAAATGCCAGACAGACACAAAAAAAAGCTCATTAAAAACATGAAAAATGTGACTGGCTTCTGAGCCTGGGGAGGTGTTAGAGACAGGAGGTGAGGGCAAGCAGGAGGCCACTGCAGTGCTTAAAAAATTGAAGTTATCATCAAGACTTTGGTTTAAAAAGGCACGCAGTACATCCCAACTATTATATGTTTGCTCAGACTTGTATTTTGTCCTTTGGTCATAATAAAATTAATCAAGGCAAATTCAAGAACCCTGACATCTCGTAGGGTTCTCGTAAGGTATCATAATATAACTAGGGCAACATATATGACCTGTATGTAGATCCTGATTTCAATAGACTGGACCCAGCCAAAATGTTAACATTTTCTCCAAAGCTAGGGTATGAGATGTAGTACTCAGATAAGAAACAACAGTAAAATTTTATGGTAAATAATTTGCTGGGAGAAATATAATTATCATATATTATTGTATAAATAACACCATTGAGTTGATAAAATCATGGATTCTTTTTCAGTATATGGAAGCCCTTCCACTATATTTAATTTTTTCATTATTTTAGTTGTCATGGAGGCACGAAGATTTCCTTTTCAGGTTCTGGCTGAGCATATGACACTGAGGTTTTTCATACAACTTTTGCCAACTAAAAGCCTGGTCTAGGAGAGTTAAAGAGAGAGACCTCTTCCAATCATTTTCATTTTCCCTGTCTTTCATGACAATGCAAGGAACCTGGAAGTCTAACTTTAAGATAGCAGAAGTTCTTCACTAAATAATGTATAAGCCTTATACAAAAAAAAATGTCCATTTTACAGTGTACTAAAGCATACTTTTTTCATGTACTTTTTATTTGTTCTTACGTGAAATCTCTTTTTAGTACTGAAGATATTTCATTGAGAAAAGTTATTCAATGTTGATCAGAATAACAAGAACTATGAACAAATTATTCCAAACATAATTTCCTCATAACTTCCTAACAAGTTACTTCCAATACAGAGTAAATTCACATCACTGGTCATTGTCTTCTGCCTCGAGTTACATTAGAGTTAAAAATACTATAAATCACTGAAAATCCCAGAGGAACAAATTAAAGAATCCAAACAGAATTAAAAGGTAGCTGATAACAATATAATATTTGTTTTCACATTTGGAGAACATTCAGTGAAAACATTCAATGATCAATGCAGTTTTATCTCACAAAGATGATGCTCTTCGCTGAAACAGCCTTTAACAAAGATCATGTTAATATGTTAACATATGTAGTTTCCAAGCCTCAGGAAACTCATTCCATAGTGTTGGGTTCTGTTTTGCTACCAAACATCCAAACATCTTTTTTTCTGCCTTGAAAGACCTCAGATGTCCATTGATACCTGAAGGCTACAATATCAGAGAAGGAGGTATCTAACTGATGTTAACAATCAGCTTTAAAACACAGATTTTTGATTCAGTGCCAGTGGAAGATAATTTGAAACACAAAATTTGAGTCCATAAACACGTTCAACTTAGATTCTCAAAGAAGAGGAAGAAAAAATAAAAAAAACCCCAAGATTATAAATAATGCATTCCAAAGAAACTCCAATGATTTTCTTGTCTCATGCAGAGTAGTATGCTAATTATATTCAGCAAGTCAACTTCCAAGCAGGGAAACTGCTCACAAAAAAACCCATACAATAATAATACCACTCCAGCTTCCCTTCCACCTGATTTAAGATGTACTTTCTTCTCCACGTAAGTACATACTTCAATGCACTGAAAAGTCAACACAATTAAATCATGTCTCTCAGAGTTCGAAGGAAATTCCTTTTCCTACTCAGTAGATGGCTTTGTTCCAGCAGTAGTTTATCTTTACATATTTCTTGATGAGAATGATGCACATCTTCCCTCCTGGTCACACAGATGCCAACCTTTCTTTCTCTCAGACACTGCATTCCCTTTGACCCTAGAGGGACACACTGGTTAGACTATGGATAGTCTCGCAAAGGTGACTTTTTTCCGTCTTGCACCTGACATAGCATTTTCTTGATGAGAAATGTCATATTTGCTACGTGTGTTCTGAAAATCAACACTGCCCCAGTCCTGGATGTTGATCAAAAGGCAGGATTCTGCTCAGTATCCATATGGATAGTAAGTCTTTGCATATGCCTGAAAATGTCTGGGCATACAGACATGAGGTTACATAAATAAAATCTCATTCTATGCTCCCAAAGAAAAAGAAAAGAGAAAAGGAATATTGTAAGTGCTGCTGACCTCAAAAAATAATTCTTCAGCAAGATATTATCTTCAGAAAATGAGAAAACCCATGCTGACAGAGCTGCCCATTTTCATCATCATCTTTCTGTCTTCGTTCTCTCATTAAGGGAGAAGTCTCTAAGGTGCTATACGGAGAGGTAGATGAAAAAAACCCAGCAAGTCCTTACAAATGAAACCCATTAAGGAATCCAGACAGATATGACTGTCTCAAAAAGCAGAAGAACTGAAACAAAGGATCTCTGTTACTGGTCTCACCCTGACAGAGATGCTGTGGAACACACCTAATTTAGAAGAAAGAAGACAAAAGAAAGTTTACTAATGTTTCTGCAGGGAGATATAGCACCTGAATAATGTATTATTTTTTGATCAAAAAATACTTGTTAGCATTTTTAAAAGCAGGGTCAGGAGAGGGAAGGGAGGAAGGCTTGTCATCCAAAAAAAAAAAAAAAAAGGCAAAGCTTGTTCTTTGCTACATGTTGGACCAGGCAGTTACACAACCATTTGATTGTAAGCTGAAACAGATCAGAAAGGTTTACTGCTGTTGAATCAACAGCACCTCCAAACAACAGAAGACTGAAATACACATCAGATCCCTCCATACATGATAAAGTATAGTACTAAAAAAACACAGATTGTCACATAAGTCTTTTGAATAAAACAACTCCAGAAGCTATTGCCAAGATAAACAGCCACTGTGCTAACAAATGCCTTCTTAATAAAATTTGCACAGGCAGTTTGCAAAAAGAAATTATCAGTATGGTATTACCTAGCAGGAGAACTGGAAGATACTCTGACAATATGGAAACACAAAGGAAAAACAGAGGTAAGTGGATACTCGAGGCAGTGGAAGAATGGAGTAAAGTAACAAGAAAGAGAGAAAGACAAGAGAGACAATAAAATAACCATAACCAGACATTGTTCTTAAAAGTTAATGTGTAGGTGGCTCTTCTGCTCCTCAAGAATCAACATAGAACAATGGTTCTTCCTCTACACAAAAATAACAGCTTTAAAGTCCCCAAAATGGAATCACATTGAGTCATGGCATTTGAAAGTAGGTAAATTAAGGTAAAAACATATAGGCATATTAAACTTCAAAAAGACAACTGATTTAGAAAGAAAGGATGGACTCTATCAACATTTATTCTCCATTGCAAGACATATGGTTAGAGTCTCATCTCTACAGTGTCATTCCTGTTTATATATTAATTTATTTTTGTCAGTAACCAAACACCATGACCTCAACAGGACAAAGTTTGCTCCTACTCGCAACTTTCTTGTTAACTGAGACTAAAGGAAATGTAGACTACAATACCATGAAGACCTCGTCCCTGAAAAGAAACATATGCAGTACAGGTAGGATCCTGATGACTAATTCTGCATACCAGTAACTAAATTACATTGCATATAAGGAAGCTGATGTCAATATTTAATTTTTATGATCTCAAAGCATCATATGTATGACCTATTTCTCACCAGATTTGTACAGTGCTTAAGAAGTATGAAGAGCCAGAATTCTCTCTTCTTCATCCTGTCTCCTTGAGCCTACAACATTTGTTGGATTGACACATCAAGAGAATTAAACGATCTGTCCTACTCTAAATTGTAAATAAATTGGTACAGTTGTTTCTTGCTTTTGATGTGGAGCTCTTGTGTGTTCTGCCTCACAAATATCAGAGTTCCAGCTGAAGCAAAGCATGACAGGTCTAACAACATCAATGGAACTGTTCCAACATTTATTGACAGACCTGTAGGTTTAAAACTGTGATTAGCATGATACCAATACATACAAATCCTTATGACAAGCTATCATTCTTTCCTGCCAAGGGTAGTCTATCTTCTGTCAAAATAAGCTTGTCTGAATAATTCTGACCCTTTAATCCTCTTCAGTACTGTTATATAACTATGAACAGATTTTTAATGGGTGCATGTTACTGTTTAATTTGTGGTTAAAATAATAGTTTTCCACGTGCTGATGTTCAAAATTTTTACTCTGAAATATTCCTTAAAGTTCTAGTATAGCTTATTTTGGAGCACAGACTACAATATACCAAGTATACTTGGGCCAAAAACATTGTCTAAAATGCACAAATTCCATTGCGTCACTTCTGAGTAGAGTATTTGCTCTTGTTGGCCTGGAAAGCACTGAGAGGCACAACCTAGAGTACACAAAAAGTCTCAGCAAAGAAGCCACATGCTGCCAATGGATGCAACAAACTTGTGTACTTATATAACATTCTGACATAGCCCTGCTGCCTTAGCTTACACAGTGGAAGACATATCAGAGAAAAGAGAAGTGCATTGCTTGTTACCCTGTATTCTGTATTTAGCATTCCTTTTATCAGACAGATTCACTAAATTCAGGTTCACATTTTCCACTCTAAGAGGTTTACATGATGAACCAGCTGTCTATAGACTCCTAAAGAGGATTGCAGCTCACATGTCGTTTATGGGGCTGAGGAGGCAGAGTTGCTCCTATCACTCCTAGAAAGATTAGACACAAAAGAATATTTGAAGCTGCTTTTAATTTTGTATCTTCTAAGCAGCAGAGAGAATAAGTTACGTAAGGCCACAAGAGTGGGTGGAGAATTCACTATAAGTATTTACCCACCCTACTCAAGAAAGTATTGCATTAATCCAGGGTTAGACTTCTTACAATAAATTCATCAACAGCATAGCACTTCCTCCTCAAACAGCAGGGGGAATGCCCTGCCAGACATAGCAGTTCAATGTAACTGTCAGTGTGGCTGTTTGAGAGAAATGCTTGTATGCTCCACCATTGCCAGAGCTTCACTTCAGGCAAAGGAGTTCTTACAAAAACTCTGCTCAGGGACATTAGGGAGTGAAAATGTGAGCAAAACCTTCAACCTTTCACAGCTAATTTACAGACAGTACTGAGTCAGTATCCTGCCTTTCTGAAAACTGTAACTGTTGCTGTAACTACCAACCTGTTTTCTATTTCTCCCTACCCAAAAGAGACCATATAAAAACGTGCAAAGGAGAAAAAATACAAACCCAAGTGCATTAATTCTGAACCTACCCAGTTTTGACAGACCTGGCTCCAAGCTCACTGTGCTGTCCTTGAGCTCTGTGTGGTCTCTGAGTTCTGCTGGTCATTAACACAATTATCACAGGTTGCCCCTGCAGTCCCATTAGTATTGCTTGCTTGGTCACTGTTTGCAAGCATTTTGGCGACTTATTTATCAGCTTCCACTGTATTTCCAAAAGTAAATCACTTGAGCTCCTTACGAATAGCAGGTTTTAGAAAAAAACATGATTTGCCAGACTACAGACTGTGACACCCTCCCCCCTTTTTTAATTCACTGGCTAATTTCTTCCATTTGCATTACTCTATTTTTTCCATCAACTACATTCAATTTAACATGAACTTCAGTTGTTAAATATATGACCACCACTATCCTGGCAATTTTTGCTGTGACTGAGGAATGATTTCAAATGCATCTAACACAAGAGGACCAACCACTCTGAAACTAATTAATTTAATGGGGGAGACATTTAAAATGTTGGGCAGACTGAAACACATCTCTGTCATCCTGGTCTCACTCTGTGTTTTATACTGTACTTCAGCTTCACCCAGTGTAGTTACATGGAAGGGTTTCCATTCATCCTCCTCACTATTCCTACAGTCTCTGTATTTTATTGATATTTCTTCTTCCAGATATTTCTGCCATCAGTGTCTCAGTTCTGTCTCCCCACTCTATGCTCAGCAATATCTCTCCAGTAGCCTGGAGGGCAGAGGCTGAAGCAATATTTTTGGGCAAACATTCACTATGAACTAAGCTACCCAAGCTATCTAACTAAACTACCCTGACTATCCTGACTACTAGGAAACACAGAATCCTTCTTCCTTGAAGCCCTTACATTTTTAAAGGAACAGCCACTGGAAGAAAGAGCAATTGGAAGAGGTAAACAAAACAATGGTAATTATCAGGAAATTTACTTAGAAAATAAAACACCTGAGTTGCAATTCCTCTCTCAATTGAGGTTTTATTATGTAGAGAGAGAAAAGTGAAACTGAAAGAGCAGATACAAACAAAAGAATGCCTTGGACCCTGGTGGCCCATACACTTACTCAAGAGTTAGGGGGAAGGGGATGCCTAGGGTCACTCAGATCTGGTTGGGGATTGTATATCCACCCTCCTACATTGAGTGTAAACTACTTAAACAGGGCATTTACAGTAAGAAAGCTGCACGGGCATTGCTTCTTTTTGATTGGACTGTGAAACAAAACTGACTTTGTCCAGAGCTCACTCTCTCTTCCTCCTTCACTTTGCAAAGTTCTTGGGCTCCTGACCCACCTTCAAGCTCACTGAGGTCCAAGCCTTAAAACACAATAGCCCAAACTTACTCTCAAACCTCGGCTTCCTATCCATGACTTCCTTTCTCAACTATTTTCAGCTACATTTCCAGCTTTTGTCTTGTTCAATCCTTCAGCCACAGAGCCTGGGCCAATGAAAAAGTCATGTTGACCATTTACCATCCAACAGCAGTGGCTGCCTGTTCACATGTCTAGCTGCATTTCCAATGTTTTGTTTTCTTTCTCCCTATTCACTATTAGCAAAGACTCAACTGTTCTTTCCTCCATAAAGCTTTTGCCTATATGACAGAAGCCTGGGGACAAAATGGAATTCTTATTAATTAGTACCATTTGACCACCTGCCAGTGCAAATGTCTGATTCCCACAAATGGTTTAATGTTAGAGCTGCCATCCACACACAGGCACATCGGCCAGGAACAAAACACATGAGACTGTGATTGAAGGAAATATCTTCATTTAGACATACTCAGTGACTGAGTTAGTTGTCTCCTTGTTGAGAACTACTCCTCACATCAGCTATTTAAGCCCCGTGCGTGCCCTTCTGCTCAACTGTGACTGCCTCTGCCACAGATTTCTTTTCAAAGTCTGGCTGTCGGTTTGGCTTAACCCTTTGGCCTTATGCTGTTAAAAAAATCATTGCTGACATTAAAAATCTTCTCCTGTTTAAACAGAGGTTTACAGGAGGAAACAGCTGTCCAGCTCCAAAGAGGATTGTAGTTTATATGCTACTGGCATCTTTCCACATCTGGCCTAAGAGGTCTAATGAAGATGAACCCCACATAACCATATTATTAACCATTACAAAAAGAGCAGCTTCATGCAAAATTCAACAGTTTTGTGCAATGTCACAGTGACTGAATTGAAACATTTGATCTTTGGAGGTTGGTACACTGCAAATTTTTCACTGAGTGCTGAGTTCAGTTTCCAGCCTGACAGTGGGAAAAGTGTGAAGCAGTTAATTATTACCCTCTAATTCTTCCAACAGAGCACTTTCAGAAACAAAAATATGAATAGTGGTGGGGTTTTGTTTACAAAAATGTCCTGTCAGAATCAAAAATGGGAGCTACATAGGAGTGCTATGGTTTCAGTCTGAAGGAATAAAAATTGTAGTACATGATCAATCTGAGATATTGTGAATAATTATAAGAAAGAAGCACTGGGATGACAAATAGTATACAGTAATAGAGAAATTAAATAACTTGAAACACAAGGAGACTGATCATGAGTGAGTTCTGTGTCTGTATGTTTCATTAACAACAAATTAAAAGGGAGCAGCAGACCTTTCCAATAACTTATTTATTTACTGTTGCGCATAATGTTGTCTTTATATCATTCAAGCTAAATGTCTGATAGACCTGTTTATTGCTTCTTTTGAGTTTTTCAAGTTCTGAACAGTATTTTGTGGTGTAGTAGGGGCAGCAGTAGGGAGCTGTAATCTGAGCTGAGAGCGTCAGCAGTCCCATGTCCCTACACAGTTTTCTCATAACAAGCTGTGTTGCAGCCACATGCCTCCATGTTAGCAAAAGAAGTTTGTTTAAATCAATTAGTAAAGAGTGTCTTTAAAATCTCTTTGGTATTACTTGTTGAATGCAGTTTCATAGCACCTAAAGCTCCTCATGGGGAACTCAGAAACATCCACTACAGATAAGAAATGGAAAGAAATCCAGAAGTGTCACCATTCAGGCAGCAAGGTAAATTTACCAGAAGCCACACAAGAATGATGAATGTTGGGGTTTGCTGTGAAGTCATCTATCTGTCCTACACTCTTCTCTAATGTTTGCGTGACTGACATGAAAAAGCTGAATGGTGTCTACATAAACATTCAATTACGATGTGAAAATGACCACTTTCCCTGTTTGACTCTTGAACAGAAGATGATCACATTTTATTCTAATAGCCAAAGACCTAAATTAGTCTTAGGACACAAAGAAAATGTAATTTGAATCTTTTTGAGGGTTTTTGCCTTATTTTTTTCCCCTCCTCTGAAGCTTGTAAATCATCTAATAGATTTTACTTATTTGCACAATAACCATGTCTTCTTGACATCTAATTCTGTCTCATAAATGACCTTTAAAAGTATATATCAACATAATTAAAAATCAAAGCTGAGATTTATAATCTTTCACTGCTAAAAGCATAGCTTCACTTTCATATTGACTTTTTACTATACAATAGCTAATCCTCTCCCAGCTTCTGAAACTCGTAGAAAATACAACTGCAATCTTTCTATTGTATTGCTGCAAACCAAGAATTCAATAGACACTTCTAACTCACCGACCTTCTCATTGCAAACAAATCTCCCTGCTGATCCTGGGACCACAGATTCAGAGCAAAGGAAGAGTTAGATTTGGTTGATTGTTGTGACTTTTTCTTACATAAGTGAGCATTACGTAAGTGAAACTGAGGGATAGGAGAAACACCGAGAGAAATAGTTTTGCTTGATGAAAAACAAATTCAAGCAGATTCCAGTAAAAAGAGATTATATTTTGCTATCCCAGAGATGAATCTTCTTAATGAGGCACAAAGATTAAAGAAAAAAGCTTCCAAGGGCTATCATATTAAATTACTAGCAAACTCCAGGGCCAAATTCATCCAAATATAACTTCAGTGGAGTAGCACTAGAGCTTAGTTTCATCTCCTTCCTTTTACAGTCTAATTTGCCTGAAAAGTTCATGACAATGAATGCACAACTGCCAACTGTTTCTTTTTCCCTAAGAAGATAATGTTATTATCTGACAACCCAAAGCCAGTACAACCAGAACTAACATCAAAGAAAGAAAGGGACTGAAAGACAGTATGAAATGAATGCCACAGGGTCAAGTTACTCTATTACTCCTTTCTTCCACCACCTTTCTCCACTTTTATATTCAAATGCATTCCATTCTTATTTCAGTAACAAAGTTTTAAATAGCAGCACAAAGTAATTGATTACATGGGAATAGGAATTACTATTCATCTGATATCTATCGACAGTCTTCAAGGCTTAACAACTCATAGCCTAAAAAGAGTTGAATTCACTCCTCTTCCTGTGGATTACAAAGGAGGATTTGAGGTTTGATGGATATAAAGCCACGCCATTAAGCTATTCCCATGGAAGTAGAACTGTTGATGATGAGACCAAAGCAACCAAGTGGCCTTACTTGTGGCCACATCCTGTACATGCAGAGACATTATGAAAGGAAACCCTCTGTACTTCTGGAGATGTCAGAGCTGACCTGAAGAGCATGGCCCATGCTGCCACAGAGCACTGTGAAATCTTCCTGCAAGGTAAGGGACACAGGAAGATGGCTTGAACCAATGTCTGTCAACTAGAAAAGCCACTTTCATGTAACTGTTATGAAAAAAAGAGCTTGGTCAATCCATTGTATAAAGGCTGAGGAGAATAAGAGAAGCACAAAATCAAAATCCAGACTTCAGTGCCATTTTGTAGTGCTTTAAAACCTGTATTTCCAATAGACCAAACTACACTGCAGCTCAGTGTAAATATACGCCTAAGCCAGGTGCATTCCCACTGAATGTCACTGGAGCTAATTTATAGACCACTTCAGAGAAGACTGAAGTGAGCAAGATGCAGCGAGTAGGACTGAAGGAGCTATGTTTCTCGCAAGAAGGTGGATAGGCCTATTTCAGTGGGAAAGATGCTCTGGAAAGGAAGTCCTTGGAGTGACCACTGTGGACAGTCCAGACCTCCTCACACAGAGCTGAGGAAGCCTAGGGCAATTTAGTACAAGCTGGATTCAGAAGCTACCGTTCTTCAATACACAAAGTAAATGAGAATTCTGACAGGCAGGCAGCCTGAGACAGTATATACACTGACCACAAAATACTTGCAGTATTGTGCTGCAGTCAGATGGAAGAGTTCAGTACAGAATAGGGCAAACATCTTTGTCCTTGGGAGAAAGGCCCTGCTTAAATCAAGAAAACTTTTTTAAAAGTAATTTAGCAACCAAGATAAGTCCTCTGTTCTATTAAACAGATTCTTTGTAAAGTCTTGTCTCAGTGTACATTTGAACAATTGAGAGGACCTGGGAATGTTATCCCTGAAAGATAATTTAACAGTTTAAGTTAAATAGGTGCATTAAAACAAACCATACAGACATGCCAGATTAGTGAACCTCTTTATGGCAAGAAAAAAAGGATTTGTTCTCCTTTTTTTTTAATCATTTGTAGTTTTCTTTGCAAGCAAAGAACAATTTACATTAAAAGTCAATTCTCATTCTAATGAAACTAATCAAACAATTCATGAGTCTGCAAAGGTTTATTCGTGTTTTTATCTGTATTCTGTTGTGCAGTCCCAATGATTTAAGGTTAATTACTCATACTAGAGGAGTCACACACATCACTTCAATATTTAACTGCACCTAATGCGCATTGGCTAAAATGCATGCTAAGAGGAGCCAGGTAAGATCCATCTCCCTGCAAAAAAAAAAAAAAAATCAATATTGGAGGAGCAAGAGAGGTAAAGATCAGGATATCCTTTCATGAGCCCTAATATGTTGCTATAGAAGATTAGATACACATTTATCTGTAAGGGAGTATGAGCATGGCTCTTTAATTGTACATCTATTCCTAAATTGTGCACAGTGACTACAGTTTATCCCAAACAAAAACAGTGTCGTCAAAAGACGTGGAGCTACTGCCTGCCCTTGCAAAAACATAGGCTCCCTCATGATTTCATATTTTTCATCACTGGAACCTGTGACCATGATTTCCAAACTGTGATTCATAGGTTCACAGTAAGTTGCATATTGCCTGTGCCGAAATTCGTATCACCCACTGGAAAATAACAGGAGGAAGTTTAGCCAGAAGGGTGACTCCATAAGAAGAGAATTGTGGGTTTTGTTTCTGTGCCAGGATAGTTAACAAGGCAGTAAATAGCACTGGGAAACATATGTAGCATGATATATATATTTATGAATTCACAAAAGAAAAACCTTGTCTCCAGGTGTACCCATTGTTCCCTTCCCTTGCTTTCCTCCTATCCTCACACAAAGCTTATTATACCTGCTGTGCTCTTGCAAAACAAGATGACATTAATTCACCCCTACCACATGCTGAACTAAGGAACTTTTACAAGAGTTAATTCCATCGGTAAAACTCTTAGTCAACACAACAAATCCTCAAATACTCCAAAAATCATTTCTAAAGGATTTGTGTGGCTTTTTTGGTCAAGTTGACAATTTGATTGTATTTTTAATACTTGGAAAGCATCACTATAATGATTTCCAATTCTCACTCTGATGGAAATACTTTCAGATGCACATAAAACTTTGACTTGATTTGCATGTAGACTTATAGGACACACGCTGTAGGTAAGAGGTTCAGCAAAATTCATCCAGCTAGCCTAACTCCCCCTTGCCCAGACTAAGAAACTTATGCCCCAAACTTCCTTTCCTCCCTGTATAGGCAAATTTCCTTCTAACAGAGATGCAGGGGTATAGGGCAGCCCTCAGCCCAGCTCAGCTCAGCAATCCAGGGATGTGACAGCATGCCCAGAACTGTGGGGAATCCCCCCTGACTGCACCTCCCACCTGACTGAACAGTTGTGGAGTACCACATGAAGAGGAAGGAGGGAAAGAGAGAGAAAGAAAGAAAGAGAAAATTATGTTCTTTAGATACAAAGTCCAGCCGACTACAGATTAAGACCCAGGATTCTGATCTGCATTACATATCTGTTCAACTTTATTTACATAATGAAATAAGTTATACTTTTGTGTTTATTTAATTTTTAAAAAATCTGATTTAAAATCTAAACTACTTTGAAATCTGCCCTGGTTTTTTCCTGATTTGAAGCAGTGCAACAAGAGTCTCCAGCATCAGATTCTTGGCACTTTGCTTCACCACTGCAGTGTAAGCCGTCTTGCTCGGGGCAGTCACCCCCAGGCAGCATTTCAAGGCCTGTGTTCTGCAGGAGATAAGATTAGGTACAGCATTGCTCTCACTTTAGGCTCTGTCAAGTCACCTCTGCAATTTCCCAAAACTACCCAAAAAAGTTGACAGTCCGCCCTTGACCACATTCTGTAGCACTGTAGTTGCTGCTGGTGCAAAGCTTGCCAATCCTGCTAACAAAGAGGTTTAACAACGTGAATGTGTGAACAACAAAGGTCTAAAAATCCACCTGCAATATTTTGGGGTCAATAAAATATTTCTAAACACTTACAAACAGAATTGCTGATGATGTATCCGCCACAACACAAAAGACTAACATTCCTGCTCTAAACCTGCACCTTTTGTTATGCAGGAGAGGATGCACCAGGAGCACACACTCCTTTTACATTTGATATGTAGTGTGTCAACTCTCCCAGCTGCGTTATCAGTGCCATTTCAGTGTTCGTGGTCTTAGCAGTAGTGATTTGGTTTACAGCCTTAATATCCCTTTTTCTGAAAGAGTTGAGGGATGGGACATGAAAACTGCTTTATCTCTATGTGTTTTGTAATATCAAGAAGGGAAGAAAAGCTATCCGTCTGATCTTGAAAACACAGCAAAATTGACCCATGACTATTATTAAACCTGAGATTAGTCCAGAAATCTGGTGACCATGACCCCTTCCATGGCAATTAAGATGGCCCCATTGCCCCAT
This sequence comes from Clamator glandarius, assembly GCA_033459285.1. Classification (NCBI taxonomy): domain Eukaryota; kingdom Metazoa; phylum Chordata; class Aves; order Cuculiformes; family Cuculidae; genus Clamator; species Clamator glandarius. The sequence continues at coordinate 155,053 of JAUNZM010000753.1, forward strand.
TAAGCATGCTGTTCTCTATGTGGCTAGAAGTAATAATTCACTTAATGAACATATATATATGCTCTGCAAGGAAATAAAAAATAATTTGGATTAGAAGAAAAAATATTCCATTTTTCCTTATTCTTACCTTCCCTGCAAGGGGACAGGAGTGAAATCCTTCTGCAGAGAAATGCAGCCATCCTCCTCTGTTGCTGATCTTCCACACAGGGACTGAGGCTCTCCAAGACTTGCTACCATGCCATGATACTCATTTAGTAACCGCAGCTCACTGCAACTTCTGCTCATCGGTTTGACTGCCACCTTTGTGGATAAACTAGTTGGATGTAAAGATGTCTGATTCAGCTCCATCTCTTGCTGTCTAGAAATTGTACTGTCATCTTTGTTATCCAAATACATCTGTCCCTGTGGGGTGTCCTCCTAAAGAAAGAGAAAACAAATATATTAGGACTAAAATGAATTGACTCAATGTTTACTTCAGTACAAGCATGTTAAAAATGCCAAGCAAAATATTCTTTTGCGCACCTTTGGATTTTTCTCTTGTTGGTTTATTTTGGGCAAGAATAATTCCAAGCATCATTGCAACTTCAAAATTACCTATTATAAGAAGCATTCAAACACATGAAGAGATGGATCATCTATTTTTCCCATGCTCACCATGATTTTCTCCCATAAATTTCCCAGCAACTTGCACTGTCCTATCACACGGAATAACCCAGTACCATCTCCACATCGGAGGCAATAGGATTGCTGGTGCAGAACATCCTAACAGTACTACTCCACCACCACAACAGGACTTTATTCCCTGCAGAAGACATCGCTCTCCCCCAGCCCTCGGGCTCCCTCAGGAAGCCCTGTCATGCAGAAGCAATGCCACAGATGATGGCCTCTCATTAAGCAGAGCAGGTACTCCGGTTTTATGAAGACAACGTGCTATTCCAGTAATTGCCACAGGCATTTGTGAAATGTGAATCAAACCTTGATGAAAATTAGGTTCTATTATATGATTATTAACAGTGATTACAATAAAACTTAGTGCATAACAGTCAAAAAGCTTTTATGCTCTCATCATCGAAATTCAGCATGAAAAGTTATAAAAAACACTTCAGAATCCCACAAACTGCACAAATCAGACACGAAGACTGAGTTAAAGATCACTCTGTCTCAAACACACACTGCGGAGTATAATCACTGGAATATTTCAGCGTAAAGTGCTGAAGCCACCACAGAGGACAGCAAGAGCTCAGGAAACAGGCCCGTCAGCCTCCAACATCCTTGCAGCAGGGGAGAGGAGCCTTGCAGACTAGATAACTGCTGCTCTCTGCAGAGATCTCAGTACAGGACATGCAGGTAGACCTGCAGGGCTGGAGGGCAAAGAAGTACAGAAATAGGGAAGCAGCTCTGCTTCTCCCAGCAGGAGAAATCACTAGGGAAAAAAAAAAAAAAAAAAAAGCTAATTATTATTTTGTCTAACTTTAAGATCTTGTGGTCTTGCAGCCTAGAAGAGAACAAAGGCTTCTGAAAAACAGACTAATTTACAAGTTACAAAGCAGATGGTGGCTCCAAGTAAAGGCAGACTTGCTAGCCAAATATAAATCTGAATTTACCTAGGTAGCATTTTGTTCCCCAGTCCTGCATTTCTTTTTCTTTCTGTTCCTAATGCCCATAGGTCTCATATCCTAATCTTTGTCTCCTGTCTTTCTAAGCAGACAGTGCTCAGTCATTGTCCCTACAATTGAAAAAAGATGTGGACAGATTGAAGGGAGTCCAAAGCAGGGGCACAAAGATGATCAAAGGGCTAGAGGATCTTCCCTTTGAGAAAAAAGCTGAAGGGTTAGGCTTTTTCTCTCTGGAGAAGACTCAGGCAGAACTTCACTGCAGTATTCCAGTACTTAAAAGGTGGCTACAAAGAGGACAGGCTCTCTCTTCACAAGGAGTCACATGGAGTAGAAAAGGAACCATGGGTGCAAGTTGCACCAGGATAGGTTTCTTCGCCATATAGAAAGAAATTTTTTACAGTGAGAATCACTGGAACAACCTCCCCAGGGACACTATAGAGTCTCCATCACAGGAGACTTTTCAAGACATAGCTGGACAGGGTGTCAGATAACCTCATCTAGGATTTCTTTCCCACAAAATGTTGAGCCAGACAGTCTTTCAGGATCCATTCCAACCTGAGCTGCTCTATGAATCTGTTAGTAAGAGCCTGGAAAGCATCAACAATAAGCCTTTGCTTACTTGTTCTTTCTTGGTTTTCTTGAAAGGGAGGGAAAAAAGGGAACCGTAGGGGCACTGCAGTGAATTACTGAAAGAAAGTAGCAGCTATTGGCTTCCTGGGGCTCCCATTGTTAGACATGGCTCACATACATTAAGAAACACTGAAGAAACTTCAGCTTTCAGTGGATAATATCTCTCCCTGAGATATTTCCATAAAGAGACAACCCTTTCATCACTTGGTATAAGGAACACAAGCATGGCTGATTCAGGGCTGGTTCATGAGCTGGTTCAGGGCTTTTCTATGACCTAGAAAGCACTGAATTTTGGTGATCCAAAACAAAATCCTGAGTGAAAGGCCCGTAAAACAAGGCTTACCATTCATGCACTGTGGGATCTGAGGCTGGAGCTATTAGGAGGGCCAACCACAACACACAAGGGTCTCTAACACCTTCTTGTCACCTCTGGTAGCCTGCTGCCCTACCAGGCAGCCAGCTTTGTCTGTTCTAAAATCCCAAATTGTCTTCTTTCCTAATAAATAACTTTGAAGTGCAAATACTTTCATCTCTAAATGGAAAAGAAAATTGTATTTGTCTTCAATCTGATTTTATATATTTACATACTGGTTTTATTAAGGAACTCTGTAAATCATAATTAAGAGATCTGCCCACTTATTCCATTTTTTCATAACATGTGGATTATCTGCGTGCCTACTGTGAAAATACACAGATTTTTAAATAATGTCAGGCTGTAGAAACATGAGCAATAAACCTACAGCAAGTCAGGCTGTACTAGCTTTTAAAAGATGAGAACCTGAACATAACCTCTAAAACTGATCCTGTCTCACCCCAAAAGTGGGAATTTTTCATCTTGAGGTGATTAAGGAATAAATTAGTCGGGTTCTTATAGATACAAAGCCTTGGCATTCAAGACATTTATTTTCAGAATTAACATCAATGAAAAAATACAAGAATGCCAAGGACAAGAAGCTTGAGAGGAAATCTGATGTCTTGATACAAAACCATAAACAGCATTTTTAAACATTCACAAAAGCTTTGCAAAAACAATAAAGTAATACAGCATCATTTTGCCACAAGAGGCAGGTTTGATCATGACTACCTACATAGCTAAACATTGCTAAGGCAACTATCACCATGGTATCTAAGCTTCTAAAACATCAGTGCACTTACCATTTGAGAAATTCTCAAATGATCACATTTCTCTGTAGTTACGGAACTTCTCTTCTATTTCTTCTTCCTTTTTCTTACCCTGCAATCCCTCCATCACCAATTAGATATGGGTGAGAAGTTATCGTGTGACAGTGAGGAGAGATTTCAGCCAAGGAAAGTTTAATTCGGGTTCTTCTCTCTGGAGCCATGCACAAGCAGTGGTGTTTTGGCCACAGCTAGAAATGGACCCAGAAACCACCCATCTGGAGTCTGACTATAATAGAGCTAACACAGTATTTAAGCCATGTTTGTTTTCCTTCTTCATTCCTTTCATCCCAGTCCAAGCAATCGAACAACTGCTTTTAAAGTGCTAGTGCAGAATTCATTTTTCATTCAGCTTTTCAGGTGCTAATAAGATCAACGAGGTACAGTATTTTATTTAAAAGGCTTTGTGTAGCCTGCTTTTTTGATTGTAAAACAAAATGCCAGAGGCAAATAATATAGCTGTAATACATTCTCATTTAAACCATTATTTTTCTGGGTATCAATTAGCACAGCATAGAATTTCTGCAATCAAAAAATGAAGCAAAATTTAATCTTGGGAGCCGTGAGGCAATGAAGTATCACATCTGCTCCAGATAATGCCCAGAAACAGCATGTTTCCAGTCTCGCATATCTTTTTATTCATCAAAGTCTTTCTCCCACCAAGACTGATAAAAACATTAACTCTGCACTAAGTCACTTTCCCATTATCAGGCAGAAACCCCAATTCTACAAAATAGGTAGCTGATGAGGGAGAGTGCAGTGGAACTGAGCAGAGCACCCCTGCCTTACCCAGGGGGAGGAGAACATGGCTCTTGAAGCAATACTCATGATCAGCCCACAGAGCTTGCACCTGCCGGGTAGCCTCTCTCCTATGGAAATTTCAAGCCAAATCTTGCCTGCCTGGGAAGTCGTTCTATAGCATTTGAGACTAAATAAATTTGCCTCCTGTTCCAACCCCTCTCTCAGTGTGCCCCTGTGTCAGAAGTGCTGCGGAAACCACAGGTATAAGCTGCTGTGAGGAACCTCCTGCAGCCTCACATCAGCAGAGTACACCAAGGCAGACATGCCACCAAGGCACCTTTCTATAGATGCATCTCCCTGCAGTTATGCATCTCCCAACAGCTTCCCCACAGGTTAGATAGGTGATGTTGTATTGGCCTCCTGTGCCAAAGACACTTCAAAATAGTCTCAGGATCAGGGAGGAGAGTCATTATTCTGTGTCCCAGAGAAACAGAGTAGGGCTTCATTACTACATCTCAGAAATCCTCCCATCACAGACTTGCCCTTGCACAGCCACTGTCCCATGTATCCCTGAGCCTGCCATCCTGGGGACAGTGGAGAACCATTCCCAAGACTGGTAGAAGAAAACTCAGCTGAAAATCTATCCCTAGAGCCTCAGTCCAAAATCAAGACACCATACAAACACATGCTCCCACAGTATCACTGTCAAAACACACTTAATTATATTTATTTATTTTGAGTAATGGAAGGGTACCGTGGTGTCTAATGCTGAGATGTGCAAGCAAGAATTCTCAGCATTTCTTAACTGGCGTGTTTTATAAATAGAGAGCAGTTCTAGCTCTAGGAAATTGGTGGGTCTGGTTTGGGCATACTGAGTGTAGCAAATCACTTCAACATCCAAGATTTCACAGTATATTTCATAGCTGTTTTCCACAAAAACCCTGCCTGTCCTACGTATAGGATCCCTGTTATCCCATAGGGTGGTGTTAGGCATTGCACAGAATAGTAAACATTCTTTTGCATAACTGAATGTTAAGACAAAAGAGCATGGTGTGCAGAGTGGGAATGCAGGATGGGCCACAGGAGACTGTCACTTCCATGTTTGTGGTGTCACCTTTTTTTGTCATACATCAGTGGTAAAAGGAATGATGTGGATAAACCTTTATCATTATGCACCAACTATGCGAATAAGACGGCCTGAAGCTCCCATCTAAGATGAGTAAGACTCCCTATTTATATACCCCTCAAATTCCTGGCTCAGGGCGGCAGGAAAGGCTATTTTGTGGGTAGAAGTAGGGTGCTGGACTAAAATAAGGTTTACCTGCACCAGCCTGCCCAAGAAGAAATCACTTCAAATCGTTCCTATCAGAGCTGTTCCCACGTGGTGGCTCCCAGACACAACAAACCGTTAAAGTCCAGAAACCTTGTATTCTCTCTTGTCAGGTTTTTAAGTGTTTGAAATACCACAATTATAAACTGGCAGAACTTCACAGCTTCCAGCAAACTGCTACATTTCCTTAGCCAAGAGAGGGCTGTCTGCCTGAGACCCATGTGCTTTCCTAATCCATGGCAATATCTGCTGGAGGTAGGGCAGCATGGAGACATTTACCATGGCCTAACATTTATGTTACTGATCTAGAATGGGCACTCATGTTCAGGAAAGTGAGGAAGGACTCTAGTTACAGCACCTTCTTACAGACTTCCCAGCTCAGCAAGGGCTCTGGCATCTTGCTGCTCAGACCTTGCTGCCTTGATTCTGCTGCTGAGACCTTACATCTGTCTTGAGGCAGCAGCCCCGGCTACATACACAAGACCTTAAGTTTTTTAGTGCCTGGGCTGTTTGTCTTGCTCGCTGCTCACAGAGCTCAACAGGGCTGGTGGGGATCCAGCATCACAGCTTCTTCGCCTGAGGAATCCAAGTCTAGCAGGACACAAAACCCGCTGCTGCGCTCAGGGTCAAAACCTGACCTCTGCAAATGGTGAAGTTCCCTGCCTCCTCTGCATTCAGCTGGTGTTTCTGCACTTGAATCCAGCAGCAGCTGTGCCTGGAGACATGGCATTGCCTCCTGGAGTCTGGACACCCACGGAGCTCCAGGGAGATAAGGGCGTGAAGGACTTGCAGGATGGAGGTTCCTTCCTGCAGAGAGTTGGTGGCTGGGCTAGAAAGCTCTTGATGAGGAGGGGAATGGGCAAATTGGGCTGGTGAGTCAGAATGAGCAAGTGAGAGGTCTGCTCCGGGGTAGTGGTGAGGGAAGCTGTGAGGGGTTTGGGCATGGCTGGTGACAGGGTGCATGGAGGAAGTTCAGGGGCTGGTCGTAGAATAACCAGATTGGAAGATGGTAATGACAGAGAGGTCTGCCCAGGGTACTAGCTTATTGTACAGATGTAGTTCATACTACGAGAGGAGCCCATTTGTGGGCCAGAAGCAAAAGAAAAATAACATTGTGCAGAAACCAGTTGCAGGCCAGAGGCCAAATTAAAAAAAACCAACTTTGTGTTATTTTTCTCTTTAAAGTGCAATCCCACAGACAGTTGCATTAGTGCTGAGAGAGCTGGGGTTGTTTAGCCTGGAGAAGAGGAGGCTGAGGGGAGACCTCATTGCTCTCTATAACTACCTGAAAGGAGGTTGTGGAGAGGAGGGAGCTGGCCTCTTCTCCCAAGTGACAGGGGACAGGACAAGAGGGAATGACCTCAAGCTCCGCCAGGGGAGGTTTAGGCTGGATGTTAGGAAAAAATATTTCACAGAAAGAGTCATTGGGCACTGGAACAGGCTGCCAAGGGAGGTGGTTGAGTCACCTTCCCTGGAGGTGTTTAAGGGACGGGTGGACGAGGCGCTGAGGGGCACGGTTTAGGGATTGATGGAAATGGTTGGACTCAATGATCTGGTGGGTCTTTTCCAGCCTGGTGATTCTATGATTCTATGATTCTATGCTTCTGGCAGCAAAATACAGCACAGGTGTAAAAGCAAGCCACTCAGGTGGAACCTCCTTGTGGAAAGAAAAAAATGCTGTTTAATTGCATCCCAAGAAGGCACAAAGGCTGCATCAAGTAAGAAAAGGAGCTGAGAAGGGAGTATGGCAAGTAAGTACGACACAGCAGATGTAACAGAGAGAGAAAAAGGTGCTGTCACGATGTGGCGGCACTCTTAAAAAACATCCTGCAAGCAAAACATGGAAGGAAGAGAATGTCAGTGTCTGTGTCCGGCAGGAGAGATTTTATAGAATCATAGAATCATAGAATCGCCAGGTTGGAAGAGACCCACCGGATCATTGAGTCCAACCATTCCTGTCAACCACTAAACAGAATCACAGAGAATCACAGAATGACCAGGTTGGAAGAGACCCACTGGATCGTCGAGTCCAACCATTCCCACCAATCCCTAAATCATGCTCCTAAGCACCTCATCTACCCTAACCTTAAACACCTCCAGGGACGGTGACTCAACCACCTCCCTGGGCAGACTGTTCCAATGCCTAACCACCCTCTCTGTGAAGAATTTCTTCCTAATCTCAAGCCTAAATCTCCCCTGGCGGAGCTTGAGGCCATTCCCTCTCATCCTGTCCCCTGTCACTTGGGAGAAGAGGCCAGCTCCCTCCTCTCCACAACCTCCCTTCAGGTAGTTGTAGAGAGTAATAAGGTCTCCCCTCAGCCTCCTCTTCTCCAGGCTGAACACCCCCAGCTCTCTCAGCCACTCCTCATAAGATCTGTTCTCCAGCCCCTTCACCAGTTTCATTGCTCTTCTCTGGACTCGCTCCAGAGCCTCAACATCCTTCTTGTGGTGAGGGGCCCAGAACTGAACACAGTACTCGAGGTGCGGTCTCACCAGTGCCGAGTACAGAGGGGAGAATAACCTTCCCTGGACCTGCTGGTTACGCCGTTCCTGATACAAGCCAGGATGCCATTGGCCTTTTTGGCCACCTGGGCACACTGCTGGCTCATGAAACCCTGCCCCTCATGAGCGATGCCGAGGTGCGCAGAGCCGTGGCAGCAGCGCTCTGCCTTTCCCGGTTCGCTCTCGGGGCGGCTCTGCGCGGGGCAGCGCTCAACATCAGCACGAGAGCCTGGTTGGTGCCGGCAGCCTCGGGTATCGGCCGCGAGGGGCTGTGCTCGCAGCCGCAGGCACAGGCTGACCCCTGCCGGCAGCCCGACCGCCGGGCAGGAATCGCGTCTTCCCGGGAAAATCCGCCTGAGGAGGAGAGGAACCGCCCGGAGGTTCCTGCTGTCGCGTTCGCCCGGTTGGGCGTAGATGAAAAAAAAAAAAAAAAAAATATATATATATATATGTAATTGATCATCGGAAAGTGTTTCTGCACGCGAGGGATGGGTTGATGGGCGCCCTTCGTGTGCTGGAGAGATAAGAAGCGGCTTGAATACATGTATATATCTTAAGAAGTTGAACTATGTCCTGGGGTGCATCGAGGGGGGGCATCACCAGTCGGTTGAGGGAGGTGATTGTCATAGAATCAGAGAATCACCAGGGTGGAAAAGACCTCTTAGATCATCGAGTCCAACCATTCCTATCTGTGCTCGAGCACCTCTTCTACCCGTCTTTTAAACACCTCCAGGGAAGGTGAATCAACCACCTCCCTGGGCAGCCTGTTCCAGTGCCCAATGACCCTTTCTGTGACATTTTTTTCTTGATATCCAATCTGAACCTCCCCTGGTGCAGCTTGAGGCCATTTCTTCTTGTCCTGTCCTCTGTCACTTGGGAGAAGAGGCCAGCTCGCTCCTCTCCACAATCTCCTTTTGGGAGGAGGTCCTGTTTGGCTCCACACTGGTGTGGCCCCACCTGGAGTGCTGTGTGCAGCGCTGGGCACGGCAGCATAAAAAGGGTATAAAATTTCTGGAGAGTGCCCAGAGGAGGGCCATGAATTTGGTGAAGGGTTTAGAGAGTAAGACATACGTGGAGCAGGTAAAATTATTTTGTTCAGCCTGGAGAAGGGGAGACCTCATCACAGTTTAGAGTTTCCTCACAAGGGAAGGAGGAGAAGTTGCTGATCTCTTCTCTCTGGTGACCAATGATAGGACCTGAGGGAATGGCAGGAAGATGTGCCGTGGGAGGGTTAGGTTGGTCATTAGGAAGAGGTTCTTCACCCATAAGGTGGTGGAGCACTGGAACAGGCTCCTGAGGAAAGAAGTCATGGTCCAAGCCTGACAGTATTCAAGAAGGATTTGAACAGCGCCCTTAGGCGCATGGGGTGAATTTGGGGATTGTGCTATGAAGGAACAGGAATTGACTCCATCCTTGTAGGTCTTTTCCAACTTAGGAAATTCAAGGATGCTATGATTCTATGATAACTGTGGGTTATGCACATACACGACCTACAGTGGTCAGGCCAGCTAGATTTTAAGAATTTGCCAGAAAGAAAAAAAAAAAAAAGCAGTTTAGGGAGTCTCATCCGGTTCATCTGGGGATAGCATCGACACAGAGACTTCTATCATCAACCAGACAGTAAGCTATCATCCTTTTTGAGAGATTCAGCCTCCCTGTAACCATACCCTATGCAAAAGATTCCCACAAATCTGGATTTTTTTTTTTAAAGAAAACACTCTGCCCCTGAATGTGTGTGTGCCGTTGCCCTGCTCTTGCTGAGTTTTTAGACTAAAGAGTTGGCTTGGAGAGCCTTTTAGAAGAAGCCTTTGCTGAATAATGTCAGTGAAGAGCTATTGGTTTAGTTATTAGGAGCAGAGAGCACTGCAGGGATAATGATAATCAAACAGGCCAGCTACCAGGAAAAAAACATCCAGATAAAACAATAATTTGCTTTTCCTTTCTTATTGCATCTGTCAAAGAGGTCTATCCAAAGCCCATGCAAATGAAGAGATGGACTTTGTAAATGTCTAATCAGATACAGATAACTAAGTTGTAATACATTGTAAGGTTAGCCCCACCACCACTTTTACATCCTACATGGTCCCTCATAAAGCCCATGGAGAAAGACAAGCACTGACCGCCCAGCCCCTATCAAGCTCATGCTACAGTGAACCACTGAGAGAGGGTCAATGCACCATGTCTGGACCTCTCCCTGCCTACCAAGGGACATGAGGCTCAGGGAGATGTGTTGTAAAAGTGTCTCAGATTCAATGAGCTAATTCCCAGCAAATGTCACTAGCTTAGCATCAGGGTCTGGAGTCACTGGGAACATGAAATCTGTAGCACCAGGTAATGTTCTGCAGTTACTGAGAACAGCTCTGGGGCTTGGCCATTTGAAGACTTAATCCTGTCACATCCCTGAACAAGTGCATACAGTGAAGTGGGTTTCTTGCTGGCAAGCTGTGCAAGTAAAGGGGAGGGGGGTGAACATCGCTATTAACACATCGAGTCACTCGGCAACTTATTCAGCCAACACTATTCAGGCGTGATAGTTGTGTCGTCTGTGCACAGGGCCAGTGAGGTACGCACAGTGGAACCAAAATTGATATCACATCGTAGACAAATAGGACAGAAAAGCAGCTGAGTACTAAGAAGCTAAATTCTGTCTAAATTTATGAGCCTTGGAGAGTGTTAGAAGGACACTGTGTCAGAAGGAAAATGATATAATTTGAAGTAGACATTTTTGGATTTAGATCTTATTTGGGGGGAAAAAAAGCGGGACTCTAGAAGGGACTTTTAAAATATATCTGGAGATCACTCAGCATGTGCAACTTCCTCTGGTTAAGAGAGATGGAGATTCCAGGCAGGTTTGAAAGGAAAACCGTCTCCTTCCTGTCATCACCCAAGTGTAAACCAGAGAGTTTTTTTCTGCTCTTCCTAAATTATGCAAGTTGCTTTTTATGCCATAAAGTTAATGTTTCTGCATTCTCTTAAAAATGTGATAAAGAGCAAATGCCATATCTCAAGAAAGCTAAATGGCCTGCTGAGATGCCCAAGGCCTTTCATAGCACCTCTGTCCAAGACCGTGAAATGATTCACACTGATGAGTGAAACTCCAGCACTGTAGCCTTGCTAGAGGACTTTTGAGAACCTGTTACTTCTCTTTTGCACTTTCATAACTCATCGTTATGTGTTCCTGGGAAGACAATGTGATTCTATGTTCCCAGATCATGCTGAAGAATTTCGGTGGGTAACTGCTGAGGTCTCGAGGTAGAAAGGGGCAAGAAACTCCCAGCTCTGCAGCCACTGGGTCTCAAGTATCTCCAGCTGCTGCAAGCAAAGGAGGCACAGGGTGACAGCAGGGCCAGGCAGGAAAGGCTGTTAGGAAAGAGTATTCTAAAATCTTAAATGTCTTCCAACACATCTTTATTGATTATTGGGTTCTCCATTCTCCAGACATGTAAGAATAAGTATATAGCAGTACTCTATTCTGTTATTCGGTGTGTATAAAGGTCTTCACATCTTCCCTTTTTAGTAATAAGCAAGACAGTAGGAGGGGGTTGATTGACACTGTATTTTGAAATCATTAAAATAAGCTTGGTTAGTTTCAGCTCTGCTTAGAAAAAAAAGTTTTGCAAAGTTGTTCTATTACTTTTATGTCAATACTCTACTAATAAGCATTACAGGTTCATAACAAATTATTCTACACACCCCCAAGCTGAACACCAACCTCACTAAACCAAAGTGCAGGAAAAAAAAAATGTGTTATTGCCCCCTGAACTGCATGTCTAGATGATTGTTATTCCCACAGTGTCAATCGTTCTTATGTCTAACTTGATAAATTGCAGGTGCTTGAAACTGCTGCAACAGCTAGAATACTGATACACAACAGGCATTCGTGTCACATTTCTCCTGTCCGCTGTCAGCCTAAATTTACTTCATAGAAAAGATGATGATAAGGAGTCTCTTGGCACAAAGGAATTAGAGCCTCCATATGCCTTGGCAGCTGTATCGTGGAAAAAGATAATACCCACAGGTGCAGAAGAGCGGAGTTCATGATAGTGCTGGTTTCTCCTTTGTTCCAAACATGCAGCAAAGAGAATAAAATGGATCTTTTTCCTACACACCCAAAGTGCAAAGGGAGGTAGCAGTGAGATAGACTTAACAGGTTTTAGCTGTTCTCTATGTCCTAGTATTATCAGACTGAAGTTCAGTTTGTGAAATGTTCTTTGGTGCTGTAATTATATTTAATGGCAAAAAAAAAAGCAGCATGTTATATTTATTATACTTTTCAAAATGACTTTACATTTTTCATAGCTTGCTAATATGGCTGGAGTTTTTACTTCATTGCAAATGAAATTGGCCACTACTTAATTTGTTGACACTGGCCATAATGCATCCAAGATAATTGAACCAATGAGGGGACATTAGGGGAGCTAGTTAATTTTTTTTGTATAGATCCATTTCCATATTCAGTGCTCAAAAAAGTTGGAGGTTTTGTTTACTTTTTTTATAACTATTTTATTTAAAGATTTGTTTCCTTCCTGTACTAATTGATTTCATGGTTATATTCATAAATTAATCATCACTGTAGGACAAAACTATTTCCTGCTTTACAAAGAAATTAATGCAAAAATAATGCTCTTGTGAGACAGTCATGGCAAACAGTGAAGCATTCCAGCGACTAGAGAGTAATCCTGTAAAAGGACATAGCTGTACTGATTTCAGGCATCATTAGTACTTATTTTCAGACAGCCAAAGGGATTCGGTTCTGTTCCTGTCAAAGTTTTGCTTTGATTTTAGCTGAAACAGGGTGAGATCTGATTGAGCTACTAAGCCTCAGTTTGGATTAGAAATTTTAGTGCTATTCTAATAACCTGCTCTGATATAAATTAAAAACCAACCAAGCCTACACTAAGCAATCAAGGGAGAAAATAAAAACAGGCATATTTTGAACTTTCTTTTCTGGATTTGGGCACTCCATTAGCACCCCACCATTATACACAGCTTTTTACCTGCCTCATGTTCCAAATGAGCCTCCTTTTATGTATATTCATACTTCTTAGATGTGAACAATCATGCACTAGAAGGAAACACAGCATCTTCAATGAAAACCAGTGCTTCTATGCTGTTAATGCCACTGGTTCATATTATAGTCCTAACAAATTCATTAACTTCTCTCTCAGCTTTAAAGCATTCTTACAAAACTAAGAGGCTGAAAGCACACACTGTGGGATGTAGAACTGTGAAGCTGGCAGCTTTCTGCCGTGTTAAAGCTTATGTAAATCCAAATCCAAGCTAAAATGTATGGAATGTGAGCCTCGCCTCAGGGTTTTATCCAACATGCACCAAGGTTAGTAAGAGTCCTTCCACTGACTTCACTCTGCTCTGGATCAAGTCCTTCCAAGATGTAAAACAGGCTTGAAATGCTTAGCTTGTGAGAGAGATTTTGTTACAAATAGAGGTTGCACAAATCCATGACTCCAAGGAGAAGGCTTAACTACGTAGCCTCAGGGCCAGAAGGTCATAATCATGCAGAACTCTGCAGCCATCGTGCTGGCAAGTCAGCCTTATGGGCATGAACAGAGGAAAAGTGGGACAAGAAGGACACTAAGTCAACCCCAATCAACAGCAGAAGAGGAGGTCTATGGACAGCAATGCTGCAGCTGATATGTTTCCATGTTCTGGTATTGCTACCTGGAGACCAGTGTTTCCTCCTCCCTCACCTGTGTCAGACACTCTTTTCAGGTTGGTGGGATTGTGATTATGAATAATTTTATTTAGGTATAACTGGAAAGAAGATATTTCCAATATAGCACAGAAACAGAGCTTTCTTAGCACTGTAAAAAGGAAGAGCAAGAAAATTCCCAAAGCGAGTGAGCAATGTAAATGTTCCAGCAACTCAGGACTGCTATAAGCATTTAAGAGGAGGAGGTGAAGCCACAGCCTGGCAGCTGCCACAGAAACGAGGGACTGGATTTCTATTCCCTGTTCTACTATCTGTTTAAGCTTGTCTAAGGGCTAAGGTATGCCTCGTCTGATGAATAATATTTGTCCAATAACTTTCATTCAGCAAAGCTGTAAATTAATTTGGGATTTTGAGGAAGTGTATTTTAGTAGGAACAGTAACCATCTCTGCTTATCAAAAATGTTTCAACTGGCTGAGAATACATCTGAATATGTTTCCCTGAAAGGGGGACTCAGGGTGTCCTATCTGTTCAGATTAGCTTAAACAAACCACGCCTGGGGAGTGATTGCATTTGTTGGCACCCACAGAAGACAGTGCATTCCTGGGCAGAAAGTTCACTGCACAGAAGGGTCATTAGCGAGCCCTTCTATGAACCCCTTCCAGTCTCCAGAAGGTCTGCAGCAAGAATGTATCTCTGAAGCAACTGCTTAAAGATCTGAAGGAAACTTGGCTGGAAGAATAGCCACATGATCCCCGAGTCCCTTGCGCATTTTTGGCTTTCAAACACTAAATCCAACGTGACATGACAGCCTTATACAATCAAAAACTCACTGTTGACCAACAGAGCAATGCGGCATCATGACAGTCAAACAGAGGGGAGGGTGGAGACGTGCACCCAGTTTCCCCTTTCTTTCTGTATTCGCATGCAAAGTTTTAGCGTCTAACAGTTCAGATGGGAGAGAAAACTTCCCACAGTGACTCTGGCTGTTGTGCTGGCAGCACACTGGGTGTGAGCAAGTTGTCCTGCGCAGTTATGATCATTGTGAACTCCTTGTGTCAGGGCAGATCCATGGGCATAAGTCAGCTCTGAGTTTTCAAAAAGTTTGGATTAGTTTGCTTCATTTCTGGCTCTAGCCTTCCATTATCATACTATCCCTTTTGAAATCCTTACTAAAAAAACTCCTCAGAAAACATAATTTGCAGATCAGAGACCTCAATAGAGAGCTCGAAGAAACTATCACTTTGTTGTGTGACAATTAGCTCCACTTTGCTTTTGATTTCTATCCTTATATACTGGATATGACACCCTGTTTCCACTGTGGGCACAGGTACAAATAGGAGAAAGGAGACAAAACTGTTGGGCATGACACTCACACTAATGATCCTTCTTTCTACCATAAAGCTAGAAGAAGATACATTTACGCTTACACTGAATCCTCTTTTCACAGTCAAAGCTGTGTAAATGAATGCTAGGGTTGGTGAGAATAAGAACTATTATACTCAAAGAGGTAATTTGACCTATCTAACCTTCACAGCAATTTCACTGCAATACAGAATTTTCTTTACCCTGATACAATTTGGATATCTCTCACCAGCAGTCGTTAGAAAGTGAAAGAAAGTTACTAGATAATTTCATGCATCCCAAACTCTTTAATTTAATCATGGATCATACTTCAAGAGACATATTATTCAAAGATATGTATGAATTTCACATCAAACTGCAGGCATTATTTTCTTTTATGTCATACAAGATAATTGTTAGATTATAGACAATTGTTAGACAAAATAGCCTTCTTTTCATTTATCAAAGCTCTCAAAATCTACTTCACAGCAAAAATGGTTCTAAATTAACAAACCAACAAAAAATTCTAAATTATTACATTTCTCTGACATCTGACATACCAGTTATTTGAAAGTAAATCAAGTTCTCTGATGCTAAGTTGTAGCTCAACTGATTTACTGCTTAGTAAAGTCTAAAAAGAATTATGCTTGTTCCAGTCAACTTCTTTGAAAGTGTTTGTGAAATACTTGTGTTCAAAATATTAAACATTGTTTCTGATTTATGGGAGTTTAAAGCAGTCTAAGGGTAGAGACAGAATGACCTGTTCTAAAATATATGGGTTTTTTTTCTTCTCTGTTTCATTAAAGCCAAAAGTTAGACATCTGAGTTGATTTCTAGAACAGAGAGTAAGTGGCTAAACAAAACCAATTCACATGAAGTGGGGGGTGGGAAGTTGCATATAATGCATGAATGACTGATAAATTTCTGTAAAAAAAAATTTGTAAAAGAATGTATAACTTTGTTCCTTTCAAAAGGTAAAGAAATTCAGTAACAGCTGCTTAGTCCAAGTATTGCACTGGCTGGAGCTGCTGTGAGAAATTCTCTTGAAAAATACAGACACTTTTAGGTTAGGTTTATATGCCCCAAAATTATTGAGATACCTTTTACTTAATGGACATCATTGTCAATTGGTTTTTTTACAATTATCAGTTGGTTTTAAGGCAGTCATCTGTGCCCATTCAGAGCAAGCATCTCTACAATCAGACCTATGCAAATAATAGGTTTGGGAGCACAGAATGCAGCCTCTTTACAGAAGATGAAGCTATATAGCAAGGAGCCATGCACCATGTAGCAAAAAGGACAAATGTAATCCCTGAAGGTGTAAATCCAAATAATGAGTAGGAATTGAGGTTGTTGTTTTCCCTCCAAGTAAGGATTTGTTACCTACCAAGCACTGTGTACAGTACTGAGGCTCCCCTTTTGGAAAGGAATTTGGAAGAAGGGAGTTAATGCAGAAAAAAACCCTCAATGAACATAATTCAAGGGCTGGAGAAATGTCTTACTGCAAGAGAAACCAAAGCTAGTCAATGTGTCTCACCTGAAAAAAAAAAAAAAGAAAGGAGCAATGGCTGAGTTATGAGGTCACCTTCACAGAGGGAAAATATCTGGTATTAAAAAGCTCTTGAACTTAGTCTACAAAGCACGACTCAAATTGGTGGCTGGAACCAGATAAATTCAAACAGGAAATACATTTTTAATTACTTTTTTTTATTAAGTTGTCACATTGATTAATTACTGAAACAAACTACTGAGGACAGCAGCCTGGCAGTGTCTTATCAACTAGAGTTATCCCTGGGACATCTGTTTATACAAGGCACTCCATGTCCAGCACTTGGAAGACTGGCTGAGATGTGCATGATAAAAGTGTAAGAGTCTCCCTCAAGCACCAAGTCATTTGGCCTTAATTTTACAGCTCAGGAAATAAATCAGCCTCAGTATCAAAAGAAATTTGATTTTAGATCTGGGCGTTGCAGATATTTGATAACACCCAGGGAAAATAAAAATGTTTATCACAGCAGAAAAAGTTGTTTCACAAATTCTTAATATGTTCCTTTTGGACTCATAAAAGCTTCAGGAGGCTTGTGTGGGTGGAGAGTGAGCAGGAAAGCATCTAGTTATTGAGAAATTTTTGTACATTTTCACACTTAAAAAGCAATGCTTCTGCCAGCAATTTTCATTGAACATTGTTATTTATAGAGCCACTTCAGCAATGAAATAGGAAGCTGTAATCAATTTCTACATGCTTTGGGAGCCCTTGACATGGGCAGGATGTCTGAGAGGTACTGCATTCAGAGTATCTATTTTTCCTTTCTTAATAAAAAAGATAATAAAAAGCTGTCTTCAGAGCTTCTGTATAAAAGGGAAGAACTCATTAGCTGAGAAACACAAAAAACATAAAGAGGTCATTATGGTTTTGCAGTGAAGATACCAACTTTAGCCAGACATTGTATTTTAATTGGGTTTTCCAGCAATAAGAGCAGAAGACTCTCAAAACAAACCCTCCAAGGGGGGGGGAAGTGACCCTGCTTTCCCTTTGAGCCCCTGTAGCCATAGGGGCATCTCCAGGTCTTTTCTCCTCATGATTCCAGCCCTGGTGGAGCAGACCCCTCACTCACCCTTCAGCAGAAGAAGCTTCCAAAAGTTGAGTGCTGGTGCCTGCAGCCTCCCCTCCCAGCCCTAAAGCTGCTGAACCCGCAGAAATGCTTTCCAATGGGCCAGGACAGAGAAGAGCTTACTTACATTCTCCTCTTGTCATCCCAACTCTTCTTTCAAACCTGAAATACCTCAGCCTCTTGGGAAGCTGCTAAAACAGAGTCTTGCACTCAAGAGATGCTCAGCAGGGTCAATGGAACCCACAGACACTAGTTTTGGGCAGCTGCACTGCTGGAAGGCAGCCTTGCCTCTCCAGGCAGGCTTCTGCCCCTCAGCACCTGCACATGCACGTGTGCTCTCCTGCAGCACAAGCAGAGTCTGTCCAGCAGCCTTGCAGAGCGTGTCACTGGCTCATGCTGTTGTTTCAGTTCACAATGTGGTATAATAAATGATGCTGGAAAACGAACATAGAGTGTTTTTATTTCCATTTAACACTCAGAGTACACAACTATGTGACCCGCACCATAGAATAACTCAGGTGGAAGTCTTCTAGTCCAAACCCTGCTGAAACAAAGGCTAATGCCAAAATGAATCAAGGTTTTAAATATTTCCCAGGATGAAGATTCCTCAGCCTCCCCGTGGCTGTTGCAGTGCTAACCCATTCTCAGCATGAGGAAAAACCCTCTTACATGCAAGTAGAATTTTTCTTACTGTAGATTGTGTATGTTGCCTTTTACCATGCAACTCTAAGAGCAGCCCTCCTCCGTTTCATCTATAACTGCCTTTAATTGTTAAAGACAACAATAAGATCACCCCCAAAGCCTTCTGTTTTCCAGACTCTCTCAAGAGAGACTAAGACCATATACTCAAATGCCTGCACATCACACATTTCATAATTTCATTTAAAACCCTCAGATCTCCTATATCTCTCCTGTATCCAAACATTATGTCAATAGACTGTATCTCATCAAAAACTTGAAATTTGTAGTCTTTTGAGATTAAAATGGTCTTAATACACAGAAGTATTGCAAGTCCATCAGCCTGTGATCAACCATGTAAAGAACAAACTATTCTGTTGTAAGTTGAAAATTTATCTCAAGTACACTTGCTCCTATTTGCACCAAGCAGAGAATGCAGAGAGACTGGACTCCCAGCAACAGCCCTCTTTCTGTCTGTCCTAACCCAAGGGATTCTATATATGAAAAAAAGTTAAATAGTTCAGTGCTGTCAGAGAAAGAAACTGATAAGAAAATGGCTTTCTAGGGATATTATCAGGTTCCTTGTGCTGTTATCCACAAGAAATGAAGCATCTCCTGAACCTTTTGTCTAAACCAGGCAAAATAATTGGAGGACAAAATCACTGCTATTGTAACAACTAACAGATAAAGGCTTCTTCCTGACCATCTAACACCTGAAACTAGCAAAGGAGAAATTACACTAGCTGTGTAATAATAGTCTTCTCATGGGAATATACAGGCAATTTATCATGGCATGCCTGGGAGTGTGGTCATGATATGCTGGTTGTGCTCCAAGATCTTCCCTTCTGTCCTCACTAGTTCCTCTGTGTCAGATTTGGAGATGGGTAACCACAGAGGCACGTGCTGCAAAACACCAGACACAGTCAGAGTCACACAGTAGCTCTTCCTCAAATAACCTCTTGGTTGTTCATATCCTAAAGCTACATTATTAAAATGCTTTGGAGGAAACCTTGGTTCCCTTAAAACGAGAAAAAAATTGTCCTCATTAAAGTCAATGACAAATATTTCCTTCTTCATATATCTGGCAAAACATAAAACTATACACTTTTGAAATCAAAATTAATCTCTTTGGGTGTCATAGTTTCAGCCAGGCTGCAATGACTTAGCTTCATCATGGCTTCTACATGCATGCAAATGAACCGGTTTAGCGTTATTTAATCTGGAGCATTTAAGTTAGTGAAGCTGAAGCATGTATGTTATGACAGAGTTGTGACTTAAGCACACTAATTGCCACAGCAGTGCCATAAACAATAAGATAAGAAAGAGATGTAAAAAAGTGCTATGAATGGAGTGAGATACCATTTATTAAATGTATGCCCAAGTCAAGGAAAAGGCTGTGTAATGAATTCTGATGCACAGAAAATGTTAGCAGGAAGTCACGTTCTCGGGGCATTATGACCATCCAGACTTTATTCTGAATTTATAACCTTCATATCGTTGGCATGTATGGGTGCTAGAACATGTGTACACAACACCAAATATGTCCCACGCCAGCCAAAGAAAAATGATCACATGACACAGTGCAAAAATCAGTGTTCATCTGCTGAGAAATTCCTTGAAAACAGAACGAGTATATGAGAAGAGTATTCTGATACGTTAGGTCCCTGCTCAACCGCAGACCAAGGTAGGTGTGATTGTATATGAAGTTACTCTAGTGTTGCGATGGCCAGTGATGGCTAAGACTGGAATGAGCAGTAGTAGTCACATAAAATGGAGGAAAGGAAAATGTGTGCAAAAATTGGCACCCACATCCCAAAGAGAAAGACTAAAAAGAAAATCTAACAGCTGTAAACATGATTTCTCAAGAACTCCTGAACAACTGTCTTCAAGGATGGAATAAGGGAAGGCATCTTCTCCACTAGGGCAGATCCAGATAAAACTGTCATGGATGGCATGAAGAGGTAACAACTTAGTGGGTCTTATGATCTAATAAGGATGATGCACAGAAAATGTCAAAGAGGAAAAGAAGAAGATTCATTACTACTCAGTGCCTAATAAAAACCCTATTGGATTATTCATTGATATCAAAAAACATCCTGAATTTACTCAGCGTCCCCCTTCAGGAGAAAAATATTAAAGCATTGTACAATGCTCAGGAGGGAAGGATTGTTCCCTGACAGACTGACAGTCCTTCTCTATGAAATGCTAACACATCAAGGGTCACTAAGGAGACAAACATGGAGCGACAGCCTTTAAATTCTTAAATCAAATAAAAGTTCTAATTGTAAGTGGTTATGTGCGTGTGCCTATTATATCTACTTTCAAAGGCGGTGCTTCTTTCAGTCTGAATTCATATTTACTTGTTTTAAACTCCTTTCATTTCCTGTTTTTCAGTTTTACTCAGCAAGGAAAATTCCTCGACAGCTAGCACAAGCACAATGCACTGCTGCTACCCGAACTTACATGTGCAATAAAAAGACTGTAGTCTAGCAAAGCAGTAAATATACAGTGACACAGGAAACTCTCCTTTAATTTTTGACATTAGTTGAAGTCAGGAACATAGAAGTGGTGTTTGCAAAAACATTTCTTTGGCAAAACATGTACATTAGGTTGTAAAGCTCATTAGGATATGTGATGATCTTCAGTTGTGGGCTGTGGAGGAAGAACTGCTGCTGAAATACAGTAAGATTAAGGTTAAGGCACAGCTCAGAGAATCTTTTCCTGGTCAGCAAAGATCTTGCTTACAGACCAGCCACCCAAGTGTATCTCAAAGCTACTCTTCCTTGCTATGAGTCCCATATTCTGTCTTCCCCAGTCTCAAAGGATTTGCAGCCTTTTGTAGTATCTGTTCTTATCAGTTTTTAATTTTTTCCCAGAGGGTGGTGGTAAATGGAATTAAATCCAGCTGGAGGCCAGTGACAAGTGGGGTTCCCCAGGGCTCAGTCCTGGGTCCAACCCTGTTTAATGTCTTTATCAATGACCTGGATGAAGGCATCGAGTGCTCCCTTAGCAAGTTTGCAAATGACACCAAGCTGGGTGGAAGTGTGGATCTGTTGGAGGGTCGGGAGGCTGCAAAGGGACCTGAACAGGCTGGACTGCTGGGCTGAGACCAACGGCATGAGGTTTAACAAGGCCAAATGCCGGGTCCTGCACTTGGGGCACAACAACCTTAAGCAGAGCTACAGACTAGGAGAAGCCTGGCTGGAAAGCTGCCAGGAGGAGAAGGACCGGGGGTGTTGGTTGACAGTCAACTGAACATGAGCCAGCAGTGTGCCCAGGTGGCCAAGAAGGCCAATGGCATCTTGGCTTGTATCAGGAACGGCGTGACCAGCAGGTCCAGGGAGGTTATTCTCCCTCTGTACTCGGCACTGGTGAGACCGCACCTCGAGTCCTGTGTTCAGTTCTGGGCCCCTCACCACAAGAAGGATGTTGTGGCTCTGGAGCGAGTCCAGAGAAGAGCAACAAAGCTGGTGAAGGGGCTGGAGAACAAATCTTATGAGGAACTGCTGAGAGAGCTCAGGTTGTTTAGCCTGGCGGCCTTATTACTCTCTACAACTACCTGAAGGGAGGTTGTGGAGAGGAGGGTGCTGGCCTCTTCTCCCAAGTGACAAGGGACGGGACGAGAGGGAATGACCTCAAGCTCCACCAGGGGAGATTTAGGCTGGACACCAGGAAAAGATTCTTCACAGAGAGAGTGGTTAGGCATTGGAACAGGCTGCCCAGGGAGGTGGTTGACTCACCTTCCCTGGAGGTGTATAAGGTGAGGGTGGATGAGGTACTTAGAGGCATGGTTTAGGGATTGGTGGGAATGGTTGGACTTGACGATCCAGTGGGTCTCTTCCAACCTGGTTATTCTGTGATTCTGTGAGCCTCTGAGCAGGCAAAGATAGTTTTGTTCTCCACAGCCCTTGTTGGGCTTCCATGGCTTGAGCTTTTCCAGCCACCTTTTGAACCCATGACAATGCCAAGTATTCACAAACTCCTGTTCCAAGGAGCTACCAATCTGTGACACTACATTGCATATGATGTGTTATTAGAAGGCTTTTCCTGGACAACTGGAGACATTCTGGTTAAAAGCAGACTGAAAGAGGGACCCTAAACCATCAAAAACACCAAGGGTTTATTTGGAATACAGGGAGGCTGGATTAAAGTCTCTGGTCTAAAATCACATCTGAATGTCTCGCCAGCCCGGCATTTGACCTGGCTTTGGGAATTCTGTTGCTGATACTTTTTAGTACAAGATGTTGGGGTGATACCAGTTTCTCAAACTGGTCAACTATACCTGTTTCTGTGTATCTCTTGGGTCAGAGAAAAGGAAACTTGGTCGGTTTATTTATTTCCTGTGAGTAAGACACAGATTGAAGTTTCTTTCTTGCCTGAAAGATCTGAAACCACCCAAAGACCCATGTGAAGGAAGACACAGTATCAGAAACAGTCCAGATTTGGAGGGACCTTTGGAGATCTCCTAGTCCAGCTCCTGCTCAAATCAGGCCTTGTTTCAAAGTTGGGTGAGGCAGATAATACAACAAGGTACTGTACGTTTGCATATGTAAAGTAGCCCAGCATTTGGGCCAGGTACTCTCTGAGTGCGTGAACCCAATGTAAGAAAGATATGGGCTCCCAGTAGCCTGTAGGTTATTGCTCCTGTGAGACACAGGTGTGGAGTTCGTGTCTCCCACAGCCAAGCTCGTCAGCACATCCACTAGGTTCTCCTTCAGGGATTCTTCAACTGTGTCTTATTCCCAAATTCTCTTTTTTTCATCTAAATACCAATGGTAAATGTTTTGAAGTGTCATAATTTCTGAGGAACAAAAGCCTATTTATCTGCCTGGAAGTGTTTAGGCAGAACTGAGTATATTCCTATCGATCCATAAGGTCAGTTTTCAAAGCTAGTATAGGTCCTCGTCTAAACAAGGCACTACTGAAAACATTATCTTGCACCCCATCCCCACAAGCCCCAACCTGAAACTACGCCATAGGCTGGGCCCCAGGATGTTAGCTGATGAAGGATGTTAGCTTAAAACAAGTCAGTGATTCCTGTAGCAGATCATACCCGGCGAGGGCCAGACCCTGGCACACATGACAGCAGCAAGAGCATTTGGCTGATGCTTTTGCCTCTCAGCTGACCAGCCTGACCATTATGTAAAATTCCTCAGAAGGCAATGAGACATTCCATGTTAGACACAGACAGCTTGAGGAGTAGCTGGATGTCAAACTCAATGCAGGAGGGGGTGGGGATTTATGAATACACCCCCCTACTTCTCCACTCCCCTACACCATTCTGCCCTGATTCCTGGCTTTACCAGAGTCTCTCTCAAGCTGTCACATGAAGGGTCACCCATGGGTGGCAAGTTCATCGGGTTCCAGCTCAGATAGAAGATTACTGTCCACTACTGGCTATAGTTAAGCACTTTCTCTCCTGTGCTTCTGAGCTTCTTAGTGTAATGCACCAGGAGAAATCATTTCAGTGGGAAATTGCATCTGCAGGGTGAAACATTGGCTTATAAATTAAATTAGCCCTATTTGATGCACTATGAAACATCGAAGTACATCTAGCAAGGGCACACAAGCACAAGACTGTCAATTTTGAAAAAATGTATTAGAAGTTACAAAAGCAAACGTGAAACACTGGCACAAAACAAACCCCTAAGGGATTTGCTTTCGGTGGCATGTTCAGTGACTGAGCTTATTGTTGAAAAAGTCAGGTCCTTGACTGAAGCTTGAGCGATGTTTGAGGGTATTTAAGGCTCTCACAATAAGTTTGCCTGTACCTGTTAGTGAGTTCAGCTGCCTCATTTCCTGCTGCTGCTATGTTGTCTCTGCCTCTCTCTCACCAGTTTTCAGGAGCTTTAGCTTTGAGACACATAGCTGTCTCATCCGTGTATATCGCAAGGCTTACTTTGAGGTTTTTCCAGTCATATTTGTATTCAAAGCCCTGTAATTAGCCCCGTGACTTTCCCAACTGCCAGGTAAAACTCTCCCTGCTACTAATGAGATAGAAAGAAAATTTAAATACCTATGAAGGTGCATTGTGTCTTCAAAAAGGTAAAAGAAAACATATTGCCAGAGCTACCAGATAGAAACTATTCTTTCTTCAGCATTATTTAACACACTTTCTGAAGGGAAAATCATATTTATTCCTCAACAGCAGTTCCACATGTCCACAGGCCTAAATATTCCTTGTGTTTCTATTCAAATAACATCCCCAAAGACTTGTGGTGAGGAACAATTTCTCCTCCTAGATTTAGTTATAGGAAAAGCCCATAACCTAAGCAAAGTCTCTCATTAACTCACCAGGACCTGCTCAGTTCTAAATTTCAGGAGTTCTGTCATCCACGAGTTCCTTCTTTGTTTCAGTGATATTTGAGACTAACACATGGTGACCTGCTTAACTGGACATAAAGCATAGGGACACTTCAAGAGAGAACTGGTAAGGTCCAAATTAACCTGCCACCAAAAGATCTAATTCTGCATTGAAAGCTAAGGTTTTGGTGACAATTCCTGGACCTGCCCTCATGAAGCTACCAGGAATTCTGATGACAGCATGTGAGAATACCAGCTTCGTTTTTAGGGCTTAGGCAGCAAATAAGTTTCTGTTTTTAAGTCTGTGACTGTATCAAGAAATATAAAAAGATTCCTACACATCAGCTGAACCATATCTCTTGAAAGGTGTAGCTCTTCAGCATGTTTTATATGAGTAATAGATCTTATTGTCAAAAACATACATGAGAATATTTGACATAAAATTATGTAGCTACATTTAAGTGACTAATCCCCTTGCCTCTTGCCTTAAGTTTTACTGAAAAACAAACTTTCACAGCTAATTTGTAAATTCTCTATGGTCTTGGGAAGTGGGACGGTTTCACCCTCTTCCTTCTGCAGCAGGAGCAGGGCTGAGCAGAACAAACCAGCCCATTGTTGGTCTGCAGACTGCTTTTTTTGCTGGCAGGCTACTCCAGCAAGATGACTGGAAAAATCACAACAACATGTTACAAATACAGCCAACACGAGTAAAATCTGCAAAAAGGAATGCTTCAGAAAAGTAATGGGAGCATATACCTACTTCATTCATTTTTTTATTAAATCATTTGACTTTGGAGATGTATTCACCCCACAACATCAATACACTATCTCGACACACAGACCTACACATACATTTTTTTAAAAAAAGACCATCTATCCCAGGAAGTAAGCCTGAACTATTTCCCTTACACATAAACAGAATGAGATGCAAAAAAATATATATTAAATGTTGAGGTAAGTTTAAGTTTAAAGAATCTACAGTCTGAAGAAAGTTGAAACAATCTTTTAAATATTTAATATTCTGGGAAAGGTAAATTTTTGAGACAAAGTAAAGGCAAAAGGAAATGTAACAAAAAGAACCACTAAATTTTATAGCAGATACTCATTGTGCCTCTCTGATATTATACAATACTGAATGCTCAAGTACATATAAATGTTGTCCAGTGACCCTACACTATTTGCAAGAGCTTGACTGACTTTTTATACATATTAATTTATCACACATACTAAAACTCTCTCTCTCAGTATAACAGAACTGCATTATACTATTCTAGAAATAATTTCTTGTAAAAAAAATTAAATTTTACCTGCTTTTTTGAAGAATTCTTGGAGTAGTTCTTTTGTTTGAAAATAAAAACCTCCAAAATAAAAAACAAAAAAAAAACCTGAGGAGCACAGATATTAAAAAATAAATTATTTAGGTCAGCTGGGAGAGCTGCAAGTTGCCTGGTGTTTTCTTAACAGAGAGTTTATTTGGGTAAATGACTTTGTCGCTGTGGAATTCAGCTCAGTTCTTTGTAGTAAGCATCTCTGGATGAGGAGAGAGTGACATTGCATCTTGTGCACACTCATAAATGAAGCAGGAATTCCCAGATTTGCCATCATGTGATTTCAGTGAGGAACTAGCACTTGACTTACTCCCGGCACCCGTTACTCCCTGCCCAAACACAGTTCTTCCAAAGCCTGAGATGATTGTAACAAGTGGCAAAGAGGGAAGGGGTACACAGATCATGATTAGCTTTACTGAGCAGGCACTTCATGTGCTGCCCTGACTTTAGGCAGGAAGCAGGAGGAGAACAGAGCAAAAGTACGATTATTAAACTGCCACAGAAATTACAAAAGAGCAGATGTAACAGTTCTTGCTATGAAAAACTGGCCATATTTGGAAGCGGGGAGGAGGGATTAATTTTCTGCCATTAGAAAGTACTAAAAATATTATCCTGACAAACAATCATTCTTATTCCTTACACTGGAATTTCAAAGTTTTACAAATTACATAGTAATTGCAGTACTCAATGCGATATCAATTAAGCACCACACCAGTCCAAATCTATTTGCCTGTGCCAGACAAAAACTGATAAAAGATAATATCATCTAAACTCCCCATACGGTATATGCCATTTGAAGAAACAGATGCTACATTCATATCATAGATGCAAGCAGAATAACACAAAGGAAAATAATACAAAAATCATTCCTCACAAAGAGAGTGATGCTACTGATATTTTGCCTTGAAAAACTGCATATTATTAAGCAGTACTGATGGTTTCTTACGAGCCTTCCTAAGAAACCAATTCTTCTTGAAAGATGAGTAACCTTTTTTGACCTTCTAAGATTCAAGACAAGGATGAACACTTCCAGGTCCCTCAGGATTGTCCATAAGGTCATCAACAGCTATCTTCAATGTTCTGATTTGATGTACATCATGAATGTACATCCATGGACTGTCTCTTCTCTCTTTCTGCTGGGGAGAGGCACTTACCACACGAGTCTAGTGAGGAAATGTAATAAGGTGGCCCACTATGGAGTCTCTATTAAGTTGTTACAGTTGTGCTGTTGCTGGAGGTACTTACTTGGCCAAAACTGTTTTTTTTTTTTGAAACTTCCCTACCACCTTCTGGCTGAAGTGTTCTTTTATTGCAAAATAGGTTCTAGTTTAATCTGATCGTCTTCAAACATCGAGGTGACAATAGATTAGGCTGTAGGAAGTTATTTATACCCCTGTAACTCAAGAAGTGCCTGGCCATAGTTTGTGAATGCAAATCTATTTATACCTACCCCCAACATCACAGACCTGCCAGCTTTTTCATCACAGAAAATTTGATTTCCATGGAAATCTTAATTTATAAATAGATTATAAACATATGGGTGTCCTCCCACCTGATTTTATGCAGCATGTGAATCTAGTTCTCCTTTTGAAGAATATTCTGAGGTGTTAAGAGTAATTATTCACTTCTAACTTTATAATAATTTATTTGTGTTTCTATTGTTTAGATTAGCGAATAAGACATTGCTTATCTGCATAGTAATTGTATTTCAAGAGGGATTCAGATTATTCTCTTTGCCCTAAGAGTTCACCAAACGCTCATCACCTCATTTGAACTGCCTTTCTATTCAGATTTGTGCTACATCACCAAGATAGTGGAATGCCAGGCAGAAACCCAGAAAGTCAAAAGAATTTTTTCCTGTGAAATTTATATTTTGAATAAGCAACTTCATGCACTCCAGTGAAATGGGAAATTAACGTTGTGCTTTTTCATCTGTTTCCTATAAACCTTTATCTGCCATAGAAGTGAGGGCATTTCCTGGGAAAGATAAAACTAACCTAAAATCTGCATATTGATTTGTGATAATTTGGAGGCTACTGCATACACGTGCTGATGCCACGAGCTCAGCGTGCTCTGTCAGGCTTTCTGAAACTGCATACACCACTGGGTTGGAAGGAGCTGCATGATTATAAAAAGTTTGGAGGAGTCGAGTCTAGCCGTAGAGGTGCACTGAAGAGATTAACTGAAGTGATTCTCACATGTCTGCAGCAGCAGAAGAAAGTTGCCCAGCATCAAAACTAGGAGATAATGTATCCTTAGGGAAAGCAGATAAAGGTGAAATCAAGACAGGATGTGTGGGACAAAACAAAAATTGTAAGTGCCTTTCTACCTTACAGTAGAAAGGGGATTCAGAAGTAGGTTACCTGCAGATCCTGTGCAAACTGCAGCTGGGCAGACCTGAAAGACTCCATTTTTCAGAAGGAGAAGACATCAGATGCGCTTCAGCAGTATTAGTTATGTCCTGAGAAACTGAGTCTGTTGTCTGAGCACAATGAGAAAGAATAGGGAAATGCATCAAGGATTTGTTATTATTTTTCCAGATCTGCAAAGCAAGGGCAATAGGAATACAGCAAAAGTACAGAAAGCCAGGCAAGGCTTGCCTCCCAGAGCCATGCTAACCAGGAAATGTAGGGCCAGCATCCAGACGGGTTTTAACCAAAGCTGTGGCACAACAGAAACACCAAGCATGAGAATGGCTGCGTGGGTTACAAAGATACAGGTATCAATGCAAAGGTTGGAAGCAGGTAGAAGTCTGAAAAGGATGAATTAATACAGTGAATCCAGTTAGTCTTTTAAAAAGTCTCTTCTTATCAGGACTATCAAAGGATGGATGAGGGGAAGCAGCAGAGGGGAGAATACAAGCAGTGGGTAGCTGGGGCAGACGGGCTCACAAATTAACATCAGAAAGCAGAGAGCAAGGCCATGTTCACAAGAAAATCCAAATGAACAAACACTAAAAGGCTGGAGGAAGCTCATGCTGTCAGGAGCGAACAGGACACAGCAGAACACAGTTATTTTGCTTCCCTAATTCTATTAGTAAATTAAGGAAAAAACAGCAGCATGACTCACAAGACTGCACTAGGGAAAGCAGTGCTTAATGTATACCTGAAGTCTCTGAAAACAATGCATTCAGTGTGCTGATGATGAACTAGATAGAAGATCATTCCTCTTGCTTGCAGTAGAGTCTGCAATGGGAGCAAAAATAGAAGAAAAATTACTGGTAAATTATAAGATCACATCTAGAACAAAATTACAGAGAACACACTGATTTTGCTCCATTTAACTAAGGATTTCACATCCATAAGCCTGTACAGCAAAGCTAACTGAAGTTTGGACTCAAACATATTTTTTCTAAGTTTTTAAACTTCTTTGCTTCTACAAATTAATGCTGACCAGAGTTAGGTGGGAAACTAGGTGTTATTTTAGTTTCATTATCTGGGGGTTTTTTAGAGAAAAATCATGGTTTCCAACACACCCTATGAAGGTTTTCATGGATGAAATCACGATGTATTTCTGTTTTTTAAGATAAATAAATAGATATATAAATAAAGACTATCATAACTCAGGTATACTAAACAAGTCCCACCTGCAGAGGTGAATAAACACTTGTTTCTTGGTAGGTAATAACATGCCTGCAAACAGGCTGACTGCTGCGAGAATCTCGTGTAGCTCAGACCAACAGAGAGGGACTTTCACATTCCTGAAAGACTTTCCAGGCAGGAGAGCGCTGCCTGCTTAACTCTAGGGGCTGGAATCACAGTGGGATAGCAGGAAGCCTGCTCCTGGTGTCCTCAGCCCGTGAAAGGGGCAATTCCTCCATCCAACTTCTCATCCACTCTTGCTGCACTGCTGTCGCTGTGTGAAAACTGGGTATCTAGCCTAACTGCTCTCCTACATTTTAAATCAAAATATAGACATCTTTAATGGTCAAATCATCCCGGCCTAAAATAGGAAAGGGTCCATTATGTTAAATTTTAGGTGTCTACATGAAAGCCACAGGTCTAAACTCCTTTTTAGGTTTCCTAGAGGTGATAAATGCAGGCAGCAGAGTCTAAGAAAGGGACATCCAGACCACGACCAAGTGTCCACTGCATGATGAGATTTAAAATTCTCCAGATCCTGTCTGAGTTGCCTTGTCTGTTTCTTTCTCCTCTAGTTCTCATTTTTCTACTTGTATGCTCCTGGCTCGTCCTCTGGTTTCCCACCTCTGTAAAGGCCTGTCTGCGATAGAGAAGAGATCCAGAGGTGTGAAGTATGGTGAGAGGAGTGGAAGCAAGCAGAACTGTGAAAACACAGGGGCAGAAAAAGCCATTTGCTCAACACCAACCTGAAATATTAATAGTATAACTTTTTTTCAGGAGTGAAAGTGGAAAGGTAGATCATATAGAGGGGATTAATACCTAGTCTATAGTTTATGCTTGCAAAGTCTCCAGCTGTAATGATTGTGACAAGTGGCTGTCAACCTCTGCAGTTACTGAAAAGGAACAGTAAAGTTTTTTCAGCAACACTGCCTGCTCAGTGGTAAGTTAAGAATCTGGATGTTGAATTGACCAGTCAAGAAGTCTGTGCTGATATATGCCAGACTTAAAGAAAACCAAATCAGTTAACCAGTCAAAATCATCTTATGGATCACATGGGAGCAAGTAGTCACTCCAGGCAGGGTTGCAGCAAGGAAAACCAGGAGAAATCCATCTCTGGCACCCAATTCTTAGATCTTTTTCATTCAGGGTGAGGCTAAGACAGTAGTGGTGGTCTCCTCATTCAGTCCCTGGTGATATTAAACAAACATTCCATGGACTCTATATGAACTTTACTCTTGGAGGTCTCTTAAATGTTTCACTTCAAGCTACAGTTTTTATGACACTGGCTAGCCCAGCACTGTTCGTGCCTCACCAGCAATGGACAAGCCTGCAAGGAAGAGCAGAGCATCCATGAACTTTGGATACTTGCTCTCAGCACGCTGCGGGCAAGGAGATGGGCATTCCTCCCAGCCTTGTTGTCTGTGCCTGGATCCACTGTGAAAGGCTCCACGCACCAGGTCATGGGATACGGTTGGGGAAAAATGCATGTCATAATGGTACCCTTTCAGCTCTGGGCCCTGAAAGGTGGCATTCACTGCCTGCCTGACATTGCTCCTGCTTCCAGCCATTGCCCCTGGCCATTACAGCTGCTCCGAATGCCAAACACTGCCCATCTTTGCAGGCCAGGGAACTTATGGGCATCTATACCTTGATTCAGCACCCAAAGAAAGAAGAGCAGCATGCAGGGGATACACAGAGTGCTGCTGGCACCATTATGTGACTCTGTTTAAGGAGATGCTGTTACAAGAGCAAACGCCCTTGTATGCATTGAGCACGTACGTCAAATCAAGCATGAGACTATTCATTGTACAAGAGGAGCTTCATGTTCAAAGGTCACCCCATATCCCTAGGGTTAATCATAACTCAGCTGAGGCAATCACAAAGATAAACCTTTATCTGTTCAGTTATCTTGTCTCCATAGAGAAACAAATACAGGATGGCTCCAAATTCTACACCTCTCTGCCCCTATGCCGGTCTCTGCACCTATTCCAGAATAACCACATATGCCACCTCTCCACCCTGCACTGGTCTGAAGTGGAGCAAGAAAAATAAGTACTCCAGGATAGTTATGCTGCTGTCCATGCAGACTCAGACAGGGTTATGGAGCTATTATTTCTGTATGTGAGGCAGAGCGGAGAATATGTGTCTAGCAGATGTGAAACTGATTTGCTTCAACTGGGAAATTTTCTGAATTTTTCATAAAAGTAGGTATTTGACTGCTCTGATTTTTCAGCAAAGTTTAATAGTGGTTCAGAAGGTTTTTTAGTCCCATCAGTGGTTCATAGTCCTCTCCCTTTTTTTGCTGTATGCATGTATAATTAATGATAATACATAATGATAATTAATGATACATACATATTATATACAATTCTGCTAGGAAAGTTCTAACACGTTACCTAACATGTCCTAGCCCCACTAAACAGAATCAGTCACATTAGTCTGGTTGAGCAAAACCATCTTCACTCCTGCAGGGCTGAACTCAACATTTCCCGAACTGGTGAAAATCATTTTCTTTCCAGGCCCTTTAAAGCATAGCTGGCTCCCCTAGGCTCACCTATCAGAAATCTCACTGTAAATCCTCATCTCCATATCGGACTTGAATGAAGGAGAGGCGTATTTTACAAGACAGTGTTTCATCTCATGTCAGTTTTTCTTCGTGACCTTTTACTCTCCATGGGAAAGGAGTGTTTGCGTCTTTGGGAATGGTAGAGATGGCTCACATTAACATCAACACAGCTGTTTAAAGGTTCAGATCCAATAATTCCCAATGGCTTTTTTTCGGTTTCTCCTTTGCTATCATCTTCTTCACTACTTTTTTTGTGCTAGCCACAAATTTCAAGTGGTAACTCACCATGCATGACCTGAACCTTCCACTTAAAGGCATTGTCAGTTCAGAGGGCTGGAAGTCCAGTTTCAAGGCTTTTAGTGTTGGATCAAAAATGTAACAGCCCCATGGCATGGGGAGCTAAATGTTGTGTAGGCTCATTTTACCACTTCAAACTCAGATGATTATGGTAGTGGGTGAAGTAGATGTTATCAAGCTCAGTGTAAGGTTAGTTATCATCTGTCCTGGAACCTGAATGAAGCTGATCCAAAAGGTCCAGTGTTCTACAGCAGAAAACTGCAGGACCATAATGACTGATGAACAGTTTTGTAAAAACTCTATTCACATATGTAAATCCAACAGATCAAAAGCCATATTCAAAGGAAATCAGTTCTACACCATCACCAGGAGTATCTTTCAGGGAACACAGCCAACCTTGTGTTTCTGAGTTACACTCAAATGCTCATCTCTGAAGGGTGGATCTCATCACACAGGCTGCTGAGAACTGCTCAACGTTGGCAACCGAAACTCCATATCAGTGGTAGGAAAGCATCATTTCACTTAATGACAATTGGTAACTCATCAGAGGAAAGACCTCCGTCATGTCAAAATCCAGCCCCTACATAGTATAGCCCCTTCTCAGTGCAGTTTGTTACTCCCAAGGTGGCTTTTTGGGCTAGTTAATGTTTAACTCAGAGCAGGTACCTTGCAACCCCTCCCAACACAGCACTAATCTGGTTATGATGTTATTATCAGGAGCTGCCGTCTTCATCACGCAACAGACAAGTTACTGAAAACACATGAAATTACCCCAAGAAGAGCCACATCAGTAAATGTGTGCTTAGTAGCTGCAATTCACCTCTTTCCTAAAAGCAGCAGGAAAGCCAGACCTAGGTTCCGATGGGTAGAGACTACTCCTGCAAACACTACTACCTCAGAGGAGTTTTGAGACCACAAAGTAACCTGAATCTCCCGGAGGTGCTACAGAGCAGTTGTTTCACAGAATCACAGAATCACAGAATGACCAGGTTGGAAGAGACCCACTGGATCGTCGAGTCCAACCATTCCCACCAATCCCTAAATCATGCTCCTAAGCACCTCGTCTACCCTAATCTTCAACACCTCCAGGGACGGTGACTCAACCACGTCCCTTGGGTTTTAACATCTCCCATAAGGCCTTAGCAGCAATTGCCACCACTCTGTAAGAAATGAAATGGTAAGAGAAGATG
Organism: Clamator glandarius; assembly: GCA_033459285.1. Taxonomy (NCBI): domain Eukaryota; kingdom Metazoa; phylum Chordata; class Aves; order Cuculiformes; family Cuculidae; genus Clamator; species Clamator glandarius. Next base: position 188,619 of record JAUNZM010000753.1, read on the forward strand.
AAGATGAATGTGATGAGAAGTTTGTATCACTCCCAAATGGAGGAAAACAGCTTGTACAGTTTAATCTTTCAGATTAAAAAACCTGCAAGCAAGTTCTAGTCAGGGATTTTGCCCTCCCCTCTTCCAACTTCAAAGCTTTGCATAAATGGATATCCCAAAAGCATGATTTGAGCATGTGAGCTATTTATGTAGTCAGCTACTGTAAAGCAATATTTGCTTAAACTACTTTCCATTAGTTGACTCTACATTCTCTAACTCTTACATCTTTGGAAAACAATTCCCAGACCAACATTGATCTGTTTCTAGACTTATAAGGGCAATCCTGCTTGCATTTCTTGGACATGGTTATGCCAACCACATCCTTCCCAACTCCTGTGACAGTGTAAAGCAAGCAAGCACAGTAACTCTTTCCTTTTCCCACTCAACATTTACTGCTTTTGAGGCTGTTTTCATGGACATTAACAACATAGACTTTACCAGACCTGTGAGCATCGGTTCTGTTTGCCCATGCTCCCTTTTCTGGACAGCAGCCTTTTCTTGGTGGGATGAGTCAATTCTCTTCAGTGCATCACCTGGCAAGTATGAAGCCTTGGCCTCATCAAATAAATGTGTATAGCACTCCTACAAGATCGTTTTTATCAATGCAGCCTATGTGTTGAAATAGTTTTCCTGTACCACATAGGAACTTTGATCTCCTGACTCCCAGTCCTGTGCCTTAACCACAGAGGAAGTTTGAAAATCTCCCACAGGGTTCTCCTCCCTTGGTCATGTCTCACAAACATCAAAATGGTATTGACATCCAGCATCACGTAGGCAGTGTTTCTGTTGAACCAAGACTGAGAGACTAACCCAGGGACTGAAGCAAAAAATTATTTCATCTGGGGCCTGGATGTTATCTGGACTCGTACTTGCCTTTATAAAGAATAAAATAGCAAACAAATTTCTTACTCCCAAGGGTCTTCCTCCTCTGACACATATAATGCCCAATGTTTGTCTTCTGACAGTGCATAAAAATCGTTAAACTGACTCCTGACATACAAAGTAGTTGCCATTTTCACAGTAAACAATTTTGATCTGTTCATAATAAACTAGAAAGATAAATTACCTGGCCACAGGATGGTATTTCCACTGAAGCAGGCAATGCCTACAATGTAAAATTTGGATCAGCTTCATGGTGGTTACAGGACAGATAACTAACTTTACACTGAGCTTGATAACATCTACTTCACCCACCAGTGTAATCATCTAAGTGAGTTTGAATTGGTAAAATAAGCCCACACAACATTTGGTTATCCTTGCCATGGGGCTGTTGCATTTTTGATCCAACACTAAAAGCCTTGAAACTGGACTTCCAGCCCCCTAAGCTGACAATGCCAGGTTATCCCAACAAAGGAGCTGCCTAGGATGTAAACACTGAGTCTGCAAACGGGATCAAGATGAAAGGTTTCCACAAGCCAGAAATACTAAAGAGGAAAAGGATCAGAAACAAAAGAACAAAGCAGTTCCAAAAGACTGGAGACACCCAGGGCCTCCTGTGTGGCAGGGCTTCCTGCAGAACGACACTCTACCTGATGGACAAGGGGCATCCCTTACCCGTGGCCTCCCTGCCTCTCAGGGACCACTGGAAGGATGTGGCCGCTGCAGATAAGAGAGGCAGACTTGCCTCCTCACCCTTCCATGTGTTCCCATCACTTCTCCTCTGCAATCCAGCCTCAGGCCTCAACATGTCCTGTTCTCAGTGGCCAAAGCGGTGGCTCTCTTTGAGGCTGTGCTTTTTTTGACAAGAAGCGTGCTCGCGGCTCAGTGGATCTTCCCTCCCTGCAACCAACATACAGCCCCTGAATCTGGGAGGGGAGTAGGCATTTGCAGTCTTGGGGGACTGCTAAAGAGGAACAATAAGAAGGACTCGAGGGCAGGACTGACTTAGCAATGCTCGTCTCCCAACCCCGTCTTACTGGGCCAGTGAATTTGGATGTGAAGCCACTTAATAAACCATAGAAAGGAAACTTTCATTGAAAAACAGCCACCGACAGCTTTTGGGCAGTGTGTGAGGAGGGAATTGCATTTGGCCATAAACCAGAAACACCGCTGGGCTGAGGTGCTATGAGACCTAGGTTCACCTGTGGTGGAGAAGACAATTTGTCCCACAAGACAGTGTTCAGCCACAGCGGTAGCATCCCCTCCCAGCAGATGTGCCGCCCTGGATGGAGCTGTAGGAAGGCACAAGAAGACTTTTGCAGCTCAGAACAGCAAGCTGCCTCTATCCTAAATTATCAGCAAGCCTTGATAGGGTCAGCAGTAGGTGAAGAGAAGTAGCCACCTGGTTAAGGAAGCTTTTATTGAAAAAGAAAGGATCTTGTTGAACCAACGCAGGTCCACACGGGAAAAGCAGGCAGCTGAAAAGCCTCAGTGTCTCCACTCTTATTGATTAAGATTTCAAAGGTATTGTCTACACTAAGCGTGGATGTCTCAAGTCACCTTCATTAGAACTTGATGGACAGGGTGCCATCGCAGAGTCTGTTCTGCTTACTAGAATCCTTTTTCAGAGAAGATAATAATGAATAGAGCATTGCAGGAATAGCAAATAAGCTGAAAGGACTCAATAAATCTGTTTGAGCATCTGCGGGTAGCTGAAGTATTGCCAGATCATCATCAAGATATGTCTTACAAGGTTGTTAAGACTCTTATTGCCGAGAGTTCACGATCCGCCTGGACAGGGCAGCCTGGTATTTAAATGTTTCTGAAGTTAGAAAGTATGAGGGGTGGGGTGGAGTGTCAAGTATCTCTGCTACAAGGAAATTCTTTCTTCTCCACCTGGTTTGGATAACTGTGGACAACTGGTCATTTCCCTTTTTTATCCCAATGTTTTGCATATTGAAAGATTTAGCATGGTGTTTTTATCCAGCTTTTCTGCATCAGACATTCCCACTCTTTTTGACCCCTCCTTCACGTCTGTTCTCTAACACTGCCAGAGACCTGCTTCCCTTTGTACTTTCTCCAGGCAGGATACTTGCGTCTTAGGAAATACCTAGGAGTACTCCAGTCTAGGCTATATTCATTATGAGGTTAAAATGGACTTTCTGCACTGAATGCCAATGAAACTGCCCCAGGAGGACACTTCTTCCTTTTGTAACTCATTATTATTGCTGAATTGTTTGGTCTGCGGTCCTCTCACCCCCGTCCACTAGCATTGCCTCATCAAGAAATTCTTACAGTATTTTTTGGCCCTGACTGCAGATAAAGAATTACACACACACTTGATTTCTTCATGAAGCTGCAGTCCACGTCTTCAGTTATATGCATCATGTACCTAGAAAAGCCAGGATTCAGTATCAGTGAGTAAATTGCCAGTATAGCCCACTCCTGATACAGAGAATTTTGTCCATTACACTTACAGGTGGAGAACTTTGAGCTCTAACAGATCTCTCTCAGATTTTGTCAGTATGGGCTTACCCTCAGATATGGTTGGAGGCTCTGCAGCCTGTCCTCCTAACTTTCACCTCTGCAGGAAGGAGCTCGGTCTTATTACACAGGAGACAACTCATTAGCCTCGAGGCCATACCCCCTCCAAATACATATTCCATCTGCTCTACTCCTCTGTATGTATCCTCCAGCTGTCTACTTGGTCTTTGTCAGACACATACCAGCATTGTGAAACTGCTCTTGAAGAGAACGTTTCACCCTGCTGGGCATAAATTTCATTTCTTTGCATGCCTGCCAACAATACTGACATTTGGATGTCCACTTCTCCATGCCTCAGCGATCATCTCCAGACAGGGCACCTTACAGCTAATTCCACAGCTGCACAGCCAACTAATAAACCATGTCTGACCACACTTGCAAGGGTAAGAGAGTGCCTGTTCCTTTGAAGGCATCTGGTCAAAGAAGCCATAAACAAGAACAGAGAGAAACAAACCTGACCAACACGTGATACGGGAGATTAGGATGAGAAACAACCAAGTGAGTCACACTAATTGGTAAGGACACATGGAGCACAAGAATGCTTATTTTGTCAGTCAGGAGGATAACAAAAGGGAGGTAGATAAACACACAGAGCCCTGAAACCTGAACAATTAACATTAATAAGCACAATAACCAGAATCGAAGCTGGTCAGTCACAGTAACTGACAGGCTAGCAAGAACTGGCAGGCAAATTAGGACTTTGCAACTGCCAGGGATGCAAACCTGAGGGTCCAGGATATTGGAAGGGGTCTGTGCCTGCTGATGTGTGCAGGGAAAGGGGGGGCAGGGAGGGGTAGAGAGGCAAACAGATAAGAGTATACAAGAGGCTGGTTGCATATAAAACAGGGCTGGTCAGTATGTTGGTCTGGCTGAACCCTGTCCCTAATCACCACCACCTGCCTTGTCTTCTTGATTTCTTAATCAACCTTCCATTAACTATCCCTTGCAGAACCACACTCTGTATCTCACATGCGCCGCAAGGACCGAGTGCTGGCAACGGGTGAGTGGGAGTGACTGAAAATGGGTGCCAGAGTTTCAGCATCACCTACCAGAGCAAGTGGGGGTCTTTAACCCCTACTGTGACCAGCCACATCAGTGTCTCTGGGATATATACACATTACTAATTGGACCCGCGAAGGGGAAAGCAGCAGCCACGTCACTCGACCTGAGCAGAGACCACAGGGCAGGCATACGCTTCATATTGTAAAAGGGCACCTGATACTCTTCAGCTATGATGGGAAGGGAAAGCAAAGGAGGAGGGTTAAAAATTATCAGTTTCGCCATTCACTCCTTCACAAAGTAGACTGCTTCCTTAGAAAAAAAATGTTTCCTTTTTGCATTTCTTGGAAGAAACACACTGATATTCCTTTTTTTTTTCTCTCTAAGCAAGTTGTACAACTTTTCCATAGTATAGTAATTCATAGCTAAACAGGGTTTGAAATTCAAGAATGGCAATTGAACTCTGTCTCAGTCCTTGGGCTTGTGGCATTTGGGCATGACTCAATCACCCATGAAGTCTCCTGAAAAGCTTACTACAGAACCTCTTTGATCAAGCTGGATGCCTACAGGGTGCTGGTGTTACCATGGCAAAGGACAGCAGACAACCACATGAGCACCTCTCTACTAGATTCTCTACTCTCTACCTCAGGAGAAATTCAATTCAGCAGCAAAGATAAAAGAGGTTGCTTAAAGTTTTGGGGGTTTGCAGATTTTAAGACTCAAAAAATACTCAGCTTTTTTTCATCAGCAGACAGAACAAAGCTGGAGGACAGGGCACAGGCCTGACTTTTGGAATGTGCAGCAAAATGGGGGTTTGGGACAGAAGAATTTATCACAAGAGATCTTCAATGCAAAATAGAGGCTCATGGATTTCAAACTCTGATATATTAAGAATACATAGATAGCAAAGTGCTAGTGCTTTGACACATACAAATCTTGTTTTCCTACTTTGAAAAACTAGTGCCTATGCTCTGTAGTAAACACATAATACATGTCTGAATGCCAATTGATTTCAATGAGTTATTCAAACAAGCTACTCCAGACACACAATGTTTTGTGATTAACCCTTGTAAAATGATATAATTTTCTCAGAGACAATATGTTATACGAGTGTCATATATATACTCTTCTACTCACATTCAGGTACTTGAAATCTGCCCCTCACACCTACTGAAAAGCAAGCTTCTTCCCAATTGTCCACGAGCAAATTTAGCTTTACTGACAACAGCAGCATTAGCAACAGACAAAGGGTACCTAATAGCTACCATTAACGTGGTGAGTAGACTTGCTCCGAGTTTATCATGCCTCATGTTCTACCTATAGCAATGCACCTAAAATTGGTGGAGCAGCACCAGAAACATTCAGTCAACAGCTGTAACCTGCAGAAAACATTTCTTGGTAGAGCTGTTGAACTGTTCATCCCATAGAAGAAACGCGTTACCGTTAAAAGACATACACTCTTTTTGTCTGTGGCAGAACTTTTATTGGAGGGAAATTATAACTTTTGCATTTACATGGCACAAATTATATACAGTACACTTTCCATGATAAGAATTATGATGCTGTTCACAGAAAGGTATCAAATTTGAGATAAATAATGCATAAGCTAAAATATACAAACCAGGGGTGGAGGTGAAACTATTGGCCATTTTTATTATCTATAGAAGAATTTCAAGGAATAATGTTAATTCAAAAAATTTTAACAAACTTCTAGTAAAGTTAATTGAAATATTTATAATACTATTCAGTTGTTGCACAGTATTTCCAATATACAATCAAGAAGATGCACAGAACACAACACTTAATATGAAAAAACCTATTGCACCCACACTTTAAAGGTTTCACTGCCTTTTGGATGCTGCACTACCATATTTATATAAACATTTACAACACTTCAGTAAACACAAAGGTTCTAAATGTAGTGCAGCATTATGGGGGACCACTTTCTGCTCTTAAATACATGTTAAATGCCCATATACTGTGCCATTTATTCTAGGCTGATGGTTTAAGCTGTAACCCTTATTTCCTACTGTGAGTAGCAAACACTTTCCTTACGTTCAGACAATTACCATCCCCTCTGACTATATATTCTATATTCCAAGCCCTAAACTGTCCTTGGCTTCACTGACATTTTGGCATTTTGCCTTAGTGCTTGTGACAACTATACTTTATATTATTTTTTTTAATGTCCTGTTAAGTAGTCCTGCGTAGAATCTGAAGCAAAAGAATCTGCATCTTCATTATCAGAATCATCACTACTGTCATCAGCTGCTGGCTCCCCAGTCAGTGCTATCCGAGCATAATCATCAGTATCTATAGACTTGCAGAAGTGAATGGCATATTTCAGTTTTTCCTCTAGTACTTGCTTACAGGAATATCTGGGCAGCTTCAGGAGAAAGAAGCAAGTGTATGACTCAGGAAGGAAGTGATCTGGAGGATTGTATTTATCCAATACCTGTTGAAAGCAAAAAGCATAGTATTTTTGATTCACTACTCTCCAAACCACAAATAAATATCAAAATAATACTTGCAAATATTTTTATCAGCATATTAGACTTGTGATTCTGATGCTGCATTCTCTTAAAAGAACAATGAAAAGCCCAAATCCATTTTCCCTACACTAAATAAATATAATTAGGCATATATGAGCTGCTTTGATTATGATTGTGTGCCTTCAGCAAATACCAAAACACGAGTTGACAACTGTCATTTCTTAATTTGGCTGAAATAATTACTGAGCTCAATGAAATACTAAGTAAATGCAAGCAAAACAGTTAATATGCCCGACAGTGGAAAACTATCTAAATCCAGAGAAGCAAATGGCTAGTATCTTGTTGTCCAAGTCCAGAGAGAAAAATATCTGCAGACATTATAGGTCTCCGTTGCACTGTGAAATATACAATGTAATGTGGATAAACAGTATAATGAAATCAGCCTGTTCTCTCATTACTTCATGCTACTGCCTCTTCACTATCAGCTTTTTAAAATGAAAAACCCACACCCCATTTCATACACCTTACCTGAATAACAAAGTCCCTCCCTCTAAAGTCTGCAATAGTCCTGGGAAGCCTTGTTCTGCCCCACACAAAACGCAGGAAAAGAGATCGCTCTGTATTGGAGAAGGACTCCATCACTTCCCAGAACCACTGTATCAAGGAAGCAGTTGGTTCAATGCCTTTGTAAGTTGCTACAGATTTCAGAAGGTGAAGTGGAATATCTGGGCTGCCACATACCTGAAAAACAAAACATAGTGATAGGCTACAAAATCTGATCAAACCAATTACAGGCGATTTGTTCACCCTATTCCTTTGAAATATTTAAACAGTTTTTATACTGACAAAATGAAAATTCAAATATTCAAGGTACTGTGCATACCCTCCCATTGCAATAATGCTAAATTTACATCTTCCCATCAGGAGACAATAATGAAGCTTCTTTCATATTCCTAAATCACATAAAAAATTAAACATTTTACTTGAGACAAATATCTCAAATTTGCCTCCTAGGTCCCTGTTTTGTGGGGTTTTTAGGCCTTGTTTGTTTCTTCCAGAAATAATTCAAAACATCACTGCTCTGCTATATCAAAATAACCTTAACACCACCAAAAGGGCAACTAAACATTTTTTCATCATTTCTTGGACAAAACCTTTACAATCGCGTAACGAGTATTAGAAGTAGTATTTAATTTGGGTTTTTAATTAGTAAGAAATAAGTGAAGAATCTCACTCCCAATTAGTTAGCCTGACAGAAGTAACAAAACAGAAATTGATACCATAGTTTCCAGTTCATATCCTGTAAAGAGCGAAAGTAGAGGAACTGGAACAACACGGGCCATCCCCTCACGAACTGCTGCAACTTGTTCATCGAATTCGTGAAGTCTGCAGAGACACATTTTCAGAGTTTCTATGAATACCATTTCTAGTAATTATTTCTAGCAATTACTGTAATACCAAGGAAGTTTTGACCGCCCTTCTCAATCCTCCAGCTATGTGCCAAGGAACATTAATAAGCATTTATCACACAAGATATATGATTTATACCAGTTTCTACACCAACTCATACTGCAAGCAAGCTCAGTATGGAGAGACACCTCCCAGTGTTTAGGATATTTTATTTCCAGTATTATTCATGTGCTGTGCCTGGCAAGAACAAACCAACGTGTTCTTTGGAACAATGTGTTCTTTGGAAAAGAACGGCTGTGGTTTGAAACTCTGCCTTCCAACATTCTCAACACTAGACAGACATTATGGTAAAAGAAAAACAGGTTCTGAATCAAACACGATATCTGAGGACAGGAGCTGCTGTATTTCAAGACAGACAGATAAGTAAAACACACTGCTGTTTCTGCTGCCACCCGTGACTTGTTTTGCAGTTTTTTATCCTGTCAGATAATTTCTGAGATGTTTTACAGAGCTCTCCAGAGCAGAGATTCACATCACTGACAAATTCTGTCCTCAGGCTTGTCATCACCAAAATAAACAAAGATGTCAGGACAGACAGGGTTTATGCATTCACTTTTTCACATGGATTCTATTCAGGTGCTAGTTTTTCTCTAGAGGGCTTCATATAATTAAAAAAAAAAATGATCCTAATCTAAACATTTAAGTTTCTCCCAAAGGATTTTGAATTGTAAAATGCTTTAGAACTGCTCACATCCTTTGAGGATAACCACTATAACTGGCAAGAGAACAAAATCTTTTATTCAAAGTAATGTAACATTTTGTAGAGAGATTATCATTTACCCATTCCAAATAAAATACCTCTCTGCTGTCAAAAAAAGGCTTAAGTACTGGTTCATAACTATTTATAGAAAAAAAAAAGAAACAACACACAAATCCACAACAAAGACTGTAATTCAAGTATACTATAACTTCAAACTACTAAGCAAGTACATAGTGATGACAGAGTCTTGTTCAAGCATTCTCTAGAACACTTAACTGTGGTGGAGAGAATAAAACAACTGTGAATCGGTTTCTTGTTCAATTTATCTCTGTTTCCGTAGTTCAACAGGCACTAGGCCCATTGCTTCCCCTAAGAAGACGTCTACAACTGCTCCTTAGATGTACTTTTCTAGGGCCGCTGTCCAGGTATTTAAGTAACCAAGGGCCTTTTGTCCTCAAACACTGGACAATTACTTCCTACTGATTTCAGCATAATGTTCAGCTTTTGACAACTGTGGATGAGTTTACTTGTCTGTACATAGATGTCAGACTTATTTTCGGGTGTCCAGGGAACGAACATTTTGTTTTCTGCATTCCAACTTGGGTAAGAATATAACAAGAACTCATCCGGGAGCAGTAGTACTAAATCTAAGCTTTCTTCGCAAAGAACTTGATGATCAAGTGATTGTACAGGAAGAACTAGATGGTTGGGGCATTTCTCAACCTATAAAACCAGCTGCCAAAACCGGTCTGTCAGGACAGCTATTAAAATCTAGAGCCATACCTGCTACTTTCATTATGTTTCCTAAAAATTAAGTTTAAACTTTCAGAGAGATTAAAAGAAATCAGAAAATCAACACTATAATCACATGAAAATATTAAAATACTTGTACACAGGAGGTTAAAGTAGTATATTGTTTGAAAGCTTTTACATATCTTTTAAAAGAAAATGCTTGTTCATGTTAGTAAATTGAATAACTTATTCAACAAACCTGTAGTTTATTGCCAGCCTCACGTATTCAGCTCTATTATCCAGTGTAATATGGGTGTACTTGGAACTCAACTGAATATCTTGACCACTTGCATTAGGCACAGTGAATGGGAGGCTCATAGCTTCAAACTCTTCTGAAGTAGCTTCATTGTCTCGAATGTACATAAGCCCGGGAATAAAATCTTTATCAACCTTTTGAAAATAACAAGGCCAAGTTAAAGTCTGTTTACTACCACTATACAACAGTGTCTCTGGCATACCAAAAGTAGTGCATCAAATGCCATCTTCCAAAAGCACTCTCAAATGTCTGACCACAACCCATTTAATGAATTTCAAAACTAGAAAATGTCCTACTATTTTGTACAAAATTTCATTATGCTGGGATGTGGGAGGGTGCATGTGTTCCAGATTTCAATCCTTTTGGGAAGCACTTGCCAAGAAACTGTATTATATAAGAAAACGGATTTAAAGCTTAAAAACATAATCACATCTACAAAGTCCAATGCTGGTTTGGGTACAAAAGGAATCCCCTTACTGACAAGTGAATGACTCCCCGCTTTTATGTTAAGTATATTTCTAGGTGACAGTATTTGAGAAGGAACTCTTTGTAACAAAGATATAATTCTTACTCCACATTTACTGAGCTCAGTAAACAGAAGCTGAAAGTTTGTGATGCTCAGTCTGTTGGCACAAACTACTTTTAGTAGTAGTTTGAACTTATTTTCTTTTACTTCAAAATAGCGTAGGTGTGTGCATCCAATCAGTTACTGCATTTTAGCACAACAGACAGTAACAGCTATGGAAAGTAGTTCAACCACAAACACTTGTCTAGTCAACTCACAAGAAGATTTAAGAATTCTCTAGAACTCAAATAGCTTATTCCTGAACTACCTGTAAATTTACAGTTTTAACAGTGAGTACAAGTCATCCTTATGTACTGGCTCATAATATAAAAGGTTAGACAAAATACAATTATATAGAAACCAAGGAAGCCAATTAATCAAGAAAAATTTATGCTTGAGTCCACCTGTCTTCTCTAAGTTATATTCTACTCAGAAACTTCATACTTACTTCACTGAGATCAGCAATTGTTAGGCTCATTCCTGCAAGCTGTTTCCACACTGGCTCAGCCAGGTTGAGGCTTAGAGGGCTCCCAGTCCGGATAGCAATGCCCAAAAGTACACCTGTAAGTTTAAACATAGTATTTTTTCATTTTTTTTGTCAGATTCACAATATGCAAGCACAATGTCACAATGTTAACAAGAAATTACCAAGAAAACGAAACATGTTCATATGCAAAAGTGACTTGGCTGCAGGATTTAATAGGAAACAATCTCTGTTTGCACCAGATTCATCTCTTCCATTTGGTGTCACAATTAACAAAGGGGTCAGTCCGTTCTGAAGCTCTTCACACATTTCTGCTATTGATTCACTGTAACCTCCACCGCAATCGTCCACGGATTCACCTTGGAGAAGAAAAAAGGCTCAAAGTGAAATGTCACTTCACAAAAAATCCAAACCAAACAATGAAGTATTGAAACAAATTCTATTTTCTTTCACAGGGATGATTGAGTAAACAAAGGTTTACTAAAAGCTACGCTGTCATATCTGTTCATACGAAATCCCTTTATGTTTTGCTTTATAACTGGATATTTCCATTTCATTGTGAGCTGTATTATGTAGATTATACAACATAACACAATGCCAAAAATACTGTTTTGCTATAGTGTAACCATTTTTGTGTTATACACTAATCGAAATAAAAAAGAAGTAGGATAAGAGAGTCAAAGCAACACAATCCTTAAGAGACATTTAGAAGTAGATCCATTTTTTATATCTTTCAAAGGGCAGAAAGAATGGTTCTTCAATCTATTTTTCATCTAGAAGCTTGAAGTGATGTGAATTGTAAAAACAATCAGTTTGAACAGAGAGGGACTGGTGGGGGGTGTGAAGGTTGGAGGACGCTTGGGGCAAAGCGATCATGAGATGATAAGAGTTCTCAGTGCAGGGTAAGATGAAGAAGGAGGTTAGCAGAACAGTCGCCCTCAACTTTCAGAGAGCAGACTTTGGGCTGTTCAGAAGGCTGGTCGGAAAAGTCCCGTGGGAGGCGCTCCTTGAAGGCAAAGGTGTCCATGAGGGCTGGGCGCTCTTCAAGAAGGAACTCCTAGCAGCTCAGGAGAAAGCCGTCCCCAAGTTCCGGAAAAGTAGCCGGAGGGGTAAGAAACCAGCGTGGTTGAGTAGGGAGGTCCTAAGAGACATCAATAGGAAGAGGAGGGTCTACGACCTCTGGAGGAAGGGGCAGGCATCCCGGGTGGACTATAGGGAGGAAGAGAGAATGTCCAGGGAAAAAGTCAGGAGGGCTAAGGCCCAACTAGAAATGCGATTTGCCAAGACTGTGAAAGACAACAAAAAGTCTTTCTACAAATACATCAACAGCAAAAGGAGGGCTAGGGAGAATCTCCAGTCCCTAGTAGATGCAGAGGGAACAAGAGTAACAGGGGATGAAGACAAGGCTGAAGTGCTCAATGCCTACTTTGCCTCAGTCTTTAACAGTAAGGAAAATTGTTGCCCGGCTAGCTCAGTCGGTAGAGCATGAGACTCTTAATCTCAGGGTCGTGGGTTCATGCCCCACGTTGGGCGCTTCGCTTCCCATCTATAAGAAGGGGCCCCCATCAATAAGAAGGGGCGCAGGGAGGATCCAGGAAACTACAGGCCTGTCAGTCTGACCTCGGTACTGAGGAAAGTCATGGAGCAGGTGATCTTGAGTGCGATCAAGAAGCACTTGCAAGAGAACCGGGTGATCAGGCCCAGTCAACACGGGTTCATGAAAGGCAGGTCTTGCCAGAATAATCTGATCACCTTCTGTGACCGAGTAACTAAACTCTTGGACGAGGGAAAGGCTGTGGATGTGGTCTTCCTGGACTTTAGTAAAGCCTTTGATACAGTTTCTCACAGCATTCTGCTTCGGAAACTGTCGGCCTCTGGCCTGGACGGGTGCACACTCTCCTGGGTGAAAAACTGGTTGAATGACCAGGCCCAGAGGGTGGTGGTAAATGGAGTTAAATCCAGCTGGAGGCCAGTGACAAGTGGGGTTCCCCAGGTCTCAGTCCTGGGTCCAGTCCTGTTTAATGTCTCTATCAACGACCTGGATGAAGGCATTGAGTCCTCCCTTAGCAAGTTTGCAGATTACACCAAGCTGGGTGAAAGTGTGGATCTGCTGGAGGGTCGGGAGGCTCTGCAAAGGGACCTGAACAGGCTGGACTGCTGGGCTGAGACCAACGGCATGAGGTTTAACAAGGCCAAATGCCGGGTCCTGCACTTGGGGCACAACAACCCTAAGCAGAGGTACAGACTAGGAGAAACCTGGCTGGAAAGCTGCCAGGAGGAGAAGGACCGGGAGGGGTGTTGGTTGACAGCTGACTGAACATGAGCCAGCAGTGTGTCCAGTTGGCCAAGAAGGCCAATGGCATCCTGGCTTGTATCAGAAACGGTGTGACCAGCAGGTCCAGGGAGGTTATTCTCCCTCTGTACTCGGCACTGGTGAGACCGCACCTCGAGTACTGTGTTCAGTTCTGGGCCCCTCACCACAAGAAGGATGTTGAGGCTCTGGAGCGAGTCCAGAGAAGGGCAACAAAGCTGGTGAAGGGGCTGGAGAACAGGCCTTATGAGGAGCGACTGGGAGAGCTGGGGTTGTTTAGCCTGGAGAAGAGGAGGCTGAGGGGAGACCTTATTACTCTCTACAACTACCTGCAAGGAAGTTGTGGAGAGGAGGGTGCTGGCCTCTTCTCCCAAGTGACAGGGGACAGGATGAGAGGGAATGGCCTCAAGCTCCGCCAGGGGAGATATAGGCTTGAGATTAGGAAAAAATTCTTCATGGAGAGGGTGGTTGGGCATTGGAACGGTCTGCCCAGGGAGGTGGTTGACTCACCTTCCCTGGAGGTGTTTAAGGTGAGGGTGGATGAGGTACTTAGGAGCATGATTTAGGGATTGGTGGGAATGGTTGGACTCGACGATCCATTGGGTCTCTTCCAACCTGGTTATTCTGTGATTCTGTGAATCCTTGCAGTAAAACCAGTTAGCCAGGACTATTAATCAATTCAGCTACTTGAAAAACAGGTTTAGGTTTTGCAGAATGTTTTTTACAGGCAAAAGAGTTGTCCCCAGAATTTCAGATTAATTACCGACATATTTACACTAGTCTTGCGGACTTTTATAAAATAATTTTAAAAGGCTTTTTTTTTTTTTTACTTCCTTGTATTTTAAGCACCTTCCTCTGCCTACACATGTGCATTGTTTTCCTATATCCCTGCCTTCCTTCAGGCCTTTTTACTTACAAAAAAGTAAATCCGAAGAAAATGGTAAAGTGCAAATCCTCTGACAACAATAAATGGACAATCCTCTTACCAACAAACTTGACTTTCCAAACACGATGAGGAAGCAGCAGGCTATCAGGGCTGAAGGAACTCATTTTAGCACACATCTGCCCAAACACTGACTTTGTACCATCAGGCCCAGCCAGTCCTCCTTTACTTCTAGAACGTTTTACCTATTGGAGTAAGCACATTATAAAAGTCACTGTAAGAACATGTTCCAGTTGGCATTGCTGTACAGATCAGACCAGATGAATATTTATAGAATACTAACACGTTCACTGAAACAGTTGCAGATGTCCACAAGGTATCTTGTACATGCAACACATAGAGGAAGAACCAAATTTCAAACTATTAGCATCACAATGTATTTCAGTACTGGTCAATATACATTCCTAGATACCGATATCACAGACTCCAATTTACATAGCCTGATCCTCTCCAGGACACTGAAAGCACTTAAGATCTCAGGCTATTAGAAGCCCAGAATTATTTCAGAATCACAGTATGGCTGAGGTCCCAATGGAGCTCCAAAGGTCATGGAAGGTCAACACCTCCTGCTCAAGCAGGTCCACCTACAGCCAGCTTCCCAGGACCATGTCCACACAGCTTTCAAATATCTCCAACCACAGACTCCACAACTTCCCTGAGCAACTCGTGCCAGTGCTCGGTCACTGTCACAGTGAAAAAGTGTTGCCTGATGGTCAGAGGAAACCTCCTGTGTTTCGATTTGTGCCCACTGCCTCTGGCCCTGTTACTGGCCACCACTGGAAATAGCCTGGCTCCCTCTTCCTTGCACCATCCCTTCAGGTAAGCACAAATATACATTAATGAGGTGATCCCTAAGCTTTCTCTTCTCCAGGCTAAATAGCCTCAGCTCTCTCAGCCTTTCCTTATAGGAGAGGTAGTCCTGTCCCTTAAATATCTTCATGGCCCTTCCATGGACTCCCTCCAGTACATCCATGTCTTTTGCATCGCAGAGCCAAGAAACAGATCCAGGATTCAAGGTGTGGCCTGACCAGTCCTGAGCAGAGGGAAAGGATCACCTCCCTCAACCTGCTGGCAACACTCCTCCTAATGCAACCCAGGACACCCATTAACCTTCTTCACAGCAAAGGCACATTGGTGGCTTGTGTTCAATTTGGTGTCCACCAAGACCCCAGGTTCTTTCCTACAAAGCTGCTTTCCAGCTGGGTTACCCTCAGCATATACTGGTGCATGAAGTTGTTTCTTACCCGGTGCAGGACTTCACACTTCTTATTGAACTTTATGAAGTTCATGTCAACCTATTTCTCCAACTTGTTGAGGTCCCTCTGGATCACAATATGACCCACTGGCATATTAGCCACTCCTTCCAGTATTGTATCATTAGCAAACTTGCCAAGAATCCACTCTGCCCCATCATCTAGATTATTAATGAAGATGTTGACCAAGACTGGACCCAGTATCGACCCACAGGGTTCACCCCTAATTACTGGCCTCCAACCAGACTTCATGTAACTCATCATCGTTCTCTGAATCTAGCTGTTCAGTCAGTTTTCAACCCATCTCACTGTCTTCTCATCCATCCCATACTTTGTCAGCTTGTTTCTGATATAAAAATAGGTCCGCAACTTCTGCAATAGGTCCTGTCTCTCTGACACAGCAGTCTAATTGTCAGTGATTACTATAATTGCCACCACTTTTAAGTACTGCAAATTTCAGTACCTCTGTTACAGAAGAAATTTTTCAACTAATGCTTGGATTGGTACAAATATGAAAAAGTGTTTGGTTATCTCATTGCTCCCACATGTCCTGACCTGACAATGGTGAATGACTGTTCTAGGCAATTTCTATGACCTGACATAGTTAAAACTACTTGAGACAACTTTGGTTCAAATGCAGTTGACCACAATGATAGTGATTACTTTTTTTAATGAAACTAAAAATTCGGAGGTCGATTAGCCCTTAGCAATTTTACTGTTAGAGCTGAAAATACACAAAACCAACAGGTATGTTCATTGCAGCTAGGCAGAATGATCCTTACCACTTCAGTTAACAACCTAGTGGGCTTTCTTCCCTAGATAAGGAATTTTACATTTCCTCAACCAGAATACCTTACTTATCTTTACTTTCATTTTTCATCTCTCCCTACTCAGGATTGGATCTGTTTGTATTTACAAGAAAATGGAAAGACAGAGGGGAATGAAGGATAAAATTGTTGAAGAAGTTTTCTTCTCCTCTTTCTGAAGAAGCAGTCAGTGTCTTGGTAAACTTACTTTTTCTGGATTGCAACCCATTTAGTTAATGCATACCCATATTTGACAATCAAATTTTTAAGTTTTTCTTATTAAGACAGATTAGAGGATGTGTTACCAGTCAGAAAAATAAAGTTTTTTTTATTCATTAATAATAGTATTTAAACATGCACGTACAGTACTTACTAGGAGCCTCATAAAGTAAGTAAGCACTAACAAAATACATATATATATATACACACACACACACACAGAGTGTGGCATCTACAGAAAAAGCATACTTTCAGATTTGATTAAGATCCGTAAGAAATGTATACAAGGAAAACCCCAAGTATTTTGCCGCAAGAGATGCACACAGAATGGGTAAGAACACAAAAAGCATTTCAACAGTACAGAAGGGAAAGAAATGGAAATAAACAGAAGGCTGGAGAAACCAGAGGCATTTTTAACTCCCCTCGGCGTACTGCAATTTATATTCTCAACCTGTTCTGACTGCCAAGGGATCCCTACAGTGCGCATAGTTCACCAATATGCATGAGACTGTTCATTCACAAATAACCCAGACTCATCCCACTAATCTGTATTTCATTGCACTCCAATACACAGTGCATGTCAAAATTAAGTTCTGATGCTGCATATTTCTGATACTTTGGATAAAATATGCACCAGATTTCTTTCAGGTATTACTGAAAGGCTGACACAGTCAGGTCCTCCTCATGGATAAAATGTTCTGTATCCACACAAGCTGGATTTAATTCAACGGATTTCAAAGCAATTTGGATGCCTTATTTTTAAGTTGAGAAATCACTAAGTCGCCCCTTTAAAAAAAGGAAAGTATGGTAAAAGGTCTATGAAAGCAGCAGTTAAGTCACTATTTTTTAAACCCTAGACTTAAAACATAAACTAACCAAGTGATAACACAAAGGCAATCAATCTTGCCTGAACTGATTATGATGGCATGCACATTTGCTATCATACATATAATATAGCAACACAGAATTTTCATTTAACCTCATCATTTAGATCTAGGAATGGTTACAATCTGACTTTCAACAAAGCAATGTAACAGTACCATCAAGGATCATTGGCATTTCTGCCAGCACCTTAATATATTGCTTGGTGACAGAAACAGATGCCCATATTAAAGTTTATTTTGTTATCAGCAAAGAGTGAAACACTTCACTGAAAAATGGTAAAAATGCATGTTTAGGTCACAATCCAGCAAAGGTGTTTAAGCTTTTCATTGTATAGGTCTAGAGCACAGCACCTTGCTCATGTTTCCTAATCATCTTCTTTAGAAGCATAATGAGTATCCTGTGAAATTATTTTACTGAACAGGCTGAATAGGGTGAGATAAAACCCTCACTGAATACAGGCCTCATTAAAAACAATTATGCAGCATCTCAAGGTTTTAAAATACAGTTCCAACCTCCTTGCTGATGAGATAACTTTTTATCATAAAACGAGTTAATATTTTGATTAGAGTCCAAGAAGGATTTTCAAAAAACAGTCTGCCATCAGAAAATAGTTTGTAGAAAAACAGCTTTTCTTGGACCAGAGCAAAAGCAGAATACAGTGAAACATGGAAGAATCGAGTTTAAGAACTTGGCTCAGTGAATAAACACTTATTGTGAGTAGAATCATTGCAACAAAGGGGGAGAGGCATTCAATCTGTAGTCTGGTTAAAGCATTTTGAAATGATGAAGACCAAAATTTAAGTTCTTTCTCTGAATCTGAAGAACAAAACTTTGTATTTGTCTCAAGCAGCCTGAAAGTACCCACTGAAATACTGGCCATCCTGTGGGACTCTCTCCAACCCACATAACTCCATGTACTCAGGGGCTAAAAAAAGGTTTACAGAGAGATGACTTCTTATTAGTTGGACTCAGTTAAGAAAGAGAAATATGTACTGTTAACATAGAAGACAAAACTATGAAGAAAACAAACACGATCAAGGATAGGAAATCAATCTCCAGAAAACATAGTGAAGTATTCAGTGTTACTTCTAGAAGAGCGCAAACGCTCTCAACTGTAACTTGAGGTTTCAGTTATCTATGTGCAAAATGCAATGCTACAAGAAAAAAACAGTATAAAAAGATGAGTAGAGGAAGATTATTCTACACAAGCAGACAAAAAGAGCTTAGTCTGATCAGCGTATGAAAATGGAGGCTGTTATGAAATGAGTGTTCTTTAGAAGTACGCTTGTTAAGGGAGAAAGCAATAACCAGGAAGGAGGAAAGCTATTTAAACTGAAGTACAATACTCACATAAGAACAAATAATTCATTCATTGATATGCTATCCTTTAAAATCAGATCATTTTTTAATCATCATGCTACTGAGATTTCTATAACCCACATTTAATAAGGAGTCCTAGGGAGGAGGAAGAAAGTATTCTTAAAGTGGGATTTCATATATCTGTAAGTGTGACATTCCTCCTGTGACAGTAGAGAACACTGAACCAGGAGATACTTTGCAATATTACATTCCTGAAAGAAGACATCCTCCTTAATAACTGAAATGTTTCCCTTTTAAAAAGAGGAAATTTCTTTCAACTGCTGTGATAATCTCTCTCATCCAAAGGCAAGATATGATTTAACAGCACTATGAATGTGTCTGCCTACAGGTCATAACACACTGCTCATGTGACACTGCATGAGCTACACTGCTACTTAAATACTAAGGTAAATCTGATCTGCTACTAAGAGAGTCAGTAAGTGAACTCAAGCATGGAAGCCTTTTCTAGACATGTAACTGTTAGTTCACCCTCTGGCTCAGACTTCAACTACTTTTACTACACCTTATCAGAACAAGGCCCAGGTGCTGCTTTGGAACATATCACTTCATGACCGTTTCCGAAGAGAAATAAGGATAAAACCACATTAAGTTTGATTAATTCTGCCCTATGCAGTCTTCCAGCAGTGTCCTAAACTGCTAGCCCCCAAGCTACACCTCAAAGCATAAAACACCCATCCTCAATTTCACACTCCAGAAATACCAGGTCAGCACTTGGGTGAGTTGCAGTACAGCCATCACATTGTATTCCATACAACTTGAGCAAGAAAACTACATAAAAATACTGTGTCCTACACAAGGATCCCAATAGAAAAGACGCGGGGTCAGGTAGTTAGGGGAACGTCATCTACTCTAAAAGAATCTCATTCACATAAAACTTGACATCAAGACAACACAGCAGTGTTTGTCTTGCTTTTGTGCTGCCAGTTAGACAGCTGGTACTGGTACTTCCAAAGAAATAACTGAACAACAAGGTAAAATGAGGAAATATTTTAAAAAAACAAGTCCGCATCTGGAAAACAAGTTTAAATTAAAAACCCATCTGTTTTATAAGAAGATGAAGAAGTGAATTGACTGTACTATTATAATACAGAGATTGTAAGAAGAGTCTTCTGAAAGGGATTTTAAAGCCTGGCACCAGTTAAACTCAAAACTGCAAATAATATGATAATTCTTAACATTGACAATTAGCAGGTTTGAATCTTCAATTAAGTATTATAAAGGATCATACAGTTTAAGAAACCACATTTTCATTCTCTCCAAAAGCTAACTCAAGAAACTGTGACCCATACGTAGTACCATGTAATCAGGCCAGATTATATTAGCCTTGGCTACATCTAAGACAGAATTGTGTTATAGCAGTATTTCATCTGCCCCAGAAGTTATGAAAAGGGGAAGCCCTGCAGCTACCAGTTTTTCTAGATTTAAAGAAAGATTCAAATAATGAACTGGAATACAAGAAAAAGCTTATCTCAATTAACTCAACAGCAGAAAGAAGATACTAAGAAATGAGCTCAAAACGTACTCATGGCCTGCTTAAAGTTAAGTACTTGTACCGTGTTATTGGACTTTCTGAATTCACACATGCACACACAAAAATAAAAGTAATGGGAAAATCTCTGGTACTCTCTTCAGATTCAACTTTCAAAATAATAAACTGAAACAAAACATTTTAATCACATAACATTACCACAAGAAATTTTAAATGCCCAAAGAAAGGGCAAAGAAGCAGAAACATTGGTTCTGTTCAGTAAAAGAAAAGTGATTAGTCTATTTTTTTAATATTTCTCTATTCTAGCCCTACATAGAGTTGGTTTTCTTACTTTTTGCAGGAAAAAAAAAAAGAAAATCACGATTGAAGGAAGGAAATGCACGAGGACTCCGTAACACCAGGCTTCAGTCCATTTAAACGAAAACAAATGTTTTACTATTCTATGTTACAGAAATATCTATGGAAAAAAGACATATCTGGCCTAAGGCACAATGCTACATTTTCTACCATCAATGATAAGGAAAAAAAGCCCTTTTAGTATCAAACTGTTCTGCAAGCAACATGACTCCATGTGATGACCAGTAAAGTACTAAAATTTATCAGCCCAACTTTTAAATTATATTGAATGGCCTTTTTTTACTTCCGGTTCTCTGTTACAAAAGCAACAGCTGAATACTTCATGTGACTGTTCAGAAAGGTAAGAAGAGCTTTAGAATCAGTACTCTATTAAATCATCTAATGTGGCTAATTTTGAGAAAGTGGTCCTTTGTCAAATAGAACATCACTCAGTAAAGTCTAAATCATTCAGTTACTATTTTAACAAGTGTTCCCTCCCCTCAAACAACTACACTGTGGATGAAAACATACTGAAATCAAAATAATCAACCTTTGCTACATTCACTTCTCCATCATTTGACTCTGACAAAAATTCAACTCTTCAGTACTTAGACATTAAACATAAAGGGACTGAAACATAAAAGGACTTAGCCAAAACTGTGAGCTAAACATACAGGTATTAAAACCAGAACTTTAGCTTAAGATACCTGTATTCTGTTGAGCTCTACAACTGGCCCATGCTGACGATCTCTCACCATAGTTGCTTGCACAACTTTTCTGAAAGCTGCCTCCTAAAAAAGAATACAAAGAATTACAACAGTGGCAAAACTGCAATCAAATAAGAAAGTTGCGCATAATTCAAAGATAAACATATTCTTAGTTCAATTTAGGAATAAAAAGACTCTCAGAATAGAGAAACTGAAATATTATCCTTCCACAATTTCCTTCTGAATACACACCAAAACACTAGAAAAGACATAACACCTCTGAGTCTTTGTTTACATGAAATGGAAACAAGCATCAAATACTTTTGAAATACTACAAATTAACAAAAGCAAGAGAAGATAAAGCTGTGAGATGTTAGGTAAGGATTGTGTTACTTGTGCTAATACACAGTCCAAATACTACAAAAGTAAAGAAGGAAGTCTGTCCTGTACCACTTAAAACTGCAGCTTGAAAGGTTGTACTGCACTCAGATTTAGTTATGAGCTAAGCAACGAACATGCCGCCAAGTTCAGGTATAAATTAATTCATGCCAGAATAATACATGCATATGGAAAATAATTAGTGTCAGAGAAAAACAATCAAAAAGACAAGATTATCTCACTATGGAAGGCAATAAATAAATATAAATATAAAAAATGAATTCTTCAGGCAAATTCAAGTACCTGAGGTTCTCTCACTAAATATTTGCATTAAATTTTACACTGTCAGTTTCAAGCAAGCTTTAAAAATACACTTAGATCTTTCGAATCTCTGAAGGTAAGCCTGACTTAAATGCCTAGATATGCATATTGCACCACAACTCAGTGTCTGGTTGAATGCTTTTGACATAAAATATGCCAGGTGTCACATTTTATCTTTCCGCATCTGTTCCACAGACTCACAAATTACATTGAATGTACCTCCTGCACACCCATTCCTATACTTAACATCATATAATTAAAGACTCCTTATTAACAGCACTAACTTATAAGTGTCACAAACAGAATAGCTTCGATTTCCCTTTCCTTCTTACAAATTTAGGTTTTGATGAAAAGTGTGTGGTCTTCTCTTGGTCTGTGAAGTGTGTATTCTGCTGGATTGCTCTACAACACAATATTATTGGAGTCTAGAAAGAGACCTTAAGACAATATAGGCGAAGAAGTTTAGTTACAGGCCATGTGTCTTATTTAAGGACAAAGAACAGCACTGTGGAGAGAAACTTAACTGCTTCTCTCTTCAAATATATCTCCCAGCAGATTTTGTCTGTTTATGTAAGGTTATCAATTTTTGTTAGACAAGTTACTATGACAGTGAGAAAATTCATATCCAAAACTCGTGATCATACTGAAGGCAAGTCATGTTTTTAAAGGCTTTCCAGATCTAAAGTTTTGAGTAAGTGTTGTAGCCTTCAGACATTATAATTACCCAGAATTTCTCATGACTGACTTCACATACAACTAGAAAAATCCACTTTCTTTACTGAATTGAGATCGAACTCCTTACTTTTAGCCTAAAAGTTTGTATCTGCACATGGCTTTGGATCAACTAGCACATCACCTAATCATGACAACTGAAACAAATAAGCAATGACCATCTCATACCTATTTTATGTTTTTCTTCCAGAATAACATTTACTGAATAGTCTACAAGAATTTGACAATACTACAAACTGAAGATTAAAGTGTAAAGTTATTTTTAAGATAATACATAACTGCACTATGACAAAGAACAGAGAAAAATAACAAGAACACATTCACAAAGAAAGAAGTCTGCATCATCAGCATGTAAATATCTGATACAAAACACAGAGAACAAATCAAGATACGTAGTTCTATTTTATTCAGAAACAGTTTGACCACTATATTCCACTTATAGTTACAAATCAGTTCCTTAAAAACATTCTGATAAATACCTTTCCCTGTGAAATCAGTATTCCCCGTAATGTGTCAAACCCAACTGAGGGTCCTTGGCCAGTTTCATCAAGTCTCCCTTCAAGATCAAACATTGGAATGCAAGGACAGAAGAGTTCAGAAATGTGGTGCAACAGCAGAAGTCTGTTTCTCAATGAAATTATGGGAATTTCCTGTAGATGATTGTACTCCATGGGAACCTATTGTAAGAAAATGTTACCAAAATGCATTTTAGCATTATCATATACTTTATTTTAATAAACACTATTTATAACATTTGTAGGTAAATGTGTACTATGAATTCACATATTTGCTTGTTCACTGTCAAAACTTAATACATGGAATTCAATTGTTAACAACTGATACTAATAGCTCCCCTTAAACTGAAACCACTATTAGAAACATGACAGTTAGACTAGTGTTGTTATTCCATAAATCACAATTCTCCTTATCCATAAACAGACACATTTTACATCCTGTCATCACAATACCCAGGCATTATAGCTGAAAAACGGTGTACTAAAAAAATGCTCTCAATGTAAAGAATGTAATGAAGAATTCCTTTGAAAGGCATAAGGTCTTCATAGCTGGAACAGAGAATTAAAATTCCTGTCAATTTGCAAACTAAGTTATTGTTCTGCATTGGATTAAAAATTGAATGAAGAGTTTTTCTCATCTCAGAAAATTGGAATCCTTCTTTGGAAATATGGAAGTTAAAAGTAACTGGCTTAAACTTGAAGCAAAATTAAAGCACACTGAGCTTATGCAGAGATTTAGAAAGGAAATATGCCTACTGAAAGATCAGCAATAAGCATTTCAGTACGTTTAAAATCTGAACGCAATAAGCCAAATACATTACCTGTGTAGGGAGCTTGCCAGCATTAGCAGGTTTACTGGTTGACCATGCTAAAGTGTGAGCTGAGCCACAGGCTACTCTGTTGATCTTTTTACCCTGAAGAGCTGCAACCAAGCGTGGTCTTTGGATGGCATTAGTGGTTCCATCTCCAAGCTGCCCTTCATCGTTATCTCCCCATGTATACACTTCCCCTAAACCAATAAAAATAATTAATTGTTCTGGCATCAAGACAGACGCTTTATGCCTTTTTTTTTTTTAATTTAATTAGCATTTATAAATCATTTAACTCAATGAGGCCTTGTATTGTATTCAAGATTTCTAGGATCGATGGCCAACCTGAAATCCACTATCTAGTGCAGATAAAACTGGACTGACGTGGTCTATGTACAGCAGGTAGCATAACATGCACTTATTTCCTCATAGTTTGTATAACTTAGAAGTTCTGTTCAGAACAGCAGGAAATGGTGGAGCAGAATAATAACAACAGATACACCAGAAACAGCCTTCATTTGATAGTTTCATAGCATCATAGCAAAAAAAAAAATGGTTAGAAAAGGCTCAACACTTCATATGAGAAGAAAGAAAAGATCCTGTAATGGGTTGTATTAGTAGACAGGACTGTTGCAAGATAATTGGAAATTACTTTTAAAATAGGAACCCTGTTTCTCCACATTCATTTTCTCCAGCTATATCCCAATTTACTAACACCTACAAACCACTCAATTATTGTGCAGACTTGTTAATTAAATGTGGGACTCAGTCTGCTACAAAGAATATTCAGCATCCCAACCTGCTCTGTACGATGCAATATTGTTTGTGCAGTGCTTCATTTAGCAAGTTAAACACCTCAGCAGGCTCAGAAGACCCTGTTAAAAAAACCCTCAAATCCATTTATTGTACTGCTTGACCAATCTGTAATTACTTTTAGAGGACTGTTTTTTTATTTGACCATCAGCATTTATGTAACTTGAACTTTTTTTTAATTAATTAAAAAACTTCCGCTGGTTTTATGTGATCATTTTAAATCAATGCCATGCTTGCTGCTCAAGAAATATGCAGTATCTGCAAACAGTAAGTATTTCCATGCATGTAAAGAACCACCATTCTTAGCAAGGACAACCTACCAACAGCCGACCAAAAACCAAAATTTCTTTTTTTTCAAATTCAGTGCTGAGAGCTAAGTAAATAATTTGATTTTTATACCATCTTCAGTGCAGCAAACACAGTGCAAAGACCCAGTAGCAATTGCAATGACTTTCTTTCCTTGCAGTCCCTGCACTTGTCGTGGTCTTCTAACATGGTCATCGGATCCATGGCCTAAGCGATGATAATCTCCTTTGCCCCTGCACAGAGAAAGTGAAACATTTCAGAACAGTGTTTTTTCTTGTGGAAAAAATGGAACTACAGACTGTGTCTAATATTTGGCCTGTAGATGTAGTAGCATCCTGGCTTGTATCAGAAACGGCATGACCAGCAGGTCCAGGAAGGTTATTCTCCCTCTGTACTCACAGAATCACAGAACAACCAGGTTGGAAGAGACCCACTGGATCATCGAGTCCAACTATTCCCACCAATCCCTAAATCATGCCCCTAAGTACCTCATCCACCCTCACATTAATCACCTCCAGGGACAGTGACTCAACCACCTCCCTTGGCAGACTGTTCCAATGCCTAACCACCCTCTCCGTGAAGAATTTTTTCCTAATCTCAAGCCTAAATCTCCCCTGGTGGAGCTTGAGGCCATTCCCTCTCGTCCTGTCCCCTGGCACTTGGGAGAAGAGGCCAGCACCCTCCTCTCCACAACCTCCCTTCAGGTAGTTGTAGAGAATAATAAGGTCTCCCCTCAGCCTCCTCTTCTCCCTCTGTACTCGGCACTGCTAAGACTGCACCTTGAATCCTGTGTTCACTTCTGGGCCCCTCAGCACAAGAAGGATGTTGAGGCTCTGGAGCGAGTCCAGAGAAGGGCAACAAAGCTGGTGAAGGGGCTGGAGAACAAATCTTATGAGGAGCGGCTGAGAGAGCTGGGGTTGTTCAGCCTGGAGAAGAGGAGGCTGAGGGGAGACCTTATTGGTCTCTATAACTGCCTGAAAGGAGGTTGTAGAGAGGAGGGAGCTGGCCTCTTCTCACAAGTAGAAGGCGACAGGTCAAGGAGGAATGTCCTCAAGCTGCACCAGGGGGGTTCAGACTGGACATCAGGAAATAACTGTTCACAGAAAGGGTCACCAGGCACTGGCACAGGCTGCCCAGGGAGGTGGTTGAGGCACCATCCCTGCAGGTATTTAAAAGACAGGTAGACGATGGGCTTAGGGACATGGTTTAGCAGCAGATAGGAATGGTTAGACTTGATGATTTAAGAGGTCCTTTCCAACCTAGTGATTCTATGATTATACAGTTCAATACCAAAATTGTTTCCAAATATTCAACATTAACGATGACTAGCTTATAAAACACAGACAAGACACTGCTGGTAGAGTAAAAATCCTTAAACCTCCAATACACTGTCCCTGCTTATCCTGTGTAAGTCTTTCTACCACTTTTGCAGGGGGTTGTTTGGGTTTTTTCCCCTCTTAAACGGGTCAGGTATTACAAGTATTCATCTGCAAAAACACTACGCTCACTAATCTCAGAGGCTGGAACTCTGTACAGTTTAAGGATATCTCTAATATCATCCAAACAAGGAAACAGGAAGATGTTAGGAAGGCATTTGGTTCAGTCTTTTCAAACACTTAAGTCTAGCAGTTGAAACTACATAATCTGGAATGGAGCAGGAAGATTAAAACAATAAACTAAAATAAAATTCTTGGACTATGGCCATCACAATTTTGATACTATATGACAATGCTATTTATGCTATCATCTTCCACCCTGCATGACACTTCAGGTTCACACTTCTACTTCCAGGGGGAGTTCTCCCTGGAACTTCGGCATCTTGCAGTGGTCAATGCCTGGAATGACAATTCCACGCTTAGACCTCCAAGACAAAATGCTTTGATTTTTCATTCAAATAGCATTGTAAAATGCTCCTCAAAGTGGTAGATTTCATTACTAATCAAGACAGAGGAACTCACTGTAGTTTGTTGTAGGGGACGGAAATCAAAACTGTGAAGAAAGTATAACATTTACTCCTGCTGCAGGCAAGGTTACATCTAATACCATCAAAATAAATAATACAAAATACTTACCATGTATATACAGCTCCAGATTTGGTAAGAGCCACAGAAAACTGCGATCCACATTCTACTTTAACCACACCAAGGCCTGTGAGGGAATCAATCTAGGAGAACAATATCAAATTAAATCAAAGTTAATTAAGGAGGCTACAGGTTCATAGTCTGCACTGTCTTAAGTAAAATATAATGTGTATATGTGTGTCAGCTTGTATTATCCATAAATGAAAACACAGATGTAGATCATATAGCAGAATTCTACTCTTTTCATTGTTCTACCGTCTGCTCCTTAAACACTAAAAAGAAGCTTGAAGATCATCTCCACTGTGTTTTGCCAACAGTTACTCAGTAATTGTTCCTTAGTAGAAATACTAAGGGTCTGTCTCCAATTAATCACTCCTAGCTTGTATGACATGGATTTGACTCTGCTGACATACTAAAAATATTTAAAACTCCAATATACTCTTCCTGTTTATTCTGTGCAGGTCCAGAAACAGAATGGAGACACCTTTATACAGGTAAAATGTGGTTCCACTGTGACACTCACACACAGTTCTCAAACACAAACAACATTAACCTTCATCACAAGTGCTGTAATTCAAATTAATGAAAGGAGGTTGTAGAGAGGAGGGAGCTGGCCTCTTCTTCCAAGTGACAGGGGACAGGACAAGAGGAAATGGCCTCAAGCTCCACCAGGGGAGGTTCAGACTGGACATAAGAAAAAAATTTTTCAAAGGAATGGTCACTGGATGCTGGAACAGGCTGCCCAGGGAGGTGGTTGAGTCACCTTCCCTGGAGGTGTTTAAAGATGGGTGGATGAGATGATGGTTTAGTGATTGATGGGAATGGTTGGACCCAATGATCCTGGGAGTCTTGGTCTTTTCCAACTTAGTGAAGTCATGACTTCAGCAATATTATGGAAATATATTAACATAAGGAAATATGAAAATTTCTTGGCAAAATGTAACATTCTGAAAGGAACCAAATTAAAATGAAAAATATTGCTGAAACTAGCAATCTTCTCTAAAGAAGAAACCTTCAAGTGCAACTTAACAATCAGCATAAAATTTAAAGACTTATCATTGTAGCCCACAAAGCTCATACTTAACAACAATCAGAAGAATCCTGATGTCCCAGGGAGGGTGGAAGTTTGCACATATTAACAAATTTGTCTTTAGTGCTCCCCATCAACCTCATAGCTTCTAAAACAATGAAAAAAATGCATTCTAATACCTTCATTGGTACTTTACAGCCATCACTGCCACCTCTCCCGAGTTTCCCATAATCTCCATCACCCCAGGACCAGACAGTATCATCATCAGTCAGGCACAAAGTCTGTGCATCTCCACTGCCACAGGCTATGTCGATCACACGGTAGCCCTGGAGTGCTTCCACCTGTAAGGAAATCACTTATTTTTGTTCACAATAAGAGACTCAGTCATTTAGTTTCAAACAAGACGACAAAGCCAACAAGGAGAGGTGCTTCACTGGAACAGCAAGCCTGAAACATCACAGGAAACAGCAAATGAAGGAAAGTCAAAGGGCTTTGCTTTTTTCAAACCAGCAAAACTAAATCTAACTGTGTATTTTAAATACTCAATTATTTTTAATTGGTGAACTATTTAAATTGGTTTGATCTAAAAATTCAGGGAAAACAATTCATGCAAAACACGTAAGGTTATCAAAGACTACATTCTGATTAAATAATTCCATGCTCTCTGGCCAAGTACTACATAAATATACAGAAAGAAAAAAAATGTTATTTGCAAATACTTTTTTACTAGTTTACAACTTTCAAACACTTGAATCATAATCTGAATTTAATCAAACCTTCTGAAATGCTGCCATCTAGCAATGAAGTTCAGGATTCGGAGTCACAAAGTAAAAGAATGGTAACCCATATATACCACATCCTCCCACTCGCATAAAATAGATTATAGCCAGCACAATTCATCACTCAAAGCAGCATCGAACCCCACGTGCTTCAACTCACCTACAGATTATCTATTTTCATACTAACCAAGAACATGGAGCAGGGGGAAAGATGTATAAAGATGTACAGGAAAGGTGGATACAACTTGGTTGGGGGGGTGGGAGGGAGGTGAGGGGACAAGTGAATAAGAAAATCTGGATACAGGTGTTAAGACCCCAAAGTGGACTGAGAATATAGGATACCTCGCTCCACAAAGTCATGTGCTGGAAAAGTTAATGCTGGCATGAATAGAAATATATGCACAGAGCTATAAATAAAAATGACCAACTAACATTCTTTTTCATTCAAATAATCCTTTGATATATTTTCAGCAAGAGAATTATTATTTAAGTTCTCACAGTCTAGTTCACAGGAGTACACAGGAGTTCACAGGAGTACAAATGTCTGAATTACAATCGTCAGCTAATCAGTGTGCTCATTTTTTTACATTCCGTACTGTCCAGGTTCTCAGATTTACCACAAAAGAATCAAACAGAAACAGCTATCTTCATCAGTAATTGCAAAACTCAAATTTCTTTTGCAATACCAATTAAATACCGCATAATTACTTAGGTTAAATTCTCAATTATTATATTCATATATATTATATATTATTTCTATACATTCGTACGTATTACGATGAATTATATATTATAGGGCATATTACAATACATAATGTCTTATATTATGTTAATTTAGTATATTCTTATTAATTTAGTACAAATGTAAGTAAGATCTCAGTATTCAATCACGAGAATTGAGTGTAATTATAAAGTCAGGAAAAATACGCAGTTTGCAAGTAACTAAGTGGCTATCACTGTAATCACAGGTATATTTTCCAATAAGTAAACAAAGAGATCCAGAAGACAAAGAGCTTATTTCTTACTTTCAGTGCAAACTACTCCTGTTAAGGGGTGGAATTTACTTACTGAGGGGTGGGGTGTTTGACTTGGGTTTTTAAAATGTTCTGTAAAACTAATTCCTTATAAGCTGTTTAGTGACATCTAGCAAAGTGATGCAGCTCCACTTCCACTTATTTCTTCCAATTAATTCCTGTTTTCTAAAGCAATATTTCATTTCCTACAAATACATGCCACCAGATTGTGTTTTCATTATTTGCATGCAAAAATGTAAGAAGTTATGTATCAGAAGAATAAGAACTGGCCTATGACTGTATTGAACTTCAAAGGTTTCTTACCAGTTTAGGTTTTAGTTGGTCCTCACTATCTCCATGCCCAAGGCGCCCGTATCTTCCCTTTCCCCACGTAAAAAGGTCTCCTGCAGCTGTAATACATGCACTGTGTGCACCCCCAGAAGCGATGTCAACCACTTCTATACCTCTCAGAGATTCAATTACACGAGGACGATCACAAGGGCTGAAATGAAAATATATTGTTGTGGTGAAACTTTTAGAATAGACCATTCATGTTCACCATAGTAAAGAAAGAGGTTTTTAATAAGTACAAGCACACCTAAAGTAACTGAGTATTTCTTTTTGCTCCACTTTAATATCTGAAAGATTTGTGTTTAGTCATTCAGAAATATTTTTAGAAGCCTATAAAAGCTAGAAGTATTTTACAGTATGTTAAACAATAGCATTACAGGTAAGCTGAAACTACAAAACTGCTTCAGTTAAAAGCTAGTCAAAGCTAGAAATTTACCCTGGAAAATCAGTCCACTTTAAGATATGTTATCAAAAATTCTAGCATAAAATGTACTGTTGCCCCCCGTGGAGTTTGGCATTCCTTTTTCTTTTTGAATCAGAATATTGTAATCTTGAATGCAACAGAACTTCTTTTATGTAGGTAACAATAAATATGGAGATCAGAAGCAGAATGGCAGGTTAGCTCCCTAAAATGCAAGACAGATACCAAAGGAAAGCCCCTGGACTTTACCCTCCACAGATGTGTTAGAACACAATAACTAATTACAGAAATCAGAGTAATTGTTTATTTGAAGAAAATATTTTGTGGTTCTCCAATTTCGACATTTAAATTGCCACATCACTACTTAACACTGACTTCTACATAAAGGCTTCAAAAATATGGCAAATATAAGTATTCACTAATAGTTCCTATAAATAACATTTCAAAGTGTTGCTTACCTTCGGTTGCCATGACCAAGCTTACCATCTTCTGCTTCACCCCAAGAATAAACTTCTCCCTCAGAAGACAATGCCAAACAGTGTTTTCCACCCGAGTTCACAGCAACTTTCTTTATAAACACATGTTGAATGGATTCCAGTAAAGTTGGAGTAGAAACTGATTCTGTTCCTCCAATTCCAAGCCTACCACCAGCTCCATATCCAGTGGCATACAGCTTTAAAGTCAAGAATAAAATTCAGTTTTGTTTAACTCTTGAAGAACGTTCACTAGAATTGCAGAGACTTGTTAATGCACGTATACTAGAATTCAGTTAAAGTCTGAAAGAAGTTTCTTACATCCCTCTATACCCTCATAAAATAAGTAGTATTTTGTATATTTCACAAAAAAATATGACAATATAGCTACATCCAAGCCAGTATGAAATGTCACTGACCTAACAGATTGCATTTTAAATCCTAAGACTGCTTTTGTGAAAGTATCACAGTTCCATGTGATCCTGTAGGTCTGTCTCAAACATCACTATCCTAGTTTTCTTTCATCTGTGGAATATTAGCACCTAAACACAGTTGCTTCTTCCCCTCCCAATCGCATAAACAGAGTTTTACGTACTGCTTTTCACTCTGTTTTTGTCTATCTGAAAGTAAATTCTCTCAAGAGAATGTTATCAAGCAATGTCATTAATCTACCCCTTATTCTTCTGTGAATCTTCAGCAAGAATGATACTGACTGCTGAAGACAAAATCATTACAATATCTCACTAGACGGAATTTAACTGTTACAAAAAGCACTAGCTAAAATTCTCAATCATATTCTTAAGACAAAGCTGCCATATGTATCAAAATAAATACGCTTACCAAATTCATGAACTTTTTTTTTTTCTCCTATACATTAAACTTCTGCATGGTGTTCCTTTTCACTCGGTATTTAAGCATCAGCCAATCAGATCCTGCAATATCTAGCTTACAGGCATTCAGGCAATTATGAACGACTCAGAGTCCCATCACACCTCTCCTTGTCAAAGAGACAATCACCATCACATTTTACTGTCTGTCCTGTTTACGTGACTCTGAGCACATTACTTGCACTCAGCGCTGTTTTTCAAAATCTGATGACACTTTCGAATTGAAAACTAAATTATGGGTCTCGTTCCATGCATTTATGCTATAGCACACTGAATTCCTAGACTGTACTGGCAGAGTTGGTATAGTTCAGTCACTTGAAAAAATAAAATAAACAAAATCATCATCATCATAATAATATCTGCTATGCACATAATTTTTTCTTTCGCCAATCCCATTCTGACTGAGCATGAAATATTTCAAGGAAGTCTAACAAAGAATCATTTATTGTATCCTTACTTTCCCATCAGCAGTCACTGCAAACAGAGTTTGTTCACCACCAATTAACTGTACTGGTCTAAGTGTAGCAAGAGCTTCACATGGAGTTGGGACTTTGACTTTTGCCCCTTCGATCCCACCAAGTTGTCCTCTGTGATTATGACCCCAACCATAAATAGTTCCACTGCCTCCAGCTGAAAGTGTCCAATCATCAGGTCGTCTGCAGAAAATGCAAAGCAAACAAAATTTTAAGAGCTTCAAAAAAAAGTCACACAAATTGCAGTTTATCATTATGTAACAATGAAGCATCACAAGGCCAAATTAATGATAGATGAAAGAAATAACCTATTCATCCACTGGACAAGCTGTTCATCCTGTTCTCTCTTAAAGACATCATGGCACTCATGAAGAACATCCATATTTTCATTATCTGCCATTAACTCTCGGATTTTCTTTGCCACCTGTAAGATATTTTGAATTGCACAACATTATCAAGCTAACAGTTACTCCTTTCACAGTTAGCATAAAATACTTCACACTTAGAGTTATCTTCTTAAATGGAACACTTTTGCATGTTCCATGAATCATTAAAAATATTCCTGCAGTACCTCATCAAGGAAAAGGCGAGGTAATGGTGTCCTTTTATCAAGAGCCACAGCAACCCTGGATGCCATACAGTATCTTCTGAACCAGGCCCATTTGTGCGTCTCTGCACAGCAAGGGAGAGTGTCCAACTCTAGATCACAAGCAAGAGCCACAAGCACCTGCAGACAAAAAACATTTTTGAGATGTATCCAAAATATGTAATAAAAAGTAATATGCACTTGATGCAGCTGAATAGCTCACAGACCAGTAGGACCCGAATACAGTTTCAAAGACATGTAAAGCAGCATCAAATGTACCCACACATCTCACACAGTTACATATCTAATTTCCTCTTCATATCCAGAAATTTTCACTAAAACCCAGAGAAGAACACTCCCAGATTAATTAACTTCTGTGTGAAATACTACGTGCTGAACTTTTCCTCTTTCATTTCTAAACTAAGCCTCCTTCCTACAATGAAATCAATTTTCAATCAATTTTCCAATTTCATTCAACTTGAATTTCATTAAGCTTCAATGTTATCAATGAAGATTGTGAACAATGCATTACTTCTTTGCTGTATAAGATTTCACGTATTTTAAGAACACCTTTTCTTTAGATAAGTCCTCTTAGTTTAACTTTTACATGGGAAGACTCTTTCAGCCTTTTATTCTTGTTGTTCTTCAACAGACATTGTCACCTTGTATATTTTTACTTTGAAGTACAGGGGTCCAAAACTGTATAGCCTTCCTTCTACGACTCCTATTATAACAACTCAGAAATCACGTATGAAAAAGCATAGCTTACCTCTGCCTGGCTGCATATGCCTTCCTCTTTATTCATATATTTTATTCTCTTTTTAGTAGTAGTACCCTGATTTTGTCAGAAAATGTTACTGATATATGATGCAATGAGCTTAACGCATCTCAAAAAATGCTAGAACTATACTAATGAATTCTTTACTGATTGCATCCCATTACCTTAAAGAAAGGGCTGTGGAGCAACTGTTTGCCACCTCTCACAATGGGGTCTTCATAGTCAAATTGTCGCTGCAAAGCTTCTGGAAGACCTTTAACCAAAGCAGCTAAAGCACTCCCTGTGAAACTCTGTAACAGAGAAATGACAGAACTAGAAAGTTAGTCTTACTGTATGTATTGCCAAAAGTATGTTATTTAGATGATTACTACAAAACATTAACAACTTTCCAGATTACAGTTAGCTATGTGAAGCATCATTTCCACCCATTTCCTAACACAAACGTATTTCTATCACTTTTTGGCAATTTCAAACCTACATACATACAGTCTGAGTACTAGCTATTTTTATCTCAAATGGAGTACCCTTTACAGACCTGAAGACCTGTGCAAGAAGGCTACTTGTGCGCACAGTTCCTATTTCGAAATTAACAACAAAAATGTAGTACATCAGGGCTAACATTTTAATGCTTCATATACATATTAATGTGGAAAATGTGAAAATTGTGAAGAGGAGAGCATCACTTGCTTCTTACCAAAGCTCGTGTTTCTCCATCATTATCTCCTAGAATCCGGTTGATATTAATTGATTGGCCAAACTCTGTTGTGAGCAGTTTCCGTAGTCTCTGCAAGGCCCACATTCTGTGGCCAGCAGCTAAGGAAACATAAGCACACAAAGAATGTAATTACTGAAAAAAAAATATTTTAACTTCAAACAAATAGATCAATTTTAAGACTACACATACCTAAGGCACTCAGTTGAGCACAAGCTGCAAGAGAAGCTGCCAAGCGAGGAACTATACTCCTGTTGGAAGCAAAGTTTAAGCGAAAATCCAACAAACACGTAACCAAATCCATTGAGGGACATGAAAGAATGCAACGATCTGAGAGAAGGTCTTTAGGGCCTGCAAAAAACAAAAAGTAAAAATAACAACAACAAAAAAAAGCAAGGAAGATCTGTCCTCAGACTGAAATAAGAACAAAACACAGGGAAGATTTAGACTGCTTGTTTAGTCTGCCAGAGTGCCAGTCTGCATCTGAATTGGTCCATTTCATCTTCCTTCAAAGGGATGGGAAGCAAGAGGTACTTTCATGACATAATTCACCTAATACAGATGCATTTAAAAAAAAGATTAAAAGAAGAATTTCAGATGAGCTCGGCCTTGAAGGTATTCTCTCTTCACTGATTACAAGGCAAACTACAGTGATTAAAAATATTTTTTTATCTCCACCCTCCATACACCTGCACCTATCAGGACTTTGGTGAAAATGTTTCATAAGTTAGAATAAAAATATTTTCTCAGTATAAGTGTAAATGAACTACTGAACTTTGGCATGCATGTATCATGTAATAAATGCAATAGTGAAAAAACAGACAAGTAAATCTACTCCCTCATCATTCTGTAAACTTCACATATGATACCTTACCTGCAGCTGGCATGATAGGGTAAACAGTGAATCGCCATCCCCATCCATTCACAGAGCCATCACTGATGAACTTCCACTTCAGTTCATCCCCTGGAATTCGCAGTTCACTAGACCAATCAGACCACTCACGACCTGTTACAGTAGGCAACATGAACATATTTATCTATTGTGTCTGAGCCAATATGCAAGCCATTCATTAAGACCAACTTCCCTCCATGGTTAAGACATTATAAAAATCACATAAATGCATTTAAGAAAAAAGCTATGTAAAGCACACAAACATAAATACAAAGATGTTACACTAATAAAACTTAGGCCTTAAACAGTTCAGTTAGCAGTGCTAACAGATACCCTACTTATAATAGGACATTCAAAAGACTACTCTGAGATAGTACTGAAATCCATTGCCCTGTCTTCAAATTACCTTTCCACATTACAAAAATATATAACATGCACAGTACATAAAACTTTACAGCTTTTTTCCACCCAATACTCCAGACAGAAATCTCAGTTATGAAACACACATGCATTTGAAACAGCTTGTACATAAAACTTTACAGCTTTTTTCCACCCAATACTCCAGTCAGAAATCTCAGTTATGAAACACACATGCATTTGAAACACTTTGCAAAAAAAGGAGCAACAGTAAAAGCCCACACCATGACTGCTCAGAAATGCTAAGCAAAGGTAGTAACTACCAACAACCTTGCACATGACAAAGTGTGGGTAGGTTCAGTGTAAAATCTGATGATGTTAAAATTATTCCTCTAAAATCTACTGCAAATTAATAGTGCTTAAAGATGAAATCAGAAATAACAGGGAAAAAAGATGTGAAGATTTTACTTAGTGTCATGCACATAGGCCAGAACAGAAAACAGAAAGAGACTCTAGCTAGTATTTGGGGCATTCAACAGCAGAACAACGCTTGTCTTGACTTGTATGAAAGCTCGAAGTTCTGTAAGTATTACATGAAAAATAAAAAAGCTAACAAAAGAAGTATTCTTTATCAATCATGTTCCAATACGTTACAATAAACTTTGATTATACAGAAATTCATATGGTGGCAGGGGTGATAAACACTTCTTTTTTTATACTTATTCACACTCTTAGGAAGAACGTGACAGCATGCTCTTCTGAGAGGTTCTCTGTATTTAAAGAGGCTGTATTTAGATGTCTTACAGATCTGTGTCTAGATCCTACATCTTTTATAGTTTAAGTGAATACCAATTTACACAGCTTTTCTGCTGTTTTTATTGGCATATCCCTCACAATACGTCAGTGGTAGATTTCATTCAGCTTTTTAGCAGTAAATCACACAAGACATTTTTGAAAAGCACTAGTTCTCTAACCTGATCGGACGGAAACAATTCTGTTGACACCATCCATTATGGTGAGTGGATCATGACGCCGCTCTGTTGAACACTGGCGATCAAATTCCACCCTTAGACCCTCCGCACCTAAACAGCAACAAAGAGTTTACACATTTCTGCAGAGCAATCAATACAAGGAACAAATGCTGTATTTTATAAATCAACATGAAATGAAACACAGTTGTTTGGAAGCCATAGCACACATTGATAGAAATATTTTTCTTTGGTTTAATGACATTATTTGTCTATAATTTCTTCTCTTTGGAAGTTTTACATCACAGCAAACAACATAAGTAGGGCCTAGCAGACTATACTCAGAACATTCCAAACTGAAGTTGTAACAGACAAAAAAAGTGTGTGTATTTACAGTTAAATCAAATGGCTCTTTGTTGCCTGTAACTTTTGGTAAGTGCTAGATAGTATACTGAAGGAAGCACTAAATGAAGAGACAGCATTAAAACAAATGCTGTTTCCCTAATCCTCAAGATATGAAGATACATGTTCAATTACCAACCCTGAAAAAGACTCAGCCCTTCTCAGCTTCATAAATGAACAGAAAACAATGATATAGAGCCCAATTCACAGCCAGTGAACCCATAAATGCGTATTTCACAAAATCGAGATGTTCATGCAGCCTGTATCTTAAGAAATATATTTACTACAGTGACAGGATATATAACTTGACTTTTTTGCAAGCTAAGGAAAAATTTTATGTATGCAGGCTTGAAATTAACTGAATTTTAGTAATGTAACTCTAAGAATTCTATACCTGGTATTTTAACTGTGCCACTAGAAGATGTATCATCAGTATATGGATGGCTACTTTCTACCACAACTGGTTGTGAAGAGAGGCGACCGCTCTGGGAATCAGTTGCCACATCCTCTAGTTCAGTAACACACAGCTCCAACAACATATCAGCAACCTAAGAAAAGATAAATACATATTTTAGAAAAAAAAGTAAGTTTGATTAGTCCAAGAAATCTAAGCCAACTACCATTCTTCCGAAATTTAAAATAAAAAAAAATTCATATAACACTATATTCATTCAAAAATACTCTTTTCAGTGCTGGTAGAGCTAGAAAAACACCTAAAAAGAAAAGCCAAACAACATGTTTCCAGCAAGCAAATGACAACACAAGCAATTGTTTTTGCTTGTAGAAAAAAAAAATGTAAAATATAAACTGTAAAGCACAGGCCAAGAGATTAATGAAAGGTGTAATTATTTTATCAGTGCACAAAACACTGCAAAACACTATTTGGAGATAAAAACGAGTACTAATGGAAATATCAAGAGCAGTTTCTGGTAAAAATTCTGACTCTTAAGGATAAAAAAAAAAATAAAAACCCTCACCTACAAACACAAAGTTGTTCAGCTACTCACTGTTAATGCTAGAAGTAAAACCACCAGAATTAACACGTAAGTTCATGTATATCGTGCAACTCATTGGGGTGAGACAACTACAACTCAAGCCCAGAACATGAGTACATATAGCTAATCAATTTAAAAACAGGGGGGCAGGTGGTAGGGGAAATAGCAGTGTGAGAAATACCCTCAATTGCCTCTATGTGAATAGCATTAGTTCAGCTCTCTCACAATCCTAGTTTACTTGCACAGAGATATCATAAGATTTCCTTGTTTAAAACTGGAGCTGTCTTGTCATTTTTCCCATTAATAAATAAATAAAATTTATCTCAATTAAATGCAAACCCCTTAGCAAGGTCATTATTCATATTTGTGGTCAGCAAAGCCAAGTTTAATAAAAGAATACAAAAATCAGCTTTGCATTACCACCTCCGATGTTTTAAATCAATCTTTAAGCAGTGCAAAGATACAAAGTAACTACATTATATGAGTATCTTAAAAGAAACGCATTGTTAGTCTTTAAAAAAAAAACATCTAAAGGGAAAAGCCACAAGAAACATTAAACAACTTTCAGTTCATTACTGTAAGCAGATATTCTATTAATAATTTATTATTTGAAACATTCTTCCATAAAACTGTTGGTATCCAGTATCACAGTATTTAGGAATTCTGTTCCTCCACTGCCCAAAAAAACCCACAGCCATGGATACTTTACAAGTAGTTAGACTTCAATGCATCAAACATAAATCTTAAGAAGTAAGGATTACTATATCATCAATAACGTAATAACAGCATTTTTTAGTTAGCAATAGTGACTGCATAAATTGAGAAACATAGTCATTTGAAAAAACAAAACCAATATGGAAGTTTATAAACCAACACTCCATAGATATCAGAAACAGGATATGGTTCGTTCAGCTTCATTACAGTAATCACAGCCAGTTGTCCAATACGTAAATACAGTTCATTAAGCTTCTATTTTAATATCTAATTGCAGTATGACAAATCAAGGAAATGGGTCTATTACTGACATTTGCCCCACACACATATACTCACGTCATATTTCCATTAAAATCATTCAGGTTCACGTTCATTTAAGTTCAATTCAAATTTTCACATTTATTAAGTTTCTCAGTATGTTGAACTGCACTTCAAATACAAGATAACATTCTATTAAGCTACAAATAATAAGGACATAGTTAAAATGGAACAGAAACAAAACCTGACCTGTGGGTAAGCTGTGCCCATACCAGACAACACAGCTGAAAGAACATCTTTTCCCTTTTCACCGGCTCGGTTGGACACAGCAAGCTTTAGCAGGTCAACCATGACTCGTGTGTCATCTGGTACTAAGAGACTAGTAAACTCATCCAAGTATTGTGGCTCTGGGCCAGATACTTTACTTTGACTTTCTACATCCTACAAAAGAAATTGCAGAAATATTTAGACAGTGAAGACAAGATCTCACTGAAATGGAACAAGTTAACTTGACTGAAGAAGTTTAAAGGTTGTTTAAAAACACTATCTGTAAATCTCGGATTATACAGTCCCCAAATTAACGACCTATTAAACCCATTTCTCAAGTGAAAAAGCTTTCCTAAAACTAACCTCCTTTAACTTCGGGGGGAACAAAAAAAAACCCAAACAAACAAAACCCAAACGCTTTACCTCAAGCCTCCTCTGCCTTTGGATAGATTATAAAAAATGCAGTCATTTATAACATAATTTAAAAGCACAAAAAAACAAAAAAAAATGCAAGACTGCTAGGTAAAAGCAGTTTTAAGGAAGGTATTAACAACATTACTTCTTTGGTTTTCGTCATGGTTTCTGCAATGATACTGGCAGCTCCAGGATCATCTGTGACTGGAATGAAAGGACGGGAAGAGGCAGCAGCAGCTGATGGAGTTACAGCAGATGGTGTCACAGCATCTTCTGAAGGAACAACCTAGGCAAAACAAATAATAACTAAGGAAAGTTGCAACAAGATGCTGCAAAACCTTTAAGAATCTAATTACTTATAAGAAGAGTTTATGTTCAAAGATAGCAGCAATTTAAAAACAGCCATAAGTTCAAAACCAACAGATTCGCTCCCTGTATTTTTAGCTTCTATTTCACACCATGGCAAACCAGCCAACGTCCCCTCCAATGCCAGCGTAACAAAAACATGCAATAAAACATCAGCGCCTGCAGAAAAATCTACAATGTAGAAGACATGCCCAAAAAATACACACCAAGTTAGTAGTTAGTTAAAGGAAAAGATCTCTTCAGTAGCAAGCTGCTTCTTTTTTCTGCATCTGTTAGCAGTTAGGAATCAACAGAGTAGAATTCCATTCAGGTCTTCCTGCCTACATTACTTTATATAAGATTTCAATTACACTTCATTAAATAATTGTCAAAGAGTCACTTAGTCTTGACTTTTTTTTTTTTTAAATCACTCCAATGCAATTAATTTTATATCTGGTCAAATGGTTAATATTTTCATGTTAACTCTAAAATACTATTAGCAAACATCACAACTGAATTTAAATGATAGTTCTGAAATGACAGCATTCTCAAAGTTCTAAACTGATTTCACACTACAATTTCTGTTTCTCCAAATATGTAAAGTACTCACTGAAAAATATTGTCCTGTTTAATTTGGTAATAGTAGAGGTTATTTTTCAGTTTTACTGTTAAACACTGTTGGAAAAACTCTTTTGACATTTTACCTCCCCTCTCCTGTCCTGCCATGGGTTTGGGCTCAGCCTCTCTTCTACATCTCCGGCAAGCATGCATTCATCTCCATTGGCAGGGCTTCCTGTAGAAGTAGCATCTGATGGTGGGGCTGGTGATGAAGAGGGACATTCTACTGGTGCAATCATACTTGCAGGCATCAATGCTCCAACAACTGCATCCCTGAAATCAGGACAGATTAACATAAACCTAAATATAGTCCCTTAAAAAAATTATATTAGTTTGTCTTAATAAAAATAAGGAAAGGTTTTCAAGCTCTGGAATTTAGAGAGTAGTTTATCTCCATTCTCCTTTTGGCTAGATGCTCAAAAACTGCATTTTCAGGCCACTATTTTACATGAGTTCTTCTCATAAATTTTTGCACAAATATTCTGTTTTCAAATAGCAACAAGAAGGCCACTATGAAGTTTTATTGTTCTTTCCACTTTGCCCCCACTGCTTCCTCCACATCATCTATCATTATTTACTTCAGCATTCCTAAATAAATACTTTTTTTTCTCCAGGTACTGGGAGCTTCTTATGGTAAAGAAAACATAACAGCATAAAGCTAACATCAAAAAAAATTTCAATGAAGTTTAGGCCTAAATTGAGGAGTCCAAACTTGTGAAACAATTTATACCTGACTCAAAAGACCCTGACAGATCGTAAGTTGTGTCATCTTTTGCTCTGCAAAAGGCAAGAAAGTTTGCGTGCCTACCTGGCATACATGATTTGTAATGCTACCAGTATATGAGATAAAGCCTGCTGTTTGGCAACATTCCCATCAAGTGATAGGAGAATCTTAGCAAGAGAAGGGCGATTCGGCTTGGAACTGTTTGCCCCACTAAGTTTGTTACTGGCAGCAGAAGAATCTGCATCTGAAGGAACACCTGGAGTGAGAGAGGGAAAAAAAGAGAAGGCAAGCATTTTCTAATGGCATAATACATAACTGGAACTGATTTACCTGATTTCTTGTTAAGTCAGAAAGATGACTGTAAAACTAACCCATCAGTAGATTCTAAAACTGCAGTGTCTACAGTTACAATATAAATACTGAGGCTTTGTAACAAGGGTTTTCATAAAACAATGTTCCAGCTTGTTATATATTCATGAAGATTAGTAATACAGATATAAATATTATAGTCATCAGCATCTAAAATAGGTTTTACTTACACAGAAATTTCTCAAAGAGCACTAATACTTATTAGATACTCTTAAAAATGCTAATAAAATATTCTATACATGTAGTTCTTGCTCTTTCTTAAATACATTGGCCTGTTCATGAAAAGCTTAGTTAGCCAAATGTTTGGTGCTTTTATATTCAACTTAAAACACCTCTGTTTT
Source organism: Clamator glandarius (assembly GCA_033459285.1). Lineage (NCBI taxonomy): Eukaryota > Metazoa > Chordata > Aves > Cuculiformes > Cuculidae > Clamator > Clamator glandarius. Next base: position 231,290 of record JAUNZM010000753.1, read on the forward strand.
GTCTTCCTAATTCTAAAGTTACTTACCCTAGAAACAAAAACTAACAGTAGCATCAAGAATTCTAGCATATAATATATGTAGTACTAAAGAAACTCTTCGGAGTGTTTGATAAAGCATGTTATGTTTTAATTTCCTGAAGAACAACGAAAGTATGAAGTAATGCTACTTCTGAACAAGTACTTTATAACATGCACTCTCAGGAAGGTGTTTTGTTTATAAGTGTGTAAGTTTCTACTATTGTTTTGTGGTGATTTTTAAAAGACGGTTTTCTTTTTGCACTCTTCTACCACCTATTAAACCATGCAGAGAACTCATACTCCAAATGGCATAAAAAACAACAGCATAAGACAATAAATACCAACCAAGATAAGAAGCACCTAAAGGGTCCCTCGCTGTTTGGAAAAGTACTGGTTCATGAACAGATGGTGTAGCTACATCCACTGTTGTCCACGCTACGCTGTGGGAAGACCCACAAGCAACGCGCGTGATTTTCTGACCTTCCAAGCCCTGAACAAGAGTGGGTTTTCTATTGACTGTAGTCGTTCCATTGCCTTGTTGCCCATGGTCATTGTCACCCCAAGCATAAACCTGCCAGGAAACATTTCCACATATTACTTTGTGCCACTGGTTACCTCACGTAATTCTTTTCTTAAAATTTCTACAGATGAAAATTAGTGATTAGTCTTATCTATCTAGAACACTTTAAAGAACCTGTAGTCACTGACTCTTTTCACAACTTAGAAAAATATTACAAAAGCTACTTGGACAAAAACAAGTCAACTCCAATATTAATATAAAAGCTAGTATATTTTAAATTACAAATCTTGCTTATATTTATTCAAGACTTCAATAAGCAAATAAAGAGCATTAGAAATCAATATAATTAGAAATTCTTATTCCATTTGGTCAACATGGATAGTATTACACTTCCTCAGTTTAGTTTATTCCTTTCTGGATCAAGAAAAGACAGGGAAGGATGATTATGCACAACATACCTGGCCAGTGTCAGTAACTGCTAGACAGTGGAGTGCACCTACAGCCACATGCACAATCTTTTTACCCCTCAGTCCTTCCACAACTTGTGGCTTTCGCACATGTACGTCTGTGCCATGACCTAGCCTGAAGTAGTCGCCCTTACCCCTGCAACAGACAGTAAACAAAATTCAAAACAATTATATTGTTTACACATTCCTCTGTCAATGCAGCTTCCCAAATCATTTATCACTGGGATTAAACACAAGCACCAACTAGCAAATTATTCAAATTGAATCTCAAAGACCTAAAAATTGCAGCTCTGTGTATAGAATAGGGATCTGGGTATAGAATCTGAGTATCGAACAGGGATTGTTATAAATATTTTTTGTATGTAACACAACTGTGAACACAACAAATTTCTTCTGTTGCAGAAACACTGCAAGTATATATACTTAGACTATGGATGTGTTTTGATAAGACGTGGACAGATCTATACTACTGAGGATAAATCTAACAGTAACAGACCTTCTAACAAGTCTATATACGTATATAAAAAATATACAGGAAGTAACCTGTTTTTTTTTCACTGTTGGAAGCCTCCATATAGGTTTTTAAGCCTCCATAATTTAAATCCTTCTAAAACTGTAATACAGAAATTGCACCAAAATATACCATGTACAAAAGTAACAAACACCATAGAACACCTCAAAGAATACCAGTAAAGAAAGAAAAAAAACCCCACACCCTAAGATTTCTTCCACTGTTTTTAGTAACCTTTCACTCGCTTCTGCTGCTCATCAACATAATCATCAACTTTTTCCTCAAGAATAATTACTTTATGCTGAAGAAGAATATGATCTATATAGCACTGTCGCCTATCTAAAGTTATAACTCAGAAGTTGTGATTTTCCCCCTTGAATCAATACAAATTCAAGAAGCTAAGAATAAAAGTTTGGAAGCAAGTCAACCATCCTAAAGCGCAAACATGCACAGCTGAAACAAACCCAAAAAAAATCTCTTTGTAGACCTGTAATGTAGATTTTTGACTAGATTTGTAGATTTTATGACTAGAAGTAACAATGCTAGAACAAATGGGTTTATGCTCAAAATAAAGCAGAAGTAAACAAACAAACAAAAAAAAGCCACAAAGGGTTTTTTAATAACCCTTAATGATCATCTCATACCAGCTCTTGCTTTGAGACATTATTACTGACAACTTTATTGGCCTCCTGGGCAGCAATGAGCTCTGTAGAGACCTTGCTTTTCCAAGGAAGTTCTTCATTTCCTCAGAACTTCAGCTTACTTCCTTACTCTCCATCTCTGCTTCAGCTGTACGATACATACTCCAAACCACAATTCTCAGGTTTTCTTTTTCCCATTCCACTCAAAAGTCTTGAATTAACATTCCTTGACATGCTCCATTGCTCCCAAGAAAGGCAACAATTTTTCTCTTCCTTCAGTAAGACCCAGGCATCCCAACTGAGTACAATACACAATTGAGCATGCTACAAGACAGTGTTACAAGTAATTGAACAGATCACAGCTCATCCTAAAGGTCTGCAAAGTACACAGGTAAGCCACAGACAGAGTTAAGACAGTTAAATAGCAATAAACAGAACATATACTTAGCAATTGTTTTGTTAATACTTCCTGGCAAATGTAACATACCATGTCCATACCACTCCTGATTTGGTCAGTGCCAATGAGAACTGCGCACCACACTCAATCTGACAAACTCCTTGGCCATTCAGTCTTTCAATGTTCTGAGGAATGTTGCATCCTTCACTTCCTCCTCGACCCAGCTTTCCAAAATCACCATCACCCCAAGAAAATACCAAACCTAAGAAATACCAAACTACAGGTCAGACAAAGATCACTGTATTTCCATGCACTGAAAGGTTCTGGAACAAGATATTCCTACCTTCATCTGTCAAAGCAAGAGTCTGAGCATCTCTGCTTCCACAAGCAACTTGAATGACTCTGTGGCCAAGAAGCACTTTAACCTACAAAACAGAAAAATAAGCAAAACATTTCAAAGACATTATGTTTTAAAACCTTATAGACATTTTCAAGCTTTCATGACTGATCTTGTTCATTGTGCCCAGTCTGAGCACGCCATTTAGCAAAGACTTATCAAGCATTGTTAATTTAGGATCCAGCAGTGCTTAATAACAGGAGCAGCTTCCAGCTACATATCAGTGTTCAGAAAAACACCAGCTAGTCCTCATCCTTTCCCTGGGAATGTGAAATAACTTGCCTCTTATTAGAGGAATGTGTACCAAAACCTAATTTAGATCACTCCAAAATTATGTCTTCCTACTGCTTTCATGGGTTTGGGCTTTTCTTTAGCTTTATTTTACCATTTAATAAACAAACACATCCACATTTCATCAGACACAAGAAACATTTATTTTACCATCTTAGGCTTCAGCTGTGTGGTATTATCTCCATGCCCAAGCCTTCCATATTCTCCAAGACCCCACGTATACAGCTCACCACTAGAGGTAATAGCTGCACTATGAGAACTGCCACAAGCAATATCACGGATGCGTTTAGTTTTCAGAGCTTCTATCAGTCTGGGTTTATCACAGTTCCTAATGAAAATGAGTAAAGAATTCATTTTGTTAATTATGAAAGAGCTGCACAATATACTTCAACCTCCACTATCAAAAAAAACTTTGTGTAATAGCCAACAGTAACCTTAAGATAAAACAAGACGCAATGTTATGATTCTAAGATGTAACTCTTAACTAGCACCATCAATTAAAAGATTCACTATTTTAAGGTGCTTCAAAGTTTACTTAAAGAAATATTTCATGTATATGCTGCAGAACTTGGGAAACAAAACCAAAATACCAAAGCGAAGAATCAGTTAAAAAGTGTGTAATACAAAGTTAAAACCAATATCCTGACATCGTCCAAAGTGGAATGATTTTTAGATGCAATTATTTATCCACCCTGTGAACACAGAGCCAGACAGAAACATTAAGAGAAGACATCTCCATCCAAAATTTGCTCTTTACAAGACAGAAATTAGAACTGGTATTTACTGTCAGCTTTCTATTAGGAGAGCACTGGAAACTTCTACTATTCTACATGGTTACAATATTTCCTGAATTCAGGGAGGGTTTCAGCTCAAGGCTTTCTAATATTAAGTGTGTAACAGAGCCAACTGTTAAGGTTTAATAAAATTATGTACGGCCTCCAGAAAATCTGTTCCCATGAAAAATACAGAAGCTCCAACTCTCACTTGTAATAAAACCACAAAAGTCACAAGGCAGCTGAGCAATAAACAATACAGCCCTAATCTGGACTTCCCTTTTCATTGACCTGATACACATTTATTCATTGTCATATATTAACCATCTGATATATGCACCATAAATGTTTATGCCTTCTAATCAGATTTTCATAATATCAGAATGGCAATCAAAGATTTCCACATGAGCTACATTCATGGGTTGTTTTCTTTCAAAACATTGTTCTGTGGCACATATAAAGAAAAATCCGGAAACAATTCAAATTTTCCTCAAATTTGTCCTGTGGAGGATTAAACTAACTGCTATTGAAGCACAAGAAATTTATTTCAGGCTAACAAGGTCATGAACAGATATCTAAAGAATAGGGCTACAAAACGCTGCCAGGCTCACATTGCAAACTGTTACAACTGAGGAACATACGCCTGGCAAAGTATTTTGCATGCTACGGTTTTACACCTCAAGGCACCTCTGTAAACCTTAGCTTCTAAAAGTAATCAACCACTCTGCATCTAGAAGTGAGCCATTTGCTCAATGACATTCAAAAACATTACTAAAGACTATGTCCACCAAGTATGTTTCCAAGTATTATATTAATTTGACTGCCTTCTTTTAAAATGATTAAAGACTGCTAGAAATGCTGCACCATAAATTGACAAACACTGGTGAAAAGACAATATTTTCACAACGCTTTTACTCCCATTATATTAAAAATCCTATCATTGTCAATAGTGGTGGTCAGCTGTGTTCTAATATGCAACATAGATGTTCTCTTATGGAAATACAGACAAATCTGGCATCCTTACATTCGACTGAAGTGACCGAGTTTTCCATCATCACCTTCACCCCATGAAAAAACCTTTCCATCAACAGTTAATGCCATCGCATGCCGGCCACCTAGAAGTGTAAACAATGAATTTAAATTTCAAGCTCCCATGCAGGCAGCAGGTCTAGCAAATATCTCAGAAATCTGACACTGCAAGGTAACTGTACGAGCCTTTCAACTCAACAGACAGTACTTATTTTCACTGGAGTTTTAATGTGATTTAATTTAAACAAAACTTATGTGAGAGCAGATCTCCTGGCACATTTTAAAAAAAGCACTCAATTGGCTCTTTTCAATGCTGGAAAAAAAAAAGAAAGAAAAAAGAACCAAACTCACCATTTAGTAATATTCAAAAATGAAAAAACTTTCTTTGGATCAGAACAAAATACTATTCAGAATTTACCAAATTTAACTTCTATCAAATAAGAAACTGTGTATGGCCTAAATTCCTAGATTTTAATAACAGCATCATTAGGTTTAATCTGATGCTTTACAGAACAGAATTTAATAAACTGGATTTATTTTTAAAATATTAAAAACTATCAGATATGCTGGGACATCACAGCATCCAAAAAAGTCTCAAAGGAACTATTTTTAGGTTTATTATGCTATGTATATGTATGTAAGAATAGGAACAGTCAGTACCTGAGTGAACAGCAACCTTCTTTACTACATAGTTACTGAGAGCTGTAATCTGACGGGGAATGGGCACAGTTCCACTAGATATTCCTAAACCCAGCCTTCCATTTGTGGCTTCTCCACAGGCATACACTTTACCCTCCACAGTCACTAAGAAGATGAAAAAAATGTTTGAAATACCATTAATATTTCACAACTGGAAATCTGTTTCTGCTCTTAAATAATTACATATATTTTACATTTATATTACCTGCAAAAAGGCTTTTGGATCCTCCAGCTACTTGTACAACATTTAAGGCAGACAGTGTTTCAGAAAATGAAGGGACCTTTATCTAGAGCAGACAGGAAATAAAGATCATTACAATACACTTTACATTTTTATACTTTAAAAAGAGTGGTTATTCTTAAATGACAAACCAGTTAATCTAACAGGTACTTTTTAAAAAAATATATATATTAAACTCCCTGTACTATTCAGATGCTTCACACCTAATAGTTAATACCCACCAGGTAGAAAACAGAAACCATGAAAAAGCATTTAATACTGAAACCATAATAAATACAAAACATGGGGAAAAAATGAAACATGATATAAAAAAGTGCTTTCCTTTTAATAATTTCTTTTTGAGAAATTGGAACTCAGCTTTGAAGAAAAGCACAACAGCAAAAGAAACCTAGTGTGAAATGTTAGCAAATACACTTTAAATTAGCATACAGAAAATCAAAATCACATCTGAGTTTTTCAGTAACAAAATGCTTTAGCAATCTGGATTAGAGAGCAGCTCAAGGAGGGGGGAAAAGGACAGAAAAAAGAGACCAGGAAACCTCTTTTCTCCATTACTACGAAGAAATCTTAGATCAAGCTCTGTATGTGTACACACACACACACATCAACAATCCTTTTTCAAGTGTAATAAATGCAAGTTTTTAATTATTTTTATGCAGCTCAAGAGAAAATTTCTAGCAAATAACTTCATTACAGTAAATGGGGAAAAAACTTTGAAGGACTTTTGAAAAAGCTTAAACCAGTTTTTAAAATACTATCCCAATTAATCAACTGGGATTAATGCAACAATATTAAGATGTTAGAGTGTAAGTTCACATTAGCTTGTTTTTTCAATTCAATGAAGTTTCCATCTTCACAGAATTCCCATTTATTGAGGTATCTGATTCTTTTTAATACCATCACTTCTTTCATTTAACTGTCCTATAATTCTCCCCTCTTCTAAGCAGAGGGAAGCACTTGAGTCAAATTGAGCCATAATTCTGCCTTCAACACTTCTGGAGCAAGAATGAACTCAAATCTGCACTTCTGCACTGAAGCCTTGATGGCTTTATGTGCCAATAAAATACAGGATGGAGAATACAGTAATTGTTAACTTCTTGTTTCTTGAAGGCACTCTATGGATACAATATCATACATTTTATTTATAATATAAATTAAAGAAATGCTCTCTTAGTGTACTTTTCAGATTAATGATATCTTAAATCAACTAAACACTCTCCATGTCTCTCCCATCTAGGACTGCATTTAAAATTATGTATAAATGGCTGCAGATGACTGAAACTCCTCTCGAATTACATTGAATTATAATCAAGTTAAATCAGACAAAAAGATTAGCATTTAACTTTTTTTTTTGTCCTGATTACTGCACCAGCTCCTAATAGAACCAATACATAGATAAGTTCACCAATACCTTCATTTCATGCACACAAACACAAAAGGAACAGGATATAGAGTGCAACACATTTTTTGAACAGTGAGTTCACTATCATCTAAAGCAAATGATTAATTGGCTGCTAAAAATCAATACGGATTTCAGAGCAACAACAGAAATGCAAACTTTCACCAGTTTTCCACTCAGCAGACATCTACACAACTTCACAGTAAAAAGCTATTAAAAACGTACTCTTCATAGCTTTCGAAAAAGAAGTGTAAAATTCTGATTAAGTTTGAATTAATTTTGAGTTGTGCTAGACTTGCACATTTTATTTTCATCTGTTTCTGGATTGTATAGAAATATGCAAAAAACAAACATACCTTGGAACCTTTTAGCCCTCCCAACTGGTCTTTGTCATTCAGTCCCCAGACAAAAACTTTGGTTCTTATTGTAGCTGCCGATTCAAGCCCAGCTGCTTTCTTTCTAACAAGACTGAACATATTGGGGAAAAAAAAAAAAAAACCTAAATCAGTTTAGCGACCTGCATGCTATATCGTAGGCACCTTTTTACTGTATTTACTGATTTTACAGCTTGGAACAGTTTCAGTACTCAAACTACAGCACCACAGTTAAACAAAACGAAAAAAGCCCAGATTTTTATCCTGAGCAGTGGTAACTACACATGCCACAAACAAAATACAAACACAACAAGTTTTTAGCTAGGTTTTCAACTCCAAGTATACTACAGAAGCAGAAGAGTTGTATGAAATGCTACCCACTACAGGCGTGATAATCTTAAAGTTATTTATCAACAAATAACCTACTTACAATTCTGATAAACTAAAACACCGATTTCCCTTTACTACCATTCAACCTAATTAAGTTGCTCTTCTCACAACAGTCTCCTAACTGGAATATGCAGACACTATGGTTTCCATTTCCTGCCCCATCCTTGCAGTTACCTACCTCCCAGTGTTAGCTTTATCATCATCCTCTTCCTCATTATCAGAGGCAAGAAAAGGGACTGCAGCTAAATCTTCATCCTCTGCACGTACACGTCCCAATATGCTGAGGCCGTGTATTTTGCAATCAATTCCAGAGCTTCTGCACTGCTTGATTGCAATCTCAATATACCTGTGGTACTAAGAAGAAAAAACTATATTGCCACCTTTTGGGTCTTACATAACTTTGTAAAACGTAGGAAAGAATCTGAACTTTTGCTCAATTGTAACAAAGTTATTTAAATCTTTGGCTTTTCAGCCCTACATATTCCTAGATAAACCTACAGCCTCATTAATTTGAGAAATACTTCCCTTCCAATAGCAAAAAAATTAATTATGCATTCCTACTTCCTGTTACTGAAAAAGATCAGAACAACTATTCAAAATAAGCTTGATCACCCACCTACAGTATCCCCAAATTTAAGTTTTTTGGGATGTCTTCTTGGTTCACAGTTATACACTGATTTACATCAAAAAAACTAAACTATCTTTACTACTCTGATTACGGTAAAACTTCAGGATAATCAACTTCAGTAAATTGCCAAAACCAGTGCTAATTTAGAGGAAAAGTGAAGTACCATGCTTTAATAATCACAACAATGCTTTTCATCAATCTCTTGCAGTAAAATAACTTCCTGCTGCTTGTAAGAGTAATTCTCACACAAACTTCACTTACTTCTGTACAATCACTGAGAAGCGGCACTGTGGTGTCTGTAGGATTTATATTGATTGTCTTTAGCTCTATAAGGTTATTTAAGGAATTCCCCCCTAGAAAAGAAAACATAGAGAGAAAAACATTTTAACATATGGTGTTTGTTTCGTAAACAGGTACTATGCACGTTAAATAAATGACTAAGTTAGCCGAAGGCAGATAAATACCTCCTGCTAGAGATGAAAAAAAAATTTTTTTTTTTCAGACTTCTTGGAGAACATGCACATACCTGAAACTACAACCAAAGAGGGCATGTAACTGCTGTCTGCAGGGTCCACTATCATCTTAAGTCTGTGAACAAGAACATCTGGAAAAATCTCCAAGCGAATCCAGTGCTTGGGGAAACAGAGAGAATGTAATTTTCAGAAAGTATTCTTAGCACCATTTTATGGTTAACAAGAATAAATGTATGCTGTTTTTGAAGAAAGCATAAAAAACATTTGTGAACAGTACACGTCAGCTGCAAAGTACAAGAATTTGCCAAAGGAAAATGACCTCGTGAGATTCTTGCCTGTCCAGCCTCCAAATACAAGAGAAACAGTTGCAGCAAATTGTTTATTTCACCCAAGAGCAACACCATTGAGAAAAGTTAGAAAGCACAATACCACTGGAGAACAAGAAATAGGATGTAATGTAAGTCTTGGACTGGTTGCAATCTGCAGACAACCAGAAGGAAGGGTACTTGGGGACATTCTCAGCACAGCCACCCACAGAGCATCAAAATACATCGGACAGAAGCCTAGCCACAAATCCCAGTGCCTAGGCTGGCCACAGAGCAGTGCTGCGGGCAATAAGACTTGCAAACCATAAACTAGGGAACAATGCTTTTTATAAATGACGGACACAGGACTGGTATGTGCACTGAGTGAGTCTGCAGATGGCATTTAACTAGGAGGAGCTGAGGTCTCCCTTGAGTGCAGGGAGGCCTTACAGAGAGATCTGCACAGAACAGATGGCTGGGCAATCACTAACTGCATGACATTTAACAGAGCAAGTGCTGGATTCTCTGCCTGGGATGTGATAAGCCTGCTTACATACACAAACTAAGGGTAGAGAGGCGAGACAGCAGCCCCGCAGAAAGAGATGTGGATGTTGGAGTTGATGGCAAGTTGAATATGAGTCAACAGGGTGTCCTGGCAGCCAAAATGACCAACCATGCCCTGGGGCACATCAAGTACAGCACAGCTCAGTGGACAAGGGAGCCGTTTGTCCCACCCTACACCACACTGGTGTGGCTTCATCTTAAGTACTATGTCCAGTTTGGGGCACCTCAGGCTAAGAAGGACAAACTGTTCAGACGAGGGTGCCCAAAACAGTGAAAGGTCTCAAGGGCAACACTTACGAAGCTCCCTGTTTTGTTCTTGTTGAGAAGAGAAAGCACTGATCTCTTTTCTGGTGACCAGTGATAGGACTTGAGGAAACAGAATGAAGACGCGTCAGGGGAAATTCAGATTGGATATTAGGAAAAAGTTCTTCACTGCGAGGGTGGCTGGTGACTGGAACAGGCTGCCCAGAGATGTGGTCATAGCACCAAGTCTGTCAGAGTTCAAGGGGCATCTGCACAACATTTTTATCCTACAAGGATCAGGAAATTGGACTGGATGATCCTCATGGGTCCCTTCCAACCCAGATATGCCATGATTCTATGCAAGCAAGGGAGTGCTTGGAAGCAGCTTTAGCTAGTAAGAAGTGAGGACTTTTCTAATTTCACATCATTACCTTCCCTTGTGAGCCAGAAGACTGCCAGCACTGCTCACTACCATCAATAAGACGTGAAGCTTGATTCACAGAAGATGAGACATTCAGATTCTTAACTATTCTTGACCAATCATCCAGTAACATTCCCCGCTGGCTACTATGCCGTCTCTTCAGCTGCTTTCCAGAACGCCCGCAGAACACTGGAGACTGACCTGCATGGTTAAATGAAAATTTAAGCATGTACCTCTCAAAGAAAATTGGTTTTCTTAAACCCATAAGCACATGAAAGGATAACAAATCAAAGATCTCAGGTATGTAGTCTAAGAGCAGAATACAAAAGCATGTCACAAACACTTGAACAGTTTTCATGCCTGTCATCTGGCATAGTCACACTTTCTTTTCCTACAGTTACGATTAGCTTGTTCAAAGAAAATAAGCTTAATTTAGTCAAAAAATTACATTAAAAATAAGAAAAATTACTTTTCAGGAATGCAAGACACAAAGCAATTCCTAAAACCAAATGACAATATAATACAATCTCTAAACTGTCAGAATCCTTGAAAGACTAACATTCTCGATAGCCACTTGAAAGGGTCCTTCCTTTTGAAATACAAATCAAAATGTATGATGATACATACTTCAAAACACAGGCCTAAAGCACATGAATTTCGTACACCACCATAGCATATGAAATAAATGCAACCAAAACAATCAAGAGAAATCCCTTACCATATAACAGATGTAGCTAAGTTAGCACACTCAAAAATTAGCAAGTTGTTGGTGTCCTCCCTGCAAAAACTCACTTCTACTTTCCTTAACTGATCTTTGTAGCTTCCAGAAAACCTGATCCAAAGAATATTGTAACTCCTCTACCCTATCCAGGGGAATGGCAAGGATTACAAATTTACATAATCACATTAACTGATTTCTTAATGGAACGTCTTTCTTGCTCTTTATACAAACCACCATGCACACACAATGCACGTTCATGATTTCTCATAGGGAATCAGTATAATTCATTTTCCAAACTGATTAGACTGGCTACATATGAAGATATTTAGTCCAGAAGCCAGCATCACCTTGCAAATGTTTAGGTGTTAGACTGATCTTTAGGCAGGTGAAGAAATAAGAAATAAAAGATAGTGTCAGGTAAGTTTTACATAATAATGCAAAACCTCAAATATTGAGTTAAAATGGATGCACATGTTCTTGTCCTAGAAACAAGATTGTGCGTCTTTCAAAAGGCTTCCCTTTGCTACTGCACCTCTCTGGAGTCTCCAAATCATGGAGAAAACAAGGCATATTGATAAGCAAAATTACTGAAATGCAGCTGAGGCGTAAGAAGGCATCTTATGTATTTCAAGCTGCACTTGCTGTCATGAGGATTCCATCCACCTACATATAGGCTGATAACAAAAGGCAGGAGGATTAAAGAACTATATGCTGTACTCTTGGTGTAGCTGAAACCTGAGTTCTAACACAAAGAATTACTGTCAAGTAGCCATATTTGTTAAACTTCAACACTACAAAGAAGGTTTTAGGGTTGATGTTCTGGTGTAGTCCACCACGTGCAACTGCAGCATTACTATGATTGGCTAAAAATGTTTTACTGTCTGGAGGGTTAGTCTGAACACTAATTTCATTACATTAAGGAGCCAAAGTGCAAAGATGGGTTTTTTTAAAAGCATAAAAGCAAATTCGGTGCATTTTAAACGAGTCTAAGAAATGCTCAGATTCTGAAACTTACCTGGCTCATTTATTCTGCCAAAAGTATGTCGGGTGTTATGCTTCCTGGTTTTAAAACAGGTTTCACAAAAGTCAAAATCATCACAGTTTCTACATTTGAATCTAGGCCCATTGATAGGAAACATCTGACAGCCATCACACCTGCTTTCACAAAAGAAAATTTATACATATTACATATATATATATATTTTTTTTTTTCTAGCAGTTTTCATAGTACACATTAATTGTAATACAAGTCAAGATAGTGGACTCAAGACAACAAGGCCGAAGGATAACACACATACATTAATAAAAGAGTAAATCATGACTTACGTGACTCCAGGATGAATGCTGGGGACCAGTTCCATTTCTGACAATAAGCCAGTCCAATGAGACTGCTGAGGGAAATCTACAATGACATCTTTTCCATTAGCACTAAAAGCTGTGATAAAAACATGCAGAAAACACAATGTGTTCCAAATCTCTATAAAATTAAGCAGAAAGCATGCAGTGCAATATCAAAGCAGAAATACATAATAAAAGCTACTTTCAAAAGTAATCTTAACGGAACCGTGTATTAACCTAATCAGATAGTCTGGATATTGATAAAGGGAAAAGGAGTTCTAAAGCCTTTTTGAAGATTTATATTATTCTATTTAAATTTCTTGACTCTGAACTTTTTTTTTTTTTTTAAACAGTTCCCAAAGGGAGAGTACTTCTATGCACAAATATAGTACGATCAAAATATGGATCTCTTCAAAGAATCTGTGCCCCACAGATCACTTCTGTGACATTCCTTACAGCTTGACACTAGTAAATCCACTTTCTCTTCACTTCCATATGAAGTCCTTAAGTTGGATTTATTTCTTAAAGGAAAACTATTTTTCATTCATCCACAGCATAAATGAGAACTACAGCAGGAAGGTCCATACATTCTTAAAGACTTATATATATGTGAAAGAAGTGACTCAAAAAGGCAGATGAGCACACTAATAAAATGGGCTGCCACACAGGAGGTCTATGAATCGGTCAGAGACATCAAATGTGTCCTATGCTCTCTTATCATCATGCAGTATTCCACAATGTAATTCCACTGTGTAGTTTTTAAGTCTGTCAGAAGATTCTCTCATTAAACACTGCAGAAAGCCTGTGTGCTTTCCAGCTTTATTATCTCCCCATGCCCCATTCTGAACATACATTACCTTTGACAACTCCCACACTTCGATGAGTAACTGATCCCCATTTGTATTTGGGTGTGGTAACAGAGCTTTTCACACGCACTTTGTCACCTATCTTGATATGCGAGGCAGAACTCTGAGGTGGGAACCCTAAGAGTTAAAGAATAAATGCATGGTGAGTGATTTTCTTCCCCATCCCCCCCCCCAAAAAGTCTTCCTTAGTGTATCATTCAGTTTTTCATTAGAAAGTAGATAGCAGTGAACTTGCCTAAAAGCTCAACGTGGATATATCTGACCCAGTAAGTACCACCCTTTTGTTGCCAATCACACTGTACATTCAGGTCATGCAATCCATCTCGATCCAATTTAATAACTTTGCCTACATCTCCTTCACAAACTTCCTCATAGGTTCTGCAGCACCTAACCATCATTCCCACCTAGAAGAAAAGGAAACAGAACACCGTAGCTATGCAAAGACTTTTGTACCAAAAGGAAAGTTGGTTTGATATAATTTTTCATCATCATTTTTACCTGAATGTTCTCCCTCACATACACAGCATAGTCATCATTACTTAAGAAATCAGCTCGTTTCTTATAGGTCTGGCTTTCTGTTACAACAGCACCACTTGGCTAGAAAAAAATCCAAAATAAACACATAAGTTATAAAATTTCTTTAAAATTTTGATAAATAAAATTGTTAGCACAGTCTGAAGATAATCCAACAAAAACAAACACATAGTTGAACAACAAAGTGGGAAAAATCTTCAGTAGGTCAACTCACATTTACGATCTACTTTAGTTTAACCTGAAGTTTAGTTTCTGACCTGACTTGCCAAGGAAGGTAACTGCAAATTTTCAAGCTGTGTGAAACAAGCTGCAAGTTGCTTTTATGATATGTGCTTGCCAAAGAAAACTAGAGCAAAGAGGGTTTGCAAGTAGTCTACTTAGCCTTGCAGATGTACATTCCACTTCTTAGGCTACCTGTTTGGAGAGGCAGAAAAACCAAAACCAAACAGTGGTGAACAGTGATCTACAGAATCATAGAATCATTGAGGTTGGAAAAGACCTCCAAGATCATCAAGTCCAACATCACTGTGCCTATTACACCATGTCCTGAAGTGCCATGTCTACACAATTTTGTCATGCCTCCAGGGATGGAGGCTCCACCACTTCCCTGGGCTGCCTGTTGCTGTGCTTTACCATTCTTTCAATAAAGACATTTTTTTCTAAATCCAACCTAAACCTCCCTTGGCGCAAACTGAGTATCTAACGGACACTAGTAATTTTTTTGTTATATAATACAATGAGATTGAAAGTATTCCCTTAGAAAAACAATCTGACAAAAAAAGAAGATTCTAGTAAATAGTTTCTTTCAAGATGTGATAAACTTAATTTTTTTAACCGAACTAATGCATTCCAGCTCTAATGAGAAGTTTCAAAAAAAATTTGTTCTGTTTTGAGCATTAAGTATTTTTTTTAATTCGAATCAACATATAACAGTTTCTTGCTGTGATACTGATAAAGACATCAGAATTCAATGTCAGGCTAATTTCCTTCAAAACATAATCCATTTCCTTCAATTGCAAAATCCCACATTTTCCATAAAATTCAAAATAACTCCTTAAAGATAAATAGAAATATAGAACTCATTTCATTTCATTGGTAAATCCTTACTAAAGCAGTTCCTAGAGGTCAATAGAGGCTTAGGAGAAATTTACATTAAAGCCATCAGCCATCACATGCAATAGGGATTGTAAAGGTCATTTTATTACCCATAAGTGAAAATGGCTTTTATAAGAGAAAAGCGAAGTTATTTCACTTTTAGCCATTTAGTCACCAATTCCTCAGTGACTCCTTGTAGCTAATCTACTTTGTTTTTCAAACAAATGAAGAGAGGCAAGGGGGTGGGGTTGAAAGAAAAAGGAGTCCTTTACAAATATTACACTACAGCATTGACCATTTTAGATGAAACTGAGACCAGGGATATTTATTGCTAGTGAAACATTCACTTGCATTCCACTCCTCCCCTGTGCTACTCATACATACATATTTATAGATTTGTCTTGAGTTCTTTTATAACATGCCTCAGAATTATATGGCAAACGTGGTCCTTGTTACAGGCTTGAAAGCTTGGGACAACAGTATCTTTGTACTCCAACCAAGTTCATAAAAAAAGAACTACAAAATTGACAGCCAGCTAGCATGACTTTGATTTTAATAAGCTGATACTTACTACAGGGCAAGCAGCTTCAGCTTCTTCCACCTCCTCTACTACTTCCTCATCTGAGTATTCATCAGAGATAGTATCAGCATCAGAGAGATCCGTAATTTGAACATCAGGGTGATCCAACAACCAGCCAACCAAGGCTTCCACTCCTAATAAGGAAAACAAACTCAGTCTGTCTTTAACATTTTTTCCTATGTCATTCTTAAGATGGTACCCAAAAAGAGTAGTAATGATTGCTCCCTTGCAAGTAGCATTTTTAATCTGCTCACAACTTTCCTTCACTTTCTAACATCATTAATTTAACTAAATGAAATACCTGGTAATCCAGAAGCACTTCCTGAGGTTCCAGACAGAGATTTTAGTGCAAATTCTATGTTTTTCCTAGGAAATCCCATTTCCATAAGCTGAACCACAATAGGGAGGGGTGGAATTGGAGATTGTTTGCACTTCTTCACTTTGGTTGGACGGATATGTTGCACTGTGATGGGTGTTGTAGCCTCACTAGAGCTGCAGTCTTCAAACACTGGAGTCGAAGGGTGTGTAGACTCTACAGCCAGATACTGGCATACTGCCAGAGCAGCAGCCTAAATGAGAGCAAGTAAATCAGTTCAAGTAAAACAAGTATATTTAGTACACGTTTTGTGCAGGTGTGCCTGAAATTGAAGTTTATTTATCCAAGAGTTCAGTGTCACTTTGTTTTTTAACCCTATATCTTAGCCAGTTTCAAATGAACGTGAATTAGAAAGACTTATTTTTTAGGTTACTCATTAGCAGAAAGACTTTACCTCAAGCTCTTGTTTGTCAAATATTGCTTTCACAGGTGATGGTTGCGTGGCAGCTGACAAAAGTTGCTGTAAAAGAATCATGGGAGGCTGAGGTCCTTCAGGAGACATATCTCCTATGTCAGGAGAGGCAACTGCTCCATCCTCTTGAAACAAAAACATTATTTTAATCAAAACCATGTAATACAAGTCAATCAGGAGACTTATTCTGAGGCCTATTAGTCGATTAAACACATTGTTACTTCTCTCATATTTCTTCTCAAAAGAATCACGCATCTAAGGCTAATCTGTGTCTCAATCTCCATACATTAAAAACAAAAAAAAATTTAAAAATGTGTAGATAAATCACAGTTTTACTTAAATACACTTAGAATATGTCTACCAGACAGCGATCAGTGGACAGCAAATTTGCACAGGTATCTTCAAGTTGACCTTGTTACAATAAGATTATTACACAAAGGTCCTTACAGGATAAACCACTTTATATAGACAACCAACAGTCTTATTGATCCCCAAAACCATGGTGCATACTTTCTGTACTGAGTCATTTCTCCCTGTAATACACCTCTTGGAAAGAGTTCCCTAGGGGTACTCATTGCCTCTTTTAAAATTTGGCAACCAAATATATTAATATATTCAAAGACACAACATGCTTCAAAAATGTTCAAAGAATTAATATAAACTATAAGGGCATCGATTGCTATCCTGAATGCCAACAGATCTGTTTATATATGTAGAATGAATGTTTATGGAGAACAAATTTAAAGTATTAAAACTACAATTCCTTAAACTTCTCTTAGGATTATACATAAAACACTGTATCCTGATACTTGTTTCACCGAAAACTGCAAAACTTTTGAAGTAAAAAGAATAGCCAAATGAGAATTCATACTTCAGGCTACGAAGCAGAAAAAGAAACCACTGCAAAACCCACAAGTTTTTTTAAATTGCTTACAAAGCTTACTTATTTACTAATCTAGCTAACTCAAGTATGTCAAGCTTCCAACACTTGACCCACTTAGTCTTCAAAACCTAAATCAAAATGCTTTTTAATATATAAGTTTAAAACATTCCTGAATTTTCATTTTTAATTTTTAATCTTCAGAGGGCAAATCCAATTTTTAGTCTCTAACTGCCATTAGCAACATTTATTGTCACATACTCTATCTCCTGAACAAACACCCAGGTTGCATTTCAGAATACCTGCAGGATTTGACACACACTCCTGAACAGCTGGCTGAGATAAGATCTGCCTTAGAGTATCCTGGTGAGAAAGCAGAGCACGCCCTGCTTTCAGTATGTACAGCTTTAATTGCTGGCATCGCAGTAGATCCAAATCCACTTGACCTATAAGACATATTAAGCAGCCATTACCACCAGGAATCTCTTGTATTAGAGAAAAAAAGGCTATCATTCATACAAACCCCAATCAGAGTATCCGTTTTCATTTTAAGACACTGCATGAAAGCTTGTGAAATACCAATGATATGAGGTAGACTGAACACCACCAGGCTGCACACATTCTATGACCCATGATACTAGAATCATCGTCTTCCTGCTTTTCATGCCTTGGACAATCATACAGCTGATATACAGCACAGTTAGTGCAATTAAGATGTTATATACATCCAATATTAAACAATTCAATACAAAAAGTCCAGGCTCAAACCTTATTTACATTTTCTCACCAAAAAAACCCCACTATTCCACTTAAGAGTGCAGAGCAATTAATCTCTTAGATAAATTTGTCTCATAAGTACATACTATTCAATATTGACCAAGAAAAAAGGTAAGGCTACCAGTACTTTTTCCAGAGTATAACCAGCTATTTAAAAAAAAACAACAACAATAACAAAAAACCCCAACAATCATACCTGAAAGCCCTTGATTGGGAGATTTCATTCTCTGTTTTTCTATTTTACTTCCAGCCAGATTTACTAGCTGAGCCCAAATGGATAGCATAGGTTCAGTGAAAGGCAAGTTGTTCACATTAAAAGCCACGACTGGAAGCTGGACACAGTGGGGAAGAACCAGACAAAACAAACAAAACAAAAAAAATCAGAGATAACCATTTTCCAAAATTTTACAAAATCATTCAAAAAGTTTCAGTGGCTATTAACTGAAGAAGAGAAAAAGTAGAAAAGTAGCATTCATCTTATTGCTCTTGACCAGGAATAACTAACTGGTGATGATTTCTACTCCCTGGATAGCTCCCAAGCCTGTGTTTGTAAC
The DNA here is from genome assembly GCA_033459285.1 of Clamator glandarius. Taxonomy (NCBI): domain Eukaryota; kingdom Metazoa; phylum Chordata; class Aves; order Cuculiformes; family Cuculidae; genus Clamator; species Clamator glandarius. The sequence goes on from JAUNZM010000753.1 coordinate 250,203, forward strand.
ACACAGCTGCAGATCTACTTGGTGAAAAAAGCAAGACGGAGTCAGAGCAAGGAAGAACTGCAGTTCCTGAAGAACACCTGGTACACTAAAGCCATATAACTAACCAGAGACTAATATTCTAACGAAAACATCCAAGAGCTTCTACGTTAGTTAGCAAATCAAGTGAAATACAAGTAAATAAGCACCTCTCATGTAAAACCTATAAATCATATTGTTATGACTTGGGATTTTACCTCAACTCAAAGGACTTCAGTTCAAATCCCATTGTCTTTCACCTCCTCAGTGAATGAGGATGGGCATTAAAGGCCCTACAGAGGTTCGCTCAAGTATCATCTTAGGTTTGCATTCAGAGCATTGTAAATGTTGAATGCCAATGTATTTACCCACCTAAAAACTACTATTTTCTTTGCAACACACCCTTCCCTGTATCAAAGCCTCAATGAAATAAACTTACTGGTTTTAGTTGATTCAGAGGGCACACTCTGCATGTTCGCATGTCATAGAACTGTACGGTGATCTTCCCTTTTGGGGTGATGCGTGTCACTGTGCCTTCTCCAAATTCATCATGAACTACTTGTCCACCCAGTCGCAAGCGACTGTCTATGCCACCAATCACCGCTAACACTGCCATTAGGCCTCCCACCTCTGGATTCTCAGTGTCAGGAAAGTAGTCATCCAACACAGTCTAACAAAGAACAATAAAGTTAACTGTAGGGAGGAAATATATGCTTACCTGCTTTAAAATACAAAGTTAATCACACATACTTCAATTTAAAAATTAAAACATATAAACAAATATATACAAATACAAAAATGGTTTCAAAATTAAGCTTAATATTGTTTACAAACATTTAATATTTATCATTTCAAAATAAAGATTGCTATAAAAATGAGCTTATTTTAAAACGTGGAAACTACCCCTTCTGACTGTTTTCCTGCAAAGATGTGGGTGATGGAGGTTAGCTGAGAGTTGATGTACTTGTTTATGAGTCCATTCCACTGGCTGAGCGAATGGAGTGTCCTCAGCAGTGCCACTATCTCTTCTGCTAAAGTACTACTGTGAGTGGCAGTTAGAGATGCTTGGGGCCTGGCCTTTCTCCTTCTCAGAGTAGATTCTGGAAAGACAAAGTAATCACACAGAAGTTACCAGCTGAACAATTTTGTCTTTATATACCTAAAAATAAGCCACTGAGGAAAAACTCCTCTACCTCTGAGCAGTGGGATATCTGAGGAACAAGTACTAAGCAGGCTGCCTAAAAATCCAAACAGTTTTTCCACAAGAAATTTCATGTCTCTGGATCTTTCATTTTTATCCCAGGATGGAAGTACTGCTTTCAATAAATGTACAGCAAGGATCTAAAAAGAGAAGAAAATTAGTGTTACTCCACTCTAAGTCACCATGTATTAAAGAAACTCTCAAACATACTAAGCACAGAAGAAAGACATTTTAAAAGTCAGCCGTCCTTTGTAGTTCTTTCTATAATGCTAATTTCTACACAGCTCTGGAAATTACAGAGCTACTGATCTGCCATCCAGTTTTCTAAAGAGTATTTTTAAAAGAAGTTGTGCCAGTTCAAAGTCAGCAACAATTTTGTTGGCACATTAGATTAGTGAATTCAAACTCTTCAATACACAGAAGGTGAGACAAACACATGCTGGGAAACAATGTAACTGACTAAAACACATTGGAAAAATAAGAATAGAGAATGGGAAGATTTGTTCAGACTGCAGACTTAAAACTACTAAGATGCATTTCAGAATTAAAGTTTAATTAAAATAATGAGACGGCAAAAAGCAACCACGGTGACACCCAAAAGTAGTTATTGTGAAACTAGGGCGTCAGACACAGTACAGAATCTCTAAACCCAGACACTCAGTGAAGGACTGACAAAGAACATAGGAAGCCACAGCGCTGTAGTATCAAAGAATAAATGAAGTTGCACATTTTGAACAGAAGTATTTCAGGTTTTGAGTCCCCTCATCTTCTAGCCAGAAGACCAGTACGATACAAGTCACCAGTAACAGTGAAGAGATCTCCTTTCTTGTAAAATTCTGTCAATAACACATCTTTCTAAAACTTCAAGGTCTCATCATTTTGTTACTAAGTTAAACGCTGGCATATGAGGAATGCTCATTTCTCTTGAGTACTCTCTGAACAGCACAGATGACTCTAATGCACTGTCCGGGATTACAGAAGTCTCATCATATTAAAGACATCGGTAAGAATTTGCTGGAAAAGCATACAAAAATGCACAGACCTTTATGACACATGGCTTTAGTTAAAAAATGCTGATGTCTTATCAAGGAAAAGATTAAGATGATCTTTTGATCCCCAAGCCTTAGTACTTGGAAGAATTATTCCATAATAAGGTTGTTTTTCAATCTCATTATAAAGGCACCACAAGATAATAAGGAAAGGTAAAAGAAAACTAAAGCAAAGAAAAAACTTTTAAAAGAAAAAAGAAAAGAGGAAACAAGAAAATGGAAATACCATACCAAAATGAGATACAAAGATGCAGCTTCTTAAGAGAGACTGTAGTTAACACAATACTAAGAGTTTATTATGGACAGAGGGACAGTAGATAATACGCAATCTGATAACTTTAAAATGAAATTGCATATTTTTTCCTCATCATCTTTTTGTCAGTCTTTTCTTTATTCAGCTTCTAGAAAGCATTATACGAGAGTTTCTGGAAAACATTCTCGCAACACTCTTTTGGTCTTTCATCTGTACAAAACTTTCAGGCTTGTCAAGAGAACAAGGAAGTCTGCAGTGCCAGGAAGGCTCAAAAATTTGCAGATGCATATTTAAAACAATGACTCCTAAATACAAGATGTGTTATCTTTTTTCCAATTAATTAAAAATCTTCTTAAAAAAGGCATTTCCCACCTGTTTTTTAAAATATCCTTTTTTCTTCCTCTTAAAAACAACTAGAGTATACTCTATTTGTTGCCTATCAAAGTAATTTGGAAATATACACATTACCTGTCTCTGTAGTGAAGCAGCAGTGAAAGATTCATGCCCCTCAACAATTTTCATTAGCAAAGTTATCCACTGAGATGTACTAAGAGTACTGCACATCTGAGGCATGAGTGCTATACTTCGAATGAATCCCAACGTGCACCAACTCCTATGCTGTTCTTTATAAACTAATTTATTTGGCAAGGAAGCTAAAAACAAAAAGACATATAAATATAACAATTGACTTTTCCACCAGCTAGGTAATTCTCTCTATATAAACACGGGGTGGGAAGGTGGCTGGAGAAATCATATCACTGAGCTACTCCACTGTTTTTACATGAACTATTAACTTCCATTTTAGTGCCTTAATAATTTTATTAAATATGCCCTTAAAACAATTCTCATTCTGATACTGTTTCCTCATTTCAAAGTAAATAACAGCATTATTTCTGAAATTATAAAGCAGCTATGGGAGTGAATATGACATACCTCGTCGTACTGTTCTACCCAAAGAGAAAAATAGCACTACAAAATTCATTGTCTAAGCCAAGCATGCACATCCTGACGCTCCGCGTGTCATACATTTCTCCTGCTTTTACTGCTAATGTTCTACGAGTGCTTAAAATCACTTATATTGCTTTTCTTAACAATTAAGATATCAAAAGCTCTAAAAATACATCTTCTAGCCTTTGGTCTTAAAGGATTAAAAAACAATAACAAAAAAAGATTTACAAAGTTACAAGACAACAAAGCACAACACAGAAGCACATAGATGAATCAGGTTGTTTCTATATAATATACCTGATTTATCTATTGTTCCACTCTCCACAAGCATACGGAGTAGACCACACAAAGTCCTAGTAGCATCACTTTGCATGACTTCAGCATGGACGCCAGCAGACAGACACAGTGTCTGCAACAGGTTCACAGTACTTGTCAACATCATTGAAGTGGGATGAAGATTCCTTTCAACTTGTTCTCCTTCTGAAGGAAGACACAAAAAGCAAAGGAATACATTGAGTTCATCTGTTTTACAGAGAATTCTGAAACAAACAGGATGTGAGAAATATGTTGTAAATATTTTCTCTTAGATGATTTGAGATTAAGACTTGATTTCAAACTGCAATAGAAAAATATAAACCATACACTTTATGCAGGTATTTCCAAGGTATTCTCTAACAGTACACAACTTAAATTTCAAATGCAGTGCCAAGAATAAGGAAGCAGTGTGACTAGATATGTAATTAAGCCATATAAAACTTATATGTTAAAACATACAGTTCCTGATATCTGTAGCTGAACCTATTTCAGTTGGATAATACTGTTTTCTCTGGTTCATGAATATGCAACAAATGCGATATAATCCTTTCTATCCTCCTTTCTCACAATAAAGCTATCTTAAGAAAGAAAATACACACCTAATTAAGTTATTCTTCTTTGATGAAGCATTTTCTCCTGTGAAAGGAGCTTTTTCACAAGACACACTTTTAGGAACTAAATTAAAACTCTGCCTCCGCTTTTATAAAAAAATTGGGTTTTTTACCAGAATCATCCTCAGTGTCTGAATCCTCTGTTGTGGGCTGCGTTGCTGGTGGTGGCTCAGCTAGCTTGAGATCATATTTTCCCTCCTTCCCCATTCTGTAAGAATTTGTACTTCCAGTGTCCCACTGCACTCTAATCCAGCCATCTTCTCCCAGTTCTCCAATCACACGACCCAAACCTGGAGGGGGTCCATCCTGACAGGAGAGGCTCAAATTACAACTCATATCCAAATTTCATAAAATAATAATACTACTGCCCTTATTTGCTGCTAAACTTCAATATTGGTCTCAAAATCTAGCAAAACCATTTCACAATCTTCAAAAGAAATTACCCCAGTAAAGTGCAGCAACATTCACATTTAGATTTATTTTACTAAGTACTAAATACGTGCCATACACATGTATAATATTGTAGCAAACAAGTGATCCAATCTCCTGTTAAATCACTAATCTGAACAGTCTCACTAAAAATATTTCATCACCAAAAACGAAGTCATTTAACATATCTTATGGTAATTAATTAATATATCTCAGCTAATATACTTAATTTTAATTTTATATAAATTAATATATTTTATGGTAATTCCCATGGTCTTTGAAATAGAAAATTACTTTCAAGTTTGATCATAAAACTCACACACAGCCCACTGAACAGAGACTTCAAATTTTAACAGATTTAAACCTGTATGAAAGAAGCTGTACCTGATCACCCCATTTCCAGTCTACACCTCTCACCACTCTGGTACCAATTTTCATCATGGCTGCTAGCTCTGGTCCAGAAACAGGGAGCTGAACAGGGGTTGTTTCCTTCCTGGACTCCTCTAGGACTGTGGCAGAAGCTCCTTGGGAAGAGGCAATCATATCTTCCTCAGTGTTGTCAGAACTAGGTCCTAAAGAGGAAAAAAAAAATATAAACAGTTACAAGGCTGGTTATACATACATTCGTCACACTGAAACTTTAAGGTACATGGGTCTGTAATGTAAAAGCAACAACAAATAAGAAAGCGAACTTAAAAGGCAATAAAGTCAGATGAGCTTTTAGTAAACAAGGATATAATAGTTTCAAATGAACAGAGCTTTAAGTACTTTATGTTGAACAAAAATAAGCCACAAATAATAGACATTAATAATAGACATTATAATGACAAATCCAGTGGCTAACTCCCAACAGAATTTTTTTTAAAAATGCCTTATGAGCACTCCAGTTAAGTAGAAATTACAAGAATAAATACTTGCTATTATCTAAGAAAAACAAGCAAAAAAAAAGAAAAATAAATGAATAATGGCAAAAATCATCACACATCTTATAAGAGAACAAAGGAAACTTTCAGCTTAAATATGCAAACTAGGAACAGTTTAAATACATAGAATAAATTAAACTGAATGGGTAGAGAGTACGAAGTTTTTAATGTTTCTATTTAAAACTTTTCGGTTTTAATTTATTTGTAACGTTTCCACCAAAATTACACTATCACTTCTAAATTCCAGCAAAGGATAACCAACGCATATGCTTAGGAGGAAAACCACGACCGAATAAAGGCCACAGCCAAGCTGATTTCCTTCATAACTGTGCTTACAGATGTGGGGTTGGTATGGGGGTAAAGATGAATAGCATTAAGTACTACCCTGAAGCAGCAAAGTCATTCTGTAGTTCGGGTACACCAACAAAAAAATCATACAAGAGTTACGCGCTTTCTTCCAAACAATAAATCAGAAGATCTCGTACCTATCAGCCGCAGTGCTGTTTGTGTCAATGCCAGCATGCCAGAATTAAGAAGGAGGCTCAAGGTGTTAGCACCATGCTGCAGCGTTAACATGTTGAGCATGACCAACAGAAAACGTGCTTGTGGAATAGTCCCAAGACTTGGTCCCGCTGGATTCTCATTAGTAATTGTTTGTAGAGGGACAGGTTGCACACCTAATTCAAAAGTAATATAAATAACATAGTCAGGTTGCATTTGGGAACTGTATAAAATGGTTATAGATTTCCTTGATGGTTTTAAATACTTTTTATTTCCTGCTAGGCTTTAAAAAGAAACTTTTTATGGTAAAATGTTACTAGTAAGTAATTAATTGTCTGTTGATTCTCACAGGAGGGTTGGTGGGGTGAACAACACATGGACAGACAGAAGGTCAAAGTATTTCTCATCACAAAACAAGGGAATTGATTTAGGATCCAAATTACCTGGAACTTTAAAAAAGGCCACAACATTAATTTAAAACAGTTTTCTGCTAAAGCAACAGCAACAAAATAAGATTCACCTAGTTCTTTAAATTTTGCATTAGCATCCAGCAAGATATTCCGGACATTCTGAATAGCCCACGCATACAACTTCCCAAAAGTTACTTCTAGCAGCATTCTGTTAAATGGTGGGATCAGATCAACATCCTTCAAGCAGTCAGTAAGAGGTTCCCTGTATAGAAGAAAACAACAATAAAAATAAGTATTTTCTTCTTACTGAAGAACTGTAAAAGGGAAAACAACAAAGAAGTTTTACCCTATATTGGCTCCTTCTGGAATAAGCCTCTGCCATCCACAGAACATAGCGTACTGTACAGATGGGAGCAAAAAGTTTTTTGCTGCCAATTTCAGAATGGTATCTATTCCCTCCAGGCGAACTTCTGCTCTCTCCAGCTGCAGAAGAAAAACAGAATTCTCATACTTAGTTCAACTCCTAATATATCCAAGTCCACTTTCATCCATCTTACCTGTTTTAATAAACATTTTCTCATTTTTTCTACATCCACCGGCTCCTCTTTAAGTGCAAATTCAACAATGGTGTTAAGGAGGGCAGACTGTGGATACAAGCCTTGGACATTTTGCTTCAGCCATTTGTACCTGTGGACACCTGTAACTGTACTCAAAATTGGTTGCCACTTATCCTACAAAACAGGATGGAAGTATGTTAAAACAAATATTAAATTACTGAAAATGGAAATTATTTTACATAAAACCATGTCTAAATTTAAAATACTAAGAGGGGAAAAAAAAACTAAAGAAGTTCTTCAAAGCCAGTAAAGAGCTTTGTATTATTTCTAAGTCATTATCATATTTACAATTGCCACATAAAAATTCAAATACATTGATATTCAAGAAAAAGAAAGAATCCCTCCAAACTTTATATTTTGAAATGAAGCTTTATCTGAACCCTGCTAAGATTACCAATGATCTGAAAAATTAAAGAGGGTATCTCTACATATTCTAAATCCTCAGTAAAAGAGCTTATTTTTAAGTTTTCCTGAAACAATGTCCTATACTTCATTATATACCTTAAACATCATTATCAGAGCATTAGGTATCTAGTTATAGCAATCATGCTTAGCTAACATTTTTTTACTGGTTATACTTATAAAAAAGGTTAATTCAAAATCTGATTTCCTACTTTGGGTGATTTTATTGGTATGGGCCTTTTATCTATAGGTACAGGGCTGTGTGGTACCACACAGGATTCTTCTAAATCACTCTCCTCGTTTCCAATTTTGGATTCTTCCACATCAGCAGATTCAGATTTTTTTGGCACTAGAAATTAAAAAAAAAAAAAAATACTCTTTCATGCAATCTGATATTTTACGGTGTCACATTTCTAGGTTTGCATGATAACTTACAGAATGCTCAAGATCTCCCTGTAATAAAATGAAAATGTACTCTTGATGAACTTTATGTCCAACTGTTATCAAATTACCTCCAGTAAGACCTGCTATATGCTTTTATCTTTAAAGACTGATTTCAAAAGCACTACAGTGTTTGTTCAGCACATTAATTTAAGCAGTTCTTAGACTACACTGCTTTAATAAAACGTGATCTTTTAATGAGATGCTACTTCTAATTAAACCTTACTAAAATCAGTTCAGAGGGACTGATAATGATGGATCATTTTTAATATGTTAGAGCACAAAGAAGCATGTCTCAACTAAGCTTGACTCTCTGGTCTGCCCGTATATGCTGTAGGAACTGAAGTATAATAATCAGTTGAGAAAACTGCATGAAAATGCCGCAGAAAGCAAATGGCTTTGATGCTTTAGCTAACTAGATTTTCAAATACAGAGAAGCAAACCTTGAAATGAGATTTATTTTTATTGTTTCAATGAAAATACAATATTAATGTTGCCTTACCTCTTTTTTTTCTTTTTTCTCTTATTATTTTCTGAGCTACCCTCCGCCATCGGGGCAAGGAACTCAGAAGTTTAAATTTAGACATTATAGAGAGATCATTGCAAACTGCGGGACGGAGTTCATTGAATAAGAATCTCAAACGTTCAATGACAGGAGCACAAACTTCCTTGTAAGAACGTCCTTGCTCTTGATGGGTCTGGAAAAGGCATCGAATGATGAGATTACTGTTCAATATACAATAAAATTAGCAATACATAAGTTCTTAATAAAATACTTGAAATTATAAATAAACTAAACTTCAGCATGGAAGAGGCTTACCTTAATCAGTGAACATTTTGCTTGGTAGACAACACGACACACATCCACCACAGATTTTGGGAGGGTTTTGTGCTTTACCTGGTCAACTCCAAGGGTACCAGGATGAACAAGAGACAGTGCTATGTGACCTTAATAGGAAAAGACAAGCTCTGAATACATACTTCCAAAATCATCCATAGCAGAGTTTAAACTGGTCTAAAACGTATCCTGGGACAGCTATACCACAAGCATACCTACCCAAATCTTCATGTTTCAGAAGACAGCATAGTAACAAACGTCCTACTTCTTCCACAGGATGCTCAGGAGGGAATGTGATTGGTGTTGTTAAGTGACACTGTTTACAGTATCTCTCTATTTGACACAAGAAGTCCTGCAAAAACACACAACAGCCTCTATTTAACTTTGTTTTTAAATACAACAAAAGGACCCAAAAAATGCCACAGCTATCACATAAATTACATGGAATAACTTCTACAATCTGAGCTAACATTCAGAAATTAACCCCAGGCAGTATGTGCTTTTTAATACATAGTAATTACAACGCAATACTACAAAGAATACCTTGTAGCATCCTTCTTGCATGAAGAGCAATATGGCTCAAGGAACAAAGTTACTACTGCTTTTATCTCTTTCTGTGACAGCCAGGCCACCTAAGGTGTTTTTTAATTGTCTTCTTCTGACTTGTCACTACTGCTGTCCTATTCTCCTAAGGACTAGTTTGAGTTTTTCTGATAAACGAGTGGAACTGAAAATCTGGAAGTATTACAGAAGACAGTGACCGATGTAAATCTTAGGAGGTTTCATAATATGCACAATTCCAGCCAGGTGAAACCTGGACACCAAGGCACAGAGGGACTTTAAGACAAAGACATGCATGCATCTGACACACAAAATACACCTGTACTTTGACAAAGGAAATTCCATCTTATCTCAGTTGGAGGTAAGCAGAGTCTGTCAATACTTCCAAAACTTGACATAGAAAGTAATGCATCGCTATATTTTTTTGGTAAGAATGCATTTACATTTTTTTATTTCTCGCAATCAAAAATTCAAAAGAAAAAAACTGTACTGTCATGACATTAAGTGAAATACTCAAATTTCATCTCTTAGTAGTACTCAACCACTTAATTCACAAAAAGGAATTCTCAAATAATTTTTTCAACTGTTTTAACATTTGGAGACTTTTCACCAATGAAACTGTTTCAGACCACCACTGTGACCCTTCAGCAACATTTTTTGTGAAGAGAACTACTGAGGGCTTACCTTCACAGTGTGATCCTGAATATTGTTATCTGCAATAGCTTGGAGAAAAGGCTGTGAATGGTCACTCAAAGTTAATCGATGTGCATATAGTTTGGATTTATTTGGAGTAGTATTACCAGGTGAACTGCAATGGTCTTCATCTTTTTCCTCATTGTAGCTGTAATGGATCTGACTAGTTTGCAAGCCTCCAGAAAAGATAGATGACTTCAACCATTCTAAAAGGGAAAAAAAAGAAAAACCATAAGTGTAGATTAAGCTATCAAGACTCCACAATTCCCTCAAATAAAAAAGCATTCATAGCTTCAAACAAGGTTTAGCAGCTCTTCCATTTGCCGACACTTTTTCACAGATAAAGGGTACTGCAAACAAGAAACACTTAAGTAACAGGGCAGTCATCACTTGTTTAGAGATAACAGGGCCTTAGCTACTTTCCTCTGATTAACAATCAATTATATCCTCTATTCACCAAATTAAGATATTCAACAAGATAAAATCCAAACACCAGATGCTTTAGGCACTCTTAACTGAACACAAATTAGTGAGATAACTGGCATACAGAGCATACTTTCTCTTCCAATAGTCTCCACCTTGTGTATTACAAAACTCTGGATATTTAGCTGTTCAAAACTATCCAATCCCCATTTTAATCCTGCTAAATTGTTGAAGCTTGAGAAGTGTGGTAATTAACGTTAAGAATAAAGAACTTCTTCAGAAGTCATCAAAGCCAGAGGTGCTAGATTTCCAGGTGCTAGATTTCCTGTTACTTTATTTGGCCTGTCTCTTTTTCTTGCATGCTTTGATAAGCATTTATCACTTATTTAAGCTTAAAATGTAGTTCTGCTTACTCGCACATTCAACTTCCAGAGGAGAAAGTGGTGTGCTCATGGCCAGGTAGGAAGCGTGTAGTCCAAGAAGAAGACCCAAATTCCTTTCTGTGTCTATCAGAGGTGATGACAAAGTACTGAGATCTGGTGATGTAATCACTTCCTGGTCAGGCTAATTAAAAGAAATAGGAGTCAAAAGCTAGAACTGAGCTCCAAAAAGAATTTTGAAAGTAAAGCAATGGTTTAGAAAGTGTGTATCCATCAATACACAATATTTTTACCTCCATATATTGGCCAACACAGAAGGCATGCATTGACTCCCGTGTGTCCTCAAATTGCAAAGCAGCTTCCAAAGCAACAACTGGGTCCTCACCTGCAAACTGAGCTAATGAGAGAATGAAGTAGTAAGTACAATATCTAAAAACCTGTTTACGCCATCCAGTTTTCAAACAGAAGTTTTGGTGTCTTTAATTCAGATGCTGATTCTCACCAAGTATGCTACTGCCAGTTAAAGACTGGGTTTGGAAGTCCTTTATATCATATACTTTCCCATCAATCACTGTCCAAAATCCTCCATCTTTGTTGTGGTTCTCTAGATCAGCTTTACGTATAAGTGTCACCTCTTCATTATTCCTGCAACTCTGGCCAGTGAAAAATGAACCTACAGGTATAAAACAGACTATAGAAGTCATCAACAGAAAAACAGAAAGTGAAGTCTTTCCTGAACGTTCTTTTAATAACTGCCTGATCAATTCTTTATTTCAATTCAAAAGCTGCTTTGTCTTTTGATATGCTGAAAAGTCAAAATAGCTATTAATATGTTCCTGTCTACATATTATGCAATTAAAACACCGTACACTGTATTCTTTTATGCACTGATCTCCAATGTTACACTGTCAACTACCTAGCACACCTCAACTACACGGCTGTTTTATGTGGAGGCATTTTGGCAAACCACTGCTCCAGTCAGTTCTCTCTGAAAATTACATCAGTTTTATTGCATGTTTGCCTGCAAGTAATAGACTGAAATTAAACATATAACCAAAATCCATCTATTTTTTAAATAAAGGAAAGTTAGGTACACGTTAGAACTCTTCCAATCTACATATCACAGAATCACTAGGCTGGAAAAGACCCACAGGATCATCAAATCCAACTATTCCTATCAACCACTAAAACCATGCCCCTCAGCACCTCATCCACACATCTTTTAAATATCAGTAAACTATTTCAAATCAAAGGTAATTTCATCCAGGCAAGAACCCTCAGAGTAACATTCACACACATGTGCCTCCACTTCAGATTGCTGTATTAGACCAATAACTCAATTTTCACAAAATTTTTCCTCTATCCAACATACTACTGTCCAGCAGCGTGACCTTTCACTCTCTTGGGTTACACCAACTGTGTTTCATTCCTACCACCACCAGTGAAATGGTCTCAGTCTGAAATGTAAAATTTCTGCTTCTCTTCCCACCCCAGACAGTCCATATAATAAAGTGCCCTGGGAAAAGTAAAATTCCTTATCTCAAAGCTTTCACATTACTCTCCTTTCATGTTATGGACAGAATTTAGAGATCACAAATAGTCATCAATTTTATGTAGCTACTTCATGAAAACATAACTAAATCATCCTTATGCCATTAGTACATACCCATTATTCCTGGCCACGCTAAATCCTCATTGTCATCCCTTTCCTTTCCAGGGGCTAAATGGTTAAATCTGTCTAGATGTTCTAGCAAGCCAGCCAACAGAGGGATAGCACCAGCTTCCTGCATTAATATAGCATTTTTACTGAGGAGCAGCACAATAGAAACCACCAATTCTGGAAGAAGAATGCCTAGAACAGAAAAAAGAAGGTGTTGAGATTTAATTCAAGATCTGCATTCATAGCATCACAGAAATAAATCACAAAGAAATACATTCTGCCTTCCATTATTGCTCTTGCCTTTCCCACCAAATTTATCCTCCTCCTTTCCCATCAACCAAAAGATTAAATTGATTCTTTTTTCAGTCATGAAGACAGCAAAGAACAGCATACCTGTTAGATCTCCATCTACAACATGAGATACTTCCGCAAAATGCCTGTGACTGGTAGAAGCAATGCTGGTTGCCACAGGAAGGATATCACCAATGTGTGTGCACAGAAGAGCGGTGTATTTCTTCAATAAAGAGCCAACACCTAAGAGGTCAGGGCCTGTATTAAATGGAGGAAAAGAACACAAAATGATCACACAGTCATATTTAAGAAACTATTTTCAAAAGCTGTCAAACTCTTCTGAAATGCAGCCACTCAGTATTAGCACTGAATTAAGAAACCATGACTTTTCAGAGCTTTTAAAAATTTGATTGAAGTCTATTATCTAGATCCTGTTGCTTTCCAAAGAGACATTCTCCTCCACAGAAAACAGTTTAAAGAAACTACTTTCAAACACTTTTCCAGCAGAATCAGCAACTAGGCTGAAGAATGAGACAAGAAGATAAAACAAGTAATCACTATCCCATTAAAGAGGTATTACAAAAATGCTTGAGAAGTGGAGCTTAATTTTTTACAACAACTTACTGTATGTATTAGGGACCTGCCCAACACAATCTCCTGGGTAAAGTTTACTAACAAGCAGACGCTGAAAACGGAGCAACAGGTCCAGAGAAGCAGATCTCTCTTTGCTACAATGCTCATACTCCAAGCAGGAAGAAATGCGACGAGCAACATCTTTCAATTTGACTATCGTTTGTGAAGCGATGTTCCTAATTGGTTGAAAAGTATTGTAAAGTCATTAAAAGGAGCTGATAGTGAAAACAGTCCACAGAAACACAGGGAAAGCTTTGGCTAGAATTTCACATAAATCTGTAAGAAATCCGTGTAAAACTTATTTGTTAAACAGGTTTCATAAAATACATTAATTTTGTATTTTTTGTCTTCACTCCTTACAAAAGACATAATCCAACAATTTTCACTGACATTCTGAAATGAAAGTCATGACACTATGTAGTTCAAGAGTCTCAGTACTGATTTAATCATATGGTTACTACCCCATTTAAGTCAAAAACCACAATAAATTTCTCCATTACTTCCTGCTATGCATGAGTACTGTTGTACCTGACTTAAAGCAGCTTTCTCCTCAGCACCTTATTAGTCATTCCTTTAAAACTCTTCTCAGTGCAAAGAATTTGGAATTCAGGTTTCTTTCTCACTTAGAGCCCCAGCTACAGCCTCCTTGAAGCAAAATATTCAATTCTAAATAAACAGGGCAAAACATCTAAATAAATTCATGCTGATTCTCGTACTTTGCAAGGACAGGCTTTCGAATGTTTGTCCTACATTTGTTAGACACATTTTCAGAGTACAGGAAGAAATAACAAAATCCATAATGGCAAGGTAATGTCTTTCTAAGATGACGTAATTAAGTGTAGAACTTTGCACCTCAGCAAACACTAAAGAGCAAAATTATAGACAAGCTAGGAGAATGCTGGACTTTGGATTTTGAGGAGCTAAAAATGCTAGCAGGAGATCAAATTATTTGCTAACCAAAACTGATAATCTTTCAGTTGACTGGTTCAAATAACACCTAAACAGACCTTCTGTACAAAAAGAAAAGACAATTTTGAAGCAATTACCTCAGTAACTGCTGAATTAACTGAACTAATGGTAAACTTTGTTTTCCTGCAGATTCATAGATTCCAGTATTAATAAGGTCTTTGTCCAATGGAGTCCTATTCCTGTGCAGTGTTGATGCATTTGCTTCTTGTTCATCAATTTCTTTCTCTTTCTGTGCTTCTTTTTTTGCTTCAATATCCTAAAAAAGTTTAGCAAGTAAAAGAAAACACAAAAAATTCTACTGTGATTATGAAACATTTTACTAACAAGTATTCATAACAACAAGCTCAAGTTACTGCTACCTGTGCCAGAAATAAAACAATTCCTACTAGACTAAGGCATATTGCATACTCTCTAACAACCATGCGGGAACACTTTTTTTAAACAACTACAATATAAAAAGAAGGGAGGGGTGGAAGGAGATGTGAAGGCAAACAAGAGTAGATGGAACTCCAAATTTAACATACACCATACCAAGTTAAGTGATTTCTGTTCTGTGTTTAAACATACCAATACATGCTGCACATTTCACAACAGAAGGCACATTTACTCTCTGTTTAATGAAAGTAACAAACTCAGTCCACCACGGAAGAACCTGGGTTAGATTTTTTACTGAGCTATAGTAATACAGAACACTATGGAGATAAATCCATCCAGCTTTTAGACAATGTACATTAACCTGTACAGTGCTGCCTGCTGCCACCTAGATAACTTTCAGAATATATCTGAAGTTGGTTCAGGCATCTCTGACCTATTCTGTAATGTATATGTGTCCTAGGAGAGTTGGTAAAGAATCAGGAAGTTCTGTATGCCTTTAAATACAACAGAAAAGACTAATGCTGGACTATGCATTAAAGCAAAACTTAATACATGCATTTCCTCTGCATCATAAACCTCCATTTACCAACAGTGGAGAGAAATAAAGAAGAAAATCTACTACGAAAAATTAAACTAATGAAGAGGCAATGGAAAAGCACATTTTTGTTTTCATAGCCATACATATATATAGCAATTTAAAGCAGCCGGCGTAGAGGATATCCCATCTCCAAGAAGCTAATGGAGAAGACAGCATACATAGAATGTTTCTTTCATCCTTTGTATAACTAGTCAGCATTTGCTAAACATTCAAACCAGTCTGAAATGGAATCTGTGGAAATTTGGTATGCTGCAAAGTATTCATTCAATTCCTAAGTAATAAGGCTCAAATTTCTGCTGGAAATACATGGGTGAAATCAAGCAAGTGAAGAACTCAAGGATCCCACAGAAAGGTACAAAGTGCTTTGTAAAATTACATTCCTATCACAGAGCTTTATGAAAAGGTTTGCTAACATTATTATAATCATCACTCTATGCAATGAAAAGATACACTCTATTAAAAAGGAAAATACAAATCATGCTTCCATAAAAACACTGGTTTAAGTTTCAGGTCAGAAGAGCATAATATCAATCCACAAACTTCAGAAAACACTTAATACATTTTCTGTTTACATACAGATACAAAGCTGCTGAAACATACCTGAATTTCTGCAGTTATAGCAGCATTTAGTGCAGACTCTAAGCCTCCATCAGCCATCAGGCTACCCACCAAGAGGTCAATCATAAATCTACGGCCTGGACTTACATTCATTTCATTTCCTGAAACTAAGAATGGAAGAAGCTATTAATGAACTAGAAATGCAAGCACCAAACAAAAAGGTTTAAATCTTAGGACTAACCTGCACTGGGTAAGAGCGCTGAGAGAGCCCTAGCCCGCTCTTCTGCTGTTGGCAGTAACACAGACCATCCACTCTGCAGCACTGCTTGAGCAGCTGATTGCACAGTATTAAGAACACCAGCATTGCTTGCTAATGTTACCACTGTCTGTTTCAGGCTGTTGAGCAGGATACTGCCCAGACCTAATCCAAGACACTCTGGATCTACTTGATGACTAATGGCAGCATGAAGCTGAAAAAAAGAAAGGGGGGGAAAAAAAGGCAATTTTAATTAAGAGGAGATGTGAACTTGAAAAAAAGCGGTCAGTCCTGGAGCAATCAAGTAAGTTCATTGACCAAGATACAAACCTTCAGCAGTAAATCTGTAAAATTAAAGGGAAATGTTGGCTTGCCAAAAGACATACTGAATTTAAACTAATACCCTGCAATTATGAAATATATTTAGCTACAAACCCCTAAAATTCTGAACTATAACCACCTAAAGAAAAACCTAAACTGTTTCTACTTCACTGTAGTATGCTGTACACTAGAGAAGCAGCATATCTTCAGTGACTATCAGATACCTTCTAAAGAGGACAGCCAATCTTTAAAAAACTCTTTAACTTCCTTATAAATGTTCAAAGCCTCTGCATATACGGGCCTATTGAGTGAGTATACAAGGCTCAATCCATTTATACTATATTTTTATAGTTTGTTTTTAATGAGGTCCCAAAAGCTGCCAAGAAAAAATAAACTAGCTGTCAAATTTCAAAGAACAGGAATTGAGGAACTAGTATTGTACTTATTTCACTTTAAATGTTTTAAAGCACATTAAGACCACTTTTATCATCCAAGCAATTTACTGAAACATTTAGCTCAATGACAGTTCTGTGTGTAAGAAACTGAAGGTACCTGAAGCCTTAGAAGGTTTAGTGTTGCCACAGCCATACATTCCTTCTCCTGAGGAGGGGGCCAGTCAGAAGAACCATCCATGCCCTCTGTCACTTGTCTTAGTAAAAGGTCTAGCTGCTCAAATGTCATGGTGCAAACATCCACCACAAAAGGCACCCGCAAGCCTATTGACCATTCTGAACAGGATGACCAAGCAAAGCTCTATAAATGGAAATAGTATACAAAGTTCAACAGTTATTTCCCAAATGTAAGATTACTCTGATTAGAGAGAGAGAAGTGTAAAGCTAACATTTACTTTTAAACAGTAATGGAAAATGCAGAAATTGTATAAAAATATCTTCTGAACAGAGCCAACCACTTGCATCCTTGTAAACACCCATGAAATCCTACCAATCCCAGATAAGAACTCATATTTTCTGAAGTGTAATTAGGCCAGTTCAGATACATTTACTGCAGGAAACACTCTGCTTGACAACCCTTCTACCACTATAACAGACAAAAAAACAAAATAGGGAAATAGCTACTTCTCAGAATACTCAGAGGGGAAGTTAGTCATGTCTTTTTGGCACAGGAATTGCATTAGGTTTGTTTTTATTAAGCCTTCATTTATACAGATTAAGAAACAAGAAGAATCATGCCAGCACAGAAAGAGGGACTGCAATCATAGAATAACCAGGTTGGAAGAGACCCACCGGATCATCGAGCCCAACCATTCCTATCAAACACTAAACCATGCCCCTTAGCACCTCATCCACCTGTGCCTTAAACACCTCCAGGGAAGGTGAATCAACCTCCTCCCTGGGCAGCCTGTGCCAGTGCCCAATGACCCTTTCTGTGAAAAATTTTTTCCTAATGTCCAGCCTAAATCTCTCCTGTTGGAGCTTGAGGCCATTCCCTCTTGTCCTGTCCCCTGTCACTTAGGAGAAGAGGCCATCATCCTTCTCTCCACAACCTCCTTTCAGGTAGTTATAGAGAGCAATGAGGTCTCCTGTCAGCCTCCTCTTCTCCAGGCTAAACACCCCCAGCTCTCTCAGCCGCTCCTCATAAGGCCTGTTCTCCAGCCCCTTCACCAGCTTCGTTGCTCTTCTCTGGAGTCGCTCCAGAGTCTCAACATCCTTCTTGTGGTGAGGGGCCCAGAACTGGACACAGGATTCAAGGAGCGGTCTTAGTGTCAGTAAGAGACAAAGACATATCACAGTTAACAATTCAAAAATAAAACTTACCTGAGCAGGCCCACAAGCAATTCCAACGATATGCTTTGTGTCTAACCCTGGGAGAGCTGTGGGCTCTGGTTTGGTGATCCGCAAAGTATCAAAATGTTGACATTGATCATTGCTTCCCCAGCTATGCACTTCACTATCTTCAGTCAGTGCTAAACAATGGGTAGATCCAGCTGCCACATCTATCACTTTTTTTCCTGATAGGAAGGTCAAATATTGAAAATTCAACTTAAATATTACAATCATTAACAAAAAAATACCAGAAGTAAGGAACCCTGCTAATTATAACCATACCTAACTATGAATACATTATAGATCTCGAGTCTCACCTTTGCCTCAGCAGTGGATTGGAAGAGAAGAGCAAAAGAAAAACCAAGGAAGTATATAAAGATTCTTAAGAGACAGCTCAAGCACAAAGGTTTACAAGTTAAAAAAAAATCTTCTATTTTGTTTCCCTTCCACTTAAAATACTTTCTCAGGAAAGATTACATTGCTATATTGTAAAACTTATATTGTAGTCATGAGTTCAGGTTTTATTTTCAATCTGATCATTCATCATACCTGAAAACAATTTTAGGAAAGAACGCAACAAAAGCAGTTGCTTCCTCATCTTCCCCTACAAAATCTCAGGCTTCTCACAAATGCAAGAAATAATCATTACTCTCTTACAAAATAGTGAAAGTACTGGCATGAACTCTACTTCAACAATGTGATTTTTGTTTATTCCATTTGACGTGACTTAACCTAAGTGCATATATATATTTATTTGCCCATGAACCTAATAAAAGAAAAGCGGTAAGAATAAAGACAACACAAAACTAGCAGCATTTAAAGTCATAACACAGTGGCTCCAAGTCTGCTAGAATTCTAAAGATTTAAATGTGGAAATGATGGAAAACGTGCATTATGATCTTTTTCAATGCAACCAGCACTGAATATAAAGAGTACATGGTACGACCATTCTTAAAGTTAAGATCATTAGTGTCTGATAACAGGTTCCAATAATGGGAAAATGAACTTCAAAATATTTCCAGCTCTGATAATTACCTTTCAAGCCTTCAAGCAGTTTGGGATACCGAACATGCTCTTCCGTTCCATGCCCAAGTCTCTGATTGTCACCTTTTCCCCAAGTGTAGACCTGGCCATCTTTGGTTAAAGCAATAGAAAACTGACTCCCACAGCGTACTTTCACAATGTCCAAATCTTGAAGTTTTTCTATCAACTTAGGAGTCTTGCAGCCATCACTGCCTCCCCTTCCCAGTTTTCCATAATCTCCATCACCCCAAGACCACACTTGTCCTTTGAACAGAAAGAAAGCAAAAAATATTGCATTGTTTTTTCATATGATGATGTTACCTGTTTTGACAAAAAAGTTTTTAAATATCTGAGATTACATACTAAACACAATTTTCAGATTATAATTTAAGAATAACAGTTATGAATCAATCTCTAATACTCATCAAAATACAAGATAAAGATTTGAATTTTTTTCACATTGATAAAATCAAACCTGGAAAGTGTAAGACACAACATGTAATGAAAATGCATCAGTGTACAGGAAGTCCTCCTTAAAAATATACGAAGTATAGAGTTTATTGCAAATTAAGCCTGTGGTTTTTATTTTACAACTGTCTTCTTTTATTATAAGGTGTTATTTATAAGAACTTGCAAAATCCTTTTCCATAAATGACCAAACTGTCTGCAAAAGCTGTTTTAAAAATTTTCAGCTCTTGTTATTCACCCATTCACAAAACGAAACTAAAAGTGCTGTTGTCATACCACGTTCCTTCGAAATACACTACTAAATCTAACCCCTGATGTAAGAACTTAGAAATAGTAAAGTCATTCTGCATCTAATAGAATTATGGTTCAAGAATGGTAAAACCTACGCATGTCCAAAAAAGAAATTCTTGTTTTAGATTCTGGTGCATTTATGCTCCCTACTTGCATAAGCTAGTCTCTAAGGTACTCTGAAGAGTAATGGAAGCACACAAGCAGGAAAATAAAGTTAAAAAAATACACATCTAAAAATCCGTTTCCATTTCCTGAATGAGCATATATTATATACAAAAATCTAAAGACGAACATATATACTTCCCTAAAAGGAATTTCAGCTTCAAATTCTTACAGAATTCAAGCCACTAGAAATTAGCATAATATCTGCAGTATAAATATTTTCAGAATGAAAGGAAGACAAGGTAAGCCTCCTTAAAGTGTTAAGTTGGATATCAGTACTAACCATTTTCAGTAACTGCAAGAGTCTGAGCATCGCCGCTCCCACAGGACACATCAATAACTTTGAGTCCTTTCAGCCCCGTGACCAGCATTGGGATGGTCTGATCTTCACTGGAACCTTTGAAACAAAATAGTTCTGTGAGAAGCAAAACTAAAAAGGCCTGGGAGGTTCTTTTGTTGGATTATTTTTTATTTTTGCTTTAGGGTCTTTTGTTGTGTGCAGATGCAGGGTGTTGATTTGATTTTGTTTTCAGATTTGAACATCTTAACTGAACTCCATGTTAGATACCTAAGAAACCATATGGGATTTCACCCACAAGATATTCTTTGCTTTACAAGGAAGGGAACATAGAACAATAGATTTTTCTTCTCCATACTTTGCTTATTTTCACAGAACTCATAGAAATTTAGTGGGTTTGAGACAATCTGCCCCGTAATTACTTCAATTAATGTGAAAGCACATAAGTTTCTCAAATCAGCTTTAAAGTAAGTTGGATAAAAGATCATTTGAGACAAACACTAAACAATTCTTTGACTAACAATTTTAAGGTATCAAGTAACATACCATGACCAAGCCTGCCATAGTTTCCTCGTCCCCATGTATACAGTTCTCCTTCAGCAGTAATGGCTGCACTATAGGTGCTTCCACATGCAATATGAACAATATGTTTCCCAGCTTGCTTTCCAGATAAAGCAGATATCAGTTTCGGTTCTTCCAGGGGTCTATTGAAAGAGAAGGTGAAATGTTTCACAAAAGGCAATCTGATAAGTAGATAATAAAAGGTGTGACATACTTACTAGAAAACAAGTGGTGCAATTCTACCTGCAAACCTTATTAACAGTCTGAAGTATTAAGATACAGAGAAATAAGACAAAAATTGAGTTCAGATCGTTTCAATAACATACTGAATGAATGCCTGACTACTATGATTTCTATTTTCAATTAAATTAATGCAGTGTTTTTTAAAAAATATTTGTCTTTTTAAAAGAAAAAACTTTAATTACAGTAGCCAAACAATTAATTTCATGGTACCCTTGTGTAATACCTCCCTTGCATTACAAGAAATCCAGCACTGGGGGTAGACACACAAAACCTCTAAAACATATTGATGTACACCTCCTAGAGAATACCCCTGCAGAAGACTGCTTGTACACAAAAGCATTAATGTTATTGTTTAACACAGGAGAAAAGGAATGATACAAGCCAACATGACTGCACAGGAAACGATGACCCCACTCCACAGGAGAAAATGTGCTGTGGATTCATAAAACCATAAAACCATGAATAAACGGCCTAATAACAGCACAACCACTATATCCCTCTACCTACAAGTGTTCAGAAAGCAGCATTAATATGCAGGGAGAATGTTATTTCTGTTCAAAACCAGAAGAAAAACATAAAATGCTGACCGTATTTATATATACAACTAAACAGTTCTGACTATGAATTAAGAACAGTGGCAAATAAAGGTTATAATTATTTGTTACATACACTGTATCCCCATGGCCTAGTCTTCCACCATCTCCACAGCCCCAAGAGAAAACTTCACCATTTGCTGACAAAGCAAGATAGTGATGCCCATCCGAATGCGCTGCTATCTTCACAATATTTCTGGAAGCTAAACTCTGCACCAGCTGTGGTCCCTGTAAACCAAAACAAAAGCAATACACTTAGAAATTGCTTACATTTTCTGTCATTTGCCTATATATAGAATAAAGAGGTGCAGTCTTCCTAAAGCTTTATCAAAACTGTGCATTCAAATTAACGAGGTAAAGGTATATAGAAAAAAGAAAAAAAAAGGTCAAATCTACTATTCAAGTGATTGTGTTTCCATCTGTACAAGGTGCTCACTATACATGAAAATGGTGCTTATGTTAATCTCAAAGGTAATCTGACTACCGTTTTTGTTACAATATAGCTTTGTCTGCAAAACCACACAGTTAGTGTGGTTATTTCACTAAAGTAAAATTCATTTCACATCTGCCAATTTCTACAGCTGTTACCAAGGCCAGCATACCAATGAAAGCAATCCTTGTATTCATCGCCTCTAGCCTGACAAAATTTACTCATCCAGATGCATTATCATGAGAGAAAAATCACTGTTTCTGAAAGTTCAACAACATAGAAGCTCACAAAAATCAGCATGTATCCACCTACTCTCCCCAAGATACTGTCAAGAGTTAAAGGAGCAGCCTTGTGCCATGAAGTAAAACAGAAGTGAACATATTTTTAAAAAACATGTCAAAAAACTCACCAGAGTATCACTGTTGTACGCTTGTGTGTAAACTCGTCCATTCCTAGATAATATTAGAAAACGTTTCTCTGCACAGGCAACCTGCACAACGCCAAGATTGGCAAGACCTTCGCATTGAATCGGACCACTCACATTAGCATAGTATTTCCAACCTATTAAACCCCAAGCAATGACTTCTTGCAGAGACCCCTAGAAAACAAAAAATTCTGTAAGTATTAGTGTTGAAATATGCAACTGAATAAAAACCATACAGAAGATTTTTTTAAAACTTTTCTATGCCAAATACACTCAAATCTGTGACAGTCATTACTGCCAGTAGCCAATAAAGCTTACCTTCTATAAGATATCAAAAATAAAGAATTGCATGCATCACCTTCAGGTTTAGTCTGCTACAGTAAGTGTTCAGAGATTTTTCAAGCTGGGAAGTTTAACATTTACTTTTTTCTTTATTTCATATTTTTTTTTAAATACACCAGACTCCAAACATTTATGAAGTCTGGTCTTGAGCATTCACTCTGATAAACACAAAGAACAGTGTAAAACATGGCCAAATTAGCCACAGTGTTGTGATGAGAAATAATGGTCCATAAACCACAGAAACATACTCCAAGACTGACTCAAAAGAGCACTGATGTAATAAAAGATACCAAAGTAAGAAATGTTTGGGCAACTCGAGGTTATCTTGCAAAAATCAAAAGTAAATCTGAAGAATCTTAGAATTTTTTTTCCCTCCAAAGTGAAAATCAGTTATACTTCTAGGAGAAACATCTTATTAGATTTGACGTTGCAAATAGTTACCTTATGAGATGTAGGAGAGCTACACTGTGGAGGCATACATGGGGTGGCTAGACGATCTAAATGGGCCATTATCACTACAGCTGTTTGTCTCAGATCAATCGCTAGCTCATTGTCCTGTGGTAAAGTCAGATACCTTAGAAAACTTTCATTTGGGCTCAGAGGGTAAGTCAGGAGCTAGAAAAGAAAAAAGAAAAATATTCAAAGTAATTCTTTGCCACTACACATACAGTTACCACAATGTATTTTAGATGCTGAGTATCTGCACAAATTTAAGAGAAACTAAATTAACTCTGCACATCCTTTTTCCTACAGTAGAGGAAAATTCCAAACACATATGGAGAAAATAGAGTCAGACTGTGAATAGAAAGTTACAAGCACAATAGAACTAACATAGTATGTTTTAATCAACCTCAATAATACTCACTAAGTCTCATAGTTCAATTAACATCAAACTCAACTAAATAAAAGCAATCTGAATATGCAGAAAAGTTAACGGGCCACATCTTGAGGATAATTATCACAAAGGCATTAACTCTGAAACATAATGCTTACCTCTAACCATACTATAAAAGCCAATGAATAGTGCTATATACACATTTTAAATGGCAAACACTGCTGCAAATTTTGTTTTGATAGTTTTATAATGATTTTAGCCAGCCAAGTTAAATTTGATACTAACATAACACCCCTCTCAAATAATCCAAGAGTAAGTACCTGAATGTCCTCCTCGGTATTGGGCACGTCTTTATTACATATTATGCTCTGAAATCTTTGTAGCAAAGGTAGAAGGGGTGCACTTGTTCCCTGTGCAGATCGCTCATTATCCGTTTCCCTTGTTCCATTATCCCAAAGTTGAAGCAACAATATAACAGCAGACAACATTTGGCTGAAAGAGGCAGTTTACATCTTCTATTAATAAGTACCCCTAAAAACATCATTTTAGTTTAGCCATACAATGCACTTTCTACATTTTCAAGTACAATAACATCAGATATTACAGTTTTCCATTTCAAACACATTATCAAAATATCAAAAGTGAATTTTCCAATCTAGCTAACGTAAGATTTTGACTGCCACTGCATCACAGAAAACATTTGTATGCTTTGAACCATAATTATTACCTTAAACCCAAACCCATGAAAACTGAAGACAGGCACATTCCAGCAGATAGTGATGATTAAAAGTCAGAGTGCTCATGCTTCTCACCTTAGCGTACCCCTCTGCACTGCCAGTTCCAGCAATATGGCAAGTGCCAAGTGCTGGTCTTGTAATGGAATGTTTCCTGGCCCTTTGGTACTGGGAGTTCCATGCACATCTCTATTTAAAAGTTAAGCAATATAAATTAACTAAGAAATAATTGGAAACAATACATATATTTTCTTACCAAAAGCATCTGCAAAACACCAAAACCCACTAAATTTACAGAAAAAGATAAAATTAGAAGCAGTTGACGAGAAAAACTGACATCCTCCACACAAGATAAAGTTTTAGTGGCAACTAGGCTTAAAAATGCTCCAAGATTCACTATCTCCCTATAGCTCTATTAAATATGCTAAGATGATGATAAACATTTTTCATGGGTGAAATTTAAATATTCTTTATGACATTCACTATAAGAATGCAGTTCCAGTATTCAAAAGAGAATTAATTTCTGGCAACTATTGTAAAAGGATAACTTTAAGCCTCTTTAAACAATAGGGAAAAGCAAGGGAGTGTTCCAAGTACAGTATGAGTGTATTACCCCTCATATGAACATGGGTCTCCAATATTTGACTATACCAAAAAGGTAAAATTAAGTGTGCATGTATATTGCATTACCAAAGCACTCTTCATGTGGATACTGTCTACATTAGTGAAACACTACTTTTCAGATAAGTCTACAGTGTATGCAGTGAGTCAGAAAACTCAAATTCAGATTTTTCTTAAAACAGCTAAAGGAATTAAATCATATTTAAAGAGCATTGTTTCAACAGTTCATGTAATTTTCTCTCTTACAACAAAATTAGAAGAGAAAAGCAAAGTTTCCATTTTCCACAAACTATTACCTTTATACCATCAGCTGCTAAAAGATACAAGTTTGCCATTTAACAACTGGTACAGTAATGCTCAAAAAACCAAAAACTTACCCAGTCACAACAGACCTTAGGAATTTAGTAGCTCTTTCCACCACTTCCAACCATACAGAAGATACAGTCCCTTCATCAAAAAGGGATGCCTCTGGTAGAGCTCGAAGTGCATCAAGTGATTCCTGTAACAATTCACTGCATAGGTCTGCATCTTCACCTAAGAAACACAGTAATATTAGTTACAATTCCATCTTTACAGAACTTAAAATTTTTTATACGATGTTTTGTGGATTTTTTTTCAACCTCAAGCTTGTCAGTCACTTAATTTGTACAAAGCTCTCAAATTTCACACAAACACTTTGACTGCCAGACTTCTGAAAAACTGCTTTACAATAAATACATTCAGAAAGGTGACAACTCAAAATAGCTCATTCCACTATGCATCCACCAAGGAAATGAGAAGAACTAGGCCTGGCTGGACCAGAGTGAGCGGAACAGCTGCCATCTGAACAGGAAGCACAGACTGAGACAAACAGGAAGGTTAAGGTGGCACCGATGACAATTCTGCCAACCTGTGCAATTTGACTATCACTGGCAAGTACACAAATAAAACACATTTCACATTACTGCTCCAAACTCCTTTTCTAAGCCGCTACTATCACGCAGTAATACAGTGGATAGACCCCCATCTGAAGAATAAATCTAGCTTTTGTGAAACATGGCACTAAAAATTTCTTCTCTTCATTAAATCCACATGTGCCTTTCAAAGCACGAAAGCATCCCAGCACAACACGGCACTGGTATTGGCTTGGATAGATGGCTTGAATGGCTTTGAACAGCAATGCTACTGTTAGGCATAATGTCACGTAAACATAAAACAATTATTCAAAGTAACATTTATAAATGTACAGTTCTATGCAAATATTTAACACACACAGGCTTTAAAGAATTATTTGTCTTCTAATGAAAAAAGTATGCAATATGTTACAGAACAGACCCACCTGACCTCCAGGCTCTACGGAGGAACGCAAATGCAAATGAAAGTGCTGCTCGGGATCCAACTCGTGCAAGTCCTTCTACACCTTTGCCTACGGGTCTTGGACTAAATAAAATCATATATGCATTGTCTCAATATAAATTATATAATAACAAGATATATCTATATTATTATTTGAATAATTTGTATATTTGGCAATTTTATAATTTAGATAGATGCACACACAGATTATTATACAATTTCTTGTATAATTTCTTGTAATTCTCTTGAGAACAAAGGTGATCAACATCAAAATGTGAACAACCAAAATTCAACTTCACCTTCTTCAAAGAAAAATCACTTCAATCCTCAACATCAAAAAGCTTCACAGAGAAAAAATAAACTAGACTGGCATAACTGACTGCCACCACAAAGGTGTCTATAGCTACTCAGAGTGAAATTACGATGGTGTATTCAAAATACACACACCTATGACAATTCGTGTGCTCATTACTAAGGAGTGTTTTACTTCTAGTCAATTTGGACTGTGTAAACTATGCTTATAAGCTTTTTTTTTTAATTAAACTTCCATGACTGATAATTTCATCAATTTTGTCACTGTCTTTCTATTCACGTGTCAGTGTTATGAATCTCTCTTTGCAGCTTCTGTATTGGTGCACATACTTTTCTGTTAGTTTTTCTTTTTATGCAAACAATTACATGATGTAAGCTTTCCTCTGCATTTAATGCAGGAGATTCCCTGCTGCTTTGTCTCAGAAAGATATCAACAATTCTGTTTTCTTTATAATCTCACATCAAAAGAAAGTGAACAGCTTAGGACTTCAAGACAGAAAAAAATTAAATTGGTATTTTTTGCAGTCTGATAACTTCAATATACCAGTGCTTCTTCTAATCAGAATTTAAGAGTTTTCAGAAAACACATTATCCAGAGACAAATGCCATTGTAATAACTTCAATCTCATAATCAGAGTCATAAAATAGTTTGGGCTGGAAGGAACACTCAAGTCATCCCATCCAACCTCCCTGCAGTAGTCAAGGACATCTTTAACTCTTATCAGTCTGCTCAGAGTCCCATCCAACCTGACCTTGGATGTTTCTGGAGATGGCGCTTCCACCACCACTCTGAGCAACCTGTTCCAGCGTTTCACCATCCTCAACATAAAAAAATTTCTTTCTTAAACTTAATCTAAATCCGTTTTCTTTTAGTTTGAAACCAATACCCCTTATCCTATCACAAGCCTTCTTAAAAAGTTTGTCCTCACCTTTCTTATAAGCCCCTTTCAAGCTCTGAAAGGCTGCAATATGGTCTCTCCAGAGCACTCTCTTCTCCAGGATGAACAACCTCAACTCTCTCAGCCTTTCCTCACAGGAGGGGTGTTCTATCCCTCTGATCATTTTTGTGACCCTCCTCTGAGCCTGCTCCAACAGGTCCATGTCCTTCCTGTCCTCGAGGGTTCCACAGCTGAATATAGTACTCCAAGTGAATTCTCACCAGAGTAGAGGGGCAGAATGAGCTCCCTCAAGCTGCTGGCCACATTTTTGATGCAGCCCAGGGTACAGTTGTCCTAATAACTAGTCATGATACCTACTTATTGTCTCCATCCATTTTTGAAGTTGGAAACAATCACAATAAACATTTCACTAATTGAATCGCTTGTTCTGTCTGACAACAACCTCGTTCAGCTACTTTATAGCTTCTTTAATGCCTTATCTGACTGATTTTTCTGGTTTTAGGTCAATAAGTTATCTAGACATGGAAAGTAATTATGCAATTCCTTGTTCAGTTAGTTTTCTGGAAATAGTTTCATATAAAATGTATTATTACAGCACTGCTCACTCAAGCTATGGAAAAACATGTTCAACTTCTATGTATTTGTATTTTTAAATTTATTATGTGTCTTTACTGATCAAATATTGACAAAACATATTGATGTTACTAGAACTATATAACCTTCATCAGCATTATTTCTGATACAGGCTTCTCCATACTTTCTAGCTGAGTAAAACCTCAGTACCTCAATAAAAGTATACTTACAGCTCACTCAACCGCATCTGCAGCAACGTACTGTAATAAAAACCCACCAGTATGAACAGAGACACTAAAAAAGCATCAACCAAGGAGGAAACACAATGTAAAACCATCTTAAGAATTAAGAAGAGCTTCTTTACTGCTGTTGTTTCGCAGGGCAGAAGGAATCACATGAAGCTCTCACACACTGGATGAAAACCTTTCTATGACCTTCCTAATGTATTAACTTGTTCATGCATGCATTGTTACCTTTTCTTATCCACAGCAGGCAGCGGAATATTACTGCTTTTCCATTTAACTTTGACATTCTCCTGAAGAACTGTTCTGTTTAATGCAATGAAATATCGTTCCAGGATAACTAGCCTCTGCTTTAGCCTCATAGCAGAAAGTGCTGTTGTAGCAGTTTGTGCGGCCAGAGTTTGCTGTTCCTTCACCAGTACATGAAGGCACTCCTTCAATTCATTCACGTCTGAGAATTGGAGAAATATATCATTTTACGGGTGTTCATCTATATATATATGTATAGCATATCTATATACTATGTATAGTATTAAGAAAAATTAAGGTAAATTGAAAACTGTGAACTGATCAAAACTCTGAACATCAAAACCCAGTGAAATTCCCAGTTTCGATAATTAATGTGCACATTTCTAATCCACGGTATTACATAATCACAATCATATTTAACAGGTGTTTTGACAAAGGTTATCATCAAAATCCATTTCATGTGAACATATCTGAACCTTCGTATTTCTGAAACTGGAATGTCATAGGAAATATTTGTGCATTTTAAAAACACAAGTTCAACAACAAATTCATATCATCATCAGAGTCAGACTTCTCTTAAGTGTACACAACAAACTTTGAAGTCCCCACAATGATATGTTTTCATTTTGTTCTGATATACATTATCTTTAAGTTTCTCAGAATTTCTAATACTGCTCTCAGAAGCCCTAGGATCACTGCCAAGAGCTGCTAAGCTTCTGAAAGCTTCTGAAACAAATAATGTCAGAAATTTATTTGCCAGTAATAATTGCAAACATCTTAAAAGAGTTGCTCTATGTGCCAATATGAGAAAATTAATTCTTCACTAACCAGAAAAAGCAGTTAACAGCTTAACGTCCTAGCAATCTAATACCAGATGGTAGCAAGTACAGTGTCAATAAAAAAAAAAAAAGCAAGCCACAACACTTCAAAATAAAAATTTGGTTCTTACATATTTTTACGTTCTCTGTAGCTTAGGACTAAAATCAAAGAATTGTGTTCTTCGAAAGTATCTTTGTTTTAACTGACACCTGACTAAGGGGTTCAGAAAAAAGCATGTCTGCGTTTATGTAGCAGTGTAAGAAGATGGACACAATCTCTAACAATAAAAAAAAACCTACACAAAATCAACACATTTTATGGAACAGCTACCTCAAAGCTATAGAAATTTAGACACATTTATGGCAGTCTCTAGAGTTGAAAATTATATCTAGTGAGGCATAACAGGCTTTTGCAACTGTAATGGTATGAAGTATTTCAATGATTTGTCCCCACTCTGCAATACATCTTTGCAGAATTCAGGTGGCTTTCTCTGTCACCAGATCACACTGCACAGTCACTTCTGTTTTGTTGTCAGCCATCATCTCAGCCTGCTTGCGACATTGCTATTCACATTTCACCATTTCACAATGTGTTAGATTCCTTTCCCTGAGGCAATTCACATCTTTCCACCTGACTAAGATGAACAACTTATTTTTTCAAGAACAGATTAAAAAAAAAATGTTCCTTGCAGTCTAGACATTAAAAAAATAGACAAAAGCAATAGCAGCTATTATACACATTCCAACTTTGATTCAAACAAGAAATTTAACCAAAAAAGCCACATTGTCCTTAATATTAGCCCTACAAAATTCTCCAAAGAACTCTATAGCACAGTTCAATATCAACAAGTTATTTTTACTGCTGTATACTAGTAAGGCGGGCTCTGCTGATGCTCATCTTTTGAACAGGGTAGCCGGCAGAAGGAAGCTAAAACCTCAAGTCTGAACACCACTTATTACTGATGATCTAAATGGACTAATGAGAGAATAGCTTATTAATAGTAACGATTCAAATTTCAGCTGAGACAGTTACAGGGAGTCTTTAAACCAAACTACGCAAATACCACTAC
This sequence comes from Clamator glandarius, assembly GCA_033459285.1. NCBI lineage: Eukaryota > Metazoa > Chordata > Aves > Cuculiformes > Cuculidae > Clamator > Clamator glandarius. The sequence continues at coordinate 281,181 of JAUNZM010000753.1, forward strand.
ACCAGCCCTTGATGCTAACCATCCCCTGCAATGCTTTGCTCTGACAGTCATTTTATGAAGGGGGGAGACACATTATTTACTTAATCTGTACCTACATGAGTTGAAGTCTTAGCAGACAAGTTTAACACTCAAGCCAACATTAGCAGAATCCTTCTTAACTGACAACTACAGGCAGATACGTTTCTGGCTGCAGAAGACCTAGGTAACGGTTTCACCATCTTCTGTCAAAGTTTATCACATCCTTTCCTCCCCTCAGCAACTAACCTAACTGTGTCTTCACTTCGTAACTCCTCCTGCTAGAAGCCCTCTGCATTAAGAGGAAAAATACCAGTAGTGTTTAGCCCAGATCACTTGACAGAACAGGAGTAAGGAGTAACACGTTTTTTTCTCGGACACAGACAGAACACTAACTTGCGCCCAAGACAGGTAGCAAGTCTTAAGGCCTGTTTGCTCCTTTTTTAGCAGCTAAAAAATAAAAATATTAACACACTAAATGGTTTCTTAATGTTTACTTCATTAGCTTTTGTAGGGAACACCACAGGCTTCTAGCTGCCAAATTCATGACCTTTAAAACACTAATATCGAACCAAAAAGTTTGAAGGATTTTGATTGAATTTCAAGCTTTAGTAAAGGCAAATATAGATTCTACAGCATGGAGTCAGGGCTAAAAGCTCAAAACACATTTACAACAGAATCTGGCAAGAATCCACTGTTATAACGAACACACATTCCTGTCAGCAGCAGAACTAATGTGCTCTAATTTCCTACTGGTTTTTAGATTTTGTCTCACTCTTTCCCCTTCCACTACATAGTATTTCCACTGAACAAAGAACTGAAAGAGGATGCAGTTGGCTTGGCTTAACAGGCACCCAGTGGCCTTGCAAGCCACCACCACAGAATAAGCAGATTCAAAAGTTAGAAAGAAAAACCGCAATCACATGCACATTATTTCCTTCAGAAAAGACACTTACAAAATTATTTTATACCTAGGAAGAATATAATTCCTAAAGCGTGTTTAGCTTTTAGCTTCCTGCTCCCCAATTCAAAAGATGAGCATCAGCAGACCTCACCTTATTAGTACTCAGCAGCAGAAATAATTAATAGCTGCATGCACTCTCAGAATGTGTCGCATTATGTGGCTGGGTGCTTAATCTTCAAAGTTTTATATCAAGAGCAATACGCGTTTAAATTGATGCTCAAATGTTCCTACACAGGACAAAACAGCAAGAACTGAGCCTTGTGTGTGTAAAAATATTCACATGAATAGACATGCCCTTTAAGAGTGTAAACAGCAACCAAACAAAGCCTTAGAGCTGGACAAGAATTACAGATGAAGGGGAGGAGGAGAGTTAAAATTCCTTCCAAATGGTAGGAAAATAAAAGGAAAAACAGGGATGAAGGAGTTCTGAGAAGAAAACGTGCTAAACAGAGGCAATCAAAATTTCATCCTTTGACTGAACCATTCTTCTATCAGCATTTCTAAATCTAAATTTAAAGCATGATCAAGAAATATTATTAAAGTAGAAAATGTCACTAAAAATGAAGTTAAAAACACTTTTTTCAATGCTATGACTCGTTTAGTTACTTTCCTACCCAGTAAAAGTTTAGATTTACCTGTGTAACAACTCACCCTTACAGGACTGAAGTTCAGCATGTTTCCTTTCTCACAAAGTGAAACACAAAGATTTGACTTCTGTTGGCAGAGACATGTATACCAACAGTATCTCACTGAATCCACATGGGTAATTTTAACCTGCCCCTAAGGTTGCCCCTAGGGCATTTCTTAGTACAATCAGTTATACTAACAATAGTAGAAAAACAGGTTACAACACTGCCTGTAAACAAGCTCTTATTTATACCTGAGGAAACCCCAGAAGTGCTACTTCATGACACTGATTTACCAGCATAACTGTTTAATTCACTGCTAATATAAACTAGATCTGATTCCATACAAAAACCGTATTCCCCACTTTGACAACATACTAATTTAAGGATGTTTGAATTACAACTAATTCCTCCATTCTTCTTCCCCTATAGAACAAAGAAAAAAGCAACAGCAGTACTTCTACTGATACTTCCAAGTAGAAAGTAGCATTCTCTAGTCACACAGCAATTAAGGTGAATTTAAAGTAACTTTGGCTGTAAGCATCCAATATTTAGTATCTTAATCATACAAAATATGAACCAATAACAGCGAATTTGAATCATAATCTATTTAACAGTTTTTAAAGTTAAGTTTTTATATACGTAGTTTTTGCACCAGTTTAGCTGTTTGTATTTTTTCAAGAAATAATTACCTGACCACAACTGATATTAAATAAATACTCAACTAGACCCACAGCTGAAGTGAGCTGGCTCTACAGTTTTATTCTTTCAAAAAGGAGGAAAGCACCAGCTAAATCTAATGGGGGAAAAAGAAAAAAAAAGACAGAACAATAGAAAGGGGTAGGACTCATCTTAAGGAAAAACTGCATTTTCAGATGGAAGTCAAAAATACACCACTCAGCTTTTATATCTACAAAGACATGGTGTATCGAAGACATTTCTAAACATTCCATAGTGATACTAAATTTAAGGGTTAGAAGCTTTAACACTGGTAGACATGCATATGGAACACATGAAGGAATATGAATGAATACCCATTATACAATTAAGAGCAACAACAGCAGCCAGTCCCACAGAAACCTGTGTAAATTCCTCTGCTGTTCCAAACATGCATAAAGAGTGTGGAAATGGAGACACATACATAGGCAATTAAGTCTGTTGGTACTACATTAGTAGAGATGACAGTCGACTGCAAAAAACATGTAGATGATTAACTGAGCGATAAAACAGTAGGTATATACTGTTGAGCAAGGGAAACAAAATGCCAGTGCTCCCTGTTACAGGGGCTCCAAGCAACTTTCTACTCAGGAATGGGATCTTGATACTACAGCAGCATAGATCCAAGAATAAACTGGTCAGCTGTACAACAGCAGCTGGAAAAACAGGGTATCAAAACAGACAGAATGAAAACCAAATATCATTATGCTACTTCATGAAACCCATGAGGTACCCACAGCTGAAGTAGTATATACACATCTCAGCCCACCTAAATGTTTCGAATAGCTTCTGTACACAAAGAAGTTAAATGAAATAGGATTTTCAGTGAGGGAAAGATACAACTGGGGAGGTTGGGGAAGACAAGTAAGAAACACCCACTCACTGCTTCTGTCAGTATAAGAACAACAGAGCATTAAGTGAAACCAACAGAAGCCAAAATCAAGTGAAGTACTAGGAGGAGATAATACTCATGCACTAAGAAGTTTAGTTACAAAGCTCATTGCTACATACAGCTGTGGATGCTAAAAGTTCAGAATGTTCAAATGGGACTAGACAAACTAATGGGAAAAAAAAGCAATGTAAAAAATATTAAAGACTGTTAAGTTATGCCATGCACACAGATGTTTCACCAAAGAAAAAGCAGTGGGGAATCAAAAAAAAAAAACCACACTCCCATTTCTCCACACCACCACCTCTGACTCAAAGTCCACAGGCTACAAATAATGTATCAAAAACGTGAAACATAATTACTTCACTTGGCTACTGCTATTTCTGCTATGGCACTCAGGACATTGAACTAAACTGTTCTTTGGCTTGACTCAATACAGTGAGCCTTAAGTATATCATGACCAAGAAAAAGTAGCCAAAGAAAATTAACTACTGCTCTTTTCTTTCCTGTAGTTTTTGAACAACTGGTTCAAAGAGTTTCCTTTTTTTCTCCCCATATCCAGGGCTGAACACCTGGACTTCTCTCCAGATCATGTAAGACACATAAAAGCAAGTATTTTCAAAAAAGAAAACTGATGAAAGTAGCAAACCAGGTTTTTTTAGAAAGAATCAGAACTAGAATCAACAGACAAACTGGTAGGGATCAGACAGGGGAAAGACATTTTAGAGAAGAATTGATGTAAAAAAATGCGGTCTGAATAGTTCAACAGTGACATCAGTTAAGAGCTGAATATGAGATCGATGAACAGCAAGATGCAAGAGAGAAGGAAAAACATCTTAAAGTCAAATGATGGTTTACTCCTGTATTTATTAGTGTCTTACACACTTTAACAGTAGTTGGCATAAGATGACCATTCAAAAAAAAAACTTGTGACCTCTTTACCCTGTTTTGGCAGAGTAGTGATCTCAGCATAAATTACAACTAGAGAAAGCATTTTGCTTCTCTGAACTTGTGCCAGGATAACAAAACAAGGGGGTAGACTTCGGGGGGCACAAAAAGTATTGCTTCTCATTTTATGAACAGGAGGTTTTGTGCACTTTCAAAATCTCTAAGCCCTCACAGGGGAGGGATGTCAAAAGGCCCACTGACCTGGATTAGCCTGTTGAAGTTCCATAGCATGATCCCCACTCTTCTTGGCGAAGTAAGATTGTATTACAGCACTTCCAAGACATAGATATACACTGTCCAATGTCTAGATACTATTTTCATAATGTAAGACTGTAAATCATTAAACTCAGCAGAAATAGCCCACAGTACTGGCCTGAAACACAGACTTTAAATGGCTCTTTGGTTGTTTTTGTAATGTAACTCCAAGCTCACATCTCCAAATTATACCTTACTTTTAAAGGAATATAAAATATAAATGAAAACATAGTAAGACTTTCAATTACGTCTTTAATTCTTAACTTGATAAGCAACAATATATTTATGAAACAATTCTTTTCAAAAGTTCCTTCATGCTTTTGATGAGCATATGTTCCAAGATTCATCTTATTTTTACAATGACTTCATAAGATAAGCTTAAAACATTTCCTCCTTTCATGAAAAATTTATACAAAGTATCCAAATTGAACTGATCCTCCATTTTTTCAAAAATTAATTACCAAGCCACAAAAAATATGATGACTCAAAAGGTAGCCGTTAACTGTATTTCTGACAAAAATGAAACAAAAAGTTACCTACAATCATAACAAAAGCCACCTGTAACATTTCTATAAACAAAACAGTGTGTTTATAGTGTTCTATAAGGACTTAAGTGTCACAGATAGGTAATGCTAACTTCAAGTAGAAATGGTAGCAGAGACCAAGGAAGACAAACGTATTAGACAAAGCCTTCATAAGTTATTTCTAGACTAAGTGTGCCAAACAAACCATACTGTCTAACAGCACTAAAAGTAAATACAAGAGAGTAAGCTATTTCTTTCTGAAAACTCTAAACACATATACACCACTTTTTTCCTAAAGCAATTGCTTTTTCAGTTTTTAAGAAATAATGGGAGGGTGAACTTGGGTTTCATCCCAAAAATGAGGTCAGCTAGGACAAATTTGGTAAGATACCTGGAATTAAGATTACCATTTTGTAAAATAGTTTTATGTTACTCTTTAGCAACAAACACTAAACAAAAACATAAAAACAAAAATAGTGTGACCTTCAGCTTGCATCTCTTCAACACATTCAATTCTCACTCCCCCTTCTCCTGTAGTAGCAATTCCTTTCATTCCTCCTACACTGCAAAATTCTGTCCCCTACTAGAGTGACAGCAAGTCCATCTGTCCTCCTGTCCTTAAGCAAAGGGAGCAAGCTGTCTGGCACAGAGCAGTGGACAGCAGACTGGCAGCTGACTTGTGGCTCAACAGCAACAAATAGCTTCCCTACCAAACAGGCTACACAGATGCAGATTCTGGCACTGAAGAGACAATACTTTTCCCAGGGAGCTTAAAGTGCTTCTGGGTGAGGGGAAAGGAGAAGCAGCACAGCAGATGTCTCCAAAGTTCATGCATGCTAACATCTCAATCAGGCAATATCATGCGCTAGAACTGTAAAACAAATCATGGAAGTGAAGCTTCTTCTGATCTGCTATTTTTAAATCTGGACAATTTTAGACAATGAATCGCTGCTCTGCAATAATAAACAGACATGAACTTCAACTGGCTTCAATATCAGAATGAGTATTTTATAGAGCCATATGTGAAGATGTGAACACACAAACCATTTTTCCACTGCCATCATGGGGGAGATTACTGTCAGCAAAGATCAGCACAGACAGTTAATTGCACTAACCATTTCAACCTTCCTCCCATGGTTCACTCAAACTTATCTACCAGACCATGAAATAAATAAGAAAAATAATCTATTAAACCTTTACTGCCTGCAGAAAATTCAAGCTTTGGAAATTATGCCATTGCTTTTGTGTCTGCAACTGAGAAGAAATACTCTGAAGACATTGAAACATTTTACTGTATAACTGCGTTTGTTCCAAGTCAGTTTACCATCCCTTCAAGGAGCATGAAAGGTGCAAATGGACTCCTCAAGTCATGAGTCTAATTAAATCTGAAAGTAATTATAGTAAATGTTTAACATGAATCACAGTTAAACACTTATCCAACTCATTCCACTAACCTAACAGATGCATCTGTCAGCAAGTACACTTGATCCAATTACTCCCTGATGCTACAGAAGTGTTGATCAATACAGAATACGTAATGCTTCAGTAAGAATGACCAAAACAGCTGTAATACCTGGTTGTTTGCCCCATACCCAACTCTCAACAATTGATTTGGCCCTGTAAGTGGGCAGTGGAGTTTCTTCTTCATCTTTCTTCTCTTTGTCATTTTGTTCTTCTTTCTTCGATGCAGCCTGGCATTCAGTGACATCATCTAAAGAAAAACAGAGGGGAAAAAAATATCAGCTAAGCTACTTCTCCCTTGATTTCAGTTCTAGAGTAGAAATGTAAAGGTGAAATGCACAGCCCATAAGTTTGCATTGATATTGTCTATCATTAAGCTCAGAGGGCAGGGGTAAGCAGTATTGCACCATGTTAACCATCACAGGTGCTAGGTCTCCCGTTACGTTTCATAAGGCAGTAACCTTAGAATCCAAAAATCACTGCTGTAACCTTCTAGGGAGGAGGAACATTTAATATTGATGCCACCACATCAACTTTCAAAGCATTTGCAACACACAGTATTGCAAAGGATGCATTTTAAATCAGGTTTTGCTCCCAACTATCTGCATTTCTGTAGTACTTACTTGTTTTCATATTCCATTTCCAACACACAATTTAAAAATCAAGGAGAAGTATAGACTGGCATTTACACTGATATTATGCAGCAGCGTTTTAACATCTGTAACATATCTAGCATCTTAGTAATTACCAGCAAGTAATGAAAATAACATCACCACTTTCTGACCAAGCAACAAAATAGCACTTGCAATCCTTTGGAGATTACTTTCAGAAAGACAAAACACAGACATTACTCTCTTATCACTGTAATCAAAGGTTGTGTGAAAGTTACAATTTTCTCAATACAAGAGAACTAGACAGCTGGAATTGTCTTCTTATTCATATAGGGGACACGGATTTCTACATCCATACCTCCTCCACTCAGTTCAACACACAAGACTGCCTTGCAATTAAGAGCCACATTGACAACTGCTTTTCTCACCCTGACCTTCTTTTCTAAAAACATCCCCTACAATTTCTCAAGTTCAGCATTTGCAGCTCATCCATGAAGAAATTGTTTCCAGACACTTTCACTAGGCTCTTTAAAATGACTGCTCCTCCATTCCCATCTGCCAATCTAGTCTACGGAGACTGCCCTCCCAAATTTCCTAGGCATAATAAGCCAGATAGGAAAAAAAAAAGACAAAATGCTAATGCTTATCTCATCTCCCACTTCCAAAACATATACATTTGTACCACTGTATTTCAGAAGACAATAATAAGCAAGAGGGTTGCAGCTGCAGCCAGACACAGCACATCTGACTGCAGTTTACCTCAGGCTCACCCTGACCCCACTTGGAGATCAAAGGCTCTCATTATCTCAGAATATACAAAATGCACCTACCGCAATATACAAAACCATTCAACTACTCTTTCCATCTGCCCTGAAAAAAAGCAAACAGCTAATCTGTTTGTAACTGAATCTGTGATTCCCTGCATTAAAATTTTGTTAGGCTGTAGACAACAGCACCTCCCAAAATAAACCTTTCTTCGGTGCCTTAATTATACAAGGTTTAAATTAAAGCAACCTACAGCACACACCAGTGCTCAGGAGGTGGCAGATGAAGAGCTAAGGAGAATATGAAAAAAGAGAAGGAGCCATAACTGCAGCATGCACACCGCAGCTAAAATTGTGGGCTAAGGAAGGCACAGCAAAAGTCACTCGAGAACAGGAAAAAGCCATCTGGATATCTGCCTAGTAAGCAGAAATCACAGAGAGCACAACCATTGCTCTCAAACACCAAGGACAGTCAATACTACAGCAGCCACCAGCATGACAACACATGTCCAAAGTGTGACTGTATCTACCTGTTTCTATTCCAAAGCACAAGCAAATAATGTAAAAGGCAAAGATTCCATCAGAGCCTTAAACCAGCGACTAAGGACCCTGTTTATCCCCAGTAATTCAGAATATTCCCAGAGTAACATCATAATCTCACTGTTTCTCCACTCACTCACACACCTAGAAACGCACTCCACAGGATCTGGGATCTTAGCGAGAAGAGCATTTTGCCAAGACACCATGTTTCACAGGCAGCTGTAAGAGAACTTGCTACACTTTTAACAGATCCTTGGCAAAAGATGACAATGGGCTACAAGCTTAGTAATTTTGCCCAGCTCCTCACAGCAAAGAGAGAAGGTCCCAATCCAGGCTGGAACTTAAGCCTTGTACTGTATAAAAAGAACCTTGACACACAAATCCACAAGTAGGATTTGTTTTTCTTCCATTGTCTGTGTGAACTGAAAAGGAGAACAATATGAAAAGAAGTGGGAAGGAGCTTAGCTAAAAATCAAATTAAAAGCCCATATCAAATTGTTCCACAAAGACTTTACATCATGCTTTCAAAAAAATTACTTGCACCATAAGGAATAAAGCTGAAGTCAGTCTAGATTGAAAGCAGCAACATGGACTTAATGATTGTTGAAGCTCAGTTTTGCGTAAAGAAAGGGGGTTTTAAAAAGGAAACCCTAAACATTTTTCAGGAAATGGGGCAGGGAGGAAGAAATCTTCAGTGAAGCCGGCAGATGCCAAAATACAGGTAATATGACAGTTTTCAAAAGAATGCACGCTAAAGCAGTATGCAATGTGGCAACTTATTTTAACTTCAGTTTTCTCAAACTGAAGCATGAATACCGTGATGGGGAAAAACAACTATGTGACATTCTTCTGAAAGAACTTTCTCTTAACTATATTTTAGTTTACAACCTTAAGCCTCCAGACTGAGGTAGGAATGCTTAACCAGTCAAAACTGAGCAATGTAACCATCCTCAACTAGAGTCATGGAATTGTTATGGTTGTAAAAGACCTCTAAGATCAAGTCCAATTATCAATGCAATACCAACATGTCCACTAACACACGCCCCAAAGTGCTACATCTACACATTTTTTTTAACACCTCTAGGGCTGGTGACTCCATCACATCCTTGGGCAGCTTGTTCCAATGCTCCATCACTCTTTCAGTAAAGAAATTTTCCTTAATATCCCATCTAAACCTGCCCTGGTGCAACTTGAGGCCATTTCCTTTGGTCCTATCACTTGTTCCTTGAGAGAAAAGACCAGCACTCACCTTGCTACAACCTCCTTTCAGGAGGTTTTAGAGGGCAATAAGGTCACCCCACAGATTATTCTTCTCCAGGCTAAACAATCCTAGTTCCTTCAGCCGCTCCTCATAAGACTTGTGCTCCAGACCCTTCATCAGCTTTGTTGTCCTCCTCTGGACATGTTCCAGCACCTCAGTATCTTTCTTGTACCGAGGGGCCCAAACCTTAACACAGTATTCAAGGTGTGGCCTCACCTTGAAGTTAGTTCCAAACTGAAGCACAGCAGATCACTGTACGTGCTCCATCTTGCACAGAAATAGCCTAATCCTTAACAGAGGATAAAAAGTAAGCAACTAAAAGGTAGAACTTGCATTTCATCTTCAATGAAGAAAACAACAGACACAGCATAATTGCCTCTGACACCTGTTACAGTACAATCTTGTGCTACTCTTATGACCCAATGAACACATATAGTTAGGAATCTCTCAGTAGAAAGAAAAAGCCTGCAACAGTTTCTCAACAGATGTTAACATTCACTAGGCAAAAGGTTACAAAGGGTGCTCTAGGCAAGGTTTGTATTTTACAATAATTCTAAAATAGCATTTTGTAGTTCCAGATCCAGGAAATATTTGTTGCAATATAAATTCATAATTTGTTCTCCGTAAAATAGCTTTTCTGGTTTTTTATATATGAATACATACATAAAAGCTTCAAATGACAGTTGTGAAGGAAGGATGCATGTCCAACCACTTGCAAACCACGTTTACGCAACCTTCTAGGTGTAGATGTCCACCTGACAGAAGATTCTGATCTCCTAACCCTAACTGGAAATACAGTTTCTTTTCTCCCCTGGTAATCTACCTTTTGAAAACGCATTCTTTAAATTATCTGTTGAATATGCAATAAAGCATTTTACACTTATGAAGTCAAACTGCCCAGTGGGGTGACTACAGACTTCTCTCTGTCCTACAAAGACAGTACAGTAATCTACAGCCGAGTATTGAATGCTTGAACCACTGAGTACAGCCAATATAGTTGGGTTGGAGGAAGCAGAAAAGAGGAATAGAAAGGAGGCATTTCTCACTTCTAACACGCCCTTCCATACACAAGAAAGGAGGCTCGAAGCAGGAGCCAGCCTATATTTCTGCTTGCTACTGCAGTTTGAAACGCGTGATCTAGATGGTAGCACCCGTAACTAATACCCACATACTGTTCTCATAAAGATTCGGGTTCTGCCAACCTCTCTGGAATTGCTTGTGGCATTTGGACTTTATTATCTATTTGCAGGTGCAGCACTGAACGAGGTCTGTGGATTCAACAGCACGAGGCTGACAAAGGTCTAACTTTCAGCAAAGAGGAAATGGAAGAGAAGAGGAAGCCTACAGTGTTTATCAAAAGCAGGACAAAGGCCTGAAACTGATGATTTTATATTTTTGCCCTGGAACTTAAAACAAGAGACCTGTGAAGTGCATAAATGACTCTTAAGTGTTAAAAATATGCAGTAATAGTTTTCTAATTTAAAAATTAAGAATAACATTATTCAATACTTTTGTTCTTTTCAGTACACAGATTCTAGTACACAAGGTACTAATCTGATCCAAATTTTCTGAGGGCAGCCTGATTATCTTTTAAGTACATGCCATGCTGCAGCTGCACCTGTATTTGGACATCACTACTGTCACCACAGTGTCCTCAGATGATACTTGGAAACATGCAAATGCATTCTGCTACATACAGTTATCAAACGTGTTTTTCTGAAAGTGCTGTAAAAAAACCCCAGAGGTTACTCTTGACCAAATGTTCTTGCTAACAGTGGGAAAAAATATACTATTTGCATGTTCTTACTAGAGGGAAAAGTAGTGTTTTTCACTATTAACAGTGTGTTCTTCCAGTCTATTGCCACTGTTAATATCCTTTGAAAGAAAGATGTGCCTGTTCTGAGTAGCCCAGTCAGCATCAACAGAGCAGTATGGCACTAGTGAAAAAAAAAGGTGTTATAATGGATCGGCTTAGATTGAAACTTCTCAAAACAGCCAGAATAAAATAGACTACTTACAGCAACCTCTCCATCTCCAAATTAGTCAATATAGTAGCAGAACCTCAATAGTGAGACTAAAATACACTGCTTTTAATATAAATGGTGATATAAATCTCATTACTAGTATGTACTTGTACCTTGCCTCTTGAACTACACTTGTAGATCACTTATGCAGATAAAGTAACTACCAATTAAACAGACTGAAATACTCTGAATTTTAATTTCATGGAACTCCATTCGGGCTGTGTGTTCAGAGGTGCAAAACGACCACCAGTTTTTCTCATCACTACTACCTAATGGAATCATTCTGATCAACATTGACCAAAAATAGCTTTGATTAGCTTTTGCTTCTTAAAGCTTAAGTCTAGTAAGCAAGACAGTTATATTTTAACAATCCTCCAGGCCAGTATAACGATATTTATGAAGGCTAACTTCACTGAAAGATAATTCATACATTGATTCTAAGAGTTAGGAGTCTGAAGAAAGCTATATTTAAATTTCTAAACTACTGTAGCTTTTCAAGAAATAGGTGTTTTAGCAGAACCTATGTAGATGACAGAACACTCCAGTTGGGAAAAGGAACAGGTACAATCTATGTTCTATAATACCTACATTCCACTCTTCTAGTTTAATAAATTGGCACAATACTTGGGCTATTTAGTTCACTATTTAAATTTTTAAGAAAATGACAATATGTGAGAAAACTTGCGTATGTGGAAGCCAGTGCTACTTTTAAAGGTACAAAACCAAAATTGGAAACAAAAGATTACAAATCATCTCATACACGACTTTTTCATAAGCCTGTGGTTCAGAGCAAATGGCTGCAGAGCAGCGAGTGCTCTGGTTTGCCCATGAAGGTAATTGATAACTGACCTCCCTGGCTTTATCTCAACCCACGAGCTTTTCCAGCTTGTTTTCACCCTCTGTCCCATGAAGAGGGGAGTAAGCAAGCAAATGGGTAGTCAGTTGGCTAAAATCAACCCTCCGGAACACAGTACTGGAAACAACAAGTGGCAGTCTTTCTTTTTTTAAAAAATAAACAAAACCACCCACAATAACACACAGATATAAAACTTTCAAAAGCATCATCACAGTTTGGACCACTGACATTTTATGGTAGAATAAATGCCATATTTCTACAGTAAACTGTCAGAATTTTTGTGGTTTTAAGTAACAATATCCTACAGCCTTTAACACAATACTTGTTTGATCCTTCCAAGTCACGTGCACAGACATGCACCCAAAATTAAAAAAAAAAAACTTCACATCACTGTAATAGGTATCCCAAGTGTGTCACAGATGATTGACTTGCTCAACACTGCTGGTTTCTTACTTAATACTGCTGTCTACATTGTAGGTCAGAACTGATAGCAAGCATTTTCCTACTTGGTAATTCAGTGATTCCCCTAAAACCAAAACCAATTATACTACAACACCTTTCTATAAGCATTCTCAGAATCACTGAAAGCATTGCAGAACCACAGGTAACAAAAATCCCAACTCTCTGTGGCTATTTAGCTATAAAGACACTGGAAGAATAGTTTTCTGTCAAAGATCAGCACACGTACGATTCTAAAAACATGTAAGTATCTAGCACAACAAGAGGAAATTGCATCTATTTCATGTATTTTTTTTATTTCCTTTATTATTATAGATGTTTGTTATGTTTTTGTTATGTGACAGCAGACTACATTGAAACGTTATACTAGGCATCATGCCTCTATCACAAACTGTCAAATGAACAGGTAAAGGTTTCACAAAGCTTATATACAGGATGATACTCCACTGTATCAAGTTTATGATGTCTTTCAGTAATATATATGAAACTAGCTAATCCTAAGAAAAATATTACACTACCTCCATTAATTTCATAAGCAGCTGCTGTAGCAGCCATTCTGATAAGATCAGCTCTATCTTCATCCAGTGTCAACAATAATACTCAACAGGGCCAGCATCAGACGCAAGGACAAAAAAGTTTTCTAGCTCTGAAACAGTCAGGAGCATAATTCTAACCCTTACTACAGCACACAGCCACCCACAACCTAGGAAGCTTATATTCTTGACAAAAATAACATAATTCATTCTCCTTTCATTAATTACTTTAGCTTCTTTCCTGTACAAATAACTTCCTCTAGTCAAAAACATGTTTTTCTTACCTGCTCTCTGTTTTAAAAAAGATAAATCATAGGTACAAAAAAATATTTCTCTGTATAAGGAATTAAACATTACTGGTTTGAAATATCGTGTCTATCCAAGAGTACAGCACAGGAAGTAAGAGCAGGAAAAATAATAGTTCACTGCAACCAAAGGCAATATTTCCACCCTTCTCCTAGACAGAGCCTCATTTATTTAAGGGTCACACGAATTGCTAACAAACTTTACTTGACCATTTAGTGAGTTCATTTCAGACAGATTAGGAAACAAACCTTTTTCTTTTTTTGACAAAGTTAGTTTTCTGTTCAATAAGGAGCCAAAAGAGCAGAAGGAAAAATATAAGCACAGAATCACTCCATTTTTGCAAAATCCATCATGAAACAAAATCTACCTCCACAAAAAAAAAAAAATATCTCTAAATAGATGCACTATTCCATCATTTGTAGGATTATCAGTATTTGAACAGCTCTGAAGTACACTTAGAAAACAAAAAAACCCCACTACATTCTCAGCCAGTTTGTGGACAGTTTTTTTAGCTGACCTTCTAGTCACTTTATAAAAATCGTAAACAATATTAAACATAGCAGCATGGGCTTTACCCCATGCCTCAGACAAAGGCTTCAGCTGTAAACACACCAAGCATACCAAACAAAAGGACACTGACAAGACTCTCATAATAACATGCCTAGCTATAAAGTTTAATTTTAAAAAGGCTGAAACCTGTTTCAATTGTATTTTGTTCAAAACAGACATCTGCAGATTGTATAGACTAGTGACAATGAATCAAAATTTTTTGACAGTACAAACTCTGAATTCCTTTTTTATCATCAAGTTGAAAAAAAAAGTTAACTAATAAATTAAAAAAACTCACCTTTTCTTGGAGGTAGTTCACCACTTTGTGTTAAGTCTGTTCCAGGATATACAATCTCCCCATCTTTTACCATTTCATTCCACAAGCCACATAGTCCATCTCGTGTAAAAGCAAGCTGTTAAAAATAACACATTATACAGTTATACACAACCATTTTCTCTCAAGCTAGCATTTAAAATACATCAGATTTTATATTTTGTCCGAGAAGAAAGAAAACACACAAATCACTTCACTGGTCTATTCACTTCATGTGTGTGTGTGTATATGTGTTTATGAGAGGCGTTTAAATGAACTTCACAATCTTCAACTCTTTAGCTACATTATTTTCAGATTAAAAGCTCAAAACACTAACTTTAAGATAGGCTCAAATAAATTCTCATCAAAAGCATGGATTTGGTCACTTCAGAACTATCCACAGATTCAAGGTGATAACATGCAATTATCCAGGGGTCATGGGGTGGTGGGTTGTCCTTTTTGTCTTCAGGAAAGGCTACTGGAACAACATGAAGCTGCATAAAGTCTCAGAACAGGGAAGCATAAAGAAAGCCACTACAGTCCATTCCCCTCTCTAAACCAGCAACTGAAGAGCTGGATACTCAACCAGAACACATAACATCAAGGCACAGGTTCATAAACTTATTTAATTAGTTCAAACTGGTCCTACTGTACAAAGCACCTTTCACAGCCCTCCCCACTCCTTCCAGCTGCTACAATGCCTCCTCTCACGTGCAGAACAGTGCACATGCACGATCATCTGCTGAACAAGATTACAGAATTGATCAAGACCAAAGCTGCACCGAGGCGAACAGCGAGGGGCTGCCTCAGGCCAGGTGTGTGTGCAACAGCACAAATACTCCCAGTAGAACAAATGGCAGAGCTGTGCTAGCTGGAAGTGCTCACAAAAGCATTGGCTTTAACGTAAGTCTCCTAATGATTTATCAGTTTGGATCTCCCTTGAAGAATCCCAATGACCAGGATAACTTGTCTTCTACTGAGGTTGTTTTCTGCTTCACAGCAAAATAGGTGTAAAAATGCCAAGCTAATTCAATAATAAACAGGCTATAATTTGCAACTGTATAGAATAAGGGAGGAGGGGAGTACATGAAACAGAATATCTTCAGCAGACCAAAATGTGCAATGGAGACATTTAAAAAAAAAAAAAAAGTACTGAAGGCTGATTTGGAAGCACTTTCCGTTATATAAGCAGTATCCAAATCCAAAGTGTTTTAACTGAGTAATACAAAGATGTTACTTGCACAACTGCTGTAAAATATTTACCGCTATACACAGAAGTCCATTTATACCTTATGTTCAACTATTTCCTAAAGATATTTTACTGATTAAAGATGACAGGCTTCAAGAGTCACAACCACCAGCAAAGAGGTAATTTGCTGATCCAGCTAATCGCAGTTAATGTGAAGAATTAAAGACAAGTTGCATGTTTTGACACCACTGTAACATACTAAATCCATTGACTCATAGAATAGTTTGAGTTGGAAGGCACTTTTACAGGTCATCTAATTCAAGCCCCCTGCAGGAACAGGGACATCTTCCACTAGATCAGGTTGCTCAGAGCCTTCAACATGACCTTGAACACCTCCAGGGATGAGGCCTCCACTACCCCCCTGTGCAATCTGTTTCAGTGTTTCACCATCCTCACTGTAAAAACCTTCTTCTTTATATCCCATCTAAATCAATCCTCCATTGGTTTAAAACCATTATTCCTTGTCCTGTCACAACAGCTACTACTAAAAAAGGCTGTCTCCCCACAGCCATCTCTTCTCCAGGATCCACATCAGTTTCTTTACTTGAAATTGCATATTTTAGAAATTCAGTCCAACACATACCAATGATTTCAACTGTTCTTCTTTCAGCATAAAATATGAACAAACACATTGTATGCATTCTTCACTTCCTATTTCCTTATCTTAGGTGGAAAATGATGACACAGCGTGAGCAAGACATTATTCAACTTACATGCAATTTATTAATCGTACACAAGAATTACACTGTCACCATGCACTACCAAGAGCTACATCCCATTCCTCAGAGCCAGACAGCACATAGAGCTTTTGCAAAGATCCTAGTTTTTGCTAAAAGCTTTACATTTGTCTTAATTTTTTGAAAAATTTGAACAGACTGATGTAAAGCTGCATTTAAACAATGCAAAAAACAACCCCAAAGTTAACCATTCACCATTGACTGAGTCTCTTGGATTGTTCAGTTTACAAATATTTCAAAAATAAACAGTGCTCAGCTTCTCTTTCATCAGATTTGGTCGTATACTTCAGTAGAACATGTAAGGAATTTATTTTTCATTATTTTTTTCTGGCAAAAATAATTAAACACAACTGTTTCACTATTTTTGGCTCATACATCAGAGATTTTTTTAAAAAACTTTCATCTGATGAATGCTAACCTAAGCTAAAATACAAGCTTGAAAAATAGTGAGGCAACCCTCCAGATGGGTCGCATAATAAATTAGTTATCACAAAGTTAAGATTTTTGTCTGATAAACTGTCTTCTCACACATTTTATTTTACATTCTCAGATCACCTTGGTATGGAAAGTTACTCTTTCAGCCCTTAAGCTTACAATCCAAAGGCCTAAGGGCTTTGAACTCAAGGCTCTTCATTAAACAGCACTGGTTTATTTCAGCAAACTTACTACTTTTGTAAGCATTGCTATAAAGTAGAAGCAACAACTGTTTTCTGTTTTAACCTCTAAGCTTTTCACATGGCACAAAGCTCACTCAAGTCTTTCAGGCAAATAAAAACTGAAAAGTAAACAAAATTTCTTCTGCCTTGGGTTTGGTGTTCAAATTCTTATCAAAGTCATTTTCTTGGTATGTTGCATAAAGATAGGGCAATCACCAAGTTAACAGCTCAGAGAGAGGTCTCCCTCCTTCCCCAAATATTTCATGTGGAACCTTACACCATAAACAGCCTTCAAATAAACAGTTTTTTGCTTTTATTCAAGTTGTACTTAACATTTTGCCAGTGGTTTACGTGTGGGGGAGAGGGGAAAGGAGACATGTTTGAAAGTAAAGGAATACTGGACTTTTTTTGCAGCAATAATCAATCAATCAAATTAAAGGATAATTAAGAAACATTCCTTACAACCAATGCATATGTCATATCTGAGGGGAACTCAATTCCAAGTTCACTATTAATCTACCTGACCTTCAGCAGACATTTTGAACAGTGAACTGCCACTACGATAGCCAAAGCTGAAAGTAAAGTGAGTTTATAAGTGATAAATTATTCAATTTTATTTTCATGATTCCAAAATTCTACAACCATAATACAAACCTCACAACTCCCTTATGAAAAATATTTCACTCGCCCAACAGAAACTAGGAGGTGTGGCCAATATGCCAGAAAGTCATGCTGCCATCCACAGGACCTCAAAAGACTGGAGAAATGGGATGACCAGAATCTCATAGAGTTCAAGAAGCGCGAAGTCTTGCGCTTGGAGAGGAGCGACCTGAAGCACCCATACATGCTGGAGGCAATCCAGCTGGAAAGCAGCTTTGTAGAAAAGAAGCTGCGTGTCCCCATGGACACCAAGTTGAACACAAGCCGCCAACATGCCTTTGCTGTGAAGGTCAATGGGTGCCCTGAGTTGCATTAGGAGGAGTGCTGCCAGCAGGTTGAGGGAGGTGATCCTTCCCCCCCCTGCTCAGGACTGGCAGGGCCACACCTTGAATACTGGGTCCAGTTCTGAGTTTTCCAGTACAAAAGACGCTGACATCCTGGAGAGTCAAACAAAGGGCCACAAAGAAGATTAAGGGACTGGAGCATCTTTCCTGTGAGGAAAGACTGAGAGAAACTGATTAGCCTGGAGAAGAGAAAGCTCAGGAGGCATCTCATTAATGTATATTTTTTGCATACCTTAAGGGACAATGCAAGGAAGAGGGAACTAGTTCCTGTGGTGGCCAGTAACTGGACCAGAAGCATGGGCACAAACTGAAACACAGCAGGTTTCCTCTGACCATCAGGAAACACTTTTGTATTTTGAGGTTGATCAAGCATTGGTACAGGCTGCCCACGGAAGTTATACAGTCTCCATCCTTGGAGATATTCTGAAGCCATTTGGACATGGTCCTGGGTAACTAGACCCAAGCGGTTCTGCTTGAGCAGGCATTTGGATCACATGACCACCAGAGGTCTCTTCCAACCTGAACCATTTGCGATTCTATGAAACTAGCAGCTTAAGACAATAAGTTAACAGTATGGTAGAAAAGTCAGATATCTGCTTTGATGATACTATCCTGCTTTTCTTTCTTTCCCATGTTTCAAGGCTGTCTTAGCACAAGCACATATTACTTCCTTCATTTGCTCCCACCAATACTTCCTGCATTCAGTCATCAGCAAGGAGTCTATAAACACCCACAAATGCTGACAGAGAAGAATTAGAACTTCGTTCAGAACAAAGTTGGACTCTATTTCGTTTCTATTTTCAAAAAAAAAAATAAGACTCTTCAACAATATGGCTCTTCTTCCACTCAATTCTTTAAAGAAAGTTTACAAGGCAATTGAAGTGCAACAGAAGAAAGACATCTTCATTGTTTCTGGCATATTGGGTTGCATGTACGTGGGCATCTACCTGTGTTTTGTTAAGTCTAACATTCTCTCTCACTAGAATGCTTAATTTAGATGGACATCTTTCCCTCTAATACTTTAGCAACTTAATCTGTGAATGTTTACAGGAATGAACAAGTTTGATAAGTTAGCAAATTAAGAACAATTAAGTATTCTCTGAACTTCTGCAACTGTCAACAGTGCCAGAGAGGTACACTCCATAAAAAAAAAACCACAAGGACCCCAAGTCTCTGCTTGCCCCACCACCTACACACTGCTTTCCCAAGGCTGAGACAACAGCATGCTCTACCATCACTATCCACTGCCATTCAACCTTGGCCTGTGTTCTTAACCCCCCCTACTCATTCCACCAAGCCAAGTGCCATTCCCCATACCCAAAATCTCCCTTGTTCTTCCTATGGCACCTCCTGACCACCTCTCAGATAAGACCACAGCCACATACCCTCACCTCCTACACACCTCACCTTCACAAACCCCAAGCCATTTCTACCATTTGTAACACATTCTCACCTCCAGACTGTCTTGAACTCTGTACTTTTAAGGCAGGTATCTCACTAAATCCATACTTCCCACACAGACTTAAGTCTCAACCCTGCCCACTAACCCCAAGCCAAAGAAAGCACAGGCCTAAGAAGAGCTGAAAATGAACTTCTACTGTACTGTAAACTGGGCATACATACCCCACTAATCTTTGACTAATCTTACCTCGCAGTTAAACTGTAATTTATTCTGCCTGTAATTAAGTCAAAGATATAGCTCATTTGGTTGTTGGTATATGCTGCTGCCATCCTCAAACAGGACCGGCCGTGAAATTTCCATCTATATCAACTCTAGAGAATAAGGGATTGGCATTAAATTTCCTTACATTTCAAGAAACTTAAATTTTGCAACCATAACTGTATAAGCTTCTGAGAAATCTCAAAGCACCACTAGAGTTTTGCTTCTAGTAAGTTATTCTATAAATAATCAGCAGCTGTGATTTTGTTCTGAAGTCAGCTGTTTAAGGCAGACAAAATTTATTCCATGTGGTACAGTAGATCCTGTTCTTGATGTGGTTTCATACAGCTTTCCTGCAGAAACCATAGAAGCCTCCATAAAAGTTAACCTGAGCTCAAGATAAATGAAACCAGGAAAATAAAATGACACAAGAGGACGAGGAGTGATTCAGGTAGAATTCCTGATTATATAACTGCACTGCAAATTCAAGAAAGTAACTTCATAACCATAAAATGTCAATATGGATTTAAAGTATAAGCTACTTAAATAATCTTCACCTCGGAATTGCCAGTAAGGGGGAGGGAGAAAGAATCTGTTCTTCCATTCAGTTACATCTGCAGTAGCCATTCACTGTATTTTAAAGACTACATTAAAAAACATCTTTATTTAGTAACAGATTATAAAAAAAAACCAACACAAAGACCTTTTTCAGCCCAGTAACGGTGAAGAAAAAAATCACAGAACAGTAAATCTTTCTGTTACTTTCTGGTTTTTTAATCCATTCAATTTGTGTTTCTCTTTTCATTGCTGTTGTCTTCAGTATTTTGTCCCAGCTTCCATCCTTCCCAGCTGAGGCATGCCCTGAAACCACAGTTGTTTATCACAGCTATGCAAAGCACAGTGTAACATCATTAAATCTAAACATATTTCTCTAGAGCTCTGATAGCAGAAGCAGAAAGTTGAGCAGCCCCACAGTACTCCAACAGATCTGGGGTTATACTACAAATGTTCCCGTAATAACAGTCTACCAATCTTCCATTTGTTGCAAGAGTTTATTAACAATTAATGATCATATGAAAAGAAAAACTATGCAATCTCCCTCAAACTTGGAAGATAAGTTCTCTAACTTTAACCACTTGCATAACAGTAGTTCTGTTTGAGTCCTTAGATTCATATAAACATTACATACTCTAACCTATCACTCCACATATGGTCCTCACCATGCCCTCTGGGGGGACAGTATTACTGCATCTTTTAAATAATTAAAAGAAAAAAGAAACTATTGCAAATTTCACTTCCTTTAAAAATGTAGTTCTCATTTGCAGTTTGCTGTAAGAACTTCCATACAAACCTTTCAACTTTTTTTGATCAGAAAACCAAAAATTAACAAAATAAAGCAATTTTCACTAACTTTCTATAACTTCAAGACACCTTTTATTTAAATTACCTTCTTACAAGAAAATAAATTGATCTAGATGCTAGAAAGAGTGGGATTTTCATAAAAATCACAATGCCAAGTTTAACTTTGAAGGGAAGGTAGAAAGATTTCAGACCAATGCAACTCTTACAAGTGGTCATTTCATTTTAGAAAGCTCATTTTCATCTCTATGGCAAAAGAAGTTTATGGAAACAGCACACCAAACTCCATGAAAACTGAAGAAAACACATCATGTTTCTCTCGTAGACATCTCCTGCACCTTGAATGTTGCCTGAAGTTTTTTTTCAGACTAAAGGAAAATATACGTTTTTCACTTCTAACTCCTGCTACTAAGCACAACAGTTCTCAGCAGGATCCAGAATAAGCAGTCTACTAAACACCATTCCAATAGACACATGCATCCCATTAGCTGATAGTAATTCTTGGTTTTCATTATCCAGCTTTCACTAATTAAAGCCTCTGCATAAGATTCTAAATTAGTAGTACAGTACGTCCATTTAATCAAAACTATTTTAAGCAGTTTGATTCAGCAAACTGGGTATCCCGGTTGAGGTAAACAATTTTCATCTTCCTTTACATTTCTTACACTACCCTTTCTTTTGAAAAGGGTGTGCTAGAAACAGCCATTAAAACACATTCACATGCAGATTTTGCCATAAATCCAATTGTTTCTACTAAGTAATAGACATAAAATAGGTAGGTGTTTTTAAATGCAGTGACTGAAATCTTAAAACATAAATAGAAGAGTTAAGTTGCCAGAAAGGTTAGTGTGTCACTATGTTAAATACGACCCATGGAAAAGTGGCCTGTACTAAAATCCACCTGTTCTACAACGTCATAGGATTACTTTATTAACGGTGATATTATACACATATGATTGATACATGAAATATGAGAACATATTACATATTGTATTACTGAGGTTACCTCATACTGAGCTGAGCTATCCTAATTTTTCAGCTGCTATAATGTTTTTAGGTTTTTTCAGATGATACAGAATATCTTAATAGTTCTCCACAAGGAAATTTAGATTTTTAATAAAAAATGTTTCTAATCAGTTCAAAGTTATAGCAGTAGGTGTAAAACATGCAATTATAGGTGAACTAATTACAAAGTCAGCAAAAAGATACAGAGCAGTTATGGGGTGCACTTGAGTCTTTGTAGGGAATTTTCACCCCTTATAATAATATTGATTAGTCTCAGATACATTAACATAAGCAAAAAACACATTGTCAAGATGTAGTTCCATTAACATCTCATACCACTTCAGCTAATCCTGCAGGATAAATCCTCACTGCTATTACAAAAGTATTTGTACCTTTTATAGACTCTTAAGAACAGTAGTAACGTGCTACACCCTGGGTTTGTCTCTTTAACAGTAACATCCCAAAACTGAATAAGAACATTTAAATTTGGCCTGGGTGCCAGCTGGAACAGTGATATGTGTAGGTGATTAAACATGATCCATGCTACAATAATCCACGTCCTTCTTTTCTTATTGCATTAATACCACTACTTTACAGACTTATTAATGCACATAGTATTATAATATCGTGTTATTATACTGTTAATGAATATTGTCTTGAGCTAAAGCAAAAAAGAATCTGATGATTTTCAAGAGAAGTTTCACTCGCTTAATCTACAGTAACTGCCACAGCCAACAAGTCTAAAGAGTAAATTCTCTGGTGACGGTGACAAAAAAAGGCAAGTCAGACTTTGAAGACTACTAGCCCACCAAATGAAATATTTCACTTCCACTTCTAGCTATAGTCCCCAGATTTTGCAGCAGGAAAAGCTTCATTTGAAAAACAAAAAAAAGTTACTTTTAAAGACTAACCAATCTCTATGTCTCCTAAGGTAACAATTTCCTGGTATAATTCCATTTCTCCAAGGACTTTCACCTACCCACTCTTGGACTGCTGTACACTGAAAAGTTACAAATCTAGCTGCAAAGTGAAGAGTTTCAGGGTCTAATTCCAAAAAACAACTTGCAGTCAGCTTGATTAATTCACATAAACTAGCACATCTTTCTTCAAACATCTCCTAGGTACTATGTTTATCTTTCCAGTTCCTGTTGACAGTAACTTGAGCACCAACAAGGCCCTTCTGTATTTGGGCACTAAGAACATACACAATAAGAAATCAGCATATTCCATACGCATAGAACTTAAAAGTGACAGGATTTATACCTATGAAGAAATTTCACATGCAGCTAGGTCATGCTAGTCAACCTATAGCTAGTCAGCTAGGTCATGCAAGTCAATCATGCAACAGAAAAATTTCCCAGAGCCCAAAACCCCTTTACTTGACAGAAGACACCTACCATTTAATACATTAAAAAGGAGCAATTCAATATTTACGTACACATTTTTTAAAAATACTGAACACGTACATCCAGATAGAGATCTGTTATGAGGACCTATATAACT
Source organism: Clamator glandarius (assembly GCA_033459285.1). Lineage (NCBI taxonomy): Eukaryota > Metazoa > Chordata > Aves > Cuculiformes > Cuculidae > Clamator > Clamator glandarius. The sequence continues at coordinate 304,969 of JAUNZM010000753.1, forward strand.
CCAAAAACAGTTAACCTAATAAGAAAAGTATATTATGCCCAGGAGGCCTGGCTAGTCCTCAGATTCCGCAGAAGCAATGTTTTCGTCCAGCAGATCTCAAATGGTTACTGTTCTCTTCTTTCATTAATCTCATTATTTTGACTACAGCATAATTGAAAGAAAACAAAGGGAGAACCGTGGCAATTAGTCTAACTTGTTATTACTCATAAACAACTCTTATTTATAAGAGAGCTTAATTCACAGAATTTGTTACAAATTAAGATTTTTATTATTAAAAGGAAGCATTAAAATATATTAGCTAGGCAACAGTCTCATAAAAGAGAAATATTTCATCGCATTTGTACACACTCACCTGAAAACAACCCTTAAAGTTTGGATGACAACTGAAACCCTCTTGTCAAAAGATAACATGAACAGAAAAAAGGGAAATGTAGAAAAAAAAAGGCCCTACAAATTAGAGGAAAAATCTGACAAATCACATGAACAGTCACATTTTTCACCCCACATAATACAGAAGAAAACCAGGCAATATATAGTCAGCAGCTGTTACAAAGAAACACTGACACCTTTTCAGCTAAAATTTTCCTCTATTCTACAATCATTGAAGCAACATATGTGTAATCTAGAAGCCAGCCTCCAGGCAACACAAAAGTATTTCTGTATCAGTTAATCGGCTTATCTTCATACTGTTTCCCACTATGTTTATTTACCATATTATCCAAAATATCTAACTTTAGATCAAAACTTTTACTTCGGTAAGAACAAAAGATGAAAATAGAACTAATCTAGTCAAATCAAAAGCAAGGCCTGTCATTTTATATCATTTACATACAAGACCTACTAAATAACATAACCTCTAAGGCTATATCTGCCACTTCTGATTCTGAGTTAGCTTATTTGATGTAAAATATTGGAGAAAGGCTGCTTTGGAATCATAACTGCATGGGGAAAAATTCTTGCCTAACCATGAGGTCAACGAACCATTCAGACTATCAGCATGTAATTTTGGGAAGAGTCATTCAGGATGCGATATTTTTTACTTATAATTAATAATCTGTAACAAAGGGATAACACTGGCTGGCCCATGCCAACAAGAGTTTCAGAGTTTTAAGCAAGAAGTTAAAAAGGTTATTCAAAGAAAGTATCTATATGCAATACCTAGAAGAAAGAAGACAGACAAGGACTTACTCTAGTTACCTATTTCATCTTAAACAAACGTATGACCCAAACCACTCTACTCCACAATTTCCACCTAATTTTCAAGACTTAATTGGGAAAACATAATAGTATCTTCATTCCTGTATGACACAACATTGACAACTGAACAGATCATCTTTAAAACAAAAGAAAACTCAAAATACCACCACATTTCAATGAAGACCAGTTCCATTTCAACCACATCTCTGACAAAAAAATTAACTCCCTTCAAAAAGGACAAAATTTAAAGGAAGCCCATATCTGTTAATATAAATTAGACTTTCACTGCCTTTCACTTCAGTTCTCATACACAAAAGCTGCTAGCTTATATGCAGGAAAGAAGTTTAGCAACTGCCTAAATGAAGAACTGAGTTCTAGCAGTAATGCTACATACTCAGCTATGTGCTTTGACACTCTGCAAAGGTAGCATGCCTATGCAGTCAAGCTTCTATCTAAGCAGAAGGAACTGCACTGACAGCACAGATATATTTGCAGCTCAAAGTAAGTTAGTGTTTCTTCAAAATCAGTTTTAAATCAGCATACTTTAAAAAAAAACCTACAAATCTATCTCAAGAGCAATGCTGCAGTCTTCCGTGTGTCGGCTATTTAGACTAAAAGCATCCTTGATCTTCATCTGAAAGGTCATAAGCCAATCCAACTGCCCAATTCCTTACCTGTAAGTCTGTCTTCAACCATTTGGAGTCATATCTAGTTTGAGCAGCCAGACAAAATGATTCAGAAGACATATTTCCCTCTCCAGCCTTCTCTCCAGGCTGGCTGAGCAGCCCCAACCTGCCACAGAACAACGAAAACAACCATCAAGCACATGAGATAAACCACCACACAAGGTTAATTTTGTCCAAAGAAGAGGAATGGCTTTTTCTCTAAATGTTTATCGCAAATATAGGCCTTCTTCATTCACATCTCCCAAAATCGCAGGAAAGGAAGGGAATGCAGCAAGAACAGCATCTGAACCTCCTAAAAACCCACCCCACTCAAGTGGTGCATGAAATAAATAATTGATCGCAGATTACGCAAGCCGCAGGACAACATAAAGGGATTACTGCCATCACTCCGGCAGCCAAGGCCCAGGGGCTCCCCCCGGGGCCCCCTCTCCCTTGTCTCCCAGCAGCATGTCCTCTCTCTCTCCCAGCAGCATCCCCCTCGCTCTCCTAGCATCTCTCCCCACTTCTCCCAGCAGCATCCCCTCCCTTATGCCAGGAGCATCCCACTCGGCTCTCCCAAATCAACCCCCCCTTCTTCACAGCAGCATCTCACTCCCCTCTCCCAGCATCTCCCCCTCTCCCTCCCAGCATCACCCCCCCACCATCACCCCCTCACCATCACCCCCTCTCTCTCCCAGCATCACCCTCCCCCAGCATCACCCCCTCTCTCTCCCAGATTTCCCCCTCTCTCTCCCAGCACCTACCCCCCTTCTCCCAGCATCCCCCCCCCGGCACCCCCCGCACCTGGCCGAGCGCGGGGCGGGGCCACGCCCGGGCCGGGGTCACTGCTGCGCACAACGCCGGGAGGACGGGGAGAGAAGCTCCGCCCCCCTCCCACCGCGGTCAGCTCCCCCCGGCGGGGCTGGGGGGGCGCTACCCCCCAACTCCTCAGCTCCCCACCCCGAGCCAGACGGACGGCGCCGCCTCACCGCCCCCCTGACCGCGCCGAGCGATACGGACGCGCCGCGGCCCGCTCGCGCACCCACCGGCCGGCGGCGGCTCCCGCTGCTGCTCGCTGCTCGCGCCTCGCTTCGCTTCGCTTCGCCTCGCTCCCACCACGGCCTGGCCCGGCCCCGCGTAATCCTCGCCCCTCCCACTCCCGCCCCTCCCTCTGCCGGCAGAGCCGCTCCCTCCCCCAGCCACTTCGCAGCTCAGCTTCCCCCCTCCGCCCCGCTGCGCCAGCAAAGCTCGGGGCCAATCGGGGGGGGCGGAGGGGCGGGACTTCCGGTCGCGGGGCGGGGCCAGAGGGGTGCAGGGTGTTCGAGCCCGTAACGTAGCTGGGGTGGTTTGGGCTGGGAGGGAGCTTGGAGATTATCCAGTTCCAACCCCCTGCTGTGGGCAGGGTCACCTCCCACTGGCTGCCCAAGGCCCCATCCAGCCTGGCCTCGGGCACCTCCAGGGATGGGGCAGGCACGGCTCCCCTGGGCAACCTGTTCCAGTGCCTCACCGCCCTTACAGGAAAGAATTTCTTCCTAATATCTAATCTAAATCTCCCCTCTTTCAACCTAAAACCGTTCCCCCTCGTTCTATCCTTGCACTCACTGTTAAAGAGCCCCTCCCCAGCTTTCCTGTAGGCCCTCTCTAACACTGGGAGGCTGCTATAATATCTCCCCAGAGCTTTCTCTTCTCTAGGCTGATCAATTATTGTGATAACAAAAAGCACAGTCTCCTTTTAGGTAGAATGCAGGGATTTCTTTTTTAAAACGAGGGTTAATTGTTTCTTTAAAGTCACTTTAGGGACCATCGTCAAACTACACTGGTAAGTTCCTTTCTGAAAAAAAATTAGAAGCTTTTGAGTATTTCAGAGAAGAAAGGCCAACAGTGAGTAGCTGAGAGACAAAGAAAATGACTGAAAGAGCCTGAAAGAGTTGAGGCTGGAAATGGGAAAATCATGCCAAGGGAGAAGAATGCTAAGGAAGAAATAGGGAACTTGGGAATGGCAGGCAAGGAGAGGGCCTGGGGGCAGGTATAGCAAGTGACTGGAACTGCCCTGAGGCAAATAATCATGCTTCAGCATGAGTTTGTTGAGGAGGGTGAAATATGTCAGTGGTATGAAGTTCAGATTGACCAGAACTAATGTTTTTCACAATACTTAGACTACAGTTGCCCGGCAGCTAAGGAATTAGGAAAGTAGGAGCAGGACTTGGCAGACAGGACCGCGATTGGCTCTGGCCAACATGAAGCTGCTGACTGAATGTCAATGAAGTTAAAACAGAACTGAGACCATTTGCTGGCATTTAGGCAAAAGTACACAACTTCTAGTTATTATTTAAAAATATTGTAATAAAACACAGTGAATTCATTCTCCTGGGTTAACAAGTGCAACCAGGACCTAACCGCTTAGACAGTTGCTCACCACAGACATCCCTTGGATCAAGATGCAGTAGTCACTTTAAGTAAAATAACTACAGAAAATTATTAAAATTATTATTACAGAAAATTGCCTGAAAAATTCTATATAGAGATGCCAGATTTTCTTGTTACTCCCTGAAACTTTAAAATACAAACCTTCAAACCCAAAACTAGTTTCCCTTGAAAAATCTGCTCAAATTCCTGCATGTCAAAAGTTTTAAGTTTAACATGGGACTGGAAATTTGTCCATGCATATTATGTTGGGTCTATTCTGACAAGTTCATGGTTAAGCAAGAGCTGGCATGCCAGGATGGGAAATGCTTTAGTCTCTTCTTAACCAGTAGACTGGAAATAAAAGATAATAACATGGGAACAGGTTGCCTGGAGAAGGTGTGGATGCTACATCCCTGGTAGTGTTCAGGGTCAGCTTGAATGGGGCTCTGAACAACCTGGTCAAATGGAAGGTGACCTTGCCTGTAACAGGGAGGTTGGACTAGGTGATCTTTTCAGGTCCCTCCCAACTCCGACTATTCTGTGGTTCCATGAAAATAGTCATGTTGTTGAATTCCAAATAGGAATAATAACTGTTTTGCAATATACGGAGCCCAAGCCAGGAGGAATTAGTAAAACTTAGTTAAAACCATGATGCCCACTGATTGTGACTACTGCTTGCTTAAGCAAGTAAATAAATGATTTGGAAGTCAGATCTAATGACATACTTTGCCTGTGCAACATTCACTGCTATTTTTTGTTTAGCTCTCCAAGAATAATATCTTCAGAAAATCTGCATTTATTGCAGAGAGCTTTCTTACCTTATTAAATAAAAAATGATGATATCCATTCACTGGCGCTCTTAATGTGAATAATTTGAAGAGCGCATAACTAGCTGACTTGTTAGACTTGAATCACTGGCCCAATTAGCAGGTACATGCACACTTCAGTGAAAATCAAAACATCTTTGGGTGCAGTAACCATGGAAATTCAAAGCTAGAGATACTTCTAAAGAATTTGTGGATTATTTTGTATTTCCAGATTTAGATTTCGCTTCTGATGAATAATTTTTGTTTGCATTTGAAACACACTATAATAGCGTGGTGCAATCTCAAAAAGCATTCTCATTTATAAAAATATGTACCCACCACAGATTCCAGAGAGACAAGTATGTGGTGCAACAACATAAGTACTTTGATAACATCATTAAAAATAATTTTATTTTTGCAAATAGTCAGAAACTTTTAAGACTTTTGGACCTGAAATTTTGTCTCTATACAGAGCATTTGCAGTATTATCTCCACCAATAACTGTTATTCTGGTGTTATTTGAACAATAATGACGTGTTGTTTCACTTCAGGCTGACAAAGGTAATGAAGGTGATGTATGGGTCTGACAGATTTTGTTAGGCAAGTTCAAGCAAAACAGTTGAAGTGTTACCACTCCAGGCCTTGTGCTTCATTCTTCAGATGCATATTTTCATCTTAAAGCAGGGTTATATGAAAATGATCTTGAAAATCAGTCTTTAGCCATCCTCCTTTGTGCCCCAGCGCGCTAAAGTAACCTTCTTTACAAAAACCCAATAAGTGAACCTGATGTCTTTGCCTGAGAGACACCAACATCCTCAGGAGCTTCAGGGCAAGCTGCTAGTGAGACAGAGTTAACCTGCAGTAAATCTGCGCTCACTAAAAGTCTGCCAAAACCCTCTCACATCTTTCTTGCTTCCTCCAGAGAAATGTCTGGAGATGGAAAAATCTAGTTTCCATTGACAGACACAGCCAATCTTTTACATGTATCCACTTCTAGGCATATGGGCAAATCAATTTTATTCTAGATTAAAGAAAAAAAATACATCAGAATGAAAGGCAAACTAAAACCAATAGATCACATTTTCTGGTCCACTTCTTAAATATAGAGTGCTCTGCCTCCATGCAGTGCAAATTTGTGGCACCGTCAAGCATGCCTAAGGAGATGGGGAAAAACAGACAATAATTGAATAAAACAAAATTATATCACAGTAATCTAAAGTAGAACAGGCAGAAGGAAGAAAATTATCTTTGGACAACTAGGCAACACTGTATTTATTTGTATTTCACATGAAAATGGGATCATAAGTATCGACAAGATCAGTCTCAAAAATTGAGGAAATTACATGCTCAAGTAATGAAATCCAAAACCTCAGAAGCCAGCAAGCAAATGGTGAGAACAAACTTTTTTTAAATCAAAATGGACCAAAAATAGGCAAGTATATGTTTACCTAAAAATAGCATCTGTTCCTACCTACAGGCTTGCTAGGAATGATTATCAAATCTTTATGCATTAATAAGTATTTTAAACGTGTGAGCCCAGGGAATCCATTCTAGTTATAACAGTGGTGGAATGTGGGGCATTTTTTTCTCTCATTAGTAAATATCAATAATTGTTACACATGCGAATGGGACACAAAACCATCTCTGTAAGAGCAGTGCCTAACTGTTACTGCAAGACAATGCCTTTTTTGTTTGTAATTTTTTTTAAGAGCCTTTTGTGTTGAGCTCTCCCACTGAGTTTGGAAGCCTTTGTGTATTATTACCACAAAATGCAAAATCCAGCCCACTCTGGGCTTAAAACAAGCCTCAAAGGGTTTCCTAGCTTACTTCTCAGTGATGAAGGCTTTCCCAAACAAAGCGAGAAACCTCTACAATTAATCTTTATTGTTTTAATACCCTCTGAAGACAACTGTTGACCACAATTTCAGTTTTGTAGAATTAAAAGTCCATGATGAGGCCCAATTTTTCTTTATTATATTATTTGCAAAGAATGCCATAATTTCAAATTGGTCAACACATATTATTATGTCGCTCCAGCGCTTTCTGCAGAGGGAAACAGGACAGTTAAGTCACAAGAGGATTCTTGTCCTTCCCACGTTCTGTAGTATTTCTAAGTAGTCACAATGTCACTTTCTACTAGCCATTTTTATTATTGAATAAATACTATTTCTATTAGGAGACGATCAACCAAACAAAGGAAGCACTTTCCGTGTTCAAAAACCCAAGCCTCTTGCAATCACATATGCTAACCCTCTTTCCTCCTGCCTTCTCCGAACAGTGAAACAAGACCTTCTGTCTCTGTGCATGGCTTTCTGCTCCTTTCTCACTTTCAGTGGCAACAGTCCTGCTGCTTCTCACCTTTTTCTTTAATATATGTCTGCTCCAACCCATATCCTTCACATTCACCCACACTCCCAAGGTTATTTCGTTCCTACCTTTACTGGGCAGTGATACATACGTGTTTGACTTTGGAAACTCTGTAGTTCCTCCATTAAACACAATTTGGTTAACCTCTCCCTGCTTTTTTTTTTTACTTTTTCCCCCCGCTTTTAAATGACAAATATTCCTTACACCAAAAATTTCAACAAGTTTTTCTCCTGTGAAAATTGTCCTTTGTGAAAACAGTCCTGTGTGAATCCCAGTATATTGTACAGCTGACACAGATCAATTGCCGTGGTGGTGTTGGAAAAGCAATTCAGAGTGCAGAGGAACTGAAAAAGAAAAGAAGGATGGAGCAACTAAAAAGTGTCACAATAAAGCTACAGTTTCCACAAACAGCTTATTAGGATCCATTGTTAATTACATTTTGCATAGTTAATTATTTTTAAAACTAGACTGAATCCTGTCCTTGTTAAAGCAAGCAGTAACAGTTTCATTGACTTCATTAAAGCTCAGAAATTCAGCCTCAAATATCCTTTATTTCACCTATCTAATGCCAACCATGCTAGTTGCTAGTCTCCCAGAAAAACACAATGCCAAAAGCTTGCTTTCCAGGTTATACCTTCCATCACAGAGAGGAAATGTTGTTTCTCTTCTGCCAGGCCAGACCCGGTATTTCTGTCTGGCTAGACTCATGCTTTACAGCCCAAGCCAGTCTAATCTGATTTCATCCTGTATCTCTGAACAATAATGAATTCCTTGTGGCTGTTCTTGTTGTAGCCTTAGATTATCAATTCAAAATAATCGTTTCGTAAAATATTCAAGATGGATGTTGTTTTCTGACTTGCAAAATAGCTTCGGAAATGCCACCTTGGGTGCACTCACTAGACAGATCTCCAAGAGACTTTGGAGATAAAGACTACGTAAATATTCAGGTATCCATTACAGACTTGTTGAAATTAGAAGTGTTTGGTCTACATTAATTGCTATATTAGAAATCCAGATGGAAAATACATATATTCTGTATACTGAAAATCAGCAAAATCCGTAAGCTCTCTATCATTTTCAACTTAAATGCTATTATTAACTGAAAGTCAAGCAGAAGATGTTTGCATTTAAAAGGCTTTTTTTTTAAATTACAGGAATAATCTGCAGAAGATTTGCTAATAATGCCATTTTGTGTTATAGTACTAAGCTACATTCATAGAACTGTTCATATACAAATATTAGATTTTAATAATGGTCAAGATACAATTTAAAAATCCTCCCAAACATCAAGGCAATACTAAGGGTAGTAAAAATCAACATGGTATTACATGGGAAATTGAAATAGATCCTCACTATTACGCTAACCCATATGTTGAGGGCAGAATGATTCTGTATTATCATAATACCGAGCAAATAGATTATCAGTATTCATATATATTCTGACAGGAGTCTAGTTGCCTAGTTAACATGTACAAATTAACCCATCAGTGGGCACTGCAACATGCTTCTCAATCACTTAACATGATGGAGAGATGTTTAGCAAGCACTTTGAGCAACAAGAACTTTTTGAATTTTGAGTTTAAGCAGATAAACAAAAATGTTGAATATTTTTCCTGATTTATGAGGTAAACCATAGCTCATTGCAGAAGACTTTGATACAAAATGGAAATTATTTGGCAAAGTGAGAAAACCATTCTATTCATTAGATCTTTAAATAAAAAAAAATAGTCTATGACTTTTAGTTTGGGTAGGAGGATGCAGCTGGATGAAACCTTACTAGACAGAGGTGGGAACAGTATCCTTCAGCCAATAATCAAAGCATGAGAAAAATCTCTTAAAATATAAGAAGAAAGCATGATACTAATTTTAATTCTTTCCATTTAGGAGCTACCCAGTATTGAGTTTCTCCTAATCCCTGGAAGGTGGCCAAAAACACTTTAGCTTTTATGTATTGCTTAATATATGGGGAAACACTTTATGAATTCTGATAGGAATCTGTACTCATTTAAGCAGGAAAGGAAGCAGCATTTCTATAGAGCAGTTGTTAACCTAGAGCCATATGGCATCCTTTTATACAGAAATGTTTCTTAAGGAAGAAAACCTTAGTTTAAAAACATTAGAGCATGTTGGACTCATGCCATGTTTTGTCCTTGTTGCAGGGTGTTGGGAGAGACATTAGCACTGCAATAGGGAGGTCAAGGACAGGTTGGTCAAAGCACAAGCCAAGGGATGTTGGCCTGGGTGGGGAGAGGAAGGAAGGAAGGAAGGAAGGGAATAAAGCCAAACTGTTAGGTCTATCCTTATTATGTAAAATTAACGCCAGCTCAAAACACCATAAGTTCTCTTTCCACAGATGTGTAAAAACAGTTGTGGAGAATCTCTGTGTTTCTCCAGCGTGCTCATTTATAAAAGGAGGCTTTTGCGTCTCTTCTTTTTGCAAATCCCCACCCCGCTTCCTACAACTTCAGAAACTGTTTTATCCTCAGAGGAGAACTATATGATATTTCAGACATGCTAATGTATATTGTGCCCTTAATGTTTGGGGAGGAGATGCCAACAATGTTGGTGATCTAAAACTAAGTAATTAGTTCAAACAGAAAGAGCAACCTACCAAGACAATGTGTACTTTGGCTTATTCTGACACTAGTTTTCTGTTCATTTTGTGGTATGCAAGCAAAATAAACAAAACCCAACAGTATTTGCACCTGTCATCTTTGCCGCTTTCATTAAAAGACTGTTAACACCGCTGAATACTATATAGCAGTTGGACCAAGTTTTAATGCTTTCTTCAGAGCTGTACTTCGGTTTCACCTCTCAACCAGATCACAAATTTGTGCCTATGCCATGTCATTTCAACATATCAGTTACCAGTATTTTTTAAAACTTAAATTTTGGATGTCTCTTTCATCTTTTCTTATTCATAATCCCTTGAAGAACATTAGAGCCCAGGAAATTGTAGCATCAGGCAATAAGTTACTGATGACATTTTAGATTCTTTTCAGTTTCTTGTTGATTCTCTTTTCCCTCTGATAATGTTATTTATTAACATGGCCTCAAGAGGACCTGAGAAAATCTGAGCTGGCTTTGAAGCTAATCTACTACATTTGAAACAAGAGCCAAGAGGTAAATCTAGTTTTACAGCCTGTTACATTTATAGTGAACTAGTTCTGAGGCTAACATTGATCAAGTTGTTTATAAGTATGTTATATTAATGTAATGATATTGCTTTAATATTTCACTGCTCTTATACAAAAAATATATCAGTTTAGTCCCAATTCTTTTATGGCTGCCTCTGTATTACTAGACTATGTTTTGATAAATTGGATGCATTACAGTGATCACCAAGACTAACAATTTGGATAGACTCTTAAGTAGTGCTTGGTCTTACTTCACTGGCATATGGTGCCTGATATTAAATCTACATATCAGACTCGTATGAGTTTAGCTTGAAAGGGTTGCCGCTGGGCTAAATTAAGTTAGAGTTTGACTTTTAAAGCATTAAATGTCCATCATGTAACTGCAATAAAAATTAATACCTTACTAATTTTAGACTAAATATTACTACAACAAAATTATTGTTATTATGTTGTTAGTGTTATTATTATAGTAGTAATAGTAATAGGAAAACTACAAAACAAATAACTCTACCAATGAAAATTACTTTGCATGTATTAATTGAGTTCCCCATATAGCTTTTCAGAATCTTGTTTCAGAATTATGTTAGTGATACCGAGTAAATATGAATTTGTACTGTAAGACATTTTTGCCTGCTATGCAAATATTACATTCAGATTTGGCGTTTGGCAGCATCCCATGTATTTCCTTGACGCATCCATCCTGGACGTGAAAAGAAATTACAAATGGTGGACCATTAGTCTCCATTAACAACCCAGCTGGTAAATAAAGTAACAAACAATCCTTTTTTAAACTAATCAGTGCCATTTGTAATGAAAGCATCTTGCAGAACCATATTAAATACTTAACAGAATCCATCCTCTAAGTTGAAGATTACCACTCTTTAGCAGTCCTGGTTTTCTGTGTTTCACTCAAGGCTATTAGCATGCCATACAGATCACACAAACTTTAGTAGTTTCATCACTATACTGTACAGTAGTTTGTTGTGGGCTTCAGAAAAAATGTATCAGCCAATTTTCGATTGATTTTGTTTTAAATCTGGTGCAGTTCTGAACTAAATTTATATTCCTGACTTCTATTTGTGTTATGGTCATTAATGTAAGTCTTTATTTTGAAATATATTTGAAAGCCAAAGTGCTAGCAGAGAGCACCAGCAAGGTTAAGAATAGTACAGAAAGCACTCCCAGTACAGTAATCATCAGAAGGACACTAAAGTAAATTTGAATATTTGAACTAAACAGCACAACTCAGAACTTTTGTAAGGCAAAACAGGTTGGTAGCCATCTATTTGACCACTGTCCACTAGGATGAGATGTCATGGACTCTGCCTTCACAAGTCATGTCATTCTAACTCTGCAAACATTTTCCATCCTACAGGTCATGACTGCTATGTCATGGTTAAGTCTGTAACAATTTTACTATTGCAAATCTCGAACAGAAACTCTCATAGATTACTTAAATTGCTAAAAACATTCACCAGGATTTACAGTATACTGTGTAAGTACATAAATGACCTTCAGAGTGCTTTGACAAAAATCAGTTACAAATTTTGGAGTTGCAGCAACCAGATAGCTGATACTGAGAATATATCTAGACTGCTAAAAGTTTTAAGCAAACACTATAATCTCAGTGTGTGAAAACATTATAAGAAAAATCTCAGATGATCTCAATGAACTTGAAAAGCCCCTTTTCTGTTCTAGAACAGGCAAGTTGGAATTAAGGATCAATGCCTGGGAGAGGAGCCAGAGATTTATGCAACCATTGCGTTTGAAACTAGGCAACAATCAGGGTTAACAGCATTGCAATTTTTTGGAACTCATCCACTCCATCATACCCAGGACATTGTGGACTTCAAGGACAGAAGAGGGTGATACTTACCCACCCTACCATTACTGGACAGAAGAAAGATTTTAGGAGCTGCAGCACTGGCTGTGTGCCTTACAGATAATCAAATTCTCATTTCCAGTATTCTAACTGTACATTTAGAGGTAGAATTACACTGCAGCAGTTTTAAAAATGCACTAAAGAAATATACATTGTGAAAGACCTGTTAATGCACAAGACTCCTCCCATCATGATGAAACCAGGGTTTTTCTACTACAATCACTTAGCTTCAAGCAGGTGAGAGATATGGTAACTAGGACCCCACTTAAGTTGTTGTTTCAACGTCTTTCTTGTACAAGAGCTCTTCTGCCTCTCCATGCAAAAAGAGCAGCTGAAATACTCACCTGTTTTTTTTTATTAGAAAGGGCCATGGCCATAAGTTTCCTGAAATTCAAGTACAGCCACTTATGTCTCTCTATTTAAGGCCTGTTTATATAATTTAAGGGATGCTGTACTAGCCCAAGCCCTGTCTCAGAGACCATGTCACATTATGCAGCTGTGTCCATCAAGAACAAAGACTCAATGGCCTGAAGTATGGCCAACAGGCTGAATAAATGCTGCATGAGAGCAGCATGGAAGACATGCTCCGGTGGACAGAGCATTCCTTCGCACAGTGGGAGACGCTCTGGGGGCAGTGGGCTTCTCTGCAGCAGAGGCAGGAAAGAAACACTTGCCAGCATTTCAGAGTGGTGTAAGGCAGCCAGAGTACTGCGAGATGGGATCAAGAGACTCAGGTGCTGTAGTCCATGAGAACAAAGCTACTAAAAGCAGCAGAACATGAAACAATAACACAGATCAAGAGATGGCAATGAACTCCTGGCCTTAGAATCAAAAAAGCCTTACAGTGCAGATTCTAACAGGATGGGGATTAAAATACTTCAGAGCAATTAAGGACCAAGAAAAGGAAACTGGCTGTAATTACTGTACTGCCTGCTTGCAGATGAACAAGAGTTCTTCACTAAATGTTTTCTGATCAACTCCCACAGGGTTGCATTATTACCTTCCAGATCTTAAATGAACCAAACTTCTATAGCTTGCTCATGCATACAATTTTAGACCTTAATTTCAGAATTATTACATCATCCAGTCCATTTTTCAGTATAGCGTAACATGTAAGGTTTTATGCTTTTGGGAACAAACACAGCATAAAATATGTACCCAGCCTAGATGTGAAGCCATGAAGAGGCAGAAATCTATCAGGGGATCAAGTGCACCCTACCCTAGCTCCTGAGTGTTTGGTTGATTGGGCTCCAGGCTGATCTGTACTGCAGCTGTCTAGTCTTGAATTACAACATCCAGCCTTGGTGGTAGATCACTCTCTTCTCTCAAGGGGTGCTTTTAAGATGAGACTCTTGATTTTAGTCTCTGTCTAAACTACTCAGCAGCTCCAGCATGCCTGATACATACCAAATGAACCAGACACCAATTTGCTCTCTTGACTTCCCTACATGGCTTCAGACCTGACTCAGCACTATAAACTTATACAGTGATCTGGAGACCTGGATGAAGCCAGTTACACTCACTTTACTATGGAACTGGACCCCTTCTCACTGAGGTCACTGCCCTGCTGCCACACCCGGCTCCTCTTCCTTTACTGGGCAACTCATGGTTGGTGATCCCTGACCAGATTTTCTATTGCTTCCCTTGGGAATTTGCTCCATCAGGTCATCACTACTGCTAAACAAAATCAAATAAATACACTTCTTTCTAACTAGTAACCATTCTTGCTGATTTTCCCACTGAACTGAAGAACATCAATAGCCCCTCAACCAAGAAGGAACAGAGGGTTATATCTTTTGATCACATCAGCCTTGGATTGCTTGTCGAGTTGCGTGACATCATGACCTCATTATACAAGGATAAATGATTTGTGTGGTATGGTGAAGAGATCTGGGGTAGCTCATAAGATATTTTTCTTCTTTGTGCCAGAGAAGATGGAAAGTGATGCTGCTGCTCTAGCCACTCATCCATGGCATAGCAGGAAAGTACCTTACCTGTTGGAGAGAGTTAGGGCCAATAGAGTTATGCAAACATGTTGTCCAATATGACTTAGATTTGTACTCTAAATCACAATGAAAATAGGCTTAAATTTTTCTTAATAATGTTAGAACGTCAGCCTGTTTCTCCCACCCATCATCCTTCCAGAATCCCTTCCACTTCATCAAAACACCTACACACTTACACTTCAGACCGATTTATTTCTTAATATTTCTTTCAGCCACTTTAAACTACATTTCTGGACTAATGCCAGTATCAGCTGTCTCTCTAATGAAAATAATTTCCACTTTGTCCTCCAGCTTTCAATTCTCTGTCATACTTTTCAGAAATATGTATTTGCTTGGGACTGTTTTGAGAGCTTAGTGCTCTCTGAGTTTAAATCATAGAATCACCAGGTTGGAAAAGGATCATCAAGTCCAACCATTCCTATCTGCCACTAAACCATGCCCCTGAGCGCTCTGTCTACCTGTCTTTTAAATACCTCCAGGGATGGGGACTCCACCACCTCCCTGGGCAGCCGCTTAACTGCAGCTATTCCTGCAACAGCTTTTAAGAGTCGATTAAAAAAGAACAGGTATTTATCATGGCAATTCACAGTGAACATATTTTTTAGCCTCAGCTGAAATCATATTTTATAGTAGATGAAGTATTCTTAATTACTGTCAAAATTTTCTTGAACAACTGAGCTGGGAGATCACAGAATCACAGAATCACAGAATAACCAGGTTGGAAGAGACCCACCGGATCGTCGAGTCCAAACATTCCCACCAATCCCTAAATCATGCTCCTAAGCAACTCGTCTACCCTCACCTTAAACACCTCCAGGGACGGTGACTCAACCACCTCCCTTGGCAGACTGTTCCAATGCCTAACCACCCTCTCTGTGAAGAACTTTTTCCTAATCTCAAGCCTAAATCTCCCCTGGCGGAGCTTGAGGCCATTCCCTCTCGTCCTGTCCCCTGTCACTTGGGAGAAGAGGCCAGCTCCCTCCTCTCTACAACCTCCCTTCAGGTAGTTGTAGAGAGTAATAAGGTCTCCCCTCAGCCTCCTCTTCTCCAGGCTGAACAACCCCAGCTCTCTCAGCCGCTCCTCATAAGGCCTGTTCTCCAGCCCCTTCACCAGCTTTGTTGCCCTTCTCTGGACTCGCTCCAGAGCCACAACATCCTTCTTGTGGTGAGGGGCCCAGAACTGAACACAGTACTCGAAGTGCGGTCTCACCAGTGCCGAGTACAGGGGGAGAATAACCTCCCTGGACCTGCTGGTTACGCCGTTCCTGATGCAAGCCAAGATGCCATTGGCCTTCTTGGCCACCTGGGCACACTGCTGGCTCATGTTCAGTCGGTTGTCAACCAGCACCCCCAGGTCCTTCTCCTCCTGGCAGCTTTCCAGCCAGGTTTCTCCTAGTCTGTACCTCTGCTTAGGGTTGTTGTGCCCCAAGTGCAGGACCCGGCATTTGGCCTTGTTAAACCTCATGCCGTTGGTCTCAGCCCAGCAGTCCAGCCTGTTCAGGTCCCTTTGCAGAGCCTCCCGACCCTCCAGCAGATCCACACTTCCACCCAGCTTGGTGTCACCCGCAATCTTGCTAAGGGTGCACTCGATGCCCTCATCCAGGTCGTTGATAAAGACATTAAACAGGACTGGACCCAGGACTGAGACCTGGGGAACCCCACTTGTCACTGGGCTCCAGCTGGATTTAACTCCATTTACCACCACCCTCTGGGCCTGGTCATTCAACCAGTTTTTCACCCAGGAGAGTGTGCACCCGTCCAGGCCAGAGGCCGACAGTTTCCGAAGCAGAATGCTATGAGAAACTGTATCAAAGGCTTTACTGAAGTCCAGGAAGATACATCCACAGCCTTTCCCTCGTCCAAGAGTTTAGTCACTTGGTCATAGAAGGTGATCAGGTTACTCTGGCCAGACCTGCCTTTCATGAACCTGTGTTGACTGGGCCTGATCACCCGGTTCTCTTGCAAGTGCTTCATGATCGCACTCAAGATCACCCACTCCATGACTTTCCCCGGTACCGAGGTCAGGCTGACAGGCCTGTAGTTCCCCGGATCCTCCCTGCGCCCCTTCTTATAGATGGGCACGACATCAGCCAGCCTCCAGTCCAGCGGAACCTCCCCAGTCATCCAGGACTGTTGGAAGATGATGGAAAGGGGTTTGGCCAACACATCCGCCAGTTCCCTCAAAACTCTTGGGTGGACTCCATCCGGCCCCATAGACTTGTGGGCATCTCGCCGGGCAAGTCTCTAACCACCTCCTCTTGGACCTTGGGAATCTCATACTTCTCATCCAACCCTTGGGGTTGTGCACAGAGGGAACAATTTTCCTTACTGTTAAAGACTGAGGCAAAGTAGGCATTGAGCACTTCAGCCTTGTCTTCGTCCCCTGTTACTGTTGTTCCCTCTGCATCTACTAGGGACTGGAGATTCTCCCTAGCCCTCCTTTTGCTGTTGATGTATTTGTAGAAAGACTTTTTGTTGTCTTTCACAGTCTTGGCAAATCACATTTCTAGTTGGGCCTTAGCCCTCCTGACTTTTTCCCTGCACGTTCTCACTTCCTCCCTATAGTCCACCCAGGATGCCTGCCCCTTCCTCCAGAGGTCGTAGACCCTCCTCTTCCTATTGATGTCTCTCAGGACCTCCCTACTCAACCATGCTGGTTTCTTACCCCGCCGGCTACTTTTCCGGAACTTGGGGACGGCTTTCTCCTGAGCTGCTAGGAGTTCCTTCTTGAAGAGTGCCCAGCCCTCATGGACACCTTTGCCTTCAAGGAGCACCTCCCATGGGACTTTTCCAACCAGCCTTCTGAAGAGTCCTAAGTCTGCTCTCTGAAAGTTGAGGGCGACTGTTCTGCTAACCTCCTTCTTCATTTTACCCCGCACTGAGAACTCTATCATCTCATGATCGCTTTGCCCCAAGCGTCCTCCAACCTTCACATCCCCCACCAGTCCTTCTCTGTTCACAAACAGCAGGTCCAGGAGGGCACCATCCCTTGTCGGTTCGCTCACCAGCTGTGTGAGGAAATTGTCTTCCACACACTCCAGGAACCTCCGGGACTGCTTCCTTTCTGCTGTATTATACTCCCAGCCTATATCTGGGAAATTGAAGTCTCCCACAAGGACTAGAGGTAGCGATTTTTCTCCCACAAGGACTAGAGGTAGCGATTTTGAGATGGCAGGATCTACTTTGGCATGAAAGCCAAAAGAGCTTGAGATCTTGCCTGCTGCTCCTCTCACTGACTGGCAGTGTAACATATCTCTAATAGAGGCAAACATTTGCCCCAAAACCACTCTGGAGCTGTCTGACCAACCTTTTATCTCAGGAGAGGTCTCAGGAAGGGAAGGCACCTCAGCTTTTGTGAAAGGGCAGAGCAAAGGGCAGCAGGTGGCCTACATCACTCCCAGGCCAGCTGCTGCTCTTGTTCACAGTTCATGCTCCTTGACTTTACAATTGTAACCATAATGCAGTACAATTTCAGCAGCATCAGATACTCCTCCTACTTCATCACACTAAATATGGAACCAAGAAATATAATTATTGATTTATTTGTAGGATACCTCGGTGTGCAGGCAAATAAATGGTTCGGTGCCTCTGTCAGCATTAGTCTTACGAAAATTGTTAGGTGAGTTCATTTTTACATCCATCCTCTCAGAGACAACCAGCTCCTTTTCTAGTGCAAAAAAGAAAAGACTTATTCTAGGAAGAAAAAAAATCAACTTCTGTTTGTACTGGGAATTTGAGAGGAAAAAATAAGAAAAAAAGGAGTTATACAAGTGGAACAAGCATTTCTGCTTTTTTTACTTCATGCCTCAGGGCCAGCTAGGTCTCATTCCCAAGTCACCTACTCATACAATAATTTTATGGGAATTGGATTGGAGGGGGGAGGGAGGGGATAAGGGAGGAAGGCTATTTGTGCAGAACAGGGAAAGGACTCCTGCCCATGTTAACAGAGATTATCATCAAGCTTTATTTTTCCCAGGCATACTGAGGAAACGAGGGCTATTAGAGACATGTGCTGACTACCACCTTTTGGTAAAAAGAAGCAAGGGTCATAAGTAGTGACCCTCCTAGGCAGCTCAGTTCCCCCACTTAATGCTATCTCCCATGCTGTGCTGGTTTTAGCTTCTGCTATAGATAGACCTAGCCACTCAAGAGCACATCTGTTTTCCTCAGAAGCATCTGATCATTTACTAATAGCAAACCTCCTCCAAACCCTGCTCCTCAATAGGCAAGCAAGTGCTCCAGGAAAGAATACAGCTTTGACATTTACTGGCAGCAAAGAATTCTTGAATAGTGAGAGAATGGTTAATTATCATCTAATCCTGCCTCCCTTTAGCCTTCAGTCTCCTTCCTGCTGCTTCAGGGAAGGGGTGAAGGGAACCTAGACAATTGGATATGCCTCTTTTCTTTAACTATTTTCCCCTCAGGCTTCAGGAATAACAGGCTATGCATATATATGCACACAGGTTAACCCTAAAAGGAAGCATATGTATTTATTTCTGTCTCAGTGTCTTATGCATTACTATTTTAAGCCTTAAATCTGGAACTGTACAGGTCTTCTGTTAAGTTTTCCTTAAGGCAGAAATGGCTCCACAGTAATATTGGTTGAGGTTAAATTCTCAGTACAGGAATATGAATCAATAAATATGGGAGAAAATAATGGAAGATTGGCCAAATGGGCACCTCCAGCTTTGCCAGCCCCAGCATAAGTGGTTTCTTGGTGAGTAGGATTATAAACACACTCAAGTGACTTGCAGTGGGGTGATGAAAACACATAGATCATATTAATTGTTGGTTAGACTTGTGTGCTCCACAAGTAGAACCTCTGTGTTTAGATAACATAGGCCTGTGATAAACTCAGAGGCACCCAAACGAATGTCCTTGAGATTCCTGCCCTGCTGTGGAAAAGATGAAAGCGCAGTGGAAAACTACACCTGTGTGAATCCGTGACACGCAGGCAAAACCAGCAGGTTTGAAAATACTGGCTAAGTAAGGACTGAGATCCATGGTTCCTGTGATGCCACTTGCATTTCTTCTGCCCAGGTGCTGGTTCAGTGAGCTCACAGTTTGTGAAGTTAAGGAAAGAAATTCACTGTTTGTATTTCATCTGTGATTTTGCGATAGTTCCTGTATCCTGCCTGTGTTGGCTCACACATTCGGTGTAGTTGGCAGGATCCATGAACGGCCATGTCATGGATGATGAAGAAGTTGGAGGCAGGGGAGGCCTTGATCATGACTCCCCGCATTCCAGGATGGCCCAGTACTGAGCGCTAGACTCCTGCAGCCACTTTTCTGGCCGAATTGGCTCCACCAGAAGCATAGCCTGAATAGATGGCAGGGAGCTGGTTATCCCTCAGGCAATTGGAAGAGTAAAGCTGATCATGCAAGCACTAATGCACTATTACTATTAAGCAGAACAGCACTGTGGGCGGCAAGATAATGTAGAATGGTTGGTAGAACATATCTCTAATAAACAGAGGATCAAATATGGAAAAATTAAGGTTATGGTTTCCCATGTTCATGCTGTCACCAGAGAACAGTCATGGGATCCTGAAGAATGGGATGGAATATATGGAATAAATCCTTGACCTGCAAATCTAGGTTTAAATTTGATCTGGACAGAAAAAGTAGGGAGGTAGTGGAAGCAGGATCCTTCATACAAATGATGGGGCAGCAGGAGGAAACAGACAGATCAGGCATACTTACACTCCGAAAGAGTTAAAGGAATTTTTAGAGATTTATCAGCAAAGGAGTGAGGAAGTGACGTGGATTTTGTGAGCTTGGAATAGTGGAGCTTCATCTATCCATTTTTTACCAGGTGAAAAAGATTTATTAAGCCCTGTAGCCAATGATAATCAGATACAATAAAGATATGCTCAGTTGCAAAATGTCAGAGGTCCTGACGGGCATTACTGCATCTACAGTATATCAGTGGTTGTGTCAAGCAGTTTTAGCAGTATATGTAGAACGTGTTGAATTAGTATAATCTCTCAGAAGCTTGTGTACAATAGAAGAAGATATTAATAGAGTGTGACAGATGGGGATGTCTCAGGCATTGGCCATGGCATCTAATCTGGACACTGCAGCAGTAACGAGAAGTATCAAAATGCAGGTTTTTTAGAGGGCTTGCCTCCCTAAAGCCCTCGATTATAGTAGCAATGACAAATGCTACAGGTAATGTAGGCACCCTAGCAAATACCATGAGGGAGACTGGGGCTGTAATCTCAGGACCGCTTGTTTATGTGGTGAATAAAGAAAAGCCAGCAAAATCAAAAGGAGTTACAGCACGGATGACAAAGAAACAAATGCGGTGGGATGATCTTGTACAAGCCAGTATCCCACGATCAGAAATAGGTGGTATGACAACATCAGAAATGTTTCACTAATGGCAAAACCTAGCATTTACATAAATAGTTGACTACCCCTGGCCCCACGAATAAATCCACACATATTACCTGCCCTGCCTGCCACATCAATGCAAGACATGACCTTAACAAGAGGAAATGCCATGCCATTTACTGTGGCCATGTCAGCTGCTCCAATTAAAGAATGTATCTTGGGTATTGATGTTGTTGGCAGGACAAACAGTTGAAAATTTAAGTGACCCGTTCTGCTTCAGAACTTCACAAGAAGGATCTGCCATTTGATCTGTAACTGTTTTATGTGGTATTCCTGAAGTGAGAGCCTGTTGTGCTGCCTATGCCTACCAAGGTAGTAACTGTAAAGCCACATCATATTCAGCATGGAGGAGGGGTGGGGAGCGTGAGCTAGGAAATGACTCAAAGCATTCAGGTCCTTCAACAAATGGAAATAGTTAAGGAAACCATGACTGCTTTTAACAATCCTATTTGTCCTGTTCAAAAACTAGATGGCACTTGGAGAATTACTGTAGATCATAGATAAATGAATAAAGTTTTCCCTCCCACTTGCAGTTGCAGTACCAGACATGCTTACTCTTATAGAAAAACACAGCAAAAATTTACAACCCTGAAAGTGGTGATAGATCTTGCTGATGCTTTCTTTTCAATAGCTACTGCTTCACAAAACAAAGACCAGTTTGCATTTACCTGGCAACAAAACCAATATGGTGTCCAAGTATCACTTCAGGGATATAAAAACAGTCCCACTGTTTGCCACCAAATTACAGCAACTGATGTAGAGCTGTAGTTGGGTATTGATACTATTTACCATTTTATTTTATTATCTGTTGATTATGGCAGAGTCACAACAAGAAATCAAAGCAGCTGCCAAGTTGCTGAAAGTGCATTTGGAGGATCGAGGCTGAACAATTAATCTTAAGGAAACAGAGGGCCCCAGTACAACTGTACAATTATGGGGAATAGTTTGCCATGCACAGATTAGAAAAGTATCAAATAAGATACAGCAAACAGTCCAATGATTTCCTGTACCAACCACAGTAAAACAATTACAGACCTTCTGGGGACTTCTAGGCTATTAGAGAACTTGTATCCCACATCTAGCAATATTAATGTGAGCTCTGTGGAAATTAAGTAGGAAGAATATTGTTTGGTGGTGGATCAAGCAACAACAAGGAGCCTTTTACGCATGCAAAAATGCTTTGATTGAGCGTGTACAATTATATACTCCTAGACAAGGACAGTTTGTTTAATTAGAAACAACAATTCTAGGTGATATAGTCTTGTGGAGATTGTGACAGGTGACTGAACCAAAAAATCAGAAAGAACCTGTATGGTTATGGTCCAAGGCATTACAATGCTCCATTATACATTATACCCCAAAGGAAAAACAAATTTTAGCTGTAATTTGGTCACTGCAAGGACCTGAAAGAACGACAGGCTGAGATAATGTTAGTGTACTCACACATACATCACAGAATCACTAGGTTGGAAAAGACCCACAGAATCATTGAGTCCAACCATTCCTATCAAACACTAAACCATGCCCCTGAGCACCTCATCCACTTGTCTTTTAAATACCTCCAGGGATGGTGACTCAACCACCTCCCTGGGCAGCATCTGCCAGTGTCCAGTGATTCTTTCTATGAAAATGTTTTTCCTAATGTCTGACCTGAACCTCGCCTGGTGCAGCTTGAGGCCATTACCCCTTGTCCTATCACCTGGCACTTGGGAGAAGAGGCCGGCTCCCTCCTCTCTACAACCTTCTTTCAGGTAGTTGTAGAGAGCAATAAGGTCTCTCCTCAGCCTCCTCTTCTCTAGGCTAAACAACCCCAGTTCCCTCAACTGCTCCTCCTAAGACTTGTCCTCCAGCCCCTTCACCAGCTTTGTTGCTCTTCTCTGGACTCGCTCCAGAGCCTCAACATCCTTCTTGTGGTGAGGGGCCCAGAACTCAGCACAGTACTCAAGGTGCGGTCTCACCAGTGCCGAGTACAGAGGGAGAATAACCTCCCTGGACCTGCTGGTCACGCCGTTTCTGATACAAGCCAGGATGCCACTGGCCTTCTTGGCCACCTGGGCACACTGCTGGCTCATGTTCAGTCGCTGTCAACCAGCACTCCCAGGTCCCTCTCCTCCTGGCAGCTTTCCAGCCAGACTTCTCCTAGTCTGTAGCTCTGCACAGGGTTGTTGTGCCCCAAGTGCAGGACCCGGCATTTGGCCATGTAAAACCTCATGCCATTGGACTCAGCCCAGCAGTCCAGCCTGTACAGATCCCTTTGCAGAGCCTCCCTGCTCTCCAGCAGATCGACACTTCCACTCGGCTTAGTGCCATCCACAAACTTGCTAAGGGTCAATGCCTTCATCTAGGTCATTGATAAAGACATTGAACAGGACTGGACCCAGCACTGAACCCTGGGGAACCCCACTTGTAACTGGCCTCCAGCTGGATTTAACTCCATTTACCACCACCCTCTGGGCCCGGCCACCCAACCAGTTTTTCACCCAGGAGAGTGTGCACCCGTCCAGGCCAGAGGCCGACAGTTTCCGAAGCAGAATGCTGTGAGAAACTGTATCAAAGGCTTTACTGAAGTCCAAGAAGACCACATCCACAGCCGTTCCTTCATCCAGTAGGCTGGACGCTTTGCAATAGAATATGCATGGGTAGATTGCTGATAACTCCGTTAGGGCTCATGTAGGGGTAGTACAGGCAGTGATACATTGGAA
Source organism: Clamator glandarius (assembly GCA_033459285.1). NCBI lineage: Eukaryota > Metazoa > Chordata > Aves > Cuculiformes > Cuculidae > Clamator > Clamator glandarius. The sequence continues at coordinate 328,533 of JAUNZM010000753.1, forward strand.
ATGGAAAGTCTGCCGGGAAAACCACATGTAGCCACTTCACTCTAGAATTCTGTGAACATTATCGTCTAATCCTATGCCCACACTAGAGGGAACTCATTGACCTTGACGGCATCTCTGCATCTCCTGTGGAGGAGGCTCCCCCTTATGACGCGTTAGTAGAAAAGCACAAAAAAGAAGCTTGATTTACCAATGGAAGTGCCACACCTCCAGCACAAAACAAGATAAGGACTGAAATACTTTGAGATGGTGTCTCTCCCAAAATATTAACTATAGGGGAAATTGAATTGTTTTTATCACTCGATTGTGTCAACTATTAGTCTAGGAATCAAGAGTCATATAATAAACCCCGAGAACATCATATGGCTTTGTATGCCATCTTCACCTCTTATTTTACATCCTTTGTTGATATCAAATTCTTGAATTCTTATATTTCAGGTATCTTTGAAGAATATGTGTGCCTTATACAGATGAGAAAACATTGCAACAGTGTTCTTGGTGTCATGAACCTAACATCAAACTGAAGTTCAATCTGAAAAAGCACAAGCTGAAGCTGTCCATCTGTATGGGCAACTACTCCACGTCTATCAAACCTGTGGTAGTATTACCTAAAGGACTCGGAGAAATAGCGTATGTATTACTGAAAAGAGCTGACACTCCTAGTTGCCTTCCCAGTCACGGGCTGGCTCATTGTGCTTTATAATTTCGTACTACATCCACATACCCTGGATACATTTCTGCAAAGTCAGAGTGTAAATATTTAGATTTGGTCAGCCTCTACTGTAATTAAGGCATCTACCTTTTGTATTAAGGGAAGTTTAACAGCTGCAGCTTTTTTGGCACTGGTGTGCCAACATCAGTAGCTGCATTACAGAACTATACTCTGCTAAGTGATTTTTGATATTAATATTTCTCATTACTGTTTTTCTGAGTAGGTAATGGCTGTACGCCAGTGAACATTACACAACTGATTGACAGTGGACTATTTCCTCCTTTGACACCATAAATGTTGCTTTGATTTTGAAGGCACGTGTTCCTTCAACACAACCAATGAATCAGCCAGCATAAAAGGATGACATTCAACATCTCCAGGACTTAATGCATCAAGTGAAACAATCTGCTGATGGTGTCTGACTGGCTAAGTGGTTTAATTCCCTGACAGGATGAATGGCACACCTAATTCAAAGCATTATTGCAGATTTATGGTTATTCCTTTTTGTGTATGTGTTTATTACATGCCTCTAAATCACTGTCACTACACCTTGCAGGTCCAAATGGGCACCTCCAGCTTTGCCAGCCCCAGCGTAAGTGGTCTCTTGAGCAAGGGGGTGGAATGTGGGAAAATAATGGAAGATTGGTGAGGAGGATTATAAACACATGCAAGTGACTTGCAGCTGGGGTGAAGAAAACACGTAGATCATACTAACTGTTGGTTAGACTTGTGTGCTCCACAAGCAGAACCTCTGTGTTTAGATAACATAGGCCTATGATAGATTCAGAGGTACCCAAATGAAAATCCTTGAGATTCCTGCCCTGCTGTGGAAAAGATGAAAGCACAGTGGAAAACTACACCTGTGTAAATCCCTGATTCACAGGTGAAAACTGTTTACATTTCCTCTGCCCAAGTGCTGCTTCAGGGATCCCCTGGTTCACAAAGTAATGGAAATAAATACACTGTTTTAATTTCATCCATGGTTTTGTGGTTGTTCCTGCATCCACATGTATCAGTTCACACAAAATACGATCCTCTAACTTTAAATCAGTGTCCATTGTGTTGAGACTAAAAATGAGAAGTTTGAGCTTAAGTCTATCATTCATAGAATCATAGAATCACCAGGCTGGAAAAGACCTCTTGGATCAAGTCCAACCATCCCTCCCTATCTTGCCACTAAATGTGGTCCCTGAGTACCTCGTCCACCCGTCTTCCAAACAGCTTCAGGGGTGGTGACCCAACTACCTCCTTGGGCAGCCTCTGCCAGTGCCTGATGACCCTTCCTGTGAAATTTTTCTCTGATATCTAGTCTGAACCTCCCCTAGTGGAGCTTGAAGCCATTCCCTCTTGTCCTGTCCCATGTCACTTGGGAGAACAGGCCAGCTCCCTTCTCTCTACAACCTCCTTTTAGGAGGTTGTAGAGAGCAATAAGGTCTCCCCTCAGCCTCTTCTTCTCCAGGCTAAACAACTCCAGCTCTCTCAGCCATTCCTCCTAAGACTTGTTCTCCAGCCCCTTCACCAGCTTTGTTGCTCTTCTCTGGACTCGCTCCAGAGCCTCAACATCCTTCTTGTGCTGAGGGGCCCAGAACTGAACACAGTACTCAAGGTGCGGTCTCACCAGTGCCGAGTACAGAGGGAGAATAACCTCCCTGGACCTGCTGGTCACACCGTTCCTGATACAAGCCAAGATGCCACTGGCCTTCTTGGCCACCTGGGCACACTGCTGGCTCATGTTCAGTCACTGTCAACCAGCACTCCCAGGTCCCTCTCCTCCTGGCAGCTTTCTAGCCACTCTTCCCCTCGTTTGTAGCTGCACATGGTTGTTGTGCTCCAAGTGCAGGACCCGGCATTTGGCCTTGTTAAACCTCATGCCATTGGCCTCTGCCCAGCGGTCCAGCCTGTTCAGATCCCTTTGCAGCCTCCCGACTCTCTAGCAGATCCACACTTCCACCCAGCTTAGTGTCATCCACAAACTTGCTAAGGGTGCACTCGATGCCTTCATCCAGGTCATTGATAAAGACATTAAACAGGACTGGACCCAGCACTGAGCCCTGGGGAACCCCACTTGTCACTGGCCTCCAGCTGGATTTAACCCCATTTCCCACCACTCTGGGCCCGGCCACCCAACCAGTTTTCCACCCAGGAGAGGCTGCACCTGTCCAGGCCAGAGGCTGACAGTTTCCTAAGCAGAATGCTGTGAGAAACTGTGTCAAAGGCTTTACTGAATTCCAAAGTAACAAGAAAGTGAAAATCATTTACCTAGCACACATCTTAAAAATTGTATGAAAGATTGCACAGCTGGTTATTTTGTTAGTGCAGACCAGACCATAAGCCTCTTGTATATTAGAGAGCACTTACACACAGGGTGATTTAGAATTAGGAACATTCCTTTCTGTTTTCATGAAGATTACTCACAAAAGTACCAGTTAAGAGCAACAGCCTACCCAGCTTGCCCTTGAAACAGATCAGAAGTCCCAGGAGGCAGCAGGGACTATAAAGCCCTGAAGATCTTTTAGTGCAGGAACAAGTAAGTCCTCCATTCTCCTCCAAACCTTTCTCTTCTCACAAATATATCTAAGGGTTCACCTAAACTTGTTTGTAGTCATATAGTTTCACTAGTTGCAACTTTGAGTGAATGACAAATCCTTTGAATGAATCTTATTGATGTGAGGACTAATAAGGTCTACTTCTAGGCATATGGGCAAATCAATTTTATTCTAGATTAAAGAAAAAAAATACATCAGAATGAAAGGCAAACTAAAACCAATAGATCACATTTTCTGGTCCACTTCTTAAATATAGAGTGCTCTGCCTCCATGCAGTGCAAATTTGTGGCACCGTCAAGCATGCCTAAGGAGATGGGGAAAAACAGACAATAATTGAATAAAACAAAATTATATCACAGTAATCTAAAGTAGAACAGGCAGAAGGAAGAAAATTATCTTTGGACAACTAGGCAACACTGTATTTATTTGTATTTCACATGAAAATGGGATCATAAGTATCGACAAGATCAGTCTCAAAAATTGAGGAAATTACATGCTCAAGTAATGAAATCCAAAACCTCAGAAGCCAGCAAGCAAATGGTGAGAACAAACTTTTTTTAAATCAAAATGGACCAAAAATAGGCAAGTATATGTTTACCTAAAAATAGCATCTGTTCCTACCTACAGGCTTGCTAGGAATGATTATCAAATCTTTATGCATTAATAAGTATTTTAAACGTGTGAGCCCAGGGAATCCATTCTAGTTATAACAGTGGTGGAATGTGGGGCATTTTTTTCTCTCATTAGTAAATATCAATAATTGTTACACATGCGAATGGGACACAAAACCATCTCTGTAAGAGCAGTGCCTAACTGTTACTGCAAGACAATGCCTTTTTTGTTTGTAATTTTTTTTAAGAGCCTTTTGTGTTGAGCTCTCCCACTGAGTTTGGAAGCCTTTGTGTATTATTACCACAAAATGCAAAATCCAGCCCACTCTGGGCTTAAAACAAGCCTCAAAGGGTTTCCTAGCTTACTTCTCAGTGATGAAGGCTTTCCCAAACAAAGCGAGAAACCTCTACAATTAATCTTTATTGTTTTAATACCCTCTGAAGACAACTGTTGACCACAATTTCAGTTTTGTAGAATTAAAAGTCCATGATGAGGCCCAATTTTTCTTTATTATATTATTTGCAAAGAATGCCATAATTTCAAATTGGTCAACACATATTATTATGTCGCTCCAGCGCTTTCTGCAGAGGGAAACAGGACAGTTAAGTCACAAGAGGATTCTTGTCCTTCCCACGTTCTGTAGTATTTCTAAGTAGTCACAATGTCACTTTCTACTAGCCATTTTTATTATTGAATAAATACTATTTCTATTAGGAGACGATCAACCAAACAAAGGAAGCACTTTCCGTGTTCAAAAACCCAAGCCTCTTGCAATCACATATGCTAACCCTCTTTCCTCCTGCCTTCTCCGAACAGTGAAACAAGACCTTCTGTCTCTGTGCATGGCTTTCTGCTCCTTTCTCACTTTCAGTGGCAACAGTCCTGCTGCTTCTCACCTTTTTCTTTAATATATGTCTGCTCCAACCCATATCCTTCACATTCACCCACACTCCCAAGGTTATTTCGTTCCTACCTTTACTGGGCAGTGATACATACGTGTTTGACTTTGGAAACTCTGTAGTTCCTCCATTAAACACAATTTGGTTAACCTCTCCCTGCTTTTTTTTTTTACTTTTTCCCCCCGCTTTTAAATGACAAATATTCCTTACACCAAAAATTTCAACAAGTTTTTCTCCTGTGAAAATTGTCCTTTGTGAAAACAGTCCTGTGTGAATCCCAGTATATTGTACAGCTGACACAGATCAATTGCCGTGGTGGTGTTGGAAAAGCAATTCAGAGTGCAGAGGAACTGAAAAAGAAAAGAAGGATGGAGCAACTAAAAAGTGTCACAATAAAGCTACAGTTTCCACAAACAGCTTATTAGGATCCATTGTTAATTACATTTTGCATAGTTAATTATTTTTAAAACTAGACTGAATCCTGTCCTTGTTAAAGCAAGCAGTAACAGTTTCATTGACTTCATTAAAGCTCAGAAATTCAGCCTCAAATATCCTTTATTTCACCTATCTAATGCCAACCATGCTAGTTGCTAGTCTCCCAGAAAAACACAATGCCAAAAGCTTGCTTTCCAGGTTATACCTTCCATCACAGAGAGGAAATGTTGTTTCTCTTCTGCCAGGCCAGACCCGGTATTTCTGTCTGGCTAGACTCATGCTTTACAGCCCAAGCCAGTCTAATCTGATTTCATCCTGTATCTCTGAACAATAATGAATTCCTTGTGGCTGTTCTTGTTGTAGCCTTAGATTATCAATTCAAAATAATCGTTTCGTAAAATATTCAAGATGGATGTTGTTTTCTGACTTGCAAAATAGCTTCGGAAATGCCACCTTGGGTGCACTCACTAGACAGATCTCCAAGAGACTTTGGAGATAAAGACTACGTAAATATTCAGGTATCCATTACAGACTTGTTGAAATTAGAAGTGTTTGGTCTACATTAATTGCTATATTAGAAATCCAGATGGAAAATACATATATTCTGTATACTGAAAATCAGCAAAATCCGTAAGCTCTCTATCATTTTCAACTTAAATGCTATTATTAACTGAAAGTCAAGCAGAAGATGTTTGCATTTAAAAGGCTTTTTTTTTAAATTACAGGAATAATCTGCAGAAGATTTGCTAATAATGCCATTTTGTGTTATAGTACTAAGCTACATTCATAGAACTGTTCATATACAAATATTAGATTTTAATAATGGTCAAGATACAATTTAAAAATCCTCCCAAACATCAAGGCAATACTAAGGGTAGTAAAAATCAACATGGTATTACATGGGAAATTGAAATAGATCCTCACTATTACGCTAACCCATATGTTGAGGGCAGAATGATTCTGTATTATCATAATACCGAGCAAATAGATTATCAGTATTCATATATATTCTGACAGGAGTCTAGTTGCCTAGTTAACATGTACAAATTAACCCATCAGTGGGCACTGCAACATGCTTCTCAATCACTTAACATGATGGAGAGATGTTTAGCAAGCACTTTGAGCAACAAGAACTTTTTGAATTTTGAGTTTAAGCAGATAAACAAAAATGTTGAATATTTTTCCTGATTTATGAGGTAAACCATAGCTCATTGCAGAAGACTTTGATACAAAATGGAAATTATTTGGCAAAGTGAGAAAACCATTCTATTCATTAGATCTTTAAATAAAAAAAAATAGTCTATGACTTTTAGTTTGGGTAGGAGGATGCAGCTGGATGAAACCTTACTAGACAGAGGTGGGAACAGTATCCTTCAGCCAATAATCAAAGCATGAGAAAAATCTCTTAAAATATAAGAAGAAAGCATGATACTAATTTTAATTCTTTCCATTTAGGAGCTACCCAGTATTGAGTTTCTCCTAATCCCTGGAAGGTGGCCAAAAACACTTTAGCTTTTATGTATTGCTTAATATATGGGGAAACACTTTATGAATTCTGATAGGAATCTGTACTCATTTAAGCAGGAAAGGAAGCAGCATTTCTATAGAGCAGTTGTTAACCTAGAGCCATATGGCATCCTTTTATACAGAAATGTTTCTTAAGGAAGAAAACCTTAGTTTAAAAACATTAGAGCATGTTGGACTCATGCCATGTTTTGTCCTTGTTGCAGGGTGTTGGGAGAGACATTAGCACTGCAATAGGGAGGTCAAGGACAGGTTGGTCAAAGCACAAGCCAAGGGATGTTGGCCTGGGTGGGGAGAGGAAGGAAGGAAGGAAGGAAGGGAATAAAGCCAAACTGTTAGGTCTATCCTTATTATGTAAAATTAACGCCAGCTCAAAACACCATAAGTTCTCTTTCCACAGATGTGTAAAAACAGTTGTGGAGAATCTCTGTGTTTCTCCAGCGTGCTCATTTATAAAAGGAGGCTTTTGCGTCTCTTCTTTTTGCAAATCCCCACCCCGCTTCCTACAACTTCAGAAACTGTTTTATCCTCAGAGGAGAACTATATGATATTTCAGACATGCTAATGTATATTGTGCCCTTAATGTTTGGGGAGGAGATGCCAACAATGTTGGTGATCTAAAACTAAGTAATTAGTTCAAACAGAAAGAGCAACCTACCAAGACAATGTGTACTTTGGCTTATTCTGACACTAGTTTTCTGTTCATTTTGTGGTATGCAAGCAAAATAAACAAAACCCAACAGTATTTGCACCTGTCATCTTTGCCGCTTTCATTAAAAGACTGTTAACACCGCTGAATACTATATAGCAGTTGGACCAAGTTTTAATGCTTTCTTCAGAGCTGTACTTCGGTTTCACCTCTCAACCAGATCACAAATTTGTGCCTATGCCATGTCATTTCAACATATCAGTTACCAGTATTTTTTAAAACTTAAATTTTGGATGTCTCTTTCATCTTTTCTTATTCATAATCCCTTGAAGAACATTAGAGCCCAGGAAATTGTAGCATCAGGCAATAAGTTACTGATGACATTTTAGATTCTTTTCAGTTTCTTGTTGATTCTCTTTTCCCTCTGATAATGTTATTTATTAACATGGCCTCAAGAGGACCTGAGAAAATCTGAGCTGGCTTTGAAGCTAATCTACTACATTTGAAACAAGAGCCAAGAGGTAAATCTAGTTTTACAGCCTGTTACATTTATAGTGAACTAGTTCTGAGGCTAACATTGATCAAGTTGTTTATAAGTATGTTATATTAATGTAATGATATTGCTTTAATATTTCACTGCTCTTATACAAAAAATATATCAGTTTAGTCCCAATTCTTTTATGGCTGCCTCTGTATTACTAGACTATGTTTTGATAAATTGGATGCATTACAGTGATCACCAAGACTAACAATTTGGATAGACTCTTAAGTAGTGCTTGGTCTTACTTCACTGGCATATGGTGCCTGATATTAAATCTACATATCAGACTCGTATGAGTTTAGCTTGAAAGGGTTGCCGCTGGGCTAAATTAAGTTAGAGTTTGACTTTTAAAGCATTAAATGTCCATCATGTAACTGCAATAAAAATTAATACCTTACTAATTTTAGACTAAATATTACTACAACAAAATTATTGTTATTATGTTGTTAGTGTTATTATTATAGTAGTAATAGTAATAGGAAAACTACAAAACAAATAACTCTACCAATGAAAATTACTTTGCATGTATTAATTGAGTTCCCCATATAGCTTTTCAGAATCTTGTTTCAGAATTATGTTAGTGATACCGAGTAAATATGAATTTGTACTGTAAGACATTTTTGCCTGCTATGCAAATATTACATTCAGATTTGGCGTTTGGCAGCATCCCATGTATTTCCTTGACGCATCCATCCTGGACGTGAAAAGAAATTACAAATGGTGGACCATTAGTCTCCATTAACAACCCAGCTGGTAAATAAAGTAACAAACAATCCTTTTTTAAACTAATCAGTGCCATTTGTAATGAAAGCATCTTGCAGAACCATATTAAATACTTAACAGAATCCATCCTCTAAGTTGAAGATTACCACTCTTTAGCAGTCCTGGTTTTCTGTGTTTCACTCAAGGCTATTAGCATGCCATACAGATCACACAAACTTTAGTAGTTTCATCACTATACTGTACAGTAGTTTGTTGTGGGCTTCAGAAAAAATGTATCAGCCAATTTTCGATTGATTTTGTTTTAAATCTGGTGCAGTTCTGAACTAAATTTATATTCCTGACTTCTATTTGTGTTATGGTCATTAATGTAAGTCTTTATTTTGAAATATATTTGAAAGCCAAAGTGCTAGCAGAGAGCACCAGCAAGGTTAAGAATAGTACAGAAAGCACTCCCAGTACAGTAATCATCAGAAGGACACTAAAGTAAATTTGAATATTTGAACTAAACAGCACAACTCAGAACTTTTGTAAGGCAAAACAGGTTGGTAGCCATCTATTTGACCACTGTCCACTAGGATGAGATGTCATGGACTCTGCCTTCACAAGTCATGTCATTCTAACTCTGCAAACATTTTCCATCCTACAGGTCATGACTGCTATGTCATGGTTAAGTCTGTAACAATTTTACTATTGCAAATCTCGAACAGAAACTCTCATAGATTACTTAAATTGCTAAAAACATTCACCAGGATTTACAGTATACTGTGTAAGTACATAAATGACCTTCAGAGTGCTTTGACAAAAATCAGTTACAAATTTTGGAGTTGCAGCAACCAGATAGCTGATACTGAGAATATATCTAGACTGCTAAAAGTTTTAAGCAAACACTATAATCTCAGTGTGTGAAAACATTATAAGAAAAATCTCAGATGATCTCAATGAACTTGAAAAGCCCCTTTTCTGTTCTAGAACAGGCAAGTTGGAATTAAGGATCAATGCCTGGGAGAGGAGCCAGAGATTTATGCAACCATTGCGTTTGAAACTAGGCAACAATCAGGGTTAACAGCATTGCAATTTTTTGGAACTCATCCACTCCATCATACCCAGGACATTGTGGACTTCAAGGACAGAAGAGGGTGATACTTACCCACCCTACCATTACTGGACAGAAGAAAGATTTTAGGAGCTGCAGCACTGGCTGTGTGCCTTACAGATAATCAAATTCTCATTTCCAGTATTCTAACTGTACATTTAGAGGTAGAATTACACTGCAGCAGTTTTAAAAATGCACTAAAGAAATATACATTGTGAAAGACCTGTTAATGCACAAGACTCCTCCCATCATGATGAAACCAGGGTTTTTCTACTACAATCACTTAGCTTCAAGCAGGTGAGAGATATGGTAACTAGGACCCCACTTAAGTTGTTGTTTCAACGTCTTTCTTGTACAAGAGCTCTTCTGCCTCTCCATGCAAAAAGAGCAGCTGAAATACTCACCTGTTTTTTTTTATTAGAAAGGGCCATGGCCATAAGTTTCCTGAAATTCAAGTACAGCCACTTATGTCTCTCTATTTAAGGCCTGTTTATATAATTTAAGGGATGCTGTACTAGCCCAAGCCCTGTCTCAGAGACCATGTCACATTATGCAGCTGTGTCCATCAAGAACAAAGACTCAATGGCCTGAAGTATGGCCAACAGGCTGAATAAATGCTGCATGAGAGCAGCATGGAAGACATGCTCCGGTGGACAGAGCATTCCTTCGCACAGTGGGAGACGCTCTGGGGGCAGTGGGCTTCTCTGCAGCAGAGGCAGGAAAGAAACACTTGCCAGCATTTCAGAGTGGTGTAAGGCAGCCAGAGTACTGCGAGATGGGATCAAGAGACTCAGGTGCTGTAGTCCATGAGAACAAAGCTACTAAAAGCAGCAGAACATGAAACAATAACACAGATCAAGAGATGGCAATGAACTCCTGGCCTTAGAATCAAAAAAGCCTTACAGTGCAGATTCTAACAGGATGGGGATTAAAATACTTCAGAGCAATTAAGGACCAAGAAAAGGAAACTGGCTGTAATTACTGTACTGCCTGCTTGCAGATGAACAAGAGTTCTTCACTAAATGTTTTCTGATCAACTCCCACAGGGTTGCATTATTACCTTCCAGATCTTAAATGAACCAAACTTCTATAGCTTGCTCATGCATACAATTTTAGACCTTAATTTCAGAATTATTACATCATCCAGTCCATTTTTCAGTATAGCGTAACATGTAAGGTTTTATGCTTTTGGGAACAAACACAGCATAAAATATGTACCCAGCCTAGATGTGAAGCCATGAAGAGGCAGAAATCTATCAGGGGATCAAGTGCACCCTACCCTAGCTCCTGAGTGTTTGGTTGATTGGGCTCCAGGCTGATCTGTACTGCAGCTGTCTAGTCTTGAATTACAACATCCAGCCTTGGTGGTAGATCACTCTCTTCTCTCAAGGGGTGCTTTTAAGATGAGACTCTTGATTTTAGTCTCTGTCTAAACTACTCAGCAGCTCCAGCATGCCTGATACATACCAAATGAACCAGACACCAATTTGCTCTCTTGACTTCCCTACATGGCTTCAGACCTGACTCAGCACTATAAACTTATACAGTGATCTGGAGACCTGGATGAAGCCAGTTACACTCACTTTACTATGGAACTGGACCCCTTCTCACTGAGGTCACTGCCCTGCTGCCACACCCGGCTCCTCTTCCTTTACTGGGCAACTCATGGTTGGTGATCCCTGACCAGATTTTCTATTGCTTCCCTTGGGAATTTGCTCCATCAGGTCATCACTACTGCTAAACAAAATCAAATAAATACACTTCTTTCTAACTAGTAACCATTCTTGCTGATTTTCCCACTGAACTGAAGAACATCAATAGCCCCTCAACCAAGAAGGAACAGAGGGTTATATCTTTTGATCACATCAGCCTTGGATTGCTTGTCGAGTTGCGTGACATCATGACCTCATTATACAAGGATAAATGATTTGTGTGGTATGGTGAAGAGATCTGGGGTAGCTCATAAGATATTTTTCTTCTTTGTGCCAGAGAAGATGGAAAGTGATGCTGCTGCTCTAGCCACTCATCCATGGCATAGCAGGAAAGTACCTTACCTGTTGGAGAGAGTTAGGGCCAATAGAGTTATGCAAACATGTTGTCCAATATGACTTAGATTTGTACTCTAAATCACAATGAAAATAGGCTTAAATTTTTCTTAATAATGTTAGAACGTCAGCCTGTTTCTCCCACCCATCATCCTTCCAGAATCCCTTCCACTTCATCAAAACACCTACACACTTACACTTCAGACCGATTTATTTCTTAATATTTCTTTCAGCCACTTTAAACTACATTTCTGGACTAATGCCAGTATCAGCTGTCTCTCTAATGAAAATAATTTCCACTTTGTCCTCCAGCTTTCAATTCTCTGTCATACTTTTCAGAAATATGTATTTGCTTGGGACTGTTTTGAGAGCTTAGTGCTCTCTGAGTTTAAATCATAGAATCACCAGGTTGGAAAAGGATCATCAAGTCCAACCATTCCTATCTGCCACTAAACCATGCCCCTGAGCGCTCTGTCTACCTGTCTTTTAAATACCTCCAGGGATGGGGACTCCACCACCTCCCTGGGCAGCCGCTTAACTGCAGCTATTCCTGCAACAGCTTTTAAGAGTCGATTAAAAAAGAACAGGTATTTATCATGGCAATTCACAGTGAACATATTTTTTAGCCTCAGCTGAAATCATATTTTATAGTAGATGAAGTATTCTTAATTACTGTCAAAATTTTCTTGAACAACTGAGCTGGGAGATCACAGAATCACAGAATCACAGAATAACCAGGTTGGAAGAGACCCACCGGATCGTCGAGTCCAAACATTCCCACCAATCCCTAAATCATGCTCCTAAGCAACTCGTCTACCCTCACCTTAAACACCTCCAGGGACGGTGACTCAACCACCTCCCTTGGCAGACTGTTCCAATGCCTAACCACCCTCTCTGTGAAGAACTTTTTCCTAATCTCAAGCCTAAATCTCCCCTGGCGGAGCTTGAGGCCATTCCCTCTCGTCCTGTCCCCTGTCACTTGGGAGAAGAGGCCAGCTCCCTCCTCTCTACAACCTCCCTTCAGGTAGTTGTAGAGAGTAATAAGGTCTCCCCTCAGCCTCCTCTTCTCCAGGCTGAACAACCCCAGCTCTCTCAGCCGCTCCTCATAAGGCCTGTTCTCCAGCCCCTTCACCAGCTTTGTTGCCCTTCTCTGGACTCGCTCCAGAGCCACAACATCCTTCTTGTGGTGAGGGGCCCAGAACTGAACACAGTACTCGAAGTGCGGTCTCACCAGTGCCGAGTACAGGGGGAGAATAACCTCCCTGGACCTGCTGGTTACGCCGTTCCTGATGCAAGCCAAGATGCCATTGGCCTTCTTGGCCACCTGGGCACACTGCTGGCTCATGTTCAGTCGGTTGTCAACCAGCACCCCCAGGTCCTTCTCCTCCTGGCAGCTTTCCAGCCAGGTTTCTCCTAGTCTGTACCTCTGCTTAGGGTTGTTGTGCCCCAAGTGCAGGACCCGGCATTTGGCCTTGTTAAACCTCATGCCGTTGGTCTCAGCCCAGCAGTCCAGCCTGTTCAGGTCCCTTTGCAGAGCCTCCCGACCCTCCAGCAGATCCACACTTCCACCCAGCTTGGTGTCACCCGCAATCTTGCTAAGGGTGCACTCGATGCCCTCATCCAGGTCGTTGATAAAGACATTAAACAGGACTGGACCCAGGACTGAGACCTGGGGAACCCCACTTGTCACTGGGCTCCAGCTGGATTTAACTCCATTTACCACCACCCTCTGGGCCTGGTCATTCAACCAGTTTTTCACCCAGGAGAGTGTGCACCCGTCCAGGCCAGAGGCCGACAGTTTCCGAAGCAGAATGCTATGAGAAACTGTATCAAAGGCTTTACTGAAGTCCAGGAAGATACATCCACAGCCTTTCCCTCGTCCAAGAGTTTAGTCACTTGGTCATAGAAGGTGATCAGGTTACTCTGGCCAGACCTGCCTTTCATGAACCTGTGTTGACTGGGCCTGATCACCCGGTTCTCTTGCAAGTGCTTCATGATCGCACTCAAGATCACCCACTCCATGACTTTCCCCGGTACCGAGGTCAGGCTGACAGGCCTGTAGTTCCCCGGATCCTCCCTGCGCCCCTTCTTATAGATGGGCACGACATCAGCCAGCCTCCAGTCCAGCGGAACCTCCCCAGTCATCCAGGACTGTTGGAAGATGATGGAAAGGGGTTTGGCCAACACATCCGCCAGTTCCCTCAAAACTCTTGGGTGGACTCCATCCGGCCCCATAGACTTGTGGGCATCTCGCCGGGCAAGTCTCTAACCACCTCCTCTTGGACCTTGGGAATCTCATACTTCTCATCCAACCCTTGGGGTTGTGCACAGAGGGAACAATTTTCCTTACTGTTAAAGACTGAGGCAAAGTAGGCATTGAGCACTTCAGCCTTGTCTTCGTCCCCTGTTACTGTTGTTCCCTCTGCATCTACTAGGGACTGGAGATTCTCCCTAGCCCTCCTTTTGCTGTTGATGTATTTGTAGAAAGACTTTTTGTTGTCTTTCACAGTCTTGGCAAATCACATTTCTAGTTGGGCCTTAGCCCTCCTGACTTTTTCCCTGCACGTTCTCACTTCCTCCCTATAGTCCACCCAGGATGCCTGCCCCTTCCTCCAGAGGTCGTAGACCCTCCTCTTCCTATTGATGTCTCTCAGGACCTCCCTACTCAACCATGCTGGTTTCTTACCCCGCCGGCTACTTTTCCGGAACTTGGGGACGGCTTTCTCCTGAGCTGCTAGGAGTTCCTTCTTGAAGAGTGCCCAGCCCTCATGGACACCTTTGCCTTCAAGGAGCACCTCCCATGGGACTTTTCCAACCAGCCTTCTGAAGAGTCCTAAGTCTGCTCTCTGAAAGTTGAGGGCGACTGTTCTGCTAACCTCCTTCTTCATTTTACCCCGCACTGAGAACTCTATCATCTCATGATCGCTTTGCCCCAAGCGTCCTCCAACCTTCACATCCCCCACCAGTCCTTCTCTGTTCACAAACAGCAGGTCCAGGAGGGCACCATCCCTTGTCGGTTCGCTCACCAGCTGTGTGAGGAAATTGTCTTCCACACACTCCAGGAACCTCCGGGACTGCTTCCTTTCTGCTGTATTATACTCCCAGCCTATATCTGGGAAATTGAAGTCTCCCACAAGGACTAGAGGTAGCGATTTTTCTCCCACAAGGACTAGAGGTAGCGATTTTGAGATGGCAGGATCTACTTTGGCATGAAAGCCAAAAGAGCTTGAGATCTTGCCTGCTGCTCCTCTCACTGACTGGCAGTGTAACATATCTCTAATAGAGGCAAACATTTGCCCCAAAACCACTCTGGAGCTGTCTGACCAACCTTTTATCTCAGGAGAGGTCTCAGGAAGGGAAGGCACCTCAGCTTTTGTGAAAGGGCAGAGCAAAGGGCAGCAGGTGGCCTACATCACTCCCAGGCCAGCTGCTGCTCTTGTTCACAGTTCATGCTCCTTGACTTTACAATTGTAACCATAATGCAGTACAATTTCAGCAGCATCAGATACTCCTCCTACTTCATCACACTAAATATGGAACCAAGAAATATAATTATTGATTTATTTGTAGGATACCTCGGTGTGCAGGCAAATAAATGGTTCGGTGCCTCTGTCAGCATTAGTCTTACGAAAATTGTTAGGTGAGTTCATTTTTACATCCATCCTCTCAGAGACAACCAGCTCCTTTTCTAGTGCAAAAAAGAAAAGACTTATTCTAGGAAGAAAAAAAATCAACTTCTGTTTGTACTGGGAATTTGAGAGGAAAAAATAAGAAAAAAAGGAGTTATACAAGTGGAACAAGCATTTCTGCTTTTTTTACTTCATGCCTCAGGGCCAGCTAGGTCTCATTCCCAAGTCACCTACTCATACAATAATTTTATGGGAATTGGATTGGAGGGGGGAGGGAGGGGATAAGGGAGGAAGGCTATTTGTGCAGAACAGGGAAAGGACTCCTGCCCATGTTAACAGAGATTATCATCAAGCTTTATTTTTCCCAGGCATACTGAGGAAACGAGGGCTATTAGAGACATGTGCTGACTACCACCTTTTGGTAAAAAGAAGCAAGGGTCATAAGTAGTGACCCTCCTAGGCAGCTCAGTTCCCCCACTTAATGCTATCTCCCATGCTGTGCTGGTTTTAGCTTCTGCTATAGATAGACCTAGCCACTCAAGAGCACATCTGTTTTCCTCAGAAGCATCTGATCATTTACTAATAGCAAACCTCCTCCAAACCCTGCTCCTCAATAGGCAAGCAAGTGCTCCAGGAAAGAATACAGCTTTGACATTTACTGGCAGCAAAGAATTCTTGAATAGTGAGAGAATGGTTAATTATCATCTAATCCTGCCTCCCTTTAGCCTTCAGTCTCCTTCCTGCTGCTTCAGGGAAGGGGTGAAGGGAACCTAGACAATTGGATATGCCTCTTTTCTTTAACTATTTTCCCCTCAGGCTTCAGGAATAACAGGCTATGCATATATATGCACACAGGTTAACCCTAAAAGGAAGCATATGTATTTATTTCTGTCTCAGTGTCTTATGCATTACTATTTTAAGCCTTAAATCTGGAACTGTACAGGTCTTCTGTTAAGTTTTCCTTAAGGCAGAAATGGCTCCACAGTAATATTGGTTGAGGTTAAATTCTCAGTACAGGAATATGAATCAATAAATATGGGAGAAAATAATGGAAGATTGGCCAAATGGGCACCTCCAGCTTTGCCAGCCCCAGCATAAGTGGTTTCTTGGTGAGTAGGATTATAAACACACTCAAGTGACTTGCAGTGGGGTGATGAAAACACATAGATCATATTAATTGTTGGTTAGACTTGTGTGCTCCACAAGTAGAACCTCTGTGTTTAGATAACATAGGCCTGTGATAAACTCAGAGGCACCCAAACGAATGTCCTTGAGATTCCTGCCCTGCTGTGGAAAAGATGAAAGCGCAGTGGAAAACTACACCTGTGTGAATCCGTGACACGCAGGCAAAACCAGCAGGTTTGAAAATACTGGCTAAGTAAGGACTGAGATCCATGGTTCCTGTGATGCCACTTGCATTTCTTCTGCCCAGGTGCTGGTTCAGTGAGCTCACAGTTTGTGAAGTTAAGGAAAGAAATTCACTGTTTGTATTTCATCTGTGATTTTGCGATAGTTCCTGTATCCTGCCTGTGTTGGCTCACACATTCGGTGTAGTTGGCAGGATCCATGAACGGCCATGTCATGGATGATGAAGAAGTTGGAGGCAGGGGAGGCCTTGATCATGACTCCCCGCATTCCAGGATGGCCCAGTACTGAGCGCTAGACTCCTGCAGCCACTTTTCTGGCCGAATTGGCTCCACCAGAAGCATAGCCTGAATAGATGGCAGGGAGCTGGTTATCCCTCAGGCAATTGGAAGAGTAAAGCTGATCATGCAAGCACTAATGCACTATTACTATTAAGCAGAACAGCACTGTGGGCGGCAAGATAATGTAGAATGGTTGGTAGAACATATCTCTAATAAACAGAGGATCAAATATGGAAAAATTAAGGTTATGGTTTCCCATGTTCATGCTGTCACCAGAGAACAGTCATGGGATCCTGAAGAATGGGATGGAATATATGGAATAAATCCTTGACCTGCAAATCTAGGTTTAAATTTGATCTGGACAGAAAAAGTAGGGAGGTAGTGGAAGCAGGATCCTTCATACAAATGATGGGGCAGCAGGAGGAAACAGACAGATCAGGCATACTTACACTCCGAAAGAGTTAAAGGAATTTTTAGAGATTTATCAGCAAAGGAGTGAGGAAGTGACGTGGATTTTGTGAGCTTGGAATAGTGGAGCTTCATCTATCCATTTTTTACCAGGTGAAAAAGATTTATTAAGCCCTGTAGCCAATGATAATCAGATACAATAAAGATATGCTCAGTTGCAAAATGTCAGAGGTCCTGACGGGCATTACTGCATCTACAGTATATCAGTGGTTGTGTCAAGCAGTTTTAGCAGTATATGTAGAACGTGTTGAATTAGTATAATCTCTCAGAAGCTTGTGTACAATAGAAGAAGATATTAATAGAGTGTGACAGATGGGGATGTCTCAGGCATTGGCCATGGCATCTAATCTGGACACTGCAGCAGTAACGAGAAGTATCAAAATGCAGGTTTTTTAGAGGGCTTGCCTCCCTAAAGCCCTCGATTATAGTAGCAATGACAAATGCTACAGGTAATGTAGGCACCCTAGCAAATACCATGAGGGAGACTGGGGCTGTAATCTCAGGACCGCTTGTTTATGTGGTGAATAAAGAAAAGCCAGCAAAATCAAAAGGAGTTACAGCACGGATGACAAAGAAACAAATGCGGTGGGATGATCTTGTACAAGCCAGTATCCCACGATCAGAAATAGGTGGTATGACAACATCAGAAATGTTTCACTAATGGCAAAACCTAGCATTTACATAAATAGTTGACTACCCCTGGCCCCACGAATAAATCCACACATATTACCTGCCCTGCCTGCCACATCAATGCAAGACATGACCTTAACAAGAGGAAATGCCATGCCATTTACTGTGGCCATGTCAGCTGCTCCAATTAAAGAATGTATCTTGGGTATTGATGTTGTTGGCAGGACAAACAGTTGAAAATTTAAGTGACCCGTTCTGCTTCAGAACTTCACAAGAAGGATCTGCCATTTGATCTGTAACTGTTTTATGTGGTATTCCTGAAGTGAGAGCCTGTTGTGCTGCCTATGCCTACCAAGGTAGTAACTGTAAAGCCACATCATATTCAGCATGGAGGAGGGGTGGGGAGCGTGAGCTAGGAAATGACTCAAAGCATTCAGGTCCTTCAACAAATGGAAATAGTTAAGGAAACCATGACTGCTTTTAACAATCCTATTTGTCCTGTTCAAAAACTAGATGGCACTTGGAGAATTACTGTAGATCATAGATAAATGAATAAAGTTTTCCCTCCCACTTGCAGTTGCAGTACCAGACATGCTTACTCTTATAGAAAAACACAGCAAAAATTTACAACCCTGAAAGTGGTGATAGATCTTGCTGATGCTTTCTTTTCAATAGCTACTGCTTCACAAAACAAAGACCAGTTTGCATTTACCTGGCAACAAAACCAATATGGTGTCCAAGTATCACTTCAGGGATATAAAAACAGTCCCACTGTTTGCCACCAAATTACAGCAACTGATGTAGAGCTGTAGTTGGGTATTGATACTATTTACCATTTTATTTTATTATCTGTTGATTATGGCAGAGTCACAACAAGAAATCAAAGCAGCTGCCAAGTTGCTGAAAGTGCATTTGGAGGATCGAGGCTGAACAATTAATCTTAAGGAAACAGAGGGCCCCAGTACAACTGTACAATTATGGGGAATAGTTTGCCATGCACAGATTAGAAAAGTATCAAATAAGATACAGCAAACAGTCCAATGATTTCCTGTACCAACCACAGTAAAACAATTACAGACCTTCTGGGGACTTCTAGGCTATTAGAGAACTTGTATCCCACATCTAGCAATATTAATGTGAGCTCTGTGGAAATTAAGTAGGAAGAATATTGTTTGGTGGTGGATCAAGCAACAACAAGGAGCCTTTTACGCATGCAAAAATGCTTTGATTGAGCGTGTACAATTATATACTCCTAGACAAGGACAGTTTGTTTAATTAGAAACAACAATTCTAGGTGATATAGTCTTGTGGAGATTGTGACAGGTGACTGAACCAAAAAATCAGAAAGAACCTGTATGGTTATGGTCCAAGGCATTACAATGCTCCATTATACATTATACCCCAAAGGAAAAACAAATTTTAGCTGTAATTTGGTCACTGCAAGGACCTGAAAGAACGACAGGCTGAGATAATGTTAGTGTACTCACACATACATCACAGAATCACTAGGTTGGAAAAGACCCACAGAATCATTGAGTCCAACCATTCCTATCAAACACTAAACCATGCCCCTGAGCACCTCATCCACTTGTCTTTTAAATACCTCCAGGGATGGTGACTCAACCACCTCCCTGGGCAGCATCTGCCAGTGTCCAGTGATTCTTTCTATGAAAATGTTTTTCCTAATGTCTGACCTGAACCTCGCCTGGTGCAGCTTGAGGCCATTACCCCTTGTCCTATCACCTGGCACTTGGGAGAAGAGGCCGGCTCCCTCCTCTCTACAACCTTCTTTCAGGTAGTTGTAGAGAGCAATAAGGTCTCTCCTCAGCCTCCTCTTCTCTAGGCTAAACAACCCCAGTTCCCTCAACTGCTCCTCCTAAGACTTGTCCTCCAGCCCCTTCACCAGCTTTGTTGCTCTTCTCTGGACTCGCTCCAGAGCCTCAACATCCTTCTTGTGGTGAGGGGCCCAGAACTCAGCACAGTACTCAAGGTGCGGTCTCACCAGTGCCGAGTACAGAGGGAGAATAACCTCCCTGGACCTGCTGGTCACGCCGTTTCTGATACAAGCCAGGATGCCACTGGCCTTCTTGGCCACCTGGGCACACTGCTGGCTCATGTTCAGTCGCTGTCAACCAGCACTCCCAGGTCCCTCTCCTCCTGGCAGCTTTCCAGCCAGACTTCTCCTAGTCTGTAGCTCTGCACAGGGTTGTTGTGCCCCAAGTGCAGGACCCGGCATTTGGCCATGTAAAACCTCATGCCATTGGACTCAGCCCAGCAGTCCAGCCTGTACAGATCCCTTTGCAGAGCCTCCCTGCTCTCCAGCAGATCGACACTTCCACTCGGCTTAGTGCCATCCACAAACTTGCTAAGGGTCAATGCCTTCATCTAGGTCATTGATAAAGACATTGAACAGGACTGGACCCAGCACTGAACCCTGGGGAACCCCACTTGTAACTGGCCTCCAGCTGGATTTAACTCCATTTACCACCACCCTCTGGGCCCGGCCACCCAACCAGTTTTTCACCCAGGAGAGTGTGCACCCGTCCAGGCCAGAGGCCGACAGTTTCCGAAGCAGAATGCTGTGAGAAACTGTATCAAAGGCTTTACTGAAGTCCAAGAAGACCACATCCACAGCCGTTCCTTCATCCAGTAGGCTGGACGCTTTGCAATAGAATATGCATGGGTAGATTGCTGATAACTCCGTTAGGGCTCATGTAGGGGTAGTACAGGCAGTGATACATTGGAAATGGAAAGTCTGCCGGGAAAACCACATGTAGCCACTTCACTCTAGAATTCTGTGAACATTATCGTCTAATCCTATGCCCACACTAGAGGGAACTCATTGACCTTGACGGCATCTCTGCATCTCCTGTGGAGGAGGCTCCCCCTTATGACGCGTTAGTAGAAAAGCACAAAAAAGAAGCTTGATTTACCAATGGAAGTGCCACACCTCCAGCACAAAACAAGATAAGGACTGAAATACTTTGAGATGGTGTCTCTCCCAAAATATTAACTATAGGGGAAATTGAATTGTTTTTATCACTCGATTGTGTCAACTATTAGTCTAGGAATCAAGAGTCATATAATAAACCCCGAGAACATCATATGGCTTTGTATGCCATCTTCACCTCTTATTTTACATCCTTTGTTGATATCAAATTCTTGAATTCTTATATTTCAGGTATCTTTGAAGAATATGTGTGCCTTATACAGATGAGAAAACATTGCAACAGTGTTCTTGGTGTCATGAACCTAACATCAAACTGAAGTTCAATCTGAAAAAGCACAAGCTGAAGCTGTCCATCTGTATGGGCAACTACTCCACGTCTATCAAACCTGTGGTAGTATTACCTAAAGGACTCGGAGAAATAGCGTATGTATTACTGAAAAGAGCTGACACTCCTAGTTGCCTTCCCAGTCACGGGCTGGCTCATTGTGCTTTATAATTTCGTACTACATCCACATACCCTGGATACATTTCTGCAAAGTCAGAGTGTAAATATTTAGATTTGGTCAGCCTCTACTGTAATTAAGGCATCTACCTTTTGTATTAAGGGAAGTTTAACAGCTGCAGCTTTTTTGGCACTGGTGTGCCAACATCAGTAGCTGCATTACAGAACTATACTCTGCTAAGTGATTTTTGATATTAATATTTCTCATTACTGTTTTTCTGAGTAGGTAATGGCTGTACGCCAGTGAACATTACACAACTGATTGACAGTGGACTATTTCCTCCTTTGACACCATAAATGTTGCTTTGATTTTGAAGGCACGTGTTCCTTCAACACAACCAATGAATCAGCCAGCATAAAAGGATGACATTCAACATCTCCAGGACTTAATGCATCAAGTGAAACAATCTGCTGATGGTGTCTGACTGGCTAAGTGGTTTAATTCCCTGACAGGATGAATGGCACACCTAATTCAAAGCATTATTGCAGATTTATGGTTATTCCTTTTTGTGTATGTGTTTATTACATGCCTCTAAATCACTGTCACTACACCTTGCAGGTCCAAATGGGCACCTCCAGCTTTGCCAGCCCCAGCGTAAGTGGTCTCTTGAGCAAGGGGGTGGAATGTGGGAAAATAATGGAAGATTGGTGAGGAGGATTATAAACACATGCAAGTGACTTGCAGCTGGGGTGAAGAAAACACGTAGATCATACTAACTGTTGGTTAGACTTGTGTGCTCCACAAGCAGAACCTCTGTGTTTAGATAACATAGGCCTATGATAGATTCAGAGGTACCCAAATGAAAATCCTTGAGATTCCTGCCCTGCTGTGGAAAAGATGAAAGCACAGTGGAAAACTACACCTGTGTAAATCCCTGATTCACAGGTGAAAACTGTTTACATTTCCTCTGCCCAAGTGCTGCTTCAGGGATCCCCTGGTTCACAAAGTAATGGAAATAAATACACTGTTTTAATTTCATCCATGGTTTTGTGGTTGTTCCTGCATCCACATGTATCAGTTCACACAAAATACGATCCTCTAACTTTAAATCAGTGTCCATTGTGTTGAGACTAAAAATGAGAAGTTTGAGCTTAAGTCTATCATTCATAGAATCATAGAATCACCAGGCTGGAAAAGACCTCTTGGATCAAGTCCAACCATCCCTCCCTATCTTGCCACTAAATGTGGTCCCTGAGTACCTCGTCCACCCGTCTTCCAAACAGCTTCAGGGGTGGTGACCCAACTACCTCCTTGGGCAGCCTCTGCCAGTGCCTGATGACCCTTCCTGTGAAATTTTTCTCTGATATCTAGTCTGAACCTCCCCTAGTGGAGCTTGAAGCCATTCCCTCTTGTCCTGTCCCATGTCACTTGGGAGAACAGGCCAGCTCCCTTCTCTCTACAACCTCCTTTTAGGAGGTTGTAGAGAGCAATAAGGTCTCCCCTCAGCCTCTTCTTCTCCAGGCTAAACAACTCCAGCTCTCTCAGCCATTCCTCCTAAGACTTGTTCTCCAGCCCCTTCACCAGCTTTGTTGCTCTTCTCTGGACTCGCTCCAGAGCCTCAACATCCTTCTTGTGCTGAGGGGCCCAGAACTGAACACAGTACTCAAGGTGCGGTCTCACCAGTGCCGAGTACAGAGGGAGAATAACCTCCCTGGACCTGCTGGTCACACCGTTCCTGATACAAGCCAAGATGCCACTGGCCTTCTTGGCCACCTGGGCACACTGCTGGCTCATGTTCAGTCACTGTCAACCAGCACTCCCAGGTCCCTCTCCTCCTGGCAGCTTTCTAGCCACTCTTCCCCTCGTTTGTAGCTGCACATGGTTGTTGTGCTCCAAGTGCAGGACCCGGCATTTGGCCTTGTTAAACCTCATGCCATTGGCCTCTGCCCAGCGGTCCAGCCTGTTCAGATCCCTTTGCAGCCTCCCGACTCTCTAGCAGATCCACACTTCCACCCAGCTTAGTGTCATCCACAAACTTGCTAAGGGTGCACTCGATGCCTTCATCCAGGTCATTGATAAAGACATTAAACAGGACTGGACCCAGCACTGAGCCCTGGGGAACCCCACTTGTCACTGGCCTCCAGCTGGATTTAACCCCATTTCCCACCACTCTGGGCCCGGCCACCCAACCAGTTTTCCACCCAGGAGAGGCTGCACCTGTCCAGGCCAGAGGCTGACAGTTTCCTAAGCAGAATGCTGTGAGAAACTGTGTCAAAGGCTTTACTGAATTCCAAAGTAACAAGAAAGTGAAAATCATTTACCTAGCACACATCTTAAAAATTGTATGAAAGATTGCACAGCTGGTTATTTTGTTAGTGCAGACCAGACCATAAGCCTCTTGTATATTAGAGAGCACTTACACACAGGGTGATTTAGAATTAGGAACATTCCTTTCTGTTTTCATGAAGATTACTCACAAAAGTACCAGTTAAGAGCAACAGCCTACCCAGCTTGCCCTTGAAACAGATCAGAAGTCCCAGGAGGCAGCAGGGACTATAAAGCCCTGAAGATCTTTTAGTGCAGGAACAAGTAAGTCCTCCATTCTCCTCCAAACCTTTCTCTTCTCACAAATATATCTAAGGGTTCACCTAAACTTGTTTGTAGTCATATAGTTTCACTAGTTGCAACTTTGAGTGAATGACAAATCCTTTGAATGAATCTTATTGATGTGAGGACTAATAAGGTCTGCTAACTCAAAGAGCCCCAAACTCCTGTACCCTTATGTTTTGCTCCAGGAGACGCCAGTCCATGATGATATCAGTAATAAAGTCATTCAGGCTCAGTAAAGTGACATAAAAAATCCTATTTATTAAACCTTACACCTTAAAGAAAGATAGAATGGTATAGATAATGTTATATCCCTCTAGATGTTGGGAATCCCAAGTCATGCAGCATTGAATGGGCCTCTGATCCATATGCACCACGACACACAGACCTTATCTGTGGAAAACGTTACACCATTTTGATCATTCAAGCTATTATAGGATTTTCTGACAAGAAAACAACTCTATTCATCATTTCTACTTTCAGACAATAAGGATGGTTGCATGAGAACTCCTTGCTGCACTGTTAAAGTCAAGGATGTACAAGTGGTATAATCACTGGTACTGAGTGGGAGCTGTTGCAGGAATCTGCCAAGGTTGTCTTGCAGCCGAGGCGTATGTGGAGTGCAGCACACCCTGAAGTCCAGCCTTTATGTGCAGCAAAGCACAGAACAGGGCCTGTTCAGGTTGACTGTGATGTGGATCACCAGCTCCTTGGTGGACAATTGTCTGCTGGTCCAATTTCAGCTGAATGGTTCAAGGAGCTAGGGAGCAGAGGTTGCTCTGCATGCAAGGGGGTGTGAACGAAGCCTGGTGGGCTGCTGGCTGCCCCTGCATGCTGGCTGCAGCTTTCTGCAGGCTGTGGAGTCAGCCAGGAGCAGCAGGGAGAGCTAGTAACCTGTTGGGGACAGACCCTGGCACAGGCTGGGGGACAGGTTCTGGGATATCTGAGCTAACTGCCAAGGAACAGCAGGAGAAGAGCTACTTTAGAAGAGAATGCAAGTCAGGAAATGAGGGCGACCACAGTGCCTTCACCAGCAGGACACTGCTCTTGAGCTGGGTAAGCAGGGAAGGATGGTGGCAGGCAAAGGCAAAGTAACAAGTCAGGTCTGAGGTGAGTCTTGGAGATGCAAACAATGGTTCAGACGTGAGGAAACCTGTCTTGGAGCACACGCTGGTATGAATCCCCAGTCTGGGTTTCAGTGGAAGTTCTGTATCAATGGGCAGAGTATGGATGGGAGTCCCAGCTCAGGCTGGTCAGGGCAAGTCACACCTGCAGGGGCCCTCATGACCCTGACAGCAAAACAATCCAGCTATTCCACATGATAGTCAGTTGTTGAAGATAATTACATTCCTCTCCATCTGGACCCCTAAGTCATCTAACACCTTTCAATTGCTCCGAGAAGCCTGGGACCTCCATCCTGTAGTAGCCTCCTCCCTAAAGTCATGTTGTTGACTTTTACTCATGTCATTGGTAACAGTGAATTTTGGGGTTTTGAATCAATATTGCACTATCAGCATACAGTTTCACTGAAGAGCTAGATTGAAACTGCTTGGGAAACCTGAATTTTGGCATTTCTTGTCAACTCTGAAACCACCTTAAACATATTTTTATGTTCTACCCATATGTGCCATCTAAACTGGCTAGGTTGTCATACTATCAGACTGGAAAAAATACAATAGCTATAGTTAAGTTGCTGATTCAGTTTGCAAGTATTTGTTATACTGAAGAAAAAGAAACAGTTTCACAGCAGAGATTTTCTTTATTTAATTCTAGCATATAGATAGAGGGTCAAAGTTGATGATTTTTGTTTCATCATAATTCAAGAAATCATCTTGATTTCCTATTTCTCCTACACTTCATCTCAGTGTAGGAGACCTATTGCAGTAATATTTAATTATTTGATTGAAAGGAGATAGAAAGCACAGAGATCCACTCTTTCCAAACTGCTGTTCATTGGTACATAGGTAAACAACCAGAAAAGACTAGTGGAGTAGAACAGGAAAAGAGTTTGAAGTTTTTTTAAATATCCAAGGGAATAAAAAAAGGAAAAAAACACTTAAAAAAAAAACAGAAGAGAGGGAAGTCTACAGAAAAAAAGGGACTCAGTCATCACTCAAGTTACAAGTAAAAGCCATCAGCCAAAATGCCTGGTTTGCTAGCTTTTAGGTTTTGCAAGCTAGTGATATAGGTTGTCATGTGATATCAGGAGTTTAGACCTAAGGCTCCTTTTGAGGGAGCTCCTCTGAGCACAACCCTCAAGGGCATTGAGAGCTTACCAACAAAAATGCCCTGAATTATTTACACCTAAGTCACCACTAGGCAGGGCATTTAGGCTGGACAACTGCCTGGAAAAGCCAGAGAAGATGGATGGATGCTATCAGCAAATTTCATCAGGATGAACATCAGTCCCCATAGGTTCCCTAACTCTTCCCTTGGGAGTCAGCCAGGTACTAGCATGACTCGACCCCTACAGAGTATGTCCTGTGACAAAGGCATATATACACAAAGTGCCATTTAGGCATCCAAATGTTGCTCTGCTATTCTGGGGTGCAGAGAAGCTCCACTTCCTCCCCAGCAGTGTGGGAGAAGATGCATCGAGCCAGCAGTCCTCAGATTGCTTTTCTACATCCCCCTCACCATAAGTATGTTCTGGATTCAGGGTGCTCTGCCCACATAAGAGTTGCTTTTGGTTTGCGTGGGTGCAGGGGGAGTGCTGGCTGGAGTGCAGCAGGGGACACAACAGGGAAAGAGCAGAAGGAGCAACTCAGTGAAGAAGCCCCTGACAGGAGGCTGAGAAAGGAGGCAGGAGAAGTTTGACTGCTGAGCCAAACCAGAGCCAAACCACTCAGCAGGGACACCAGAACCAAAGAAAAGAGGAGAAGGTGGATTTTCCCAACAGTTCTCAAAATCTATGAGTTGCCTCAGCCACACTTCTTGGTGCTGCCTGTCTCCCCACCCAGAGGGAGCCTTTTAAGCACTTCTTCAACTCCTGGCTTTGTTCCCAGGCCATCTTCTTACTTTCCTCCCTCCCCTACCAGCCTCTTAGCAGCTCCCCAGGGACAGGCCACTTTCCCTCACTGGGAGATATATTGTCCGCATCCCTAATGCACCAACCATTATCAGTTTGAGAATAGGTGTGCTAAAATCCCATGTCCTCTCCAAAGATCATAAACAATAGTCCCTAGCCTGGGGTCCATTTAGTTAACTAGGATGTGTGGCTTTACTGAAAAAAATTGTTGTCAGGCAGCAAAAGAGCCAGACAAGGTAAGAAGTTAAGAAAAGCACACACACACACACCCCCCCCAAAAAAAATGTTGACTCATATTAGTTATTAACTCAAGGCCTCAAGAGAAAACTGCTAAGGTGAAAGTTAGAAAATTGAGGAGAAGAAACAAAAGGTAGTTAGCAGACAACAGCTCAGCAAGACAGAAGATTAAGCTGCCCCAAGCAACAACAAAGATTGGTATTTTCCCACGTGACTGACAAGTGTGTGGCCAAGGAGAACATGCTGCCCTGCACTGCAGTACTGAGAGAAGTGATGCTTCATGCTAGGCTGGATAAACCTAGCTATCTTCTGTGTGCTTTCACCAAGAAATAGTCACTGTGTACTCAAAACCCTGTATTTTCCTGCTTGCAGTCTTCTGTGCTTCAAAAAAGATGCCCAAACATCAGTGAACCAGTAGAAAAGAAAGCTCAGAGCCCAGACACTCAGGTGGCATCTTGGTGTGACACTTCCTGCTCAGCACACCGGTCTGAGTAGACCCATGTGCCTTATCTCAAACACTGAGAAGAGCTCAGTACTGAATCTTACAGGCTAACAGCACTGCATTTATGTCACAGTTCAGATGTGCAAGTATTTGCATGTATTTTCTTTAAGTAAGACCACAAATAGTGGGCTGTTTTCCTGACAGAAAAAGAATTTCCATCCACTTTGTCTCAGCATCTTAGCGTGGTGGTCACTTCCTTAAGCTACTGCACGGCTGTAGCCTATCTTCTAGCAGCAATGCAAGCAATAGCTTTGATTCTGCTTCTACTCTTTTTCTCATTACTTAGATCACTTGATACAAGTTCATGTTTTTACAGCTTAAGTGTCCAGGCTCTACGTCTTGCTATATTGTCAGTAACCACATGGCCACACTCTCATTGCAAAAGCAGAAGAAAAATTGTGGTTCCCAGTGATTAGTGCAGGATAGCTTATATACACAGCGCTCCTCAGCAGTGCCCACAGCAGGGTGAACTAGCATGGATGTAGGAACCTGCAGAAAGAACCAACAAGCTGGCACAGCCCAAAATGTGTCTTCCCCCTCAGCCAGGCTGTAGTTCTGGGTGCAGTGCAGTATTTGTGAAGTATACTTCTGTTCCCTGAGCGAAGATTTTTGTCTTCCTACTTTATACTGCAGCTGGCATATTTCCTTCTCCCTATGCATCTGACTAATTCTCATCTCAAAATCCAGCTGGCTTTTTTGTTTTTGAGGAGAGGGAACTCTGACAACAGTGGCAGTTGCAAAACAACAACAACTAGACAGATCAAACAATGATTTATTTAAGGACCAAAAGAGGGAAGTCTCCCAAATATTAATTTTGGGGGTTGGTAAAACTGAAGTCAGCCAAACGGAGTCCAAAAGGAACATTAAGGTAGAGAACTATTCTGTTTCATCTACTGGCTAAATCAGAGAGAGAAAGGATCTTCAGATATTCCTGCTGCTATATTGCTGAAGTAGCAATTATCTTATCTGCCTTTCACGTGCTATTATGCAGTCAGCGTCATTTGAAGGAAAGCTTCCTGAGACAAAAGATTTTAAAATACTCTTTTGTTCACAGTTTCCTTTTTGTAAGTGTTCGCTTGTTCTGCTTCTTTTTTTTTAAGTCACATTTACTTAACAAAGGAACCTCATTGTTTCATTGAGTTTAAGATCAGATCCTTAGACCGGAGGCACTATTATTTGTTACAGTCATCCATGACTCTCAGCCACAAGATCTCATTTCAGCTGTGGTTATCATTAAAATCAGCATTAAAATACTATTTTTATCATTAAAGCCAGAGATAGTATGATGTACATTAAATACTTCTGCAGTCTGTACACAGAAAGACTTGCCCTGAAGGCTGATGCTACCTATAATATTTGCTGGGCATCTCACATAGCCAGTAAATGATTTTAGGCCCTTCAAAGTTAGTGACAGCTAAGCACAGGGATTCCTGTTCTCAAATCTCTTTCTGACAGTTCAGCACTCTTCACACCTCTTGTGCACAAGTCACTTGCTGTCAGGCTACCTGTAATCACAGTCTTCATATATCCAGGATAAAGATCATGTGGCACCAGCTAGCAGTAGAACTGTAAGAGGGACTGACTCCTTTGGATTAAGTATTTGAGAAGCAAACACTATCAAAGAAATCAGATGTATGTCAAACAGACACAAAATACATACAAGAAATAGCTGAAATAAGAAGAAACTCAGTAATTCAGTCTAGTAATTGTTGCACATCCCTGGTACTTCATCTGCTAAGAACCAGAAACATGAATTCCAATATCACCTAAGCTGATTGGCATTCTTGTCAGGTACTTTGCATGAATTCAGGTCAAATTAAACCCAAGCACTCCAGTCATCACTAAACACCACTTTATGTTAGGAGCCATGACATACAGCAAGGCATTAATATTGACCTATCACATAACAGGCACCTTAACTGCTACAAAAAATGACTTTTCAGCATAGATATTGCCAGGATTTAGAGAAGATATATGAATTCCCCTAGAAGGTGACAATGACTTTCTGACATTGCCCAAAATCTTAAAGTTATGCTTAATATAAATATAGCCTTGTCTTATTAAAAGGTGCAAATCAGCACCTGCGATGATTTTGGGATAATACTGAACATCTGCTGAATACAGTAAGACTGATCTCATGCCAGCTGGTTTCTTTCCAGCTTAGATAAGTAACTACCAGGTCTGCCTTTCATTACAACTCTCAGACTGGCTCTGCTTTAAATATTAAATTGAGTTTTAAATATTAACTATTAAATACTAAACTGGCTCTGCAACTGCTTTGATTTGGAGGAGAGGAATTTCATGGAAAGCCTTGTTCTACCTAGACTCTCCCTAGAAAAGATTTCCATCAGCATATCACCATTTCTCCTGCTAGGACCCTGTTTAAGCCCGTTAGCTGTGAACCCCAGCTTCTCAGTGCTGTTGTCCTAGAGCAGACAGGCTGCTTCTTTGTGACCTCAGGGGCAATGGCAAGTGAAGTCAGAGATCTAGCTTTGCTCCTGAGTAGGCACATATTTAGTAGATAAACCATATTACTGGGATGGCATATTGTAAACACCCAGAATTGAAGAACTGGGTCCCAGGAGCTCAACGGCTTACAGTTTGCAAATCCATGGTCAGTTGAAAGTGAAACTTCAAGAGGAAAGTAGTTAAACATAGGCTATTATCATGATGAAGCTGGTACCCCATTGCTTAGTTTGATGAGAAATCCAGTTGAGATACATTGCAATGCATTTACAGTCTTCCGACAATATAGCCTTGAAACCCCGTTCAAAAACACCCACATAAAAATGAACTTGACAATGAAACTCAGGCTTTGGAGCACAGAATGCACTCAACCTTACAAAGATTGATGTCTGAGCAGGCAGCTGACTGCTATATTCCCTGAGATGTCTGCTAGAAAAAAATCTTTTCTGAGGAATGATGTATTAGAAAATCCATACATATATATTGTTGGAACTACCTAGCAAATCTTAGGAGAAAATATACTTGTTTAGTAGGAGTGCCTCCAATGTCCTTCACTTGAGAGAATTTGAATTACTTGAGTCTCAAAAGCACACCCTAAAACTTGATCTCCACTCATTAAATTCAGCAGCTGACCAGCTTAACTGGAAGAGAGTACCACCACAGGTGATTCAACATTTGCTACACTCTAGTCTGGTATGCAGTTTATGAAGTGCTGTAGACTAACATGTCAAAGCTTACAATATTTCTTTAAGTCTGAAATATGGCCCCTAACTTCCTTTAGCCCAAGCAGAAGATTAACGTGGCTAATTAACAGCCATGGTATGGGAAAGACATGCAAATTCTTCACACTCAAGATTGTGATAGAGCCTGCAGTACACCCATCATGTTTTTCTCTCTGTCAATAACCTAATATCAGTCTTGTACCACCTTTTCAGGGACGGTGCTGAAGTTCTCCAAATCTCTAGAATTATGTGTGGCCATTGTCATTTAGCCGAGAAATTGTTTTCTATGGGAAAAGAAGTGACAGCAAGTCACTTGAGTCTATTACTCATTCAGTCCAGATTTTAAAACTGCGCATCAATAACAAGTTCTGGTGCATGAACCTTGGACCCTTTAACAGTGGAAACCGAACAGCCTCCAGCTGTATTACAACCAAGATTCAAGTCACTTCCTTTCCAAACCAGGACCCACTCATGGCACTTATACCGAAGTTTATACTCCAGGCAACTGCTCAAGACTCCTTAGAAATTATTTTTAGTTCATTTTCACTCCTAGGTTCAGTGGACCACTACAACAGTCTTCATATAACAGTCCTCTTGGTTCGCAAGGGCTGGAAAAAAAGAGCAAGAATTGCCATGGTATTCTTGTTGTTTTCTTTGCAGTCTCAGTTCCTACTGCTTCAGTTGCTGGCAAAGTGAATCTCCACAGTGCACTTGCCAAGCAGAATTACTGCTGTTGCCTCAGGGTCTGATATAGCTGGTAAACTTCCACCCCACTTTCCCATCTAAGAGCTTCAGATAATCTTCTGGACACAGCTACAGTGCTCTCATTCTGTGTCAGACACGAAATGATGTGGTTTTCCTTTAGCGTACATAAAACACTACAAACAACTGCTTTAATTTTAAAAAAAGAATCATTTTTATATACTAATATATACTTAAACATAACAGAGCAATCCAGGCCATTACTGAAGAAACAATACACCCCTTCAGATTAGGCAGAAGAAGTATTCTTCCATTTCAGATGAAGGAAAAATTCATTCTATCCAGAAGAGACCATCAATCCTGCAAAATAACTAACTAAATAAATAAATAAATAAATAAATTGTGAAACCTGTACAAACTTGCTTTTGTGAAACCTGTACAAACTTCACTTCTAAGAGACTTATGTCAATTACTCATCCAATTCCTCTGGTTAGGAGCCCTAAGTAAATCCATTAAGTATTGCTCCTACCTATGGATCCTGAACACCTATACTATATCAGAGTCAAATTATCTACTTTTATTAAGCAACCTGGACCCTTTTTATACCAGATATTGCTTTAATTAAGTAATAAGCAGCCAATAAGTATAGAACTAGAAGTGCAATGAGAGCTTAACTGGAGTTGGATAAGACTGATGGAGAGGAACAGAGTTTGTTGGAGGAAATGCCACATCTGAGGTTCCTCCTATGCAGCTGGAGTGTTCATGATACATCAGACCACTGTAACATTAGTGATAATGTAGTATCACAACATACAAACCAAACTAACCCAAACCACATTGTTTTGCAGTACTACAAACATGATGACACAACTTAGCAGAAAGAATGACAAACAAAAACAACAAAACAACAAAAAACAAAAACAACAAAACTCAGCCTCAGAGGACCAGATGGACCTTGGGAGTTTATATACTGTGTATATGTAATGGTTTAAGGAAGGTAATGTAATTTCCATCCAGGTAATGGTAACAGCTGTTATCCTTGAGGTACCTTTATGTTTCACTGCAAAATATTTCTAAACCAGATAATGTAGATTTTTTTTTTTTAGCATCATAAGACATTAGTGAAGTAAGGCTCTGTTTTTAAAGATGCAAATTTAGTATTTATCAACATTGGGCTTATTATTTTAGTTGATTTCTAATCCTCAAAATTACTACAACTATTATATGGCAAGTGTAATTGTTATAAACTGAATAAAGCAGATTAAGTGCTTTAGACTAGATATAAGGATGAATTTCTTCACGATGAAGGTGGTGAGACACTGGGACAGGTTGCCCAGAGAAGCTGTGGCTGCCCCACCCCTGGAGGCGTTCAAGGCCAGGTTGGATGGGGCCTTGGGCAGCCTGGGCTGGTGGGAGGTGTCCCTGCCTGTGGCAGGGGGGTTGGAACTGGATGATCTTTTAGATCCCTTCCAACCTCAACGATTCTATGAGTGTATGATTCTAAGTGTATTGTAAGTATTGCGTTGTGTCTTGTAAGTCTTTGCAATTACTTATCCAAGTACATACTTTAGAAAGGCATATGTAAGTTTTACTATTAGGAGATTAAAATGATATGGGTAGAAAGAAATAAACTGTTTCCTTGAGATCTCTTGCACCTGGTTTTGTCTTGGTTCAGCCACACCAGGGAGAGATTCTGAGTATAAAAACTGGTCAGGTTTGAGCTTTTTTTAGAAAGTTGCCTGGTAGTTAGATGCAAAGTCTGTTAAATATGTATCATTTTTCCACTGTGCAAGCATAAAGTATCTCCTGTAATAAATTTCACTGTACATGTTACTAGGCTGTATATAGACCAGAAACGGATATTTATAATTAGCCTGTATTTGTCTTCACCTCTATCTTTGTTTCCAAGGGTTGCTATGGATAACTGTTCTTCCACCTCCTGCGTTCTCATTTTGCAGGTCTTGTGAGTCTCACAAGGATGAATACTCTCTTCCATAGCATTAAATATTTATACAATGACCTGATGAAGTAACCTAGATGAAAAAAAAATGGGCAATACCTCAAGAAGTATAGCGCTAGAAGAGCAACAAAGCTGGTGAAGGGTCTGGAGCATGGGTCTTATGAGGAGCATCTGAGGGAACTGGGGTTGTTCAGCCTTGAGAAAAGAAGGCTGAGGGGAGACCTTATCACTCTCTACAGCTCCCTGAAAGGAGATTGTAGTGAGAGGAGTACCAGTCTCTTCTCCCAAGTACTAAGTGATAGGACAAGAGTAAATGGCCTAAAGTTATGCTGGGGAAGTTTAGGTTGGATAGTAGGAAAAATGTCTTCATTGAAAACGTTTTCAAACACTAAACAGTTCAGGGAATTGGTTGAGTCACCAGCACTGGCAGTGGTTAAAAGATGGGTAGATGTGGTGTTTAGGGACATGGTTTAGTGGTGAATCTGGCAGTTTTAAGTTGACAGTCGGACTTGAGGATCTTACAGGTCTTTTCCAACCTAAACAATTCTATGATTCTATGATCTTCTGATGCTGAACCTTAACAAAAGCATACTGCAGTCTTCCTGTGTCTTCCTAAGACAGCTGCCTCAAGCAGTGAGAAATATGCTAACGAGAAACATTTTCAGGAGTTTGCCTCTAAACTTGTATTTCCTGGGAAAGCTAAAATTTATGCTATGAAGTATGCCCAACAGTTACAAATGACAAAAATGTCCACTTTCATTCACACCGAGTCAAGATAACACATCCCTTTTCTTAAATGGATATTGCCACAGTAATCCATTTCTGGTTTGATTTATTTCAACATGTATCTGGGAATGGTTAAGAACCGTAATGAAAATACATGCTACAAAATATTTCTGCCTAGCAAGGAAGGTGGCTTTCAGCTCAGCACTTCATGCTTTGAGAGACTAAATTCTCTTCAACAGAAATCTGTGGTCCTGTGATTGCCTAGAGTTACTGCTAACAGAGACCTCTAGTTCTTCTCCGTGAGGGAGGGATGACTACGTTCTACTCTCCCAGAGCCTGAAAGTTGCTGAATGACAGCTGAGAGGGGCTGGGAAACTCATGATTTTGAGAAGCTGACCATGCCCTGTCAGTAGCAGAGAGTGTACTTTTTCATGTAAATAAATGCAGACTCTGGGATTTACTGTCAAATTAAATTGGAGTGATTATGGATCCCCTAGTTTTCGTGCAATCTGCACAACCCCTGGCCGTGGCAAGCTTTCCCATTGTGTAGCCACATGCTCACTTGCTGATTGTCTCCCTGTGCCCAGCACACTGGTGGTGTGGATCAAGTACCAGCTCCAGGCCACAGGTGGGGGCTGCAGTGGTGGCCTCAAGCCCCTGCCTGGCCTCCAGCTGACTCCTGCTCTGCTGCTGCAATGCACCGCACTCTCCACTGGACCTGGGAGGTGACACAAATTTTAAAAACCCCAAGGGAAATCAAGAGTGCCGGAAAGCAGCACTGCTCCCACACCAGAAACCCTGGCCTGGCAGGGCTCCCTTTGTCCTTTTGCAAAAACCACGTACTTCTGCACATCTTCGTGCATCTCTCAGGCCTGCTACATCCTTCGGTCCTCTAGCATCCCTCTGTCCTCCTGCATCCCCTTGAGCATCCTCCTGCATCCATCATCCCTCTGAACATGTTCCCTCATCCCTCTGAACACCCTCCTGCATCCCTCTGTCCTCCTGCATCCCCTTGAGCATCCTCCTGCATCCATCATCCCTCTGAACATCCTCCCTCATCCCTCTGAACACCCTCCTGCATCCCTCTGTCCTCCTGCATGCCCCTGAACATCCTCCTGCATCCCTGTCCTCTTGCATCCCCCTGAGCTTCCCCCTGCATCTCATCCCCCTGAACATCCTCCCGCATGTCTCTGTCCTCTTGCACCCCCTAGAAGATCCTCCCGCACCCCTCATCCCCCTGTCCATCCTCCCGCACCCCCTTGCCCCGCGGGGACCTCCTCACACCCCGAGGCCGGGGACCCCCGAGGCCGGGGACCCCCGTGCCCGCCCGCCCCCGCCATCAGCGGCAGCGGGGCCGGCGCGGAGAGACGGGGGGTGTCAGCGCCAAGCCGTGACGTCAGAGCCCGGCTGGAAAAGGGGGGGCAGGGACGCCGGTGCCATGACGTCACCCCCGCCGGGCCCGGGGCGGCGGCGCTGCCCGCCCGGAGCCGCCCCCGGCGGGGCGGGTCGCGTCGCGCCTCCCTCGCCTCTCCGGGCAGCGCGCTGGGGCGGGTCCCGGCGCGGCGCAGGGCGGGTCCCGGCGCAGGAGCCGCTGCCCGGTGCGCGGGGGCCGCTGGCGGCGATGCGGATGGCGGTGGGGGCGGCAGCGGGAGACGGGGCGGCGCAGAGCCCCGGGCCCGCCGCCGTGTCGCTGGGCCTGAGCGTGGCCGTGGTCTCCAGCCTGGTCAACGGCTCCACCTTCGTCCTGCAGAAGAAAGGGATCGTGCGAGCCCGAGGGCGAGGTAGGGAGCCCCCCTGCGGCTTCCCAGCCCTCCCTCCTCGGGCATCGCCCCTTCCCCGCGGGAGCATCCCGGCTTTCCCGAGGGCCCGGGATGCTTCGAGCTGCGGCGGCGCCCGCGGCTGGGTGATGGGAGCATCCACGCGGGGTCCGGGAGCATCCGCGGGGACCTGGGAGCATTCAGGGGGTCTGGGAGCATCCACAGGCGGTCTGGAAATATCCATGGGGGCCGGGGTCTGGGCAGACCCCCTGCGTGAGGCGGGGCAGGAGGTGTCACCGCGGAGACACCCGTTCAGGCTGCAGCATCGAGGTTTGTCACCTTAAGCGCGTCAGACCCCCGGTGCAAGGGATGGGGTGAGTGATGGGGGTGCAGAGCAAGGAGGGTTCGGGGGATGCATGGAGCGGAGTCACCAGCAACAGCCTCCCGGCGTCTGGCCTGCGTCCTGGGCTTCTCTCGGGCTGTCACTCAGCGCTGGGGACTCGCCTGTCCCTCTGAGCGTGCACACGCAGCTTGATCTTGCGGTGTTTTCACGCACTGCTGAGACTTTTCTACCCACTTCTCTGGCTCGGATAGTTTCCTGCTATGAACGGCACCTGCGCATCTTTGTCACTTGTTTATCCTGGCTCTTCCATGGACGCACACCGCAAGTTACCTCCGTCACGTGGCAATTTCCTTTTTTGTTTCTTTGCTTTTTCGCGTTGAAACCCCATGCCTCATCATTATTTTCTGAGATGAATGCTGTATCGACAGTTTAGCCAAAACAAAGCTGTAAATTCACAGGACGTGAATTAAGATCTTCTGTATTTTCTTCTGAAACAAGCTCCCCGAAGAATGCAGCATCTGAATAGCGTTTATTAGTTGCTTCTTGGTGCTTTGAATATAGGAAAATACCATATGCTTATTTGTTTTTAAGATCATGCTTTTATCATAGAATCATAGAATCACCAGGTTGAAAAAGACCCATTGGATCATCGAGTCCAACTGTTCCTATCAAACACTAAACCCTGCCCCTCAGCACCTCGTCCACCCGTGCCTTAAACACCTCCAGGGAAGGTGAATCAACCACCTCCCTGGGCAGCCTGTGAGAGGAAAGTTGTAAACGCAGGTTGGGCAAAACCTTCTAATTGTATTTATGTGGTCAATGACCATTTGTTTTGCAGGCGATTCTGTCTGTGTGTGTGTGAACATGTGTCCCTAGGTTCTGGGAACTCTTTCATATGAAGAATCTTTTTTAGTGACTAGGACATGCTAGCTATTTCTCTGCATACGTCTGTGTATATAAATGTATATATGTGTGTGCACATATATATATGTATATATATGCACACACACACATGCATTTAAGATGATTAGTGCTACAGCAGCAGTGCCTGCTGCATCTAGCATGTTCAGAGTGGATTCAGTGGAGCAGAGCAAGCTTTCGACTATGTTACTACCAGCTGGCAGCCTGATCTAACAAGTTTATTTTGCCTTTTCTACAATGACCTCACGGTTAAGGGCCTCAGACAAATGACTGTTTTGCAAGCGTAGTCTCCCTTTCACCCCAAGATGGCTGTAATCCATTTTTATTGTCCACAGAGAGATCACATTTGCATCAGTAATACAAATCTTTTTTTGTAAGGGAAACAATGGGGAAAAGGAATGACTTTCCAACCCAAGGGAGCTGGAGAAGTTTCCATTTTGCAGTGTAGTTGGGTCTAATGACCCCCAAATAGCTTTCAGTGGAGAGCTGGGTTAAGTGGGTGATGGGTTTGTGCCTGCCTGTGTTCTCCGCGCACGCAGCTGTTAAATGCCCTGTGTTGAAGATATTACTGATGTTTATTTGTGCCTCTTGCCAAGCGATTAATAGTATTTCTTATTGCCATGCTCAGTGTGGAGACATCCAAGCAAATACCCTAGGCTTCTCAGCAGTGCTGTTCTGTCTTGAATTTAGCAGTGAGAGCTATCAGCCAAAGATCATCAGTGTCAGATGATGTATTTTTTCCACTGGCTTCGGTAGGTGTTGTATAATTAACAAAGAGGCCCTTCAAGTCTTTACTGTCTTCTCTAGTGGATCAATAGTATAAGCATCAATGCAATTAGTAATTCTTGCTTAGTTAGAAACAGCAGTGGGCGACAAATATTGTGCAAAGTTATCTTACTTGAGTTAAGAGTTTCTATAATTTGTGCCCCCAACATGTGTAGAAAATTACACCCACTCCAAAGCTGGCCATTTTCATTAGCCATTTGCTATCTAATTTCAATTATATAGTGTGATTTCCAAGCATTTAATATTTTATACGTCTCCAGAGTTATAGATCAGTGTGGTTTTTTAATTTCGGGATTTCAGCGTAGGTATAATATTGCCTGTTGCTCCAGCAGCTCTTGAGAGAGCATCTTCACGAATAAATGCAGAGTCAAATTGCTAGGAAGAGCGACAGAATGTACAAGCATAGCTTGATGCCAAAGTCGTGCTCGGTGGAGACCAGGCTTTAGTTTAGTAAGTGGTCATTAGCCTTGATACTCTACAGAACCAGAACTTCTAAAATGTGGCGCACAGGCTCCCTGGCTACATCCCAAGATGCAAGAGCCTATAGTCTGATAACGAGAATAATCATCCTTGAACTTAGGAGACACTAAGGGACAATGTAGAGGTTTTACTCCTCTCTTTGAAATGTGGCAGTAAGTCAGGAGTTCAGAGGCTTCAGTCACAGCATTTTCTAATGCTCAAATGGAGGAGGATTAGTCCACGCTTTAATACTGCCAAACAATTCCTCTGCTACAATTTCTCTGATATCATTTCATTGAGAATATATTAGCAAACTAATTGATCTAATTAATGTTTTATTTCCATAGATTTCCTATTCTTCTGGTAGAGGTTCAATGGTATTCTCGCGTGCATTTGGTGACATTTTGGATGCTCACCTGAGTAATATCACATTAGCACCGCATAGGTGCTTTACTGGAAAGCAGAACTTCTGGCCAATTTGTTTTCTTAAAGGCCAGTTTGGACTCTTAGGCCAAATCTAAGCACCCACTCTCTTATTTTCCTCCCACTAAGTTGTCTTGGAGAGCAAGGTTTTAAGATGAAGGGCTTTAATAGCTGAGACTGTTGAAATGATTCTGTTTTGTAGTTTAAATATTGCCATTTTATATTTTTCTAATGCATCTTCTTATAATTCCTTTTCCAGGTACTTCGTACTTAACAGATATAGTATGGTGGTCTGGTACTATTGCAAGTAAGTATCTTAAAAGGTTTGTTTGTTGGTTTTTTTGAAGGGAGAAGTTGCGTTTAGATGGTAAAATGAGACATTAGGAAATCTGGATTCTCATCATGTATCTCCTGCTCACTTGTCATGAAATTTCCACCCCTCAGAAATATCCCACCTTTAGTAAACTCTGTGTCTGATGGTGTCTGAGAGGGCAAAGAGCTGGGACAATCCCAAGTCAGATGTCTTTCCAGATTTCGAAACCATTCGGTACTTGCAGCGTTGGCAGCCACATGCTGCTCTGGCTCTGGGCTCCTGCACAGTTTGTGCTTCTGGGTCGCACTGGTCTACTCAGTTTTTAATAAAAGTCAAAGCTGAATAAGAAATTGTCACTCTGCACAAAAGGGCTCATTGAACACGGGTTTTTTTTCAGATCAGAAAGCACTTAGCCAGCCTCAATTAAAGAAAAATCCTTTTTGATTTCTAATTCAACAGATATAGTTTCAGTTTTGCTTTTAATCTACAAGGTTAATGTGAAGCCTTGTGTGATGCTGATAGGAGATCAGTGTAATTTCACTCTTATTATCTTTGTAGACTCTGCTCAGGCTAAGTTCACCCTCTAATGTGAATCCAGAGCATGGGGAGCAGCTAGCTTTCTCCTCTTGCAGTTCAGCCCTAGTTCTGCCCACTTAAAATCATACCCCACTTCTACACTTTAACCCAGCCTTTTGCAAATTATTTCAACATGTTCTTATACTGTTTCTGAGACGTATATGAATTTGGTTGTGCTGCTTCTGTCATGGCCACAAGGTGAGTCTTTGGTTTTGTTGTCTTCAAGCTATGCGAAAGGAATGGAAACCGATAGGTCTCCTCAAGGACAAAGTTCACAGCAAGCGTAGAAGCCAACAGAACTTCAGAGGAAAGTCCTCAGCTAATTTAACTTGAGTTTAAGTAGTACTTCGTCAGCTTCCTCCTCTGCCAGGATCATAACTGCCTAAGAAGCAATAAATACATGCGTTAATCACTGCTGTTTATCGCTGGTGAGGCACCTGTCTTGAATCTCTGAGCAGAAGGAGTTAAAGTAAGAGAGGTTTTATTACAGGAGTTTATCTTGGTGAATCAGAGAAAACAATTTCATGCTTAAAAGAGCTGACTGAATTGAATGAAGGCAAAATAGCTGAAGGGAATGCTATCAGTTGGCTTTTGTCCACTAGCTAGGTGCAGATATTTCAAAACAAAACCTCAGTAAGTTTTTACAAAGGAACCAAGGGAAGAGTTGCTTCAGGATATTACAGATTCAGAACTGCGACGGAGTCACAAACAGCAATAGCAAGGGCCAAGCAGGTACCTATGGGATGCAGAGAAAAGCATTGTTTGGGGAATTAGCAGTATCCCCAGTTATCTGGGTGAAATTATAACAGCTGATATAATTTTCTCAAGCAGGGAATTTGGAATTAGGATGACTAACAAAACCTGCATGTACTCTGTCAACATGTTTTCACAATATTTGTTCAGATGGTGAACAAGCATTTCTGTCTTGGCATGCTGACTCAGCATAACACTGCCTAACCATTTTGGGGCCTTGGGATCCACTGGATTACTGAAGTCTTCAAAAGAAGGGCTGCAGATTCTGCTAAGGGATTTTTTTTTTAAAAGTCAAAAGAGTGATTGCAACATGTGTACAGGTATTTCAATAAGCATTAAACTAAAGAATTAGCTAATTAATTCGTTTTAGTACAGGTTTTAATAGCAGCTTATATGTGGCTGTTTTTTATAGTGGATACATCTATGTTAGTGTTTTATTGCAGAGGGGGAATGTGCTTGTGAAGCAAATCTCCAGTTTGTCTCCATGGCTTGGGTTTTATTTCATTTTGTGGAGCAGTGTTGGAGCTCCTAAACAAGACGTCTAAGATAAGACTGGGCTGGAAGATGCACTCTAGGAACATTTATAACGCACACCAGCTGCAAATAGACTTTGAGTCCATGAGAACAGGCTGAAGTTAGTCTGAAATAAAACCCCTGATATGGACAGAGCAGATATATTTTGCTATACAGATCTACTCCTGGTTTCCTTACTAATGTAGGCATGTCAGTGTGCATCAAGTTCTGTGTTGCAGTATCTTCAAGGATATTAGTACTCCATTAGCAAGATTGAAGCTTGGTCTGCCTTCAAGAACTAAAGCCATGTCTTGACTTACTGCATTGGTGTATTTGGAGAGCAATTTCTGTCCAGGGAGGACTGGTTAGGTTGGCAGCAAAAGTCCTCAACATCAGGTAGATGCTAGCAATTACTGAGATTCTTTTTATAATTGGTTTTATTTAGTCCTGGTCTTTCATTCATGGTGGTAAGAGACTGTTACTATTACTCCATGGTAATACTGAAAACTTCTGGTAAGTTCAGTTGCCTTACAACATGTGCATTTTGAAGCCTCGGAGAGCTAATTCATGGATTGGTGTTGGTGCCATCTGTTAGGCTTCTTCAACAGAAGGTTTAAGCATCTGACCTCCAAAAAAGCAGCGTTTTGTCAGAGTCACTTGAAAATGTATGCAGTCTGTAGAAACAGAGTGTGCCAGCTGTGCCTGGTCCTCTATGAAAGATCTGCCCCAGTGCTTTCAGATGCCTTGATGATAATGCCAAAGTTGTCTCGTACATCTGCTGAAAACCAAGCCTGAGGCCGAAAGCTGAGTTTCTCAGTTCCCAGGGGCAGGGAGTATTCAGGAGCCCATCACTGACTCTTAGCACTGTAGAAATGCTGCTCATTAACTTTTCTGGCTCACTCCTGCACGTAGAGAAAGCCTCAGTGATTTGAATTACTGTAATTTTGCCACACGCTGCAGTTTTGCAAGTTTGTTTGTCTCCTTTATGTTTCCTGTAGGTTGCACATGTCTTCAGCTCTACTGATAATGTGAGCTAATTTGGTAAATTAATCAATGTTTGCACAACACTTTGCAGATGTAAAGAACAGAATGATGGTAACAATATTTGACAGTTAAGGACAATGCCAGCTTGAGCATAAATACATCTCGGATTCTTTAAATGTTTTAAAATGCTGATAATGGCTCTTAACTGGAAATTTGAGCTGTCTGTTTTCAGTTTCAAGGTTCTTGCCAGTTACCGCAGACCCTGTAACTAGGCAAGCATCATGTTGACATATTATAAACTTGCCAGCACTTGCAAAACCATCCAGCTTTTCTTCTCTAACCAAAAACTTGAATGCATGAACTGTTTATCACAGCTGTGATGTGCAATAGTGTGGTACATTTTGGATATTACGTTTGTTGGGGCAAAGAAAAAGTAAGATTTTGAGGCTGCTATTATGACTTGTGAAGGATGTGTTCTTTTTACAGTGGTTGGGAATTTTTGATGTTATATAGTGTTGTGAAAATTTGGTATGTTCTACTGTATATTGAAGAACCTTTATGCATGTGATTAGTATTTTATTATTAGGTTGCTTTCCTTAGCACTGTCCTTATTTTCCCTCCCAAAAGTAACACTGCTGTTGGGAACTGTAATCAAGTGCATTTGTGTTACATATATGCACGTTTTAAAGCTGAAAACATAGGTTATATATACTTTTAGCTCTCCTCATATAAAAATATTTGAGTGTAATATTGATATAGTTGAGTGTAATCAGTGTGTGTTTCTAATTCATAGTTTTATTTATATTCAACTAAGAGAAGTTGCAAATGAGATTATTTACTGTGCCCTCTTGGTTCTTCTTGTGTGGCAAATATAAATCCTACCTTAAAAAGTAATTTAGAAATAGAAAAGTCGTAGTCATTTGGTTTAAGTGCAGAATTAATAGAGCTAAGCAAATCTGTAACATCTGTTTTCCAGTCTTTTCCAAACAGTATTGGGTAACTTTTATTGCTTCTTTTTACAAAGGGATTTAAAGGCTTATTTCTGGTTCTTTTGACAGTGGCTCTGGGTCAAATAGGGAATTTCTTGGCCTACACTGCTGTCCCAACTGTGCTAGTGACACCCTTGGGAGCCCTTGGTGTTCCATTTGGGTAAGAGTTTGCTTTTTCTTGTTCTTATCTGAATGTTGTTGCTACTTAATAGAAAGTCAGATAGGCTCTGTGATCACTGGAGGTCCACTGAGAAGATGTAAGGGTTATGACTGTTAAAAATGCATTAGAACGTCACCTATTTCTGGTTTCCCCATCAAAGTGACTGGAGAGGAAGGCAGTGGTGAAGAAAGGGTTCCTGAGTATTTTCTGCTTTAACTATCACTATGATCTGGAACAGATAAATGTTTTTCCCTTTGCTGTGCTTATTCTGCACTCTTCTGCCTATTCTCTTATTCGCAGTTCCCTTACTATGTAGATCTTTTCTTCTGCATCACGTTATTTCTCCCCCCTGCTATCCACAGCCCACGTATGTTTGATGCTGATTTTCATTTAATTGGATTTGGCCCCATTTCCTGAAGCGAGGGAGTCCCTTGCATATGGATGACCACAGCTTCTTGAATATTATGTTCATGTAAGGGAAGGGAACAAAAAAGGCAGTGAGTGTTCCTGAAAGGAGTTTTAATATGCAACCAAATGTTTTGTGAACTACAATTGTGAA
Source organism: Clamator glandarius (assembly GCA_033459285.1). Classification (NCBI taxonomy): domain Eukaryota; kingdom Metazoa; phylum Chordata; class Aves; order Cuculiformes; family Cuculidae; genus Clamator; species Clamator glandarius. Next base: position 372,561 of record JAUNZM010000753.1, read on the forward strand.
ACTACTGCAATGCAGAAGTACAATTATTTAAATCAAAGCTATGTGTTGTCTCGAGATTTTTCTGTTGTCCACTGTTGTCTGCTGAATTGTGTATTTGACTACACACTGGTCATCTGCTTCAGAGTGTAGCTTGATTTATATGGGCTTTGTTACTGTCTTTAGTCTTACACTCCTTGAAGCACACTGCTAGTGGTCTACTTACCACATATTATTTTTTCCTAGGCCACATAAGTTCGTGTGTTTCACTCAGCTACATGTCTGAGCTGAGTCCTGTGATCTTTGTAACCAAAGGCCACTTTTATCTCATGACTGCATAGTACTTATAAAATGCGGCTTGGTGACTGCTCATGAAACTGTTACTGGGAAAAACCTGCCTTAGGTGCCAGATGCCCCTTTAGGGAGTTTTGAGGAGGTGATGTGGTGTTTCTTTGAGGGTGTTGTGGTTGGGGGTTTTGTGTTTCATTTTGGTTTTTCTGAGATAAAACATTGAGGATTGTGTGAGACTGAGACTGGATGGATTTTTCGTAAGATAAATCAGGAATGCATTTTGTGGATCCACCAACATATGATACTATTCCTTCAAGAGGGAAATTCATGTGGCACATCGCTGTTGGAGCATTTTTAACAGGATGTAGTCAAACTTTTAATTTTCTTCTTCTTTGTGAAAGGTCCATTTTAGCTTCTTACTTACTGAAAGAAAAACTGAACATTCTTGGCAAGCTGGGATGTTTGCTGAGCTGTGCTGGGTCTGTTGTTCTCATCATCCATTCCCCAAAATCTGAGAGTGTAACCACTCAGGCTGAGCTTGAAGAGAAGCTTACAAATCCAGGTACTTTGTTCTTTTATTAACGCATAACAATTTTGTGAGACTGATAAAGAGCACGCAGGAGGAAGAGGCTTGCCACTTCTGTCAGTAACGAAAATTGAGTTGTGGAGGAACCATGACGTGGCAGAGGCAAACCAATACAGCTTTTGTGTGCTAAAACTATGCCTTGCTCTATTTGGAATTCAACAGATCTGTTAATACATGTGCACAGAAAGGAAAATGTGAATGCTTTTGAAAACATCCTGCACAGCAAGCTCAGAACAATGGCTGCTTGATCCTGGCATTTTCTAAAATTTTGCAAAGGTGTATCTTGCTACTTAGAGATAAAAGATAAGATCCAGGATCTCAATTTAAGTTGTTTTATATAAAACAAAAAATACTGATTGTCTCTTGTTCTTTAATTTGGCATTATTTTTATTTTTTTTTATCTCCCAAGCAGACTTTTTGCACAATAAAGGTGTGTAGGAATGTATGCTGAGATGCCTGTTCTTACTCATGGAGAATGTAAAGCCCCACTACCTCCTGGAGGAAACATACTAATGCTAATAAGTGCAAGGCCTATTTTTATTTTTCTTGCATAAGAGCTAAGCTTCCAACTGTTGTTATTTCCTTTAATTGCTTTAGGTAAGACAAACTCAAACCTAATAACATCAAGTATCCAAAAGATTTGCAGGCAAAGAATAGAAAACAATTACCTTGACCTAAATTTATCATTTTAATGTGACCAAGCTGGAAATATATTTCTTTAAAACTCAAAGCATGAAATGTTTTTCACCAATCTAATCTGTGTACCGATGCTGTAATGTAAATGATGTAGCTTCCCAGTTCTTCCAGCTCTCCCTAGTCACCTTAATGGGATCTAACTTTATGTTTAAGCTCTTTGCTGGATCCACTTATCATGCTTTATTGAACTGGTTATGATGGGGTGTTACCACGGCTGGCTGTCATAGGAGGCTTTAAGGAGTATAATCCTGATGGAAGAAAGAATGAAAAAAAGTAAAAGCCATCTTAAATCCAGTTCAAATGTGCAACAGTGCGTATCTCACTACATGGTGATTTGCCTTACATAAATAACATGACAACATCATCCATCACAGATGCGTACATCATCTGTAAAAGCTCAATGATTTGGATCTATAGTCAATAGCAAATCTTAGTTGAGATGTATACAGGAAGTTAACTGGTATGACATGATTTACCTGCTAAAATCTTTAGAAGAAAAATGTTCTCACCTTGCTATTATCTTGTTTTCTTTTTGTTTTCCAGTTTTCGTGGGTTATCTCTGCGTAGTGCTGCTAATGCTTCTCCTGCTTATATTCTGGATAGCTCCAGCACATGGACCTACTAATATCATGGTTTACATCAGTATTTGCTCTCTGTTGGGCAGTTTCACTGTTCCCAGCACAAAAGGCATTGGGCTGGCTGCTCAAGATATCTTTCACAATAACCCCTCAAGTCAAAGGGCTCTGTACCTTTGTCTGGTACTTCTGGCAGTGTTAGGATGTAGCATTATCATTCAGTTCAGATACATCAATAAGGCACTGGAATGTTTTGACTCCTCTGTGTTTGGTGCCATCTACTATGTTGTGTTTACCACCCTAGTCCTCCTGGCTTCAGCCATTCTTTTCAGGGAGTGGAGTAACGTAGGCGTAGTAGATTTCTTGGGAATGGCTTGTGGATTCACCACAGTATCTATTGGAATTGTTCTTATACAAGTCTTCAAGGAATTCAACTTCAATATTGGGGATTTAAATAAGCCAAACATGAAGACAGATTAAAATATTTTTTGAGGGGAAACTGGATGGCTCAGGGAAGGATGCAGAGCCTTTCATTTCTAGGTTACTGATTTAAATATGATTCAGGTTGGTAGTTACCCTTTGATGATCTGGTGGCCCATGTGAAATGAATTGGAGGCCTCCATCCAGTTTCAAAGGAACAGTTGTCCATGTACCCTAGTTAACACAATATATGACTTTAATTGGAACCACTGATTGAGTCAGCATAGAGACTGATGTATTTCCCTAGTGTAAAAGGTAATCTGTCACGAAAGATTGAGGGATATTCTGAGACCTGTGTGTGAAAGCTTGTACTGTGGCTTCTGAGGTACCATTTCTGTGGGCAGAGAACATCAGTTTCTAATGCACTCAATCTGACACCTTTCATGAGTGATGTATGGGGAGGGAAAAAAGTGGGTGGAGCAATTTGTTTATCGCAACGTAGCAATGTGTTCACTGTCAAGGCTGTGAATTCTGAAACAAATGTTGGTTGACCCACGGACTGCAAATTTGTCCTTTTTAGTGACTGTCTCAGTAACTTGGTCTGCCATGCAGTGAAGACACTAGGGAGTTTTAAGTTGAATTCTTTATAAAGAGCAGTGGACCCTAAAAAACCTTTCACTAATTACTTATCAGCTGATGGTAGTGTCCAGGTATGCATTTTTCTTTGTAACTCACATGCATTAAGACATACCGCATTCATTTGAGAGTTTTTAATTGGGAGCAGACAGAAAGACTCGTAAAGATGTGGAAATGATGCACAGACTCATTGCCTATATGGTGGTATATTTGTAAGCAGCTCAGAACTATTTCAGTGCCTTTGTAATCCAAAAATACTGCATAAATGTGAATGTATCTGTTTCAGATGGCCTATATCGGTTTAATAATCCAATTTCATTGTTTATAATATTGGACTGTATTCAAATTCTAAACATGTTAAGCATCCAGAAGGAGCCACAGAGTTTTGGAAGAATTTACAAAGCTGAACTGAAACCCTTAGACACCTTGACAGCTTCTGAAAAACCTATAGTCCTAATGGGAAGAGGTAATCTAAGGGAGGACCGTTTAAAGCGGTCCAGCATGACTTCATTCTAGTTAAGTGACTAAATACAAGAAACCATTTTGTGAAGCAGCTACAAAAAAAAATCAGCAGCCACAAAAAAAAAAAAGAATTTTAAGAGAAAGAGCATGAGATTTCTCAAAGCTCAAAAAGGATGGTCTGATCCTCTTGTAACGTGGGAAAATGAGGTTAAAGGCTGAAAAAGCATAGGCATTCAGAGAGACAAGTTTCAGATATCCAACTGGGATATATATTCAAATTCAGTAATTTACAGACCTGTGTGAACAGTTCAGCAATAGTATTTTGACAAGTAGTACAAATTGCTTAAGCTGTGATTGGAATTATTCTAAACTGTTCAGTTTAAACCATTTAGAGAATATTGATATGTCAAAGCAAGAAATAGTTAATTTTCATGTTGTATTTATATTTGGTAGTTAAAACATCTCAGGTCAAAAACTTGTAAGGAAAGCTTGAAAAGTCATGAATGTTGGTTTCTATTTAAGTACAAAAATGGAAAGGTTCAGCAGAACACAACATCTCTAGTTCAGAACATCTCTTGAAACAGACAAAAACCTCAACGTGATTACGAGACAGCATTTGAAACAGTTCATGACACTTGAGCAAGAAATCATGAATGTAGCTTTGTGGCTGGCTGATAGGAACGTGGACGTTGATGAATGGGGAGTAATGGTGTCCGCTCCTGTGACATTTTTTGTTGACCAGAATTAATGTTAGCTTAAAACTCAGGCTCCATTTTCATTTAAAAGGAATGTTAAAAACCCTTCTGATGGCAGCAATAATTGGGAACAGTGAATCCTAAAGATTTAGTGTTCTGAAGGGACTGTTCTGAGGGAATAAGATCCCCACTATGTTGTGTGCTACCTTGTTTTATCACTGCAAACTTGAGGACAGGGGGAGAAATGACTCTCAGTTGGCAGAAACATATATTGTTATAGGTCGGCACAGAAACTGGATATCTTTGTGAAATGAAATAGTGCTAGCAGAGAAAAGAGCATCTTCACAGATTTTTCAAATATAGTGTATGGTTTCTAGAAATTTTGAGAATTGTAGATGAGAGGAACTGGGCTATGAAAGCTGGTTGAAACTAACCTCTTACCATTATTGATTGGAAGATGTTATATTGTTTGTCAGCAGACAGTTATGTTTTGTCATATTAATTCTCCTTTCTTTTGACTGAAACTGGAATTGTACATAGATTATGAGACCAGTGGTGACCTACTTTTTAAAACTATCAGCTGTCTTCTGAAGCACTCGTCTTCTCAAAATTAAAATTCAGATTTCATGAGTTACATGTTGATTTTGTACTAGCCTTTAATCTTTGAACACTTAGGTTAAAATGGAAATGACTGTGGTGTCATTTTAGTCCTCCTTTGGCCATATCTGTTTGTCTTGTTTTTTTTTTAAAGTTCCTACATATTTATTTAGAAAGTGCCTATCCTACTATGTTAGGAGTGGATGCAAATTATTAGCAAATATTCGATCCAAAATAACTTGACTGCCCTATCTACACCTTGCAGGTTTCTGCACCACACACACAAGTTTACTTGATAAGCAGTCACTATGCAGAGTAAGAATAAAGTAGGAGCCGCGTTATGTGGTCCTGTGACCCACACTTACAGAGGGTAAATGTCTGCATAGGTTTCTTCTCTCTTCCACAGCTGCTTCTTATCGGTGATGAGCTTTCCAGAGATGTCTAGTTAACCTTGTTTAAAACAGATATGTCAAAAGCCAGCACATAAGGTGAAAGAAATTCTCGTGGCCTTGCACATCATTTATATCTGCAGCCTTTTACATTATGAATGCTGAATAAAGAAAACCCTTATTTTTGCAACTTTGTTCAGTATGCAGCAGTGTTCTTTTGAGTTCTGCTGTACCTGGATCTGGTTCAGTTCTAACTTAGAAATGTATTAGCATTTTATGTTGTCACTATTGGTACAATTCTTCCTCCCTCTATCCCATGCCTTCCTTGTTATAGGTGTCCTGCCTTTTCTAGTCCCATTGCTTTTCCAATTTAAAAGGAGGCACCGTTGAAGCTGAATTTTAGCTGTTCCCTCTTTTCTTCCCACCCTTTTGACAAGTAAGCACTTTGGATATGACAGATATCTGAGTTCCATCATCTCAGGGAGCAAATGTGCGTAGTTGTCTCCTGAGCTTTGGTGTCCCTCACGGGTCTGCCCTTTTCACGTTCTCTTTGCATTTCATATTTATAGATAGTTATGAGCCAGATGACTTCAGTTCTGATTCCAAGGTAGGAGTGGGAGAGGCTACACAAAAGTGGACTTACCACAGTGGTGGAATGCATTTGAATTAAATTCAAATCCACATGAAAGACGTTTCATTCTCTATGTCTGGCTTCTATTATACTTGTCAAACGTATTTACTTGGTACTCACTTGGAGATAGCTCATTATCCCTTCAGTGTATGGAGGATTTACATGTGTCAGTCACGATCTTTAATAGGTGTCAAACACAAAAATCCATCAAATGTTCAGTAGGAGAATAGAAATCTTTTTGATACAACCAAAAAAAAATTTGTTACACCTTACGTACTTATTTAAAAATGAAAAATAGCTAAACAAGTTATCTGCTGTATTGACTTTCCAGGATTCTGTATGTGTAAATAGAGGCTATTTATTAGTGAGCTGCACACCTAACATGAGTAAGAACCTGTTATATCATAGTTTGACAAGTGAGGCTTCCTATTAATAATCTCAGTTTATATGGAACATAGTGTTTTTCTGAAGTAACTAGCACTGGAAAATGAAACCACTGGATTTTATTTATTGAAATACTAGAATCTGAGGTTTAACTTTCTTTTTTATTTAAAAAATAGAGGATTTGTATTTGAAGAAAGATTCAAGATTATTAAACAGAGTGCTTAAAATAGGTTGTTGTTTGCATGTTATACGCCTCTCATTTTCTTGTTTCATTAATACAAAACGTCAAGGATTCTACAGATCCTCTTCACTTGTCTTGAGATGGTGTAACTGCTGAAATTTTGCCATTAAATCAAATGTTTATCTACTACCTGTTATCTTTTCTTTACAGAGATTAGTCTTTGTAATAATTCTTGGTGCTACTGAATATGGGCATAAGTGATGCAGAATTTTAGAGTGGACCATGTTAAGCACCAATGTTGTCAACAGTTATTATTAGTAGTGCCCAAGTGTTTCAGACACCCATGTTGCAATGTTATGGATTAAGAAATCTTTTTGAAAAGCTGCAAATAATTTTTTTAATCCTTTTTTTGTTGTGCCTCCCTTCCCCCTCTCCTTGCCTGCCCTCCCCCCGCGCCCCCAGCACCCAAGAGTTGCTTTACAGAGTGGAAAATATTACACAAAAGGGGTATTTTTAAGTTAAATCTTTTTTTGACCGCAGAACTTTCCTTTTTTTTAAAAAATCTTTTTTTTTCCCTGGAATGTAAAAACTAGTTCTGTTGGGATATGGGGAAAAGGCAGATGGCAACAAACATACAGTGTCAGGTTTGGTTGCTTCAATGCTATTGCAATATAGTTACTACAGATTACATAAAAATGGTTTATTTTATTAGCTTCCAAATAATGTATATATAGATTTGTTAATGGCTTACAGGTCAAGCTTACTCTCTTTGCTTTTTAAGAAATAGTTATAGGCATGTTGTATTTGCCTTGTGTAAATTATAAAAGGCTATTTATTAAGTTTTCTGATAACTAATCTATTTATTAACCTGTATTGTTTTAAAATAAATGATTTATTTCTAGCTCAACACCTGTTTTGTGACTCCTCTTTATCACACAAGGGAAGAAAATATTTCCCACACACCTAGCTCTTGTACAACCTAATCTTAATTCCAAAGTCCATTACCCTTTAATAAAATAGCAGCCTTGATTTTTCTGAGCAGCAGATTCTTTCATGTAAACAGATCAGTTGCCACACAAAGGGCTCAGTTGTCGCATAGTGATGGCTGTAGTCAGTGTCTTCATTGCACTGAATTTTCTCACAGGTGAAATGAGCATTTCTCTCACAGCAATGTTTGTTGGCGCCTGAGTGACTTCAAACTGTGTCTTAAGCATCATCACATGCTCTGTTCATGCACTCTCTACACTGGCTAATTGCAAGAGCTTTTATTTCAAGATCTGCTACTCCACAGCTGGGTGCGCATTGAGCAGCAACAGCTGTAAGAAAGTCTGTGTCACCAGCCTGATTTACTGTCACAGGAGCTTCCTGCGGAAGTAATCACTTGGAAAATCACAGTGGCTGCCCATCTAATATCTTTCATCTGAATTTCTTAGCTCCTCATATCAGGTACTGACAAATACATAGCTTCCAGGCATGGTTTTGGGTTTGGTTTGGTTCTGATGAAAAACTTTTAGTCTTTGCACTTGTGTTTCAGACTACGCATCAGTATTACTGCTGGTCAAAATTAGAAGTTATTTTTACGCAAGGAAATCAGCTCCTCTCCAGTATAAATTGGTGCATGCAGTGGAAAAGATTGACGTGGATTCTTGACTAGGTTCATCATTGCAATTTTATTTTTAAAGGTGTCGATGATATTAATGCAACGTACAAAGATAGACCAGAAAATGAGAGAGGCTTTCCTTTCTACATGCAGCATCTCTGTTCTTTAAGTAAACAGGATAAGGAATATGTATTTCGAGAACATGTATTTAGCAGGAAAATTCAACCCAGGTCTTTTCTTATGCACCTCCAGAGTTTGGCCTCTAAGCATTGTGGTAAAAGCCAATATGCCATTTACACTGTTATCCTTGGATGGATTATAACCAGTCCTGAACATATGTATCTCACACATTTAATAGGAAGAATGTTAAACACCAAAGTCTGATAGTGTCCCATTGATTTTTCTGAGTTTATTTCTAAGAGCTTAAGTCTTGAGCAGTGTCCCTTGTACATGACAGTGCAATTGTACGAGTAGACAGACAGGCACATCTTCCTTGTTCTGCTCAGCTGCCTTTGTTCAACACAGCAAGGATGTGGCCACCAGAGACCCTTTTACAGCTGCCTGGTTCCCTAATCAATTTTCTGCCAGGTAGAGACCTCACTGGATTCACCCCTGTGGAAGGATGCTTTAAAACTCTGCCAGCTGGTGCCATTCTGCCCAGGGACAGTGTAGCACAGAGTGGCTCTGGGGAGCTGGCTCATGGTGGCTTTCATTGTAGTCCCTTCACTGTGGGTATGCCAGACTACCTGCTAATCTAGTAATGTTTCCTGAATTTGGTTGGGTGGTATTTTTGCTCTTTGTCCTTTTAAACCTTATGTTTATACACAAAGTAGATAGTAAGTCCTGAAAAACTGGTCCATAGCCTTGCAAAAGTACCTACGGTAGCCAACCTCTCATGTGAAATTCATTGAGTGCAAAGATGGCTTGTGGTGCCGAGTTACCCCTACAAGAATGGGTTAGGTTAGACAGATTCCCACCCTTCTGATGGCTGGGAGCTGCAGATACTTCACAATCATGCCTGAAATACCATATCTCTGAATAAATTATTCAGAGATGCTTTGAGTATTTTCTGTTACTGAGCAGAACACCTGGCTTTGAAGTAAAGATACGGGCTGAATCGAGAGCACTTCCAAAATGTCATATTTTGTGTGAATAGATGTTAGGCGGAACTAGCAGATGAAGAAACATGAGGAAGAGGATTAACAGATAATGCCTGAGGTTCCACAAAGAGCATGTAGTGCTTAAAGGTATCAAATTACTTTCATGTGTTGATTCCCTTCATTATCGTTTTGGGTTGGTCGAGAGGTGTTTTTGAAAGGGGGCGAGTAGAAGGAGATGAGAGTAAGAGGAGAAGACATTGTCAGATATTGTCGCTGTTTAACTCAGGAATATTTGTAGATATTTTTCCAAAATTTTACATGATCATAAGCTCATTAATTTCTTTAGCTCCTTTAAACTGTCTTGGGTGTTGGTACCTACATGCTTCCATTTATACTGCCCTGTTTTAGGTCATATATTTGTCATGTTTGGGGTTTTTTTTATTCCATATGAGGAATCCCTTTCCCCAGCTGTTGAACTTCTTCAAAGAGTTCACAATTTTGGTATCTTGTAATTTTTGGTATATGCATAATTACATAGGTAATAACTGCATACTGTTTAGTGTGGGTTTTTACATATATATACATACATATATATATAAAACCCTACTTTTTTGCAGAAATGCAAGGTTCACATCTTGAATACTAGACTAGTTTTAAGCTGGAGAATGGAATGATGCCTTAGGGAATAAAATAGGCCTAAAATTAATCCATATGGTTTGAGTGGCCTAGAAATAGTAGGAATTATGTGGCAGTGTGAAGGACTGTCTTAGAATCATAAAATTATTGGGGCTGGAAGGGACCTAAAAGATCATCTAGTCCCAACCCCCTCCTGTGGGTAGGGACACCTTCCACTAGATCTGGTTGCTCAATGACCTGGATGAAGGCATTGAGTCCTCCCTTAGCAAGGTTGCAGATGACACCAAGCTGGGTGGAAGTGTGGATCTGCTGGAGGGTCGGGAGGCTGCAAAGGGACCTGAACAGGCTGGACTGCTGGGCTGAGACCAACGGCATGAGGTTTAACAAGGCCAAATGCCGGGTCCTGCACTTGGGGCACAACAACCCTAAGCAGAGGTACAAACTAGGAGAAACCTGGCTGGAAAGCTGCCAGGAGGAGAAGGACCTGGGGGTGTTGGTTGACAACCGACTGAACATGAGCCAGCAGTGTGCCCAGGTGGCCAAGAAGGCCAATGGCATCTTGGCTTGTATCAGGAACGGCGTGACCAGCAGGTCCAGGGAGGTTATTCTCCCTCTGTACTCGGCACTGGTGAGACCGCACCTCGAGTCCTGTGTTCAGTTCTGGGCCCCTCACCACAAGAAGGATGTTGAGGCTCTGGAGCAAGTCCAGAGAAGGGCAACAAAGCTAGTGAAGGGGCTGGAGAACAAATCTTATGAGGAGCGGCTGAGAGAGCTGGGGTTGTTCAACCTGGAGAAGAGGAGGCTGAGGGGAGACCTTATTACTCTCTACAACTACCTGAAAGAAGGTTGTGGAGAGGAGGGAGCTGGCCTCTTCTCCCAAGTGACAGGGGACAGGACAAGAGGGAATGGCCTCAAGCTCCGCCAGGGGAGATTTAGGCTTGAGATTAGGAAAAAGTTCTTCACGGAGAGGGTGGTTGGGCATTGGAATGGTCTGCCAAGGGAGGTGGTTGAGTCACTGTCCCTGGAGGTGTTTAAGGTTAGGGTAGACGACGTGCTTAGGAGCATGATTTAGGGATTGGTGGGAATGTTTGGACTCGACGATCCAGTGGGTCTCTTCCAACCTGGTCATTCTGTGATTCTGTGAAAGCCTCATCCCACCTGGTCTTGACCACCTCCAGAGGCAAGGCATCCATAACTTCTCTGAGCATCCTTCTTCAGTGCCTCATCGTCCTCACAGAAAAAAAAAAAAAAATCTTCCTAATGTAAATCTTCCCTCTTTCAGCTTAAAACCGCTCCCCCTAATCCTAGCACTGCACTCCTTGATAAAAAGAGGCCTCCCCTGCTTTCCTGTAGGTCCCCTATAAGTATTGGAAGGCTGCTGTAAGGTCTCCCCAGAGCCTTCTCTTCTCTAGGCTGACCGACAACAACTCTCAGCCTGTCCTCACAGCAGAGGTGCTCCAGCCCCCTGATCATCTTTGTGGGCCTCCTCTGGACATGCTTTAACAGGTCTATGTCCTTCCTGTGCTGAGGACCCCAGAACTGAACACAGTTCTCCAGGTGAGGTCTCATGAGAGCAGAGTAGAGGGGCAGAATCACCTCCCTCGACCTGCTGGTTGCATTCCTTTTGATGCAGCCCAGGATACGGTTGGCTTTCTGGGCCTTAAGCAAGGGTGAAAGTAGATTAATTAACCATGCAATTTGCTCAACCCCATTAAACGTCTCTTTCCTTTATTGTGAGTTTTGTGTCAGTCTGTCTTTTTTTGTAAGAATGTAAAAAAATGGGTGCATTATGGTACTTTCCCTGAAGATTTGTCTCCAGCGCTAACATCTCTTTAGCTACACACCTGGCCTGGAAGAAACCTCCTATTTCAAACTCTACTTGTTTGTGACAGCACCTGGCATGCAGACCCTATTGCAGAGCTGGAGATGTGACAAAGTAAGTTGCAGTTCATAAAACAGCCAACCCTTCCAGGTCACGCTGCTATTACAAAGCAATTTTGTCTCAATTCTAGGGCAATGGTGAAGTTTGGGTGTTACTTCAAAGAAAGGGTTGTAAAGCACTGGAAGAGCCTGCCCAGGGAAGCAGTGGAGTCACCATCTCTGGAGGTATTTAACAGACAGGTAGCCGTGGTGCTTAGGGACATGGAAAGGAGGGTGCTGGCCTCTTCTCCCAAGTGACAGGGGACAGGACAAGAGGAAATGGCCCCAAGCTCCAGCAGGGGAGGTTTAGGTTGATCATTAGGAAAAGGTTTTTCATGGAAAGGGTCATTGGGCATCAGCAGAGGCTGCCCTGGGAGGTAGTTGAGTCACCTTCCCTGGAGGTGTTTAAGGCACGGGTGGACGAGGTGCTGAGGGGCAGGGTTTAGTGATTGATGGGAACGGTTGGGCTCGATGATCCTGTGGGTCTCTTCCAACCTGGTGATTCTATGGTTTCGTCGTGGACTTGGAAGTGTCAGGTTTACAGTTGGACTCGATGTTCTTAAAGGTCTTTTCCAACCTAAACAATTCTGTGATTCTGAGTGCCTGGGCAAGATGTCGGGATGAACCAGGCATGGCTGCAGCGAAACAGCATTGCTGCGAGATGATGTGTGGTACCCGTTAAAGGGCATTTTAAAACCCAAAGTCAACACTGGGCAAGGCAGAACTGTTCCTGCGGTGATACCAAAAATGCTGGTAAATAAGCAAATAAAGTCTCTAAGACTCATTTTGGAGTTTTAGAAAGCAAGCGTCCCTTAATCATGCCTGGGCAGCATGTGGGAGCGATTTCCATCGACTATGCAGCAAGACAAGAGCTGGGACAGAACGATTTCCCACTTAAATGCATAAGGATAAATTTTCCCAGAAATCTTGTGCGTATTCTCTTACTTCCCGAGGTGCAATTTTAACGTTATTATGAACTACACAACAACCAAAGCCCTTGCAAATTTGGAGCTGGCTCCAGCTCTGCCTGATCTCGCGTTTGAGAGAGGGAAAGGCTGCAATCAATGGTGATGGCAGGAGACACATCAACACAGATCAGGCAGGGAAGAACGCTGCTTGAAAGAAAACACGCTGTCACAGAGGCATTCTGACTGACTTTCAAATAAAATTACAATTGCTTAGATGAAAGTTAACTCTGCTTCAGCCTAAATCAAAAATACTCTCCTTCTCCCATCACGGCCACGGCCCCTGCGAGCTGCGGTGCCCGGACCGGCCGCCAGGGGGCGCAGGGGGAGGGAGCGGGGGGCGCCCACGGGTTCCCGGGGAGTGGGAGGGGCCTACGGGGCGGCCCACGTGACCCGAGGCGGGCGCTCGGCCCCGCCCCTTCCGGCGGGCGCTGCTGGAATCGCTGGGGAGGGAGGAGGAGCGGGTGGGGGGCGGTCGGAGCCCGGACACCGCCTGCCCGCGATTCCCGCCGAGCTCCGCTGCCGGATTCCTCTCTCGTCCGTCTTCTTCCCCTCATGGCGGTGGAGCGCCCCTCCCACTGCCCGCTCCGGCCCCCCCCTCCTCCTCCTCTTTGTGCTGGCGCGGCGGCGGCAGCGGCAGCGGCGGCTACGGGGCCCCTCCCCGGGGGGATGTGACCGCAGGTAACGGGCGAGCGGCGGAGGGGGCGGGGCTTTGCGCGGGGGCGTGGTCTCTGGTTTGGAGGCGGGGCCTGAGGGTGGAGTCGAGGGGTGCGATCGGAGGCGTGGTCTGCGGGGCCTGCGGGTGGAGCCAGGGCTCGTGATAGGGGCGTGGAATGTGCTTGGGGGCGTTATTTGTGTTTGGGGCGGGGCCTGTGGGCGCAGCCGGGAGCTTGCCATAGGGGCGTGGTCTTTGGGGAGGGGCCAGCGGGAGGAGCTGGGGAAAGGTTTTGGTTGGGGCGTGGCTTGTGGTTGAGGGCGTGGTCTGCGAGTGCAGCCCGGCCTTGCGATTGGGGCAAGACTGGTTGAGGGTGGAGCCAGCGCCTGGGGGCGGGGCCTGTGATGGGGCGGGGCCTGCGGGCAGATCTGGTGTCACGATTTGGGCGTGGTTTGCAATCGGGGCAGGGCTTGAGGATGGCGGCAGGGCTTGTGATTGGACTTCAGTGAAGCCTTTGACAGTTTCTCACAGCATTCTGCTACGGAAACTGTCAGCCTCTGGCCTGGACAGGCTCACACTCTCCTGGGTGGAAAACTGGTTGGGAGGCCGGGTTCAGAGGGTGGTGATAAGTGGGGTTAAATCCAGCTGGAAGCCAGTTACAAGTGGGGTTCCCCAGGGCTCAGTGCTGGGTCCAGCCCTGTTCAATATCTTTTATCAATGACCTGGATGAAGGCATTGAGTGGTCCCTTAGTAAATTTGCTAAGCCAAGTGGAAGTTTGGATCTGCTGGAGGGTCGGGAGGCTCTGCAAAGGGATCTAAACAGGCTGGACCACTGGGCAGAGGCCAGTGGCATGAGGTTTAACAAGGCCAAATGCCAGGTCCTGCATTTGGGGCACAACAACCCTGTGCAGCTACAGACTAGGAGAAGTCTGTCTAGAAAGCTGCCTGGAGGAGAGGGACCTGGGGGTGCTGGTTGACAGCCGACTGAACATGAGCCAGCAGTGTGCCCAGGTGGCCAAGAAGGCCAATGGCATCTTGGCTTGCATCAGAAACGGCGTAACCAGCAGGTCCAGGGAGGTTATTCTCCCTCTGTACTCGGCACTGGTGAGACCGCACCTCGAGTACTGTGTTCAGTTCTGGGCCCCTCACCACAAGAAGGATGTTGAGGCTCTGGAGCGAGTCCAGAGAAGAGCAACAAAGCTGGTGAAGGGGCTGGAGAACAAGTCTTAGGAGGAACGGCTGAGAGAGCTGGGGTTGTTTAGCCTGGAGAAGAGGAGGCTGAGGAGAGACCTCATTGCTCTCTACAACTACCTGAAAGGAGGTTGTAGAGAGGAGGGAGCTGGCCTCTTCTCCCAAGTGACAGGGGACAGGACGAGAGGAAATGGCCTCAAGCTCCGCCAGGGGAGATTTAGGCTGAACATTAGGAAAAAAATTTTCATGGAAAGGGTCATTGGGCACTGGAACAGGCTGCCCAGGGAGGTGGTTGATTCACCTTCCCTGGAGGTGTTTAAGGGACAAGTGGATGAGGTGCTGAGGGTTTAGTGTTTGATAGGAATGGTTGGATCCAGTGGGTCTCTTCCAACCTGGTGATTCTAAGAGTCTATGGACGTGGCTTGCGGTTGGGGCGGGGCCTGGGCGTGGGGGCGGGGGCTTGAGCGTGGGGGCGGGGCCTGAGCGTGGGGGCGGGGCCCGCGCGTGCCTTGCCCCGCGCCCCCGGGCTCCGGCCCCGCCCCTCGGCCCAGGCTGCTCCGTCCCGCCCCGGTGCAGGGCAGCTGCCTTCCCCCGGCCCCGCGCCGCTTCCACCCGAGCCGCGCAGGGTGCGTGACTAAGGGGTCAGGGCGAGCCGTGGGACTTGGCCTCGAAGGAGAGCTTCGCCATGGTACTGATGTTCGGGTTCATATCCGTAATTCACAAATTCTTAAAACAGGTAAGCTGTTATGGCAGAAGAAGTTTTAATATTATAAAGTGGGGTATTTTTGATTTAAGCTGAAGTTAAGTTTCATCAAAGTTACTGTATTTTTGAAAGTTAGACAACTCTGCTAGCATGTTTTCTTTCAGGCAGTGTTTTTTCTGGACACTGTTCATTCCTTGGAGACGATAACATCTTGTGTTCAATATGATCTGTGCTGAACACATGTTTTTTCTTGTGTGATCCCCTCTGTTTGCAGCCTTTCCCCATCTCAAAAACAAAGTAAGGCAGAGCTGGCTCCAGAGCTCCAAATTAGCAAGAAGTTTGACTTTTATGAAGTTCATAATAACATTAAAATTAGAATGCATGAGATTTCAGGGAACATTTATCCATATGCGTGAAAGCGAGGAATGCATTCTGTCCCCAGCTCTTGTCTCACTGCACAAGATTGATGGAGATCACTCCATGTTGCCCAGGCCTGATTAAAGGGGCCTTGCTTGCTAAAACTCCAAAATAAGCCTTAGACAGTTTGTTTGCTGGTATTTTTGGTATCAGTTAGTGAAATGTGAATCAAAATATGATACCTCGATTTTACCAGTTAAAAGGCAAATGATAAGGGCTAAAATTTAGTATGAGATTTTAAGAGGAATAAGTCATATTGTTCAGGACATGCATCTAGCAGTTGTGAATCCGTATATTCTTCTAACAGTTTTCTCAAGGTGTAAAACTTGCTGTGGCTCTGGACGTCAAGATCAAAAATTGAAATCTCCATATTTGTTAAGCTTTCTAGCTGGGCACGATTGGCAAGTGACAGGATGCTGGTTGTGCCAGAGATGTTGCGCTTAGTAATGGAGCGTGTATGGTGTTAATGAGGGAGCTAAACCAGTCTGCCTTCAGTTTTGCTCAGAGTTGAGTTTAGCTTAGGTTGAGGGTAGTGCAGGTTGGTCCTAGATCAGTTTCAGTGCTTTAGTTTGAAGTGGAGAGAAAATCATTTGAACTTTGCACCATGTTTCAGAATGACAATTAGTGTTCATTCTTACACTGTGAAGAGAGGCTGAGTCTGACTCCTCAGTCCTCGACTTTTTTCTCATCTTTTTTTTTTTTGCCAGTCAGCTTTCTCCATTTTCTGCCAATATCTTTAACATTATAAATTAAGATATAATAAACGTAATTATTGTGCCTCTTTCTGAGTACTTTCAATGTGCCTTATTGTATACGTTTAGGTTATTTTGCCCTGAAAGGTAACAAGTTGCTTGGTAAAAGTAATTGGATTAAGTTTTCATCAGTATAATTGTATTTAGAATTCACTGTCATGCTAGTTCTGTTTTCCTTTGACTATTAATTCTCAGGAGAAAATCTGACAAAAAGAAAGCAGGATATAACATTATCAGTCACATCAAAAGGGAGACAGTGACTAATGTCTAGATTTGACTTTAACCTATTGAGTTATCTTAAAATGGAACTGCCAGTCTTAAGTACGAAAGCTGAACCTGGGCTGGTGACTCATCCTACTGAGAGTGGAGCTAATATACCAGGTACAGCGAATATGAAGCAAGTCATGTCATTTACTCTTTTCTTGAGTCTATTTTGATAGATTTCTAGGAAATGGTCAATATACTATCAGCTATAAAACACAATCTGTAGTTCATGTTCAGTTAATGAATAGCACTCTTGTAACAGGGATGCATTTTAGTTTTATGTGGAAATGCTGTAATTGAAGTTCATTCTTTTCACAGAAGAGATCAACTACAAGTAACAAATGCAAAAGACAAGATATACAGAAACTTTTAGTGTGGCGTTTTTCTTGTTTTCTCTCAGTTTCTTGAAATCAAATGCTTGTTGCTTTTGCATTAGAAATCTGCCATAAAGGATCATTCCCCTCACAGTTTAACTAAAACTTTTAAAACGGGCAGCTTTAGAACTGTTAACATATATATTGCTTTCTGAGCACTTGTGTTTCTAATGTTGTTACACAAGTGCATATGGAACACATTATCTTTATAAACAATTTCTTTCCACCTTGCTTATGTGATATGTAAATAATTATGTTTACAAATTTGCAAACTCATTTAACTTTGACAACTTGGAAAACTATACCTGTTTTGGGATAGACTCAGAATTCAAAACTAAAGGTACTCTTTCCTTAATATGTTTTGAATCTTTGGGTACTATACACCTGCATCTTGGCCTAAAGATGCATGTGTCTAATTTTCAAACCAGTAGCTCTTCTGTCTTAAAGCTGTGTTACAGCTGTCCTTTCAGTGTTCTCTCTATATCTGTGTTTCAAAATATGTTCCTGAATGGACAGCACATAACTGAGGAAGACTTGTTTTAAAGTGTTAGTTGTATACTGGGTATCTCAGTAATCTTATCAAGAATATTTCTGTTCATTCTCCCTGCCACCCCAGATTTCTCTATATAAACATCCTTTGAAAATTCACCATAGGAAAGCCAAACCAAACTTTATAGTGGTTTGTGTAGTAGAAGTGCCTTAGCACGTACATTACAGAATGAAACTGAAAGGACTAGGGTAGTATTTTAGTTCAACTTTACATGCTGCCTTCTAAAGCATAGCTTGGATTGCAAGTTAGTTTCTTTGATAAGTGAAGTGAAAAGCAAAGGGATGAAGTAACTGTAACGCTTCAGGTGAGACATACCTAAGGAAGATCACATTTAAAATCGCACTGCTTTGTTATTCAAATGTTTTTAAAACAAAAATTCTCTCCCTTTTTAAAGCATAGATGAGACAATGTACAATCTTTTGTGTCATGAGTGAAAATGAGATTAATTTGATATGATGGACGTCATTTTTTTTAGTTGAATCCTTTAAATGCCAATTAATGTTATTTTTAACTTATATTTTAGAAACCTAACACTGAAGTATTTAAGAAGTGAATGCCTCTGGATTTTGGAACAAAATTGGTATGTATAATGAGCCTTCAAAAGGCTCATCACAGAACATTTGCATTTATGTTCTTAGGGAGTGTTTCTGATTCCTGTGGTTCTCTGCCTGTGGAAAGGAAGAAGAGACACATAATAGTCAATGTGATACGTAACAGTCAATGTGTATTTGTTGAAAGCGATTTGTTTATTCAACACCTTTCTCTTGCATGAAATGCTTTATGGCTAGGAGAGCATTAAGTAAGTACACCATTTCAGCGTTAGGAACGTAAAAATTCTCGTGTAGCTCTTGTAAATAAGCAGAACTGAAAACAAGATACCACAGAACAGTTCAAAAGATGCCAAATGGTTGTATCTGCAGTAACTATTGCTAATGTTTTTTCATAACAAATCTCTATTTAAAAATACTTCCATGTGAGTCATACCTTGTGCTGTTTAATCTTGATCTGGCTGGAAGGACAAGGAAATAATTGATGGCATTGAGCAGGGAAGGGTGTGTAAACTCAGATGAATATTTTCAGGAAACATTTCTGAAACAGAGATGCCTTTCATAGGAGTGGATAAAAGTTATTACACCCAAGGAGAAATAATTTGCTATACAAATACAGTTTATAAGACAGTAATTTTATAGAAAATAATTTAGAGGTTATCATAGAATCATAGAATGGTTTGAGTTGGAAGGGACCTTAAAGATCATCCAGTCCTGCCGTGGACAGGGACGCGTCCCTCTGGACCAGGCTACTCAAGGCCCCATCCGGCCTGGCCTTGAACGCTCCCAGGGAAGGGTCAACCACAGCTTCCCTGGGCAACCTGTTCCTCTGTCTCACCACCCTCATTGTGAAGAATTATCTTAATCATCAGTTGAAGATGAATCCAACAGTAGATGACTGCTCCAGAAGGACTAAGGAAACAACCCATTCTGGGTTATATGAAAAGAAGTATAGTCTTCCACTGTGCAATGGAAGTAATAGGAACTTGGCTGAGTTGCGCTTCATAAAATAAGTGGGTTATTGGGAAACAGCCTAGAGGATGGCACAGCAGGAAGCACTAAGCACCTGACTTGTAGAGTAACATTAAAATGTGGATGCAAAGATAATGGTAGTCTTTTCCAAGTCCACAATAGACAAACATAATGGACTTCGGTAGTGGAAGTGAAGATCATTAGATAATGAGAGTTCCTAATGGTGTCAAAGCATGGCTGCAGTATTTGTGAAGTTTCCCTTGTCAGTATTTCTTTGGAGAAGCCTGACTGAATTGTGTGTAATGAGGAGGGGTAGTGAATAATGCTGTACATGGCAAAAGGTTGAAGTAAATGGCCTGTTAAGGTCCTCTTTAGCTTAGTGACATCATCCTGTTTACAGTTAAGAAGATCAGGTTTTAGATGAGAAAAATGTGAATTTCAGCATTTAAATATTTTAGGATATATTTAGATTACTTCTAGGAGAAAAGACTGTCTACTGAACTCTTGAGGGCTGGTGGCCATGTAGGCAAAGTTGGAGCAATCCGTTATGTTTACTTTTATTGCTTCCATTCAATGTGCAACTTGTGGAAGTGATACTAATTTTCTTTGGCTGATTACTTCCTCATACTTACGCCTATCTGCTTTTAAATGTAAAATGGTTTGTCATCTCATGGCACCACTTCTAGTGTTTCTGAATATTTAGACAGCTTACTTGTTACAGTAAACATCTTTTGAGTGCTCTGTGTGTGCTGCTTTGGGGTGAAAAGGACTTTTGAGCTAAGAGACAAAGAAGTGTTTCCTGATGTTCTAGCCCAGAGAGTCTGTATCTTGTCAGCATTTGTGATGCTTCTTGGTTACATCTTAAGAATAAGCAAACAAACTGTGGCTAATCTGGACTTGCTTACATCCCATAGTTTTTTCCAAAAGCTTTTTCTCCATCTCTCCCTCTCTGATAACCTTCAAACTTAGTATATGTTCCCTGTGTTGTCTGTCATTGTACTGTTGCATGCTAAGAGTTATGACACGTAAAAGGAGATGATCCACAGAGAGTTCACATATGGGTAGTTCTTCCAGGCATTGTAGCAGTTGTAGCTTCTGTGGATAGGAAAGTCTTATCCCCTGATTACAACTCTGAAATCAAAACAGTAAACTAGGATTCCTCCATGAACCTGCTGGTCTTGGATGTCTGTGTTAAAATCGTCTGTGAACTTGATTAAAGACCCTTGGCAGAACTACACCAAATACAAATAAAACCCCTGACAGCTTTGTTTAACTCTTCAGTTTTCTGGCTTCTCTTATGTTTATAACTTAGCAGTGGCCCCACAAAACACAGAAATATCTGATGCAGCCAGTGAGTTGACTTGTTCTGGTCTGTCTCCCACACTAATGATTTGTCTTCTTTGGGTTTGTTTGTTAAGTGATTTTGATGTGAGAATCTGCTTAAGTTTTATCTTAAAAGTTGCTTAAAATGAAAGCAGACCCTTGCAGTTTATATACTTACATTTTCTCTACAAAATATTAAAAATTACTATGCAAAGATTAAGGGAAGAGGATTTGAGAGTTTTGAACTGTGGATCTTGTATCATTTGGAATAGTGCTATGTTCAGTGCTTATTAAATAAGACTGTTTTCGTGTACTTTTTCACACCCTAATCAGATGCAAGTAAGAGGTTCTTTGTTTAGGCTTAATGTTAATTCTCTTATAGCTTTGTGCTAGGTTTTTCCTAGGGATATAGCACATTAATCGAAATTGGAAGCAACAATGTACAGGGAAAGGTAGTTTTGGAAGAAAATGGGTTTTGAAGAAACAGATGTAGGAATTGGAACTGTGAACTGGCATGGCAGACTGGGATATGATTTTTGTTTAGTCCTGGATGCCCAATGGGTGCATCCATCTCTGGCTGGGCATGAAAGAGCATGCTTTATGTTGCACTGCCTTGACACCAACATTGTACTTCTGCCTGCGGAAGCTGCTGCTGTATCTCAGCATTAAAGCTGTTGAATTCAGATCCCAGTGAGCACTGAAATGGAAATATTTTATTCCATCCTCTTCTTTACTTCCCTTTACTTTTAAATCAAAAGCTTGTTAATGCAACCTATGTCATATACCAAGCTTCGGAGTATTGGAAAAAAATTACTTAGGGAATTAAATGCTAGTCTTTGCAGATCTGTGTTTGGTGTTACTGGAAAAAAAATTGTTTTATCTATAGGCGTTTTCTTCCTTTAGAACAGTTCTCTATACTGTCATAACTATCAGTTGTCTTGAAATCAAAGCCTAAAACTAGTTTTGATTTCCTTCATACTATAGAGAGGTTAACCACCTTGAAAGTACCTTGAGCTTTTTTTTTTCTTCAGTTTAGATTTATTTATATAGTTATATATGAATTCAAGATTCGTATGTTAGGTGGAAGCCAGGATATCCTTATTGCAGCTTATAACAGGAGAAAAGATGCACTGAAATAAATCTTCTTGTTAAGCTGGAGGTTGAATATGTAAAATCTGGATTTCTAGCCTAAAAATTGCTGCCTTTTGCTAAGCTGTTGTTGGAGGTCTTGCCTAACTGAATCTAGAGTCTTAGCAGGGTAGGTTAAGGCATCTAAACTATAAACTCTTAAAAGTTACTGTAACTAAGCTGGAAGGATGCTTCATACAGGTATAGGAAATTCTTTGCAAACTATAACAACAAACAAGATGCCTTATTTCTTGTTCCAGACTTCCCTGCTTGATAGAGGCTAAGTGCATGTGCATACATCTCAAGCTTATTTGTGTTAGGGAAATTAATATATGACTAAGCACCCATTCTAATCTTCTCTTTTATTTTTCTAGTGAGTTTATATGGAAGAAATGCTGTGGCTGTTCTCAATCTCTTGTACAAACTGACTTCAATGTAAGTATTATTGGTAACATACTGCACCAGACATGTATCTGTGCACTCAATGGAAAGAAAAATAAGGAAAACTTCAAGTTGTGTGATTTAATTTTTTTCAAAGAGCTTCTGTCTGCTTGGGTTTCAGTTTTATGTGCCAGATCAGAAGTCTTTCCTTCTGGGTGTTTTTAGTCACCCATCTGTGGTTCAAGCTTCAAAGATTGCTTCAAAGATTGCCTTCTTTTTTTTTCCGAACACTCATATCAGGAACCATTCACATGAGAACCGGTCACATGAACTCTTGGGGATTTTCCTACACAGTGTGTATTTCTACCAGTTTAATTCTGATGTGTTTGATCTGTGCAGGTTTCAGTGTTGCATCATCTTGTGTTGAGTAACAGAAGTTCTGCTGTTCATTGATCGATGTGAACAGTCTTTAGTAGTTTACGAGATGAGCGAAACTCGTGGGAGATACGACTTCTGTATTGGTCTGGTGTTGGCTATGAGTTCCAGCATCTTCATTGGAGGAAGTTTCATCCTGAAGAAGAAAGGCCTTCTCCGGTTAGCTAGGAAAGGCTCCATGAGAGCAGGTAGATATATGCTTGAGAAACTTGCTGACATTTCTGTTTTGCTGTTTAACAGAAGATTACTAAACATGTGATCTTGTTTTGACTTTTGTTTGCTACAGCAAACCTACAGCATGTAGCTGATATGTTCTTTCTCTGGTGTCAGAGACACCTAATTGTGTGATACATCCTATTTAATTCACATGTAATGCCCTCTAGGGACATTTGTTGAACGATTCCTTTGCATGTCAATTAAATCTGAATTGTACTTGCTAATTCAACTTGGAACCAACACTCTTAACTGCATCTATGCTCCTGAATGAGTGAATTTAGGAGAATGTTAACTGTGTTCGAGTGTCAGGAGATTGTTTTAGAAAACTCTAAATCACATGTGATTAGCACTTGTAACAAACATTGTCCCTCAGGGGTTCATACTGGAACCAGTGCAATTTAGTATCTTCATCAGCGACTTAGTGGGATCGAGCGCATCCTCAGCAAGTTTGCAGATGACACCAAGCTGAGTGGGGCAGGTGATATGCTGGAGGAAAGAGATGCCATGCAGAGGGACCTGGATGGGCTTGAGGAGTGGACCCATGTGAACTTGATGAAGTTCAACAAGGCCAAGTGCATGGTTTTGCACCTGAATGGGAACAATCCCCAATATTATATAGACTAGGGGATGAATGGATTTGAGAGCAGCTCTGCAGAAAGGGACTCGGGGGTACTGTTGGACAAAATGTGGGATGTGAGCCAGTAACTGTGCCCCCACAAAGCCAACTGTATCCTGGGCTGCATAAAAAGCAGCTTGGCCAGCAGGTTAATGGAAGCGATTCTGCCCCCTTTATTCTGCTTTGGTGAAAAACCTCACCTGCAGTTCTGCATCCAGCTCTGGAGCCCTTAACGCAGGAAAGACATGGACCTGTTGGAGTGGGTGTGGATGAGTGCCGCAAAAATGATCAGAGGGATGGAACACCTCTACTGTGAGGACAGACAGAGGGTTGGAGTTGTTCAGAGTGGAGAAGAGAAGGCTCCAGGGAGACATTATTGCATCCTTTTGATAAGTAAAGGAGATTTATAAGAGGGAGAGAGCCTTCTTAGCAGGGCCAGTAGTGACCAGACAAGGGGCAGTAGTTTTAAACAGAAAGAGGAGAGATTTAGGTAGGGTGATTGCAGCATCCTGAGATGATTCAGAGGGTTGAATATAAATATTTTTAATTCAGTACCTGGCATCTCCGCTTCTAAAAGATGATTGATCTAAAGATACGTAAGTCGTGCTCCCTAGTTTGGAATGGGAAAGTGTTACAGCATTTCACATGCCTGTGGGTGTAATCAACAACGTAAGTCACATGTGATTTCCACAAAGTAGCGTTCTCGTGAGAGAAATGAAACTTTGCTTTTAACATCATTACAATGAGCTGGAAGAACTGTTTTTAAAGTTATGAAGATACAATCATCAATGCCTTTTGTAATACAAAAGAAATGAAATAACCATTTTTCCAAGTAGGCTGTGGGAGGCATATGCACATGAGAAATTTGAACACCTTATTTCAGCACCTCTGTAAAGCTGAGGTATCAAAAGATTGCCCATGTTTTTAAGGGCACTGGCTGCAAAAATTATTTTGATGATTTTGTAACGGGGCTTATTGCTTGTTGATGTATGTATTTTATGGAGGAGCAAACATTCTTTCAATTTTAGGTCAAGGTGGTCATGCATACCTTAAGGAGTGGCTGTGGTGGGCTGGACTTCTTTCCAGTAAGTATCAAATATAGAATCTGCTTTCTGTAATTTCATTAAATGACTCTGCCACAGGTAGCAGCAGTGGTCACAAAAAATTAGCAAGATGGAGGATTCTCCAATGTATGGTAACACACTCTGGTGATTTGATGGTACAACTCTAATGATTTTATTAAAAGAAATTGTGATGTGAGAGATGTTATATCAACTTTATTTTCTTTTTTGGGCAGTGGGGCTAGGCAGGCTTTGGGCTTCCTGTATCTTATCCTTAGCATGTGCATTCCGGTTTTAGCAGAGAAGTGCTTAGATATACAAGATTCTTACAGAGAAGTGTATTTTGGGATCATGTCTAGTTTCTGAAACTTTTTTTTTTTCCACTGATTAACCTCTGGACTTACTTGCCTTGTATCCTGCTGTTTCTCTGTGAAGAAGTTCCTAACTCAAGCTGGCAGGCTGCAACACAGGCACCAAAATAATACACCTTCTAATTTGACTGAATCAATTTTAATACCTGCTGTATTCCATAAGCCTGTTTTTAATTGTTTTTAAAATATAGTAATGAGAGGGTTGCGCTCTGCTAGTACTGATAGCTGAATGCTATAACTAGAAATATCTATAGATATGGAACTTCTGGAATGGGTCTAGAGGAGGGCCATGAAGATGATCAGGGGGCTGGAGCACAGCCCTTTGCTGGGAGGACAGGTCTTATTCAGCCTGGAGAAGAGAAGGCTCCAGGGGAGACCTTATAGTGACCTTCCAGTACCTGAAGGGGCTACAGGAAAGCTGGGAAGGGACTGTTTACAAGGGCATGGAGTGATAGGATGAGGGGGAATGGCTTTAAATTGGAAGTGGGAAGATTTAGACTAGACATTGGGAGGAAACTCTTCATGATGAGGGTGTTGAGGCACTGACACAGGTTGTCCACCGAAGCTGTGGCTGCCCCATCCCTGGAGGTGTTCAAGGCCAGGGTGGATGGGGCCTTGGGCAGCCTGACCTAGTGGGAAGTGTCTCTGCCCATTGCAGAGGGGTTGGAACTGGATGATCTTTAAGGTCCCTTCCAAACAAAACCATTATGCGATTCCATTCTATGATTCCATTCTTTCCATACTGCATGTTTGCGTCTGCCAGTGTGCTTGCACTGATTCACAGGGTTGTTACGTAAGAAAGCCTAACTTTTTTTTTTTTTCTTTTATTACTATTATTACTCTGCAGTGGGAGCTGGCGAAGTTGCAAACTTTGCTGCCTATGCTTTTGCACCAGCTACATTAGTGACTCCTTTAGGAGCTCTCAGTGTTCTTGTAAGGTAAGAAACACTAATATCAGTGTGATTTCCAAGACAGAAGTAAAATATTTTTTTTAAAAGTGTCACTGAATTATGCTGTAATAAATGTAGTTTCTTCTTAGGGATACATAAAATCTGCTTATAAACATCAGAAGTAACTTACAAGTTTCTGCAAATGTGAAGTGACTGTGCTAAAAGGGTTCTAGCAATGCATCTACACCTCTCTGTGAAAAGCTGTTACCTATGTTCTGCATTTCAAATGTGTTGTATACAAGAATAGTATTTTAATAGATTAAAATAGATTAGAGTTAAGATTTTAGCCTTTTAAAAATATTTTTACAAACTCTTAGATACAGAGCTTTTGGGAAGCATCATAAAAAAGGGGTTCTGGAGAAGGATGCCAAATATTAACAGGTGCTTTTATGCATAAGAAGTATCTTGATATAGAAAATCAACTATGTATCTCTTTCAAGTAAATACTCAATTATTCAATTTACCATAACTGACTTACGGACATTTAACAGTGTTCCTGCTCACCAAAGCGCACACTCCCTGTGCTAGTGACCTCTACAGCCAGAGCAACGTGTAAGCTGATGAGCAAATTCATGAGATATTACTAATTCCGTGTTTGCTGGTGCTTTCTTTTTTTTTTTTTTTCTTCTTAGTGCCATTCTATCATCCTTCTTTTTAAATGAAAAACTTAATCTACATGGAAAAATAGGGTGTTTGCTAAGTATACTGGGATCAACTGTGATGGTAATTCACGCTCCACAGGAGGAGGAAGTAGAAACATTAAATGAAATGTCCCACAAATTAGGTGATCCAGGTAAGAAAAACGCTGCATTTTTATGCATGCAGCCTGTTATTTTTTTATTACAGTCTCATCACTGATGCTTTCAGGTTCCAGGAAGATAGCCCATGTCTGCTTCATGTTGTCAAAGTGAAGCAGAGATCTGAATGCTGTGACATAATTTCATAGGTAGCTTTGCATGATGCCACTGAACTTGTCTGCCCTTGAGCCAAGTGTCTTGATGCAAACCACTGAGATTACAGTGTAAACAAATGCAGCAGCAAAGTTGGATAAAAACACCTTCTATAAATTTTAATGGAATCTAAGCCCAACTTTGAGCCATCCTTAAAATGAAAAGTAGGTTCTGTGGTAAGTGTCTGCTGAGAAGTGTAACCCTGGAGACGAGCTCTGCTTATGTGGAAGATGAGGCACTCACAAACACACACCTGCACAATACTCGATGTGGAAAGACAAATCCCATTGTAAACACAAGGAAACAGCCAGCACCGAGATTAAAATGTTGATCTGAAGGAATGACCCGATACTGGGAACCTGCCAATGAAGGCAGCAGCCTGACAAAGGGGATCTCCCTCAAAAGCATTCAGATGCAAGTCTCTGTCCACTGGCAACTACACCTTGGTGAATCTGTGTGTAAGGCAATTTAGCAATCAAATCCTGTAGTCTCCTTGCTGATGAACTGGTAAAGGCAATACAACATGTGTTTAATTCTTTGTTTTAGCTAACCCACTCTAAAATCATTTTCACTTTGATGTGGAAGAGTAGTGAGAAACATTCTGAACTCTTCAGTTAAAACTGAGCTGATTGCACTGTTAATGTGTGTTTTCTTGGTACTTTCGCTAGCGTACATAAATAACAACATTATTTCTTTTTTCCCCCCACCCACAGGTTTTGTGGTCTTCGCAACTCTTGTTGTCATTGTATCTTTAATTTTAATATTTGTGGTGGGACCTCGTCACGGACAGACCAACATTCTTGTGTACATAACAATTTGCTCTGTAATTGGAGCATTATCAGTCTCCTGCGTAAAAGGTTTGGGCATCGCCATAAAGGAACTTTTTGCAGGAAAACCAGTGCTGAAACATCCTTTGTTTTACATTCTGCTGCTAAGCCTTATTGTCTGTGTGAGCACGCAGATCAACTATTTAAACAGGGCTCTGGATATATTCAACACGTCGATAGTGACTCCGATCTATTACGTCATCTTTACGACATCCGTTTTAACTTGTTCTGCCATCCTTTTCAAGGAATGGCAGCACATGGCGGCTGATGACATTATTGGCACCTTCAGTGGCTTCCTGACTATAATCGTGGGGATCTTTTTGCTGCACGCCTTCAAAGATGTTAACTTCACCCTCGCCAACCTGCCCCTCTCCTTGCGGAAAGATGAGAGGGTGGCAAATGGGACTTTGCTGAGCACGTACGACTCTTTTAATCATGATGAAGAAAGCTCCCCCTGTCTAGGTGAAATCCAGTCCACAGAGAGTCTCTCAGCCAGGAAAAATGGAAGTCTGTCAGCCTTCTGAAAATAGCTACGCATTACTTAAGAAAAGAACGGTTCTGTAACTCTGGAATATTTTTTTCTGCTGTGAAATGTCTGAGCTTGTCTGGAAAACCATGTACTTTTTAACAGTATGTGTAGACAATCATTAATTTTTAAGTTGGATTAGTTTGGGTAAAGAACACTGAAAGGGTTTTTTTATTTGCCTTATTTTTACTTTAAAAAACGCTAAAATGACCTCAGACCACAGTTGGTTTTGTTGCTTAAGTTATGTGTAAATACTTTCATTCTTCTGTTTTAAGATGTATTGCACTAATGACAATTTAAGCAAAAATAAATTGCTTTATTTCTGCATTGGTGGTAACAAGATTGCAGTGAACCTGAATCCTTTATACTTTTGCCCTGGCTGAACACTGAGTGACTGTCAACAGACCCAAACAGAACTGCAGTAAGTATTACTGTCCCAGTTTGTAAAACGGGAAAGAGAAAGCTCCAACCGAGAGCCTAATCCTTTGAAAATACTGCCATATTGACTAAAGCTGTAACCTAAACTTGCAGGATTTGTGTCAATAAAACTCCACGCTTGCTCAATCAGAGCAACTGGCAACTGCAACAACGCGGGAGCGTCTCTGTTTGTCTAGGTGAGGCAGTAGGTCCGGCTGTGCCAGCTTATGAGAATTTGAGTCATTAGTACCAGCCAAAAAAGCTACTCCCTTTTCTGTAAAAGAGGTCAGGTTCTGCCTGTTTGCTGCACTGGCTCTGCAGAGCCGCTCTGGGCTTTTGCTGTTAAGAGCTTGAACTCACAGATTTGCGGTTTTGTTTGCAGCGACAGTTACTGGCTCTGACACTGTAGGGTTAACAAAGAGGGTAAAAATGGAACATAATGAGGTGGGAAGGTGGATGGTACTTTTTTTTTAAGTTCACAAAGGCAGAAAATAAAAATGAGCGATCTAATTTGTGTAACGACCTTTAGACTGTAGATGTGAAGCTTAGAAATTATTTGGTAGGGAGACAGCTAAGTACTGCTGTGACTTTACTGTTGTGCTTACTGTTAAAATTATCTAGTTTATTACCAGGACAAAACCAACCCAAACAGCTTCCCCGTGCAAGATTAACCGCTCCCTTCCTCTGGCATGATGTGTGTGCGGGAGGGGCCGAGCTGTCAAGCAAGAAGGTTTCTTAAATTCTAGTTAAAGAACGGGGTTTGAACTTCTACCTGATTTTAAGGGACATCATATCAGCACTGCTCAGTAATGGAAACGCAGCTCTCTAGCACTTATGCAACAGAGAGACCAGTAGCTGGGAGGGGCAGGAATAAAGTGAAACTGCTGAGGAGTCACTGAGCTCCCCCCTGCCACGCTTAGGACCAGCCTCACCAAAGCCCACGTTAGGGTTTCATACAGTGGAGGCTGTTGCCTGATGTTGTGATAGGCGCTGTTGTTCTCCACCCTTGCTGTTTTAGAGGCGAGAGGATTTGAAATGAAAATAGTTCTGCCTTTTTGTGCACCTTGCTGCACTTGTACCAGGTGAAGAGGTTTTAACTCCCTTAAAGTCTAATATCCTGTTGAAAATGAAAATAATAGTAAGTTACCTTTTGAAATGCACAACAAGCATTGCATAGGATTGAGGTCTGAATTCTTTTAAACCCACGTTCACTAAAGGGGGAAAAATAAAGTCTGTATTAATACTGGTAGTTGTAAAATGTTAGAGGCCAGCTCTTCTACTGGTGCCAGTTAACTGGTAAGAATTAGAATTTCTTTCCCCCCATGATTAATTAGTTTTAAATATTTCTTAAACTTAAACCCCAGGCTTTACTAATTAACCTTTTCTGCACCACAGCGCCAAGTCAAAGCCACAAGCTGTGTTGGGACTTACCCCTAATCCAATGATTATCTCAAATTAAGAAAGCTTTTCATTTCCTTAATTGAAGCCTGCAGTGTAGGGACATGTTTGCTTGGTTATGAGTCTTTTTTAAACGGTGCCGTTAAAAACTAAAAATAAATGTTTCTTAAAGACGACTTGCAAAAGAAATCCTGCAATGAGCCAGTGTAACAAAGCACAAGTGTTTCCTACTCATCTCCTACTCTTGTCTGCCCGATAGTGGGTGACCTTGTGTGCGCTCCCACTGTAACAGAGAACAGCACCAATGTCCTGGGAGACCCTCTGCTAGTGGAATGCTTATGGATCAGCAAATCTCTGTCCTTTGTTTTACTGAGGAATTTTATCACCTTTCTCGTTTCCTCAAAATCCAGTTCCCTGCCACCCCAGTACCTACCCTGTCATCACCTCCTGCAAACCTCTGCTCTCAGATGCTCATTTCTACCCAATTCCTGGGTTCAAGTCCATTGCTGTGATGAGTCCAAAAAGAGTTGAGCAGGAGAAAAGCCGTTGCCGTAACCTAATCTTGAACTAGTAACAGGGGGAAAAAAAATGGATTCTCAGAGGGATGTGTTCTTGGTTTCACACTAGGGGTTAGAAACAGTAACCAAATAACATCTCCAGAAATCTCTAGCCCTGGTAAAAATTATAATTTTGTCTGAACCAGCCACCATAACTCACGTTTGTTTTGGGCTGATCCTAGCAGACGACAACTGAAAAATCCTGTTGGGATCCCACAGTGAGCAAGCAGGAGTTAGGAGCTTTTGGCTGACCAGGCTGCTTTAAAATTAAAGTTTTACAGTTGCAAAGTTTTACAAACAATTTTACTGATGCGGTGTTGACATAATACAGGAACTGTAATTAAACAGAAACTTGTCATAAGTAGATCATGATTAACATCATTAGCTTATCTACTGGGGTAGATTACACTCGATCACTGTATTCAAGAGTCTTGTAAACAAGAACTGCTTATCACTTGTAAACATGTATTTTGGTACATGGGTATGTATCGCCAGCCAAAATATTAATTGTGTTAGGAGCTCTCATTAGGAAAAGTAAACAGCCTCCATTCTAATCAATTAAACTACTGATTAAAGATCAGAAGACTATCGGTCACGTCCATGTTAAAATTGACAGGTGCAGTTGGACTCGACGATCTCAAAGGTTTTGTCCATAGGATTCTATGATTCTGTGAAACAATCACCTTAATTAACCTTAATTTCCATAATTACTAATCTCAGATGTTTTGCAAAGAGGAAAAATAATCAACTGACTAGAAAAATTATTCACGAAGCACCAGCAGACTTGGTTGGTTGTCTTTTTTTTAATAAAGGCTAATTAAGCAATTAATGCTCTAATACAAACAATTAGGAATTGATTTCTAAACATTTTTTTTTCTACAGACCCCAGTTTCTTATCCTGCACAGCTCTTCTTTCATAGCTTCAGGAGGAACTTAGGCCAGTCCAGTCTAAAATGGCCACTGCAGTACAGGAATGCAAAGAGATCTCAAAAATCTTTTACAGTCACAGGGTTTTAATCAAAACGTATAAAAATTTAGTCTAGAAAAATATGTACGGATTGTATACAGTTACTGTGCTTGGAGAGTGAAGAGGACAGGGCACCACTCCAATGGCACAGGCAGATGGAAAAATGCAGAGATTTTCCTTAAAACTGTTGGTATGGGGGGTTTTGTTGTTTTTTATCTCATACTTTTAACCTAAAGAGGTGCAAAAAGTATTGTTAGGTGGGAAGCCTAGTTGCTGGCGAGGGACTGATGAATAGGTGGCTGGAAGCAGCGCACGTGTTCCACGGGTGTGCTCTCTCCATCCCCGGACTTCAAATACTTGTCCAAAATAGCAATGATTTCATCATTCAGAATCTGGAACTTGCGAATTCTCTCAACCATTTTCTTCAAAGGCTGCAAACATCAAAAATACCCCAAACACACGCAGGAATTAGCATTGGAGATAAAAAGCCTTGGTCACAAAGGCAGCAAATACTGCTACCTCACCTCTCCCAGCAATGTTCTGAATGTTTCCCTTACACTGCTAATCCAGGGAAAATCTAAGGTGCATTTTGGGTTTTGACAACGCTGCTTTTTACACAACAAAGAGCAATTTGCAGCAGTCTTGTCATAATCTGAATGCAAGTACATGAGACAGAAAGCACTAAGGAAATCCCACATAGTCAGGAAATCAGAATTCTCACTGACCAGTTCAAATTCCATTACTGCCTTAATTTTTTTTTCCTAAAAATCCCCACACCCTCATTTTCAACATTCAGTTATGAACAGCAACTGCTACATCAACACTGCATTCGAGTACTGTTACTACAGTGAATACAGAAAAGACGTTTTCAACTTACCACATTCTTTATAACCTCATCTTTGCCATCGTGCTTCTGGACTTTCAACAGGTGGTAGCAGAAATCCAGCACATCAAAGCGACGCTGCTGTCCCAAAAGCACGATGATCATACAGCCAGCCCAGTGCAAGCCATCTCCAAAGCATTGCCTGAAACAGGGAACACACCACATAAAGCACATTACACCTATATCTTCAGAAACACAATAAACACTCGATTCCAGATGAGGCTACAAGTATGATCAGAGAGCTGGAGCACCTCCCGTATGAGGACAGGCTGAGAGAGTTGGGGTTGTTCAGCCTGGAGAAGAGAAGGCTCCAAGGAGACCTTACAGCGACCTTCCAGTACCTGAAAGGGGCAACAGGAAAGCTGGGGAGGGACTGTTCACAAAGGCTTGTGGTGATAAAACTAGGGGCAATGGGTATAAACTGGAGAGGGGCAGATTTAGACTAGACATAAGGAAGAATTTCTTCACCATGAGAGCGGTGAGACACCGGCACAGGTTGCCCAGGGAAGCTGTGGCTGCCCCATCCCTGGAGGTGTTCAAGGCCAGGCTGGATGGGGCCTTGGGCAGCCTGGTCTAGTGGGAAGTGTCCCTGCCCATGGCCGGGGGTTTGGAACTGAACAGTCTTTAAGGTCCGTTCTAACCCAAACTATTCTATGATAATCAGCCATTATACTAAACTACATCTATATCCCTAGAATATATTAGACATTAATCTAGAAAATACTGCAAAACCTCCTTTGGGTTGCAGGCATGAAAGGAAGCAAATGCCCTATGTTGCTGCCTCCCTAATTGCCCAGTGAAGAGCACTGTGTTACAACTCAGTTTTTCAAAATAAGGGTATTACCAAAATTAACAAAACTGAGAACTACAGTTCCTGGTTAACTTGTGTCAGTTATGCTATCTTCCAAGTGCTCATTCTTGCGTGTAATTCAGACAAGAAAGTACTTGCTAGGAATACATGCACCAATGTTCAGCTATTTTATTTAAGTTTAGCACCTTCAGGGGTCTGGCTACTATGGAAAGACACATGGTAGGGCCTGTTTGCCACGGGATCATTCACTATACATGGCCAATACTTAAAACAGAGGGTTATTTTTGTTAAAGATACAATAATATCTGTGTTCATGGATTATGAGCCCCTCTTGGTGATAGCAGCACTTTCCCTTGTTTTAGCAATAAGCTCTTGGACACAGGCAAACAAAAGGCTCCATTCTGGGTCCCCTGGCCAGTGACACAAGGAGGACAAGCAAAGCACTGTGTCCGCAGGTGCCCTGCTGGCAGCTGGCAGTACGTACTCCACAGTGAACTCATGTGTTCCCACGGGGATGCAGTAGACGAACTGCATGGCGCTCCAGAGGCGATGGAATTCCACGCACTCGTCCACGTGCATCACTCCATTGCTAGGCAGGGGCCCGCGCCAGATGGGATCATCCAGGAAGGAGCGGATCCTCGTCAGGATAACCTCAAACATGGACAGGCCACAGCAGAGGCGTTCTTTGGTCAGCAAGTCTCCTTCCCTTGCGATTGCTATTTGCTGAGGTGGAGAGAAAGAAAGTGCATAATCCTTGTAAAAGCCACTTGAACCTAAGACTGTTTCAAAAATCACCACCACCACGTTTTCCAGTTTCACTTGGTTTATTCTAGGAGATATCTCTCCTGACTTTAAGTGAAGTCAGAGGCCATGAGGCCTGGGCTTCAATTCATTGGAAAAAACATTCCGAGAATATTGTAATACCCCTTTCAAGCCGAAAGGTTTGCAAGGAAGTAATGCTAACTGAAGTAATGCTAATCCTGGACCAGCTTCAGGGAAGTTTAAAGATTTTTTTGCCAGAAAGGAGGCAAAAAGCAAAACCGAAGAGTTCAGGGCTCTGTTGCTGGTAAGGGCAGTAGCTCCTGCCCATGCTTTTCTGTGTATCTCCCTCAGCTGCTGCTATCAGAGATGTGAAAGCTCTAAAGAGAGCACAAACAGGCTCAGACAAAACCCATAAATGGCAGTGCCACTTAGGGCTTGTCCCAGCTTGTGCCATCACATTGAGAGCTCTCTCCTACTGGGCACCAGCCCGTTTCGAGCTGCAGCACGTGTGATGATAAAAGCAGTCTGAAGGCTGCTTCAGAGCACTCTGCTCCCAGATTCTACTATTCACATCTCAATCCCCTGTAAAGTGCTAAAGTCAGCAGGGAATTAATGTGCCCCTCACTGACAGAAAATAATGCTGAAGCTGCAAGGACAGATCAAGAACATTCTCCGTGGTCACTGTGCTTCCAGGAAAGCTCAACTCAGCTCAGTTTCCAAGAGTTTCCAATCATCTGGCTGAGTGAAGAATAAATTGTGTGTGCGTCTGCTTATGTGTCTGCGCATATCAGAAAACCGATTGCTCTTGGTGGCGTTTGCACTAGAGGCACCCAGGCTGGCCCTTACGCTGAGAAGGTGTCACATAGCAAGGTACATACGTTAGCATTTTCCCCTAAACATGTCAATGACACTCGAGACTCAAGTATCTTGAATTTCTGATCTTTAACAGCTTTACTAACTCTATAGATCTGAAAAAAAACCCCAAAATCCTGTTGTGCAAGCAAGGTGGATGTGCAGGTTGAAGTTCTGACATAGCTGTCAACATGTGTGAAAGGAGAAGCTTTCTAGCACTCAAGAATGTTTTTAATTGCTTCCGACACAAATAAGTGAGATTACCTGGGGCGTTCCTAGTCTTTCAATGAGAGGAACCAAATGTAGCGGAGCATATTTTGATTCTAGTCTCTTCATTTTAGCATCAAGTCTTTCACCCTCTGAAAGAAAAAAAGAGAGCACTGACTCATTTAATTGGTAGCCAACTTAATTTTAAAAATTGAAAGTAAGAAAGAAAACTCTTATTCAGCACCGTAGAAAACTGGATAAAGTATTTTGATAGGTATAAATAGCTGGTTAATATTTAATTTGCTTTTAGAAAAATAGGTATTGTATTTTAAAATGTTACACTGTTCATACAGCAAAAGGAAACCAAGGATTTGCAGTAGAATACATTTAATTAACTAAATTGAAGACTGAGTATAAGGCTTGTTTATGCTGTTGCTAACATATTTGACTCCCACTTGCACTAAACCAACTAAATTGTGCTTAACATACGTAAAATGCTTGACCTTAGAAGGTGGTGTATAATGAGGGTGGAATTCTGTGTTTAACAAGGTTTAAAAAAACAGTTGGCACCCCCTCATCACTGGCAAATAGGAAATGTTCTCTGGCAAATGGGAAAATACTGTTTACAAGTAGGTACGGTGAGTCTGGCAATACTCTCCAAGATTTGTAGCTGATGGAATTTCTCTGAGCAGAACAGATCAGCTGCTTTGGCAGCAAGAAACGGAAAGGAAAGGAGTCTAAGGAGCAACACAGAAATAAAAGAAGCATGAGGGGGGAAAAATAGCTCACTTACTGAGGATGAAGGATGAGGACAGCAGATACCAGAGGAAGCAATCCTGCAAACATTCAGCACTGCATGACCAGTTCAGTAAAAAGGCATATGTGAAAAGTCCACTGGGACCAGAGACCACTCGTATTTACTTACTCTGCTGGCAGACTTCCTATACCCTGTACAATCAACCCTGAATGATTGGGTCTACCTTATTTAACTATCATATAAGCTAAACAGCACCTTCAGAAAAGCCTCTCACCACATCCACATTAAGGAGTAACACTGCCCTCAGTATCCATCCCACTCTTCCTCATCACAGCGTTCCTCCTGCAACTTGCTCTGAGCCTTGCTAAGAAGCATCTATCTTTCTGTCAAATAGGTCTGAATCTGTTATCTCTATCCCATAATTAACACAGTGTTGTGAAGGATGACCGAGGATGGTCACTGAAACCACAGCAGCAGGCGAGGCAAGTGGAAAGCATCACAGAAGGAAGGTGTTTTCACT
The DNA here is from genome assembly GCA_033459285.1 of Clamator glandarius. Classification (NCBI taxonomy): domain Eukaryota; kingdom Metazoa; phylum Chordata; class Aves; order Cuculiformes; family Cuculidae; genus Clamator; species Clamator glandarius. Next base: position 408,642 of record JAUNZM010000753.1, read on the forward strand.
TAGCCCATACCTTTGACATGAACTCTGGGCAGGATATTTTGGAATGGCGCAGCGTGCAACAGGTCACACACCTCCTCCAGGGACTGGAATGAAAAGGAAATGAGGTATTTATTTAGTTCCAAAGCACCCACAAACCACACCAGATCCCTACAACAGGCTTCCAAAAGCATGCCAATGCCAACACAGAAACACCAGAGGGCAGCCAGCCTCTGCTGCAACCACACAGAGCTGCTCTGAGCCCTCAGTCTCCAAAGGCGATTTGATTTCACCAGGTTACCTTGGATTCCTGAATAAACTCCAGCAGGTCCCCTCCTACCCTCAGCTGGCAGTTTGTAAGGGACAGGTTATTTATTAAGAAGACTAATGCAGAATGAGTGATTTTGGTGTGAAAGCGGCAGACGGCTCCTGTGCAGACAGAATGGTGAAGGAGGTGACTCACTACTTGGTTATTTTTACCAGTGCTATTCCCACAACCTGTTATCTATCGTGGCAGGCATATGTCCCTGCCAGGCTGGCTGAGGCATCTGACAGCAGCAGTTAACCACCTCTCAGGAAGTATTTCACATCTTTAGGGACAGGGGGAAGGAAGACTGGTGCCTCCTGGTTCTTGGCTGCCACATGTGCAGAGAAAATGCAGAGATGACCAGAAGCAAGACACTTGACTTTGCTATGTCCCTCTCCTCATTTCTGGAGAAGAGGCTTTGCTCATTTATAATCCCTCAGTGCTAGAAGAGATGTTCAGCCATACCCTGAGCAAGGTCAGCGTACTAGACTTAATAAGCCTTCCCCACATCTAGCTGCTTGGGGTTGGACTCAATGCTCTTAAGGGTCATTTCCAACATAAATGATTCTATGATTCTACGTTACCATAATTGAAAATATATGTGCTACACAATTAAGACCAAGAAGACCCGCCCACTATCAGAAATGCATTATAGGCCTGCATTTTACACTGGGGTAAAGTCATAGAATCACTAGGTTGGAAAGGACCCACTGGATCATCGAGTCCAACCATTCCCATCAATCACTAAACCATATCCCTCAGCACCTCATCCACCTGTCTTTTAAACACCTCCAGGGAAGGTGACTCAACCAGCCTCTGCCAGTGCCCAAAGACCCTTTCCAAGAAAATTTTTTCCTGGTGTCAAGCCTGAACCTCCCCTGGCTGAGCTTGAGGCCATTCCCTCTTGTCCGGTCAAAGTCAAGTTAAGTTATGATAGATGATCCAGCATGGAAAAACACAGGTTCATCCAGGTACCACCAAGGGCAAAACCAAGAGGACGGATAGATGTAGGGGTGTATTACTAGACAGTGTCACCACGGTGGAGTTGCAAAAAAAGTACATCCAGCACTGGTGTCACCTCAGCACATCCTCAAGCAGTGAGGGTCCTGGCTCTCCTGGCCTTTCACCATGTACCCTGTTAGCCTAAATCCAAAGTAATCCAATTTCTCATTTTGCTTCAGCTATCCCATTACTGCCTATGGGTTCACTGCTTGTCACTTGTCCCTCCAATTATTCTACAGTACAAGGGAGGGATCCTCTAACACCATGAATAGGACTCTTGAGGAACAGCAATGTCTTCATTACCTTATCTTACATTAACACCCTAAAGAACGAGTCTCATGTGAGGCTTTATTTTTGTGCAGCAGCAGGCCCCTAGCCAGCTTGCTGAGGAAATGACGTATCTGGTTCATAGTCAGTAAACATCTCCACATGATGGCAGCCCAGACTCGGTGGCAGCGTGTGCTTGCACAGCGTGGGCAGAGCATCCTGTACCAACAGGCAGGGGAGAGACTCCCTACCCAAGTGTCAAAAACACGACACAGGTGAAGAAAGGGAAGACAGCCCCTGGCTGCTTTTGCAGTCCATAAGACACCTTTCCCTCTGTAAGCACACAAAAACATAAAGATCAAGTAATTACAGACCTTGTCATTTTGTTTAAACAGCAAATTGTGTAATGTAATCGTGTAATGTAAAAAGAGTGGGAAAAGAAAATCATAGAATCATTAGGGTTGGAAGGGACCTTAAAGATCATCTAGTCCCACTCCCCTGCCATGGGCAGAGACATCTCCTGCCAGACCAGGCTGCCCAAGGCCCCATCCAGCCTGGCCTTGAACACCTCCAGGGATGGAGCAGCCACAGCTTCCCTGGGCAACCTGTGCCAGTGCCTCACCACCCTCATGGTGAAGAAATTCTTCCTTATGTCTAGTCTAAATCTGCCCCACTCCAGTTTACAGCCATTCCCCCTCGTCCTATCATTACAAGCCCTTGCAAGCAGTCCCTCTCCAGCTTTCCTATAGCCCCTTCAGGTACTGGAAGGTCGCTATAAAGTCTCCTCAGAGCCTTCTCTTCTACAGGCTGGACAAGCTAAACTCTCTCAGCCTGCCCTCACATGGGAGGTGCTCCAGTCCTCGGATCATCTTTGTAGCCCTCTTCCAGACCCATTCCAACAGCTCCATATCCTTCTTAGACTGAGGATTGCAGAACTGCGCCCAACACCCCAGACGAGATCTCACGAGAGAGGAACAGAGGGGCAGAATCCCCTCCCTCGCCCTGCTGGCCCTGCTTCTTTTGATGCACCCCAGGACACAGTTGGCCTTCTGGGCTGCGAGTGCACATTGCTGGCTCATATCAAGCTTCTCATCAACCAGCACCCCCAAGTCCTTCTCTGCAGGGCAGCTCTCAATCACATCATCACCCATCCTGCACTGAAACTGTGGCTTGCCCCGACTCAGGTATAGGACCTTGCACTTGGCCTTGTTGAACCTGATGAGGTTCCTTAAAAATGGCAGGTAGGGATGAAAAGCAATTGTAACCCTGTGCCCGAAGGAGTAGGCAACGTTGCACGCTGTATGGTAGAGGCTGGGCATAAAGGAAGCAGCTGAAAGACTGAATGCGTCACAGTTTCATTCAAGCTAAGACAGCCGAGCGTCTGGCAGAGCAGGTACTATTGTGAGCCACCCTAGCAGCTCGAAGGATATCCAAGAAGTCCATGTTAACTTTGCGATGTTTCAGATGACAACAGGAATGACAAGCAGAAAAGGAAAATAATAGTACCAGATGTACAACTCATTGACATAAAAGAATAGCCACCCTGTGACTGACTGCAGGAATGCCATATTTGATCATAATTTATTATGATGGTCATAATATTTGATCCTAAGGCACCGTACATGAGACAATGTCTCTCATCCAGCAAATTCAGGCATCCCTGCTATCTCATAGACATAAAAGCCCCTGCAAGACTGCAAGAGATCAGAGCAGGGAACGGTTTCTGCCCATCTGCCCATTAGCAATAGCAAATTTGCAGATTTCAACCTTGTTATTTATGACATTAGTAAGAAAAATTGGAGAGCACTTTTTGAGAGACAGATGGGTTTTAAACTAGCACAGCGGGCACCTACCAGACTCTGTTCAATGAGGAGGCAAAACAGGACAGCATTTCCCACTTCCCGCAAATTCTGGAAGCAGACAGTTTTCAGTTCTGCATACTCAACGATGTCCTTCAACTGATGGTGAAAAAACTCCAAGATACCTGAAATCAAAAGAGAAGCAAAAAAAATTGAAGCTCAAGAGCCAGACCAAAATCTAGTGATGATCACACAGGCTCACCTGTCACCTTGTGAAAATAGGCAAAAGATTCTGGTGGATAAGAGTCACATGGATCAGGACTAATTTTATTTTCTGCCTCAAAAGGACTCCAATTCTTAACCAATTTGCCTATTGAAAGGTTACAGTAAATGTGCATTAAATACGCTGTATCAGAGCACAACTAACTGAGGGTACAGGTTTAGAGTTCCCTCTCCATGTACCAGCACATGTTTTTATCTCCACCTGTGCAGCCCAGAGGAAACTGAAAGGAGCAGTTTTCAAACACATTAAAAATCAGAGGTTATAAGGGGCTAATGCACCAATCTTTTTAACTAGATAAATCATGCAAAATGGAGTGCCTAGCTTCTCACTCCTGGAAAAGGGAGCCAGTATAAGAGTTAAGAAAACAATTTCCAGGAGCACGAATACAGACTCTTTTCTGCTATTAATACTGCTCCAGCCTCTGTCTCCCAACCTGCTGCACCACCCGACATGTTCAATTCACAGCTGTTATTTTTGGAGATGACAGAGCCAGCAAGGAGCAGAGCACTAAAAGTACAAGGAACAGGACTGGTGTCAGGCTACGACTCTGACAGTGACACACGCAGCCAGAGGTGATCTGCAACCTCACAAAACAATTAAATACAGTAAACCACAAGTGAAGCCCTGCTGTCAAGAGTACATCAGATCCTTCTGACAAGCACAGTCAGAACATGGTTTTGTTGGAGTTTCCCTAAAAGCTGTTATAAACCAGATAAATTATTATTTTAAAAACACCTTACTTACATGAACATATGTCTTTTCCATCAAACCTCTCCACAAAAATGGTGATGCTTAACACACTAGTGGATCTCCAGCTCCTTCCCCCCAGCCCCAGAAAGGCTGCACAGTCCCTTGGCTACAGACAAGCCCAGGAGATCCCAGGCTTGGCAGCTTCTGCAGGGACCCTATCTGGTCAACACCACAGTCGTTAAAGCTACGTGCAGGACAGGCGAGGAAGAGCAGAGAGTTGCAGTAGGTCAGACAGCTCTGCAGCTTTTTACAAGCTTTCAAATTGCACGCTGTGCACAGCAGTTCATTTCCGTTACACTGAATTCAATCAGACAGTTAAACCTCTACCCAACCACATCTAAAGCAATTGAAAGGACACAAGGAAAGACAGCACAGATGCCCCCCACCATCTCTCCATGTGTTTCTTGGATGCAGCTGGTGAGCACTTCCCATGCAGAAGGTTAGACTCCTGTATTTACCCAGTAAGGTAACAGCTGAGAAGGGAGTGCACAAACATAAAATACTATGATAAACTGGACCATATCCATGCCAACGAAATCCCTTGAAAATATACAACAAGGGAAGGAACTGTACAGCTAGCCCACACACTTCTACAGAAAGTCTAACATCATTAAAGTTAGTAACACGAAACATCAGTAAAGTGCACAGTGAAGGGATGCAGGGATGGCTCTGTTACATCTCAAAGAGCTGTTTGTCAATAGAAAATTTGTAGTAAATGAGTGTTCCCTCACACATTCACTGGAGATAAATTTCAGACCTAACTTTGGTATCTTATGACACCATAGAAAAGAAGAACTGAAAAAGTACTGGAGAAAGAAAAGTCAGGTGTAACGAGTGCTTGCTAAGCTTGATTTGTTCAAAGGAATCACATTTAAATCTAGCTAAAAAGCCAATAAGTCATGCCAGCACATCAGACTCCCCCCTTCCCATAACATGGGGGCGGGCCATCTAACAAAAAAGCTCTGGAAAAGACTGTTGGTGTCCATTCAAAGTTGTTACACAAAAGGCAGTCACAATTCCCACATGTCTGACCAGGAGTGAGCACTTGTATTTGCTTTTTGAACACACCAGCCCACCATGGCAATGAGACGCTGCAGGGCTGAATACAGAGATTCCCATTTTAAAGATGAGGTTGAAAAGGCAGATTGATACAGCAGAAAACTTTACACAACAAATTTTTGATGCTAGGAAAAAAATGCAGAGTGAGGGAACTGAAGAAAGTTTTACTGCAAGTCTACAGCATGTTTTAGTTACGGTATTTCCTTTGTGTTTTTCTCTGTCAATAAAAGGGCTTCCATGCCTTGCAAGAGAGGTCTTCTAAGGATCCACTACTAGAAGTCAAATCAAATACTTTCCTCATGCCAACACTGAATGCCCTTCTGGAAGCAAAAGTCGATTGCATTGTCCTAGAAGTAGGTCTGTGCCACAGTATGCATGGCATGTGCACAGACATTGATGGTGAACCGTCAGAAGGGCTGGAAGATTCCCCCAAACACAGTGCATAACTGTAGAATTCACATAGTCACCATGGCAAGAAAGCAGAAGCCAAGCAAGTAGGATATTGGCTACAAGGATGAACATTTTTCCCTTTATCTTGTATGGCAAAAAAGGAACAATTTAGTAAGAAAGAGAAGTTGAGCAGAGCAACAAGGATGATTCTGCTACTGCAACATGGAAACAACCATCAGTCATGAAGGGGCTGAAAAATGATGGCGGGGGTGGGGGGCGCAGACACTCCTCAGTTCCCCACTCAGCCTGTGGATTTTGTGGGGAGTTTCAGAAGAGAGATTGATTCCCAGAACAATGTTGAAAATATTTTATTAATGTTATATCGGCAGCTCTGAAGGGAAATCCTGAGAACCACCCATGTTGCCTACAGCAAATAAAAAGAAGCAGGATGCCACGGAGAGAAACCAGGAGCAGGACAGAGGACTGGCAACAAGAAACGCTGTTACCTAAACCCCAACAGAAGGTGTAACTGAAACCAAAGTCTTAAGTTTACCCAAAAGCAGCAGGATAGCATAAGTCAAAGAGGCTTGAGGTTCATACCAGAAAAATTATGTATTGTCTTTTATAGTCACTTCAGGTGACAGTTCCTCTCATTGTCCTTAATGAAGATCCTTATTTCTTCATCAAAGCCCCAGTCTCCACGTACAGACATAGAAGTACAAACACCCACAGCGTCTGCCACAGAAGTCCCGTGGCAGAAATACATCACCACATTTTCAATAATGTTTGAGCAATGGCATTCCCAGTCACACCTCCTTGTGTGGAATACAGAACTGTATTTTTCTGACAAACTACACATGCATACTGAAGCTCTGCAAAAAAGAAAAAGGGTCTTAGGAAACTGAATTTCACTTAACTGCATGCAACTTTCCTCTTCCCCTAATGTTTTGTGTTGTGATTGGTAAATTACTGAATTAGTTATATATATATAGAATTTTGCAAGGCAAATGATTCAGGGTTTTTTGCTCCTTCTCTCCAAGAAAACAGTTTTAATTAAATCCCTCTATTCCTGCAGATGGGATGACATTAGGTGTCGTAATAATTGATTTTATAATCTCAGTTTCTGATTTACACAGATTTCAACAGAAGCAAAGGCTGCTGATATAAAACAGATCTAGTAAAGTATAGAAGATTGCTAAAGGATTACGTTCCATCTCTGCTTCTAAAATCCCATCTCAATAGCACTCAAATAGCAGATGCCAAGTTTCAGCTGTGCAGTCTGTACACTAATTAATTTAGGAAGTCAGACCAAGTCCACACAAGCAATGGAAAGCTAGTTGAATTTCTTCCCTTCAGTTACCTTTCATTTGCTGTAAAACAATCTCAATTCACACCTGCAGACTCTAATCAAACACATTCCAGAGCTTGTAACTATTCTGATACCTAAAAGATTAGGCTGAAAATTGGCTATTAATTCTAGAACTGAACTGTTGACTAACAACAAACCAGACCTTAAACATAATTGTTGGTCTAGTTGTGTCAAGGGTTATTTTCTGCAGAGGACTGGCTTGACTCTTGCCAACTAAAATCCGTCGATCTGCAACAAAAAATCTGCTCCTAAGAAACTGGGTGCTATGATGACCTTTAGCTTATGTTCGCTTTCACAGATCTTCAAAAGCTAGCTACAAATACTTCCTTAGCTTACAAGAGAGACAACAAACTCTGCATATCAGCAGTCACGCCATTCCTTTCAACAGAAATGCCTGTAAGGCTTAAGTATACACATGTATCTGAGAATTATCATCACTGAGCCTGTGCACTGTGTTTATTTTGCTAGAAAGAAAAATCCCTTGGTTCTGTGGATCTGATCAGCCCTTACAGCCCTTTCATAATTGTCTAGGTGATCTGGGTTGCCCTCAAACTCTTTTAAGTAGTCTGTGATTCCCTCCCAAATCTTTCTCCTATGTTCAAGAAAAAAACTATCAATAAACACCCTTCATACTCTTCCCCATGAGGACTCAAGCCATTGTGCCCCCACCAAGAAATTAACTTATTCTCTTTGTCCAAGTTTGATCAAAAGCCTGAGAAAATGGGAAGCATTACAAGCCCTTCTGCTGTGCCCCAAGTGATGCTTCCCCAGCAGCCTCTAACCACTACTGCCCTGCCCAGGCTGGCTCCTATTAGACCCTGAACAAAAATATTCCAGAAAAAGGAGATGTGGAAGACAGTTCTTTGCCCACCTGCTGCACTGAGACAGCTCAAAAAGTGTTGCCAGCAGCACAATCAGACCCGGGAGAGGTGGGAACACAGCATCCAGCAGCACAGGGCACTGGAGGCTTCCCCAAACTGCCAAGTGAACGTGTGGGATCATGACCTGGTGTAATGAGGTGCAGCACCTTTGGGTGGTTTGTTCCTTTGATTTTTAAGGAAGAAACATAGAAATGCTAAACTTGGGAAAAAAATACACAATTAGACTACCTTCTCACCAAGCTTATAATATCTTGCTAAACTCAGCAATTTTTTTAAACAACTTTCTTTTGGAGAGGGGATATACCAATGACAAAACTCTAAGACTCGTCTCACAACAGAGCTGAAAAATTGCTTTCATCATTGTGTCCAATGACACTTCAGAGTGTCATAAAATACTCATTTTCAAAAGCCAGAATGCCATACCCAAACACTAGAAAAACAGCACAACAAAATGATACCTCCAAAATTAAATTTCAAGTTTAAACTCTTATATGCCAATATTCCCTTAAAAGATATAGTGACTTTGAAAGGTCCCTTTAAAAATCCTTATGCTTAATGTATTTTTAGACAAATATTTTTATGACTACCAGATGAGCAAGTTCCCCACTGCTTTAGACTGTTCCTATGGAAACAAACCCATTGGTGAACAGGAGTCCTGAACAAGTCTGTACCCTGCTCCTTTTAGCAGGAATAAATCACTGTTTAGAAATCCACAGGTCTCAAAGGCTGATTATGCAGGGCTCAAGTAATTGCAATCTGCAGAGTCCAAACAAAGCTCTTCAAATGAAAATCTGAAGCGTATGAAATAGCTAGAGGCTTACTTACCAAGCATACTTAAATCGCTTTGCATATGGAGAATGGACTCAGGAAATTAATTCTGAATTACAAGACAGATGAGGGTCTACATATTTAATCTGTAGATCAGAATCACAGTTGTGGTCTGTACATGTAGGTAGTGCCAATTATAAAGAAGCGATTAAATGATTTGTTAGAAAAGAACAGGAGCAGCATACATGCATGTTCCATTGTGCTTAAACTCACTACTACTACAACTACTAGCCTCTGCAAGAAGATTTCAGAGGCACAGGAGGAAAAAGACAACAGTTGGTATGAATTAGCTTACATTTTCTGTGGTGAACCGAGTAAACTAGGTGTGGCAAAGACTGCTGCAGAGGAGAACTCAGCACAGAAAGGAGAGGTCAGTGATTCAAATCAAGCACAGTTTAAGCCTGCCCTTCTACAAATTGGCAGTTCCTCTCAAGATGCCAGATGAGGGGTAAAACCTACAGTACATCCCCATTGCAGTGAACATTTTCTTTTATCAGTCAGAGCTGCTCCAAGGGCAGCTCAAGGGCTCCATAATGGAGAGATGCCAGGAGAGTGCAATGCAATCCTCCAATGACATAAGAAAAACATGATGATGCACTGAGCTTCCACAAGCATTTTCTGACTAGCATGTTTGAAAAGAAAAGGAGAAGCAGCATGACAGTGCTATGAAGACTGTCTCTGCCATTTCTTGGAAGAGAATTTCCGTGAAGTTATTAAGTGTTCACTGCTAGAAATAGTTCGGAACAGGAAAAACAGATGTGTTGAGACAAAAATCTGTTAGAAACAGGAGCAGTGAAGGAGCACAGAATCAGACTGATTTTTGAGATCCACTCTAAATCTAGTTGCTATGATATTCCTTCACAACACCAAGGGTTACTCTGATCGCTCAGTACAGTAGACATCTAAACCTGTGGGATTTCTTTTGCAAGAGTAAATATGAAGTCAGTTTTGTGATCTCTACAGAACAGGCAAGCGATGGATAATTTAAAAATGTTTTAATCAATCCTGTGAAAGCTACCATTGCACAAGTAAAGTGCAATGAACCTCAAGGGAAAGTTTCTGCTTAAGTTCTTGGGCATCTCCTGCCAAATACTTAATCCTTACAGGTAAAGATTTCTGGCAAGAGACTATAAGCTTCCTCATGTCACCAGCAGCATCGCACACCCTGGTGATGCATAATCTATATTTGGGAATACCTACTGCTTGTGTGGTCAGACCTTAATGAGTGGCCAAAATCCTCAGGCAGATTTTTTTTTTTTGATACTGCTAACTACCGTGATTCATCCGTTTCTACACTACAGGCAGAAAAACAGGAAGGAAACACTTAGTAAGTCCTTGATTTCGTTCAACATTGGTAATGAGCGTCAAGCAAGCTGTGGGAAGCAGAAAGAAACCAACCTCATTCCAGTTGGAGTGGCATTTAATAAACCTAAGCCACTCTGGAAAAATAGAGATATACTCAGGAAGTGGGTGGCACATGGAAGGACTAATTTGTGTTAATTAGAAGTTGTGGAGGAGGAATATTTTGAAGGGGGGAAGCAGTTTCAGATTTTCAGTGAACAATGTGATAAATACTAATTAGCCAATTATTTCTTTATAGTGGCAAGCAGCTTTCAAAGTAATCTCTTCTGCAACTGTCACACCTCCTGTTAAGTGGCTAAGATGCACTCCACGCAAGCCTCAGACATAACTATTCTGGCAGGACCAGTTTGCCTCTCAGCAGTGGCACTCCTTTCATCTTACATTTGATAAGGGCAAAGGAAGAAGGAGTAAAGGCTTTTCCAAAGAATTTGGGTTATCTAAATTAGACAAAACATGTGTGAAAGGCTAACAGACTTATGAGAAAGACTAGAAATAGAAACTATTGCGAACATCCCACCTCAAGATCAATTATATCACTAGGCTGCCTAAATACAGACCATCACCCTTGTATTTGCCCTAAGCATAGAATTCTTAAAACTTTATTAAGTACTTCCAGAAAGCCCAGCGTTCAATGATTCATGTTATGAGAAGAAGAAAAGACTAAGTGCATATTATTTGGAGCGAGAAGAGAGGGAGGGAAAAAGAGAGGTAAACACGATCCAGAAGACAGTAGTTAATATCATCTTATTAATTCTACTATGGTAACACCAAACATGAACTAACCTGGAGAGCCATACTCATGCCTTGGTAACCTACAGATCTTCGGCATCACTTCCATTAGGGTCTTCACATACTGAAGAATCGTCCCTTGTAACTAAGAGAAAACAGATGTGTGTAAACACAGCAGTGTTATTGAACTAAGAAACTTTAAAAAAAAATTGCATTCAAACTACACATGAAGAAGCTCTAAAAATATTGCACTTAATTCTGTCAGTCATCATCTTGAAAAAGACAACTTTTTCACATCAAAGTCAAACTTTCCTTCATATTTCCTGTAGCAAAAGGTGGCTAATGTAGAGTGGTAAAACCGCTAATGCCAGGAGGGTAAAACTAGGGAAGTCATGTTCTTCTCTTGCAGACTGCCTCTGACTGACTAACTAACTTCCAGATTCTTGTTAAAAAAAGTTGCATTTGAATGTTTTCAAAAGCCACAACAGAAAAATCTTTAGCATTAGGTATGTCTGTAACAGCTTATACTGGCTACTTCAGACGTACCAGTTAAGACACAGTCCCAGCCTACAGTCTTCTTTCCTCCCACTAGACACTTACACCTGTCTCCCCACATCTAAGCATCTGCATCAATCATCAGCAGGATGCCTCCCTCCAGGTCTTTTAACCTCCTTTATAAACACCCAAGCATTGCATGCTACCTCCAATGAATTGAGAGCATTTACAATTTAAATAATTAAAAAAAACCCAAACCAAAAAACAACACTGAACCCCAAATCACAAAAAAAAAAAAATCTGTATTTTCCCCTTTACTTGGAGATTAGACCATTGTACCCCTTCAGGCAGGCACCAGTCTTTCTAGAATGTCCAAAACATTCTTAGAACATTATGGGAATTACTGTAAAACTGCCGAATGCGTCAAGTGTCTGAAGTGAGATTATGAAAACCACAGCTATCCCCTGATATAGCTGGATTGTTTTAGCAGCATGCTCCTAACAGGCAACATAGGGAGTAAAAGGTCACTTCTTTTAACCACAAGGCATTATGACTTTACACATAGATATTAATATCACAGCAAACAGCCAGCCCCTCAACCTCCTCCTAGTTACCGAAAAGGCCCTTTCCAGGCTGTTTGGATAACTTCCTCAACATCTTCAACTCTTTTAAATATGCTTGAAACAATCCATTGCTAGATCAAGTACAGAAATAAAATATTCCTTGTTATTAAGGTGTCATCTGTCAATGATGTTATTAATGAAAGCCCTGAAGTCAGGCCAAGCAGAAAGCACACTCCACTTGTTCTCAAAAAATATCAAGAAAATGAATTTACAGTACAATCTTTAGATTGAAATCAACTAATTTAGAACATTCATACTTTTTCAGAGTTTACCCAGAACCTAACAGTTCTCCACAAATTAAATTCATCTCCAATGTAAAATCCAAGGCTTTCAGAACACTGCTTAGGAAACCAAGACACATCATCTATTGCTTTCACAAGACACCAAGTACTCTCAAACACAGCTTATACTGAATTTCAATGGTAGTAACATTTCAATTAGTTTTATCAGAGATCTTACTTTCACTTTGTTTTCCTTGAGACATTCCCTATCAGAAGGCATTTGGAATAGCAAAAAAAGAAAGACAATTGTCATACCAGGCTCTTGACAACTTTCAGCAATTCCTCCATCACCACAGCAATACCCTGATACCCAAGAAGTCTACAGATGACTTTAAAGTGAGGGGGACCAACAAAATTCCTGTAGTTGCTGTAGATGCTGGAATACGCCAGATTCAATGCCTAAAATGAAAAAACCGATACGATTAATGACAATTTCAGCTTACTGCATTTTTATAATGGTCTCATTTAAACAGCATTTTAAAGCATATTAAAAATAAAACAATAACTTCATACCTCACTTTGTCTCCAGAAAGTTAGAATACAAAGCTTCCCATTTGTAAAGCAGGAAACTCCAACCAAAATAAAGTCATGGCCATTTCCTCTTTATTTTTTGGTTTATACAGATACAAAAGGATAGAAGTAGTCAATGCCAATATTCATATCCCTGAATTTAAAGCACGGCTTCTATTCCTGTATCATCTATTTTATGTACAAAACATCTCGCAAGAAGTTACTTTTCAGTTCATAATAGGTATTTTAAGTCTCTGAGGACTCAACTACAAAAAACCAGCGTTCTGCAGTTACTGCTCTCTGCAAGTAATTAATAAGGATCTCTCTTTCAAATCCCTCATCTGTACACAACATCAAAGCAAATCCAAGTCTAGGATGCAACTTCACGGAAATTCTTCCAGAGTTGTATAAGCAGGATCAGGTGTTTTTGCCACATTAATGACTATTTCTTCAAAGCAAACACAACTGATGCTGCACAGGGATTTAGGAACTGCTTGCTGAAGCTGTGGATCAAAGGAGATTTAGCTACCTTAACATCCTCCACTTCTGTAAGTGGGTTGTTCTTCCAATACCCTGAAATTTAATTTTAAAAGGCAATCCTGTCAAGTCTTCTTGCAGAAAGTTCTGTTGTGTTTCCTTTTCTTTTCTGCCATTTTCATTCTCTCCAATACAGTCACAGAAGAGAGTATACTGTTAGACTTTCAACTCCACATGCATCAGCTGTAACAGAAAATTTTCCTTCACCAGTATCCAGGAAGAACATTGACCTTTCCTCCAATGCAAATTCTCCCCCAATTATCCATGCAAGTGAATTACAGATACTGTAATAGATGGCATTGCACAAAGAAACTACCAGGAATTCAAGTCATGAAACCACCAAGCTCCTGAAGGATTTTAGTCTCATAAAAGAAGAGGACTTACAAATCCTCAATAGAAGAGATTGGGATAGAAGATTTATGTTGGAAATCTCTATATAAACACCAGTTTCCAATATGTTTTGAACTGTGGACTTACAAATTTAAAAGTCGTATTCTAGACTGACATATAGCAAATGCAAATTTGGCAACAGGTTAATGCTTCTTGGCCACCTTCTGTGGATGACTTAGATGTATTTCACAAAGCTTCATGTGTCAAAAATAGTTGAATTACGAGAAGAAATACACAAAAGAACAGGCTTGGAAGAGATCACCTAGGTCACCAGAGAGAGAACAATAGAGAACTAGAGATCAAAATCCAACTTTCTGAACCAGGTACCTCCTTGTTCTAAGCGAGAAACCCTGCATATGTTATTAAAACACACATCCATTGAAAATGACTTAAGTTTTATCATGCTTCTACAATCACAGAAAGCTTTAACCAGCAATTTATTTCTGCATTGTGAAAACTCAAGAAGTTGCCAGTACCAAAACTCACTTAAAGACTTAGTTATATTTTTTACGTGCCTGAAATTCTGACTCCATCTGTGTGAAGAAACTATACAATAAGACAGCCTGAGCTGCAGAAGGTTGGGTTTGGGGAGGCTTTTTTTTTTTCTTATCTTGAGGATCCTGGTGAACAAGCAGCTGACCACGAGCCAGCGGTATGTCCTGGTGGCAAAGGTGACCAACAGTCAGCGGGGCTGCATCACGCTGAGCACCACCAGTAGGTCAAGACAGGTGATTCGTCCCCTCTGCTCAACACTACTGAGGCACATCTGGACTGCTGGGTCCAGTGGTGGACTCCCCTGTACAGCAGAGAGCTGGAGAGACATATGGGAGAGTCCAGCAGCGGGCCTCAAAGATGATTAAAGGACTGGAGCATCTTTCCTATGAGGAAAGGCTGAGAGAGCTGGGACTGTTCAGCCTGGAGAAGAGAAGGCTCTAGGGGAATCTCATCCACATGCAGAAGTAACTGATTGAAGGAGTAAAGGTAACAGAGCAAAATCTGCTCAGCAGTGTCCAGTGTCAGGACAAGGGGAAACAGGCACAACCAGGAATCCTATTCAAACATCAGAAGAAAATCCATTACTGTGAGGGCAGTCGAACGGAGAGTCTCTGTCCTTGGAGATGTTCAGCATTCAACTAGACACGTCCCTGAGCAACTTGCTGCAGGTCACCCTGCTCTGGAGGTACCCCGTCCTCAGCTGTACGTCACTCTGGGAAGCTTTCTGCTCTAAGACTGTGGGCTTGTGTTGATTCTGTGGAGGAGGACTGTTTCCAAATAGCCAGCCATCTTTTCTGCGTACTTCAACTAAAATAGATACTTGGCTAGTTATTACTCTCCTAATATATGACACAGTCCTGCTATTAGACTGGAGCTGGCTGAAAGGCTGTACTCCAAACTTATCCCACTAGGCAGGCAGCCTAAAGCTCCATCCGTCTAGTACAACGTCTGCATTTGAGTAGCTCTCCGCATATAGAAAGGGGTCTGGGGCATTGATCGGGGGGAGAGAACTGATAAAACCTTATGAAAACACGTGCAGACAAATGTCCCAATAACACTAAGTATTTATACAGTTTGTGAGATTTCATCCTTTGCCTTTGATGTTTCCAGTCAGTTAAGTCTCAACAATGAATGTGTCCAAACTATCTACATCAGCTAGAGTGCAAGAATTTTACTTCAGTAGGTTAAAGCATTTTACTGCTGTGAGGTTAGAGGGAGGGAACTCCTTTTCACAGAGAAGAAATTTGTCATAGAAAATCGAGAAAACGTGATTTCAGTATTTTAAAAAAAAAATCCTCTCACCAATACACAAGAAGAAGAATACAATCCATCTAAAAATACACCTTTATTTAATATAACCCTCATGGGGAAGTAGCCAAAATGGTCCACCTGTAAATGCTGGATTAGCAGAGATTTATGAATCGTGACAAGGGATGCAGAAACACCATCACAAACCACTGTTACTTCCCCCCCATGATGCACAAAAGCATAAAATGCTTGGGGAAGAAGCCACTAACAAGGGGGAGGATGAGGGTAGAGAAGGAGGGAAGGAAAGAGCAAGTTCATTATTTTTTAAGCTATGTTTGCTCCCTTCTCTGCTTAATATTGAGGGGGGAAAAAAAGGGAGAAAAAGAGTTGCTAGTTGCTGATGTCATCAAAGTGCTAACATTAATCACTCACAGCATCACTGGTACACATACAAGAGCATATAACAGGGATGTTCAGGCAGCACACTGTGCAAGGAGAGGCAAGCAAGAGAGGCAAGAAAAGACATTATTTTTTCTCCTGTATGTTCTTTGACAAGCAAGGACACAGCACCTTTAAACAAGATGTGCTCTTGCATGAATTTAAGTGGAAGAGACAAAGAAACCATGCCACCAGCAGCATCAGAGAAAAAAACTGAAAGCACCAAGCAATGAATGAGAATTCAGTCCAAGGAATCTGAGGGGAAGAAAAAGCAGAGACCAGGTAGGAAATAATTCATGTGAAAAAGGATGCAGAAAATTTAGTGTTCATGTCATTTTCGCAGCAGAATCACTATCTGAAAATTCTGTTCTGAAATTTCTGTCAGGAAGTGACATTAAGTCCTGACTTTATAATCTATAAAATATCAAATTGGTTTTCCAAACATTTATGTGTCAGTAATTAGGTGTCTCCTAATAACTGCTATTTTCTAACAACAGAAATGTAGTATTGCTATTTAATTAAAATCTGAACATTCCACTTACAAAATGCTGTAAATATGAAACTATTGTTTCTAGACTGTGTTAAGAAGTGCTCTATAACAAACAAACTATAATTTTAAGCAGCTAAAGAGAAGATAAAACTTTGATTTTACTAATGCACCCAATTTTAATATCTGCAGAGGTTAGGTAGATGCCAAAATGTGTCTGTCTAATAAGGTTATTTGACAGCAAATTCACTTTCTTTATACGGTTGCTTTATCGTAAAGGGTGCCCTTACCACACGAACAGAATGGCAGCGTCTATCCATATCAGTCATCTTTAAGGTTTTACATTGTAATGAAAATAAACATACGTATTTTTCTTCCCACTTGTCAATAAGTATGATTTAAAAGCCTTGAGCAACAATTTTAATATATAAGAAGTCACAGAATTCTTACTATTAGTGTAACTATCAAAATCCCACTAAAATAATATATATTTTGCCAGCCTCCCATCTGGAATCAAACACAATAGAAGTATTACTGAATAATTTCAGAGTATGTTATGAGCAAGTCTTATAAGCTTTCTTCATCAGAAGAATTTTTAATAGTCAGTTGTTACTTCGCCAAGAGATTTAACATCTTAAACTCGATCATTAAAAAAAAAGTAATTAATTTTTATAATTAAATAATTACTAATGAAACACAGTGTTACTGTTGTGAGCATTAATGTTCACTTAAAAAGTAAGAAAATTCCACAGTGGTAAAAACTTCCATACTAGTGCCACTAGAAATTGACTATTAACTTCAAAGAGAATTAATTTAAATTGCTGAGGTAGGCTCTTTTTCAAAAGTTACCTTTCACAACAGCAAAAGCAAAAAAAACCCACACCAAACAAAAATATACACTGGCTGTTATTAAGGTTTGTTTTATTATAAAATAACAACTTCAATTAAAAGTCTACCAAAGTAGAAGCCAAATTTTTGACCTGAAAGGAAGACATTCTTTACCAGAAACATTTAGAAAATTGCAGAAAATAGATGTCCTTACACTATTTACAAACTCTTTAACACAAACTCAGAATGTCAAACTATTGGCACATTTTCTAATGTTCATTTTATTATGAGGAGGAGTGTTAGTTCAGGGCAGCCACATACAATCATTTGGCACAGAAAATAGCATTAGTTACGTTTTTAAACACACTATTTATCCAAAAGGTATGCTATAGTGAATACCATATTTCACCAACTTGCTCAGCTTAAGAAAGCTTTTCCAAGAGCCTGACGACTAGCATCAACATTAAATATTACAATTCCGATGCCACCAATGTACAATCATCACAGCTGCTTCTCTAGCAGTGGCTATGGATGTGCTAATACACTAGCAAAAAATAAAGAATATCAGGGGATGAAAAACTAATGTAAAATGGTAAAGGAGAGAAAAAAATATCTGGTCATGTTTCCATTTACTGTTTTGTTTTTTAATTAACCACTATGTGCAAAAATCAAGACTTGTGGATAGTAGAGGAATTTATTCCTCAAAATCCACTCCTACCACCCCTTACTTGCTACTTGACAGAAGAAAATTCATTGCTCACAAAAACAAGCTTTGAGATTACAGAAAACACCAAATTAGTAAAACAAAAAGCAAAATACAGAGACTTTTTTTCCCATAAAGTTTGACTCATAGTATAAATTATGTTCAATATTAAGCTTTTTCCCTATTAGAAATGTTTGTTCTATTAAAAAGAACTTCAGCATTGCTCTGAAGGAGAGAGGCATTTATTAACACTCCTGTGTATATTTCTTATCATTTCTTTTTCCCTGTGGTAGGAGTATATATTTCAGAAGTACAAAGCATATTAATATCTCCCCTTGATAGTCTTGAAGAGGTTTTGTTTCCCTTAATGTTACCTATCTACAAATTCCTTAAGACAAAAATATCCTTATTTTAGGGAAGGTCCCGAATATGTGGGCAGCACGTATATCAAATCTGACATAGAGACAAAGTTTGAACAGGATGGTAAGGGCCAGCATCCCCTTGTTCCCTGTTGCAAGCACAGTCATTTGAAAAAAAAATGTGAAAATAAATGGTTCCTCAATTGCAAATCCTGAAAAACAAGATATAACTGTGGAGACAGGATATAACTGGTCACCTAGACAGGCAGCAGCTCCAGTTGAATTTCTATGAGCACGTATCTAACCTTTCATTTGGGAAAAAACACAGTTTAAAACACTCCAAACTTTATGAACTGCCAGCTCTCACTTTGAGGTAGCAGCACTAACAACAAGAGCACAGTTTCCTAATAAACTCCTTTCCTACATTACAGATCACTACGATTAAGACCCACATATCTCCAGTGCTGCACCTTCTCAGTTATCTCCCTAGGAAATAGACACCCCCCCTTCCCACAGCAAGATCAGCATCGGGAGAGGAAAGAAACTACCTAAGCAACATCCCAATGGGAATAACCGTCCAAAACATCACAGGAAACACGGCAACGGTAATTTGGCCAAAAATGGCCAGTTGTGCCGATAGCTTTTACAGTGTCATGTACCACCCTAACTGGAACAATATGCTATCGAGTTACTCGAGAAAGAGCTTTCAGAAGGAAGAGAGAGTGCCTGCCAGTCGCTCCTCCTTTGTCGTTGAAAACCTGACTCCATTGACAACATACATCGTGTGCGTGACCTGCCAGTCTGCCAACCCCTCCAGTGACCAGTGCAGAGTTTTCAACACACTGGAACAAGACCCAGCCTCTGTGAGCAACACCAAGAAAGAGCTGGCACTAGGCATCTGGCTCACCAGCAGTGTCCTGCTCCTCATCATCGCTGCAATCCTCCTATACGGCTGCTTGCACCTCCTGTGCCGCAGGAGACGTGAGCGTTTGCAAGGGCAAAATGGAACCTCCGAACAAGATCACAGGAAGGTGTGGACCAAAAGCACGGCGCATGTCTTGGAGGAGTTCAGCGGGCAGGGCCAGCTGACGCAGGACACAGAGGAAAAGCATCCAGGTGGGATCCAGTTGGCCACTATCATTGAGAATCCCTCAGCCCGCAAGGAGCCCGTCATTCCAACTTCCAAAAGCCAGGAACGAGTGCCAACAACAGAACAGTGCTCTGCTATAAATTAGAAACCTTTCATCAAGGAGAAGATTTTTACAACACACAACATCCCAACTGCTTCAAACACACCACACGCGTTGTCAGGGCTCACAGTGGGGAGCTCCAACTGTTCACTTGCAGCACTACCAGCTGTACCTCTGTCATCATGTCCCTTTCCAAAAGCCCACATGCAGCCAGAGGTACTCAGAGGCAAAGGTTCAGATTCCCAAGAAGTGAGCACTTCAGCCACATTCCGTTATTAAAAAATTACGCATGTAGCAAATAATCAGTTTACATTTTGAGGGGATTTCTGGGGTTGCTTTTTTTTAGTATAAAACAGCAAGATAGCAGCTCTGTAAGGACATAAGGACACTACTAATAAGACTAAGGAAATATCCTGGGTTACTATATTTTGCACTCCTCTGTACCCACCACAAACCACTTTCTGCTCCGCAGGCGAGTGACTCCCTGTAGAGGAAAAGGAGTTCAGAGAAGCAACTCCTGGTCCTTCTTCTTATGTTTGTAGCAATTAAATCTGCTGATCCTCTCACTCTGCCTTGAGCTTCACGGTAAAGTGCAAAGAAAGGCGCTTCAGACAGAAATCTCTTCACCCTCACAACACGACGCATCTTGTCTGGCTTATGTGTATAAGTCACCCTGCTTTAAATCTCTTAAGTGCATCTGTGTTCCTAAAAACATAATAAATCTTAGTATTGCTGTATAGTCTGTATGTCTAAAAAAAAAGATACACTGTGACTGAAGATATTTTAAACTTCTGAATGTGTGCATAAAGTCAGCTCTTGTTGATGAAGCTCAGTTGTACCAGTAAAAGCCAGGGAACCACTGGCTGGGCAGTTGCCACCCCTTTTCATCATGCCCTGGGAGCTGAGGTGATGTACAATTTTGGAAAGAGAGCACCCATTCAATATTTCACAGCAGGCAGTAGGTCTTTTCTCTTACCATATTTTGACAACATTTCCCACAGCTTCTGAAAGACGTCAGCTCCCATATTGCTAGGAAGACAGGAGCTGGCATAAGTTTCATGCGTCACCTTTAATTTTTCCTACTAGGATAGGTACGACACGCAGAAACACACGCTGAATAGGGGAGCACATTACTTTTAAATAACACTTCAATATGTGTTTTTACTGTGTTAAGTTAGCACCAATGTTCTCCATCACCTACACAGCATTTCCTCCAGCTGACACGTTTTTCTTTGTCTTACACACTAGCCTTAAATAAACTGTGAAGAAGACAACAATTTTCTGCTGTTTCAAATGAAGGTGCTTCATGAAACAGGCACTGAAAAACTGTCTTCAGAGCATGAAGCCCATATTACAAGTTTACTGCCAAAAAGGGGCAGCTAGGTAGCAAGGACAAGAAAAAAAAGATTTTAAATGATCTTGTAATCAATTTAACAGTAACACTTTTCTCACTAGGATTTTGTCAAAGAGAGAAAAGATGATTTTAGTGTTAAAGGTATGGAACCAAGAGACATATTCTCATCTCTGCCAACTTCTTGAGCCCTCGACCTGTTTACTTTTTTGCATCTCTATTTCTTTATGTGGGTTTTAAGGCAGCTCAATACATATACTTACACATGTTTATGTTAAATACACGCATATATATAAACTATACTGAGAGCAAGGAGCAGGTCAGTCCTCAGGCAATTCACCGACTGAATTTTAATATTTATACATAAAAAGACATATGTGTATGTCAGATTGAGAAAGCAAGGAGTTACCACAGAAGCGCTGCCAGGAATAGGATTTCCCTCATCTAAATATAAAATCATTCCACCCAAGGAGTTTACTATGTACTATGTAGATAAACATCCACATCGCCTCATGAGCAATGGACATTTCATACCTGCTGCAAATGAGCGATGCACAGGGACTGTCATCCGACTTCTGCACTAGTTTTGAAGAACTCATGTCATCACACACTCTCACAGAGCCAAGTGACTCTTTGTCTCTTGCAAAGAAAGTTTTATTACAGATTTATTTAGGTTCATTCTGGCAGTTCTGTGTTTTGGTAGTTCACTGTCCAGTTTTAACAGTGATTTAGTAAGAGGCAAACTTTCCAAATGATTACTAAACTGATAACAAGATGCATCATTGTGCAAACTGATACTGATTTGTGCACCAGCAGCAGGAAAGAAACTATTACATTCACACTGAGAAGTATTTTCCGAAGGGGTCCTTTTTCACAGAACAAATAAGTTAACATCTACAAAATGCAGAAGACATACAAACATGAAAATCTTTGGAAAATGCTGCACAAGCCAGAAAGGAAGCTCTTAAATTCTGGTCTGCACAATCTCTATTAAACCATGTACTTCATTAATGTGCAAAGCTAATTTCAAATCCCCAGAAGAGTCTCTTTCTTATATGGACATTATTAAGTATTTTATTCACTCAGCCCATTTGAATTTGCTAATATTCATTTCATTAACCCTACACACAGTTCATCTGAGCAAAAGGATTGCAATGACCATGCTCAATGAGCTTTTAAAATACTCCAGCTCACTTAAAAGGCTAATGAACTTTTGCAGATTGGCTCCTTCCCACCTGACAGCTCTGCTCCCATATCAGCAGGAGAAGCAAGTTGTATCTGGGGATTTCCATTTAACTGGATTAAGATACAACCCAAAAAACTTTAAATAAAACAGAGAACGTGGGCACAACTGTGTATCCTAAGCGTCAATACACAATACTATAGACCAAACGCTTTGATTAATTTAGAAATACCTGAGAATATGTGAACACTTTGAGATCAAAACTTTTTAATTGCTCTTAAGTGAGCAAACTGTTTGTGCAAAGCTTCTGCACAAAAAACTGTTTAGGCATGACAGTCCAACACATGCAAGTATGAGTGTACATACGCACAAGAAAACACAATGCCCTTGTCTTGACCTAAATTAACACCACGGATTGCCAAAAGAAAACTAAACGAACAAAACTGAATCCAAACAACCCCCCCAAAAACACAATACCCAAGCAACAACAAGGTCCAATAAGGAAAATAAAAATGAGGGACTTTTTATCAGGGCATGTAGTGATGGGATAAGTGGTAATGGCTTTAAGCAGAAAGAGGGAACATTTAGGTTAGATATTAGGATGATTTTTTTTATTGTGAGGGTGGTGAGGCACTGGAACAGGTTGGCCAGAGAAGTAATGGCTGCTCTATCCCTGGAGGTGTTCAAGACCAGGTTGGATGAGGTTTTGAGCAACCTCATCTAGCTGAAGTTGTTCCTGCCCATGGCAGAGGAGTTGGAACTGGATGACCTTCAAGGTCCCTTCCAACCCAAACCACTCTATGATTCTATACTCCTTGGCTTTACAATCACTACAAAGTGCTCACCCAAATATCTTGAGTGGTTCAAGAAAGACAATGAAAATAAAAAAGACAATAAAATAAAAAAATACATAGCTACTCCATACCCTGCTATAACCCAGGCAGGAGACGATTCAACAATATATAACCACTGAAGCACCTAAACAAGGATGTGCTCTGTGACAAACCCAGCTATACAGTACACAGAATACTATCATGCAGTTATATCACATGTAGCCTCTATCAGGTGAGAATGACCAGCTGTTACTTGCTATATACAGTAGAAATGTCCTCCTAAAATTCCATACAGATATACTCAATTCCAAAATACATTAGATTCAAGAATGAAAATAGACTCTTGTAAAAATTTAAAACTACAGAGTTAGAAATATTCGCTAATCTAGGCTCATCTTGTTATGCAACTTGCTCCAGAAATGCACCTAAGAACTCCCTCAATTGCTCCTGGCTTATATAGAAAAATAATCAGTTTTCTGAAAATGTACAGCTCTCACAGTAAAGATCACTAAACTCATTTTAACAATGTAACCTCACTGATAAAAAAAGCATTCACCAGTTAATCCTCTGTCATTCACCTCACTGTATCATTACTTAACTAAATTAAGTTAGCAATTCCTACTAAATTCAGTGGGCTTTTTGTTCTTCACACTGCATCTGGTGAACTCCTAAAATAGTAAGGAACACAATAACTCTAAAAGGAGGAAAATCCCACTTTCCTAAAATTTACTGTTCCATCCTGTAGAAAATATATTCACGGTACCAGAAATCAGCTGTTACAGTCCACATTAAAGACAGGAATCCTTTTCCATTTCCTTTACGTTTTAAAAGCATCAAAGTTTTAAAATGCAGCAGGTATATTAGAACTGAAATTTGTAATGTAGAAGCTATCGCTTCACCTCTCAAAAGCTAGCTGGCTGCACAAATGCCTTCACAGGGATTGCACAATATAAATAGGATATGATGCGCAGAAAATAACAGTAAGACAAGGACTAATAATGCTCATGTTTAAGTAGGAGCTAGATAACAAGCTTAGCTAGATGTGAAAATGACACGGTGTACTTGTATAAATTACAAGAATAATCGAGTACAACTTTTTTTAGTCAACAATCCTCTAATTTGATCCTTATATTTTTGTTTGTCTTTTCCATACTTTCATTTTGCCTCCCTGATACTCAAGAGAACAACGCAAAATTAAGAGTGACTTCTTGTTAAATATTCTCAAATGATTTGCTGAAGATACCACTGCTGGTTTTTACTGCTGTTGGATGTAGATCAATATTTCTGACTGAATATTAAAAATGCAGATATATGTTAATGTGCTATGCCTCTAACTGTCATTAAGACTCATGTAATAACTTTGAAGTGTGAGAAAATGAATCTGGAGAGATCAGGGAGAATACATATACTCCTTCAACATACAATACTGCACATACGGGCATGGAATCAGTCCTGTGAATACAAGTTAACTTTCCTCACTTGCACAGCTCCATAAAACCCACCACTGCTCTTTTGTGCCAAGTACTCTCTCAATATATGCTCATTTCCGATCTCAGTATGGGGCATCGCCTTAACCTACAAAGTACATGACTGCATATCATGTACAATTCAACTGAAAACTTGTACAAACCTTCAAGGCACTCCTAATTTGCAAAGCAAGAAAGATCAAGCTACTACAGGAGATCAGATGGCCTTAGGTTAGCCAAAGAAATGCTATAGTTTTTTGGAAATAATTTAAATAATTTGGTATCCGATAGTTTAGGATGATCAGAATCTATATTCCTTTTAAGTCAGATAACACCTGATGCAATCTGTTTCCTTTTCTCCTGCCATCAGTCTTCATCACTGTAACAAGGGAGCAACTGCATCTAAGATGGGCTCTTGTTCTTACTTCACCAGATGACTTATTAATCTTTTCTTTGAATCTGCTCTGCCACCACAAGCAACTGTGCAATGCAAGGTGGTTGAGGGAACTTATTTTTAGCTATGTCAGACAAGACTAACCATCAGTCTAATCACTTGCACTTTTGGCTGAAACATATCGTAAGCTTCACAGCAAAGTCTGAAAAAAGGGGTATGTTGAATTTAAAATACTCACAAAATATATCTGAATCCATTTTTAGTGATTTACATATTCCATTATTTGTACCACTAAAAAAGACACCTTCAAACCGTAGCAAACCATAAATATAAAGGGAATTAAATCCAACCTTTGATCCATAGAGATACTGTGGCTGTGCATTAGGCTGCTTATCTCTCTGAAACTCTTGAGAAAACGGTAGCACGGTCCGAACAAATCTATAAAAACAACATAAAGGATTCATTAATTATACATAGGTTAGTAGGTGTGCACCTAATGCACCTTATGCTGTAATACTGCTTTTGTCTACAAATAAAATCAAAGCCAGACCAGTAGCCTTTCAGCCTAAGTTGAAATCAGGGAAGCATACAGCCTGCCTTGCCCGAAAGCCTGGACCCAAATCATAATGCCATTCTCCATTACTTACTGGGACCCTGTTCTTCCAGTGGTGTGCAGGGTCCCAAAATATTTCTCACCGCTATTCTAACCCAGCTCAGCAAAAAAAGAAGCATCTAATAAAGCATCAATAGCCTTTCTGGGAGAAGGTGGTCCTTGTGCTTCTGAAATTAAGTCATTGAGAATGAATTACACCTTCAAAGACGACCATGACATTTCTAATTTAATGTTCTGGAGGTTTCCCCTCCAAAGAAACCCACAGCAGGTGAGGTTAACTTTAGGTTAATATCTTTAAAAATAAAAATCATGAGGAAAGGTTTTACCTTTGTATATCAGTAAGAGGATGACAAGAGAACTACAAAGCTATGGAGTGCTGCAAAGAGAGGATCAGACAGCCCACTCCAAACTAGAGTCTGAATAAAGGTGCTTGGGTAGAAGTCTGAAGGCACGAGTACTCTCGTGAATCAGCCATACAGACCTACTCCCTTGATGTCATCCATTAACTCTGCAACGCACGTTTTGTAGCACTACAATTGTAGCACAGAAAGAAGCTAATCGACACCTACCACAATTCAGATTTTGCTTAAATTTACTAAACCAAGTAAAATTATTGGTGCATGATTATGGATTGGAAGGTTACTTAATGTGTGGGTTTGAACTTTATAAAAAGGATTTCTTAGTGCGATGCTGCATGTACACAGGGAAGAGAAAAAACACCCATTTAAGAAGCATGCACCAAATGTTTGTAACAGGTGAGGCTGTTCTGCATATTATTTTTATACTACATAGGTATAACATTTAAATTTCCTCCTTACATTTACATTTCCTCATTGTACAAGCCTCCTCCCTTCTCTTTCACTTACATAGCAACTTAAAACTTCCTCTTCAGATTACTTGAATATGTTGTCTGCACAGATGCTTCATTAACGAGTTTACTGGAGATGTTGATGGAATGCAAAATAATCTGCAACATATGACAGTCCCAAAGATTACTCTATCCCCCCTTCTTTCTCTACAAAACCTATTCCTTTTTAAACTGACATCAATTTTCAAGCCCTAAGAAAATCTCTAAAATGAAAGAAATCAAGAGTTATCATGTCATTTGAGATAAGACTGGGTTTCAGCGTGTAGTCATATCAGACAAGAGCTGATAAGTTATCACTAAATTAAAACCCTCACAAAGAAAAACGTGTTTCAGAATATAAATGTGGGTGCATGCCATGACTTGGGAAGCTGGAACTATTACTCTTTCTCTTTCCAGAACAGTATTATGAATATATTTGAACTACAGTGTCATTAGTGACTGTGAGCTAACTAGTCAGATTGGATTTGGACTGAGAAGAAATCATAGCCTCAGAAATCATAGACCAGAAAAATTTTGAGACTCTGTCTCTATGTTTCATTAGCTCCATACAAACACAGGTAACTCTTGTGTGTTTCCCAGTGCTCATCTACATTCTTGAGGGTCTGTCCACCTCTAATGATTTAGAATTGTAGCAACTCTAAATGGGGGTGATTGATGAGAAGCTCGACAAGAGACAGCAATGTGTGCTCACAGTCCAGAAGGTCAACCACATCCTGGGCTGCATTAAAAGAAGCATGGCCAGCAGGATGGAAGAGGTGATTCTGCCCCTCTGCTCTGCTCTTGTAAGCCCAGGAGTATCGTGTCCAGTTCTGGAATCCCCATCACAAGAAGGGTATGGAACTGTTGGAACAGATCCAGAGGAGGGACATAAAGGTGATCAGAGGGCTGGAGCACCTCTGCTAGGAGGACAGGCTGAGAGAGTTGGGCTTGTTCAGCCTGGAGATGTGAAGACTCCATTGAGACCTTATAGTGACCTTCCAGTACTTGAAGGGGCTACAGGAGAGCTGGAGAGGGACTGTTTGCAAGGGCTTGTAATGATAGGACGAGGGGGAATGGCTCTAAACTGGAGAGGGGCAGATTTAGACTAGATATGAAGAATTTCTTCACCATGAGAGTGGTGAGGCACTGGGACAGGTTGCCCAGGGAAGCTGTGGCTGCCCTGTCCCTGGAGGTGTTCAAGGCCAGGTTGGATGGGGACTTGAGCAGCCTGATCTAGTGGGAGATGTCCCTGCCCATGGCCGGGGGTTGGAACTGGATGGTCTTAAGGTCCCTTCCAACCCAAATCATTCTATGATTCTATGATTATAAATAACCTTAAAAGTTTCTCAAAGACTTGAAGCAAATACCCTTTAGGCTTTCTTGAGGAACATGGGGGAAAGATGCCATGAGAGAAAGACAGACACTAATAAAAGGAAATAGGAGAGATACAGTCACTTGGTATCTTACAGCAGAGCTATGGCTACGTACTAAGGATAAAACAGGGAAAAAGGGTGCACCATTCTAGGAGGTACATGACTAATCTGATATATCATTCACATAAATATTAGAGAGATCTTCTCTCAAAACTAAAGGCTATATAGAAACCTCTACAGTGCAGCAGCATCTGCTGTTCTTCAAACATTTTCAATGCGTGTGCTTTTTCTTTTTGGCATCTGGTAGGTTGGTTTCCTCCTGCTCCTCCTCCAAGAAATAGAAACATCGCTTTGAAGGACTGAAGTTCTTTGAATATCAGTGCTAAAGGCAGGCAAATTTTTACTTTCCTTCAGATACTGCTAGATACAGGCTTTGGCATAATCCAAGATATCAGTTCTTTTCATTTTTAATCAGTGTTGATGATCTCACAGCAATTTATCCATTTTAATCAACACAGCTTGTAAGCAGTCAAAGTAGATTAAGTAGATGAAAGCCTGCTGGCTTACAAAAGCTGTGCAAGAGTGATTGCTAAAGGACAACATGAACTCCAAAGTAAATATTTTAGGTATCAAATAATTTTATATCTGTGTTTTTGTGACAGCTACCAGGAAGGAGTTCATAGTGAGCACTTTATAAACTACCCTAAATGATTCTATGGTTCCAATTACCATAATTTATTTAATAAAATAAGGAGAAATTTGAAAGAAAACACTTTGGTCAATGAGCCTGCCGCCTTGCTACTGCAGGAACCACATCAGACAATCTCATTCATAAACCTTCTGAGCTTCATCTCAGGAGTAATAAAGTACTACAATTGTCCTCCTCTGCTCATACAGAAAATATCCCTCTGCACCTCCTTGTTTAATTGGTATAAGCACTTTGAATTTCCAGCCTTCTTAAATTTGCTTGTCCTGTCTGCCAGATCTAACGGTAGCCCTACACCTCCTGTCTCAGTGAATGCTATATCTAACTCACTCTTTTTGAGCATTACATTAGGAAAATATTTTTCACAGCAAGGGTCATTGGGCATTGCAATAGGCTGCCCAGGGCAGTGGTTGAGTCACCCTCCCTGGATGTGTTTAAGGCACGGGTGGATGAGGTGCTGAGGGGCATGGTTTAGTGTTTAAAAAGAATGATTGGACTCGATGATGTGGTGGGTCTCTTCCAACCTGGTGCTTCTATGATTAATGTCAGGACAGAGAGAACAGGAGGCTACAAATTGAAGCATGAGGAAACAGCAAATGAAAGAGAGTATGAAATAGTAACAAATATCTATTATTCCATTGCTACCACCTTTCCTTTCAGCAAAAAGTCTGGTTTGGGCTGGTTTTCTTTTCCAAATGGGGGAAGATAAGGTACTTGTTGTCAGATTTGATGGAGTATTTGACTACAGTCACCCCTACATGCATTAGACTACATTTTGGCTTTTTGTAGCAGAAAGTAGGTAGCTTTCACTGCAGTACTGCTATTCAGGTTTGCTCTAGCAGTGTCTGAAATGACTGAATTTTTTTCTGAACAGTGACTATCATAGAGTATACACAAGATAAGAAGACACAGCTGCTTTCTTGTGAAAACAAAGCAGTACGAGAGAGACACAGGGCTCAAGAAAGAAAGAGAGAGGAAAGCAAGAAGACTGAAAAATAAAAAGCTGGTCTCTTTGTTCATTCTGTGATACCTCTGTATCCACAGAAGAAATATGTCATACTGCATTTGGAAAAGTGCAACACACATGAATACAGAGAATATAGATTTGGATAATGTGTTGAGAGGAGATGGAACTATAAACCTGACTACTCAGGAAACTTCTATCATTTGTGTCAAGAAAGCACAGAAAAGCTTCAATCCAAATAAATGTCTAGGCTGTCTCACACTTGCCTCTCTGTTAGCCCTGAACACAAAACCTACCATCAGCTTAGAATTAGTAAAGAAAATTAGGAACACTACAGATAGTGGAAAAGGAACAAAGAACAAAAGCCTGGAACTTGCCCTTGTGTCAATCTGGGGAAGTAGGCCTGTGTGAACCTCATGAGGTTCAACAAGGTCAAGTGCAAGGTCCTACACATGGGTTGGTGCAATTTGTGGTCTCAATACAGGATGGGGGCTGACATGATTGAGAGTTGCTCTGCAGAGAAGAACTTAAGGGTGATGATTGATGAGAAGCCCAGTGTGAGCAAACAATGTGTGCTTACAGCCCAGAAGGCAAACCACATCCTGGGCTGCATCAAAAGAAGTATGGCCAGCAGGACGAGGGAGGTGATTCTGCCCCTCTGATCTGCTCTTGTGAGACCCCACCTAGAGTATTGTGTCCAGTTCTGGAATCCCCATCACAAGAAGGGTATGGAACTGTTGGAACAGATCCAGAGGAGGGACATGATGATGATCAGAGGGCTGGAGCACTTCTGCTAGGAGGACAGGCTGAGAGAGTTGGGCTTGTTCAGCCTGGAGAAGTGAAGACTCCATTGAGACCTCATAGTGACCTCCAAGTACTTGAAGGGGACTACAGGAGAGCTGGGGAGGGACTCTTTACAAGAGCAGAGTAATAGGATGAGGAGGAATGGCTTTGAATTGGAAGGAGGAAGAATTAGATTAGACATTAGGAAGAAATTTATCACAATGAGGGTGGCAAGATACTGGAACAACTTGTCTAGGGAAGCAGTGGATTCCCCCTCCCTGGAAGGCTGGATGGGGCCTTGAGCAGCCTGATCTAGTGGAATGTGTCCCTGCCCATGGCAGGGTGGTTGGAAGTAGATGATCTTTAAGGTCCCTTCCAACCCAAACAATTCTATGATTCAATAATTTGAATCCTCTAGCCAGCTTTAGTCCTCCTAACTCCACAAAGATACGAGGGAATAAAAATGTACAAACAGAGGCATAAGCATGACAAAGATTCCTGGTGTGGAAAGACCTTTGGCTTGGAAAAACTTGCAACTGAGGGCCAACACGAGAGCACTGAAAAGACAATAAGTGGGAAATGGCTGTTCACTCAGCATAAGAACTTGCAGGCAACTAAAAGAGATACTATTTTGTGCAACACAGCTTTACTGCAGACTCCTCACTACTGCACACCATGAATGCCAAACTCAGCTTTAAGAAAAGGACTGAACGAAGCAACAGGGAAAAAAATGCATGTAAATTGCCAGAAATGAACTAATATCCCACTGTTTTTATTCTACAAAAACACCTGATCATTGTTAAAGGCTGGAATATTTCCTGGGAAAAAAATCAGCAGAAGCCTTCCTTGTTTTCATACTCGGCCTCTGCATGGCTGCTCCCAGTCTCAGGACACTGAACTAGAAAGGGCTCAGACCTCACCTGCAGTTCACATGTTCATGCCATTATCCAAAAGTTTTTTCTCTTTTTTCCTGATCAACAACAAGCAGATTAAAAACACTCCTGGACTTCACTGCTAATGACCATCTGCACAGGTTCTCTAACTGATCTCCCCTTTTGTTCTCCACAAATCGTTGGGCCCGAGTCTGGATATAGCAGAGCAGCTGGCCAGCACTAATGAGACTAAATTTCAGAAAACTGGCAACTGCAATTATTAAATTGCTAAATCTTTTAATAGCAGCCTCACTGTTCAATCTCAGTACGTTATCAGACATAATAAAAATTCCCAAGTCCCAAACAATTAAATATGCAACACGTTTCAATGCTTCTGTGTGAACAGCCTCAGCCTTTGAACCAAACCTGCAGGTTTCCCAAACACTTGATCTCTTTTAACAAATGTTTGAAATTGTCACGTTCAAGTATTCCTAGAAAAAGGGCTTCAACAGGTGCTGGGTACCAGTGAATCTGACCAAAACACTAACATTAAAGGAAGGACCCTTAAGCCTAGGCTGTGGTCAGATTAATAAAAGCCGTATTTCCTGGGAGCTCTACATCCAAGCAGCATCTCTGCTTTCGTCATACTTATTTCTCTTTCTTCCAGCCTTTGGTTGTTACTTTTCTCCCCTTGTTTACATGTAGCTTTCATGCAAGACATTACTTATCAAAAGTAAAGAATTAAACTAGCAGCTCTCACAGAGCTCCTTACTGTATTTGCACACAATAACCTGTACAGATGAATACAGAGAGCTCATCAATTTAACAGCAAGGCACCAATAGACATCATGAATATGCTTAAGAACTATAGATGGTCTAGAAACTCCCTGTTCCCTAATGGGCACCGTATAGTACGTGCACACATTAATTTTCTTCATACTGCTGTTTTTGACTGAAACCAAAGGAAGTCTGTGATGAAATTGGACACATGATACACACATACCACCTAAGATCTGGCTCCCTTTATCATCTTTTCAACTACCCTGAATTAATGATGCAACAAGCTTGTGGGTCAGCCTAGCTCAATTTGTAAGTACAGTTTTTAAACAGACAAGCAGCAGTCCCACAGGATGCTGCTAGTGTCCTTTGGCATTCCATGCTTGTTTCCCAAGCACTGGGATCTGCAATACAGCAGTCTTTATAGCCAGGATGAACACGGACTGAATTGTTACAAGAACCATTGAATGCCTTTCATTAAAGCTGACAGATGAAGGATTAGCATTTCATCAAGATTTTCTTTTAATACTATGCTTATTTGATTATTAATACATCACACTGAAAATTCCAATATAGATCTCCAGGTATATCAACTGCATGGGAGCTTCTTCAGAAATATATTCAACTCTCCTGTGTAGACAGATTTATGTAACAGAAGTTTCTTGACTAAAACTTAACCACAAAAAAACACTCGCACAGACAGAATCTTGAATCTAAAACATAGCATAACTATCATGGAAGATGCCAGACACGGAAAGCTTTCCAAGGAGATAATGAAAGAAGAGAACAGGCTTCAATTTCTTCCTACAGCTCAATATTCAATATCATTTTACTGTCACTTCACACGGTTCTAACTAAAAGCAACACAAATCTAAAAACAGCACAAAAGCAGGAAGCCCAGAAACACGAAGTCCCAAGCACTGTGACTTCCACTCATTCAGACTTTAGATCCCACCTTTGTCTTTCCACTATTCACTCTCTTTAGAGGCTGCAACTATAGTTACAGTGAACTCGTCCATTCTCCAGTAAACAATTCTTTTCTTCACATGAACACAGAATCAGGAATATAAATTTATTTCCATTGTCTCACAGCTGAGAATCCAGTTTACCAAAATATCTCCCTGATACGCACTTTGCAGTATTTTTGGACACACTTTATTTTTCAACATATGATAGCTAAGCCATTAAAATGTCAGAATTTGGATGCTGCAGTTACATTTTACTTACTGTGGACAAATAACAGGCTTTCACACATTTGACAGTACTTAGTAAAATGACTCATGCTGCTTCGTTTCAAGTAAAGTATTAGAAGTGGAAAACACACTAAATGAATAGAGAAGGACTTGTCCGCATTTGGGAGGAAAGAAATTGCAGGAAGGTTGTGGAAGAATTGCTGCAAACAAAAGGCTGCCATGCTAACCTGTTAGTGGATCCATTGTAGCAGTAGTTTGGAAGGAAATCATAATTGAGTTCCCAAAAGACATGAAGAGTGATTCTTCCATAAGGAGCTGACACATTGTGATTGGCTTCTCTGAACATGGCATCAAAGCTGTCCAAGGTCATATATCTACTCAGAAGCTTGTGAGTCATTTTGTTTATCTCTATTAAGCCATCCAGCTCCTACAAAATACAAGAGAAAAGAAAGCGAGCAGTGTGTTTAATAAAGTGAAGAAACTCAACAAAGTACATAAATAACCTTGACCAAATAGAAGATTAGAAAGAAGTCAATATGAACAACCGACTTCCCCCTTAATCCCTAATGATAAAAGCTGGAAAGAACCAGTGCTCTTGGTACTGTTTGTAACTATCTCCCGTCAAAGCCTTCTGAACCTTTGAAGGTATTCATTAAAATCTGTCCACACTGCAGACTGGTCTCAAACACTGATCTGTGCCAATTTTTTTTTCATTGAGCAAAAGTTAAAATGTCAATGCTTAAATGCAGTCAGACACGGGTCAAGAAGCATCTTCTAGATTTCCTGCTTCACAAAGTATCACAAAGTAATTTCTGCTCTATAGGGCAACTGGTGAACTAACTTTAATAGTAGTACTGGTAGGAATAATATACATTTACCATAAATCCTTCTGATGACTTACTCCATGGAGGAATGCGCTAAGATGCCAATAAAGACCTTCCCAGATATTTTAAAAAGTCTTGAAGGTATCCACAAAATCACTGGCTGCAGACTACACAACTATATGTTAGCGCTGCCTTTCATAATGTTTCCCCTCTTGATAAGAAATTCCCAGTATAGTTTCTGGCACTTTCATAAAGTACATTAAATGTAAAAGTAAGTGTAAAAATAAATCCATCTCTGACGTTAGACACTGAAAACACCAAACACAAGCACACTCTCTCACTCCAAAAAAACCCAAGCCCTGATTTTAAAGATTGTTGTGCAAGTGACCTAGCAAATGAATGTTAGGAAGCTTTGTTTGCCTGTGCATCAAACTACTGGTCATCTTCCCATGCAGTGCAGTCAGATTTAATTGCTCCATGCTTCAAAGGATTTTCAAAACTGTGAGTAACTGTTAGTTTAAGGGAAAGGAATGACTATGATTGTCATTACAGTATCGAGTCTAATTTGAGGGGAAAAAAGTAGCTCGATCTTTTAAAAATTATCTCCATTTAATTTACTTAGCTTGAAACACAGCAGAAATTACTGATTAGTTAAGCTATTACTATCAGTTTCTCACTAAGGAAATCAAGTAGTTTTCAGCAGAAATTATTTTGCATAAAACAAAAGAAGTGGGGAAAAAAAAAAAAAATCTTGGTGTAGGGATGACACCTTAGCCCTTCCACTTTCTAACTCAAAAAAGAGTGAGAACCCGTGACCAAAGAAACACATCACTGACCATTTCTGTCCACATAACCACTAAGAAAATTCTGCACATAATAAAGAAAACTACATTCCAATAATTAAAAGGCTAGAACATCCAAGTGCAGAAAAGTCAAGAGGCTCTATGGCCTCGGCATTTGATTTATTGTCAGTAAAGAATGACATTAAATGAAGGTAGTTAACTGCTTCACAAAATACTACTGGTAAAAAACCTATTGTGAAAAGCCCAATGGTAAAATTCCTTGCATAACTTTTAATTTTTTTTTTCCTCCATCAGAAGTTAATGTGTCTTACATTTTTCTTGTTGACTGCATATTTACTTGTCAAATTAATGTCATCCGGAAATAGACTTTGGGCTTTTAGCATTTTAATCAGGAAAATAACTCAAAAAGACAACTCGATATTGCACAGATGCTCTTCTTCCACAGGCACAAGTCAGATCTTGTTCCTCCACAAAACAATTATTTTTGTCATGCTACAAAACCAAGCTGCCTGGGTAAATAAAGTCATTTTGATTCTACTAGGCACAAAGCTGTCTTGTTTTGGTCTGCAGTATATTTAGAGGCATGGACAACAAGTGACCATTTACAAAAACTTAAATCCCAAGAATGGAGTTGCAGCAAGTTTATTTTCTTCTAAGCAACGAAAGAACAAAATTCTCAATCTCAACAGAACAGGGACTTGCACAGTCCCACGTACGGCAGCATACTCAGAGTACTGCATCAGCTCAGGCCAAAGTACTGTTTGAACAGAGATGCAGGCTAAGGCATAGAAAGGAAAAAATCACAGCACACCAGAATGAATTAAGCCCACAATATATTATAATGGTGACAGAGGATTTGCTAGTATAGTTTATGATGTAGCTGGAGGTGACTAAATGAATGTCTTTTGCAACACTAAGTTGCCTCTCTAATAAGAGGTTTTGTTAATCTAGACTTAAGGAAACCAGGCAAACTTCAACTATAGCATTGTATGACTTCACACTTACAGAAAAAACATAACAAAACACAAGAAAGAAAAGTTTTGTTATTTGTAGAATCATACAATGTCCTCAGTTCAAAGCAACCCACAAAGATCATTGAGCCCAACTCCTGCCCCTGCATGTGACAACCCCAAAATTCACACCATGTGTCTGAGTGCATTGTCCAAATCCTTACGGAATACAGTCAGGCTTGGCACCACGACTACTTCTCTGGTGAGCCTATTCCAGCACTCCACCACTCTCTAAGGAAAGAATCTTTTCCTAGTATCCAAACTAAAGGTCCCCTGGCACATCTTCCTGCCACTGCCTCGGGTCCTATCATTGGTTGTCGGAGAGAAGAGATCAGTGCCCACTCCTTCTGTTAGGCATTCAGCCTCCTCTTTCAGCAGTGACTGTACAACTATTTGCTGAGAGAACACCTAGAGCACTTCTGGCAAAATCTGAGAGAAATTTTTGCCTCTGCCATTTAAAAAACAAACAAAGATTTATAATGGGGGCGGGGAAAAAAAAGACTAGACGTCTATCATTCTCAATGCAAATAAAAGAAATAAAAATCAAATTAAATTAAACCAAAACAAAAGTAGCATCAAGATCCCAACTGTGGTGTTAGTGCTCTGACAAAACTGCAACACAACACTCACCACAATGGAAGTCAAATCCTCACTTTCAAATCGACCAATTGCCAGTTCCATTGACCTGTACATGGCTGCTGATATTCGCTGAGTGATCAGTCGGTTCAGGTCTATTGATCTGCCAAGAAGCTAAAGAAAAAAAAATGCTATGAAGTTTTGAACTGAAAGTCAAATTATAAAACAAGCTGTACAAGGACTATGAAACTCCGCAGATTAACAATCTCACACAATGAACTTGTGTTCCAAACACACAAAAACAAAGCAGATGGACAAAAATTTATAAATTCATGAACAAATGAGGTTAAAATTTACATCTCAATTCTCACAAAAAGAAGTAATATCACATGTTGCAGTTACATTTAAGTATTGATATCAGCATTTTATGCTTCCATGACATTGTGCCACAACATATTGAAAATGGTGAAAGACATTACTAGGAAGACAACACTACCACATGTGACATTCCTACTTGGCTTGTGTTTGCTTAACTGCAACAGACATTTGCATTAAAACAGACTCCTAAGAGTTTTTTCTTAATTTACCCCTTCATATGACAAAAAAGCTGCTCTCCAATGTCAATTACGCCACTTAGATGACAGAACCCAAAGCACAGAAAGAGTTTTACACACCTACATAAATCAACAGCATTGGAAAATCGCCAAGCAACTCAAAACCAACGGAATATGAGTTAACTCACTTGGACATGTCTTTGTTTCAGCAGTGTCTCATAGCGGTTGGACTGTAGCAGCTGAATGGTTGCCCCTTGATTCTTGCACTCTGAACGTAATCGTTTATCCAGAAGCAGGCTATTAAGAAAGGCAGAAAATGTTTGAAGTATATTAAACAGCAAAGCAGAGAAGAAAAGCATGAATAAGAGTGCTCGCTACTGGAATAGCTACCTGCCAGCCATTGCCTTGTAGTACGCAAATATTTGGTCCGCCAGCTTGTAGACAAATTGGTCAAAACAAAGGTTTACCTGGGGGGGGGAAAAAGTGCTTTTAAGAAGACTTAAGAGTAAAAGAGGGGAGCTTATCCAAGACCTCCCACTATTTATCAGGCATAATTAAGAAAGTCACCACATCCAAATTTCCCCATATAAAAGATGATGACATTCAGTCTTCAGCATTAACTTAAGGCATTTTGCAGAGGTCTACAGGTCTTCTGACAACATATTACCCAGTTACCCATCATCCGTTTTTTTTCTTATAAGAAAGTTTCCCATAATAGCTCTTAGTGTGTAGCATAATTTTCACATTCAGGTACAGACTATTTTTCTCCAGTAGGTAAGGTTACTTTACCTCTGCCTCAATCTCATCATAGAGGAACTGCTTCTTAAATTTAGTAAGTGCATAATGAGCACTGTCATTATAAAGGTCCAAAGAATACAGAACATACCTGAATGAAAAAGAATAAAGAAAACAGTTACATGTGTTTAGAAATTATGATTCTTTAGGATGGTGCAGTCAAGATGATGTAAGCCACTCAGTATTGTAATCTACATGTGGTTCATGCAAACAGGACTTTTGCTTGAGTTAATATATAAAGCCATGCTTTCTCTTTTAAGAAAGTCTTTAATTAGTTCAAGAATTTGCATAGGTAAGTTTGCAGTCTGAAACTTGTTTTCTAGAGGTAGTTTTCCATCAAAATAGAACTATGCTTTTACCACTGTACATTATATTTGACATCTTTGAGGATTAAGGAGAACTCACTCAGGGAACAACATATAAGGCTGGTGCAATGACACTTACATGAAAGGTTTCTTATTTCAATTATTCACTTCAAAAACAAAACTTTGAGAATTTGGAAATTGGCATGTGTAAGAGGAAAACTGCATGAAGGTTAAGAATACCTCCTCAGACTGCTTGTTAAAACCAATTAAAGCAGTAATATTATAGTACAGAGTGACAATCATTAAGATTAACCATTCTACTGAAGAGCACAAGTAGGTCTTACTCCATCATTGATGCCTCTTTGGTCTCCAAAATATGGTCCGTCAGAATCCAAGGCATGGACATCTCAATAGGAAACTGGATTCTTCTGCCCATTGTTAGCTCTAAGAAGAATTCCCTGAACCACAGCTGTGACAGATCACAGCATTGCTGCAGGGTTTCTTTCAGAATAAATAAGGAAGAATTACACTTCTTATAAAAACACATTATGAACAATACAGCTGTGATTCTGATGATGCAATGTGAAACAAAAAAAGCAGCCATGACTCATTAGAGCTATCCATAGGCCAAATATGTAAATCAAATTCAAAACAGAGCCCATGACTTGTTCAAAGAGTTTGGAACTCCACGTTGACCCCCAAAGTGCTGTTTTATTACAGAAATAAGTGTGGAAGTGGACCAGACTACCAGTCAAACAAAAAAACTACATACATCAGTAAAGTGAGATTTCTAGTTTAATTTCTCAGCTGGGAGCTGAGAAAGCTTTACACTGAACTTGGGAAGCAGCAGGTGGGAGATAAAATTGTGCCAGATCCACCTGTCCATCTTCCCCTCTGGAGGACTGAATCACTCCACATGTTCCTCTGGATTAGATGGGTAGGAAATGACAGACACATGAAGGAGGGATTAAAACAAAAAGTTTCTGAGGCCACTGCCACAGGCATGGAGGTGTGCTTCCCACCTCTCCAGAAAACACTCAGCACAAGTTTTTTTTGCATAAGGCTTGAGAATCAAAACAGGAATGAACTTTTTATGTTAAGATCTCCTAAAGACCTTTTGAAGTGCTGTTTCCCAGTAGCATTATGACTGACATTAACAGGCTCCTCCTTCTCTGAGGGTAAAGGAATCCGGCAGCAAAACAAAAATGAAAGACAACACAGCATGGTGATGACAAAGACTAGATACACTCAATGTCAGTAGGTGAATACTTTAGGACAGCATGTTTCCGATTACAGTTAACTCAATAGTAAGAGTAGTGAAATGACATCAAATTTACCACAACAGAGAATTTTTTTCCTCTGTACTTAAGACAAAAACAAAAAAAATCCCCAAAACCTCAAAACGCAGAAACTACTTCCTTTTTAAAATTTCAACGTGTATAGGCTTATCTATCCCTTGATTATATAAATATGTACATAAAAAAAAATAAAAGGGAGGTAACAATATGAAATTTGACGCATTATAAACGAATGTGTAACAAGTCAAAATAAAAATCCCACCACAATACTGAATACCAGGTCTCAGAAAAGGTTTGTCCAGACCAAGGCTTTTGATAAATAAACCAAAGGTAAGTTGGCTTAGGCAATCGGAAACATTTTTCAGGTCGCGTTAGAGGTGTTAGGACATGCTAAGCTGGACACTGATCATCTACATATCTTACCACTGAAATTTATCAAATGAGTGTAGAAGAAAGACTCGCGATGGAATTTTTCTATGTCCAATATGGTGGGCCCCTCAAGGCTACTTCTCAAGGTTTTCTTGGAACCACTTTTGTCAGCAATGAGGGACTCTAACATAGTTCTCACCATGTAAAGCTGTATCATTAAAGGAAACAATTGTGGTGGAAAGAGGGGGGAAAAAGGAAAATACACACGGTACATTAGTTGAGCAACACTGAGAATTACTATCAGTAAGCGACTGCTCCCCTTCAAATTGAAAACTGGCACTGTGTGGGTAAAAGCCTTTCAGGCAAGAGGAACAGATGCAACGGTAGCCTACACACCAGCACAAATGCCTACCCATGCCAAAAGGGCCTCCACTGACACTTAGCAGCAGACCATTCGCAGTGGAACAGTTCACATCACCACAAAAAAGAAAAAGTAATAAGTAATGTCTTACCACCAAAGTTTAAAAGAGGCGGATAGATGTAGGACTGCCTCAGAAACTTGTGTGTCACATGCAATAGCTTTTCCAGTCCCAGAGCCTTGAGCTGCTTCAACAGCTCAGCAGAGTTTAAGGACTCTGTCATAGTGCGAACCATGTAGAGCTAAAAACCAACAGACAGGGGCAGGCAGGGGAGAGAGAATCCGTTAATAAAAACACATGGGTAAATAAGGAAAGGGAAACAGAAGCAGAGAAAACTTGTTAGTCTGTTAAAAACGAAGAACAGCACAGTAAGCATGCAGAGAGGACACACAGAAAGGTTTCTTGGAACAGAATAATCACTGCAGTCCAGTGCTCCCTCAAGCAAAGGGAAAATTCCCATTCCTTCCAGAGGATGCTTAGAGAGCCACTACCTTCTCAAACGATTTTGCAAAGATTTCCAAATATTACCAATTCACACATAGCCATTTTAGAACTGCATGAAACTGAGAAAAATCTATCTAAAATCAATATATTTGACCTTCCTTCCTCCCCTCAATCGAGACAGACAGGTGTGCCAGTCGAAGAGAAGAAAAAGCAGACAGAACTGCACACTCAAGACAGCCTGTTGCAGCCAGTGAAACAAAGCCCTTAAACATACCAAGCGCAGCAGAAGCACAATGGTGATGATATTTATTTTTTCCCCCAGAAAACAGAAATCAAAATATTTTTTTTTCCAATTCCCAAAGTAAAATCTTCATTAAACCCATTTTACCATAGCTTAAACTACTTTTTATTACCCAAGATTATTATTATCCATACATGCTCTCTTCCCCTCAGATTTCAGGTTTTAAAAGATTGGTGCTCAGTACCTCATTTTCTCAGATGAGCTATGAATATCAGACTATATACTCTCCAAACAAATTCACAAAGAAAATAAAAAAGAGAATTATATGGAGGTAACAAGAACAAGCATCTAGGTATGGGATTTTTATGACTACCACAAACAACACACCTGAAATACTTCCTGTTTTAGCAGCAGATTAAAGAGACTTTATGGAGTAGTTTTATCATTCATTACTGAACAGTAAGAGGGACCTCGTCAGAAGTCAAATACTCTCTCATATTTTACCGGCAATCATTTATATTTTAAACATATTTTAATATAGACATCTATTGAATAATGAGATTTAGAAACAAAAAAAAAAAATCTACCAGCCATAACAGGAATGGGAGTCAGTCAATAAATGATTCAGATAGTTCAAAAACATTACTTAAAAAACATTAGGAGCACGATGAGAAAATATTTCTTCCCAGGAAGACTAGGAAGTCAAATTAAAGAGATTGAACACTTGGAAAAATTATGCATCAGTGTAGAAAGTGACAGCAACCCAGACAGAAGATTTTGGTTAAGTATATATAATTTTGTAAATATAAATCTGATAAAGAGTAGATTTTTAGCATTCAAAAAAAAAACAACCCAAACCCTGCAATTTTTGAACAGCTCAAGCCAGAGAGAAACCATGTCATATGAGAACCACCAGACAGGAAAATACCTGAGTGCTGGAGGGTCCAACTGCACGCCTTGGGACTTTGATGTCAAAACCACTTTTGGGGTCCTTTTCTCCCCTTAGAGCTGGGTCATTGAACGGCTCGTGACCCGCTTCCCAGTCACAGACTGTCTTTCTGATGGCCTGCAAAACACTGAACACAGATCACACTACATCAGACCAGAACACATCCAAGTGCACTGATGAGAACGTTCTATTTTTTTAAAGTACTTTTGCACAAGCACAGAAACTTTGCAACAGCATCTGGGAGCTCGAGGTAACTCAGAGCAACTGCAAACAATTTCTCTAACAGCTTCAAGAATGCCACATCCACAAAACAATGGCTCCATGCTGTTTATCAAAGAGGATAGTCCAGAGCCCTTCTCCTCTGAGAGGAGAGCATCAGCCTCTGAAACTGGTTCATCAGAGACAAAAGTCACTTGTCAAGAATTCACTTTTGGGATACTTAGCAAGAGCATAAAGCCATTTTGTTATTCTAAACCACAAGAAGCAGATTAATTGATCAAACCAAAGCAGATTATTAAAGAAAGAGAATTCTGGCTTGCTATTAAATGAAGCAGCAGAATTCCTGTTTCACAGAGAACTCTAGAATTCAGATGGAATTTATACAAACATCTTCATACTTTTAACTCCAAATATTGAACTGGACTTCAGACACTTGTAAGAAGCACAGCCAGCCACATCCTGTGGCATACTGAATGATCAAGCAAATGTCTCCTCCACGATTCAAGGAGGTATGAGAGCAATATCTTCCTATTTTATTAGACTCCTGGGACAAAAAGACTCTTCCTGCAAACTTGGGAATTGAGTAATTTGTTTATTTTTGGTTTATGACGATATTTTTGTGGCAGTCAGGCATTTAGCAACAGCCTACTTAGTCAAAGCCTTTCACCTCTAGGAGTTTTGCAATGAAACATGGGAGAAAACAAACAGCAAACAAGATTAAAAGCAAACACTTAGGAGCAAAAAAATAAGGTCAGGAAATGCCACCAGTCAGTGTGGGCAGCTGGCGTACTTGAAAGAAAAGTGTAAGGATAATAAGCCAAGAGCAGCCAAAGCTGAAAAAAAAGGCAGAATGCTAAGAAGGCAGAGATAAGACTGTGGGGAGGGATGTAAACAGGATACACAAGGAGAGAAAACACTGGAATCATAAGGTAGATAGATAACACCTTTTTTTTTTTTTTTCAAAGTAAAAATACTAGTCGTGCTATCAATAGTACAGTGCTTATCTTTCCTCAAAACAAAAATTAGCTACAGGGAACGCAAGACTTCCTGTGGCAGTCCTAAAGTGGCTCAAAACAGTCTGGACTCTTACTGTCACTATACTGGCAGCCATGCATTTTTGACTTCAAAATTCTTCAATTTCCACTACATATACAACCGAGCTAACTTTGACTACCAGACAAGCTAGTAGGGGTGTACAGACTTAAAGAGACAAAATTTGACAGCTGTGCAATTCTGCAATGAATTTAGTAAGACTGGAGGGAAAAGAAGATAAAGAAGATGAAAACAAGATTGCTACCTCTGAATGACATTTTTCTTCTTTTTAATCGCTTGTCTTAACGGCTCTCTAAGTGTGACTTGGGCAAAGTCCTGAAGAGCTGCATAAATGGTATGGCGAATGGCATGATTGAAAACACTTTCCATCCTTCCCATCAGCACCTGAAGACCTTTGATCATGGCAATCACCTGCAAAAAAAAGAAAAAAAGGGTATTGTAATTGTATAATTGCTAAAAGAAAAAACAAACCTTTTTAAATTAAAAAAAAATGAGAAAAGGGGTATTAACTAGTTTCAAAAGGTAAAGGATAGTTCTCCTGTGGTCCTCCTACATTCTGAACAGAGGAAAACATGCTCTTTCAGAGTCAATACAGGGCATGCTATCTTTAGCACCAGGTATAGAAAAGACTTACAGAGAATGTTCTCCTTTGTATAGAACTAATCTTTGGAAAATCCCTGTAAAAAAGATTCCTTACCTCAACCAAAGCAAACTTCTCCTCACTAGTATAATTGTATCTTGTTGCTCTTTCATACTCTTCCGCATTGTCGGGACAGTCTTTATTAGAATATTTATCCGTTGGGTGTACCAGCTTCCATGAATACTGCAGACCACACAGCAGACCAGGGAGGAAAAGGAAGAGGGTCAAAAAAAAAAGGAAAGGCCTGAGAAACACAAAGCATAGCTGGACACAAATAAAATGCTTTAAGAAATACTCCAATGTCTTCAAGAATATCTGACAAATTATATTTGGTACTATTCTTAAAACCCACACAAAGTCTGAAACTACTGTCTAGTGGAAATGTCAAACAATAACTTGCCAAACAAATTTTTTTGAAAGTCAGTGATCCTGTATTAGCTCAAAAAATGCAATTCACACTCTGCAGGTAATGCATTTCAGGGTATTTTGTACTGAGCAAACACTAGAATAGGCAAAAGTTTTTTTTTCACACAAGAAACATAGAGAGACCTCAGCATAATAAAAAAATTCATGACACCTGCAGACAAAAAGAGGGCCTTCCAACTGGGCCAAACATTCACATTCAGAATTCAAATGACAACTGGAAAACTACTTTTTTTGGAGGGGGTAGATTGGGTAGGGTATGTATACTAGACTTGCAGGTGTGGAAACGGCTGTATTATCTGTGACAATATCATCTGCACAGCATGCGTTTCTCTTAAATACTGCCTTTTCAGGCACTGCAAACAGATCAAGACATCCCTAAGCAGTGTCAAGCTGATGTAATTTCCACCAGGGTATAACTAGTGAAAAATCCTAGTCACAAACACAACTTCCTGAAATTCTGAGTTCAGCAAACAGTCTGATTGACATTATCTTTGCATAAGTGTTAGATTACAGACCAATATAAATTTGCCTACTATAATGGATTAATGTTTGCACCAATTTACCTATGGCAGAGAGAATCACACCCTGCAAACTAAGTACTACAAACAGGACACTGGGGAAATTACTAAACAAAGATGAAGTTTTTGGGGGGCATTAAGTTGACAGGATTAAGTTGGACACCAAACGTATGCTGAAGCATTTTATCTGAACATGATGCATGTAACAAGGTTCATGGATGCTCAGT
Source organism: Clamator glandarius (assembly GCA_033459285.1). Classification (NCBI taxonomy): domain Eukaryota; kingdom Metazoa; phylum Chordata; class Aves; order Cuculiformes; family Cuculidae; genus Clamator; species Clamator glandarius. The sequence continues at coordinate 453,253 of JAUNZM010000753.1, forward strand.
GAATGCATAAAACAGGTAAATAAGTTGGATACTCCAGATGAAAATAAATTCTCAGTAGGAGGACGGGGAGAAGATGAACACAAACTCACACAAGAAGCACTTAAGGGAACTAATAAAAATCAGAAGGACAAAGAAAAGCAGTGCTAATAGGCAAAAAAAAACTGCTGTGGCCATCGGAGAAAGTTTGTTCTGAAACCAGGAGGATAAAAACAGAGACAAGAATGAGACATTTTCTACAGAGATATAATAAAACAGAAAGATTGTCACTGTAAAGACAGAAACTGAACGCAGTAATCTGCAATGACAGAAATAAAGGGACTAAGTCTGGGAGTTGCAGAGGCCAGAAATAGATGACAACAGCCTCTCTTAAGAAGGAGAAAAGGAGAGTAAGACTTTCATCATAAAATAAAATGTGGATTTCAACAGGAATAGAATAATAACAGGAAAAAGTATGACTCATTAATTGGCTTTTAAGAGAGGCAGTTGAAAATACAGAAGAGATAAAAAAACGGGTCTCTATGCCTGCTGTGACCACACTGGATTCAGGCACTGCAAATGGCTTGATGCTCCCTCAGACATCAGTGGCAGAGGAGGAGCAAGTCTGGCTTCTCTCATACAATACACCACCTGTTTCAACCCTTCCTAGAACATCCTTTCGTACAGGTAAGACATGCAGCTTTTATCTAAGTGTCTGCAGTATAAGAGGAATTCCTGCATCCCCCTCTTCAATTTTTGCCTCAAGCAGTTTCTCATCAGAAAAAAACATCACTTTTCTAACTGGCATCTGGTATTAAAATAAATTATTAGAATATAGAGAATCGACACTGCAGGTTCTTTATTTCATCTCTTTCATGTCTCAAATTTTCCTTTCCTCTCATTTACATTCCTTTTGACTAAAAGCCTAACCTAAAGCCAATGGAAGCCTTTCCATACATCTTTATGTCTTTGATTAAGACCTTACATGCTTCAATTTACTAAGCAACGTTATCTAAACATAACCAGTTAAAGCTCTTCTGTCACCTTCTCTGTGACTGCAAGTTGGCATGGGCATTTCTAACAAAACACAATTCTAAACAACATTTAGAGAAAAATAATGAAGTCCTAGTCTACAAAATGTACATATCAAGAACAACATAAAAACATCTGGTCAAGGCTCACAGGTGATCACCTATCCATTAAATATAGCAAGTTAATGTACGGTTTGAGATTGTATAAACTACTGCATCTTCAAAGCAGCAACATTACTCTTAGCCTCCAAGAACTTCATGTACCTTCCTCTGAGAATGTGGTTTGGAGCAGAGGGAGAAAACGAGTGAAGGAACAGAGAAATAGGAACAAAACACAACAGGCGTTTTTCATTCTGTCACAGCAAAGCCTGTCCAACTACACTGAGCCACTTGTTTTCCATTTGGTTTTATCTCCCAGATAACATACCACTTCCATGACATGTGCACTCCACTGGGAAAGAAGCTGCAGGCCTTGGAGAGAGAGATCAAAGAGCTTCCGATACTCCGCGTCTGTCTTTTGAGCTTCCTGTCGACCAGATCCAGTCACCACCTGGAACATTATTAAACAAAAACACAAAACCCACATCACAACATGCTGTATTCAGCATCCATAGACAAATTTCTGCATAGATTTCTTTTAAGCCTTAAAACAGCATCATGTAGTAGCACCTGCCTTAATATAAGCTTGTTTTTCTAGAGATTTACATAGTCAAATTTCACAGATTTTGGAAAAGGAAAACACTGGTGATCCCTAATCACCAAAATATTGTTGCAGACAAATTCAAGACATCAGTTACTTATATTACACATATATATGTTATATGTATATTTTATATACGTATACATGCATGTGTTTACATATGCTTGGATTTTTAACTGATCTCCTAACTTTTAATTTCATTTAAACTCTTATGAGCACCCACTCAGATTAAGGGCTAGAAAACCTATTCCAAGAGAGACATGACAAAAGTTCTATGATATCCTAGATATATATGCACAGAGAGAGGCAGAAGAATATTGCAGCTTGTATGATGTGTCATTACTATTTTAAATTTAAATAGAGCAAAAAATACCATGTAAAGGGTACTAGCCCTGCAGCCAGCTTTTCTCCATTCAGGTAATCAAGTTTTGCCATTTACTTAGCCTCAAGTTTACTGTTCTTCAGATACTTAACAGTAACTGTTAATCAGTGATGTGAAGTTTGCACATATAGCTCTAATCCCACATACCTCACTGTTGCTGTAACGAGCCAGTTCTGATATGAAACGCATATGGTCTTCTCTGATTTGGATCATCTGCTCACATATATTGTACTGGGGACTGCTGCTGGAAGACGTGCATGTCCATCTGTTTCAGAAGACAAAAAAAACCCACCTAAATCAGTTTAGGCAACAAACAATACAACTGATACTGCAGTGAAAGATCCACAGTGCATAACTTCTTTAATTCTTCCTTCTTCTCTATTTGAGGCTTTCTCTCTTCCTCTGCCTCTGACCTTGCACAATTTGTTAGCGATGGACTGCCCTTCTGAGTTCAAACAGCACTTCTTCCAAGTCTTAAAAAAGAAACAACCTTTTTTCTTTCTATTCTTTTTTTTTTGTTAGTGTTTTTTTTTTAAAGGCTGCTGCTATAAAATACAAACCAGCATCTCTCTTAGGGAGCATACACTCAGGCACAGGACCAAAAAGAACTGAAAGGCAGGGCAGAAGTATAGGTACATACTGTAAGATACATTTAGATACCTTCAGATTAGGTTTTATTATTCTTGCTTAACTATGAAAAGCCTACTGTATGCTCCCAACTATTAAAAAATGCATTATAAAATACTATTAACATGTTATCAAGAGAGACACAAAAGACATGCTACCAAGAATGTCACATTAAGTAGCCCCATATTTTTAGTAGCCCAGTAGGCCCACTGCTATTGATTTTCTCTTAGCAATTACATGCAGGTTATGTGTATTTTGCTGCAGGAATTAAAATGCAAAGCACTACATTCTAAATTCATGTAACTGCATGGAGGGAAGGGTCTTGGAGGAGCACGGAAACATTCACTAAAACAAAGCAATAACAATAGATGATGGAACCATTTATGTAACAATCAGCTGCATTTTCCAGCACTTTTGCTGCACTGCATACCTAGCCAAAAGAAAAAAAAAAAAAAAAAAGAGGGGGGAGACAAGCTAAATTGCTGCTCCATATACATTATACACATGCCTATTTACCCATGCACTACTACTGCTCACCTTGCTTAGTAAAATCCTTCATTTCTTTTAAAGAAAGTTTCATATTTAAAGAAAAAAATAAAATTAAATTAGTATAAGATAAAATTCATTTCCTCCAACCCAGGCGATAAGAAATGTCACAGACACATGAATGAGCTCAACACTATAGAAAGGACTTTAAACAACCTGGGTTTTTTGTTCTCTCTCTTATATGAATTACATTAATAGTGAAATACCCATACCAAAAAGCAGACCAAAGTGAAAATCCTATTAAAGTAATCCCCACAGATAGATTATGAAAATACACTCCAAGGGTCTGACTTTCCCCAGCCCAGGTGATCTCCTCTTTGTTTTCTTCTCCCTCTTACCTGGATTTATTTTCTTCATAATGGGCACTGGTCTTAATGTATCTTGCAAGTTCAATTTGCATGTCTCCAAACAGTGGGACAACCTGCAACTGCTGTATGAAGGGAATAAGTTAAATTAGATTAATTATTAAACATAAATCTTAGTGAAAGGAAACTATTATTTATCTGTATTATAGTCCAAAATTATCTTCATTCTATTTCATTATATTTAAAATATAAGTGGGATTACCTTTAAAATCAGATATTAAGATCACATCTTAACCAACCTTGAAGAACTTGTCTATCTTGGCCAAATTTATCCTTTTCTTTGCATCCAGCTTATAGATGTTACTGACACTTCCATCCATCAGGTACAATCCAAAGCCCATAACCTAAATAAGAAAAATCAAACCTCTCCGTAAAAAGACCTCAGGTAAAAAAACACTGCAGTCCTGAAACACCCACTCTCTATCAAACAGAATATATTTTCAAATACATATATTTCTGTAGTATTCTTTTATTATACATATATTAGTAGTTCCTACATTAATATTACCCTGATGAATCATCCTGAAAATATGCTAATTGCCAGTATAAAGGTTTAGCACACAAAAAAACCTCACTGAAACTAGAGTCTAGATATTTTAAAACAGCCTTTTTTCACTTCCATTTTATTAATATTCTGTATGTGCAAACTGGTTTGTAACAGAAGTTTAGATCTAACATCTCTGAGCATTGCTTTTCACGGCTTTCAACACGTCTCTGAATTGTACACAGAAGAGCTCAGAAGCATCGAAAAAAAAGTCTAATTACATTTTATCTAATTTATTCATTAACATAAAGTTATAATTCAGTATTTACAACTGTATGAGCCAAGCATGAGCCACTGTATTCTAAGCATGCATTTACTGAAAAAGGCCTAAATATGAAAGACATGCTGGACATCTCCACAGACAGAATGCAAATGTCCTAGAGTTTGTGTACGGTCTCAGGATTCTTCCATTTTGTCCTAATAAATAGAGCTCTTCAGAAGTTAAACACTGAAAAGAGTCACAAATATCTGTCATAAGGCAAATTGTTAATTTTTACTCTATACCTTTTCTTCCACTGCAAGACACACAGTTGATATCAACAAACTCCATATTGCCGAGCGCCCTCTTACTACATGTATGCATTCCAGCTAACTAAACTTACCCACTTACCAACCCTAATTTGAAGCTACTTGTTCACTGAAATATTTGATACATGGCCTCATCTCCAAAAGCTTTCTATACAAACTTGACACATATCTAGAAATAAAGCATAGTAGTTCCTTTCTGCTGTCACTATACTTCATAGAAACACAATGGCATAGAATTGGTTTCCTAGCAAGGCTGAAGTTCAATTGTGCCAATTTCAATTTATGAAAAAAAAAAATGGATTAGAAAGTTTCCAAATACAGTTAGCATGTAATATAAAAAAAAGGGGAAATCCGCGTTATCTCATTAATTGTAAATGAAAATAAATAAATAAATCAAGAATTCAAACATCCGTGTCTTGCCTCAAGCACTCTTTTTTTAATTTTGTACCCCAAAGATACCTACTTTCAAAAGCATATGTTTCTCACTAGGCGTTAGATACATTTTGTTTTCATAGTAGTCCACACACAAATTCACAATATCTGCAAGCAGCTCTTCATAGCCAACAATCACCTCCAACTGCTGCTGTAAAGACTGGAAAAAAAAAGAAGAAAAAGATGTTAGTTACACTCCCTGGGAAACAGTAGTTACTACCAAACTGGAGGACTTTTAGGTTAATGGTTTTGTAAAGCTTTAGGTACCTTATCAAAACACAATTAAAGCTTACTTGTGTTATCTTGTTGTGGTTGGCAAGGAACATGGAAAGGTTCTGTGATTCTTGAATGGACTGAGGATCTGCCATTTTTCTCAGGAACTGAGCAGCTCTTTGAAAACAGAAGGAAAAAAATAATAGTATTTCCATTCAACAGGACTGCTTGTTAGCAGAATACCCCCATGCCCAAATCCGCCAAGGGAACTTAAGTTGTCAGCACATCTTCAAGCATCAATACAATGGCGTGTCATTTCCTGCTTATACAGGATTGTCATCCTCAGTGTATCTCCCACCTCCAAGCTCCTGGATCAAACAGAAAGAGATCTTGGCAGACACAGCCAGTACTTTTTTGCCACAGCTTTATAAAATTGGGTTACCTAAGCACAAGCCAAGGACTTAAAAATGTGTCAAGAACTTGTTTAATAGAAGATAAACAGAAAGCTTTTTAAGAAAGCAGTTGAAAAGAAACGTTCAAGTCCACTATAAGAGAGATATGGACTTAATTTATCCCAAACAAACAGGCTTACAATCTCAAATCCCTCACTGCACTCTAGTAAAAAGGCCTGATCCAACCTAAACCAAAAACCATTGCCCCTCAACTGATGGGGGCAGCAGTGACTCTGCAGACCCAAGCCACAAAAACCCAAGAATAGTTAGCCTTCAACAAAACCGTTTGTGCTCCAGAAGCACACCTCCAAAGAAAGAAGAAAGGCAAACCAAGTAAGTTTAAGAGGTCCTCAGACACAACAATAATTACAAAAAGCAGCTACTGGTCGAGGTACAAGTTTAATCTCATGTATATAGAGGCAGCATAGATAAAATTGGCTAGTTATTGCCTGAATGGTTTCCTTTGTGAAAGGCCACAGATGCTACAGCTGGCATAGAGATGGTTTTCCCCTGCTCTTGACCACCGTGTTCGACGGATGCTACTTGATACCATTTGGCAGCTCAAGCACAAAACTTGACCACTGATATCCCAGCGCCCTCCCCTCCCTGTCACACCTGTGGTCACAACAACCTTGAAGAGCAAAGCTGAAATGTCTTAAGAACAAATGTAACAACTGCCGGCTACAAATGTGAAAAGTGGATGTATGGAATGGAACAAAACAGAACAGAATAGAGCAGAATAGAAGTAGCACAAGTGACCAGAAAGCCACTTCCTTTCAAATTTAAAAAGAAAAGCTTTGCTTAGCAAGGCATATTCATTATGTTTAATGTACAGCAAGAGAGAAATTTTTGACAGCAGGAGAACCTTTTGCTGCTGGGAGAACTGCATAAAGAAAATAGATTTACTCAACCGCCTAATCACAGTCAATGCATCCCTTGGTTCAAGGTAATCTGTCCCATACATGACAGGACTACTCTTGAAGAGAAAAATGTCAGAAAAAGAGCAACTGCTGCCATCTCGTGGGAGGCCTTAGCCTGGCACCAGAAAGCCAGGTCCTGTTGCTCCTTGTCACTTACCGCTTGTAAGCTGAATGGTCGTTCTTCACGCTGCACTTCATATTTTTCAACTCATCCAACACAGCAAACATGTTGATGAATTTGCCCAGTGTGATCAGATATGCTTCAGACACAAAGTCCTTCCTCCTCTCTGCATGGCACAAGCGCCTCACCTCCCCACAAAATCGTTCAATTGCATTTCTCTAACAGGCAAAAAAAAAAAGAGAAGAAACATGGAGTAATGACATTTCCAAGAAAAAAGTTCCATCATTTAAGTAGAGCTGATCCAATGAAAAGTGCTGCTGAAACAGAAAAATGTTCGAAGCATGCAAGGCTAACAAGGCATCAGTACAGACTTTCCAGTTCCACCTCTGTGCACTTGCTGTGTCCTATGAGTGTTACAAGTGATTTTTGCCACAGAGCTGCCTGGCACAAGGGGCAAGGTTATTCTTTGCAGATTAAAGTCACAAAAGTTTAAAATCCCTTTGAAATAAGTGATTTCATCTTCTTCAGAGAGAAAGTGTATATGCATTAAATGGTAGATTATAGGTATATTCTCTCACAATGAAAAAACCCACAGCACACGCATTAACAGCACTACATGCCAACTGCAAAATCATTCTGCCACGTGTTTATTTGGGGGCTTATTTCCAAGCACACTTCAGGAAATTTAAGATGGCAATTACAAGTATAAAAAGAAGAGTGACTTCAAATGTAAAGAGGAATCTGTTCCAACTTTAAAGCACTTATTTCCTTGAACAGAAGGAGGTTTTTTGTAGTCAGTAATATCCGTCAGCTGAGGAAAACGACAGGAAACATTACATTTTGTTCAGTCTCCCCTTCCTCTGTGCTCCAGGGCTCGGGGCTCTAGCTGCTCTGTCTCCCTCCAAATAATGCCTGGAAACATCCTCAGTCCATTGAACCAAATGGCAAGCTGCCAGCACAAGAGAAGAAAGCAAGACAGACGGCTATTCACCAGTGTCCATGTAGCTCGGGTGGCTGGCAGGTCACAACAACTGGCTTAGTTTGCCTCAATCATGAATTTCCATAGCAGAGCTGCACCTGCTGCTCTGGTGCCCATATTCGTGGATCCCTCACCCCCTCAACGCACAGCTTCTGTGCTGAGGAGCTTTTACGTATACATGTGAAACATATATTTCTCTTTCCTTTCTTCCTAAAGTGTCGGAATTGTCCCCATGTGCTACAGAGGGACGATAAAGAATTACGTTCAATTTTGTGCTGGAAGCCTTAATGGAGACTGCCTGAAATTTTTAACATAGGCAGAAATTCTGCCCTTCTGAGAGACAATATGTTTGGGTTTTTTCCAAACTATAATGACTAGGTTCAGTATCTGAGCACACAATATCAAGCATACAAAATAGTAATGGAAAACACTAGCCTACTGAAAAACTTTGTCCCCATTCCTCTTACCTGAAAATACATAAAATTCATCAGTTTTGTGACTTCTGGCTCCAGAACTTCCACAGTTTTCTCATAAATTTCTACTCTGTTAGGCTGCTCATTGCACTTAACCTGAGGACAGTTAAAGAGATCATTATAATTGGAACTTTTCCTGATAAAGCCTCAGAAACTAAGACCCCAGTAACAACTTGAGAAACAGTATTATCATCCTAAATAGACAAACTGAATGCATAAATTGCCAATTTTGGTAATTTTATGCTGGCCTTCTAAGGTTAACTTTGTAAATTAAAAAAAAAATTAAAAACTAAGGGTTTTTTGCTCTATTATCTCACAGCAGATATTTTGGTTTTCAAACAACCCTGTACGGTTCGGGCAATACCCTTTCCACCTTATTAAGCCACTCACTGAAATAATGCACTAAGACAGGGATAAAACCAGAAATTAAAACAGACTACCTCTTTTCCACTCCAAGTATTTAAATCATTGAATAAGCCCTTCCTTGCATTTCAGCAGAAAAATAATTGCTTTGCAAATGCCTTATAAGTAGGCAGGTCGTTATAATTTTGTTCAGTTTTCTGATGCATTTTAGTATTCTTCCCACCCCACCTCTGTAGAACTCATTCCCAAACACCTAAGGATGCTTATGGACTTATCACCTGCTCACAGAGTTTTAATTTGTGTACAGATCAACAAAACACTGCATAGCTCTGACATTCAGAAAATGACTACCTAATGTGTGTAGAAGCTTAAATCTTTAACCTGAATTATAATTAACACATGCCACCTGTTATATCTGTTCTGAACTTAAATATTAAGTGGGGGGGGCAGTCTCTTGAATAAAATTAATCAAATAGAATCAAAGAATGGTTTGGGTTGGAAGGAACCTTAAAGATCATCTAGTTCCAACCCCCAAATTTACCTCAAACTATCTGACAATCACAGATTTTCCTTCTAGAGCACTTACCCCTCTACTACTCTTGAACCAATCCATAAGGTTAACACAGTAGCTTTGAGGCATTGCTATAGCTCCCTTGCCAAAGAAAAGAGAGACCAGCAGGTCCCCAAGTTCTAAGAGACTCTATGACATTCTTAGCTTGCTTATTTGGGAGTCAAAGTAGACTACATTTCATAGCCCCTTGATAAGGCTATATTCATGCAACTCCACACCAAAACAAGACACAAGTTCACATGATGCGTGACAGCTTAATTTTCATCCTTTACCTGAGGAATGGCTCTTGAGCAGCTTCTCCATGTGTATAACATGACTGCATATTCCTGCCCCTCTTCTAGCATTTCATTCTGTAAGGAAGAGACTCAGCATAATTAGGCATTGTAATACACAAGAGATAAATCCACCCGTGTTCCATCATTCGAAAACCTCGTCCAAACAAACCTATTTCTCTTATCAGAATGTAAGTGTACAAAACCAAATATATTGCAAGCTGAATGATACATCATACTGTATGTATGTAAAATAATATTACCATAATCCATAGGCCCATCTGGCGTATTATATGTGTTAGAGTTGACCAGCTATGTATATACAGCTCGGCTACAATCCAACAGCGGAAAAAAAAATCATTTCTTCTCAGTCATATGTTTTAGAATCCAACTTAATTCCGAGAAAATTCACAGCACAGTCTTCATATCACATAAGCCAAAACACACACACCAGATCATTAATCAACAACTGCAACAATTACACCTACCTAATGATAACTATTCCCCAGATCTGACTGGTTTTGTATGGTTCTTTCTTCCCAAAACTAGACACTGTGATCTATAAATAAAAATATTAAATTGATGGGGGAGAGGTTCTGTTTGTTCTTCTTTTTAAACTCAGGTACTGCAAGTGGAATGGTCAAGGATGAAACAATCAGCATATGCAGAGCAATATCCTTTATTGACACGTCAAAGGAGAGGGCCTATGACATCCAAACAATGAAAACAGGCTAAGGAACAGTCAGGTAACTTTTAGAGTAAATCGGTGGAAAGTACCATAATTTTCAGTATCATGTGATCAGGTGCTTAACCTGCCTATCCTACTGTTTGTGAATTCGCTTCTAGTCACATTACTCCTCACTTTCCAAGAGTGCTATGAAATGATGACAAGTTCGGTACGGACCAGTGTTTGCAACCTACAAGTTTTTTGTATTCCAAACAAGCAACACCATCAGTAAAGATGAATGGAGTTACTAGTAGGAAGGTTATCCTATATTGTGGAACTGTTAAAAGCCACACATCTTACACAAAAGCACATAAATAAATCACTAATGTACACATTCCACATCAAGGAAACCAACAAAAACCCTTCAACACCAATGAGCTGACGGAGAAGTAGTTGAAATTTGGGTGGATGGAAGGTAATTTTTCACTCACATTACAGCAACTACTTTTCAACATAACCAACTGACCTCAGAATACTGGAAATATTCACATAGAAATCAAGAAACATTTGAGCAACACTGGTTGATCAAGGAAAAAGACCACTTTAAAATTATCAAGAAGTACACATACGAAAAAGAAAGTCCACATCCTTTTTCATCTCACTGTCTCCTGGAAACATTGTAGGTAACCTGGTTAGTGGTTTTCTGTGACCACGGTTCTTATAAAGAAATGAGAGAAGACATGTTCCTCTCTTTGTATTCCAAGTTAACACAAAAGTATATGTCTGAACATCTACTTACCATGCTAGAGTGGACTGTAGCTTGCTCAATGTATCTCGCAATGCCAGTGACAAATGCATTTCTGTCTTCAAAATTAGTGTTGAAGTTTGGCTGCAGAGAAAACAAAATGCAGAATTTAATCCTCGGTAGGGGAAAGAATTTTTATATATATTGCAAGTATAAACACACTTTGGTTTCGTTTATTTTTGAAAAGCACAAATTCTTTTTCTTAACAGCAATGAGAAATGGAAAACCTCTTTTTCCTACAATGACAACACACCTGGTAAAGCAGAGATGATGGTGGAGGTTCAATACATGGTTGCTGATCTGGCAATGGTAATTCTTCCAAGAGATCCACGTTGGACAAGGCATCCTCCAGTGTTACTTGAGCAGTCATTTTGCACCTGGTTAAGAAATATATATATTCATACATATAGATATGGATACACACATACATATAACTTTTAATCTTATTATTTATGCAGAAAACAAGTGAGTAATATGAAAAGCAGGGAACTTATGTTGTGGGAAATGTGCAGTTTCCCTTCAACCATACCAGAAGGGAAACAGTCAAACTGAAACCCAGCTGGTTTTAGTATACAAGTTTGAAAAAGCTTTTTAGGACTAACATCTTCCTCCGTACTTTTAGGAGTTGAGAAATGTTTCTCTTCCCCTGCTGTTGTGCACCAGAAATACACAAAAAAATAGTGGAAAGAATGACCTCTAAGGCACAGTAAAGAAATGAAGACTACTATGTAATATCTTGTAGAACTAAAAGAGAAGGTATTCTATGTCTGTTTCAATTACAATAAACATTGAAAAATCCTGTAAGAAGCCCAGGTATAAAACTTTCCTGTAAAGTTTAAGTTTTGAGCTGACAAGTCTTCAAACTTTTATCCACAGATACAGCTGGCCAGCCCATCTTCAGGATACCTGGCTGTGAAGAAGTGCCAGCAGGTTCCACTCTTTCATGTCCTATGACATCCAGGCTGGCTTTGAGTAGTTAGTGATGGGCACCTTTGCTGCCACTGCATGGGGGTTTGACCCAAGAACAGTAACAGGAAGTTTTATGAAGAAAGTGTGGGGTGAAGAACAACCCAATCTGCCACTTCTGTAGAACAACCTATTTGTCCTCCTCAGTGGAGTAAAAAAATCGTCACTTCTATGGGAATACATCTGATCAAGCTGTCTCTTTCACTTATAGAGCTTTGCAACTTATCTTCCCCTGCTTATCAGAGCAAAATCACGCACTTACTGTGAAAATAGTGTCTGAGCGCTGCCCCTGGCTCTAACCAGGAGGGCAGGAACAATCCCTGAAGCACAAACACCCACACCCCTGGGGAGCAGGACCCTCCCTGGAACATCACCCCTGTAGAGCTATACCACCCTTGCATTCAGGAGGAAAATGAGCAGATCTTGCCACAGCTTTGCTGAAAGCTCACCCTGAAAGTGAGCCAGGACAGTCTGGTGATCCCCACACTAGTTGCACTTTTAGTGCACTGGCAGAAAAATCTCCTCACTTTCTTTTACGTAATTATGGTTTCCTGGGGAAAGCCCAACAAAACTAAAAGTTTTACCTCCAAGGAAAGGCTTAGCTGACAAAAACCACCAAAACCCAAAGCAAAGGGAGGGAAGCAGCCAGATATTATGACCTATCTACAGTCAGAGATCAGCCTTGCATCCCAAGCCATCAACACAAAGCTAATGCATCATATAGAGAGAGAGCATGCCGACAACTTCATACAACAGCCACTGGAAAGGTCCACAGGGCTTCTGCTTCTTGTCTCCCCAGCCCAAACCTTGCTTCATGCTTAAGCATGTGAGTTTTTGTTAAAGCAAATAAACAAACACCCATATTGTGCAATTTGCAATCCCTGCCAAAAACCAAAGGACTAGACTAACAGGAGTTCTGGCTGTCAGACCTGCACTGGGACGTTTGCCCAACACCTGCCTACGCCCAGCTCAAGCTCCTTCACAAGAACCACAGTTTTTCTCAAATTAGAAACCAGTAAAAAAAACAGTGTCCTCCCTTTCATAAATAAACAAATGGCAAAAAAAATCTATGTTTGGGCAGAAGTCCTATGAGGAGTTCAGACTCACAACAATTTTACCCTAGAGGAAATGGAAGAAAGTTGCTAAAGAGACAGAGCATTTCAAATAAATAGTATTTTAACTTTGGGTCTCAATATCTATAGACCAAGCTTTAGCTAAAAAAGAAAATACCACAACACATTACATGGGTTAGTTCAGCTGAGATGCTCCTTCCAACTTGAAACTTTTCCTTCTCCTAGCCTCTCTAGCAAAGCAGAAACACTTGGCTGTGTGGCTGCTCTGGGACTTGGTGGTGGCAGTGGGACCAATGAGCCCACAGCCCTCTTACCTGCTGCAACCCTGGACAGGCCACATTAGCTCCAAGCAAGCACAACAGGGGCACGCTACAAAAAACCGCTCCACACATGCTCCAGAGACCACAGTGAAAAACGTCTGCCTTCTCTGTGCTAAAAATTATTGCACCTATCCACATAAAGGGGAGCTGTCACCGAGTGCAAGAAAGGCATCAACGGCCTCTCCACAATCCACACATCTTCCTTCTCCTCTTAAAACACGGTGACTCAGGTCCCTGCTACAGGAGACAGCCTGGCATCCCCAGAAGCCAGACTCCTGAGTTGTGTTTCCTCGACACTATAAACAAATATTTTGAAAACATGGCCTTTAACCCCAGTGTGTACTGTTTCAGCAAGCACACCTGCAATTGTTTGGGCCTCAATATTTACAATTCCACAGGAGTGATCTCCCAGTATCAGCTTTCTATTCTCTAACTAGCCTTTGTCTTGTTGCACATGATTGATGGAGATCATTCTTGCATGTCACCCAGGCCAAATAAAGGATGCTTGCTTTCTAAAACTCCAAAACGAGTTTTAAAGAGTTTTTATTTGCCAACATTTTCAGTATCAAAACTATCAGACATTAGACTGTGGATTTTTGGGGGGGTTAATAGTGAGAAGTAATTGAAAAATAGAAACCAGATCATATGCAAAACCAAAATCCCATTTTACTTATGCTGCCACCTATTTACTAGCGTATGGACGGGAAACCCCCATCAGCAGGCAAGAAGCACAAACTAAGAAACTAAAGCTTCCTGCTGCCCTCTGGTTATGAAAAGAAATGTGGGAATACACATTTTTCCAAGCCCTTTGGCATGATTTCCCAAAGACAGATCAGCATTGTTTTAAACCAGGAAAACGTTAGTAATCGGGCACGGACTGTTAGAAAAGCCTTCTTGATTTAAGGTTACTTGCTGATAGCTCCACTCTGAAATTTTGCCAAAAGTTATCCACGTGCCTGGCATTTCACTGACCAAGATCAATGCTCTTGTTCTACAGCTTTTTACTCTTGTACCTAGCAAGACATGAAAGAGGAAGCAGCTCCTTCCTGCCCTGCTTTGACACTTCACAAATGTTAGGAGGGTATGAATCGCCTTTCCCTTCCCCTCTGCCCCCAGCAAGGGGCCAACAGCAGAGGTTTAAGAATTGAGGAGGCTGGGGGAACAGCCAAGAGCTCAGCCACACTCCAGCTGTGTTAGCTTGGAGACAACGTCCCACAGTCAGGTGCCACCACCACATGGTTCTTGCCACCTCCTCACTCTGAAGTTCAGGGAGGGTTCTCTTTTCTGCTGCTGTTGTTAGTAAAACCAGCTACAAAAGACAATGGCTGTTTCTAACGTGTAGCAATAGAGGGCAAAACCAGATTTTCCACACCCTCCTCAGTCTCAGAAAAATTAATTTCAGAAAACCAAAATTCCCAAGATACAAAATTGGATAGTTTTGCATCCTTATCAGTCATTCACTATAAGGTCTTACAGGTAAAATTACTAGGGAGAGGACCTAATACTTTAAGAGAGTCCTTATTGGCAGAGACAATGAGAAACTTCAAAGATCTAGTTAAAAAATTCAGAAGCTGCCATCTGACTAGGTGTTTACCTAAATGAGAACGTATTAAAACACAGTAGTCATACTGACAATTACAGTTATACTAGCAAACTTACCCAAGCTGTGAGAATTACTTTCTTATTAAATTCGTACAACGCAGTGGTTTTAGCTTTGTACTTACCTGAGATTTTCCAGGAAGGATTTTCTTAAACAGAAGACATGTAAGAACTACTTCTGAAATAATCATCTTTTCCTTTTTGTTATCTTTGTATCATGGCTCATTATTAAAGCAGTAAAGTCAAAATGCACCCAATAGCACATTTTCGTGGATCTACACTATTTAATTAAAAACCATTAATTACCCAACATTCTCCCTCCAGAAGAGAGAATCACATGCCACCATGTTGTATAAATTTTGGTGTTGGATGAGCAAACCCAGCTTTCTAAACAGGACACAGCAGCATCTGTGCTGATTCTCAGCTCCTTTTTCTGCATTTCAAGAATGAAAATTGCTGTCTCCTGCACAAACAAGCTTCAGTCTTACAGTGCCAAGTCCCAACATATCCAAGAATCAGAAGTATCATCCACGGTTTAATTCTGAGTATGTTAGTGCAAGGCCCAAGTAACAAGTGATAGGACAAGAGGAAATGGCCTCAAATTGCACCAGGGGAGGTTTAGACTGGATATTAGGAAAAAGTTCTCTACTGAAAGAGTGGTGAAGCATTGAAACAGGCTGCCCATGGAAGTGGTGGAGTCACCATCCCTGAAGGTGTTAAAAAAATGTGTTAATGTGACACTTGGGGACATAGTTTAGTAGGCATGGTAGTGCTGCATCAATGGTTGGACTTGATGGTCTTTTGATGAGTTTTTTTCCAACCCTAATGACTCTATGAACCTATGATTCTAAGGCCACTGACTAACTTTAAGACAGCCTTCTTTTTATTCTCTTCTGTAGGAGACAAGCCCTGGCTGTGCTTGTGCTGCAGAGAAGCTCATTGAGCTGACAACATCACTTTAGGTCTACAAGAAAAAAAAAAAACAAAAAAGGGTACCAGAGCTTTAAAGTCCCCTTAGCATTGCCTATATTTTGATTTAATTTCAGAGGTGGCTTATTACTGAAACATATTCAGACAAAAGATTTGCCAATCTTTTTTAAATGTCATAACTCCATAGTGTTATTCACAGCCTTGCAATACGCAGTGCCCTGCTTGCTGCACTGCTCTCATATTTAGAGGATAGGAAGGTCAATCCGAATGATAGAATCATAGAATGGTTTGGGTTGGAAGGGACTTCAAAGATCATCCAGTTCCAACTCCCCTGCCATGAGAAGGGACACCTCCCACTACATCAGGCTGCTCAAAGCCTCATCCAGCCTCACCTTGAACACCTCCAGGGATGGGGCACCCATGACTTCTCTAGGCAACCTGTTCCAGTGACTCACCACCACAATAAAAAAATTCTTCCTAATGCCTAATCTAAATCACCCCTCTTTCAGCTTAAAACTGTTACCATTCATCCTATCACTACACTCCCAGATAAAGAGCACCTCCCCAGCTTTTCTGTAGGCCCCCTTTAACTATTGGAAGGCTGACAAGACACTGTTTTCACATCCCCAGCCTTACAGAATAATGTTGATGTCTTTGCAAAAGATCTGCCTTCTTAATTCCAAGCATACCAGGAAATGTCCAGTATACACCTCTGAAGCCTTGCTCTTTTAGGCCTCCTGAGGATTCAGACTATTTGGGGGAAAAAAAAAAAGGACAGGTGGAAGCTATGGCAAAAAGTCTTTTGGACAAAAAAATACCCAGAAAAGCGACCAGAAGAAATAATAAGTAAAAAAAAAACCAAAAAAAAAAACCCAAAGCAGAAGGTAAGGACTGAGAAAGCAGAGGGCAGAGTAAAGAGCATTAACTTTGGAACCACTGTGAGAGAGAGGACCACTGCTCTTCAGCATGTTTAGCACTCAAGCTCAAAGATAAAAAATTCCCCCAAATTCGAGGGAACTTAAGTCCCCAGACTGCCCTGGTATGAAGAGCTACAGCAAGCCAGGATGAAATAACTTTCCTCCAGAGCTGAGCCACCCTGAATCTCAGGGTGAGAAGAGTCAGACAAGTAACAGAACTGAGTATAATTAAGGAAAAGCAACAGGGCACACAGGCAAAAGCAAGAGCCCAACTTCACACAGATGGTGCAAGTACTTTTCCTGGAACAAGCTATAAAATGAAGTCTTCATTCAGATGCAAAAGAAAGGGTTGAGCATTGGAATTATCATAAACTTTTCATTTTTACAAACCATATAATTCAAACCGTAGGGACTTATTCTTTTCACCATTCTTGGACACCAATATCTTAAATACACATCTCAGAATAATTTTTTCACTCATTTCACCAGGAGGTCAAAAGAAACTTTACGTTTCAAACCACGAATCCATTCAAAATGCACTTCAAACAGCCTGAAACAATTCAGGAAAAGCATGTCCTATGGCTACCGTAACAGCAGGGCAAGTTCCCACCACTCAGGAGGAGAAGTTGGGGCCCCTGGTGACAAAAGGCTGGCTCAGCAGTTCAGGGCTGCAGCTGGCAGTCACAGAATCACAGAATCACCAGGTTGGAAGAGACCCACTGGATCATCGAGTCCAACCATTCCCACCAATCCCTAAATCATGCTCCCAAATACCTCATCCACCCTCCCCTTAAACACCTCCAGGGACGGCGACTCAACCACCTCCCTTGGCAGACCGTTCCAATGCCTTCAGTCACCACGCTCTGAGCTAGGATCAGCAAAGCCTGACCCACTCGATCACAGCTCCTCTCTCCTTCTCCACGGCGGGACAAGCTACCACACAGTCTGTTCAGCAACACACTAGTGCAACCGCATAAGTGGGGCAAGAAGAGACGCTGCAGCACATCCCACCTCCAGCTGCACAGAATGCGACACAGTTGCACCCAGTACAATGTAAGCTCTTAAAATTAGCATACACCCAACACCAATAAAATGTGTAAATATTAGAAAAAATACAGCCCAAAAAAGCAGAGGTGTTTGGGGGCATTCAGGGCATTGTTTTTTGTAAGACCACGCGCACTACACAACCCAAAAAGATCTCAAATACTGAAATTTGTAAGTGGAAAAAAATATTTCATATCTAAAAAAATGGAGAAGCATCATGCCAAAGAGTGACATGCTTAAGGTCGAGTTTAAATGATTAATAAAAATTGATGGATTACAGATACTTTAGAGTATTCTATGACTTTGCAGTTGAGAACATTGTTTCATTTGACTGAAAACAGGTGTTGGGAAGTGATGCCCCATCCCTTCTTGCAGTCCACTGGCCACATTTTTTTGTTTTGCTTGTAAATAGACACATTTCATCTCCAAGTGCTTGTACGTGTTCCCAGGCTCAAAACATGACACAGGGGAAGCCTGTCTGTTTTTTAAACAGCACTTCCCTTGACACTGCCATTCTTCTTTCCTAAGTCTGCAAAAGCATCTTTAACTCTTAAATTAAAACAAAATTTCAAGCCTGGTGTGGATACTACAGACCACAATTGCTGTGCAATCCATTAATTGAAATATGCATCCACATGTGTTGTCCTGTCTTCTAAAACAGGCATAAATAAATAAAGTAACGATTAAAGAGGGAGTAGAGAAGCCTAGCCTCCAAAAATGAGGAGCAAAGGCATTCCACAGTCCTGCACTGAAGGAGAGAAATTAAAACATAGATAAACTTTAAAAGATGATTGAATGGGCTGCTGAACAGGGGTCTACGGGACCAAACTCCATGAACTCCATGGGAACTGATGACAACATTCCTACAGGACTAGGCTTAGTCTGCACAGGAGCAGAAGTTACATTTTATCCTTAGAGCAACACAACACTTTCAAGTTTCTTCTGTTCCATTGTGTCATTCACCTTTGCTACTAGCTTGCAGAAAATCAATTAAATCATTTTTCTATGAAGAAAAATTGATTCAATATTCTGGTTTATGTTCCTACTCAAGTTAAACCATGAGACACTGATCACAAAAGGCCCTTGTGAAGGGAAGAGCTAACAAAAGGAACTGATTTTCTCTTCCAAGAAAAGCAAAGCAGTTACTCTAATATTCACTTTTCTTTAAAGCCTCCCAAATCTCTCTCAAAATTTCCCTTTTAGTTCTATTTAAATTAAACTTCAAAAGCTCAGCAGTTAGACTGCATACCTATGAATTCAGACCAAGCAGAAAACATTTAAAGAGCCTGATAACTAAAGTGCTTCAGAGGACAGCAATGCACTGGATCTTCTATGTTTGCACGCTCATGTTCTGTGCTCTGGACAGCACAATCCACATTTTTGCCAAAGGGATCAGCATAAGATGTTCCTTTCGGGACTACAGCTCCTCTCCGTTCCTAAGCAACAGATTTGCATAAACAGAAGGAGCAAAGGAAAATGCTTTTCACATCATTTACTGGCCTGCCTGATTAAAGTAAAAGACAGAATAAAGCAAACAGCAGCTGACAGTCCTTTGTGGAACAGATCTGACATACTGTTAAGTTTTCAAAAATACATCTGCAGTTGGAATTTAAAAAAAAGGCTTAATAGGTGCAAAAGAGAAAATAGGGATTCCGGCATGGAATTATCCCAGCCTAGACCATAGCAAGTCCCAGAAGAATGGCCACATAATGGAAACAATTAATTTAGTATTAGACTCCTATGGGGCAGCATGGCTCACATTAACTCACATCAGAGGCACAGGGCAGGAAGCAGACTTCCAAGAGCAGACACGGATTTGGGGGAAAATGTAGGACTAAAGAGCACAAAAAGAAATCTTTTTTTTTATTTATTTATTTTTAAAACTTCAACTTTCCAAACTAAAAGTTCTCTGCACTCAGTCACATGTGAATTTTTCATGAAACCTTCTTCATTAAGGTGCCCAACATTGCTGTCTGGCCTCCTTCCCCTGCAGGGAAGCATCACGACAAGTAATTCCCATCTCTTCACAGATGCAACACCTACACTATGGCTGGGCAGCCAAGGCTGAAGCCCTCAGTGATATATCAGTCTTATTATCTCAAAAACCGAATTGTGTGCAGTGTCAGACATTATGTCAGCATCATTAATGCAACCTAAAAGCCACACTTCCATGAGTCAGTACCGTTCCTCCCACAAGATAATCAGTGTCAGGAGGACACTGCTGCTAACGATGCTGTCACAGAGCTGACATGGCTCCATGACACACTGACCACCAGCACTCAGATGACTATCGGTCACGCTTGTCAAATAATTATAGGCGGTCCCTTCCAATGTCCTGGATGAATTCAAACGGCAGGGAGGCCTAACTGTCATCACAACAGGTCATGAATGGGAACTGTCAGACTGTTTGGACAAAGCCCGCATCAAGACTGGTGAACCACAGTAGGGCAGAAGTGCCTTTCTTGATGCCTGCCCCAGGTGCAGGTCTGCTAGCTACTCCCTTGTAAGAAAACCTGCCCACTCTTAGAGAATATCGTGTAACCCCAGCACTCTCATAGCATGGGCTGGAGTCACTATACTCTTACTAGAAAGTTAGCTAGCAAGACTGTGTTTATCTTTTTCTGCTGTGTTAACACAGCACATGGATGAGCATGTACTAATTCTACAGCAGGAGCAGCTGCAGTGAACAATGCAGCAAGCGATCGCCCTGTATTTCAATAGGCTAGTATTCTGCACCTCTAGTATCATTCCAAGCCTTGAAGCTTGGGAGGGAAGATGCAACATATTCACAATAAACCATAGGTCAAATGCTATCCCCACGCAGGAATATCATGTGCAGTGTGATGCACACACTTCAAAAACTGGAAACTGATTCTGCTCATTGACACTTATTTTATTCAAGAATCCATTAAAATGGTATGGGAGAAGACTAACCTTGTAAAATTTGCTTCAAAGGCATCCCATGCATGTGAAGAAGGGAGGAGGAGCTGTCGCTGTATTTTGGTCTGCAGCATGCAACCCCCTCTGCAATAGCACTTGTGCTACAAGAATTCAGGGAGGGGTTTTGCTTGGTTTGTTTTATCTGTGTACCTAAGCCTGAAGACCAAGAGATAAGTCAATAAAGAAAATGAAAAAAATAAAATAAATATTAAAAAATAAAATAAAGAAAATCAGGTATCTGCTATTGGTGGGGCTAGATGGCTGAGAGAGCTCATATTGGTTTACTAATTAATTCTCGCAGAACTGAGTTAGTATTCTGAATAAAGATGAAAAAAAAAAAGTTTTAATGCTAAATGTATGTACTAAAACTCTGGCTGCAATATCTGGCCTCTCTTCAGGTTGGAATAAAGTTAAATATTAAATTAATTGTCTCATTCTAGGTTAGCTGTGCTGAGGTCTGTTTCGCTACACTTATTTGTCTCATCCTTTAGTACTCTCCAATACTCTACCCCCTCTGAGTTGCATCAACTGCAACTTACATTTTGTTTGTCCTTAAAATTCCAGTTCTTTCTTTTTTTATCATTTCTTGACTAGCTCTCCCCTCTTCTCTTTTTCATGTTCTTTTTCTCCCACCCAGTCCACTCCCTTCCTCCTCTGTTTAATCTTCTTTTCTGGTTTTGCTGCTTTGGCCATTTTGCTGTGCTGGCCTCCTGCAGCTGTCCCCAGCAAATTTCTTCCATACTTCTGTTTACAATTCTTCCTGCTGCTGCATGGGCATGTTAGGAAGCAAGGCTGCACAACATTGCTTTGGGAAATGCTAATGCTTAGCACCGAAGCACAGTGCTTACGGCATGTTCAGCAGTTGTGAAAAGCGCTCTGGTTTCTTAGCGAGGATAAGATTGCCAGTGTAAGGATTCTGTGAAAGAACAGGGAGGGACACAGCAAGAACAAGATCTACCCCAGAAAAAAGGGCAGAAACCACGAGTGAAGGGAGTAATCCAGCACTGCTCAGACACAGCGCCTTTCATCCTGCAGAAAGGCCACCATCACTGACTGCTTATGCTCATGCCTATTCCATAGGCATTGGGTTGGTTGTCCTTTGTATTTGGAGGGGCAGAGGAGGGCTGCTGTTACTTTAATCCAAAAGAGCACACCTGCATGCATATGCTGAAAGGGGCAATGGATGGCAGACTGAACACCAGTCACATCACAGGTAAGGGAGATGAGTCACAGAGATCAAGAGAAAGCCTCTGGAGTCTTGCATTTCAATCCAAGCTATAAGGCAAGCCCTGAGCCTTAGAGAAACTGTTTATTTAAGCACGCAAGTTCCTGAACTGTACTTTCATTTCACAAGATTGTGCAGAAACAAGGAAGAAAACATGGTTTCCCCAGGGGAGGGGAGAATAGCACTCTTTTCCTGATCCCACTTCAGGCATGGTTGCTCCAGGGTCAGCCTCCCCGCTTCTAGGTGGAGTCCACCCAGCTGTAGCCCCCGCCTGTGGGGAGGCTGCCAGGCACAGCACCCCTGGGGGCAGCTGCTCAGATCAGGGCAGCCCCCTAAATCTCCCTTTCCCGCACCTCCACATTATGTATCCTACTCCATCTCACAGCACTTGCCTCCAGTGACTTGACAGACTAATTATATCGAGCCAGTTTCTTCAATACAAAACTGCAGGTGAAACTCTGGCTTCAGCAACAATGACTTATAAGTTGAAAAACTGAACAAAGGCTTCAATAAAAATACCTTCTTCAAACAGGGCTGTGTGCTCTCATTCCCACTCCTGCCCTCTCCCTGAAAGCATTTACTAAAATCAGCAGCACAACTCCCTCAGCTTTCTTTGAGTGGGGGTAATTGAGGAGGAGGAGTAATAAATGTATGCTTCTTTATGGACATGGATCTGTTAGAGCAAGTCCAGAGGAGGATCACAACGGTGTTTCTTTAGAAAGGCTACACACCTATAAATTCACTTACCATACCCACTTTCACCACCACCCTAATATTCCCTGTTAGGAGACAGAGACTGAAGCATTTCCCTAAAAAAACACTCAACTGTCTGCAAACAGGGTTTTCTCCACAACACACACGTTTATGAATGCACATATATTTACACACATAACAGAGGTAGAGAGCAAACAATACATACTGTCAGGGAAAATCTTTTAAGACCTATAAAGAAAACAAAGCTTCAGGATTTCTTTTGGCCACTGTGTTTATGAGAGATAAGAAACAGTTACCGAAAAGATTAGTTACAACATCTTTGGTGCCAAGAAATAGAACAATTATCTGTTATGTTGCACCCTCTGCCTTCCTGTAGCAAGTGTCATGAATGCATCACACATCAATTTTACCACTATCAAGGCAGGTGATGTGGATTAATGCAATTATACTTAAAACAAGCAAGTCAATATGCTCTCTCAACTATAAGCATTATGCAGAAAAGCGTACCCGAGTCCTACAAATGTCAGCATCTGAGGGCAGATGTAGAGTAAAGAAGAATCCTAAGCTACTGTTCATATAAAATATAAAGTACATTACTAAGTTCACAGCAGTATACAGTAGGTATACAGTTATATTTCATAATTCTGAAATGTTCTTCTTTCTTGCTACTTTGTCAGAGCCGCGCACACAGCACAAAAAGGAGAAGAAAAAAAAAAGGACAATTGTTATGTATTCAAATAACAATGTAAGCAAAAACTAACAAAATGCCCTGCAAGTAAAGGTCTGCCAGAGGCCACCAGTAACAAAGTATATGTTCTAAATATCACTAGTTTCCAAATCTGGTATATTTACTACTCCCTCTCTGCGCAAACTAACGAAGAGCATGTCCAAATGGAAGCTCCGGACTGTTTAAATGAGTCATCTCCCCAACCACATGGGTGGATCCACCCCAACCACTTCACTGGCCATTCACACTTGGGTCCAGTCAAGCTCCTGCAGCATCCCTAGGTAAACAAGCACTTAATTTGGTTCAAGAATAATTGCTTGTTAAGTTGGGGGTTGCCATAGTAGCTACAGTTATTTAAAATATATATAAACAATAAAAATTCAGAAACTCGCTCTGTCACTGTTTCAAGAGGAACTAGCTCAGTCACAGGGCTGACTTCTGATTCACTATGTTATAACACGGCGCCTGACATTAAAGTTCACTTCACTTGCTGGAGCAGTAAAGGAACCACAACATCTTTCCCCTGAGAAGGCAGCACAATGACTATAAAATGCGACCGTCTTGATGCACACCTAAAATATAGAAATTGTGTTGCAATTATGCTAAAATTAATTGTTGCTTGTACAGCACTGCAAGCAATTCCAGCAGCTTTTGGGCCAAACGCTGAATAAAACCAAATCCAAGAAAAGGACCTCTGTGGGGATTTTTTGTTCCATCCTTTTATTCCAACTTTACAGACCAAATCCAACCACCATGAAGCTTCCTCTTCAGCCTGAATACATTGGAAATCTTTGAGAAAATTAGAACTAAAAAAAAAAAAATCAGTTGTGACAAGATAGTGAAACCTACCCCCAGGAATGAGCTGACTTCCAAGGCACCTCCCTCTTGCAGAATGAATAAACAAAGCACTAACCAAAACTTAAGGAGTATACCAGACATGCTTCTAAGATAAAACGCATAGGTAGAACAGACATCTGTTAAGTAATTAATAATGCTTTAAATTCTGCAACAAGTTAAGAGAATTTCTGGGTTCAAGCCCAGGAGCCAACTTCCACCTAAGACAAACCGAAGAAACAAGACTCCTTTTAATGAACACTTTAGATACTGCATGCAAATCACTAATAGACCTTTTGTAAGTTGCACATTCAGGAGTTACGAACTGAAAAACCTGAATATTTTGTGCAACATCCCCTTTCTCACAATGTTTTTGGGGCTTTTTTTAAACAACTTCTATAATTCAGCTCCATCCAATATTGTGAGATCTATTAAGTGAGAAGTTTTAAGTGCTGAACATGTTTTAACCAC
Organism: Clamator glandarius; assembly: GCA_033459285.1. Classification (NCBI taxonomy): domain Eukaryota; kingdom Metazoa; phylum Chordata; class Aves; order Cuculiformes; family Cuculidae; genus Clamator; species Clamator glandarius. Next base: position 477,980 of record JAUNZM010000753.1, read on the forward strand.
CACTTTACTCTCTTCATCATAACCCTTATCAGGAACTGACCAAATCCAAGGTCTGCACACAAAATGCACAGTCTTATTCATCTTCAGCAGGACAGCTGGAAAAGGAGAGCATGTCTTCTTTATTTTTCTAAAATTGAGAGGTTTGTTCTCAAAGTACACAAATAAACTAGGGGTGGCAATCTGAGAGCCACCAAGTAGAACTGAGATATTCCATCAATCACATCGTCCTTAAAAAAAAAAAAAAAAAAATTAAGGTGCTGCAGAGAAAGACTACTGTACCTTTCTTAGAAGACAAGTCAAGCAAGCTTTGACCATACTGGGACTAATCCTTCCAGCTGTATCCTAGTGCAATACAGGCTGCTTCCGAATTCTCCTCCTCCTTCCTGGCAGCTACAGAGACACTGGCTGCCCACACCAGCCAGACTTCACAGACCAGTTGTCTGGGAATGCTTAAAGAGCCTTTTACATTAAATTAGGAGAGGCTTCATGTTTAAAAAGCCAAAAAGAGTTTTCAAAAAGCAGAAGCAGAACTTAGATAAAGCCAAGAACCAGAACACCAAAGTAAGGACTAACAATGCATTTTCAAGCATAGCTCAGAGATACACTGTCTGAGCACAAAACAGTTTGCGTAAGTGCAATTAATATAAACTCTCATGCAATTCTATGATTATTATAAGTTCCCCTTTGAAAGACAAGTAAACAAGCAACACTGCATGTGTATATGTTCAGTAAGTTTACCATAATAAAGTTACGGCACATAAGTAACTGAAATGCAATAAGGAGTGGAGTTGCTCGTTAGCCTCAGCTTTCTATTTCCCACAGTTTACAGCAAAACGTGGTATGACCTTCTAATTAAGAAGAAATTCTTAGCCTTCTAATTCAGCTCTCCAGCCACCACTCCAGGCAGACTGGCTACATCCCACTACGTCAACTCCCTCCTAATAGCCTCCCTGGCACAAACATCCATTTGTATGTCTAAATGCTACTCAAACCTGTTATCAAACGGCACAGGAATAAAAAACTAAGGCAACAAGAGCCTACTGAAAGGCAAAGATGATTAGCAGAGTTGCTGATGAACCAGAGGATCCACAGATGAGATGCGTGTCTCTCCTCACTCCTTGCTCACCAAAGACAAGTACAAGAGGGATGGGGTACAGGTTCATCCACTCAGGGAGTTTTGTACTTACGTTGTTGCCCTCACCACAGCATCCTTATTTTAACTGGATAAAATTTAACTTCCTCAAGAGGGAAGTTCCTCTATGGCCTTAGACAGACGCTAGACCCTCTTCTTCATATGAAAAGCAGGACAAACTTGCAACAGGTCTATTCACTTTTCTTTTTCCCCATCTAAGCCGCTCCCCAGCAGCCTAGGGAGCAGAACTCTGACCATATCCAAGTTACAGTCACACGGGCTACACATGAAACAGAACAATTTCAGACCCCACACCCGGGGGGAAAAAAGAGACTATTATATTTTAAGTAAAAACCCCTGTGGCTTCACCCACTGCTGGGGCCTGCCTGGCGCAGAAGTTGCCTGCCTGCCGCCAACAGATGCCCAATCCTTCCCTTCCCTTCTCTTCCCCTTCCCTTCCCCTTCCCTTCTTTCCCTTCCCTTTCCCCATCTCCTTCCTTTCTTTTCCCTAGCCCTTCCCCTTCTTTTCCTCTCTCTCCCTTTCCTTTCCCTTCTCCTTCCCTTCCTCTTCTCTCCCTCCTCCCTTCCCTCTTCTCTTCCTCTCTCCTTTCTCTTCTCTCACCCCTCCCCTTCCTTTCCCCATTCTCTCCTCTCTCTCCGTCCTTTCCCTTCTCTCTTTCTTTAACCCTTTCCTTTCTCCTCTCCTCTCTCCACTTCCTTTCCCTTCAGTCTCTCCTTCTCCTTCCCTCCCCTTCCTTTCCCCTTCTCCTCCTTTCCCCATTCCCTTATTTCTCCCTCCCCTCCGCCCCGCCCGGGGTTCAGAGGCCGCTCGGGGCCCCGGGACGCGCCGCTCACCTCTCGCCGCCCGCTCCCGGGAGGATCCCGTCTGTCCGTCCTCCCGGGGGTCCCGCCGAGCCCGCGGCTCCGCTCCTCGGGCCGCGCCGGGGCGGCGAGTTTCCTGCCTGAGTCACTTGGCCCGGGAACGGCGCAGGGAAACACCCTTCCTGCCGCTCCGGCTCCTCCTCCTCCCGCCTCATCCCGAACCCGCCGCCCCCTTCCTCCCGCCGGGCCGGGAAAGCGCCCCGGGCCGCCGAGTCTGACCCTGGACGAGCCCCGCTGAACCGCGTCCCGAAGCTCCACGTCCGCGAACGGGTGTTTTTAAGAATTCTTAGGGATTACAGAAGCATAGAATCCTTACGGATGGGAAAGGCCTCTGGCATAATCTAAACCTCCCCCGTCACAACCTGAGCTCACCCCCTCTCGTCCTCTCGCGTGTTGCTCGGGAGAAGAGACCGACACCCACCTGGCTCCAGGCTCCTTTCAGAGAGCCCCAGGGCACCCTAAGTTCCCCCCTGTAAAGTCAGAATACGTTTCTCTCTTTGGGGTCGTGACACCCCCTCAGCCTCTTGTTCTCCAGGCTAAACAACTCCAGTCCCCTCAGCTGCTCCTCATAACCCTTGTGCTCCAGACCCTTTAACAGCCTTGTCACCCTCCTCCTTTCCTTTTAACGAAAGTCACCTTTGCTCTGCCCTGGGCACAGGGTATATGCAAGATGATAAATCTATAGCGGAGACCCAGCATCACCCCCAGAATCACAGAATCACTAGGTTGGAAAAGACTCACTGGATCATCGAGTCCAACCTTTCCCATCAACCACTAAACCATGTCCCACAGCACTTCAGCCACCACCTCCCTGGGCAGCCTGTGCCAGTGCCCAATGACCCTTTCCGTGAAATATTTTCTCCTGATATCTAGCCTGAACCTCCCCTGATGGAGCTTGAGGCCATTCCCTCTTGTCCTGTCCCCTGTCACTTGGGAGAAGAGGCCAGCTCCCTCCTCTCCACAACCTCCCTTCAGGTAGTTGTAGAGAGTAATAAGGTCTCCCCTCAGCCTCCTCTTCCCCAGGCTGAACAACCCCAGCTCTCTCAGCCGCTCCTCATAAGATTTGTTCTCCAGCCCCTTCACCAGCTTTGTTGCTCTTCTCTGGACTCGCTCCAGAGCCTCAACATCCTTCTTGTGGTGAGGGGCCCAGAACTCAACACAGGACTCGAGGTGCGGTCTCACCAGTGCCGAGTACAGGGGGAGAATAACCTCCCTGGACCTGCTGGTCACGCCGTTTCTGATACAAGCCAAGATGCCGTTGGCCTTCTTGGCCACCTGGGCACACTGCTGGCTCATGTTCAGTCGACTGTCAACCAGCACCCCCAGGTCCTTCTCCTCCTGGCAGCTTTCCAGCCAGGTCTCTCCTAGTCTGTACCTCTGCTTAGGGTTGTTGTGCCCCAAGTGCAGGACCCGGCATTTGGCCGTGTTAAACCTCATGCCGTTGGTCTCAGCCCAGCGGTCCAGCCTGTTCAGATCCCCCGCAGGGAAACGCAGCGCCCTGCGCTGGCAGCAACAAGGAACTTGCGCGTTTCCAATTGGCGATTGTGGCAGGACGGTGTGGGAAAGAGCCCAGGAGGAAGGGTGGGGACCTAACCTTAATGAAGCCAAGGGTATCCTGGGGAAAACCCTTCGAAATGACCCCTAGAGGGTGCTCGTGGATGCCTGTTGCGTATGTGAAATGCAATCGCGTAGAAAAAACTAGGACGGCTCTTTACCACCGCCTGTTTACAACCTCCCACTGTTTTTTTTCTGTAAAACACAACGTGCATATACTTGCTCGTTTTGAACATTGCTTACCTTTTCCATGTAACCTTCTCCCATTTCAAGTTGTTTGGTTTTGTTTTCCTTTTTTTTTTTTAAGATTCATCTAATGAACTTGATGCTGCACGACAAAATTAAACCGGCAGCTCTTTCTCGCTGAAGTTTGTCAAGATTTTTCTTTCCATTCACTGTTTTCTGGCAGACAGAATTCATAAAGCCACAATAGGTAGGGGTTAGTCAGCTGAAAGTATGGGAGCTTCCAAACAATTTTGATTGGCTTGTATTTCACTGTTATAAATTGCATCTAGTATTTTCTTCATTCATGAAAACCCTCTCTACTTACTAGCAAACTCCACAGCACTGCTACAGCAAGCAATTTTAGGTCTCTGTTTTCAATAGCTGTTAGTGGGACACTAAGCTATTAATGCTTTTTGTGCTGAGAACAGAATAATTAATCCTTTACTTCACCTATTGTTTTTCTCAAACAAGTTCTCACAGTATTAAGTTGCCTTTTTGTAATGCCATATATAAGAAAGCCTTTGCAAAGTGGGGATAAGTTGCTAAACCCCCTAATTCTCATTATTTCAAGTACTCTCTAATCCAATTATTCCACTCATTCCATATCATTAAAAATTCCCACAGCTGGGAAGAAGTTATGCATCATTTTAAAACACTGTTACCTTTTCCTCTCATCACAGACACATCTTAACAGTCGAATTTTTCGCAGTGCTGCAATATAGACTTTTTGATGAAACAATTTATTGTTTGAGGATGTGGCTGATTACTCTTCTCTGCTCATATATATTTATAGATATTTAAAGTACTCCAAGTACATGTAGTAAATGAATTAATTTCACCCATTACAGCCCCTTTCAGCCCAGCTCAGTCAAAACTGTAAAACACAACCAGAGATGTATGCTTCACTTTCTAAAACAACAGCTGATAACTGTTTAGATGCCATCCATCCCATGCCCTTTGCCACAAACCCTGCTTGGGGCAACGAGGTCGCTGAAGTAAAGAATAACTCGCCTTCATATTGTGTGATTAGTTTTGCTTTCTTGTCCTGGGTGAGTGCAAATTCACATCAGCCTCAGCTTAACGCAGTCACTTGGTCTACATCAGCAGAGACACCTCTGTTGTCAGGCTCCAGCAAAGCAGCAAGGACACAGAACATGCCCTGAGCCAAACCAAAAGCTGCTAACGAGACCTGATCAACAGCATCTTTGCCCTAGATGGGTGAGGCCTTCTGGTGCTCCCATGTGAGGCTGCTACTGCAGCTCCCATACCTGCCAAAAGCCACCTGGTGCCAGGAGCAGCTGCTTTACATGAAAGCAATGCCAACCAGCACCATCCTGTCCTAGCAACAGCAGCGTAGCCTAAGGATTGGCTGATGCCTCCTTCTAATGTAGGCTCTGAGTGGGCAAAGGAGCTAACTCCCTGCTGCTGGAGCAATCTGCTTTTTATCAACATTCCCATACTCAGGTTTATAGCTACCCATAAGGTCAGAGAAAAAATATTGATGATAACAGGTAGCTAGTCACAATCTGTGTTGCTTTTCTATTATTAGAATTATAGGGCAGTCACATTTTACCATCTGGTTGTCTGTGTTCTCATGTAATGAGCGTGTGGCATGCTTATCAGAACCATTCCAGCTGCCTGATTTAATTCTGTAAATGCCCCCATTGAGTCCACGCCCTTTCCACTTACATGTGATTTAAGCACTTACTGCAGTGACAGTACTTGATTAAAGGAATTCAGCAGGTCTCCATGACCTCCCTCTTCCCCTGCAACATCCACCCTTCTAAATTATCCTTTGCCACACTGAATGTGAGCCTCTTGGGCCTAGCTAAAGGTAGATGTTATCTACATATTCCTGATCAAGCCATTAACTGATCTCCTAGCCACTGGAAGTTAGAAGTGTTTTTTATGAGTCCAACAGCTGGACTGAGGATCTCAAGCAGTGGTACCTGATACTTAACCCATAACTGTCAACAATACTTAGTGACAGATTGAGGGAGGTGATTCTACCCTCTGCTCTGCTCTGGTGAGACCTCATGGGGGTTACTGCATGGAATTCTGGAGAGCTCTGCAAAGGAAGGACATGGATGCATTAGAGCAAGTCCAGAGGGCCACGAAGACAATCAGAGGGCACTGGAGCACCTCCCATACCAGGACAGGCTGAGAGAAATGGGCTTGTTTAGTCTAGAGTAGAGAAGGCTCCAGGGAGATCTTACAGCAGACTTCCAATATTAAGTGAGGTCTACAGGAAAGACAGGGATGAGGTCTTTATCAGAGACTGCAGTGATAGGATGAGAAGTAATGATTTTAAGGTGAAAGAGAGGAGATTTAGATTAGATGTTAGAATTTTTTTTACTCTGAGGGTGGTGAGGCACTGGAACAGGTTGTCCAGAGAAGTTGTGGATGTCCAATCCCTGGAGGTGTTCAAGACAAGGCTGGATAAGGCTTTGAGCAGCCTGATTGAGTGGAAGATGTCCCTGCCTGTGGCAGGGGTGTTGTAATTGGATGATCTCTAAAGGTCCCATCCAACCCAAACCACTCTATGATTCAATAATTCTACAAGATCTGTAACATTAACGTATCATGATCCTGGCAATTTATGTGCCCTATACCTAAACCAGATGAAAATGAGATAAGGTAGCAACAAGCTTAATGCAACTGCCTGAAAAATAAAGCCTTTGTCAAATCACCGTTAGTCACAGGTATCCACAAATTACTTCCTGAATTTCAGCTACTGTCATATTATTTTTAATTTCTTTCTTGGACTCCATAGTATTTATCCAAAGTCAATGAAAGAGTCTTTCATTGGAGCCCACAAAAGAATTTAATTCCACACCAGTCTAAGGGCTTCAACAGGAATCTTGGTGGCTCTGCCACGAGGTGTCTGCTGTGCCTAAAACACTGACGTTTTTGCACCTTTCCAACTAACTATTTTAGCAATTAAGCTTAATAAAATTAATAGCTAGATATGCTATTTCTTTTACCTGCTCAGCCCACAGAGATATTTTCACCCTCATTAGGGAGGAAAGGCAACAGCATCCAAGCCTGGAGACCTCTGCATGAGAAGGACATGGATCTGTTAGCATAAGCCCAGAGGGCCACATAGACCATCAGAGGACTAATCAAGATCAGAGGCTAACAGGAAACTGTTACAACATGACACAAAGTATTCATGAAGCCATAATGGGCAATGGTTCAATGACACCAAGAATAGGACATCATGCAAAACTAGAAAGACCGAAAATAGGTAATTGTTTATAAATTACTCTAAAAAATTAAATCCAACCTATGGCAAACATATCAGCCACTTTTCCGTGCTCTAAAGAACAAGGCAAGATTTTTCACACAAGAAGTAATTACAGACTTCATTTTGTGTCAGAGGTGGAAAACGTTTGAAGCATAGCGAGGCTACAAAAACATTTATGTGCATCCCTAGCACATGTAGCAAACTCACTCAGTTCTCTGGAGGAGGCAGGCACCTCTGTAAAGAGCACAGCACTTGGGAGAGTTTAAGCAGGAGAGCAGAAAGCAGCACCCAGCTCAGAGGTCTCAATGAGCAGCCAGCTCATCAAGTGAGAACCTGCTCATGGCAGGAAGCCTGGCCAGCTTATGATAGAGTTATAACTCCTATCATCCCTACAGCCTGGTGCTCCTTATTTCACAAGGCCTTAGGCAAACGGAAGGTGATCTGGTCACCCGCACCTACCTTCACCTCCAGGAAAAGCCAGATTCCTATCCCTGAGAGCATGTCACATGTGTCCCCAAAAGCACAGCTGCCAGCAGCAATCGTGCTGCACGTTCATAAATACCCACTAGCACATGATGACACATGCAACTCCCTGGTTCCAACTTCCCTCCTAGTGCTGAATGCCACTACCTCAAATGGATATGAGTAAGCAGGGTTTTGGTTTCTTAGTTCTGCTTCTGAGCTCCCTGAAATACCAGACAAACTTTCTGTTGCTAATTTAGAGGGATTTAACTCTTCATCTGTAAAATGGGCCACGTCTCCCTTACTCTGCTTTCCAAGAACCCTGTATGCTGTGCTGCCAACCATGCCAGAGTCCACACAACTCCCAGACAGGCGTGAACAATTCTTAAATCCCCTCTTGATCCTGTTATCAACTAAATCATTTTGCTCATGCAAGATGCCAGTACAGAAACCAGGGCACGTAAGTTAGGCAATTCACAGAATCACTAGGTTGGAAAACCCCTTTTATGAGAGAACACACACAGAAGCTCGTGAGAACAACTAAAGGTGGAAATGAAGTGTAAATGGAACTGTGACAGCATCCAAAAATGCAGCACGTTCTTCTCCAACACTTTTGAACATCAGACATATCTTAGAGTGAATTATTATAATCTTCTCTAATACCATGTAACCAAATCCTTACTTTTAAGCACCCAAATCCATGCTTGCTGTGCCACCCGTAAAAATGCTGCTTTTTAAAGCCATTCTCCCTTGTACATCATTTAAGAACTTATCCTCATGTTTCAAAAATCCAAGCAAGCCCTTTTGTGCCTTAGCATAAAATAGAAGAGTATGGCTGAGACCAGGATCTAAACAGTTTTATTTATCTCTTTCTAGTTTAAAGTCCTCTAGGATCAGAATAATCTGCCTACCACTATAATCCAGATTGTTCCTTCTTCTTGAATAATTAATTAAAGCCTCTTCTCCATAATTCTCTTCTCCTGAGAATTAATTTTTTTAAAACTATATAATAATTATTACGTATTTTATGCTTTTTAGATCAGATACATTTAGGGAAAAGCATACGCCTCTTCTCATTTATACACATACCAGTCTTTTGACCTTATGAAAGCAACCACCACGAGCTCAGGAAGACAACAACTAATAAAAAAAAAAAACTTCCCTTGACTTTAAAATCTGCTGCCTAATAAAAAAAACTTCCCTTGACATTAAAACCTGCCACCTAGTGGGCTTTGTTAAAAATATGGTTTTAAATTAAAAGATACATCTTTAGAAGCTTAAAAAGTTCAGTTTCTACATGTTTTGTTTGGGTTTTTTTTTTTTGCTTTCCTTTGGCTAGACTTGAAAATTTACAAAACAAATGACTAGGACAGAATCTCCACACATGCAATAAATCACGCCTCATACTTCTAACAACTCTGCAATTGCTTACTTGATATTCTAGAAGCGCAAATAAAGCATACTCAGATGCTAAGTCTCCTCCAACAAAGAGGAAAATTGTCCAAAAGTAATGATTCTAATTAATTCAGAGATAACTGATAAAAATGGTAATTTGGAAACAGGGTCAATTAAAAAAATGTTAAGAAAAGTTGAGAAAATAAATAGCTAAAATACCCTAGACCGCACTAGAAGCCTTCTTTTTTCCCCCAACAGGTAAAACGTCATTATAACTACACTGCCAGGGGACTGATGAAAAGGTCCTGGTGGCATCACGGGCCAGGCATGCTGAAAGAAAGGACTTATTTTTCTGCGTCTAAAGAAAGAGGAAGAGATGCCATAAAACACATTTAAAGGAATACATTAGCCGAGTATTACTGGCACACAAAAAACTAAGCATAGAGGACATCCCTGTCTAGAATTAGCCAACATTGCCAGTAAAGTAATTGCTAGTTCATAGCCGAATAGTTTCATGTAAGCCACAGTCTCCCCCTTGGTTAATATACTAACGCTTACCTTGCTCAAACTTTAAGTTAACCAACATTATTTCAGAAGAAACACACACAGTGGTGAAATTCCAATTATTAAATCTTTTATTTATTCAAATAAATAAAGAGGTAAATGGCTACGATTGATTTTCTCTTTTTAAATGGAGGTGTACCAATACCAGAATTACAGAGCAGCTTCCACAGGGAGAAGACAGGGCAAGTCATCTTGCACAGAACACTTTCCATATTTACTTCTCTAGAAACGTATCCTCCTCTATTACAACCTACCACTTTGAAAGAGATTAGCTATTAGATGTCACGTTTGTTTGCAAAAGGTCTAGAAGGAGAACAGGCAAGTCATAACTGATCACATTTGTAACATCAACAATCCAACAGTTAAAATTAATATATTACACACTGTATTCTTGATCCTTCTTAAATGGACAAGAGTTATCACTGAAATTAGTAAGCATTTTACCATTTAACATAAAAAATATTGGTACTTTATGGTCTACAATAAGCCATTTTGGTAAATTAATCCTGTATTATTTTCAGCAGCTTATTGTAACAGTCATAACTGTTCCCCAAAAAGTTCTTAAGAACCATTAAATGAATGCTTCAGCCTTTTTTCCTTTGGAAAAAATGATTGCAACCAACCTTTTGAATACTAAGAATTGAGACACACCCTATGACCTATTCACAGCTGCAAAACAAATGAAAAAAGTAAATCATCAGTTATTCATAATTTTTAAAAATTTCCTTTTTACAGCACGAAGTACATTTTATGTATTTTCAAGTAAGATTGTGTACACAGGATGAATTTTACACTGTACATTTTTTGATGTTGAAGTATATAAATACAGAGAAAAATACTGCCACAATCAATACACTTAAATACCTGTACATTGTTTACATTCTAAAATATTTTACAGAGCTCTAAACCATCAGCATTATTTAAGCTATACACATTTCAAAAACCAGAGAGTAAAATGCTTACATTTTTTTTAAACACAGGAATTTCAATATAAATGTTGATTTCAGTTCTTTAGTACTTCAACGGATTCAGGTATTAACTTTGTTCCATGCCAGCCATCAGTGATAAAGCTAAAGATTCCACTGCAAATCAAACCATAAAAAAGTAGTTAATATTTGCATTTGCACCAGACTGCAAGCAGTTATTGCAACATACAGTTCTGTAGCTTAAAAGGAAGATATCAGTTTATCTTTTTAATTATAAGGCTTCTGGATTTAAGATGGTTAAGACGTTTTATGAATCTCTGACAGCTTAGTATTTCACCACTTTCATCATCAGTTATCCCTTAGTTATTTCAGGTGGGAAGAACTGTAAGAAATTGGCTCCTTTGTTTAAAATACTTAACTGCTGTATTCACAAAAACAACCCCAAACATTTGGGGTGGGTCTGTGAGAACAGTAAGCTATTCTCACAGACAATTCTTGCCAATAAGCTTTTGTAGACTGAGAAACAGTGATGTCGGATATCACCTCTTTTAGCAAACCATTAGAATATTTATCTCCATCCCTGCTAACCCCATCCAGCAGGTGCCCCTCCAACTCCAGCTGGCACTGATTAGCAATTTAAGCTAATATCAAGCCGCAAGGAGAAGCACAGAAATGTCATCTTCTGCCATTTCTGATACTGAGGAAATAACTTATAACAGATGGCAGAGCCAAGAACTCCATACAGTTGCAATTGAGGCACAGTTGCATCTGTTCAAGTATATCACAGCTGTCACCCAACAACAAAAAAAATGCTTTTCTATGCCCTCCAGAACTTAGTTTCAGTCATTTAGAAAACTGCTTGTCACTTGTTTAGGTACATCAGCATTGCTTCATCAAGGAAAAAAACTGTCTGGATAGGCAGGCCTAAAGAGTGGTGGCAAATGGAGTTGAATCCAGCTGAAGGCTGGTCACATGTGGTGTTCAGCAGGGCTCACTGCTGGTTCCAGTCCTGTTCAATATCTTTATCAATGACCTGGATGAGGGGATTGAATGCAGCCTTAGCAAGTTTGTGGATGACACTAAACTGGAGGAAGTTTCAATCTGCTGGAGGGTAGAGAGGCTCTACAGAGGGATCTGAATAGGCTGGATCAATGGGCTGAAGCCTGCACTTGGGACACAACAACCTCATGCAGTGCCACAGGCTTAGGGAAGAGAAGCTGGAAAGCTGCCTGAGAAAGACCTGAGGGTGATGGTCAACAGTCGACTAAGTATGAGCCAACAGCATATTCAGGTGGCCAAGAAAGCCAATAGCACCTTGGCTCATATCAGAAACGGTATGGCCAGCAGAAACAGGAAAGTGATTGTGCCCCTGTACTCAACACTGGTAAGGCTGCACCTTGAATACCATTTTCAGTTTTGGGCCACTCACTCCAAGAAACATGGAGGTCCTAGAGGGTGTCCAGAGAAGAACAACGAAGCTGGTGATGGTGCTGGAGAACAAGTCTTATGAGGAGAGGCCGAGGGAACTGGGGTTGTTTAGCCTGGAGAAAAGAGGGCTGAGGGGAGACCTTATTGCTCATTACAACTACCTGAAAAGAGGTTGCAGAGAGGGGAGAAGAGACCAACATCCACAAATGACAGGTGATAGGACAAGAAGAAATGGCCTCAAGCTGTGTCAGGGAAGTTCAGATTGGATATCAGGAAAAGTTTTTTTGACAGAAAGGCTTATCAAGCACTGGAACAGGCTGCCCAAGGAGGTGGCTGAGTCACCGTTCCTGAAGGTGTTTAAAAGACAGGTAGATGAAGTGCTTAGAGATATGATTTAGTAGTAGAGAGGTACAGTTAGAGCTGATGATCTCTAAGGTCTTTTCCAACCTAATGATTCTATCATTCTATGATTCAGTAAAGACAGCTCTCATGAAAGAAAGGATGGCAGAAATACCCTAAAATAAAAAGTAAGTCTTCATGGCCCCCTGTAAATATCTCACAAAATGAGATTCTTTAAGACATACTGACAAACATAAAGACAGATTAAAACGTAACTATGTTTCCAGCAAAGCTTACGTCCCAGTAGGTGCAGGTATGTGAGAACTCTCACGTACTTACAGTGAGGAAAAGAGCCTCGACAGACAGCTTTGTTGAGAACTGTTACAAGAAACATGTGGCAGTTCTTAAAATCAGATTCCATCTTCTCTATGGATTCCATCCTACAAAACAGTTTAACAGAGAAATGCTTAACAGAGTTGCCACTGTGTTATCTTCAAAATATGACCAAAACTTCACAGTAAGTGACAAAAGTACTCTTTGCATGGCATTCCTGCTTGAACTTAAAATATTTCAGTTATGCCTGCATATACCACTTCTAGAAAACAAGAGGTAATTTTGACAGGAGCACCTGAGCACTATCACAATGGCATTAAGTAAGTTCATCATCATCTCAGAAATCTCTGCATTAACTCTGAGGAACTGTGTGGTTCTGACAACTGTTAGTCCTACGGAGCTTGGTACTTCAAGATATCCATTCCTGGTACCTATTGCTGCAGAGCTCCTTGGGGCAAACTTACACTGCCAAATAAAACAGGGACACCTACACTTCTTTACCAGTAGCTGGCCCTCGAATTCCACTTTAGGCTGTGGCAGATAGTGCTCACCAGAGCAGAGAGAAGATGCAGTTCACAATAGCATGCTTTTCCTTTTTCCCCTCTCCCAAGAGGATATGGGTGATGCCACATCAGCTATGACTTTTTCCTGCCACATCCTGGAGCACACAACCACATGCCCTGAGTTTCAGTCTTTATCAATTGCCTTCACAAGGTATTTCTCACACTTCAAATTAGAAAAGCTTTCCAAAAATAGCAACTTCCTAATGCCGCAGGAGAGCGGGATCCACATTCTAGGTAGCATGCGTGCCAAAGAGAATCAGTTCTGAAAAATATGGATTTGAGCCGGTCCAGACCTGCTGGCCTCCAGGCCACAGATCAAGCCTTGAGTGTCACACACAGTTCTAGAGACTCGCTCTCCTCCAAGCAGCAGCTTACACAGGTAAAAAGTATAAAGGATAAAACAGGAGAGGAGTGGCAGGCAAGCAGCCCTGCAAAAAGGGATCTGAGGGTGCTGGATGACAGCAGGCTCAACAGGTGTCAGCAGTGATCAAACCCTGGAACAGACTTCCTAGAGAGGTGGTCCATACTCCAACTGAACATACATTGACACAAGTGCATGAAACTTGTCAAATTCATTCTAAAAGAAATCTCACTTCCACTAAGAAACAGGAATTAGCCTCTAGCATCTGCTGTTATGAACAGAGTAAAGTCCTGTTACTTCACACAAAATATATCACAAAATTATATTCTGAGCTGTGAAATTACGACCACGTAGAGTTTTAGCTATGTATACTTACTTCCAAGCGCCCAAACCAGCCTGCCAGCGGTCTGCAAACATCAGTACTAAATTTAACACTTTCATTATAGCTTCTTTCACAAAGCTCACCTAAAACAATTAAAACAAAAGGAATAACGTTCAGAAATGCATTGTTAAGCATAATAACTTTCATTATTAAGTTGCAATACAAGGTATCCCATGCCATTTAATCTGATCTGTAGAAACAATCTCCTAAGTACAATGTGATTCTGCCATATTTAATATGTGTTTTATATTTGCTCTCTAGTTCATTTCATGCTGAATCTCAATGAGAACTAAGGACAGTATGTGGAATAAAAGGCTATAATGTTATTTACGTACCTCCATTTCCTGCTACACCAGTATGTATAAACCTCATTTACATTATGAAGCCTCAGTTTACTTAAGTCCTCCCATCTCTTAGAAACAAACGAGTCATGTAAAATCCAATAAAAAGAATTTAATTTTATTCTCTCTTCTTGAAAGGACAGAGATGACACTTACAAGGGAAACTGGATCTCAATGTTAAGTCTGGAAAAGCTACCCTTTCCTCAAGAGTGCCTTTATATTACTTAGTATGTATGAACTGCCAAAAAGACAGCATAGTTAGTACTGAACTACTTACTTGTCCTGCTAAACTCAATGTATCAAATAAGCCAATTTTTTTACCCACCTTTTCCCTCAGTAGGCAGCGATCATGGATTGTAGACAGGTATCTGTAATGAATCTTTATCAACTGATCTAAGTCTTTGGCTTCTTCTACCTGATGTTGAAACTCCAAGCCTGTACTGTGAAGAATCTTAAAAAGACGACCAGATATATTAGATTCCATGTTGCACATAATTTTGATGACTCTATTCCAATATTTATATATATTTAAGGAGCCTAAAATAGCCTGAATCTTTCACTCCTCCCTCTCAAATTTTAGGCTCACCCTCCAAGTTACCGCCAAATACAGCAACAAAACCAAGCTTTTCTCATAACTGCATGACATTCCTCATGTAAGTACAGATATTGCTATAGCACAATGGCAGGCAGACTATCCCTAAAGGAGCTCATTTGGAGTATATCAGTTGTACTAAAGGCAAAAACCAGCAATATTACAGCAGATACGAATCACCAAGTGTTGCCTTTATATTTGATAAGCCACGTATACACTTTTGGATCTGTGTACTACAGATTTTTAGGAAGGGTCCATTTAACTAACATGCCTGTAGTAACACTTCTATTAGCTTAATAGCTCTTAAGCGTAACAGCTTACAGAAATCTATTTTTACATGGCTGTGCTTCAGTAATATAGTACTGGGAAGAATTAATAACAATCAAAGATCAATCATATGCCTGAAAAACTTCTAAAGCATTTTTAGAATTACTGATTTAAAAATTCCAAGTTAAAACTGAAACACATTTATCTCAAAATTAGTTTAATGTTCTTTCTGCAATATGGGATTTTTTTAATGTTTTAAATGAAAATTAGTACTGCATCTCCAGCTACAAGTTCTTAATCCAAATTAAACTGTGATATAAGACAAACCCTAGTCATGATGTAGTTGTGCAGGCTGTTAACAAAATGCATAAGTTTCACTCTTAAGAGGAACATGCGATGTATTTGTTGTTTTATGTTTTCTGTTTGGGGTCCAAATGGAGGAAGTATTCCTTGTTCTAATAAAGTTCCTTCCTTCACCTGTGGATTTTCTGCAGCACAGACTAATTCTAAAAAGAAAAGGCAAGAGTATTATATTGAAATGCTTATGAATGCAAACTGTAGCGAAGATTTTACTTAAAACCGAAATTTGTTATTTTTATTCTGCATGCAGTACTGACGTAAGATTTTTATTGCAACACAGATTGTGCTATTGAAGTGTAGCAACAATACACTGAATAGTTTGACAGTATTTGTATGATGCAATTTGACAAACTACAATAGGAAATGCTATTTAAAAGCTAAAGATTATGTAAAAGGATTAAAAAAAATCTACATTAAAAAAAATGTAAGCTATCTCCACACAGGGAAAAATACTTAAGCATAAAGCCATAACCACAGAGTTTAAACCACAGAAAAGTATAAATCTAGTTAACTGATATACAGAGATGAATTCATCAACCTTCTAGTTTATTTTTCTAGGACAGGAAGTGCATATCCACTTTACATAGGACAGGAAGAGTATAAACATTAACCCAGTGAAGGAGATACTTAGGAGATCTCGTTCTACAACTTCCAAATATTTAAATTTTAGCTTAAAGTATGTATTACAAAATATCCAGCTTGCCGTTTCAATCTCAACTACAGTATTTTTTCATCTTGTTTTCGTAACTCCTTTCAGCATATTACTCAAAAACTTGGACCACACACAACATAAAACATTAGGGTGTAACACACAGACCTTTCAACAGCAAGGTCTGAAAAATGAAGTAATAAGTTTCCAATATAACTAACTAGGCTTGAATCAAAGAGACTAAGGAAATGCATGAATAAACAGCGTTGTCCCTGAGGCTGAAAAGAAGTGAAAAACATGCCCTGCTTAATATATCTGATTTGTGAAGCTAATAGAGATTAGTACTTTATAGAATGAATAAAAATTCTGACTGGTTTATACTGCAGAAAGCAGCAGACTATTTACATCCTTAGACCACAAAACGAGTTTTTAGAGTACCTCTCATTGAAGAAGTTTCTTACCATCAAATCGTAAAACATCTAGACTGTACTTGGCCCACTTGATTTGCAGCAAGAGCAGAAAAACTTGATTGTAAATTTTTTGGCACTCTAAGCTTATAACTATATCCACAGGCCAAGGAATCTAAGAAGAGGATAATCAAGACAGAAAATCTAAGTTACGTCAACACAACAATTCCAATCTGTTCTAGAATAAGAACTACAGCAATATTAACTCACTACCTTGTAACTCAATGTCAAACCATCTAAGGTGTGGACTGGGAGTTTCTTCTTTGTTGTATCAACAGTTTCAAATGATATAGACAACCTATGCAGGGAAACAAGTGATCGAATTGGCAATAGTCTGTTTTAAAATAGTAGTTAGATTAATTAATTTATTTTATTTCTTATTGCTAAATACCAACTGCCTGATTCAATGTGATGGAAATGTGTAGAAGAGGCTTAAAACTTCATCAAAACAGATTCTTGTAGTGAGTACACAATAATTAGCATTACACTATACAAGGTAAGTACATTAGTACAGGTAGGTGTAATACAAACATAACTAAATGCTATTTTGCAGGCTTTTGCATTTTACCTTGAACTGTCCTCTGGATAGCGCTGCCCAACTGCTTCTTGAAGTTGAACGTTTAAGAAAGCAACATTCTGCCAAGTTTCCTTTTCTCTAATTTTGTCAAAAATAGATGTATAGAAGTCATACATGGTATCTCCAGCTTCAAGTAAGAAAAAGTTTCTCATTGCCTGCAAATATTCTACAAGCCTAAACAGGGGAAAAACATAAAACAGCTCCTCAGCCTTAATCATACAAGTAAAATCAAACACAACTGTTCTAGAAACAAAAATCTCAAGAACTCTTTACTACAAGAACTCAAACTTAATTAAGTCCACAGTAAAGCCATTGCTTAACCTCCCTACAGCCTTCACATATGTTGAAATAAAATAACCAAGTAACCTTTTCCTGTAAGCTTGAATAGCTCCGTTAACTTCAGCAGAAGTGCTCACAGCATTCAGCTGTCTTACAGGTTAGGCAATTCTCATAAACAGCTTAGAGTCTGGAATTCCCATCCCTCTCCCTCAACAGAATTTATGGAAGGAGATGCAATTTCAGGGAGATTTCTGTCTAAGAGAAGACTTTAATACAGAGCTTCTGAAAATTAT
Organism: Clamator glandarius; assembly: GCA_033459285.1. Lineage (NCBI taxonomy): Eukaryota > Metazoa > Chordata > Aves > Cuculiformes > Cuculidae > Clamator > Clamator glandarius. The sequence goes on from JAUNZM010000753.1 coordinate 495,598, forward strand.
TATATGGATTTTCTTTTACTGATAAAGTAGGAAGTACGGTAAGGCTATGACTCTCCTAAGAACCGTTACTATAAATACATTAAGCATTCCAGGCCAATTAAAAGCATGACAATTTATGACCACATGGAAAGGTTATTTTACTCTAAAGCAATATAAAAATATCACATAATATACTTTCATCTACTATAGTTCTTACACTATCATAACTGAATATTATATTAAACTGATATATTCTGGCTTCCTAAAATTTGTCTTCCGGTTTCAAATGACAACACTATTAAAAGTACAGCTTGAAACATCCTGTTGAACATCCGCTGAAGTCTAACTAGACCAAGTCTTCACCCAGGATTCTATTATGTTAGGTCCTCCCTTTCTTCCTTAATGATTGTATTGTTATTATCAAAGTGGAGTAGAAATAACACAAAATTCCTGCTTTTAAGCATGTGGCATTAAACTGGTAACTAAAAAAAAAAAAAAAAGTCAAAGAAAAACAAATCTACTTTCTTACCTATAATCCTTCTTTAAAGTTTGCATTAGATTACCACAGCATTCCAAGTATTGCTTGTCTATGTGCGGATAAAGGCAAGACCTCAATGTCAGTTCAAAAGTCTGGCAGGTCACTGATTCTGAGGATCTATCCACACAAACATCTCCACCAGTGAACTTCTCATGAAAATCACTCTGTTCCAAATATAATCTTAAAAGAAAACAAGCCGCTCAGGGAAGAAGTTTCATAATTCATACAATATATAAAACAAAACAAAAAAAAAAGTCAGACTTTCCAAGATTTTAATCAAAATCGGAGCCTCTGTTGCAAAATATACAGTGCAAGAGTAATCATAGAATCACTAGGTTGGAAAAGACCTTTGAGATCATGAAGTCCAACTGTACCTGTCCATTACTAAACCACATCCCTAAGCGCTTCACCTACCCGTCTTAACACGTCCAGGGATGGTGACTCCACCGCCTCCTGGGGCAGCCTATGCCAGTGCCCGATAACCCTTTTGGTGAAGAAATTTTTCCTAATGTCTAATCTGAACCTTCCCTGACATAACTTAAGGCCATTCCCTCTTGTTCTATCACCTACCACTTGGGAGAAGAGACCAACACTCACCTCACTACAACCTCACTTTAGGCAGTGGTAGACAGTGATAAGGTCTCCTCTTAACTTCCTCTTCCCTAGGCTAAACAACCCCAGTTCCCTGAGCCACTCCTCATAAAACTAGCGCTCCAGCCCCTTCACCAGCAATGTTGCTCTTTTCTGGATGTACTCCAGGACCTCAATGTCTTTCTTGTGGTGAGGGGCCCAAAACTGAACTGAATGAGGTGTGGCCTCACCAGTGCTGAGTACAGGGACACAACCACTTTCCCATTCCTGCTGGCCATGCTGTTTCTGATACAAGCCAAGATGCCATTGGCCTTCTTGGACACCTGGGCATGCTGCTGCATCACATTCAGCAGCTGTCAACCAACGTCCCCAGGTCTTTCTCTGCTGAGCAGCTTTCGGGCCACTCTTCCCCAAGCCTGTAGTGCTGCACGGGGTTGTTGTGTCCCCAGTGCCAGACTCTGCAATTCGCCTTGTTAAATATTGTTGGTCTCAGCCCACTGGTCCAGCCTGTTCAGATCCCTTTGTAGAGCCTCCCTATTCTGAAGCTGATCAACATTTCCTCCCAACTTAGTGTCATCTACAAAGCTACTAAGGGTACATTCAATCCCTTCATCCACATAAAAGCTCTTTCATAATTACAGCACAGATTATATCTATTAAGTGATCCTTTCTACTGTTTTTGTGTGACGAGGCATAAGAATATCAAAAAGGATGGCATACTGTAATTACATAATTGCTCAAGAAATAATCCTGAAATAAACAACACCAACATTACGCAGCTTAATAAACAAATTCATTATCATTGGAACCTTAAAACCTATAGTGTTAGATGGAACGTCCCAGGAAAGAAAAATAAAATTGAAGAAATAGAAGTAAAACTAAACAATGAAAAGAAAGCAAAACCCAAGAACAACAAAACAAAAAAACCAAACCAACCAAAAAGCACCACCACACACATGGAGAATTGGACCCCTTAAATATGGGGTCCCTATATACTATCTGTAATATTGTATCATGAGAAGAGATTATCTGTAGTCTACATTTGGTAAGTCTAATTATTTTGTCACAAAAATTATCAAAATATAATTATAATTTGTAAAAAGCTACTTGCTAGCCAAATCCATTATAAGAAGAAGCCCAGCTCATAGCAGCTGATGCCTTGATAAACTGGATGAGTCAGACATTGAATTAATCTATCCATTTTGATAAACAGAATAGTCTGAATTAACAAGGGAAATAGTCTTACCTATTATTAACTATGATTTCTTTAAAAAAAAAAACCCTCCTCCTAGGACTAAAATGAAAACACATAAATTGCCATCTAGTATTTAAGGAAAACTGAAAGTGCCATTTCTTCTTTGTAATCACAAATTAAGTACAATTTTCAGAGTCTGTCTTTTCTGCTCATTTCCAAGACATTCATAACCTCTACGACTTATTATTCTATGAAGAATAATTTCTATTGAATTAATATGAATTTCTGAAGGCTTTTGAAGTTAAATTATTTCAGTACAGTACAGTACAAATGAAACTGTATTCTTCAAAGAACACACTCGGTGCAAATCAATGACACTGTGTACAAGTTCCAAGCAAACCTATTTAAAAGTTTAGATTTTACAAGTACTCACTATTAAAGCACTTACTTGCTAAAAGCCTGTTTATTTTGAAGACTACTCCCATTTTGTATGCTAACAGATGCGAGTAGCGGATTCTTTACTGCTTACTGCTTTTAATTGTTTTTCTTCAACAAAGCACAAGGGTGATGTTTACATAGCTTCTCTCACTAATTACTGGTGCTCCTCTTTATCCTGCACTTGCTTGTTTTCAGTAGCAACAACAATAAAAATTGGGTCTAACAAACGTCACCAAGCAGAATGTTGCTCTCAACAACACAGCGGGAAGATCATTCATTTACCTGGCAAAATTAATAGCCAGCAGTGGGTCATGGACATCATCCAGTTCCAAGTGTCTTTCTGCTATAGACTGCATCTTTATCAGGCTCTGCTTTGTGGCTTGCTGTTCTGTAATAATATCTGGAACAGACTCTTCCCCATGCCGCAGGCGAGACTGCACCGATTCCAAGAACAACGTATATAAACTCTTCCGTTCAGCATCTAAACTGGGCAACGTATTACATAGTAAGATTTTATTCTATGAGAAAGCATAATCTGAACTACAAGAACTCTGCAGTCAAATGTACACTTACTAAGTTTTGACATATTAAACTTTGACCATTATTCAGGAAAACACTCAAATACATATTTAACTAAATATTGCTAAAACATCAAGACTTGCCCGACGCTGAAGTTAGGAATACATTTAAATGGGCTACTGAATGGGTGTCTGAAATACAAAATATTTCTGAGACTGTTAGAGAACTTTCTCCTTCAGGTGCAAAGGCAATTGATTCTGAAAAGCCTGAAAAAAGCCTGCAGTATTCAGTAGACAAGATTGCATTCTCACACCAAACGGGAAAGTAAATGTAAAGAATCTCCAAAATAACTATCTCTACTTCTAAACATCAAGAAACAGCAAAACAAAAGCATTTATTTTTGTTTCAAAAAGTGTAACATTGGTTACACTGTTGTACTGTTTTACAATCACTCAAGATAAATACACCAGATACCCAAACATGTCTCATCTTATTATTAGTGAGCTTTTTTAAAAAAATAAAAGCTCCACATTCTATGTCAGAATTATCTGGCCACTCAGTAGTGGACAACAACTACTTATTAAAACAGAACAACTGTATTACTTGAACATACAAGCTGTTTTCATTAGTCTCATGACAAAAATAAAATGTTTTGCAAGTGCATGAGAACAAGTTTAATTAGAATTTAAACCAATAAAAAGCAAAGAGAACACTCAATCTTAACACACTCTCCCCTGGTCACTTCTTTGCACTGGAAGAGTGTTTTCAATCAGACTTGAAGTTACCAACCATGGTACTGACATTCAACACAGAGCATTATATTACACCAAAGCTACAGAAACACTACTACAAAAAATGTACCCATACTGTTAAGATATCCCAACGCATGATGGTCCACAGGCTGACATCTCACCTCTTGACGCAGCCTGCTGTGGAGAGCCATCTTTGCACTGAAGATTCTTCAACAGCTGCATGGATTTTCCAGCCATGATGATTTGCTTTAGTACAGGTTTCAGGAAAGACACCATAGTATGTTGCCGGCTTGAAGGGGCCTGATCACTGCCAGAACTGGCACTGGCATTGTCACTCATCTTCTCTTCATTTTCTGTCTTCTCTGACACACTGTATAATGTGTAGGTAGCATACCAAAAGTCCCTGTGATTAACTGGAACATTTTTGTTTCTGTGAAGAAATAAAAAATTGATGAGTTGTGTCCCTTTTCAAAAGGCAAAACTTCATTACTAGATGATGCATACCACCTTTCCCCAATGTTTTGCCTTTCTCTTGTAACAGTTAAGAAACACTTTCAAGACTATATTAAGTAAGTTCATTCATATCACAAACTATCTAGACTCTTCTAGAAATGACAGGATTAGCAGGATAAAGAATGAACTCACAGGAGATAAAACAATCCTATAACCACCAAAATACCAAACCAAGGCAAACAGATTAAATTATAATTAAGTTATAACTAGCTATAATTAAAATATAATTTTAATTTAACTTGTCCAGGAAGTTAAACTATTCACAGTGGCATCCATCCTTAATAACAAAACGATTAGTGATTGACTTGCAGATTTATTTAAAACCCACAATTAATATTACTGGGAAAGCTGAAAAATTCTAGAGCAGGTGACACTCAGTTCTTAGTTCACTTTGCTTTTTTGTGTTGTTTGCATAAGATACATAGTTTGGTCTTAGAAGTCAAAAAATAACCTGAATTAGATAATTAACATGAAGCACATATATAAACAAAAATTAAAATCACCCCTGCTGGTAGCATTAAAACACAACTACAGAATGACAGAAAGAGAAGTCAAATAGGACGTAATAAGGATGTTAAAGATCTCAACTACTAGGGTTGTATTACAATCATACTAGAACTGTTCTCTTACTTCATGCCCACATTGACCTCCCTTAACAGACAAAGGTTCAATTAAGTTTTGCAGATAGGGGGAAACTGATTGGTAATTATGAGTCAAAATTCTAATTTCTACATTCACTTTCCCCTTCAAACTGTCAAAAAAGGAACCAGTAAAAAGCAGCATACAGATGGAAGAAAAATAAACAGCTCAAATAATGCTTAGGATATGTGCACGTTATTCAAGATACCATACTGATTTGTAGTACAAGTCAGAAGAAATGAGTATTTTAATTCTAAACAGCATTTGATTTACAACAATACAGATTAACAGAAGAATTAAAAAGTAACTTTTGTAATTTTTGCAAATGTCTTGGTTTTGAAGAATGGTTAGCTACTTTTAAAAGAGTTAACATACTCAGAGTCAGACTGCCATTTATTTATTATGTGTGAAAAAAAAAAAAATCTATTTCTCTTCCAGAACAATATGTGGTAGAGCTACGTATTGAATGCAATTTCCCTACTGCGAAGTTTAAAAGTCTGATTAAGAAATTAATTCTACTTAGGTAAAATAACAAACATGAAAATCTACTGTTACTGTTACCCTTTACTTCCTATGTTTTACAGCAGGTTTTATATATATACTTGAACAGCATTATGTGTGTCCAGCATCAGCATTCCTACCTCTGAATGATAAATTCCTTTGCAGGATCAAACAAGTTACCATGGACTATCCACTCATCAACCGTCTGCAAATACGGCCTCACAGTTTCAACCCAAAGTGAGAACAGAAGGGATACCTGAATTTAAAGGGAAAAAGTGCCTGAATTTTTTTATGCTAAGCATTAGAAGCAATGCTTAATTGTGCAATCATAGTTTATAATAACTACACTTAAGGATTTTTAAAGATGAATTGTTAAACTAAACATTACAGCTTCAGTAGTTTTAACGGAAGCCTGCATCGTGCATGCTTCCCTATGCTACTTTTGTCATCACAGTTGGACCCAAACAAGAGTTTTCACTGGGTTTTTTGCCCTCACATCTCTGTAACAGCAAGGAATAGTTAAAAAATCCTGTAGTTCTGTAACACAGAAAACAGGAAAACATAATGATGTCCACTATATTTTTAGTAGTATAATGAACAAGTTATTGTGAAACCCCAAGCCCCTGCATTTCAGCATTAAATGAATCATGCAGCTGTAGAAATAAGAGGGAAAGCTATTACAAAGCTCTCTCTTTCATAATAGCTACCCGGTCTGTAATGCCCCCAACAGTTCCTCCGCTCAGTCTTAAAACCACACTGCTGCTGATCTCCTCATAAATCTGATTTTGTCCAAGTGGGGTGGACTCATGTCAGAAAACAGTAATGCATTATGGATATCAAATCTGTCCTCAATCCCTGGTAGCTGACGGCTAGTCTATTTCATCACCATAAAGAAATTTAAGTTACTAAATATTCTACTCTGTTAGTCTATTAAGGAAGGAATGATTTCTCCTACCGTTTGCTCAGAGGCTTCTCCAACGCTGTCATATTCAAGAATAGCTTTGTAGAGGGTATTAAGTAAATGAGATGCTCGTACAACATTTCTAGTGTCAGGTGGCACTTCTGCTACCCCTGTGCTGAAAACTTTGTGAAGTACCTTCAGCTGTGCCAGTCGGGGAGACAATTTATCTATTACTATTGAAAGTGTGACTGTTTTATCTGGAAAAAAAAAAAAAAAACCAGAAATGTATAAAAATAATATCCAACAGAAAATCAAGTTTTGTCACTGTTATTGATAAGCTTTTAAAATGCATCACGGCATCTTTTCAGTTTCAAAATGCATCTGCATAATGTTTTTCATGTTTCCCTCTTATAAATATTCCCTTGTGTGCCCACCCCTTTGTGTAAAATTTGCCTTGCACTGTACCTTTGTTTATTATGCATTTTTCAATTTCGGTAAGTTCTTCTTTAAAGCTAATGAAATATTTATACAAAGCCCACATAAAAGCTTGGTAGGTTCTGAAAGGGGCTTCGGTAGCTTTCTTTGGAGTGGAAACTGTTCCATGCATTATGCTTTCTGGGCTGTGTCCCATCACTTCATCAATAAACTTCTGTAATCTAAACACAACTTGCCCATATGCTGCTATCTGTTCCAACAGAGATCTCAGGCAATTCTAGAGAGAAAAAAAAACTTTTTAGAATCATCTAATAAAATTTTGTGTTTTGTAAAGCCTAAAAATAAAATCACAAGGAATTTATATAAATTAAAAAATAAAAAATTCTGCCATCTCTATTGCTTCATCCCATTCTCACATAATTTACTGTAAGGGTAGTGAGGCACTGGAATGGGGTGCCCAGAGAAGCCATAGAAGCCCCATCTCTGCAGGTGCTCAAGGCCAAGTCGGATGAGGCTTTGAGCAACTCGATCTAATGTAAGATGTCCTGGCCCACACCAAGGGGGAGGCTGGAACTAGCTGATCCTTCCAAACCACTCTGTGACTCTATGATTGTCAGATACCAGAAGAACCCATTCAGTTTTATTATGTCAGATGTTATTAGTCAAAACACAACTCTGTAAATATCACTTTTTCCACAAGCAGTTTAATTTCCTATGTCCCAGAATATCTGTCTTCCAGACAGATAAATTCCAGCTGAGATACAGAAACAACTTACGTGTGTTAAATGAGTCACAATAATATCGTTCCGCACAGCCACTTTTCCATCATTCAGCTGAAATATAAAAAGCTTTTTCACTCCCGAAAGTAGCCTTGAAAAGAAACAAAGACAGTAGTAATTTTTCCTCCTTAATAAACATAATTGTAACAAAAAGAACTAGCTCTCGCTTGCCTAAAAGTTATTTTCTACAACTAAAAGGGGATTACAGATCAGTTACCATGCTATTGGTACTGCAAGATTTTGCTAGAATACAAACAATAAAACAGGCATCAAATAAACAGCTCTTGAAGTTCCTTTCCAGTTGAGCTTCTTTCTGATTATAGGATGACTCAGACCTATTTTCTAAAATTCAACACTGAATTAAAAATCCATAAGGGCAGGATATGAACAAGTTGGTAGCTCTTAACGGTTAGGACTTGAAGAATCAACACATACAAGGAGTAGTAAACCACCTTGTTCTTTGTAAATGGTTCACCCACATAAATAGCATCTTTATTAGCAGTGGTGCAGCTAAAAGCTCAATAACAATTCTTTCTTCAGACACAGCTTCGAAGATACATCTCTCATTCCCTTAAGAGAAATACTAGATGTTAAAATGCAAGCTTTGTAATATTGTTCTTACCAAAGTGTTTCCCGTATAACCTGGGTTTCAGTGACAAGTGTTCTCTCTTCTGGCACATATAAAGGATCACTGGTGTACAAGTGGTGGTCCCTTAGAAAAAAAAGGAAATTAAAACAATGTAATGGCCGAAATAACAGCTGAAACACCTGAAAGTAAGAAAAAAGCAATAATCGTAACACTCAGTTTTGTTCTACATGGACCTAAATAGATTCAATGCTCATGAGGGCATCTTACGTATATAAACAGAAGCAGAGTTTGTTTTCATATTGTGAGCAATATGCTATGGAGAGCATTGAAAGATCATCTAATCCTACACAGCAAGACAAGCAACAATTATATGAAGTAATGAATTTGCATTGTTTAGTGTTTAGATGGGTTTTTTATTTTGAATTCTTGATTATTTGATTATTTCTCATTCAGTGCTCTGGAAACGTATACTTTTTGTTAAAACTACTAAGCTAAAAAGTAAAATACCAATTTCTCTAATTTATACAAGAAAACGCACACTCTAGCCAAAAGTTTACTTAAGAGAAAGTCCTTAGGTGGCTGTGAAAGTTTCTATTTCTTACAATCCTGGATTACACAATTCTCTTTAAACCTCCCACAGAATTTTTCATATTTTAGCAAAGCCTAGAAGGATCATTCACATTTGTAGTATTTTGACTCATTAATATTAACCACAGCAAAATTCATAAATCCAAATTAAGTAATACTGGTCATATCTCATACATATACATAGAATACAACTGCAAATAGCACCCAACAGTGTTACTTTATGATGGTGATAGTGACTAATATTCACCATAAATTTTGCTTCATAATTGGTTAGATAATGAACTGACACTAAAATAAATTTAACTATTTTTTTTTAAATTAAAAAAAGTCATTAAACTAGGGAATCAAAGATGAATCTAATGATTTGTATTACTGCAGTACATCATATTTGGGGTCAGAGGGAAGAATTAAGGTTGTTTGGTTTTTTTCTTAAACTGAACTTCATTTTCATTTATTCTGAAAGCAAGAGCAAATCACAACAATATGCAGTTTTATGTTCTTTCCCCACACAAAATCTGTGTCTCAGACTAATTTTCTAAGGGAAGTGCCAAAACCAAACAAAAAGTTAAAACTGTTAGTTCCTCAGAGACCTTCTACGGGTTAACCCAAACAAAATTTAACAATAAGATTTGCTTCTCTGAAAAAAGGAAAACCTTCTCTCTGATATGACAAACAACAGAAACCAAATAAAAAGCAAATAATCTATTAATAGAAAAAGCAGCTCATTTGTTCATTTTATTAATTCATACCCTTTTAATTCTGTTTTTTCCTAAAGCAGTACTAACTACACTATCTTTATGCTTCCACAGTAAAGAAGCTTAACAAAGTCATTACACAGCATTATACGCCTGTAAGAAATGTGTTAAGTAATAATGTTTTTTTACCACACTGCAGCAAGGTTGGAATGCAAGTGCAAACTATGTGGAAAACGAGGCGTTCTTCCTGTCCAGTACTGAGGAACTACATGCTGCTCCAGCCAGCTTCGAGCATCAGGTTCACCGACTGTGAAAACATGTGACAGTTCTTGAGATTTTTTATTTATTCAGGAAATGCTTCTAAAACACAGAAAAAAGTCATTAAGAAGCCTATCTGCTCAGCTGCAGAATCACAGAGCTTTTCAAGTAAACTATGATTTACAACTATTTGCACTTTGCTGCACTCACATATATGATACCATTGTGCACAAATTAATTGACATAGAAATGCCTCATCTCCCAAAAGTTGCAAAAGTCCTAAAAAAACAACTTGGAGATTTACGTAGTTTCTTTTCCAACTCTTCCTCAGAAAACGTGGTTCCATCTCAGGCAATTCTCAAATGATATATACAAAACCACCAGACTTTAAAAAATGAACTGCCAAACATCACCAGCTTTGCCACTACATTCTTTTTTGCCATGCATTTAGTAGATTTTTACCTAGAAGTGTTTTTTCTTAAATTTGATTATCAAGAAAACTTTACCTAATCCAGACAAGACAGGTACTGCTTATACAACATATGAATATATGCAGTTTTCTTATACAAGGTATCCTGTATCCTACAATATTCTATGCAAAAATATAGTTACAGCTAATACTCCCTGAAGCTATTCAAGCCATTAGTTTTAACTACATAAAACTTTCTCAGAAATGCTTCATAACCAGAACTGAGTCAACTGTGTCCATGTCAATCAAATTTTGTTTCAATATTCTAATACTCAATAATAAAATTTGACATTATATCCAAACAACTACATGCTAAACTTAAGTTTTTATTTCCGTATTGAAATATCCACCTATATTTCCACAGAAATAGAGAAGTCTTGCACATCAGCAGCAACAAAAATCATCCATTCTACAGTGGCTCTTTAATGTTAAAAATAATAAAATAAAAACAGTAGCGAACAATAAAACTACAACTATAGTGGGGTATTGTGGTTTTGACCCAAAGAATAACAAATAAAGCTGCATCAGCCAACTTAATTTGAGTATGTACATAAGAAGAACTATAGCTTATTCTGACCTTTCCAGGAAACATTAGGTACTGTTTTCTTATTTGGATCTTGGTCTTCCAAAGGTGTCCTGTCTACTTGAATACCTGAGTCCTCCCTACTCAAAGGCTGAGTGTCTTCCTCCTCTTCACTTTCTCCAGACCAATCCTATTAAGCACAACAAACCCCAGTACACTTTAGTACAACATAGAAGACAGATCTATATTGACTTCCTATTCAAGTCAAACAAACTATTCTCCTCTTTCTTCTGCCATAAAGTAAATTTAGGACACTAAGTCTAACGTAAACCTGTCTCTGGTAGACAGTTAAGTCATACATAACATTAATAACCGGACAAATGAGAGAACTGGTAAAGTTCACAGAACTACAGCAAGTTCTGATTCAGAGCAGGCAGGGGTCAGCAGAAGGAGCCAGTTTACTTGCAGGACTAAATCAAAACATGGTAAAACCAAAAGCACTTGTATTACTATTACTCTGCTTGGATTTGTGTGTATTTCATGGTATTAAGAAGCAACGTATTAGAGAATCAACACATAGAGCATACAGACTAAGACAACTCAACCAGGTCTCTAACATACTTCAAACTGGTTCACACAGTTTGGCTACTTACTGGTGTATCTATGCCTGGGCCAAAGTAAATTTCTTCTCCTTCCATCAGATACTTTCCCCAATCAAATTCTTCTTCCTTTTCTAAAAGAAGTATGAATACAAAAACAGTAAGCATCACATAACCCTGACTTTCTTTTCCTCTATAAACAGTTCCAAAGTTAAAATTCCCTTGTTACTTTAAAACAAAAGGCATTCTCTTCCATTTGAGGTTACACCATTGTTCCTTTAACAAGGTTATACACTTTCAACATGACATGTAAATTGTGATGTATCAACCATGTATAGCCTTTATTTACTAATTCTCAATTTTGTTGCTTATACACTCTAAATACGCAACATGGTGTGACATCAGCACATTTATGTTATACCACTCTACACTTCAATCCTGCAAAAACATGCAAGAATGCAACATATCACTTATTGTGACAATTCCCGTTTAGTTTGGTGGAAACATTCAAAATGTGTACTTTACATGTGCACAAGGATCCTGGACTGCAAACAACATAAAGCAAGAACCATCTTACTCTTCAAAAGAGACACCAAATATCCATGATGTGATGTGTAAGACTTTAAAAATAACAATCACACTTACGATATATTATATCTTAAACACGAAGCTTACTCAACTGTAATTAGTGCTGTTTGAGATAACCTCTTCATATTCACATTCCTGGAATGGGCTGAAAGTGCATTCAAAACACCGCCGAGGGAATGTGCAGAGATCATTCAAAAAGGAATCTTAAGATGCAAGATTTTCTTTAGGTTAGTCTGAAATATTCTTCTTTCAGTCTATGATACAACACTAAAAACAAACGAGGGATGGCATTCACCCAAACTTAAGCACAAGCCTTCTTTTTAGGCATGGAGTGAAACAGCCCCACTTGAGAAAGCAGGCAGCTGGGAACTCCCTCTGGAAACCTTTAAAGGTATACCCCTCATCTTGACTATGCAGGGAACACAGGAATTTATACCAGCAAAGCTGTTTCAACAGCCCTCCTGTTGAGGTGCAAGACAGAGACTGAGGATAGAAACCCGCTGTCTGCCTTTTAGCAAATAAGCACTGCTGAACAGGTGGAGAACACTGGTAAGTGATAGCAGTACAAGTCAAAAAGAGCTCCCAAGGTGCTTTGGTAGGTGGAAAACTTAATTAGGTGATGTAACATATATGGGAGTAGGAACAATTTGCAGGCTACTTTAAATGCATACATCAAAAAAAACCAATCAATAAAGCACCTTGAAATGAACAAAAAAAATAAAAAATAAAATGGAGAGGAAAAGTGTCCTCCTTATCACCTTGCATTAATGGACCGTGCTTTCATTAGCAATATAAACATCTTGTAAACTTACCCACTTCTTTGACTCTTGGTTTTTCCACATAGGTAGTGTTGGATGGAGAATCAGATAAACATAACAGAAGAGACAGTATGGAATAGTGTGTATCTGTCTTTAAAACACATTGAAAAAAAAAAAACAAGCAACTCAGTAAGTGGTCTAAAAGGTTCTGGATAAAAACAAACTCATCCTATTATCTGCAGTCTCCATTCCCTAGCCTTGAATTACAAAAATAACACCTGAAATGTGACATTGAATATAATCAGTTCTCTTTTGCCTACTAATTAGCCAATCAATATACAAGTACTTTAAAAGTACCCAGAGCATAAGCTGCCTCTCATTGAGCTGATAATCCCAGAATATTGAAAAGACGTAAGAGAAACCCTGAAGTACTGATAAATTAAAAAACACACTACAGGACAAAGGATAATGGATAGCTATGTTAACATGAGGTGGGAGGACACCACTAACAGGTGTGCAGGAAAGCAAGTCTTAAATTCCCTTACTCGTATGGCTGATGATTTCACACAGGCTAAAATTAATTTAGCTAAAACATCTTACAAAAACTATTATATTTTAGTATCAGATTGACATTATTTTCCCTTGTCCAAAAAATCTACACAAAGCTTTAAGAATCTATCTTTAACTCCAATATTGCACTAATGAGGTTGTGAAACAGAAGCTTTCAATCAGGTTAGAATACTGTGCCAACACAAATCTCTGCTTATAGCACAATTACTTCTTACTAAAGAAAGGTTTTCCTTTGGTCCGATTCTAACTTTCCAAAGTTAGAAGAAAGACCAATTCATATCTAGACACATGGGGATTCTGCTATGTACACATATGTACATACACTTACAAAGTTGTTTTGGGACAAGATATACTCGTATTTAAAAAGAAATAACTAAAATTTCTGATAAAGTAGCATCATACTCCTCTAGTATAGATGGAATTGAATATGTTCCTACTGGACATTACTGACCACACAGGAGTTCGCCAGAGAACTCCAACAGGTCATTGACAGATTTGCACATGTAAGCTGCTGTTTCACTTACTGGCCATAAAACTGAAAAATACAGTCTTCTCAGTTATGTGCCACTGCTAAAAACTAAATGCAGTTTAACTTCCAAACTATGAGATATCATCTACCTCCAGCTACACCCCAGTCAAAATTTCAGAAGGGAAAAAAAAAGGGGGAGAAAAAAAGGGCTCTTGAAATTTTGGGATACTTGCTACATCCAAGTATTAAGTGCTTGCTTCCGCTTTTGTTTTGGTTAGTTTGGGTTTAATTTTATTTGACTTGAAACAAGCACAACCAAATGTACTACTTGAAAATCTAAAGAGGGCAGTATAATGATTGAAGATGTGTAAGCTATTGAGGGTCCCAGAGTTTTCCCCACAAATTAGAGGAAACCTAAAACAGTGCAAAGAAAGGTAAATGTCAGTTCGATGAGAAGAAAAATCAGACTACAACTCAGAACACACAGCCCTGCTAAAGGATATTATTATATGGAGCACAATCTCTTAAATTACATGCTCATTATTAAACTATCACACCAGAAAGAGTCTGAGACAACTTTCACCATATCCATCCAGTCAATATCGTAAACTGAGTTGATACCAAGTGTATCAAAGGTGAGACATATACATGATCTCAATAATGGAGCTACAGGGCAGGAGTATTCAATTTAGAAACACTAAAATCAAAATGCCCAGATACATTACTTACTGTAAAAGAAAACAGGCAAAGAGTAAGAACTGCTCAGCTTGCTGCTGTTAGGATAGTTTGCTTGCAGTTAGGAATTTAGATTCATCTAGACTCCAGCTATAACACTTATACAATGTTCACAATAAAACATCTGCTCTGCCATGAGAGGTCGTCCTTTAAGTCCCTCTCCCTGGAATTGTTCAAGACCAGGTTGGATGGGGCCTTGAGCAGCCTGATCAAGTGGGAGGTGTCCCTGCCGATGGCAGGGGGGTGGGAACTGGATGATCTTTAAGGTCCCTTCCAACCCAAACCATTCTGTGATTCTAAGCCTTGGAACTGTGCATGCTGAAATGCTAACAATGCAATAAACACTTTTTAAAATAAATGGGGAAGCTGAAGAACACAACCCTGAAAATCCATGACCTGAACAGTAACTGCAAACCCCACTTCTAAGTCATCTGAAATTGCCAACATAACATGACAATTGTAGTCCCCATCATCAGTACAAAGACAAGAGTGCTGGAAAAAAAGAAGAAAATTGCAGCTTACATACCTTTGTCCCTTCAATACTTGCGAGTGGCGAGTTCAGAAATTTTTCTGTTAGTCTCTTCCAGCTTGCAGCTTTTCCAAGGTCAGAATGAACTACCAATTTTTCATGTATTCTAATAACAAAAACAGTATCAAAAATGCTTCCTAAGGTTAACTAATGCATTATTAATCCACAAGCATAAAACTTACCCTTCAATCGTCCTCTGTACTTTGTGGCTGTTCACATCAAGAAAACGGTGAAATCTGTGTAAGAAATCTGTATTACAATATGTTTAAAAAGGAAGGTTAAGTAACAAAGGAAATAAAGCTGATTTACATATACGAGGAAAAGATTACTAGTTTTATAACGCATGCTTAATTAAGCAACAGAATTAAGCATCAACAAAATTTAATGTGTCCCTTATCACAAGAAGAATTAACTGCGATTGACCTTAAAGATGGAAAAATGGAATCCAGGTTACAATTAATCAGGACTTGAAGCTGAATGGAAAATTACTACTGCATCAGCAAACGAAGCAATTAAAGTACACTGTCAGTTAAGTCAAGTGGAGCAACGAGATCAAGAACTGCCTTGTCAAAGGTATCTGTGTTAAATGCACAAAAAATGCTTGGACTTGCATCACAAGCAAAACAAACACCCACATGAGAAGGCATCTAAATCCAAACAAAGCTCCTTTATAAATAGTAGAGTGCCTAAAAGAAAAGAAAGCTCGATCAAAATAAAGACAAATACACCACCAAACGTAGTATGTATAGGGACCAAAATAAGAACTCATGAAAGGTAAGTTGGACTTCGCAGAAGAAATTAGAATACGAATAAGGTTCTTCAGTCATGTAGAGAGGAAAAAACAGAATGGGATGCAACAGCAGTGAACATAAGGTCAAGATGTTCTATATGTAGGTCCTCAAGGCCAACCTTATATTTTGCCTCAGCTTCCAGCAACAACAGTACAGAACACAGGAGTAAAATTCTCATGAGCACAGACAGAAATGAAAACTACTGGATCCAAATCAGGAGCAAGAGTTAAGCTAAATAGACTGAATGTGGAAAGACAATCTCAAAATCACCTCAAAGTTAAGGTAATGAGCTATAAAATGAAAATACTAGGCAGGTAGCAAGGATTCTTAATAAATATTGCTAGAGGATGAAGATATTAAAGAAAAGAAAAAATTACTTTGTTAACTTTTGTTGTTTTGTTTAGACTCAGTTTAATTTCAGCTACCTGCAAGGGTTTGGAATAAAAGTGTGATAAAATGTTAACATTAACTGGGTAGCTGACAATTAAGTTAAGAAAATATAGCTTATCTCACTTACTACAGCACATTGGCTTACAGAGTAAATCATTAGTTCACATGCAAAATGGCAAGAAGTACAAAAACCTAGAAGATTTAAAACAACGGACAACAATAAGAACAAAAAAAAACCCCAAAACATGGATCTGCACTAAAAAGAAATAAACACACACACAACCAAACCAGGAGTTTCACAAACTTGAAACTGAAGAGTGTTTCTGCTATAGGCCGAAGTCTCACGGCTTCAAAATACAATATTAGTCAATCTCAGGCTGGCATTCCACACACATTTCTTAGGCAACAATTCTGGTTTAAAACCCTTCTTTTTCCTCACCCTCACTGTCAAAGCAGTTTGTGGTCAACCCTGCATCACCTGCACTCCTTTCCTGCTAGGTTGTTTTAAACCAAAACAAGCCAAATCCAACAACTTCCCAGTCCAAAAGAGCACACAGTTACACAAGCAACTGCATCACCAAAACTGAAGGCGAGATGTCACAAGACATGGAAGGCAGGGCAGATTTACCTGGCTCAAGCAACACTGCTACCATTACCAGTCTGCAGATTCAGGATAATGACTGCTAGAAGCACCTATTTTGATAGAGCTACAAAACCAAGAAATGGAATCCTACAATGCATTACGCAAAATATTTCTAGTAAATACAAAAAACACAGGGAGATGACAGTTAGAAATGCATTCCCAATGAAAACAACTAGACTCCTCAAAATTCAGTTGAACATGTCCAAATGCCAGCTCTCTCACACTTCAGACTCACCTTTGCTGTTGACCCACAGCTATGTGGTTATGAAATAGTCTTACTTGAGTCTATTAGTAGTTAGGATTCACAGCCTGACTTGATGTAATGTAATTATGCAATTGCATGCCCCCTAAAACTGATTTAATAGTAGAAAAAAATTTAAGTGGCATTGATCTAACATGGATTAGGTATTTGCTGCAAGAAGCTAAGCAAGAACAGAAGGCTCCAAAGAGGCAGCAATTGGTGACAGGATGGGAAACTGGAAACAGAATATATAAAACTTTGCAGCAGACACCACAATGATAGCTGTGATAATTGAAAAAGCAGCATGTAAAACATTAGTAAGGACATGTTAGACAGTAGTGTAATAGAATTAAAGGGATACAGGTAATATAAACTACAGGTTAATAGAGCTCATGTTTATCACAAGCTCAAATAACATCAAAGACATTGGCTTCTGCAGATTGATAACCTTTTCTAGAAACAGCACAGTATTCTCAATCAGAAGCTTTATAGAATCATAGAAAGGTTTGTGTTGGTAGAGACCTTAAAGATCATCCAGTTCCATTCCCCCCATCACGAGCAGCGACATCTTCCACTACATCAGGTTGTTCAAAGTCTCATCCAAACTGGCCTTGAACACCTCCAGTGATGGGGCATTCATGACTTCTGTAAGGCAACCTCTTCACTGCCTCACCACCCTTGATTAGTGGAGTCCTCAACTATTGAGTTATGTCGAACAGGCAGAGTTCTCTTCATTTGCTGGTTACATTTAACGATTATTTCTGGACTTCCCTCCAACAAACAACATTGTGGCTGGCTAAATCAAAGTGCTGAAAAGTACTTTTGTAGAGATCAGGACAAAAGCCCTAAAAGACAGAGATTTAAGAGTGATGAAGTCCTCCTACTTATCTTGTTTCTGTTTCACCAAGAGATTTAACTCCAGAGTGATGGAATAACACCCACTGGCCCTCTGGGGAGGACTGGCAAACAGCCCCCAGGGCTACCAAGACACCCTGCCCAGAGAGATAGGCAGGACATGGCTCCATGCCAGCGATACAAAAAATGCTGACAAATAAACTCTCCAAGACTTGTTTTGGAGTTTTATAAAGCAAGTGTCCTTTATCAGGCCTGGGCAACATGAGGGCACGATCTCCATCAACCATGTGTAGTAAAAACAAGAGCTGTTTACAGAAGAGATTTCCTACTTACATGCATATGGACAATTTTTCCCAGAAATCTTATGCATATTCTATTACTTTCCAAGGACTAATTTTAATGTTAGTATGAACTTCACAACAGTCAAATACCTTACTAATCTGGATCTTTGGGCCAGCTCTGCCTGACCTTGCATTTGAATCATCGAATTTCTAAGTTGGAGAAGACGTTTGAGATCAAGTCCAACCGTACCTGTCCATTACTAAACCATATCCCCAAGGACTACATCTATATGTCTTTTAAATATCTCCAAGGATGGTGACTCCACCACCTTCCCGTGGCAGCCTGTGCCAGTGCCCAATAAACCTTTCAATGAAGAAGTTCTCCCTAGTGTCCAATCTGAACCTCCTCTCGTGCAGCTTAAGATCATCCCATTGAGATACGGAAAAGACCACAAACAAGGGATGGCAGAAAATACATCTGTTCAGCACAGATCATACTGAACACAAGATGTCATCATCTCAAAGGAATCATAGAATCACTAGGTTAGAAAGGACCCACTGGATCATCGAGTCCAACTATTCCCATCATTCACTAAACCATGCCCCTCTACACCTCATCCACCTGTCTTTTAAACATCTCCAGGGTGTTTCACGAACAGTGCCTGGAACAACTCTGTCTAAAAGAGATTATGTTACCAGAGGGACATGCTAACTTTCAAAAATACAATTACTTAGATGAAACCTAACTCTACTTCATCTTAAATCACAAATATTACACTTCTTCGTGACAGGAACCGCTTCCAGGGTCACCAGGGCCGCCTCCAGCCTCCTTGCCGGGTGTGAGGGGCGAAGAGGCCCCGCTCGCTCTGCCCTAGACCCGCTCCTGACGGGCACCGCGCGGCCTTCCCTCCTCCCGGGCGCTGACCTGAAGTTGGACCAAGCGAAATTGAGCGCCATTTGGAAGCGGCCGCCGCCCAGCTCCTCCTCCTCGTCCTCCTCGTCAGCCAGGCCGGTCACGCTGCGCACCAGGGCGCGGACGGCGCGGTCCAGGTCCTGCTCGAAGTGGCTGCGGCGCCCAGGTGAGGCCAACGGCGGCGCCGCCATCGCCACGGTAGAGGGAGTAGGAGCACCTCAGGGAGGCGCCACAAAGCCGGCCGCGGGTCTCGCGAGATTTCCCTTCCCGGGTAGACACCGTCGCCTCAGATCTCGCGAGGTTTCGCCTCCTTGGCAGCCGCCTCCGCCTCAGATCTCGCGAGACTTTCCTGCCACTGTGCACAACCCCAGACGCAGATCTCGCGAGACTTCCCAGCGACCACTGGCGAGGAAGTGGCCCCGCCCAGGGGTTTTGGACGGGGGTGGAGTCAGGATGGATGGGAACAGCTCAGGAGGAGGGGGTTAGGGGTCATAGAATCGTAGAATCACTAGGTTGGAAAGGACCCACTGGATCATCGAGTCCAACCATTCCTATCAAACCATGTCCCTCAGCACCTCATCCACCCGTCCCTTCAAACACCTTCAGGGATGGGGACTCAACCACCTCCCTGGGCAGCCTCTGCCAGTGCCCAATAAGACTTACTGTGAAGTATTTTTTCCTGACGTCAAGCCTAAACCTAGCCTGGTGTAACTTGAGGCCATTCCCTCTTGTCCTGTCCCCTGTCACTTGGCAGAAGAGGCCAGCACCCTCCTCTCTACAACCTCCCTTCAGGTAGTTATAGAGAGCAATGAGGTCTCCCCTCAGCCTCCTCTTCTCCAGGCTAAACAACCCCAGCTCTCTCAGCCGCTCCTCATAAGGCTTGTTCTCCAGCCCCTTCACCAGCTTCATTGCTCTTCTCTGGACTCGCTCCAGAGCCTCAACATCCTTCTTGTGGTGAGGGGCCCAGAATTACACACAGTATTCAAGGTGCGGTCTCACCAGTGCCGAGTACAGAGGGAGAAGAACCTCCCTGGACCTGCTGGTCACGCCATTTCTGATACAAGCCAAGATGCCATTGGCCTTCTTTGCCACCTGGGCACACTGCTGGCTCATGTTCAGTCGCTGTCAACCAACACCCCAAGGTCCTTCTCTTCCTGGCAGCTTTCCAGCCAGGCTTCTCCTAGTCTGTAGCTTTGCACAGGGTTGTTGTGCCCCAAGTGCAGGACTCGGCATTTGGCCTTGTTAAACCTCATGCCACTGGACTCTGCCCAGCAGTCCAGCCTGTTCAGATCCCTTTGCAGAGCCTCCCTACAGATCAATCTGCTGGTTGATCTCCCAGCAGATCAACCCTTCCACCCAGTTTAGTGTCATCTGCAAACTTACATGCACTTAATGTCTTCAGGTTGCAGAGGGGAAAAAAGAGGGAGCAGCTGTGGGGAAGAGAGGGAGCAGTGAGAGAGAAGGGGAACAGCCCATGGGGGAGGGGATGCAGTGGGCAGACAGAGGGAGCAGCAGGGGAGAAGGGGGAGCAGCCATGGTGAAGGGGAACCAGTGAAGGGAGAAGAGATGGAGTAGCTGGCGAAGAGGGGGAACAGCCCTGGGTAAGGGGGAGCAGCAGGGAGGAAGGAGAAGCAGCAGGGGAAAGGGCAAGCAGCCAGGCTAGAGGGGGAGCAGGCAGGGGAGAGGGCGGTGGTGGCTGCGTCCTGCTCGGTGGTGGGAGGGGGCCTGACTCTCCTTCACCAGCCGTCCAGCCCCACTTCTGAAGTGTCTTCCTGTTATGGAAGTGTCACTTGTCTTCGGAAACACCCCCATAAATGAATGATCACCGAGGATGAGTAATTAGCTAATAGCAGGCATCCAAATAAAAGCCTGAGGCTGGCTTTGCCTTGCAAAGTTCTTTTTGGCAACCTGAAGTGCAATACCTGTCCTGATGAGAGGATTAGAAGTGTGTTACTGAGGGGAGGATGCTCCATCACTCAGGTTTTCCCAAGGACTGTGCCTGCCACAGTGCACCAGCCACCCGGTGACCCATTTCAGAGGTACTTGGTGTGGATGAGACCACATCTCTAATACTGTGTTCAGTTTTGGGCACCTCAGTGCAAGAAGGACATTGAGGTGCTGGATCATGTCCAGAGAAGGGCAACAAAGCTTCTGAAGGGTCTGGAGCACAAGTCTTATGAAAAGTGGCTAAGGCAACTGAGGTTGTTTAGCTTGGAGAGAGGAGGCTGACAGCAAACTCTGCCACCCTCTGCAACTCCTGAAAGGAGATGGCAGAGAGGTGAGTGTTGGTTTCTTCTCCCAGGTAACAAGTGATAGGAGGAAAGGGAATGGCCTCAAGTCAGGCCAGGGGACATTAGGTTGGATATTGGGAACAATTACATTACAAGAAGGATTGTCAAGTATTGGCACAGGCTACCTGGGGAAGTGGTTGAGTCACCATCCTTGGAGGTATTTAAAACATGGGTGGATGTGCCACTTAGGAACATGGTTTACTGATGGACGCTTTTAGGTTTACACCTGGTCTTGATGATCTTTAAAGTCCTTTCATCTAAATGATTCTATGATATTGCTGAGGCCACCCTGCACCAAAAGCCCAGGCTGCCACTCGGCTCTTTTGAGGCAGCTGGGCATGTTCCTCCCCGACTGAACCTCTGCTTTTGCAGAACTGGGTAAACCACCGTTAGTAGATACTCAGTACGCAGAACACAAGCGTGCGTGCTGGGAGTGGCATAAGAAACCAGTTTTGTCCTAGCTCCATGTCAGACATTGGCTTTTACCACACTGAGCTACCTAAAATGCTTCTATGTTTCTTATGGTCTTATAGGGCAGCACTGACAACAGCCTGGTGGTGAGCTTCCTTCTAGACACAAACTAAATGAATCAGTGGGAAATGTTACTGTTGACCGATTGCTGCAACAGTCTCTACTTAGCTGCAGTTGTCATATCCATCATTGTTCAGCTTTTGTCTTGCTTAGTGTCATCAACAAATATTGGGCTGTAGTCTAGCCTGCCAAAATTTTTTATTCCTCTTCTCCATTAGAACATTTATACTGGCACAATGAAAGGAGTAGCTAATGGATCAGGAGGAGCAGAAGGCCTGATAAATGTCTTTTATTATTTAAAATATATTTAATGTACCAACATCATGTGGGGAATTATGTAAAAATATAGTAGTTAGTATAATTTCATATTCCTAATAATAATAAACTTTAAATTCTTATAAGTTACAGTACATTAAGAAACACTAGTACATTTTTACCCAGTTAGGTTAAGTCCTACCTCAGGGTTCACAGATGCAGAACCACAAGGAAGTGATGGCCTCAGTGCACCTGTGGGCAGGATGCTCAGCATGGACATGAGCTTAGAGGGGCTCTGCTGCAGGGCCTTGCTTGTAAAACCTTAACTTAGCATACATTCAAGGAATAAGCCTGTAAAACATTGCTGGCGTTCCTACACCTACCCTGATATTGTACATGCTTCTTATTTTAGATTAGCAGCAGTCTTTTTTACTCTGTAGTTGACTTTGCTAAGCAATGCTTTGAGCCATGATTTATTGTTCTAGATGTTAACTAAAGGTCTACGCGTCAGTAGATACTGCAATGGTATGTAAAGTAGTAACTAATAGTTGGAATTCTATGAATGACTTTTAAACAATATAATTAGATAATTAGGTTTCAAGTCTTCTTTAAACAATGTAACTGTGGTTCTCACTTGACTCCTGTATATTAAGGTATACCTGTGCTATCACTTCTGTTGCGGTTCAGAGGGGAAGTTCCAGGCTTTGCAGCAGGACAGGAGCATGTATGTGTCACCTGTGCCCTTTGTAGTGTGAGGAGCATGGCCACCCATTTCAGCACCCTATCTGGAAAAAACTAAGGGATTTTTGCAGCAAGAAGGAAGATTTTAACAGCTGTGTCATGGCAAGGAGAGTACCAAGAAACATGGGCTTTAATGATAGTGCTATCTGAAAGGTTTCCTGCTTCCCGGCTATCCCATACGAGTCCCTTTCCCCTCACACCACACCCTCAGCTATGGCGTTTGTGGAGCAATATATTGAACCACATCAGGGAATTGATCCAGCTTTAAAATAGTGTTGTGTCTCTTTTGCTAGGAGTTTTTACCCAGGTCAACTCATTGATCCTTGGAGGCATTAAGTGAGGGAAGAACCACACACCCTAAGGCCCCCCAGGCAATCAAAGTACAACCTCCGTGGCTGCTGAATCAGAAATGTGTGGCTGGTTTTCAAAACAGGATACTAGGGCTGAGACAAATGTATAACATCTGTGCTGCCTCAGTCATAAAAGGCTTTAATGCTACAAATATTTTCCCTCATCATAAGCCTCATTTCTATTTTTGTTTTGCCAATTTACAGTAGCAAGGCTTGGTATTTGATTTCAGCTAGAGGAAGGAGCACTGAGCAGGGAGAAGGCACAAAGATCTTCTCTAAAAGTAGATATAAAAGAGTTTTTAAATAAAGTGTAAAGCTAGGAAGCTTAATGGTTTATTATATTCCTTGAGTTTCATGTGTTAACTGTCACTTCCCACACAGCTGTCTTGCCAGGTCACACTCCCATGAACTAGATGTATTTCAGCTAAGATCTCCCTTGCTCATAGCATTAGGTCATATATGGGACACGTGTCCCTCTCTGTACTGTCATATAGAATCATAGAATGTTTTGGGTTGGAAGGGGCCTTAAAGATCATCCAGTTCTAGCCCCCCTAGCCACGGGCAGGGACACTTTGCACTAGATCAGGTTGCTCAAAACCCCATCCAACCTGGCCTTAAACACTTCCAGGAATGAGACAACCATTACTTCTCTGGGCAACTTCTTCCAGTGCCTTACCCCTCACAGTAGAAAATGTCTTCCTAATGTCTGTTCTAAATCTGCCTTCTTTAAGCTTAAAACTGTTACCCCTCATCCTATCGCTGCACTCCCTGATAAACAGCCCCTCCCCAGGTTTCCTGTAGGCCCCATTTGAAGTACTGGAAGGCTGCTGTAAGGTCCCCTGGAGACTTCTCTTCTCTTGGCTAAACAAGCAAAATTCTTTCGGGCTTTTCTCGTATGGGAGAAGCTCCAGCCCTCTGACCATCTTCATGACCCTCCTTTGGACTTGTTCTAACAGATCTATGTCCTTCCTGTGCTGAGGACTCCAGAACTGAACACAGTACTCCAGGTGAGGTCTCACGAGAGCAGAGCAGACAGCAGAATCACCTCCCTCAAGCTGTTGGTTGCATTTCTTTTGATGCAGCACAGGATATGTTTGGCTCCTGTTGAGCTTCTCATCCAACGACACCTTCAAGTCCTTCTCCTCAGGGCTACTCTTAATGCATTGTCTGCCCAGCCAGTATTCGTGCTTGGGATTGCCCCTACTCAGGTGAATGCCTGTGTCCAGTCACATATTGAAGAAGGAATTACAATACGAGTCTTTTGCCCAAGTGTGTGTCCTTTAGAGAAACTTCACCGAGCAGGCCATGTCTCCTCTTCTTCTCAACTTCAGTTAATGAGATGATTTGTCAAGTAGGATTCAAAGGCAGAAGAAATGCATGGGGTGAAACACGTCATGCTGTAGTGTACGATTAGACAAGCCAGCTATGTGAAGTTCACACATCATGCATGAGACTAGTCGGGTTTCTCATTGTCTTCATCAGTCACCTCTGTTACCAGCAAAGCATAGGATAAATTCCACAGGACTGATGGAGAGTATATTTAAAATACTGTGTTTAAAGAAGTACTTAAGATTGTAAGGTGATTTTGTTTTTTTTTTTTCATTTTCAGTGTATTTATACAAATAATTATTTAATAATTACCTGGAGTGGGATACAGAAAACTGTTTTCTATCATCAATATGTTGTGGCTATACTTCACTTTAACACTAAGTTTAGGATATATGAGACTTATGTGAGTTCTGAGCTACCAGTAAAGAGTAAGACCTGCCTTTATGGTCGTGCAAAAATCAGTCCAGGTGACTGAATACCAGAGGAAGCTAAAAGTCATGATTTACACCAGAAGTTACAAAAAAATACCTCTGAAAAGCAACAGGAAGATGATGCACCTGATCTTTATCCTTAACAGGAAGGAGGTAATCTGATAACTTTCTATTACAATAGTTTTTGAAGTGCATTCTAACTTCTTACTCTTAATTCTTCATCTGCTATCATTTCACAACTGAATATAATGTAGGGCAGATTTCAAAAGCTGCTGAAACTGACTTTAAGTCTGCAATTTATAGTGGTTTGTGCTTCCTGTTGGCTGGATGTATGTTTAAATAGGAATGGTTGGACTTGATGATCCGGTGGGTCTCTTCCAACCTGGTTATTCTGTGATTGTGTGATTATGTAAATAAACATTCCAGTGCCTTAGTTAAAGTATCATTAGCTGCAGATCCAACAGATTTTTATGTGAGACCAATAAAGATTTGATGTAGTCAAATGAGGATAGAGAAGTGCAGATAAAGAAATCATAAGGATACTAAGCTGACTAACTGAAAAGAATACAGTAGGACAACAGATATAATTTGAGGAATTTGCTATTGTATTAAAGTCTTGCTTAAATCAAGATTTAGTGTGCAGTTACATTTCCACTCAAGCATGTTACAGGGTGAAACAATGCATACTGCTAGTCTTCTAATTACATTGTTATCATCAGCTTCAGCAAAGGTCGTTGTACTGGCCTGATGCACCTAAAATATTATTTTGAGAACAGAGAAGAATATTACATAAAATTCTGACTCCGTGTAAATTTTTCCTTACACATCTTGGAGGATGGGGTGGGTTGGCAGTCACCCTTCGGGTATGCATATTGCTGAAACGTTATAGACTTGTAAAGCTTTCTTCAAAAATGAACAAAACCCCCACAAACATGTGTGACGTGATGGGTAAAGAAAGACATAGGAAGCAGATACTGGGTTTACTGGAGACTTTTAGGGATGCAGCCACTCTGCTAAAAAATTGAAAACAAGAGCTGGACAAGAGACTTAATAAAAACCAACCCTTTTTTAAAAACAAAGAACAGGCAAGAGGTGTGTGTTTTTAAATAGATTGGTACAGATTAAATAACAGAAGGTAACAGACTGTGGGGATTAACTTAGGTTTATATTATCCATCCCTTCAGGGCAGTAGTGCTAGCACTATAATACTTCGTGCTATTTGTCTTCATGTAAGATTCAGTCACATAATGCAGAAATAATGTTGTATCCCAGGTCACTATCTCACTGTTGACAGCAAATTGTTAAGAGTATTGAAATATTTGTAGCATTACTCAATAGTTACACTTCAACAGTCAGGCTGTAGCTTAGTGAAACTGGATCCATGGAAAGCCTCTTTGCTGAAATAATGATGCTTTACTCTGAACTTTTATATGGATATAATGCATTTTCCTTCAGTAGGATAATTCCAAAAGATCAGTGGCATTGCCCTGGGCCCCAGGTTTTCTTACCTGTTTGTGGATTAGACTAACGAACCGTTCTTCAGGAACTGGGCTCAACCTTCGTGAATGTTAGCACACGTTTCAGTTTGTGGAGCCTGTCACCACTATTTATACCCTGATTCTACTTTCTTCACTTTTCCCTCCTAGTAAAGCCTTCAGACTTTCTTAGACAGTTTTACATGTGCTGGGTTTTTTTTGCTAAAAAAAAGTATATGATGTTGTGATACTAATGAGCACTCCCTCTCCTTTTTTGAAACAAGTGAGCAGCAGTGGTCCTGGTATCAAAACACATCTCAGTCACCTGGTCCTGATTCTCTACTGCCTTATACTTCCTGCAGCCATCTGCAGCCATGCAAAGGGGAACAAAATATTACAAGGTTCCATTGAATGTCTCTCAGAAGTTTCCAAGTTGTGCTGTTTGGAAAACACCTCTTTATAGCTTTCCAGAAGAGCCTACTTAGTTTTTGGTTATTTCCATGCATTAAGCTTAGGTGAATCTGTTACTATCCCCTGGATGTCCAGGTAATCAGCAAATCTGAAATTATTTCAGGTCCTCCACTGAAAAATGAGCAATGCCTTGTCTATTGGGCTGGAGAGGTTTCCCATTCTGAACAGTGATAACTTTAGTATTCTTAAGGGCATTTCTTTTTATTCAGCTGAGTAATGGAATTGCAGTGTGTTTCTGGGGGTCCATTGGTGGTGGTAGGGCTTGAATCTGATTTCCAAGCATCGAATGGAAGACAGAAGTAAGGATGTCACTCATGAATAAATGAAATATGACAAATTATTTTGGGCTTGTCCTTGAGCTAAAAATTTCTAATGAACATATAGTAAATTACATAATTGCTATGTAATCGGCCAAATTGTGGATAAACTTTGTTTATGAGATCACTGGTAATTTAATTAATACAAGCTGGACTAAAACAAGTTGAAATAATTGGAACTAAGCTTAATTTTTTATTTGAGAGTATTGCAAGAAATCTTCAGGTTCATTTATCTGAGCTGGGAGCACGGACTAAGGCAGCCTTCTTACCCAAAACACTGGTAGTGACAGCTGCTCAGAAGTTTTTCAGGAACCACTATGGGCTTTGCTAAGAACTGTTTTGATGCAGTGGCATGAGGATGAGAGGTAGTCCAGATGGTGAAAGAGGCAGGAAGACCTCAGAACAGTCTAAACAAACATAACAGTATGATCCTGAGAACAGATATTTGTGGGGCACTTGGTGAGAAGGAGCTTGGTGATGAAAAACTGTATCAATTTGTCAGATTCTCTGTGTGTTCAAAAAAGCAGAACTCTGTACATTCTTTTTAGTACAAAAACTGTGCTGGAGATAAGAATCCTTCGTGAATTTTCCTTTTAAAATCAACTAATCTGCACCAACTCCCACACTTAAATACCGCACTAACATTTTGCATTAGTGGGGATGAAACTGATGCCTGCATGCAATTTAGTCCCACAACTTGTGCAGACAGTATGGCACTAGAGAAAAAGGAGTATTTGCGTTAGATCGTGACTGCAGTTTTACAGACAAATTAGCATTTGCTTTATGCCTTACAATATAGCTGATTTACACATTTTGCTGATCTTAGCGAATACATCCCTTTGGATGGAGATGTTAAGGAGCATAAATTATACAAATTACAAAGGTTTTACTAGCCTTTTTATCCAGGTGATCTGGAAATTAGGAATCTTCGTTCCTTTTATCTATGACTGAGATATCCCAAGTGTTTCAGCTTGGGGAGGGAAGAGGGTGAGTAAAGTTTATCCAGTTACTCATATGATTTTCCATTAGACTTATGGGGCTAACCAGAGTTTACCCATCGTGACCTCATACACCATTTCCAAAAAGACACAGACAAGAAGGGAGGATTTAGGAATGGGTAATAATGTTTTTTTAGCAGATCATTCCCAAGTGATAAACCCCAGATAGCTCTATTGCCAGTGAGGCCATAACATTTTCATCCTCATCCAACACCTCTACGCTCAGAGGATTTCACATTGCATAAAACAAGTCTCACTGCTGAAAGAAATACTGGAAGCCAACACGAGATCAGGTCAATCTGAAGAATGTGATGGCCTTCTGCCAAAACAGTGAAGAAAGCCAGATCCTGAAAAGTCCTGTAGACTACATCAGTAATGAAAAAATATGAATTGAAGAATATGAGATTAATAAGGGAAACTATTAAATTATCTGGTAAAACAGAGAGCCTTTAATATCCTTAAAGTTACTCTATTAGATGGTCCAGTTAGAGCAGATTATACATCAGAATAAAGATCGCTATTGTCCACTTCCAGAACTTCTCCAACAAAAATCTGGCAGCACTCTGTCAGTGCTGTTTGAAGTAGAGCACGCATTGACTCAGCGAGAACTCCTCAGTGAAAGAACTACTAGAGTTTCTTTCTGGATCAGAAAAAAATAGCAACCATACAGCACTGAAAACTTATTTTAAATACAGAAAAGGTGAAGGCTCTTGTTATAACTTGCTGCTGCATATGTTCCTTGACATCTTTAGGGATGATACCTAGTGCCTAGGTAGAAATTTTAATGCAAAATAACAATGATGGTTGGTGTAAAGTCTTGGGCATGTTTGGACTAGATCTGAGTCTAATAAAAATGGTGAATGATTAAATCAAATTTTGCTATGCGAAGACACTGTTGGTTCATGGAGCTCTACTTACAGATACATAAAATGCCTGAAAGTCTCCAGAGTGTTCTGTAAAAGAACATTTATGGGAAATCTAACAATTACAGGCAAAGATATGTGTCCTGTTGGCTGGCAAACATGGTCATAACACCAGCACGTAACTGGAAGCTCATTTAAATGGAGAGGTCCAACAAACACCTCTCCAGTAGTGCACCAATAAAAGGCAAACACTTAATATTTCAGCTACAACTGAAAAGCTGCTTCAGTTTTGTTAACAGCAGCTGCAAAAGGCAAACCAGACAAGAAACGTGAGAGAACTACTTTTAAAGTGGGGAGAATAACAGCAATAGCAAAACAGTTTAAGAGGAAGCAGCAGAAGAAAGAAGACCAAAGCAAGCTTCACAATTGCAAAACAGGTAGAGAGACATGCCATCGCCAAAGAATGTGCTGAGCTTACCACTTTACAATGGTATTACAGAGAAAAGTGCTGCAGGTGCAGAGACATACCAACTGGTTTCATGCATGTCTTACCAGCTTGGGTACCAGAGAGTAGGAATGTAGCTTTTGGCACCTAAGTGCAGAGGCAACATAAACACTTTCTGATGACTCTGAATGCAAGCAAATAACCTGAACCTGTCAGGTTCAAATAGATTTCTTCACCTAGCTTACACAGATGTTTCTAGACCACACACTGGCTGCAGCTGAGGAACACAGCGCTATAAGGAGCCAAGTAATACAACACTGAAGTTGTTCTTCATTGAGCTGACACACATAATTCGGTGATACCCTTCCTCTTCTGGATGTCTCCATGAGGACTAAGGCACTGAGCTCTGCACAGCAGCTTTGGTACTGCTAGGACTTACTAGCTGCAATGCAAGCTGTACTCACAAAGTGTGGCACCTGCCACTGATAACTTTTACAGAATTAGAAGTCTGATGCACATCACCTTAACTGCAATATTTTTTCTGCTCTACTAGCCATGATGAAGGTAACTATAGTGAGTAGCTGGATTTCTTTGGAATATTTCAATTATTCTGAATGCCCTGATCTGTCAAAAATATTACTCAGTGCAAAATAAACTTGTTTTTCTATAGAAGAAATCAAAGTGTATTCCTGTATGCGTTACAAAACACCTGGGTGCATAAAGAATATTACAGGAAAAAACAGTTTTACTTATCTGCATAGGCAATGAGCGCTGATTGTCGATAAGTAACAAACAATCTTCCTAAATTAAGAACGTCCCAGAAATACATGCTTTCAGTGCAGACCTCATACTTTTTGGTGGGGGGACATGGAAAACCACTTGGGTGACTAATAAAAAGATTGACTTATTCTGATGTAAATGCTCGTAGGAAATCCTCAGAGAAGGACCTTCTTACAACATCAAGAATTCTAACTAGGACAAGCATCACCACACACACAGCAAGACGATTGACAGACACATTTAGGACACCATCAACATGACTTCCATAACAAGTGATAATATGGATGCCATCTGGAAATCACAGAAAGGGAGTTGGATGTAGATGAGCTTCTGTCAAAGTTGATCTCTACTTTTCATGCAAGTTCCTGACTGTGATTATTTCTATATAATAAAAATTCTCTTCCTCATACGTAGTCTTAGCATACTTAGGGGTGGAGAAGTCCTGAGAGTTAAGGGATATTGATAAGTTGATACTAGCAGAGGGCAGACCAGGCTGGCCTGGACTATCCGAAGTGAGGTGGCAGATCACAAGCTAATGGTGTCTGAGACATGTTCCACAAACTGAGGAGTCATAAATTAATACCCTATTTAAAAATGAAGTGTCACGACTGTAGGATACAGGATGTCTCCAGAAGTGCATTTTATATTCAGCTGCATTGCCAGTGTGCTGAGGAATTTGTTGGCAGAGCTTTGCTGTAAACAGCAGGTTGTCGCAGGGAAGATAGTGCCAGGGCATACAGCTTGTCAAGGGAATTGTCTCCTGGCTCCAACCAGCCACAAACATGTCCCAGCAGCTCCCAGCTGAACAAAATGCAGAGAGGACTTTGGGAATCATTTCAGACACAGACAGCCAATAAAGTTTGTCGTTGCTCTGTTTCTTTTTGCTTGTTTTCTCAATCGACTTGCTAGTTTCTTGATTTATTTTACTTGTCATCTGGCAAATGGCACCTGGTTTGGAGAACACTTTCAATGTGACCTGGCTCAGGTGGTCTTGGGAGAGCAATATGTGTGGTATTAAGCCACACATGCTTAAATTCAAGTCTGTCCCACAGCCTTCTGGAAGAAAGTAGTGCAAGGAGGAGAAGCTGTGAAAGAAGAGGAAGAGTTGCTTTCTAAGCAAGTCAAGCTAGAAGAGCCTAATACTGGCTAAATAAAACATGAAATGTCCAAAAAAAAAAATAGGAGAAGAGGTGGAAAGTGAAAAACTGTAAAAAAAAAAACCCAGGAAAATCCATCAGCATTGCCATAAAGTTGTTGAACAAGAAGCAGATGGCAATAAATTGGGACAGCTTCCCAAAGTCATAGAACTAAGATAAGAAAGCTCAACACTGAGAAAAAATTTGATCTGATATCTGAGGGCAGATGTAACTTTTTTCAGGTTATTAGAAAGCTGAAGAAGTTCTTGTGAGAAAAGGTGAAGTCGGTCACCTCAATGCTCAAACTGCATTCTTGTGTCCAAAATGCAATGAAGTTAATACTATAATAACACAAACAAACAAAACCAAACAAACTGGGAGAAGCTGAGGAGTGCTTCGCTTTACTGAAGGTGGATCTCCAGACTAAATCAGCAGTAACCCAGCTCGGCTTTGCACAGGCTGAGACATACATCTCTCATATTGCATTTGCTCTCCATATAGGTGAGAGTCAGAGAGAGCCTGCCAGGAAGAGGATCTTGCATCTTCCAGTCTAAGGGTGTCAACTCAGTGGGACACAGAGTCAAAAATACTGGAAGCTTCTTCAAATGCACAGGAAATAATGCAGAAAGATATCTGTGAAGGAGAGAGCAGATTCTTAGAGAAGACTTCTAGAAAGGAAGTACCCAATTAAGTGCACAGGCTAGGTCTGGGATGGGGATTTACTCAGTGTATTTAGCAAATTAAGCTATTACAAGGAAATACAAGAAGAAACAGATTGCTCTTATTTAAAGGGTAGTGAAAAAGGAAGAAGCACTGGACTCCATTTTTCATCAGTCAGAAAATAGTGTCTTGGCTGGAAGAGGCAAGTGAATTACTAAAAGTATGCCTGAGTGCAAGTAGGAAAGGACACGCCTAAAGTGTGATAGTATCCCATTTCCACTTTGCCCACCAAGAGATCTCTTGTACTGTGCTGTACTTGTCCTGCTTGATATGCACAGTCAATATGCAAAGGCCCTTTTGGTTTCTTTAAGGACTCCTAGTAAGCAAACACTGGATCTGAAGATGTATTGGAGAAAGTCTGCCTTCATCACTTAGTTGGCATTTCAATACACTTATAAGATGCGAACTAATTCAGACAGGAAAATGCATAATCGACCCTGACTTCGTGGGTGAAGGTTTCAAGTTCAGCAGCAATGAGGAAGACCACAAAGAGTGTACAGAGCTGTGTCAGGAGACTTTAAAAGGCAAATACAAAGATGGGAGAGGAGATTAAATCTGCTAATTCAACAGTCCCAGTACAGACATCTGCTTTGGCATTAGGATCTCTTTGTAGTCAATGGAGAGCGACAGATGTTTCTGGGCATGACTCACACCATTTGAGTACTGCTATTTGTACTAGATCAAACAATCTGCACCTTGAATTTGCTGCTTTCTCTCCATTGATGGTAAAGAGTAGGCATGGTGATCAGCTCAGCTGTAAACACTTCCAACACAGATGTATAAAATCAAGTCAGAAGAAGTGGGTGTTGGACCAGATGACCTCCAGAATTCCCTTCTGGGCTCAACCATCCTGTGATCCTGTGAAAGCTAGGCAAAGTGTCAATGTGTAAAATTGGAGCAGCCAAAGGCAGCTGCCCCTGAAGGCATGTGCGCAAGTCCAGTCCTTCTCAGCGTTTGAAAAAATAACAGGACACTCATGAGGTGTCAGTGGTGTTGTCTTTCCATTTATTCATCTGGGTAAAAAAATGCAGTCTTGGCAAGATAATGCATACAGAAGCTCATTAAGAGTTTGCCAGGAACGCAAAGGAAAAGTTACTGAAGTGTCAGTCCTATTACAGACAATCTTTCTCTAAGATATCGTGTGCTATCAGTCATTGTCAATAACAGACAGACATGAAGCTGTTGCCTTTGGGAATTCAATAAACAACTTTTTACATCATGAATGTTAGCCATTTACTAAATAATCAACGACCTGGATGAAGGAATGTCTTTATCAACGACCTGGATGAAGGCATTGAGTCCTCCCTTAGCAAGTTTGCAGATGACACCAAGCTGGGTGGAAGTGTGGATCTGCTGGAGGGTCGGGAGGCTCTGCAAAGAGATCTGAACAGGCTGTACTGCTGGGCTGAGACCAACAGCATGAGGTTTAACAAGGCCAAATGCCGGGTCCTGCACTTGGGGCACAACAACCCTAAGCAGAGGTACAGACTAGGAGAAGCCTGGCTGGAAAGCTGCCAGGAGGAGAAGGACCTGGGAGTGTTGGTTGACAACCGACTGAACATGAGCCAGCAGTGTGCCCAGGTGGCCAAGAAGGCCAACGGCATCTTGGCTTGTATCAGAAACGGTGTGACCAGCAGGTCCAGGGAGGTTCTTCTCCCCCTGTACTCGGCACTGGTGAGACCGCACCTCGAGTACTGTGTTCAGTTCTGGGCCCCTCACCACAAGAAGAATGTTGTGGCTCTGGAGCGAGTCCAGAGAAGAGCAACAAAGCTGGTGAAGGGGCTGGAGAACAAATCTTATGAGGAGCAGCTGAGAGAGCTGGGGTTGTTCCGCCTGGAGAAGAGGAGGCTGAGGGGAGACCTTATTACTCTCTACAACTACCTGAAGGGAGGTTGTGGAGAGGAGGGAGCTGGCCTCTTCTCCCAAGTGACAGGGGACAGGATGAGAGGGAATGGCCTCAAGCTCCACCAGGGGAGATTTAGGCTTGAGATAAGGAAAAAGTTCTTCACGGAGAGAGTGGTTAGGCATTGGAACGGTCTGCCAAGGGAGGTGGTTGAGTCACCGTCTCTGGAGGTGTTTAAGGTTAGGGTAGACGAGGTGCTTAGGAGCATGATTTAGGGATTGGTGGGAATGGTTGGACTCGACGATCCAGTGGGTCTCTTCCAACCTGGTTATTCTGTGATTCTGTGATTCTGTAATCATTGTTTTTACCCCCGTGTGACTGGAACAACAGATGTGGAACTGATGTCCGAGCTGCTGAGGAATATAAAGTGCTTTGGACTGGAGGGAATAAACATGCAGCTGCCATACGAAAAGGGAAAGAAGGTCTGCAACCAAAATGGCACATTTCTGAAGAGAGACTGGTGGCCAATGAAGCAAGTAACTTGGAAAAGGTCACCTTATTTGCCTGAAAGTCTTATTATGCTGCTAATTTCTGGAAATAGATAAACTCAAAGGAGTAAGTGCAGTCATCTCCAAGCTGTTTATGAGTCAGAGATTAAAGTGGGTTGATAGGGTGTGAAGAGGTATGGGGGTGTAAGGAAAAGAAAGTGCTCCTCTGTGACTGCTGTCAGATATGGTATCTAACTGTCCATAGTTGATTGCATTACAGAGGGGATGTAATACCCTTTATAATCATCATATGATTAATTTTTCTGTTTTCTTTAGTTTTGTGGTTTAACACTGTTGGCTAAGCCTTCCAGAAGCACCTTGATCTATGACAGCCATAATTCCCACCCCAAAAAAAGAAACTCTTAAAATGTCATCCATACTTTCCATGAACTTGAAAAACAGAAATCAGAAGTAACCTTTCTCCTCTGTCTAAAACACTACTAAATACTAGTGAGTAACTTGGTCAGTTGGACACCCATAGCAGCTTTCTTGGGCTAACACATGCTCAGAAAAAAAAGAAACAGTTTATATTGCTTTATATACCCTTTCCTTTTACAACACTTTCAGTCCTGAGGATTTTATCAGTAAACTCGAGGAAAATATGTAGGGGTTCAGTGACAATGAATAAAGAATTTGTTACCTTAATTTCTCCGCCCATTCAAACCCACCTACCATACTCGAAAGCTATTAGTCCTCTCTGGGCTGTGAGGTGAGGTATGCATTCATCTCCAGAATACAATTTTCCCTCATGTCATTAGCATTTCTTTCCAAGTCATATTCCAAAAATGTACACTTACCATGCAAATAAATTTTGTTAACCAAGCCAGGAATGTGCCTAAGAGGAAATGGAGGAGAGAAGAAGATGGAAAAACAAAAGGTCAAAATTCTTGATAACTTTCAAAAATGCTCCTTACTTGAAAACAGGTAGAGAGAGAAAGTTGCATGCATTAGGTTGGCATTGGTAATTTTATGTTCAACCTCTTTATTGTTTTCCTGATATATTCAGTTCATGAGGGATCTGTGTCTCTGCTTTGGTACTCAGTTTTAAATCAGATAATCATGGAAGTTAATACTCAGGTCCTTCACTGTGCTAAATGAGGAAAGACAACTTATGTGGCAAGGGAGTAGATGACCTAACATTATTTAGCTGTTTTTCCATCTTATCCTAAAGCATGTTCCCATGTTTGGTCATTTATTTCCTTTTGGGATTTGGTGTAATGCTGCCAGCAATTACATGTGTTACAGGTGCCAGGCCACATTTACGCATTCTCAGCATCCCAGCCTTTTTCAGCTTCTGAAACTATGGCCAGAACCCTTCTTCCCTGAATTATTGTGGACTCCCTCCTGGGCCAGCAGGGACATCCGCTTCCATCTTCTTGGCTGTGCTCAGATTTACCACTCCATCCCCTCACCTCCAAACATGACTCTCTTTAAATTTTTATACCTTGCTTTCTACGCTGGCTGAAGTTCCTTGAAGCTACTGACACCCACCACTTTTTAAACAAAAATGTGACGGTAAGTACCTTAAATGGAGTACCCCTACACTTAACCCTCAGTGAATCCTGCAAAGGTTAACCCACATGACTGTCATAAATGCAGCTGCCATCACAGAAGCCTGGAAAGGCCAGCCCCACAACCCATTTTAAACACACAATCACTGATTCATGGTAGAAAACTCATTATGGACATTCATTTTTTATTTAAGAACTGCCGAGCAGCGTATAACAGCATATCTTCAAATTAAATCCAGTTCAATAAATAGCACAAAATTAAATCATTCAATGTCTGGTCTGCCTTGAGCCCTGTGCATGATTTACAGATTAGAATGAAAAAAAAAAAAAAAAAGCAGCTTAATCTGTCCACTGCAGAGATACTTTTATTCCCCTGTGCTGCAAATTGTTTTATCTCTGGGTATTAAACCACTCAAGCTCTGCCTGTAGGTCCCAGCAGATGGTGTGCCTAGAAGAGTACTGAATTTCCCATTTGTCCTGAAACCTGGTTATTTACGTTGTCCTTTTAAGGATAATACTGTTTTTAATTCTTGCAGAGAGATACATGTTTGTCCTTATTACATTTGTTACAGTACTCTTCCCAGTCAAGATCAACATAAACACTGAGAGGATCAGACATGGGAAATGGCTGGTCCCAGGCCGTGCAGTAATTCTCTATAAAAGAAAAAGCGATGGCATCCAGATATCCTAAAACCTGCTCCAATGCCTTTTCTGTACAAGCACACTGTCTGCTGTGTGGCTGTCATTCACCCTTTGAATTAGCACTTTAGACTAGGACATTTAAATCCTAAATGTTCCTCACCAGGAACTTTAATTAATTATCAAATCCATCATTCCTAACCCTTATTTTCCTAAACAGACCCTGTTTTTGGCAAGGCTGCATAGCTGTATGACTACTGCACTTAAAATAAAAGTAACTATAGTAGGTTAATATAAGGCCCAATCCAACAGAATATAAACTGAGCTTTTCTGGTGTGGCAGGACCATGTTTCACTTTCAGCAGAAACAGAGGTGAAAGCGCTCAGCAATTTGCAGCATGAAGCCGTTACACAATAGCAATATTACAGACACTATGTGTAGCATTGGTGTAAAAAAGAATATCAGACACACATTGAGACCGTGCTCAAGTGCCCAGAATATCACTGCACGGGCTTTGGCACCTAAATAACCAGGGCAACACTAGCATCATTTGCACTTCATAACTGCAGCTGACAGAAATATAGGGACATATCAGAATAAGAATGAGACACGCTAGCATATTCATATATTTTTAAATATGGGGAAAAAAAATCCCCCTGCTGCACCAGGTGATGCTCTGCAGTCTGCTCTGGTACGCATACTCATTTATGCCAGCTATTTCCATTAGATGTTTTCTGTCAAGGTGCGTGAACAAATTAGAAAGCTGCTGGCACAGAGGATTTTTCAAATTGAGCAGTGGGATTTTAATTTAATGATTCTTTTAAATGACCAACATAACATACTCAAGTCCCTGTGTGGGATTATGAGCTTCGCGGCCAAGTCAGACTGTGCCTCGGGTACAAAATCCCAGTGGCGATCTGCCTGCGCCAGCTGTAAAAGCAGTGTGGGCTAAGGAGTGGGGTGATGGTACATCAGCTGCAGCTGCTCAGGCACAGGCTTATAAGAAGAGAAAAGCTGGCCTAGGAATAGGTTTATATATCAAATGGTTTCCTTTCAGTAAGCTTCCATGCAGTTTTCCTCTATTGAGATTTCAGAAATTAGTCAGGTGATCCATGACCCAGTTTGAAACAGGAAGGTTACCCCACCTGCTATGTTACCAAAAGCAAGAATAGCCATCTGGCTTTATATAATATTAGGAAAAGCAGTTCTTAGTTGTATATTTCCAATAAGTTAATGTTTGAGCAGCTGGCTGTGTTGTGTTAGAGAGTTTTTTCTAACAGTGATTTCCATAGTGACTTCTATTAAAACAATGGCAACATGTTTTTAAGACCATTCGATGTGATAAGGTCATGTTGAGAATTGAAAAATCTGTTTGTATATGTCATGCTATTTTTCTGGAGAAAGACATCAGAATAATAGTCTGCAATGCTGAGAACAGTGAGCACTTTTTAATTTGCTTAGTTAAAAATAACTGCATGTTCAGTAACCTACTTCAAATTCAAGTGGCCATGAGTCTCACAGCTGATTGATCTGTAAATCTTGGAGTGTGTAAAATTCCTAAAAAAAGAATTTGAGATTTGGATATTTGAGAAAAGACTGATTTTCCAGACTCACCAAACCAGAAAACCACAGGAAAAGAAAACATCCCAATGTCAGCAGCTAAGGCCCCCGAGATGTTCCCCAGTTCCCCTCAAACTAGCAAGAAGGGCTGTGCCAGAAAATAGTCTGTCATTTCAAGGTCAGGCTGGATGGGGTTCTGAGCAAATTGATCTAGCTGAAGATATCCCTGCTTACTGCAAGAGGTTGGACTAGATGACCTTTAAGCATCTTTTTCAACCCGAAGCATATGATTCTATCACAATGCCATTTTATCTGATGAGCTTCTCACATGCAGTTCCAGACTCTACCCTTCCAGAGCCTCGAAGTCTGGAGAAACGGAGTAGCTGAGCCTCCAGCTTTCCCACAGCTTTTACTTTCACTTGTTTATTATTATTGCTGAAGGGACATCCACTCCTGCATTCTTCTTTTTTTGTTTTAACGTGGCAACAATGGGAGAGACAGCTTTGCACAGGCCACATGGAAGAGTCTTATATGCAGGCCAGCAAGCATCAACAGTCAAAGAGACACCGCGGAAGAGACCAGCAGTAAAACCTCAAACTCTCAGCACCTTTTAAATGTGTTGAATTTGCTGTGAACACACAGATCTCCTGCAATCAGTCTGCATACGTCCAGCAAGCATTAATCCAACTGCCCATTTGTGTTCAGGGTGCCTGAACAGGCGATGGCAGGGGCTGTCAGAAGTTCAAAGAGTGCAGAAGCTCAGAGTACGTGAGCAGCACTCCAGCCAGAGCTGCAGGGAGGTCCCAAACTGCACAGTGACTTTTGGAGTTGTCAGCTGTAGGGCTGACAGAGGAGAAAAAAAGCTGTTGGTAAGGCCAAGGACAGGAGAGCAGAGGTGAGAAATTTTTCCCTAGATTTAACATGATCCTAAATATTTTCATTAACAGAGTTTCTGAACTGTTCTATGCACATAAAAACCTAGGGATCTGAGACTGTCTTGTGCTCTTGTTTAATTTAGGGTTAAGAGTCCTATTGAAACTAATTTGCTAATGTTTGTGTTACAAAGGTTCTGTGACAGTAATGTAAGATTAACAGTAATGATCCCATCACCATAACAAAAACTAAAAGGAGCTCTGTGACTCATTCTGAGTTTGGGATTCAAAAAATAATAGTTCTGCTTTTCTGTTCAGCTACATTTTATATTTATTCAGTAAAACTCTCTAGTATTTTTTTAGAGTTTATATAAGGAAAAGCAGTCTTGGCATTAACAGAATGATTTTAATATTGAATTTACTGCGTAGTAAAAAAATAAATCAATCAGAAATACATAATGAATCTCTTTCCTGTCAATAGGTAACACAGGTAACATGAGTATAACACTATTAAAGTGCAACTAGCTGTTCATATTGATGAGCTTATGACTCCTGCAGCCACATCCAGTCGCCTTCCAAGAGTGTTGCTTCTGAACTGCTGCAGGCTGACACAGAAAAGGATAGCTTGAAGAGCAGAGAGAGTTAATACAAGAAGGAGAACTGCAGGGTGCTGGCAGGAAACACCCTTTCTGGTTTTAACTAATTTGGTTTGGTTTATTATAAAAGCTATGTTATTCAAAGAGAGGATAAGAAAAATATTTTTTATTGCTAAACTGCAAACTCATGCATCTTAAAATGATAATTGAAAGACAGGAGTCTAGTTTACTTGACAAATTAATTTGGATTGAAATATTAACCATGTGCTCATTCATTTGGTCTTGGATTTTCCCAAACTAACAGATAAACCTATTTCAAATTTTTAAATCCTTTCACACTTCTAATTTCCTATATATACTACTTATGATATTTTGGATGGCAGCAGAAACCTGTGTTATTTTTGCAGCTGAGAAGCTATCCACTTACCTGCTGATGAAAGTACTGGTGACTGAAAAATGCCCATCATTTAAAAACTTGAGACATACCACTATAATCTATTAAACACGTAAAACTTTTTTAATTTTCTTGAGTATCTTCTCATTCAATGACAGCAGAAACTGAGGGAGAGAGCATGCAGCAAAGCCGCAGTTTGGTGCCAGTTTTACTTTCATCATGAGTCAGTCAGAGGCGTTGCTAATTAAATGAGAAAAGACGTTAAACACTTCTATTTAAGCACATTATTGGGCAGAAGGAATTGTGGTAGAGGCAGTAAAATTCCATCTTGCAACTGGTAGGGCTGGAATTCGGATCACAGACAGCTCTTATGTGGGCCATAGAAGGAAGGAAAACAGGCCTCCTAACACAAACACAGATAATTTTAATTACTTTAATTGTTTTTACAGGAGCACTTTAAAGAGAAACTTGATTTTGTAGGACTCCCACAGGATAAGGATAAATTAACCAAGTAAATAGACACAAAGCATCTTAGATCCCAGCCAGAATATTTAAGCAAACTGTCCTATTTGACTTCTCTGCAGAATAATTGTCAGGCTTCCTCCAAGGAAGAGGGATGGCACTGAACAGTCCCTCAGCAATCCTTAGGCATCATCTGGCCCCTTGAAATCAGTAAAAACAAAGTGCTGTGAAAAATGATGATGTAGATTTCCCTACAAAATCCTTTTTGTCAGTACTGTAAAGTATGGCACATCAAAGCCCAAGGTACTCTTGGATGGAGAGTTCATGCTGTAAATTGGGAAAAAAGAGTTTTATAAGAGCAACAAAATGAATTAAGATTGAGGGAACTGCAAGTTTCCCGAAGTACCTGGCCTGGATGAGTTGACTGATATCCTTGATGACTCTCAGCAAGTGAGGACATCAGGGCCCAGGACAGATGGAAGAGGGACTGTTTTACCAGTAGTGTTGCGGTGTTTTCAGGAGGTGTTTCCCAATGAGAAGTTGAAGGGGAAATCACACAAAAAAAACCCCCAAAGGGTAGAACCACCAAGCATGGCGGTTTGTCAAAACAAGATGTAAAACAGGGGCTTCCTTCCATTTGACTCTAGTATCAAACCAAATGTGAGCAGCTTTCTGTAGCTCCCACCTGGGCAGCTGTTTCAGCCTCAGTTGGGTCAATGCTTTTCCCTGGAGGCTGGGCAACAGGACCATCCAGCAAAAGAATAAACAAAAAAAGCCTGTCAGTAAGAGGAATGGAGACAGTGAAAGAAGAACAAAAGAAAAAAACAACAAACAAACTAAAAAATACATCAGAGTAGACTACAATAAAGTTTCCTGTAAGCAGTGCAGACATCTAGGGAGTTCACGTGCATACTCTTGTCTTGGCTGATGAATCTCTTGGCCAGCAATTTGATTTCGCTCCTTCAGTTCTACCACCCGTAGTGCCTACATGCTCTTCTCCATATAATCAAGTCCAGCAGCTAATAAATGATGGAGGGAAGCCTGCCTGGACATGGGAAAATTCCAGGAGGTGCAGAGATCAGATTTTCCCAGAATACTTCTATAGTCAGCCTGAGGATGACAGGTGGAGTATGTGGGAATTTCTTCTGAGAGACGAATATAGGGAGTATTTCAGAAATTGTGCTGAGATCAGCTTGAAGTATGTAGGCTGCATTTAAATTCTTTCTGTTTGAGCTGTATGGTTGAAATTAATTTGGACAGCAGTTCTGCAATTGTATGGAACTTTTTGTTGTTGTTCACCTGGAACATTAGTTATCTCTCATTTGCAAATCAGCTGCTATATCATGTAATGACCTTTTACTCTGCGGTTTTCTCTTATTCACCCACTTGTATCATGAGTTGGTGGGTGTTCTATTCATTTTTCTAATAGGGATTACAAGAGTGAAGCTATTGTGAGAGCAAAAAAAGCAGATGACTTCTGTGCTAAAGCTTTAGTAAATGTTGTGAGACAATTTTCACAGTAATATAGCACCTAAAATTGCATTAAATTATCTACTTAGCTAAAGCAGTAAAGAGCCTGATACATTTGCATGCCAAAAATTGCCCTAAGTAAAATTAAGCAGTCCTTCCTTCATAGAGAACTTACGTAAGCATTTTGTCTCATCACTTGTTTTCTGCCAGGGCACTGATACCTAATGCGTCCTTTTCTTCTTATTCCCACCTAACCTCAGTCCTGACAGTGAGAAGTGCGGGTGGTGGGTGCCTGTCCTGGCACTGCAAGACCGCAGACAGCCTGTTCTCATTCTGCGGCTTTGAGAAGTGAATCTTTCTTATCTTCAACAACCACAAACTTGATAGAGTGAGTAGGAGTAAAATACCTGTGATAGCTGGTGTGCACGTCAGTGCAGTTGTCTCTGTTACAGGAATTCTCTGACATGCATGAGTCTGCACGCACGTGGCCATGCATGTGGGTCCTACCAGGAAATCTTTTGTTGTCCTCGCAGACAGATAACACAGCTTTTTGCTTCCCGTTTTTAGTATAATAAACTATATGCAGTCAAAGCTGGCTTTTTTAAAAACTTTAGCCATGAAGTCTTCCTTTTAAAACTGGCGATATCTAACAGCTTATGATCAGCTCAGTAGGGCTCAGCTTTGGCTGGACATGCCTGTACTGAAAAAAGACCCCTGGCTAGGGGCCACAAAATGCAATGATGGCACCAAAAACTTCAGCAGGGTTGTCCTGCAGAGCCTAAGGAAGCGTGGTTAGCCAGTGTTCAAGTTCTTTGTTGATAAAGGTTACAGTCAAATCAAAATGATTTCCATATAGTATTTTAGGCATCACTAAATAGTGATTTTAGGCATCACTAAATAGTAAATCACTAAATAGTGTGTAGCAGCCACATAGTTACGCTACAGTCCCTTTGGCCAGGTTTTGTAAACCTTGTAGTGAAGGCCCAAAGTAAGAGCCTACTATCGATTTTTAAATCCGTTGCACTCATTAGACAGCTGGAAAAAAGGGAATTATGGCCTGCTGACTACCATTCATGTTGGGCAAGTCCAATTAACACC
Organism: Clamator glandarius; assembly: GCA_033459285.1. Taxonomy (NCBI): domain Eukaryota; kingdom Metazoa; phylum Chordata; class Aves; order Cuculiformes; family Cuculidae; genus Clamator; species Clamator glandarius. The sequence continues at coordinate 538,988 of JAUNZM010000753.1, forward strand.
ATAACAAACTCAGGGAAAACTTCCTCATTAATAAGCAGTAATGACAGCCAGGGAGCTAAACTGGTTCCCAGAGGTTCCAGGAACTCAGGAGTTTCCCTGAATCACTACGTTTTTACCTGGTAACATTTTTCTCATAAAAGTTAGATCTGGCACAAGAATATTACAAGAATAAATTTCAAGTGAATCCTACATTCTAGCATCTGTCTTTCTCTCATACAGGCACAATAATGCTGCCCAGAAATCATTTACAGCAGAAATTCTGAATTTACAAAATGGTCTTTAGAAAATTTGATGGGACAAATTTACAAAGTAGTTGAAGGGACCGAGCCCTCACCAGTACAGGTTTGTGCATAAGGCTGAAATGAATATAAAGGCAGATAGATTCTCGGTCCAAAAATTATATTCTGTGCATAAAAGTGTTGCCATATGAAGGCACGGGAAAGCATAATGTTTTGTTACAATGGCTGTCAGAGGGTTTTTTTGGGGGAAAAAAATAATCCCTAGTTAAAAATAGGTCTCAAATTTTCTAGTTCACTTCTTCGCTTGAGTGAACTGTAAAAGATTTAATTCCCTAATTACGCCAACACAATGGCTTAACTTGCTGAGTTGCGAAAGCTTGCTGTTATTCTTAATCAGCATCTCTAATTCAGCAACAGTGAGTCTGTGACAATGAGAGAAAGCAGAAGATTCACGGCTTCTGCCACTACAAGAAATTATTTCCCACACGTTTGAGTGTTGAGGCAATTCTTGTACTTGAAGCTGTGAGACCCCAAATACATTACCATCAGAATAATTCTTCTTCAGCAGCTACTGTAAATTGCTAGGCAGCAGGACACTTGACAGCGGTGCTGGCTGTTCATGTAGCCTAAGCCCAGTTCTGGGTTGTGAGATGACTGTCTCACTGCTAGTGGAATAACAGAGCACACGCTGCAGGGGAAAGGCTTAAAGACTTCAAATTAGAATCATCCTTGGCATAACTTAGAAATACTCAAGTTACATTAGCATTGAGCTGGACTGCAGAATAGATGTTTTCTTCTTTTGTTGTTAATGATTATCTGAGTTTCAGTTACAGTGTCAGGCACGTAGAACATTAGTAAGACGTTTGTCCTTTGAAAACAGAAGTGGAAATGGGATGTACCTCTTCCCAGCCTCAGAAGAGCTCCTCTAGCTGGGTATCTGTCAGGCTGCTCCAGCTGGTTCAGAGATGCTGGACTGTGCAATCAAGCACCCCTTTGCCCAAAAGCACACTGCAGTGTTGGGTTTTGCTTCATCTGAACACTTCCCCAGCTCACACTCTGTGCCTGGCTCTTTAGTCAGGCAGCGATGATCAGCAGTGCGCCTAACTTCACAGATAACTTGACCAGTTCTCAGTAAGGAGTAACTGGAGAAATCTAAGAGTGAGAACTGAGGAACGTGCCTCCTCCCTTCCAACTCCACACAGTCCCTAATCCCAACTGCCAGCTCCATTCAGTCTGAAGGGGCATCGAGGGGCCTCATACCTTTATGCTGTCCCTGCTCTTTTGCAGAGAGCCAAAGCGTGGTATGATTTGCACACTGATTCCTTGGTTATAGTAACTAAAGCCTGAAGCTGTACACCTGCCTTCTCTTGAATCAGCCCACAAACTCAGAAGTCTGAATTTGTTCCAGTTTAACTAGCAGGAGTGCACCGAACAAGACAGTCATGTACAACAGTTTTCCCACCCCATTTCCTTGTCTTTCTTGAAGGTGCTGAAGAGTAACATCAAAAGTATGTGCTGAATTGCCACCTCCTGCATATGGCTTTCCATCTGAAGCCCCTTCCAGTCAGCTTCTCACCAGCCCCTGCGTTTCCTCTCCTTTTGTCCAACTTTCCACTTTCTTCATACCCTCTAAGTTTCCACCAAGAGTCTCAAAATTTCTGTGATATTTTTGACCTTTCGCAGGCCCTCAGTCTCTGTTCCTTTTTGGGGGAAACTCCACTGCAGAAAATCCTTTCTGCACTGGCTGCCTTGCCTGGACTGGCTTCTCCATTCCACTGTTCTCAACATGTCCCTTCTAAAACGTGAGCTACTAAGTCTGGTCTCATATGTGAAACATGTGGTATTGCACATGTTGAAACATCTGATGACAAAGCAACTTCAGAAATAAATATATTGTCCTATTTTGTTGGCTTCTTGAAGCTTTTAAAGCTGCCATTAACCACAGACTTCCTTTTGGCTGAAGCCTGTGAGTGACAATATGTGCAAGCAGAGCACTCATTAACAGCCAGGATGCTTGACGGTGGTGCTCCCCGTGCAAAGCATATTTAATTTTATCAGCTAATCAAGCTATTTTTAATCACAAAGTGCTCTTTGAAAATGACAAGAGCATTTGAGAGCTGAAAGATGGCTAGATATAGAGGCAACTATTTCTATTTTGAAACCTCTGCTGAGAATATAAAAATGATTCTGAGGCTGAAACACAGCGTTCCAGCATTTACTGTCTCTCTTGTCAGCAGAAGTGCCGTGGGAGACTGAAGAGCAAAAATTAAGTTAGAGAGATAATACACAGGAAGCCAATGTTATGTTAGATTAAAAACAGTCAGTACTTTCAGTGACAAGTTTGGAAAGTAGAAAGGAAATACTGCTATACTAAACTATGCAGAACATGTTATGCCTATATTCTTTTTCGCCCCCCGCTTTATAAAATTAACATAAAGCACAGAATTATCAAGAAAAGGCAGGAGCTTGATGCCAAATGGGCAGGTTGTTTCACACATCAACGAAGAAGAACCTGGCTGCCTCTCTCGGGTACTGAAATGTCCCGCTCTTGGAAGGAGATGCAGAAGATCATCTCTATATGTAAATGGTGCCTTTATGGTTCGTAGAAAAGGCCTAAATAGAGGAAAATCATCCCCCCTTATCTGTACTGAAAAGAGAATGAGTTAATAGAGAACTGAAAAGTGAGAAAAGCGAAAGCCATCCTCTTCACAGCTCTATTCAGACCAGCAATCCACTCCCCAACACTCAAACTGGGTACTTCTCGTGACCCCAGGAAGGCTGGAGGTTGGCAATTTCAAACGGAGCTCAGGCACCCACTGGGTGGCAGAATGAATACTGGCTTTGCTGGAATCTCATGCCAACAAAAGCCCTCACCCCAAACAAACAAAGCAGACTGTTGGAGACTAATCCTCTTTCAGCAGAGGAACTGTTGTGAAGGTGCAGAACAAAACATTTACTGTGATTCTTTTTTGTGTTTTCATCTTAGTGAAGATGCAGCCTGTGGTAAAGTGATTTGCTTCTTTCACTTTTTCCAGAACACTTGCCACAGAAGTTTGTAGCTCTGTTGTCTGAAAAATAATCAGCGTAGCACATATGTAACTGTTTCTGATTTCTCATTTGTCTGGCAGGCCATGTTACTCTGCGAGATGTTTCATTCTTTTCAAGACAGCTTTAATTTAGTTAGGCAGTTTTCAGACCTTGATTTTAGTGTTTAGACAAGTACGTATCATAGAAACAAATACAAAATTAGTTTAAGGTAACATCTACTGCACTGTGACTCCTTTGTCAGTGATGGTGCTGATGATACTGCCAACTTAGTATTTTATTTTATCTTACAAACGAGAAACCCCAGCAGCTCAGAGTTCTCCATGCTCAGGATCCCATCTTGGTAAATACTCTAACATTACTATTTTGCAAGACGACATAGAAATCACAGAACATCTTGACCTGGAAAGGACCCATAAGGACATAAAGTCCTGCTCTCTGTTCCTTGTAGGACTACCCAAAACTAAACCATATGACTAAAAGCATCATCCAGATGCTCCTTGAACTCTGACAGGCTTGGTGCCCAGATCACATCCCAGGGGAGCCTGTTCCAGTGACCAACCATCCTCCCAGTGAAGAACCTTTTCCTAATGCCCAGTCCGAACTTCCCCTGAAGGAGCTTCAGTCCATTTCCTCATGTCCTATCGCTGGTCAGCTACACTGGAGACACCTCTTTGAAATATTAGGTGTGTATGTTCTTTGAATAGGTGAAGTTTTTTTGACAAGCCTGTGACCTGTTTTTTGGCAAGCATGTTTTTATTCTGTTGTCCTCTTTTACTTGCTTAAGGGTCTGGATGAAATCGTAATCTTTACAGAGCCAGAGTTGAAACTCAGGCTGGTGTATCTTCCTGTTCAAAAAGCCCAAAGCCACAATGACTATGTATGTAAGGGCAAAATTTCCTTTCCAATACCATCGTTCCTACAGCCTCTGCTAAGGAGCCTAAAAGTCTTGCTTGGCACCATCTCCTCACTCTGCATGCTATAAACTGCAGGAAACCCAGTCTTTAACACTTACTTAACAGAGCTCAAGTGAAGCGTTAGCAGGCAGACTGCTGGCTCACCACCTGGACAGAAGAGAAGCGTGCTTGTTCTCTCAACAATGCTTTGTGATCCTCATGTGTTGCACTATAGATGTGAAATAATTGTGTAATACCTAAACATTCAGGCAGAAAATTATGCAGCAGCTGCAGATTCTGTATCTATATATTCATACTATAAAAGGAATGGGTTTAGAACCTAGGTAACCAGTGGGTCATTTCTGTGCCCTGTTGTATGTGATATTGTTGACTAAGGTTGTGTCATTCTCTTCTTGGAGACAAAACATCAAACACAGAGGGTGAGAATCATGTTATCCTCACTGCATTTCACCCTACATGCCATACTTCAATATCGCTAGTGCTAGTCCTTAAGACAGGGTCATTGCTCTGCTTCCAGGTGGATGCCTTAATCAGGAACAGGGGATCTCGGTCCATCTCCTTCTGCAAGCATGTTCCAAGGTCAGGCAGGGGCTGGGCTGGAGATTTTGAGGCTATAAATTCGAATTTAAAAACCTGAAGTCAACTTCTTGTTGAGTTTCCATGCCACAACAGATTTATTTAAGCTAATCGTAGATGTTTAAAAAAAATAAAGTCTAAGTGAGAGCTGGTAACATTACGCTCCCACTGCAGTTAATAAAGAGAAGGGTTATCAGAAGGCTATCGGATACCCAAGACAGGCTGGACGTCCCTCTGTGGGTGCCCATTTCTTCCTAACAACTGCAATGGGTGACCATCTCAGATGGACACGGAACTTCTGGATGCAGAAACCGAACCAGTGAGTCACGACAGAAATGTCCGTATCCCATCAGCTGGCATGCACAGCGTGGCTGAGAAATCCCGTAGCTCTCTCTACAGTGCCGAGCTGCAGCGTTTCCAAAACTCACTGCAGATTTCAATAGCTACCATCCATCCTAAAAATACATTTCATAGTATCATAGGATGGTTTGGGTTGGAAGGGACCCTAGAGATCATCCCGTTCCAAGCGCCCTGCCACAGGCAGGGACACCTCCCACTGGACCAAGCTGTTCAAAGCCTCATCCAACCTGGCCAGTAGTCCCAGGGAGGCGGCATTTCCACATTTCTTTTTCCTTTCAGAAGCGTGGTCTTTCCCTGGAGACCAAACCCTTCTCCTCCGGACAGCCTCAGTGGCTCGGTCCCTGTCCCTCCTAACACACCTCATGTGCAGGGCATCCCCCCCCGGGCGGGGGAGATTCCCGAGGGAGGGAGGGAGGCCGGCCCGGGAGCTCCCGCATCCCGGCGGCGGGGGCAGGTGCGCTGCGAGGAAGAGGAGGAGGAAGAAGAGGGGGAGAAGGAAGAGGAGGAAGAGAAAGAGGAGAAGGAGGAGAAAGAGAAGAAGGAGGAGAAAGAGGAAGGAGAAGGAGAGGAAGAGAGAAAGGAGGAGAAGGAGAAAGAGAAAGAAGAGGAGGAGGAAGAGGAGAAGGGAGAAGAGGAGACGGGAGAGGAGAAGGAGGAGGAAGGGAAGGAGGAGGAGGAAGAGGAGGAAGAGGAGAAGGGAGAGGAGGAGAAGGGAGAGAAGAAGGGAGAGAAGAAGGGAGAGGAGGAGGCGCTGGCGCTGGTCCCGGAGCCCGGCTTAGCGCCCGGGGGCGTGCTCCCTGCGGGGCGGGCCGCCCACAGCCCACACCCCCCCTCCCCTCCTGCCGCCGCCGCTAAGTTCGGCGCTCGGGAAGAGGCGCTTCGGGCAGGCGGAGGGTCCGGCGAGCGCAGCCTCGCCCCGCCGCCCGCGATGAAGGGGCAACGGCGGCGGTGGCGGGGCGAGCACCGTCGCTTCGCCGCGGTGCTGGTGCTGTACACGCTGCTGCTGCTGCTGCTGGTGCCCTACGCGCTCGACCACGGCGCCGGGCGGGCGCGGGACGAGGAGCCGCCGCTGCGGCGCTGCCCCAGCCTGGAGGAGGCGCTGAGCGAGTGGGGCTGGGAGCGGCAGCAGGAGCAGCTGGAGGAAGAGGAGGACGAGGAGGAGGAGGAGGAGGGGGCCGGCGGGGCGGCGGGGAACGGCAGCGCGGCGGCGGGGAAGCGGCACATCTACCTGCACGCCACCTGGCGCACGGGCTCCTCCTTCCTCGGGGAGCTCTTCAACCAGCACCCCGACGTCTTCTACCTCTACGAGCCCATGTGGCACCTGTGGCAGGCGCTCTACCCCGGCGACGCGCTCAGCCTGCAGGGCGCCCTGCGCGACATGCTCCGCGCCCTCTTCCGATGCGACTTCTCCGTCCTGCGCCTCTACGCGTCCCCGCCGGCCCCGGCGCCGCCCGCCCCCGCCAACCTGACCACGGCCAGCATCTTCGGCTGGAGGACCAACAAGGTGATCTGCTCGGCGCCGCTCTGCCCCGCCGCCCCGCGGCCCCGCGCCCACGTCGGCCTCGTCGACGGCGCCGCCTGCGAGGAGTCGTGCCCGCCGCGGGCGCTGCGGGAGCTGGAGGCCGAGTGCCGCAAGTACCCGGTGGTGGTCATCAAGGACGTGCGGCTGCTGGAGCTGAGCGCCCTGATGCCGCTGCTGCGGGAGCCCGGGCTCGACCTGCGCGTCGTGCAGCTCTTCCGCGACCCCCGCGCCGTCCACAACTCGCGGCTGAAGGCGCGGCAGGCGCTGCTGCGCGAGAGCGTCCAGGTGCTGCGCAGCCGCCTCCGCGCCGAGCCGCGGGGCCGCCGCCCGCCGCCGCTGCTCCCCGAGCCCGGCCGGGGGGCTCCCCCGCAGCACCGCGCCGAGTTCTTCCTCGGCGGCGCCCTGGAGGTGATCTGCCAGGCCTGGCTGCGCGACCTGCTGCTGGCCCGCCGCTCCCCGCCCTGGCTGCGCCGCCGCTACACGCAGCTGCGCTACGAGGACCTGGTGCGGGAGCCCCGCGCCCAGCTGCGCCGCCTGCTGCGCTTCGCCGGGCTGCCCGTGCCGCCCGCCCTCGAAGAATTCGCGCTCAACATGACCCGCGGCGCCGCCTACTCCTCCGAGCGGCCCTTCCTCATCTCCGCCCGCGACGCCCGCGAGGCCGTGCGGGCCTGGCGGGAGCGCCTCAGCCGCCAGCAGGTGCGCCAGGTGGAGGCGGCCTGCGGCGACGCCATGAGCATCCTCGCCTACCCCCTCGGCGGCGCCGACGCCCGCTAGTCCCCCGCGGGGCCGCAGAACCCCGGGGGACACCGAAACCTCGGGGCAGGCAGGTCCGGACCCCACCACCGGGTCCCGTCCCCCCCCAACCGGGACGAGGAGGTGTCCACTGGGTGCGGCGTCCATCTTGGAGCCCTTTCAGCGTGGAATGGCAGCGACGTGCAAAGCGTGGGTATTCTTCCCAAAAAAAGACTTCAAAATTCACCAAATGAAGCCTCTCGGCAAGGAAAATAGAGTCGCAGGATCATGGAGTGGTTTGGGTTGGAAGGGACTTCAAGATCATCCAGTTCCAACCCCTCTGCCATGGGCAGGAACATCCCACCAGACCAGGCTGCCCAAGGTCCCATCTAACCTGGCCTTGAACACCTCCAGGGATGGGGCAGCCACAGCTTCCCTGGGCAACCTGTGACAGTGCCTCACAACCCTCATGGTGAAGAGTTCCTTCCTAATGTCTAGTCTCAATCTGAGTCTAAATAGAACTTCCTAATGATTAGGATTCTTCCTACTGTCTAGTCCAAATAGAGGGTGTTGGCTGTAAGAGCATCACCTTTCCCAAGCGCTGGAGCGCACTAGGCTCTGTCGTATCGCTGCTGAAACAAGGGGCTTCTGTGAAGCTCACTGTAGAGGTCGGTGCAGGCCTGGAAAGACAGTGCCAAATGTGGCAGAGGACTCGGATCACCGGGTCCTGGCCTGGTGGCTCTTCAGGGATGGGCTCTGCCCGTGGAGGCTGCTGATGCACCGGGGAGGGGGACGCCAGCTGAGGGAAGGGGACCCATGTCCAACTCCATCCATTGTTTGGAGCAGCGGGGGAAACAGTTGTGCAGAAGGGGTAAGGTGTTTGTGGCAGGAATCTTTGCTTTTCTGAAGAAATCTGTACGTCTTTATAAAGTAGGATTTTTTTAATATATTGATGTAGTTAAGTGGTAACACTCATGGGCAATACAGGTGACTAACATGTTTCTTGGGGACATGTGTAGGGGTAACTGTAACTGGAAGGAGAACACTCGCTATTTCTGTTTTGTTTTCTCAGCCAGATGAGAGAATCACTTTTCTTCCCTTGCTTCCGGGCTGACACATTGTGCTGTGCACAGGGTCCTCCTGGTCACATCCCTTCGAACAATAACATCCTCTCAGCTGGCAACTCCTGGACAAAAGCAAATGTTTCTCGGTGAGGCTAAGACAAATTAATCACAAAGCTCCCGAATAAAAGCTTGTGGTTTTTTATAAAAAGAAAAACTGAAATTTCATTATGGATTTTAAAATTACATCTTCCTGTAGAAATCTTGGAGCTTGCATGAGATGGGTGTGTGTGTGTGTGCATGTGCAAGTACCTTTTTTTTATATATATTGCTTATATTGTCCAGTTGTAATTTAGAGATGCAGTACTGCAACTTCTCAGAGATGCTTTTGAGTCATTGCAGTCTGTCAGTGTTTTAACGGTCCCACACAACTGATCAGGGTTATAGGGATGCTTACGTGCAATGCTCAAACACGAACTGAGAACATGTACTTCAAATTGAGGATAACCCAGGATCAGGAAGAAAGCTGTATTTATATGAAGTGCTGGAAATAGAGGCACTTGAAAGATGTTATTTTATCTCGGAGGAAATGTTTGAATGGCATTGTAGGTTTTTGTGCTCTGGATATCGTGCCATAAAGTGTATTGGTGACTTAGGATGAGCCTTCATCTATTTTAGCTCTTTTCCTTCCCTGACCCTCCCACCTGAGAGTACGTTGGCACAAGAAGCAGGTTTCTTTCGTTATCTGACAGGAAAACGTAGTCATAAAAGTGGATTTGAGTAAATGTATCCATTTCACGCATGCTTCATACAGTTCTGCATCGTTTGGTTTCTGCTTGAAGGCAAAGCTATAGGGGGCTGTTTTGTTCTGGAACAACCTTTTCTTATCTAGGGGATATTTGTGTATTCTCTTACAGGCACTGTGAGAGAAAAAACTGTCTCTGGGTGTTCTAGTGGTATTTACTAATGGTGTTTTTATGGATATACAATACCTGTATTAATGCCTTGAAAACCTGTGTTGGGTAACCTATTTTGGAAAGCTTTTCTGGGAATACACCCAGCCTGGCTCGTACTGACAGGTTTGGGAAGAAAATAAGATTTTTTTTTTTTTTGCATGCCAAAAGATAATACGGTACTTATTTTCTTATGTTGATGGGAGATTATAATCCGTTATATCTTGTTGATTTGTTTTTAGCAAGTTGCGGTCACAGATTTGCACAGTGCAACTGTTAAGCATTCCTTTCACCTCGACCGGGGATCATAGAATCATAGAATAGTTTGGGTTGGAAGGGACCTCGAATCATAGAATCATAGAATCACTAAGTTGGAAGAGACCCACTGGATCATCGAGTCCAACCATTCCCACCAATCTCTAAACCATGCCCCTAAGCACCTCATCCACCCTCACCTTCAGGGAAGGCGAGTCAACCACCTCCCTGGACAGACTGTTCCAATGCCTAACAACTCTTTCCGTGAAGAATTTTTTCCTTATCTCAAGCCTGAATCTCCCCTGGTGGAGCTTGAGGCCATTCCCTCTCGTCCTGTCCCCTGTCACTTGGGAGAAGAGGCCAGCTCCCTCCTCTCCACAACCTCCCTTCAGGTAGTTGTAGAGAGTAATAAGGTCTCCCCTCAGCCTTCTCTTCTCCAGGCTAAACACCCCCAGCTCTCTCAGCTGCTCCTCATAAGGCCTGTTCTCCAGCCGCTTCACCAGCTTTGTTGCTCTTCTCTGGACTCGCTCCAGAGCCTCAACATCCTTCTTGTGGTGAGGGGCCCAGAACTGAACACAGTACTCGAGGAGCGGTCTCACCAGTGCCGAGTACAGGGGAGAAGAACCTCCCTGGACCTGCTGGTCACACCGTTTCTGATACAAGCCAAGATGCCATTGGCCTTCTTGGCCACCTGGGCACACTGCTGGCTCATGTTCAGTTGGCTGTTGACCAGCACTCCCAGGTCTTTTTCCTCCTGGCAGCTTTCCAGCCAGGCTTCTCCTAGTCTGTAGCACTGCACAGGGTTGTTGTGCCCCAAGTGCAGGACCCTGCACTTGGCCTTGTTAAACCTCATGCCGTTGGTCTCAGCCCAGCAGTCCAGCCTGTTCAGGTCCCTTTGCAGAGCCTCCCGACCCTCCAGCAGATCCACACTTCCACCCGGCTTAGTGTCGTCCACAAACTTGCTAAGGGAGCACTCGATTCCTTCATCCAGGTCATTGATAAAGACATTGAACAGGGTTGGACCCAACACTGAGCCCTGGGGAACCCCACTTGTCACTGGCCTCCAGCTGGATTTAACTCCATTTACCACCACTCTCTGGGCCCGGTTGTTCAACCAGTTTTCCACCCAGGAGAGTGTGTGCCTGTCCAGACCAGAGGCCGACAGTTTCTGAAGCAAAACACTTCAGAAGATCATCTAGTTCCAATCCCCTTGCCATGGGCAGGGGCACGTCCCAGTACATCAGGGAATATCATCTTGCTGTTTCAGGTGGTGAATGTCTTTCATAAGACGCTTTTAGAAATTCATGGTTAGTTTCCCTTCTACTGATTCATCATGATGAAGAAAGATGCGTAGCCATCTAGCTTAATTTCATGCTTATAGCTGGAAAGAAATCCACTAATTGCTAATTATTTTGTATTTTCTGAAACAGTTTCTGTATTTGGCATAGATGTGTTTTCTGTATCAAGACTTATTTCTCCCAACAGAAGTTGTTCAGCAAGAAAATTTATCTTTATTAGTAATTAATTAGATTTTTTTCTATCACCCCAAACTGTCATAGAATAGTTAGGGTTGGAAGGGACCTTAAAGATCATCTAGTTCCAACCACCCTGCCATGGGCAGGGACATCCCACTAGACCAGGCTGCCCAAGGCCCCATCCAACCTGGCCTTAAACACCTCCAGGGATGTGGCAGCCACAGCTTCCCTGGGCAACCTGTGCCAGTGCCTCACCGCTCTCATGGTGAAGAAATTCTTCCTTATGTCTAGTCTAAATCTGCCCTTCTCCAGTTTATATCCGTTCCCCCTTGTCCTATCACCACAAGCCTTTATGAACAGTCCCTCTCCAGTTTTCTTGTAGGCTCCTTTCAGGTACTGGAAGGTCACTATAAGATCTCCTCGGAGCCTTCTCTTCTCCAGGATGAACAAGCCAAACTCTCTCAGCCTGTCCTCACAGGGAAGGTGCTCCAGCCATCTGATCATTTTGTAGCCCTCTTCTGGACCCGTTCCAACAGCTTCATATCCTTCTTGCGTTGAGGATTCCAGAACTGGACACAGTACTCCAGAAGAGGTCTCACAAGAGAGGGATAGAGGGGCAGAATCCCCTCCCTCACCCTGCTGGCCACACTTCTTTTGATGCAGCCCAGGACACAGTTGGCCTTCTGGACTGCGAGCGCATGCTGCCGGGTCATGTCCAGCTTCTCATCAACCAGCACCCCGAAGTCCTCCTCCACAGGGCTGCTCTCAATCACTTCATCCTCCACCATGTACTGAAAACAGGGATTGCCCGGACCCGGGTATAGGACGTTGCACTTGGCCTTGTTGAACACCACGAGGCTCTTGCAGGCCCACTTCTCCATTGTGTCTAGGTACCTCTAGGGAATATCCCATCCTTCCAATGCGGCAACTACACCACCAAGCTTGGTGCATCTGTAAATTTGCTGAAGGTTCACTCAATCTTGCAGTCAGTATAATTGATGAAGATATTAAACAGCACTGGTCCCAGTACAGACCCCTGAGGGACATCACTAGTCACGGATCTCCATCCAGACTTTGAGCCATTGACCACTACTCTTTGAATACAACTCTCCCAACTAGTTTCTTATCCACTGTACCATCCACTCATTAAATCCATCTCTCTCCAATTTGGAGAGGAGGATGTTGGGGAGGACCGTGTCCATTGGTTTACCTGTGTCCGCTGCTGCGATCACCCCATCATAAAAAGCCACTAAGTTGGTCATAGAGGAGATAGGTATATATATATACACACACACACGCACATATGCTGTCCTTGTAGGTTGGTTTTTTTTTCTCTACTGTGAAAAGGGCTCTGTGTGGCACAATGTACAAAATACAGCAAGTGCAATTTGTGTTTTGCATTTAGGGCGCTGAAGTTTATTAGAAGGCTCTTTAAAACAATCCATAGGAAATATCCAAAGCTGAAAAATGAGTAAGAGGACCAGAGCTGGGATCTTGGAACAGCATGTGCAAAAGCATGGATGACAGTTGTTTAAGGACTGATGTTTCAATGTGTGTTCTTAAGGCACCAGAAGGTTTTCTAAAATTCCCATGCCTAAGGGAGGGCAGCTAGGGCTCACTAACAAATGCATCCCATTTTTCTCCTCAAGGAGTTTTGATGATGTTGGAAAGCATTGATCAGGATGTTTACACCATGTATGTGTTGGCCTTGAGACTCATGCCTTGAAGAAAAAAAAAAAACATTATTCTTTTGTGTGACCAACACCGTCAAATGTCAGTGTTGGTGCTTAACCTGAAAAGACTGAAACAGGTCTGATTAGGGTGCCTAGTATGGAGTTTCACTGGCAGAGGTCTTTGGAGGTGTGCAGAACTTGCTGAAAGCAGGATACCCATTGTTAAACTGCGTTTTGAGGGCAGCTGGATATTTATGGCTCAGCTGTTTTGCTAGCCCCGCATCACAGCCGCCAGCTTTTTTACTGTACTGGGCTCAACTGAGATCTTGAAGTAAAGTGTGGGTTTTAGAAAATTATATAGAAAACCCAAATGTAACTCCATGTTTTGGAGCAGAGGTTGGCATGATAATCAAGGGAGCGATAAACACCTTTTAGACCCAAGCTGAACTTGACAGGCTTAGAATCTGAGAGCAGGACTGAGCCACAGAATTTTAGTAGTTTTTTTGAAAAATACCTACTCATGGTACATTACAGATAATGCATTAACAACTTTAATATATTAAAAAAGTCATAGTGGGAAAGACTTATTTCTGTCATCTGTTTTTACTTAACTCCTCGTCATCATGTGTCCGCCTTAAGGGAGGTAGAAACTTGAGTACTATAATTGTACATAAAAGGCTATGGTATTTCCACGCTGGGATTGTTAATTGCTCTCTTATGACATGAAATCTGTATCTGAATTGTTGCTTTTGGGAAGAAAATTGTAGTGACAGACTTGTGAGAAATGCTGAAAAGTCCAGGGCCAAGAAATACTTAGGCCCTGCCTTACTTTTACTCCCCAGAACGTTACTACTGGAGTCCTTGTAGGTATCCATAGTATGTATTTGCATACTTCAAACACAGTAGAAATAGTTTAGTACCTCCCTCTGGTGCGGTATCTGAGACGAGTGTTAGAATGGTTATGGAGCTACTTATTTAACAGTTTCAGTATTGCATGGGTCATTTTCATATGTGTGTCCCACTCCATGAGCCTGTGCATCAAGTTCTGAGTTTCTGCATTATCAATATCACAACTTCCAGTAAGTCTGATGATTAAAAAAAGTGCAGAATTTCTGCATTTAACTTGATGATGCAATTAAACAAATTTCAGTGAAGAACTGAGCTTCTGAAACACTAAGAGCCAGCAAGCCTGACAGCATGCTCTGTTCCTTTCTTGAACACGACGAGTTGCTGCTGAGACTCCTTGATGGTATCTGGAGTACAGGGACAGTAAGATTGGTACGTGTCATTCCTCAGAATTACCCTGCGATCCATGCAGCGGTTTGGACTCCTTTAGATGTTATTTTGCTACTCCTACTTAACTTGACATCACAGCTACTACCGTGGAAAAGAATATGGGAAATATACAACTGCCAAAGCAAATCTTGCACTAGTAGAAGTTCTCAACACCTCACTGGTTATGTGAGTGAGGGGCTGGGGTCCAGGTTGTGCTTCTCTTGGCTGTGGTTTTAAAGGGCAAATGTTAAATCCAAACGTGTTGAGGTGGTGGGATTCAATGCCTGAGTGACTCGGTGCTTGTTGCTCAGGCGTATCTCTGACAGCCTTGCCTCTGGACAACAGGCTGGAGGCTGATGAACATTTTAGTAGTTAGAGTTTGTCTGGGTATTGAGTACTGGGAAATTCTTGCTTCCAGCACTGAGGCATTAAGCTCTGCTACTAACCTATGGCACCTACAGCACCATTGCTTGGTGTTGGTAAATGGGAATCACGTCTTTCCCTGGTGCTCCCAAATTAGTTGCACTGTTTCCGATTGTCCAGCTTTGCCAAACTTCAACTGTACAAAGGCTGAAACTTCATCTTGTGCTTAAGGTTTAAGTGTCATGCGGGAACTTCAGTCAAAACAGCACCTGTTCTTTTGAACCCAGGGTTAGGATGTGGTGGCCTTTTGCCTATGTCCAAATACTTTCGAAGATGTTTCTTTGAAACTGTTTGTCACTTTCGTGCTTTGGAAACCCAGTTCAGGTAGGGGAAATTACTCCTGTTTAGAGGATGCCTCCTGTGTTTTGTTTTCACCTCTGCCATCCATTCTGATTTGGCCAAATACACTAATTGTAAAAAAAACAGGTAGCATGTGCTCAGTAAAAGTGGATTTGGTATGTATGTGTATATCTCTTTATTTTGAACTAAATAAAATCTGCATTGGTTTTATCTTCAGTGAGCATGCTCAAACCTCTTTCTTTCCTGTAGAAAAGCTCAGTGTGGTGTAAGAGATGCAGCAGTGGGAATCGAAGTCATGTAACTACAGTGGTGGCTGCAGTAATGGAGTTGAGTGAGGAGGATTCTGCCATTCCTGCCCTCCCACTGCTGCTGCCTTCTCTAGCCCCTCTTTCCCTCTTTCTGGTTGTCCTAAGGAAGATTCCCAAATCAGTGTTCAACTTTCCAGTGATTAAACAATGGAAAGGACTATGGGTGAGAGAGAGAAGACATTGATGAAGGATGGAATAAACGTGAGGGGAACTGCTTTTGAGTTGTTTAGAGTGGTATTTGTTTGGCAAAGGGTTTTGGTGTGAGAGGGATGAGGGACTGGGATTTGATGACGAGGGGCAAGATGGATGCTGTTACTGGTTTAATTGGAAAAGGCAGCTAGGAGAATGTGAGAGGAAGAGATGTGGACACAGCAAACTGGAACAAGTAGAGACCAAGAGCTGGGCTGCAGTGGGGTGCTGGAAATTACTCCGAGAGCACTGTTCAGAGGAGATGGAGGGAGAAAGCTCAGAGGGATGGAGAGCAGGGTGAGGCTGAATTGTAGGGGGAAAACTGGTAGCTCTTCAAAGTCAGGTCTTGCTTCTCTGTTCAGATTGCTGTGCAGACGACTGGTGGTGGACAAACCCCTCTGGCGGAGTGCTGGTCTGCAGAGCAACAGCAACTTGCCTTCTGCTATCCCTTTCTAAGCCCATGCAAACACTTATTTCCTGCAAACCATCCTCCACTCTTCCCCTCTGAATTAGGAATAACTGCCTTCACTCTCCTAGCAGCATGGGGCGGGCGGGGGGTGGGGTGGGGGTGGCAGGCATGGGATGAAATACTCTCCTGCAAAACTGAAGTTGTAAAGCTTAAGCTTGTAAAAACAAGTCTTTCTCCACCTGCCAATACTGTCAGTCTCAACGTACGAGGACAAGGGATAATGTGAGAACTATCCTATCCAGCTGCCTTTGCCTGAGGTGCATTTGGGAGTGCCTTTGCGGTCCCTTCTGGTGACATTACCACCAGCAGCCAAAACAGGGGAGTCTGGAGATCCTTATCGGTGTCCTTGATTCACGTGACAGATGTTTACATGCTGGATTTAAAACTACTGGTTCTAGCAGCGATTCACACGTGTAGAACTGGCATCTATTGTTTTCAGAACAAGCCTTCTTAAAAATCCCAGGAAACCTCTTGTATATGCACACCTTCACAGAGACATTTAATGTCCATCCTGCAAAGTCAAGCACTGAAGGAAACTGCTGCTTCCCCTCTCATGCTTCTTGACAGTCATCTGTCATAGGTAGGTGGGTTTTCTTCTCTATAGCACTTAGCCAATGCCCAAGGTTAGACCCATCTGGGGCAGGAATGGAACATGCAGTACATCTGGCACTGTGAGCATTGCCTGGTCTGTGGCAGAAGTTAGAAAACGCACAGGAATTCTGTAGGAGTCTGAAGGAGGAGAAAGGATGGGGGCAGTGTCTCATGGCTGAGGTATTCAAAAGCTCTCACAGGAACTGGACTCAGTCTCTGGCGCCAGACTATCTGTGAGATGCTGAACAAATAAGTTAGCTTTTCTGAAGAGGCCAAGTCCATATCGGGCTGCCAGAAGCTGAGTGACACCTTTGGTATGCTGGAGTTGGATTTGCAGAACTATTGAAGCAACAGTCAGTGTGCAGGGGTGCCTGGCTGCAGAGCGCCAGTGGCTTATGGGGTGATCCTGAACCCCTGAGAGAGCTAGTGCTGAAAACGTGGCATTAATGTGTTCTTTCTCCTATTTGCCCAAGTCTCAAAGGGATGAATTCTCATATTTATTAGATACGGAGAAACGTCAAGTAAAATAAAAGCCTTCTGTCTTGGAGAAGAGCAAGCTGTGTGGTTTATTTAGCCTTAAAGTCAAGGTTGAAAGAGGACAACAGTGCACAGCAACATGAGCAGCAGTGTGGGAGAGAGGCAGTCAAGCTATGGACAATACTGGCATACGAACAGATTTTTGTACATGAGCAATGAATCACTTCATCCTGGAAGTTGAAAGAAGGTTTTTTTTAATCATGGAAACAGCATGGCAGGAAGGGAAGGAAAAAAGACAACTCATTTTAAAAGATAATTCCACTAATCTAGAAATAGAAAGGAACTGATATGGTAGAAAACCCCATGTTATGGCAAGATACGAAGCTGTGTGGTCCAGGAGCCCTGTGATCCTGTACAGTTCTGTACAGTGCATGAAGTCTCCTGGAAAGAAAAAAGGTACAAAAAGACCCATGATCTGATTTAAAGATGCTTTGTGCGTTTTGTTTGTGCTCTGTGAAAAGAAGGTAATGCTGACCTTCACAGAGATGTTGTAAAATTTGTTCTGGAGCACTCTGCAGTAGGTTAATGTCTCATAACATTTCCTGGGAGGAAGTCTGGTAGTTTTGTCTTTGCCAGGCTTTGAATAAAATATCTTAGAGCTATAAAATCAAGAGGAGAACAAACCCCACACCATTAACTCAGAAAGTTTTGTCCTGTTTTTGTTCAGATTCTCTTTTTTTTTTTTTTTAGAAGATGGGTGCTAAGGGCAAAGGGAAGGTGGTTTGTATTTGTGTGAGCAAAAGCTGTGTGGTTTCTTGCAATAGGTAGAAATGCCAGCTGTGTAGGCAGGTGTAAGGTGTAGGGGCCACCCAACCCTAGCAGCATCCTACCCGTGGAGGAGCTGTCTTTAGTTTTGCCATAGATCTGTGAAGTGATTATCATCTTGTTTATTTATGCACGTGTTAAAATAACAGGAAAGGGCTGCAGGAAATCAGCCTAAGTACAGCAGAGGCCTCTCTGATCGAACTTTTGAAAATCTTTCCTTGGCTTTTCACAGTCATTTCAGCTGCTGCTTGAGAAGAGGTGACTTCTCTAACAATTACGTGATACCTAACTATCTCAAATGCATTAAAAGACATTAGGATGAGACAATTGTCACCTGCTCCCACCTGTTTTGTTCTTAAAAACATAGAATCATAGAATTATTAAGGTTGGAAAAGACCTCTAAGATAATCAAGTCCAGCTGTCAGCCCAACACCACTGTGCCCACTAAGCCATGTCCTGAAGTGCCACATTTACACATACTTTTAGTGACTCCAGGGATGGAGACTCGACCGCTTCCCTGGACAGCCTGTTCCAATGCTTCACCGCTCTTTTGGTAAATAATTTTTTTCTAATATCCAATCTAAACCTCCCCTGGCACAACTTGAGGACATGTCCTCTCATCCTATTGTTTGTTACTTGGGAGAAGAAACCAACACCCACCTTGCGACAACCTTCTTCTAGGTAGTTGTAAAGAGTGATAAGGTCTCCCCTCAGCCTCCTCTTCTCCAGCCTAAATAACCCCAGTTCCCTCAGCCGCTCCACATAAGACTGGTGCTTCACACCCTAAGGATGAAGACTTCCTATCCTCCAGCAGTTGTTTACTCCAATATGTCAGTACATCCACTGTTAAAAAGCACTCTCTGCCATATATTTGAATCATTAATTCAGTCTAAGCCTGTTACTTTTTTTACTGGCTGCAGAAAACAGTCGGCTGCTATTTCTTTGTGCTAGCTTGGTCTTGCCACAGGCCTATAATTATGATTTTTTTTTTTTACCCAACAACAAAACCCCTAATCAGTCTGCAAGCCTGTTAGTTTCCAATTCAGGCTTCATTTTAGCAGTTCTTGCTTTGATAAAGTACTTTGGTTTGTACATCTTTTCATATTGAGCAACTTCCACACTCCACCTGACTCAAGCCCCAGAACTATTCCCTGTGCTGCCTTAATATTGCCAGATCAGGTCACCAGATAAATATTTTAATTATTTATATAACCTCAGTTTCTTGCATGAGGAGGTGCTTTTTTAAGTACCTGAAAGTCAGTCTTGGCTGTTCACAGAGGGGATTATGTCCAAGATGTGCAAACTGATATAAAGCAGGACCCAAACTTGAGCTGCTTATTTCTGATCAAGTGAAGGGCTGCTGGTTATTCTCTGCAGCAAATGAGGAGGAAATTCAATATGAATTTAATTTTGCACATTAAATTGTAAATTGGAAACCATATCTCCCTCTTGATACTCAGTAAATGCTTAGTAAAATATGTTAGTTGGCTCTTCTAAGAATTTACAATAAATGCAGTTACATTCAGATGGGAGGTAACTAGCCACTATTTCTTAAATTTTGTTCTTTAATGGGAAAGGAGATAAAATCTTGACAAGTAATGTAAGTTATGTGTAGCTGCCTTGATACTTCTACACTGGAAAATGGCCATCCTGCTGCTTCTAGCTCTCCATCGTAGGTTAACGTGGCACTTGCAAATGGGAAATGCTAACCTTGAAGGAAACAGCATGTCAGCCATTTTAAAACTAAATAAACTCAGCTTATTTCTAAACTGAGGTTCAGATTGCTTGGAGCTAATAAAGCACGTCCAGTCATGCTTGTTCCTATGGTTCCTGCCAGGAGGAAACCAAGGGCTGTCCGTGGAGCACTACTCAGACGGTGGAGGCAGAGAGTGAAACAAGCTATGGAGCAGGTGGGTGACGATCCAATCCTCGTGGTAAAAAATCCCATCCTTCTGAAGAATTAGGCTGCCTTTAATAAAGTTTATTTTAAAAATCTTTACTATTCCCTGGGAGCACAAAGTCTGAAGGTAAGTGGGAGAGAAGTCTCTTGTGACCCGTTAGAGAACAGCTAGAATAATTTTGAGGTAGACATCTAATTAATGCAACTTTTTCATCTTCTAATGATGCTTTGATCTGGGGAATGCAGAAGCAGTATAGGTCTCTACAGAATAATTCCCAAGACTTAGTTGTGAATGTCTGCAGGGCTTCATCCCAGCTCTACCAATGAAATATTCATTCCATTTTGAATGGTTTCAAAACAGTAAAGTTATAAACTATTTTATCTAGGGAAGGTGATATTTATTCCTTAAACTTAACCAGCTATCATACCAGAAACAGTAATTTGAATAATTGTAATGGCATAACTGCAATTAACACAGAGCAGAGTTTACATCCTTTGGACACTCAGGTTCTGGAATAACTGCCAGAGGGCAAAATTAGTGTGATTATTGTGACAAAGCGCTTTCATACATGTATAGTATTACTGCTCAAATAAAATGTGAACTTCTAAACAATGCACATCCATATTTGAAAATTTCTTTGGATAAAGGCCCAGCAAGGACCACCTTCCTTTGTAGAAGCATTTTTAAATTTTTTTTTGCCTCTACCCTACCCAGCTGTGGTACCTTGTTCAGTGTTTTAAAACCCACAGTCACCACACAAAACAACCTCACCAGTATAATAGGACAGAAGCAATTTTCTGTTCAGGACGAGTACCGTACAGAGAGAGGCAGGTTGTGCCTAAGCATGAAGAAGAGCTCTCTCTCCTTGTTTTAGTATAAAGACTAAAAGCACTGACAGAGAGATGAGGTTGAAGTTACCACGTAAAGACAGGCTCATTTCAGTAGTGCAGTGGTACTGAAAATGTCATGCCATAACCAAAGTTTCTGACTATAGCTAAGGCATGTGATTAATTACTCATCCTTTCTAGAATAAAGTGAGTTTTCAAAATTGCTGTAGTCTTAGACCAGCTCAGGTTATGCTTCCCTCTTTGAGACTGTATGTAATCATATAGTAAGTAAATGCTATTTCTTGTCCCATAGAGAGATTTCAAGACTTGATTTTCATTAAGATTTTTTAATTGAGATGGATTTGATGGTTTTATTTCATTGATCATATGGCTCAGAACACAGTGTATTTAGAAAAAGTATTTGAAATATTACACTACACAAAACTGAATGTAAGCTGTTACTTTTTTGTATTCTGAAAGCAGGGAAGGGCTCCTTAATTCAAGTGTGTTGTAGAAATCAGTTTGTCTTGGAGCATGGATTAGTTTAGCAGGAATAGTTTTTACTCAGCAAACCCACTCTTGGTTGGAGAAAATAGGAAGTAAATGTATCAACACAATGCAAACTCTGTCATATCATAGGTGTGTTAATCTTGGAACATAAGCTATGCTAGCTAGATAAACACTTAACTATAATCAATAAAGGATGTTTAAGAATACATAGAACAGCTCGGGGAAAGAAGGATTGTGCAGAACATGTGTAGCTCTTCAAGCACAGTTTAATTCTGATTACCAGCTCCTATAATTATTTGCACTCGTTCCTTGTTTGATCCAGTTCAAATACTCAGCTGATGTTAGTATACTTAAAATTTACTGAGTACCCTTAGAAAAAGCATATTTTTAGAAGGATGCTCCCACATATTCGAGGAAAGTGTATTGCAAAAGCACAAGAAGAATAGTTTATTTGGATTGAGCAAAAAAAAAAAAGTTGAAAACAAGTTGCATTAAAAGCATCAATTCTTGGGCCTCCAAAACAAAGAGGATCTGTAGTTGTAGGCAGGAAATAGATGTAATTTTCTTAGATCTCACTTTTCCAAGATAAGACTTGGTCATGTTGAAGAGTCCCTTTCTCATTAAATAACGTTCTGAACTTCATAACTTACCTCATTATTGCTTTGGACGGTTCTAATGAGCACCTTCTGCACTGGACCCCAAGTCCCCATCCCAGGGTCCATGCAGGAATAGCAGAGGGGCTGACACAAGACATCTGTTTCCAGCATTAATCCATCCTATTACAAAACTCAGAGTTAGGTCACTGTGTGTACGAGGGGAAAAGCCGCACAGCAGTTTACCTGGCTCAGGCTAGCAGCACACCCCTAGGGAATGCAAGGCAGAACACATCCTTAGTCCTCCCTCAATTCTTCAGCTGTCTGGGGACTGCCCAAGGTAGGCAGAGACCATTGGTCTAGTCAGGACCACCAACTTTTGAACCTGTCGATAATGCTTCTAAACATACACAGCCTGTGACAACAAGTTTCACTGTTTGCTTAGGGTTACAACATCGCCTTTGATTTACTTCTTCATGTCTGCCAGTACCCTCTCGCTTGTTTCAGCAATGGGAGAATCACTGTTCCCTGTTGCCAAACCATTTTTAATCTTACAAATATCAGATCTCACCTTGCCATCTCTCTTACTCAGCTGAACCAACCCAAGTGTTTATCTCATGAAATTTGCATTGTCCTTCTGGTTATCTTTTTGCCCTGCTCTGTGCCTTTTCAGGTTTTATTTCATGTCCTTTCAAACATGACTAAAGCTACATTTTAGTGTCAACCTTGGGTTCCATAATCATGCATAAGCGAGTATCCCACATATTTTTCACTTTCCTACTCACTCCCTTCTCCAGATCCAGCAGCACAAACCTCTGTGTGACACCGCTAGCAACTTCTCTCCATTGTGACAACTGGTGAAAAGATAAGAAACAGAACCAAGAATAGATGGTTGTAAACTAATCCTGACAGTTAATGTAGAAAGATGAATTTCAGACAGCAAGAGCTAAGACGAATGGACTTTTCAAATATCTTATAAACAAAGCACACCACCCTTGTCTGCATGATTATTCACTTTTTCTAAGAACAGACTTAATAGTCACTCCTCTCTTACCACAGCTATATTGACATAAATCTATCTTTTATTGTTGCATACAGTGGCATTCACTTTTAGCTGTAGCTTGCAGCCCTTGCCAAAATAAAAAAGGTTATCAGAGCAACTATAGGATGCTCCCAGCTGGGAATCATTAATCGTGTTTTAAGGAAGGGAACTCCAAAGAAATTCTGTACTGTGAGAAGTGGGCTGAGTTGCTACCTTTGCTTTGAGGAATACCTGCCAGTATCAGCCCTTTTCACTTCCGACATGAAATACAGAATTTATATGAATGTGCCAAGACACAGTAAGTTTTACACTATAATTTATCAAATAGGAACAGGTGACGTTTCTGACTTGATAGGATCATTTGTTCTGGTACAGCTAACAGCATAAATCCATGTGAAACACTGAAGTTCACAAAAGCTAGCAAGACCATGTGCCTCCTACTCCAAGATCTACATGAAGGAAGGGAATACTAAGAAAAATAGAAAGATAAGCCCATTGCTGATCTAGAACGGCATCTCCATGTTCATACCCAACCTGAAACTTGTTAGCAGAGCTGGAGCAGCAAGCAATTTCTTCTCTTGAGAAAGGAATGTGTGGATGTGGTTTATAAGCACACTCAAATGAAGCTGAAATTACTGCGATATCTTGTCCATACAAGTGAATATTTAGCTAAGTATGTACCCAGTGGCAGAAAGCCCAGCAGGTGTTTCTATTCCCCCTCCTCCACTACTACTATCCCAAGAACATGGAGAGCTTTCACAATGTTTTGCTTTTTCTCTCTTCTCCACCCACTGTTGTAGTTAAACAATAATCCTTTGCCATTTAACCTCAGTAGGACAGTGAGCAACCAAAGCAGGGCTCAGAGCACCTGCACAGCATTGTTAGACTAAATGCTGAAAACCAAAACCCCAAACCCCGACACTGCAAAGAGTTGCTGTCTCCTTAAATCCCCACAGCTAAACCGCAAGTATTAGAAAGATGGTTATTGCTGTAGCCATCAACACTATGAAGAGGATGTACCAGGGAATATTATATTCCACTTCTACTGATCTCTGCTTACAGTGATTACTCGGGCATTGTTAAAGGCATTTGGTGCAGTAGCACCCAATTTCTTTCACACAAGAGGTAAATACTGTCTCTGGGAAGGATAGGTCTTCATATATTAATATATTATGGCCCTCCCTGACACAGCGCTTCGCCCATCCTAGCTTGAACCTGCCATACCACGCAGGCTTTAGGTGCTTTGATAACCAGGGAACAGAAATTACCAAAAGGTTTGGACAGACCACCTACCACAACAGTCTTACTCAGGACAGCATGACATGCTTTGAATACATAGCGCATTTTTATGTTTGAAGTAAGCTTAAGCTACTTCCTGTAACTTTACTGATGTGTTCCTATCTTAAATGACAAGAAGGTAGGCGTTCTGAGAACAGAAGACTGATGGAAATCAGGTTAAATGCTGCTTCTGATTTTGTGCTTTATGAACAGATCAGAACCAATACAGAGAAAACAAGGAATGCATATCCTAGAACTTCAAAGGAAAAGCATCAGTCTGTCTCCCTTAAAGGAAGGATGTGCATCTGGGACGTTCTTAGATAGCTTACCTACTCCACCAAAGGAGAAGTCTGCCTAGAAAGGTGCCTGGAGGAGAGGGACCTGGGGGTGTTGGTTGACAGGTGACTGAACATGAGCCAGCAGTGTGCCCAGGTGGCCAAGAAGGCCAGTGTCATCCTGTGTTCAGTTCTGGGCCCCTCACCACAAGAAGGATGTTGAGGCTCTGGAGCGAGTCCAGAGAAGAGCAACAAAGCTGGTGAAGGGGCTGGAGAACAGGCCTTATGAGGAGCGGCTGAGAGAGCTGGGGGTGTTTAGCCTGGAGAAGAGGAGGCTGACGGGAGACCTCATTGCTCTCTACAAGTACCTGAAAGGAGGTTGTAGAGAGGAGGGAGCTGGCCTCTTCTGCCAAGTGACAGGGGACAGGACAAGAGGGAATGGCTTCAGGCTCCTCCAGGGGAGGTTCAGGCTGGACATCAGGAAAAAAAAATTCACAGAAAGGGTCATTGGGCACTGGCAGAGGCTGCCCAGGGAGGTGATTGAGTCCCCATCCCTGGAGGTGTTTAAGGCACGGGTGGATGAGGTGCTAGGGTCATGGTTTCGTGGTTGATGGGAAGGGTTGGACTCAGTGATCCGGTGGGTCTCTTCCAACCTGATGATTCTATGATTCTATATGCCTTCCTTTACTTCTGATATCCCAAATTAAAATCAGGCAAGCTTACCTCAAGTGATCCATTGTTCTGGAAGCCATTATTGCACAATGACTATTACAAAATGGCTGTGACAATCCAGAAGAGTATCTCCTGGTGTTCTGCTTTCTGGTATTAACCTGTGTCAGCATCAAGGCGTTCAGCCAGGCAACTTAGGACTGCAATTCAGAATCAGACGGTGGAGGATAACCTCCTTGATTAAACTAAAATCTGGAAATAAAATTTGTGAATATGTTTTTACATGGAAATGCACGACCTACTTCTCCATGCCCCTGTAATAACAACTTCAGAGACTTCAGTTGTTACAAAATAAATCCAATCTATTTCTCATAGCCTAAAGTTAAGTATTTTAACATTGCAGCAAAACCCTTTCAAGTTGAGCACTCACTTTCTCTGAGGGAATGCAAATCTGGTTTTTTTTTCAAATAAAAGTGAGAAAGTGACCTTTAACTGCAGTATTTCAAAGTATTGCCATCTAATTATCAAAATTTGCATAATCTGTCAATGTAGCATAACTTTAACACTGTGCTTCGGCACAAAAATTAAGTCTGACTACCTCCCTTCCCCTTTTTAAAAATACATATCAAATATGTGTACGTAGGATGCTTTCAAGCTCCAAATGGTTAAAAAAAAAGCAGGAAACTGGGGACATCAGAAAATTAATGAAAAAAGCATTATGCTAACAAAAGCTAGAACTAACCCAAACATTTTTAATTACCCTAGGACAAAGACAGCTGTTCCTTTGCATGCACCAAAATAAATCCTTTCTAGGTCTGGAATACTGTATGTGAACCTGAGAGGGCCACTGACTTTATCCACATCAGCATAACCAGCTATTCAAAAAGCCAGGGCTTCTCTCCCTCCCTGCACACATCACCAAGTTTCTACACCACCAAGGTCCCTGATGTAGACAGTGCAGGCAACCTACAAAGTCCTTTATCCTGGTATAAATTATTGCAACCCATCTCTCCCTGTTAAGTTTTGGTTCCTAAACAAACCCAATGGCATTTTGGAGGTCTGAGAACCCGCAGAGTGATGCAAACCAGATTGTGGTCAAGATAGTGGCATAGGATGAAGGCATAGTGGATAAAGCATCCAAGGCCGACAGGTCACATAATTACCTGAACCAATTCTAGCATTTAATCAGTTTGTCACAACTGTTTAATTTCCATAACAAAAGCTTAAATTGCAAGTGTCAAATGAAGACGGGAGATTTTACTTGAGGCTAAAACACAGATTCAGATTTGATTGGCCAGGCATTTACATCCTATTTGTACATATGTACGTGTCGTAAGGCACCTACATATTTATCAGACTAATGTTACCTTAGAACTGCTTTCAGAATTACTGAAGAATTTAGATTCCAGAAAATATAGTAGTGATGTGAGAGTACTTTAAGAAAAAAAAAAAAAAACAACCCAGTCTTCAAAGTTACTTGCCTCACTTTGGAGTAAAAGTAAATCTGTGTTTCCCTGTGAAAACCTTTGATTTTGTGATCAGTTAGGACAGGATAGTTTAGTTTTGCACTAGCCCATGTCCCTTGTTTTAGGCTAAGATATGCAGAAGCCTACAAAACTTCTCAGCATTTAGAACTGCAAGATTAAGAGTAGCAATTGTTTACACCGCTGTTCCCACAGTAAAGCTGCCTGTTTAAGCCATTTCCTGGCTCTGTAATTCACTATTTTGCTTCTCTTTCACTTTGCAGGCTTGTTTCTACTGGAAGTTATTTTTTTTCAGAAGGGCGCTCCCAAAAATCCCAGGCCAAGAAGCACCTGTACTTTCTTACTGTGCAATATTAAACTTCCTTTCCAAAATTCGGTAAGTGAGATCCTCCTTCTGCCCTGCAAATAAGGCTTGCGTGGGCTGCTTCTTACAAAGAGCATTTTTCAAGACAAGGATATTCAAAATTGTTGTTCTACATATTTTTTCTCTTAGGAATGTGTTCAAGCTATTCAGCAGTGCTGTCCTACTTTCTGTGACTCTGATTATGACCGACACTGTACATAACCAGTTTGAGTTATTTACTGTCTGCTTTCCTGCTCTATGGTCTGTGCCTCCTGGTAACAGATTATCTTCCCTTACTTCTAAGTTTCAGCGGGCCAGGAGTTCAGTGTTTTGGAGAGGAATACTCCCTGCTGGTGCATCTGTAAGTTCACTGGTTTCTCCCCCAAAAAGGTCCTCCCTCCATCTTAAAGAAAAACATGTGAAACTGAGGCTTCTGAGTATTCAAATTCCATTCCTAGACTTGTGCAGAAGCAGAGACCATGTCTGCCAAGGCTGAGGTCAAGCGTGTTATTTCTGTGAGCTCCTTCAAACAAAGTTAAAAGGAACACTAAACCTTTCTTTGAAAGGCATGCAAAGCATATTAGTTTCTAGGGTTCTACTGTTCAGAATTAAACTCAAAGAAGTTCTTCTGACCAGTACTGTCTGAAAAGAGAGAGCAATTCACATTAAATTGAAATTATACAAGGAGGACTGTGCTTTCTATGCCAATCTACAAATTGTCTCACTGATTATAAAGATCGAAATCACAAGATCTGGCAACCTTGTAACCGTGAGCTGCTCAAACTGTTTTTTAAGATTGCTAGATTACTTACTATGAGGACTTTCCCTCTCCCTAAAAGTAAAACTTTGCAGCTATCATTTAGTAGAAGACATCATTTTAACCCTTTTTATGTATTTACTTAAGGATAGGCTCTTTGGAAGTTCAGACAAAAAAAGTTTAGATTGTTTTCCCTGCACTTAATATTTCTGCAGTCGTTTCCCCAAAGGCACTTCCTTCAGTGTGAAAGAAAAATAATAATATTTTTGGTCCTCTTATAGGCCAAAAAAACTTGCATCCTTGGAATAGGGTGAAACTTGACCAAGTATATGATACTTGACCCTTGTTCAGTCTTTATCAGAGAAGGTAGCTTACCCTGTTCCCTTCCTCTGCATAGCAGACATGTAACACCCAGCATAAACACACTTGTCATAGCGTTCCTCCTTTCTGATAACTTGAGATGAGAATGAGAGGTGCTGCCAAAGCCAAAGGAAGCAGCACTTTGAATACCTCTCAAAAAGTACTCTGAAAAATCCAGTGTTACGTGGCTGCTATGGTGCTACTCTTAAGTCACAGGAGCTGCTCATACCTACTCCACTTTAACTGATAAACTGCCTGGGGTATCTTGGAAGCTAAGAGAATTTTCTTAGTTAGACAAAATGTGCAGTGTTGTACAAGTGGCTCAATACATGATCCTGAATTAACCATAGTGCACAAAGCATAAAAATGCCATTTTTCTACATTATTTTCTATCTTCTACTAAATTCTGTAAGTGAAAATATAATTTCCCTCCCAAACAGTGCAGAGGAATATGCACGAAGGTGTAGATAATTTCCTAATCTGTTTAAAATACAATGTTTATGTCCTGCTTGTGTATTCCTGTGGCCTTTAACACAGGAATTGGAAAGATTTGTTTACATGGGAATTCAAGTCCACGTTGAACAGTCTTGCCTTATCGGTAGTACTAGCTTCTATGAAGCACTGTAAGAAGGTCGGGGATTTCATTTGGCCCATCCCCAGGGACTGAAGTTACCCAATTCCTTGGCAATTTCAGGTGAAGATTTTTAGCAGTAAATTGTTGATACAGCAAGCAGAGAAAAGGCTGCCAGGAGAAATCGCTCAGTCCCAAGTACAAAGGCAGCCACATAATCTGCAACATCCCGTGCAAGCATAGCAATACTTTTTTCACTGAAGACCATCGTCTTACAAGTTTTCTTCTGCAATTTGAAGAGGACCCTAACACATCTTGATTGCTGTTCTTTACAATCTTCAACTGTGTTTTCTATTCAAAACTTCACACCAGGGTTATAAGAAATGACATATCTGCTGCATGGTTTGATCAAGTTCTTGCCAGGATCTTACTGGAAAGGCATTGAAAGTATTAAACTATTCTATCAAAAGGATATATGCATGCACACACACACAAATCTATTAGTAAAAGAAATATACAATGTTTCGGGAAGAGCAGATGTTTCGGGTTTTTTTTCCCCCCACTCTTTCAGTGAAGTAGTTCCTTGCGAATTTTGTACAAGGATTGGTGTCAATAGTAAGAAGATGGCAAGATGTTTTAGCTTACCTTTTGATGACAGCAAAATCCAGTTTTGGAAGAAGATTAAAAGTAGTGAAAAAACAAATAATAAAAATTTGTTGTTGTAATGTAAGAACAAAAGTTAAGCTTGTGTATATGGGCCTCGCCACACTGTGGCAGGTAAGTGTTTTAAGTAATTTTTTAATGTACAGTTAGATTATTATAATCCCCACCTCTTACTAATTATCCATCTACTTTGTCTGCTCATTCACAATCACATTTTGGACTTACTGGTGAACTACATTCAATTCTATATTTTTGCTATGAGAATTATGAACACAGACAGAGAAGCATCTGCACTTGGATGGTTTATTAATACTTTTCAAAGATTCAGTCTTCTTGATGAAGCCGATGAAACAGAATTTCTACTTCCAGGACCTGTACATGATCTTTTTCCCAAAAACCAAATCTCTCTCTGCATACAGCTCTGGTTTTCAGCCAAAGCGATTTGTTAAACTTCAGCTTCAAGCTACATGTAACAGTTTACCTCACTGTATTTAATTCATTTATTTTGGCTAAGTTTCACCATCTCAGCCCAAAATTTGGTTCATATGACTCAGCTAACAAATTGATTGCTGTGGAAGTTTCAAGTCTTCAACTCAGCATGGACAGCATGGCTCCCAAAGACTTGTCCAAAATAAATGAAATTGTTTTTTTCAACTTAGGAAGAAGCTACCTTTTTTTTCCTTATTTTCTTTTTTTTTTAAAGTGCTGGCAGTAGAAAAACAAACCATGTAAACGGTATAAATAGCATGGATCATTGCTGTCTGCTTTCTCTTTCTTGAAAGCAGAGAAGAACTGAAAAGGAGTTGTTCTGCTTAGAGATCATCATCATCAGGGTTTATTACTCTTCACCTTTTAAGAACA
The DNA here is from genome assembly GCA_033459285.1 of Clamator glandarius. Taxonomy (NCBI): domain Eukaryota; kingdom Metazoa; phylum Chordata; class Aves; order Cuculiformes; family Cuculidae; genus Clamator; species Clamator glandarius. Next base: position 568,787 of record JAUNZM010000753.1, read on the forward strand.
GAGCTCAAGCTGTATGGCTCTTCCAGTTTTTTCACAAAAAAAAACTTTTGGTTGCCTTATGTCTCTTTTCATAATAATGTCAGACAGTCACTACAGATCAGTGCCCTTTACAAATTTACCTTGGAGGGACAGACAAGGAGGTAGATTACTCACTAGAGAACATATATGAAAGAAAGCAAACTAGGCGATATGACTTAAATGTTTCTCTGCAGCAGTAAGTTCTCATACCGAAGTTATCCTGTTAAGTTTAATAGTTAAAGAAAAACAGAGTGGCTATTTACTCACACACAGTTTTATAAGAGGAACAACTGAAATGGCATCAAGAAAAACACACTTTTTAGACAAACTGATATTACATCACATTAGTGGGCCACAGAACTCTTTAAAAAAATAAACGTTTTGAGATGTGAGAATGAAATCACATTTTAGCATGCTTTAAATAGCTGAACTGCTCTGAAGTTCTCAGCTATCGACATGGACTGATAGCTCCTTAGTTGGAAATTAAAAAGCATTTAGCAATAAGTTAAAGCTAGCCTACATGTAAGTGGGCTAAATACTAGGCAAAGATTTTTTTCCCTTTTCACATTTAAGATGATGCTACAGTTCATCACTTCTGTAGCATGTATGTTGTTGTGCAATGCTCCACTGAAGTTTCACATCTGCTCTGTGAAAAAGAACAAGAGTAAACACCTTTCTTTTAGGATAGTCACAAATGGTAAAGCCAGCAGTATTTGTTTATCTGTTTAATTAGATGTTTGCTGTTTATCACACACAAGAACTGGAAGCAGAGTCCATGGATTCTTCTGAGCAATATGAAACCTCACGGTTCCATGCAAGATCAGTACTGTGCCTCTCTCTCTTTTGTCCCCTCTCCTCCTCTTAACTGCTGGTTTTCTCCAGCCCCAGATATCTTTCCAACATCTTCATCTGATTTTAAAAACCTTAAGGGAGAGAAAGTTTTACTTCATGACTTCTACCCAAGAAAGCCCAGCTCCGGGCTTGTGTTGGGTCAGATATGTCTTAGACCACAGGAAGTTGGATTTTTTTCTTTTGAGGCACTAGAAGTTAGGCTAATAGTAATAGTCAAGTTGCCCAAAGCTAAAGGGACATGTAGCTCTCATTGCCTTCCTATTTAAACACATGACCAGTGAAGAAATCATCTTTCACTTTTTTCCCTGATATACATTAAGTACAGCTTGCAGTAACAGATTCCCCACAGTGTCTTGCATTCATGCACCTGTAGTCCTAATGCAGGCTGCCCGTTTTACTTCATAGTTTCCTCAACCTCACAAGAGAGGTTAACAATGGATCTTTCCACATCCAGATACACGCACATCCTTTTTTATCTCATCATAATTACTGTGTTTAAATTTCTTCTTCCACGTTCTCAGGCTAAGCCAAGACAAGCTCAGTTCTATGACAATGTTTTCATGTACCTCTCTTCAGAGGGAGCTGCTGCAGCTGAACAAGACAATTGCAGCACAGTAGTTATACTTGGATTCATTATGCGGTTGAAAAGAGGAGAATGACCAGCTTTCTCATTTGTCTGTTTTCAGACACTTAGAAAACCCCACTGTCAGCATCTTGAGTAAAAAAAGAGGTGACATCTTCAGACCTTAGTAAAACCACTTACACATGTTAACTTTTTTAAATAAACATTCCCACCTCAAGTGACACAGGGGCCTGCAGTCTTCCTTGATCCATCCACAGAGCAAGAGTTATTTTTACTGAGTCAGTAATCATGCATTGTCTTCCAGAGGAAATACTAGCCGGGTACCCCTGCTTGTAATTTCATGATCTGCTGCTCCCAAATCACGTTCCAGTGCTTCCTCTGAACTACTTTTTGTTCTCCTGCCATCAAGGCTAGTGGTAGCTGTATGGGGGCCAGAAGAACCATTTGCAGTTATTGTTGTATCACCATATGTCACAGTAAGGTCACCATCATTCAAAATAAAATCAGAATCCTCTTCTCTAAGTTGTTCTTGATTCTGGAAAAAAAAAGAAGAAAAAACATCTCTATGTAGTGCACAACATCTGGTCTTTGCCAAGAAGGTAACTGAACAGAAAAGTTCATCAACGTGTCAATACAAAAGCAGTAAGCAGTAAAGTTCCATCTTAAGAAATGTTAAAAATAAACTTGAACCCAGTGTTTGCAGATCAGCTTATTGCTCTGCGTGTAACTACTGCTATGGTTAAGAGATAAGGGGGAGCTGAATCCAATAACTAGATTACAAAACAGGTAACTAGGGATTTATTAGAACCAGAAATATGGAGAGATGAGCAGTATGCACTGTTTTTTTTGCATGACAATTTAGAAGGCTGTACAGGAAAAAAGACTGGAGACACAATTAAGTCACCCCAGATACAAAGTCAGAGTTGCATCTGTTGCTAATTGGTCAAGTTTATTAGTAAAAGACTCATGCCAACTGGCAAGAACTCATTAGGTCAAAATTCTCTACATTCAAGGCTTCTTCAACATTTTTTTTGTTAGAGATAAAAAACTAACCACACTCTTTTGAACTCTCTATTTACTCTTAGCTGGTACTAAATAGAGAATTACGGGACCTAGTTCTTAGAAAAGATCCTGAGCCATAAAAGTACAAAAAACATATGAGAAAGTGCTTGCTTCATGGTTTTGTAACTAGTTCTAATTTGTTTTCTTTTCAAAAATAATTTAAGAAAGTGGCTCACAAAACCCTGTGAATTTATTTTGGCAGAGATGGAACGCAATATATGGTCAGAGACTAGAAATTGAAGTATAAACAAAACACTATTTCTTTACACAGGATAGTACTGTACAATGTTTCACTGCTGTTTAACATGCCTTGGTTAAAGGCAAACCAGCTGAATTGGTTAGAAAAATGGGGCTTCCTCATAGCTGAAGAAAATTCTGTCAGTACTATAAGCTTGCATTCTTGCAACTGAAACCAATTTTATTCCCCATGTGAATTGCTCCATACTGCTTAGCAAGGGCTGAAATGTAAGTGTGTGAATCGTTGGTCTCCTCAGTAGGCTGGACATTGATCAGGCTACATTCTCAAAATACATCATTTTGATCAGGTGACACGAGACAGGATATCCATGATCAGCCTGACCAGAAAGCCCTACCTGCGCTGCAGCACAGAAGTTCAGGGCACTTGAGATTGAAAAAGCTGATTAACCTGTCCACAATGAAAAATGCAGTGCCTGGCTAAATAAAGCTTCCTGGCAAAGCTTCCTGTCGTTATTTCAGAATGATAACCAGTCAAAATATAGCAGCAGAAGCCTCTAGATGATACAAAATATTTAACTAATGAGGACTAGAAGAGGTGTCAGGAATTTACCAAAACCTGTGAAAGAATCAGGTGCAAGACAAGCTCTACTTAAAATGAATACTAATTTCTCAGAACCTTTGCAGCATGCAAATTTATCATCTCTTATTAGAGATGGGGTTACTATGATATAAAGCACTGTTCTCAAAGAGCATATACATTTAAGAACACTTGCTTTCTTTGATTGCAAAGAAAACACTGAACTACTGTCACTATCTTAAAAAGAAAGAAGCAGAAATTAAAAGGTTCAGCTATAGCTGGCAGAAACAGTCTTTACAAGCTTTTCATTGAAAAAAAGCTGAAGTTGGAGGGAGAAGACCAAGAGGATTAAAAACAAGGCACAAAAAATAACTGTCTGTTTAAGAAAATCTGTTATCTCTATAGACTCTGTTTTTGAAGAAGAGATATTCAAATAAAGATGAAAAGCAGAAAACCAAGCAAGAAGAGGGCAGTTTGACTACTAACTGGTTATGTTTTAAGAAGTCCAAGAAGCTGAGAAGCTCTATCACAATTGCCTCTCATGGTGTTTGCCCTTGGAGAAGCACCAAAGAAGGGAAGGCAGTGCTGACAATGCACTAGGAGGTATTGTGATACCGGGGCCATGTGTGAACCGGCTGCAGCAAGCTCCCAAAGCATCTCCTGTCTCCACAATGCTGCTTAACAGCGAATCCTTGCAGCCACCTATCAGATAAGAAACTGATAAGAACACACACTACACTTTAGCTTCTCCAAGAAGCTGAAAAGCTCTTGGGAGCACAATACTGAAAGGAGAAGACCGTAGGCTTTATACTGTATGCAAGTCTTATCTCAGGCTTTGCTGGTTTGTCCCAGGCTATACTTACAAGTACATAAACACGATCAGTTCCAGAGAAAACACTGAGCTTTCTCTCAACATGGTGAACAAACATTGCCCTGTACAAGCCAAGTTCCACTTATTTATTTCATTTCTGAATAGCACTGCAAGCAGCAGGCAATTAATTTCATATATTTCCCCAGAGAATATCCAAGAGCAATCCCATGTAGTTGATGGTTTCGCTATGTTTGCAAGCAAAGGGGATGGGTGAATAAACCTACTGTGCTTCATGCAGCATGAACAATTCTTACAAGGAAGACAGGAAACGTATCCAAGTAGGTCTCTAGAGACCTGAAATTCTTCCAAGAATAACCCTAAACTGGCCTCTGCAATAACCTCCAGTTCTGTAGGAATAGCTTCAATTCACTCGAGAAACGTAGGTCTGAACTTTCACTACTTAAACCGACAAGCCAGAAGAGCTAAATACCTAAATCCAAAACTGTACAAAGACAGACTTTCACTTTGACATGCTGACACAGAGGGACCTCAGAGCAGCATTCTGTCCCACTTGCGGTAAAATTTGCTTATGCTCCTAAAAATGCAAGCTGGAGACATTAAAACAGCTAAAACTTTCGTCGAGTGACTGCTTACAAAGCCAGTGTTTACTGCCTCCAATGGCAGTGAAAAAGAAGCCCATGCAAAGTTCACTGCACATAAAAAGTGGTAGTAGTCACCACGTACGCTGCTGAATACAAGACAAGCATCATGGATGACAACTTGCATCAGAAGTTACTTATCTTGTGGGTCCAAACAAAAAGCATCAAGTAGTACACATGGAAAATATATTACAACTTAAATCTCGTGCTCCATTTAGAGTTTCTCTATTTCTCAGCTCATTTCAAATTCATCAAGGAAACTAAACAATTTTTGCTATGAAGCACTAAGAAAAGGGAGGGAGGCACGGCTGAATAGTTTTCTTACAAATTTTGAGAGTTACCTCCTCCAAGACTCACGGACTGCAAATGAAGTTTCTTTACTGGGTTGGCATATTTATTCAATTCCCTCTACTTTCATAACAAGTTGTTACACTGCGTATGGTGCAAGAACTAAACTTTCAAAAAAGAAAATGGGCAGGAGTGTGTGTAGGACAGAAAACCACCCTGCACAAACAAGCAAAAAAAGATAAATTCCCAGGACTACTTCATCAGGAAGAGCAGGTGATAACTGAGTTGCCTCTTCCAAATGAGAAAAAATGCTTGACAACAGAGAATTACTAAATTTTTCAATGGACATGTGAAAATAGAAGAGAAAATCACCTGCATTAGTTTGGGATAAATTGGAAAGCCCTGCCAAATGGACATGCACTGAAGATAACTCCAGGAGAGAAAAATAGCATTATCTAAAATTCACTGCTAATTTTAAACACTAACTAGATTAGCCTTTCGTACTCTCAAGCTCTAACCTGGATTCTGTTTGGGTGGGAAAACACTTGACGGTGAATGTAATGGCACAGTCTTTAAGGAGTGGGAGAACAGCAGCAAGGAACAGGAACAACAGCTCTGGAAAAAATCCACTGTCTGTTACCCCTTTATGCTGACTCAGAGCCTTACATGTATGCCATGCACGTTCAAGCGTAAAGGACAGCGTCTCATACTTAAGAATAGTCTGTATATGGACTATATAACAAGGTTAAGTGATTTTCAGACTTTAAACCTCCCCTTTAGCATTTAATTAGAAAGACGTTCTCCCACTCATGGAAATGAAAAAGAATTCTAAGTAAGCCTGGAATAAAGCCAGAGGGATAAAAACATCAAAAGTTGAAAACAATACACAAATACAGTCAGGACAGCCACATACTATGCATGCTTTCTTCTCTGTGTAGATGTCATAACTGCTCAGACATGCACCTGAATGAGACCCAGGATTCGCTACTTCTTTGAAACATATTTTCCAGCTATGTTACTTTCTGTTGATTATTTACAGATGTTTTTTGTTTAATTCAAAGTCTTCAGTCTTTAATTCTCTCAGATGTACCATTCAATTTTCCTAGAAATATCTCACAAAAGCACAACTATTCCAAGCAGTTTCTGTCCCCACAAAGACGTGGCTAAGTTGCTTCACCTTCACCTAACAGGAAGGCAAAAGATTCCACACCTTTTTAGCCAGTAATAAAATGATACAGTCAGTACTGTAGCAAAGCCAGTGATGCAAAGAAATTAAATGCAATAAGGCAACTGCAGAGTATGGAAACCTTAAGAAGAAACTAGAAATAAAATCTCAAAATTATTCTTTCCTAAGACTGATGCAGCAACATACCACAATGGGAACAAGAAGAGAGAATACAATGTGAAAGTTCTTCATTATACATCTTAAAGAAGTATGCTGTCTTATAAGCATTTTTAATGAAGAAGTTAACTTCCCAAGAGCGTGCGTGTGTGTGTGTGTGCATCACAAAACCAATCCAGTAAGTTTGCACGTGCAGTAGTAGCTACAATGAAGAACAGAGCGAAAAAAGGGCCCAACTGTTGGAGAAAATGAAAGCCAGAGCTGACATGTTCCTTCTGGCTAGATTCTCAGTTACTGGATAACTAATCTTATAAGATCATACATAGATAGACAAATGGGCAACACACAAGTAGGCTAATTGGTCTGATGGATGCCTTCCAGCCTAGATCTATTTTAAGATATCCAGTGGCATTGCAACAATCAGAACAAGGCCACTTTCTTGCATTACTAATACCTCCAAGGGCAGCAGATATTTCCAGTTTCTTTGAAATTGCATTATCAGGTAAAAGATGTTAATGATAACAGAAATAAATGCAGAGAAGTATTTTGAAGTTGCAAGTGGAATTCATAACTCTCTAGGAAAAGATTAATAGAAACCTGGTCCAAGACTACCTGAACAGAGCAGAGATGTTACCATTCCAGAGAACCTGCAAATTTCAGTGAACCTACATAGTGCTATTGTTTTATTTACAAGCAGCTCATAGGAAATTGTAGATTTCAGAAGCACTGGACAGATAGGAATGACACGTATCAGGATCCTGCCAGCGTAATAGGAGAATGAATCACTAATTAGAATCATAGAATCGTTAGGGTTTTAAGGGACATTAAAGATCATCTAGTTCCAACTCCACTAGATCAGGTTACCCAAGGTCCCAACCAACTTGGCCTTGAACACCTCCAGGGACGGGGCAGCCACAACTTCCCTGGGCAACCTGTGCCAGTGCCTCACCATGCTCATGGTGAAGAAATTCTTCCTTATGTCTAGTCTAAATCTGCCCCTCTCCAGTTTATACCTGTTTCTCCTTGTCCTATCACCACAAGCCTTTAGGAACAGCCCCTCTCCAGTTTTCTTGTAGGCTCCTTTCAGGTACTGGAAGGTCGCTATAAGATCTTCTCGGAGTCTCCTCTTCTCCAGGCTGAACAAGCCCAACTCTCTCAGCCTGTCCTTGTATGGAAGATGCTCCAGCCCTTGAATCATCTTTGTAGTCCTCCTCTGGGCCCTCTCCTACAGCTCCATATCCTTCTTATGCTGAGGACACAGTACTCCAGAAGAGGTCTCACAAGAGAGGAACAGAAGTGCAGAATCACCTCACTCCACCTGCTGGCCGTGCTTCTTTTGATGCAGCCCAGGACACAGTTGGCCTTCTGGGCTGCAAGTGCACATTGCCAGCCCATGTCAAGCTTCTCATCAACCAGCACCCCCAAGTCCTTCTCTGCAGGGCTGCTCTCAATCACTTCATCCTCCACCATGTACTGAAAACAGGGATTGCCCCAACCCAGGTGTAGGACCTTGCACCTGGCCTTGTTGAATATCATAAGGTTCTCGCAGCCCCACTTCTCCAGCCTGTCCAGGTCCCTCTGGATGACATTCTGTCCTTCCGGTGTGGCAACTACACCACTCAGCTTAGTGTCATCTGCAAACTTGCTGAAGGCTCACTCAATCTTGCTGTCAGTATAAGTGATGAAAATATTAAACAGCACTAGTCCCAGTGTGGACCCCTGAGGAACGTCACTAGTCACGGATCTCCATCTGGACTTTGAGCCATTGACTGCTACTCTTTGAATACGACCCTCCAATCAGTTTCTTATCCACCATACCGTCCACCCATCAAATCCATATCTCTCTAATTTAGTTATAAGGATGTTGTTGGGGACTGTGTCAAAGGGTTTACAGAAGTCTAGATAGCTCACTTCCATCGGTTTACCCATGTCCACTGCTGCGGTCACCCCATCAAAGAAAGCTACTAAGTTGGTGATACAGGATTTGCCCCTGGTGAAGCTATGCTGGCTGCCATTAATCACCTCCATGTCCTCCATGTGCTTTAGCACAGATTGTAGGAGGATCTGTTCCATGATCTTCCCAGGCACAGAGGTGAGGCTGACAGGTCAGTAGTTCTCAGGGTCGTCTTTTCTACCCCTTTTAAAAATGGGCACAGTGTTACCCTTCTTCCAGTTACTAGGGACTTCTCCTTACTGCCACGACTTTTCAGATATCATGGAGAGTGGCTTGGCAACCACATCAGCCAATTTTCTCAGGACTCTGGGATGCGTCTCATCATGTCCCATAGACTTATAAATGTTCAGATTCTTCAGGTGGTCACAAACTTGATCCTCCTCTCCTGTGGGAGGGGGTTTATCACACTGGTCACCATCTTGTTGTCCCATGACCCAGGAGGGGTGAGAAGAGCAGTTATCAGTGAGGCAAAAAAGTTGTCAAGTACCTCAGACTTCTCCTCAACTGTTGATATGAGGTCACCATTCCCACCCATCAGTGGGGGTGTGTTCTCTTTGACCTTCTTCTTTTGATTGACATACCTCTAGAAGCCCTTCTTGTTAGTCTTCACCTCCCTTGCCAAGTTCAGCCCCAGCTGTGCCTTGGCCTTCCTGACCTCATCCCTACACAACTGGGCAGTGTCCCTGTACATGTCCCAGGTTACCCGTCCCTGCTTGCACTGCCTGTGCAGTTCCCTCTTCTTCTTTAGTTTAACCAGCAGGTCTCGACTCAGCAATGCTGGTCTCTTCCCTTTCCTGCCTAAGTATCTACATATGGGGACTGAGTGCTCTTGAGCTTTATGGAAAGCATCCTTAAATATTTGCCAGCTCTGTTCCGCTCCCTTGTCCCTGAGGACCATGTCCCGGGGGGTCCTACCAAGTAGTTCCTTGAAGAGCTGGAAGTCTACTCTCCTGAAATGTAGGGTCCTGACTACACTCCTCACCTGCCCCATATCCATCTGGACCTTGAACTTCACCAGTACATGATCACTGCAGCCCAGGCTGCCTCTGATCCTCATGTCACTGATGAGTTTGCTTGTATTAGTGACCATCAGGTCCAGTATTGCATCTCCTCAGGTGGGGGTCTCTATCAGCTGGAATTATTAATTATTGCAAGACATGGCTATAAAGGCAGAATACTGACCTGCTAGACTGAGATAAATAACTGATTAACAGTTTCTGAAACGTGATCTCATTCTCTGAAGGAGACCTCAACCTTAGCAGTAACAGTGAAAGAATCTTGTCCAGAAGTGTTGTAAAGGGAATTAATATTTTGAAGTCATCCACTGAACTAGTTTATTGACTAGGCCTGCAATTTTGCAATATCCTTAAATGTGATTTTTTTAATGTAATATTTGAACAGAAAGATCATTTCTGATTTCTACTAACAGGAGCTGTTGCCTCAGGGAAGAATATCTTCAATCTTTTCTGCCCAGGGCAAAACAGCATTTTCTTGCAGTATGTATATTAATCATACCAACCTTTTGCCTAAAAAGAAAAAAATCTGCTTTGCCCAAGTTAAACATATAAAAAGCAAAACACAGAAGTATAAAGTCATTCTACTTACATCATAAACCTGGGGACTTGTCAGACAGCGAGCTATCAGGCCACACCAGCTGGGTAGAGTTGTGGTCAACGGAGGGCCACTGTGAGTGAGAATTGGCTTTAAATAACTTAAGTGGTTAAGGAAAACACATCATTGCTCGAAAACCACTATTAAAAATAAAAAGACGATTGTACATAAATGTGATTCTGCCTTTGATCTACGTGCTGCTCAATAATTGTATATAAAACATCCATTGGAAAAAATTGCATTTTTAAACAAATACATGAAAACCATCTTCCTCCAACACTTTCCCCTTGATTCTTTTAAAGGCAGTTTATTTATCTACACATTTACTGCAAGGGAATCTCTCTTCTAAGTTTCAAGCACTTGCAATATTTCCAGCTTTTGGACTCTCTGGAGCCCAAATCAGCACACAGAGTTACAAGTGCTTTAATGTTAATACATCCAAGAGTATTTCTACTCTGCAGATAGGAGCATGGTGTTGAGGTTGCAAGCTAGAGGTAATGCGTCTCGACACTGAGAAATAAACACATACTGACCACCCAAAGTCCTCCAAACAATTCAGCCACCTGAACTCATCCACTGCTAGCTGGTCATTGAGCCTCAGAGATGTAACCAGAGATCTTACTCTGGTAAGGCTGAAAAACATCTCTGCAGTTCACACGTAGATACCACACAGCCTGGGAAAGGCAAAGAGAAAACTGTATGGCAAGAATCATGTAACAGTGTGGAGGAAAAGCTTCTGCTCAGGTAACACTACCTAGATTACTTTAAGGGGACAAGGGGCTGGGAAAGAAAGGTGTCTTCACACGTCTTTTATAGGTCTGCCCCCAGGTAAGTACATAGTCGTTCATGCTAGTACTCCAGACTGATGATATACCAGAGAAAATTCTCAGCAGTCAAAAAGGGTGTCCCTGTTACAGAGCAGTATGCTGATCTTGACTGGCACAAGAACAGAGCTCAGGTGGAGAATGCCAAGACTTCCAAACATTGTCTGAAATCAGGACCACAGGGTTTCAGGTTGAGGTTGGTTTTTTTTATGTTGGGTTTTTTTGAGTTCGTTTTTGTTGTTGTTTGCTTTTAATTGTCTGATTATTTTAAATGTAAATATATATTGCAGATAGTCTAGTTACTTTCTTAGGTCTCTAGGCACAGAGAGAATCAAGTCCATTTGTGAATATAAAGGTTCCCTCAATTCTCTCAACAGATCAAGGTGCTTAGGGGAAAGAGAGGGTTAAAAAAGGGGCTGTTGTAGCAGAGCCTTTAGCAGAGCCAGGCATAGCACGTTTACTTGAGCATATAATGGCATGATTATGCCAGTGCAGAGTTACGTTTCCTCCTTCCCTCCTCCAGTAACAGTGCAGCTACACCCAGTCCCGGAAAGAAAGAAACTTTTCCCAATCACACTAACCTATCAGCCTCTGTGCTTCCCTGTGGCCGACAGGCACACAGCAACTCAGTCAGAGTAATACAAATCCACTAAAAGACATCTGGTACTTCATTGAAGTTGCAGTTTCCTTCATGTTTAACAATCGTGAGTGAATCTAGGGAACAGCCCGTGACATCAAATGAACTCTACATTCCACAGGAATGTAGTTCCTGCTTATCCATCAGCATCATGCTCTGTGGATAGTAGCCAGCAGAGCACGCTGCCAAATGCATCTTATTCACATCTTTTTCAAGTTAAGTTCCTTTGCAAAGAGTGATTTTTGAGGCAATCTGCTTTTTTACTCACAAACTAAGTGGATGCATCAGCAAAACATATTTTGACATCTAGCCATGGGTACAGAGGTGACAATTCCAAGAATCATCCCTTACACGCAGCTTAAATCCACCCAGCTGTTTATCTGAATACCTCCTTGAAACAGGAGGAGCAGAATTTTACCTCTAAGATGCAGTAAGACACCTCCATCTCTAGGTGTCAAAGTTCCCTTGGCACAAGCTTCACACACACCTTCCCTAAAGATTGCTAGTCACCACTGAAAGAGCAAGTACATTACCAGCATCTTATAAGTTTCTCTGAAACAGTTAATTAAGCTGCAATTTTCACCTCTTACTCCCCCTGCTTTTGCTGCAGCTGTTGGGGACTGTGCTTGTGCTAGCATTGGCCTAGCGATAGTCAGCATTGCCAACAACTCCTTTTTTCATGGAGCACATCCCTTTTGTAAAGGCAGGGGAAAAGGATAGCTCTGCTTCCTTCTTAAAAAGACAAAAAAGCAGCCAGCCACAGCCAGACCCTCCTGTGCTCTTAACGGAGAAGTTTCTGTTTGTTTGCTTTTAAATAACAAGAAATTACTTCAATATACTTTGACACCAGCCACTACAATCAAAGGGTTAACTTGAAATTACTAAAATTTATGAATATTTAAACTAGTGCATACGCTCCCCTGTGGGCTTTGTCCCAATATTACTGTGTTTGAAAGCATCAGTCACACAGATTTTATCTTTAACAGGCAAATGCTATTACAATCTAAATGCTTTCAACACTGCACCTGTGTTTTTCTGGGTGGGAAATCTTGATGCACAAGTCATGTAATGAAACTACTGTGCTCCAGTCAGGCCAGCAATTTCTCATCAACCAGTGGCCAAGAACGCCAGTGAAAACCTTCACTTCTCAGACATAAGCTGCAACAAGATCAAGGCTCTGTCACAGGTATTTACATGTATTTAATTGCCCCAGAAAATCCTAGGAATCAGGAAATGAATTTCAGGGTGTAAGTGACTCGCCATCGTTACAAGATTATCCTTGCCATTTTCCACTGAGTAAGTGTAAGCTGTTAAGGAGGGGCACCTGTATGTTACACTGATTAAGAATATGCTAAGTAGATTAAAAAACCCACGAGTGTGAAAGACAGGACAGCTACACGCTCTGTTTAATCCCCCCTACGAAGTCGTGGATATACTGAAGTCAATGAGCATGATCACATGTAGATTTTTCAATCCAGAATTTCCCGTATCAAAGACAGCTTTCCAAAGAGGACTTCATGGAAAAGCAGATGGCTCTTCAGAGCAATGAGTGTGGGCTTAGCCATGCAGAATGAACTGGAGAAGTAATTTGTGTTATGAGCATCAGTGAAAATGAGAATGGGTTAATGGAACAAATCAGAGGATCTGAAATACTTAATTGGCCGTCTTCTTGTGTAGGAAGGAACTTCAGCTCCTAGAACTGGCTGATTTTTGTTCTCCAGCAAATGTGACATACCATGTATCAAAGAAAGGCAGGGTCCATCTTCTGAGTGAGTTCAAGCTTTGGTTCTGTGCCTTGAACCTGTCAAATACTCGATCTTTCTCCTGTTTGATTCTTTCAAGTGTTTAAGGCTACGTATGGGTACATGGAAAGAGAAAAGCGAACATTTCATGCCTTCAAGCTAAGCTGTGTTTCGAAAGGATACTTGTGGTCAAAGCTATACCATAGCCTGAAGAGCCAAGCACTTTCCTGCTTTGTCCTGTTCCTTCTTTCCAAGTCTGGGCCATCCTAAAAAGAAGATAAAAACATATTCAATTGTTTCAGGAAAAAAAACAAGTCCAAAACTGACAAATAGCCTCATTGATGTTTCATCTCCACCTTCCTCCTCAGGTAAATGAACTGGAATAATCCAGAGCAATCCCATTTCATTGCTTGGTTAGCTTCCTTACCTCTACATCTATTTGAGGTTCTTTCCTTAAGCCTACTGCTTCCTTGGAAGAATAAGAGAATTTACCGTATCTGATAAACTCTCACAAATCATGAAAAATACCACATTTAAAAGAACATGCTTAAAAATCACAATTGAGGGAAGTCATGCAAATTTTTAAGTGCTAGATCAAGCTCAGATACATCTAGCACTGCTAACTGTGTTGAATACAATCCCTTTACTGGCTGTGCTGCAAGTCGTGACACCAGCTGGTCTGCAGCTGCATTTGTTTTTACTTTTCTTACTGTTTTGAGTTGGCTTTTTATTTTTTTGGCCAAAGGCCAGAGTTAAACATAGGAAAACAGATGAAGTGAGAACGCCTTGTATGAATCATCTTCCAAACTACTGGAAAAGAACAAGGCAGGATTGCCTTGTGTACTTCTGATGTGCAAAAATCCATGATACAGCAAGAGTACATTAGTACATTTTCACTCCCAAATGACATATTCTCTTTAACTGACATACTGCTAATCTTAGCCTGGTGAAAGGAAGAGGAATTGAAAGGGAACTGACTAATGGAGTCTATTAGGAATGCAATGCATAGCTAAAGAGGGAAACAAATGGATAAGTGCTCTATGTTTATGTGGGAAAAAAGCAAACAAGTTATTTCCACCCAGACACTGAATAAGGACAAAATAACTATGCTCTGTTTCTTGTTAAAGAAATTCCTCAAATACTGACAGGCTCAGCCTGAACTGGCCAAAGCCATATTACCATGGTACCACTTCCTAACCTTGGTTTTGCGCAACAGAACTGTGGTTTTCATTGTAGGTGTTTGAGGCCTGCCCTTCTGGTTGCTTCCAGACAGCTACAAAACCAAGTTCATCCTTTTTGGCACCTAAACCCACCACTTCTGAATCTATTTTGTGTGCTGACACAGGTTTCTAGAAAGAACACAGAGATGCCTATTGCAGTTTCTGCAATGAGAGAGATGCTTCCTGAGTGAGTAACTCTTACCAGTACAACCTGGGACATAAAAAAAAAACAGGCAAGGAAGGAAAAACACTAATAAGAAAAGCTGATCTCAAATACAGCAAGTATCCCAAGCATGTGTATATGACTTGCCTGCACACCAGCATCATACAGCCTGAGTTTTACAAAGCAAAGTTCACATACTTGCACCCTAAGCATCCTCTGGGTCCGAAGTCATCTGTCTTTTCTGCCATTTGATTTCCTCTAGCAGGTTCCTACATAAGCAAACAGTTGTGCTGCTGAACAATTAATGTCAAGCAGTACTCTGGGAGACTGTAAACAAAGGTCAGGACAGAGGAAGCTCCCAGTTGAGCCTCAGGAAATGTTGGGCTGTGTTTTGTTTCCAGACCTTTTACTCCTGTGAATTCACTCAGTTTATAGATAGGAAACTGAAATTTCTGCTATGAAGAGCACTATTTTGATGGTCTTGTTTGCCATTAGGATATTGCAGGGGAAAAACAGTCAACTCTTGGGTTGTTACTGATAGAAAAAAAATATCATACAAAGCTGCACTAGAGATTGACAGGAACAGTTTGCTGAACGTAAATGACAGTTATTCAGTGTTCCTTTTGTGTCATACAGGTGGTAGGTAGTACGGGCAAGATCCAGCTGCCTTGTGATAGGGTATCCAGGAGCTAAGACAGGATTAGCAAACTTAATCTTTGATTCTAAGCAAGTCCAGGGGCCAAAATTTGGTATCAATTACAGAACAGAAGCAAAGACGATTATCTCTGGGTCAGTCCTAGGGAGGACTGTTTAAGGTGTAACCCGTTAAAAGCAACCATGTTGGGTGGGTGGGGGAAGAGGAAAGCCCATTGTTAAATAGAGTGTATTAGTAGATTGGGAAGGTTTTGATGCCTTATATGTCTGCATACACAAAAATTTGTACACTGCAGCCTTACACCCCATACCACAGAATGTTTTTCAGCGGGCATTATTTGAATATTATAATGTAAAATGCATTACCGACTTGCCAGCTAGGAGAGAAAGGTTTTATCCATTCACATAGCTTCTGCAGTTCTTGATCGTCTTAGTTATAAAATAAGATCAGCCTAATAGAGAAGTTATGTAATTACTTACTCCTTGTAAGACTTGAAAGCTGTCATTAGTAGGTGGAGGATCCTGATCTGGGTCAACCCCAACCCTACAGAAACAGCAGGAAAACAAAGCAAGTGGTGTTACTGAGGGTTACAAATGCTGTAAGCTTGGCAGAATGCATTTTAAAAGCACTTTAAGCACCCAGCAAAGCTGCTTTCAAAGAGGTTATAAGAATAGTTTAGGAAGAGCTGTCCATTATTCCCCTGCAGTTACATCGCTATAAATAAGATACTTTTCTACTCAAGCAGCTGTAGGTAAAAGCTTTCAGTCCATCCTGACATCAACTTTAACTGCTTACCTTTGATGCCAATTCTTTTAGGACACTGGCAAATACTATTTTTGGTTTAAAAGATGAACTGTGGGTGACATCCTCTTCAGTGGAGAACATCCCTTGTGTCCAGCCGCAATAAATCAGAGACTAAGGATAAGCCCAGCCTAAATATTTGACACAGCTGCCAGATAGGCCTGAGAATGTCTTAAATTAAAAAAAAGCTGCACACCTCCAAGTTTTAATGCAATGAGTTAAGCAACAAAAATACTTTATAATGACTCATAATATTAATTTGCTGCCAGTTTCATTCACCTAACACAGAATGGCTATGGTGGATTAACAACAGGTCTGTCCAGTTCAGGCTCCCACCTGAGACAAGGAGGGTCTGTATAATGAGATAACGGATGATTATAGAATAATAAGAAACTGTTTACTTGCTTTTGCAGTTAGAAAGCATCTTACTACCGAACCATCCTTTCACATAGTGCTCCCATTGAGGATGAGTACTTAATACTTGCAGCTATGTTCAAGTTTTTCTGGGCTGGTTTGGAGGTGGCTATTTGTTAAGATTAGACTTGTCTATTTTAAATCCTATTCATGTCTTAATCGCTGTGCTCTCTTGTAGAACTTAGATCGTCAACCTCAAGCATTGCATAAGACTGTAACTCTCAAACGTGTTACATTTCAGTCCTACTATGTTTCAAAGTAGGTGTAGGAAAATGCACACAGTAACAAAACCATATTGTCTGAAATGGATAACTTCTCCATTTCCCTTTCTTGGAAGGGACTAAGCTGGTTTACTGCAATTTCTTTGTTACCCAGACTTTGTGTCTGCTACTTCTAGCCACATTATTTACACAACATGCCTGAGGATCACCAGAAACCAACAGAACCTTGCTGGTAAGGCCATATAATTTGTGTGTCCTGGGGGCAATGCTTGCATAAGGTAAGCAGTGATCCAGGCATATTTTGCACAGAAGAGTAAACCAAAAGGGAACAGCCCTTTCTAATGAAACAACAGAAGAAGAAAAGTAAGCATTGAACTGAAGCTTTAAGTCATTCTTGTAGACTCACAGCCAATCCAAGTCCTCATATGACAACATAGTTCAGGAAAAATACAGAAGGCCATTCTTAGACAGCTTGCAGTAGCCTCATGTAGGGCTAGCACCGACCCAGTCGCCTACTTGGATTTTGTACCAAGTCTCTTTTCTTTCTCCATCCCTTCCCTTTTCCATACACAGAGTTATCTTAACTGTTCTGCACATTTTTCCTGGGAATTCGTTGGCACTGCTTTTTAGTTCAAGACTATAAAGCTTCACCAGTTTAAGGGAACACTGGACAGACAGACCAGGTACTAGATTGAAACAACTGCCAAAATAAAATGCCACACTAGCTCTGAAAGGTTACAAAGGCTTAGATGTTACAGCTTAGGCTATTGCTAAGCAGCGAAGACACACTAAGAAGGGTTTTCTGCAGACAAACTAGTTACATAATGAAGCCTCACGCAGAAAGCGGACAAGTAATGTCAGGAAACCCACTCAGTATGGTGCTGTATATAATACACATTCCTTTCACGTGTATTTATGAAGAAAAATACTTGTGGCTTTCCAAACTTCAGCTGCCCATTGGGGCAATTCAATGCACTATGGAATACCACACTCAAGTTAGCTGTGCAACTGGCAACATGAACAGGGAGTTCAAGAAGCTCATTCCAGAAGATGAACATAGCTTGCATTCCCTAAATAGTTTTAATTCACTGGCCTACCCATTCACTTCAAAGTACATAAGAAATCAAACAATTCAGAATACTCAGCTTTTACTTGACTTTCAAGGTAGCACATTCTTTTGCGGGGGCCTGTGAAGAGGGTGGATTTTAACTGCCCTTAGGCACGGGAAGGGGGTTTCGTGGACTACAAAAGCAGGATGACCACCCTGGTCAGTGAAAAGTCATGATACATCATAGGTCAGGTGTTTGGGTTCACTGATGTCAGGAAGAGGAAAAAAAGCACCTTTTTGTATTAAAATGGTTCAGCTTTCAGAAAAATATTCTTACCATAGACATCACTTAATACTGGGCTGTGTCCCTACCCATGGCGGGGGGGGTTGGAACAAGATGATCTTTAACGTCCCTATGATTCTATTGAAATAGTACACAGACTCAAACTTGAAGGTTTCTAAAGGTTTTCAAAGTTCTTCTTCAGAGGAATTTATATTTTGAGTACTTGTAATTAATTCCTTGTTTTATAAATCACTTTTTTAAAGTTTGTGTTTCAAAATGTATCCTCTAGTTCACAGATTAACACAAAATAAATTATTATTTTGAATTCCCGCTATTACTTTATCTTTCACCCACCATACTGTGTGCCTTATCCTCTACTATAAAGTCAACTGTACAGAAAACTTTTTTTTTCCTACCAAGTCTGCCTGCTTTAAGTTTCAAGGTGTAGATGTGCCAGTCTCATGACAAGTCTTATATTTTTTGCAGGCCCTGCTCCCAAATTTCTAAGAAAGTCTCACCTGTATCCCCTGAAATAAACCACGGAAATATAGCAAAGTCTCTTCCAACCTCCTTTACAGGGAACATAAGCACAGAAAACATTTAGTTACTTATTCCTTTTTTAACCACTTCTATAACTTAAAGTAGAAGGAGAGCTGTTGGCATGTATATCTTCAACGTATAGTTTTTCTCGTGGTTAAAAGAAACCATCCATTTTGTACCCTTAAATACATTTTAAAAGACTCCTGTACCTTAAACTTGCTGTAAAGGTCAAGGCCAGTTTTAGTTTATTTAGTTTATTTTAGTTTAAATTAAGAAATATTGTAACTGGATTGGTTTACACTGACGCCCTCTCAGAGATCAGTGGCACAGAGAGGGGAGCCTCACTAAAAATTTTGGTGCTTTGCTCAAATTCCCTAGCAGAAAGGCAGACGAGCAAGCTCTGGCTGAACACAGTGTTTTGTTGAAGAGGCACAGTCTACATGATGGGTTCGCGGAGGGGCACGTCGGACAGCCAAGCCCAGGGCAGCACAGATGCCAGAAGCATCTTTGTTTTCCATTCCATGCTTTCTGCAAGCCTGTTGCAGCAGTTGTGTGTGGATTCCTGGGGGAATACAGTCGTAATTCAGCGAAGTAACTCTTAAAAAGCAGATGTCAGATGAAGAATATGAGCAGTCTTTCAGCTGTAAGAATGCATATATATCCCAAAACAGTTCACTGAAAAATCCATCTATTAGGTTGGTGCAAAAAAAATAACTATTTTTGTCACTGTAAACTGTGATACTTATTTTGGATCAAACTTTTATTTAATTATATTCATGTAGTGGACCATTTTAACATGCTAAATGTGCTCTGCTTTTCTATGCTAATGGTTTTGCTTTCACTGCTTGTTCTATTTTATAATACACTGTCAAATTAAAGAAGGAAAAAAAAGGAAACCCAAGCAATGTGGTTGCATGAGGTCAAAATGGGACATAAAGTGGCAAAACTGCTAACAATATCAACAAAGCATTTGGCCAGGGGGTTATCAATGAACATACAGCTTGACATTGGTTCCAAAACTTTTGTAATAGAAGAGCCTTGACCATCAGAAGGGTTGTGCACATCTTTCTGTGATAGATGACAAACAATTTAGAGACAGTGTTGAAGTAGAACCACAGAAAACAACTTGAGCTGTTGCAGAAGAAGTAAACATTGACCATTCAATAGTTGTTCAACATATGCACCAAATTGGAAAATCAAAAAAACTCAACAAATGAGTGCTGCATGAACTGAAAGAAAATTCACCATTATGCAATCTGCTCTGGGATTCTTTCATGCAACAAAAATGATCCATTTCATGATGACATCAGATTTCTTCTGATGCTTCAGAAACCTTTCCAAGGCCCTGCAACACATAGATGACAAGCTACCAACATAGCAGATTTTATTACTATCTAGTATATGCAATTACGTGGCAATAGCCAAGAATTACTCTAAAGGATAATAGTTCTCAGATTTTCTGCACAATCTAATATACTGCATCTCTGGCAAGTTTAGTAGTTTGCTGTGAACCTGTAAGTGTGACAGGACACAGGAAAAACTTACCATTGCTCCATCCCAAAGTGTTTTCCATACACACACACACACACGTGTGTGTGTGTGTGTATATATTACACACATACACACAGACAAATACATATTCCCTGTAGATGCCAGTTAAAGATTTTTCCCCCCTCTTCTCTCTCTGTCTGTGTATTATTTCTAGAAACCATCAACCACAGTAGGATTCTGGTTTATCTTCACCCTTGATAACATCTTCCTATAAAGCAATGTGATAACCCTCAGTTTTTCAAATACATCCCTGCAGAGGCTGGGCTAAATCATCTACAAAATTCCTTTCAAGCTGAATAGTTGTATGAAATAACCCCAAAGAATGCTTAAGAATACCTGTGTGATTATGGATCATAAGATTATATCCAAGATTTCTCAAGATTTCACAGCATTCAAAGCTTTCCAGGCTAGAGGTGCTAATTTTGCTTCATTAATTATTCATGCACAGAGTTAAAGGAAGCGGTGCTTTGTGAGTTTTTTTTTTAAGCTGAAGACATGATCCACACTCTTCCAGGTCAGAAGAGAACAGACTCAGAATTGAAGAACATCTACAGCATTCTGCAGAGGAAAAGCAGCAGCATGGCGTAGTGTGGAAAAAAGAGCACACACTTAGTGTTATAAAGATGAAGAAAGTTAAGCACCAAGTTAATTTGGTATCAAGGAAAGCACAATGTCACCTGGAATACAGCCAGCGGCTTTCACTCATCTCTTCCTCCGTTGGAACATGGTCACCAACTCTGGTACAGTACAAGAATGCAATGTGAGTAACAAAATGCTCATGAGATGGTAGGTTTACAGAACTCCCTAATGAAACAAAATAAATTAACAAAAAAAACCCTATCCAATAAAATAAACAGAAAGCATACAAGAATAAGAATGGCAGAACAATGACAAAGTGACAAAACCAATAAAAATTAACAACAGCAGCATTTTGTGATTGAGATGTCCAGTAACATTCTTCAGTTGTTCAATTTTAGGCTGGCAAAATACCTGTATTCGTGACAGGCTACCTCCTTCAGAAAATGAGATTCAGTATCTCTCAAGAGAGCTGATTCACAGAGATAAAGTTGACCTAAGATACTCCGTACCACTTTGGACCTGCACATGGTCTAAATAAGAATAAGACGTCAGAAAAAGTCATGACAGGAAACTATCCATGTATGTGAGAGGCCATCAACGCTGCCTAGCTTCATCAGAGCAGTCTGATACAACCAGCAAAATATACTAAATTGCTCAGTTTAACTAACAATTGACTCACCATCTTTAACATAAATAACAGCCAGTCATAGCAGAGTGTGCTTGTACTCCCCGATTTGCCTTTTTCAATTGTACTTAAAAGAAGAAAAACCTAAGTGCAAGCACGTCTGTTTTCTAGTACTTCCCATGTAAAATCTTCAGCAGTGGGTTTCTTTCCTCCTGTTTTCCCATGAAGGCATACTACATGAACTAGAAACTGCTTATGTGGAAGCCCACTTGATCAGAAATCCACAGAAGCCATTTTACAAAGAGCAGGCGTACACAACCTGATCACAGGCTCACATCTTGACCAACCAAATATTTAAGACCATAGCTCACGCTACAAAGAGCATGCACTCATCTGACTCTTGAATATCGAGGCAAATGTCAGACTTTGGATAGATTTGTTTTTGATTCTTGGTTGAATAGCTTTCTCCCATATCGACATAACACTCCAGGTCAGAGTGCTTTGCTGTGAAAGGCCAATGCAGAGACAGCTCTGCATATCACAGCAAAAACTAAAATTAAAACCTGCCCAATAATTTCCCATCTATGACTTCTTTATCTTTGCTGTATCTTAGCCAAGTTAATAGACTGAAATTTTCCCAGATGTCTATAATAAGTGCAGCATTTTGGGAAAATCTGAGCTATTTTGGAAGAGTTCAATTGTTACTCAGAAGATGGCTGAAAAAGAAGACCATCCCTATTGTTTTTTTTTTTTAAAAAAAGAAAACTCAGTCATGAAAAAAACCCAAACAACCTGGAACTAGGGGAAGCAGTTTCAAGCTGGTTTTAGGGTAGCTTTGGGTATTCTTTTACTTGACCGAACCAAGATGATGACTCCTGAAACCACCTGCTGAGGTTTGCCAGAACTTGGCAATTAAACCCATATCATCCATGTGCCGTAGATACATCTCAACCCAGCTCCTACAGGATCTGGGCCTTCTCCACACTGTTTCTCTCTGGTGTGAATTGCTATGTTTCAGAACACAAAACAAAGATAAGGAAACATCTTCTGTGCTTATTTCCAGACATCCAAAAGAGGAGACAATCTCTTTCCTACGAAGGGAAAGACCCAGAGGGGCAGGGTTGGAGGTTCGGAGGCTGCACTGCACCTCCATTAAGAGAGATTCAAGAATGATAAGAAACTAGAGACTGAGAAAAGAGGAAGTAGCCAGGAGAAACTAGATAGGGAAGGATGACTGAAGGAAACAGTGCAGAAAGAGATATTACGAAAGGAAAATCCCCCACAACAGAGGATGAAGGACAGTGCCTGCATCTGCCCTTGAAAGGCAGCACAGAGCAGCTAGAAGGCAGTGGAGGATCTAAGTTATAGAAGAATGGAAACAGACCGCAAAAACAGAAGGACGTGACCTCTTATCAGACATCACCTGACCCACACCAGTTCCAAACATAATGCAAGGCTGGACTGCAGCATCAACACTCTCCTCCTGCCCTCTCAGCACACCAAGGCATGGTATTTAAGAAATGCACATTTTATCATTGGACCCCCTGGGTAAGATAATACAGTAGAACTTGAGACTGCCACCAAGCTGTCAGTTTTTCAACCATCCCATATAAGTAGGTAGTTCACATAGTTGCTGTGTGAGAGTTCGCGTTCCCAGACTTCTTTTTCAGTTTACTCATTTAAAGAAAGGAAAAAAAAAATCACTAGATAAAAAGCTCTTTAAAAGATTTTATTTGCAAAGTTAAACATAAGGCAGTAAATATTTAAGTTGACATTGTGCAACCTTTAATTTTCTGGCAGAAAGGTATCTGAAATATTTTAAATTGAAAGAAACAATGCTCATATTTAAGATTTAGAAAAAGCTTGCTAAGTATAGCTGAAATTACTTCATTAAAATAAACACAAAATTCCTCATCTAAACTAGTTTATGGAGGATTCAAGGAAGGCACTGATCTATGTGTTGCTTCATTCAACATGAAAAGAACCAGGTCAATAGCCTCTAATGAAAAAATAGAAAAAAACATTTTGCAATACAAAAGCTACGAGCTCCCTTATTTCCTGTGACAGATAAAAATGTTGGCTATTTTTCTGAAAAGAGGAACTTTGCCAGTGGTTTTGATTTACAGGGCTCTTGAATCTGCTGAAACTGTTAAAACTTCAGGCAGGAAACCGTTTCTTTGTTTTAATCTCAAAGGATGAGACTGTATTTTTAATACTCAATTCATGCTGCAGTTTCTAAGAAACAAAAAATAATCTACTGCTGGAAAAATATACCTGTTTGCCACTCACATGCTTGAATACATCTCACTGACAGCCAAGAAATTCAAACACATGACAACATGGCTATAACTCCAGTTTCCAGTGTTAATTTTTAACTTGCTCAGCATCAGATGGCAGAAAACAAAAGCATCTAAAGATCCCATTATGTTTTACTTGAATTTTTGTGTCATGACCTCACTTTCCCAATCAGCTAAGCAACAAACCAAAATTAAGTCTCTGCCACAAACCACAGGTCCTCTGTTTTAACTGTTCATTTAAGCTTGATCAGTGGATCCTGGTACACTGGTAACAATACCTATCTGGAACAATATCTGCTCTTCTGATTACTTGAGATGTTCAGAACAGAGCAAGAGAAGGCAGAGGCCATTTTTGCCTGTTTTCCTCCTTACACTTCTTTCTACTTTACCAAAACTTCTTTTTCACATTAGTCTCTCCCTTCTCGACCTACCTTTAATGTATTTCACAACATGAAAGAGAAGGGACCACCAGAAGCAGAGAACAAAGCATGCATCCCAATTGCCATGTAATTAACGGTACAGCCAGAGGCACATGCCTCTTGCCTTTGAGCCACAGCAAAGTGATTCAGGTGCTGCCCTGAGTACACACACAACTACCTCCTTGTGAATGCAGCAGCATCAAGCCAAGCATAGAGTCTTGGCTGGAGTCAGCTCTCTGGTATTGTTCTACTTAAATAGTGCAGGCAAAACCTTAAGTAAGGCCCTTTGGTGGTGGTGTCTGTCTTAGCTCTTCTGACCTGCCTAGTTCAATAGACATAAACACCTGTGGTTCCTCAGCTCAGCCCATTAGAGCCAAAACAAACTGTTGAATGGAACACCCAGAAGCCCCAGTTGATGGGCAGACTGGTACCCGCAGGATTACAGTAACATCACCTGCTACACAATGTCCAGACAAGCTAATCCAGCACAAAGGCTCAAGCCAGCTTGGTCAGCTCTTTGTTAAAGCAGGTCCTTGTCTTCTCACCTCCACAATAAAGCACAGCCAGTTACTTCGTTAAGACATCATAATGATTGATTGGCTTTCCATCTTTTCTTCCATGAAGGCCAAAGTCAACCATGACATAACTATTGCGACCCTCCTATGAAACCTGGCCTTTTAGGAGATCTCACACACCTTGACATTTAAGTCCAAGACACACTGCTAAATAATCCTATATGGGAGCACTGCTTATTCTGACACGTTTGCAATCTAACCTAACAGACAAATGCCAGGACTGAGAAAGCATCTCAGACCATGCCAGGGACAAGTTCCCTAGTGCACGGCCTCAGGACTGCATCAGCCCTGTACAATGCGCTGCTGAGCAAGGCACTGGAACAGCATTTTGTATTCATCTTGCCCTGCCCATCTCTTCCACTGTCTAGAAAGATTAAAATCAGCATATATGTAAAATTCAGCTGGAAACTAATCTGTCTGACCTTACAGATTTAAGAAAGGAACAGGATTTCTTGCTTTCCAGCAGAAAGGGCTCTGTCACAACAGAGTTCTTCACCAGCAGTTTCCATTTCTCCATCAGCTGCCCACAGCTGCCACCTCCTGGTACAAATACGATTTCATGCGATCTCAAAAAGTGATGTTCCCATCATTAGCAGAGCAGCATCTTTCAAGGCAGTGGTAGGCAGAGCCATGCAGTTCTCTAAAACACTTCCTATGTAGAGTTCCCTTGTTTACACTATACCCTTCCCTTAAAATGGAAGTTAACATATAGTGCTTCCCAGGGAGGTGGTTGATTCACCTTCCCTGAAGGTGTTTAAGGCACGGGTGAACAAGGTGCTAAGGGGCATGGTTTAATGACTGACAGGAATGGTAGGACTCAATGATCTGGTGGGTCTCTTCCAACCTGGTTATTCTATGATTCTATTTTGCATCCACCATGCCCAAAAAATTACATTTAAAAATCACTGCTTACTAGCAAGGGTGAGTAAATCTCAAAAACCCACTACAACTAAACAGCTATGTTTCAGCCAACTGCCTTTTGCAGCTGCTCTTCTAGAAATGGCATTACAGTCTTTCCAGTTGTTCTGCCTTGTTGGCCACACTAATGATTTTTGCAAGTACAGTGTACCTGAAGGGCAAGCCTGGAATGGATACTGTGTTAGCCCTTTTTCCCTTCAGGGACAACCCATCAGCCAGGCTCATGGAGTATTATTGAACTAGACTAGTCCTGCTAAATGACTAAGTGTAACTTCTTCAAAGTTGCTACAAACTCCTTCCCAGGCTTAATGAGGGGGTCGAAGTGGGAGGAAGAAGGAAATAAAAAAAATTGCTACCTCAGAATTAGTTTCCAATTAGCAGGGAGCTGGGCCACATGCTGGAATCCAGTTCTATCCTACTGCTGATAAGTGAAGAAGTGCTGAGACAAAAGTATTGGTTGACTGCATTCATTACCTGCCTTCTGATACAGAATTCCTCTTCACTTAATTGTTCGGCAGCAGATCCTGCCCCTTGCTGGATGATAAAGTTTGAAGGAAACAAGCAACCACGCTCCCTCAACATAAAAAAAAAAAAAGATGCAGGCAGCAGGGCAGAAGGCTCAGAACGCCAACACCCTTGAGAGAGCTGCAAGAATCAGTTTTCTTTACCTGGTTCCAGCCAGGCTTCAGAAGCTGCTTTGGAATCCACTCAAGAGGAGGGCAGATAGCTCTCACATTGGCCATCACAGAAGCTGCAGGCAGATCTCGGCAGACTTTGCTCAGCCATTGTGAGTAGACTGTGAGAAGTGTTCTTATCTGCATGCTACTGGCCAGTACCTATTCCAGGAATCTGGTTAAAGGCATTACACAGCTCTCGCATATGAGGAGAAACCAAGCCAGGCTGGGCTTAAAAATACTGTTATTGATGTGGTATCTCATGATCATTAAATGACACAACTGCACTGGAATTGGCTTTTGTTGTTGACATCACACCAAGTGTTGCATAACCTGTTTTTAGCAGCTTCAGAGATCCTGCATACATGGAGGTGATGCCTCTTTCTTTTGTGCTAGTCAAACATCTGAAACTTGCATTGAAAGACAATTTTGTATGGCACCAAAAAAAGGAAACTGATTTCCCGATGTTTGCTGTTAGACACAGCTGAGCTACTGCAAATCACTCACTGTAATGCCTCTCTAGGGCTGAAGCACATTGTCTTCAATGAAAGCATTTCTGGGAGTCCTACCCATCTTTTTTTTCCCCCAACATAGAAAGCACCTTCTATCTATTGCCACAAGTAGTTCACTTAAGTTTTCCAAAATCAGCACCGATTCCTAAGAATAGGCAGTTCTTCAGAAGACCACACCTATTTTTATTTAGGATTTTCTTGTGATAGAATAGCAGGAAAAAAAATAGGAGATAAATTCTGGTTAGCACAATTAGAAAGCAAGACAACGTAAGCTTTCAAGCCTTCAAGTACTAAAACGCACTGATAATTTACATATGAAAAGCACTGAAGGGTTTGTACAGCATGCATTGCTTTAACCCCACTCTATTTATCTTGGCTTCTCCTAACTACCAAAACATTAATATACATAATGTCTTTAATGATGATTGATTCATGATTTCTCTAACACTTCTGTTATGTGTCCTCAAACATGAATGTACGTGCAGCCTTGAACTATGAAGTATAGGCCAGGATTTACAAATGGCTATAAGCATGTTCCTTACCACTTTCATAGATCACCTCAAATGAGGAGGAAATACATCCAGAAGACTAGCAAGATCTCATTTATCCTAATTGTTTAGGTAACACCAGGTTTGTTCGGATGGATGTTTAAAGCACATTCAGTTTAGCACCACCCGCTAAGAACTCCACTTAACTTGAAAAACAAAACGGGGCCTCAACCAAGTGCCAGAAGACAGGGAAATGCCTTAGTATAATAGGAAGATAAATTTATATAGGGCTAGATAGGCTAATTAACTATTTTCAGTATAGGATCTGACGCTGTATCAAGCAGCACTGTTTCATATCCTACTGGGCTGACAAGGACCTATATACATACACAGAGTATCAGAGACCTTAGGGCTGAATCCCAGCAACATCTTGTATGGTTTCTTTACCAGCCTGCAGTAGCACCTTCCTCAATAAAACAATGTTCTGTCTAGAACAGGTTAGCACACTTGCCACTTGAAAAGAGAAATCTCCCCAGAATACAATTTCATACTGACCTGATGTTCAGCCACGACAGCATAGGAGTTGTACCCCCACCAACAATCCACACAGTGAAAAAGACGATGAGGAGAGTGGTTGAGAACATCATTTGATGTGAGTAGGTAGCAGTATCTCGTATAGCCAGAGCAAATGCCATGGCTCCCCTGAGACCTATGTGAAAGAATGAAACAGCAGAGCTTCAGGAGTGTAACCATGCATATTCATAACATGGCATCTTCTCTTGCTCCCTCCCTGCCACACAGGCACAAAGTGACAGGCAGAACACACGGGGCTCTGGCAAGTTTTAATTCCCTCAGTTTCCCTCATAGATTATGTCTTGGGATGATTTAGTACATAATTTGTCCTGATAGTTTTCTGTAATTTATATGATCCACAAATTTTAAGAAAAGGTGCATTTCCAGAAACTAACAGGAAATAAGTGCCGGAACAAGCCAGTTGTGGACAACAACAACAAAAAATATTATGGAAAACCAGCAGCTCCCTGAATCAAAATGAAAATGCACACTTTTCCAGTTGATTCCATAATGGAAGTATGAGTTCTTGATACGAAATTTGTTATCAGCTAGAAAGATATTCCAGTTAATAACACGTTCACAGGCAGACTATACTCCCCCACCCAGTTACAGAACTCTGCTAGCAAAGACAAGCCATGGCATTTGGCCATCTTCAGACTTCTTTAGTACAGGAATCGCAGAAGTACAGGACAGTTAAGGCTGGAAAGCACACATAGAGGTCACCTGGTCCAACTCTCCTCCTCAAGCAGAGGTCAACTGAAGTAGGTTGCCCTGAACTACATCCAGATAGATTTTGAGTATCTCCAGAAATGGAGATGCCACAGCTTCCCTGGATGATCTGTGCCACTGGCTTGGTCACCCAAACAGTTAAAAAATGCAGCAACCATTAATTCTTCTATTCAGGATGCATGAGTGTGGATTATGAAAGCAGAAGGTAGTATGACAAATTGCTTAAGAGGTAAAAATAAGATTTTTACTTTAGCAAACCTTTTTGCTTTTACCTGAAAACATCATCATGTGCTGAAAGTTCCAGCTGATCTTGTGCCTTCTGCCCAGATTCAACAAGAATGAGAGAGGGTAGATGTGTGCAGCTCTGCCAAAAAATATTGCAATCTGTTCACAGCTAAGGGTTAAGGATTTCACTTCGCTGAGATATGCACTCTTGGCTATCTGGCTTTAACAGGAAACTTGTCTTCTAGTGAGAGGTTTAAATCATGATATCAAGTGTTCTTATTATTTTTGTCTACATAAAACAGACTCTCATCAATTATGTGCATACAGAATTTATTGCACGGAACACAAATTTTAACTAGGATTTTTAATGCACAGTGAAATTATACCTAGTATTAAAATTACCAGTTGCACAAACAAAGACTTCACTTATAAGATTCACGCTTTAAACAAGTAGTGGTAACACATTTGATTCTATGTCCCACACCAACAGAAATGCAGTCCTATGTACAGAAGGAAAATCAACATAGGACCAGCAAGTGGCCACTCCATTAAGGCTCCTGTAGAGACAATACCTCCTACTGGCTGGCAAGCACTTAAGATGACAAAATTACTAAGACGATAAATCCAAAATCTACTTGTGAGCACTAGAATGAAATTCAAAAAGAGTAGTAAAAGAGTACTGCAGAATTTCAAGGCAGTAAGTGTTAGGCTCCCTCCCTCCCTTACTATGCTGTAAAACATCCAGAGGTTCCAATGAAGAAGCAGAAAGATGAATACACCCTCCACTGTCTAAGAAATGCTTTAGGACAAACTGGAGTGATGTGTTGAGATTCTATAAAACACCAGCAAAACCAGAAGTTTTATAGCAGTCCTTTTGAGGGCAGCAGAAATCAGACAACATAAGCCATCACAGGAAGAATGACTAAGTTTCTGTCGATGACAAAGGCTTCATGTCTGCCTTTGCAGTCCAACATTTCTCTTTCAACAGCTGATGATGGCTCTACATTTTGCTCCCACAAGGTGTTAACTCAACGGGGACAGTAGCTGTTAAGGCAAAATTCAGGTGTTAGTACTAGCTGCCCTCCACACAAAGGCACAGAAACACTCAAGAGGCAACAGAGGTTAAATGCAATGGTAGGAAAAAGTGAAATATGTAGTAAAGGGTCAGTGGGTGAGAAGAGAGAGAAAAAAATAAACACTGAAAACCACAAAACAGATAGCATAACTTGAGAGAGGGTACAAGGCCACAGCAAAGATGAGAATTACAATACTTAGTATAACAGATTCAACTACTCTGTTCATGTCTTCATCTGATGGCTGCAGGGCTCTAGAACGTTTTTTTTAGGTCAGAAGAATGGATGTAAGGAGACAAGGGAGAAAATTCATTACTGGTTCAGAATAAGAGTAAAAGGCCAAAGGAATATAAAGACGAATGTAATAAATTCCTAGAAGCAGCTGAGAGATGAGAGAAAGCAGTGGAAAGAGGAAGAAAAAACCCAATATCTTCTAGATTAAGCCATCTTTATATGTTCTTTCACTAGGTTTTATCTCACTGCTGACAGCGCTACTACTGCAGCAGCAGAAAGAAATCAAGACTGGATGACTAGTTCCCATTGCTTCATGCATACTTTTAATTACTCTGAATTTTCAAGCAGCCAGAAATAAAGTGAAGAAATAGGTATATAATCTATTTCAACAGGGACAGGGTTGATATCTAATGATTTCCAGCTTATGCGAGTGTGACTACAACAAAAGTGTTCATTTCTGGGGAATTCAAGAGCCACCAGGTACTAAGGCAGCCAGGAATAATGGGAACTGGATATCACCTCCAACAGTAGCAGTGCCATGGTCTGCACCACAGATCAGTTCTGTCCTCCTCCCATCACCTGAGAACTTGACCTCTACCTTTGGGGCATCGCTCAAAGACATTCTGTTTGTCCATTATTCTCTTTATTTACTTGGAGTTTGTTTTTTTCAAGGCACTGCTGGAAGTGAAGAGAACAATGAAACCTTTCTAGGCCTCCAAAGTTTGAATACAAGAGCAACACAAGCACTACTGGCTGCCAATAGCCAAGCCATGAGGTAAAGCATATTCATTTATCTATTGAAATCATATGACTTCAAGCACTTGCTCAGCGGCAGAGCCACCAACTGTGTGGCACAGCAGCCTTAGGGATTTGATGTAAGGGGTAACCAAAGATTGTTCTCAAAATTCTTGTGCCTGAAAGACACGAGGGAACCTCAGGACAGTCACCATCCTCTGTTTGGTAAAGCAAACAGACACCATGATTTTACAGGCACCTAACACAGAGAAACCTCACACAAAGCAAAAAAGGATACAAAAGCTCCAATGATGAAAACTGGGCTGAATATGTGTTTCTGGAAAGTAAACAGTGCCAAACCCATATAAGAAAATATGAAGTTCTCTGCCAGGAAGTGTAATACTTCAAAGAGCTACGGAGAAAACAGTCACACGTTAATGGCTGAAGCAGTAAATTTCCTTTTCAAAAACAATGGTACACAATACTATAGCAATACAGCATGGAAAAGGTAAAAGACAAGTCTTGCCTGCTTAGTGCGACTTCTTGATTCAACGGACAAATTATTGTATGTATAATGTGCCTGAGTAATTCCACAGAAGAGGACAGCCACCACACCTATGAAAAGAATCACATGTAAAAATCAGCCTGTTTACTGTGTGTATTCAGCACATTTACACTTCAAGTTCTATTAGGTTTAAACATCACGCTGAACTTGCAGATTTTATAAATCTTATTTTCAACTGAGCTAGATTTCAGGTTGGAATCAGGAGGCAGCTGGGTGTGTGAATGAAACCAGTGCTTTTGAAAGCCACACAGTGAGCTGCACCTCTAATGGCAATTGCACAGAACATAGAAAAGCTTAAAGCACCAACATCTTGTTTCTCATTGGAAAGTTTCAATGAGGAAGTGGAAAAAAAGGACTGCTAAGACAGATAGGGCCTCTGTCTCAACATGCTTGAATCCCAACAACTCACCAGTAAATCCACAAGCTTCTGCAAGCAAGAAAGTGCTCCAGGACATCAAGAAGAAGAGAGCCGTTTCCAGCAGGGGGAAGCAGTGCAACTTGGTAAACTTTGTCACGTAAAGTCTTTGGTTAAGGGATAAAAAAATAAACCCACAGATCCTTTGGCTTCTCTGTACCTATTATTTATGAAAAACACTTACGCACTTTTAACCAATGCTAGTCTGAGAACAAAACTCTTTTAGTGCCGAAAAACACCAATTCCATCACATCAAGGCAAACTTCAGAATCAAGGTCTGCCCTTTCACCAACCACCAGTTTGGGATAGTTTTGCTGCATATCCATGCATAACTGTGGCTCCACCTCTCTGCAGTCACATCTTATTCTAGACCTTGTTTCCTTGAAAAGTGCCAGCAGGGAAGGGATAAAACAAAAGGTATATACAGTGTTCCTTTTATATTGCGTCTCTTGGTTTTCCATTTTTGGTTTGGTTTTGTTTTGGGTTCACACCCTCATCCAGTAAGGATTTCCCCCCCTCCATCTTTAAATCAAGCATAAAATACATTCAGAAGCATTTCATTCACAGGGCTGTTCTTGACTACAACCACCCTAAGATGAAGTAGATTTTTCAGAATTTGTCTGCTCAGATTCATTGACAAGACTTTTTCATCAAGTGTGGCAACTTCTGTACTTCTAAGGCAAAACAAAAATCCTGCCTACAGCAAAATGTATTTCCTCTCCTCGAGTTGATGTGTTTTAGAGTAAAAGCAAGCTCCATCAGAGCATCTCAGTCTTTTCAATGGGAAGAAAATCCAAGTTCATCTTCCAGAGGAGAGCCAAACATGTGGAATGTCAAACATTGAGTTCATGTAGCTAGCAAAGGAGTGGACCAGCTATCAGTAGCGTCAGATATAGCTCTTCACTTACTACATAAGAGTTGTTCATATATTTACAGAATTCTTTAGTTTTTTCCCTCATCACTACTCTGGAAGCAGGTAAACACTGAACAGCTCACTGCATCTGAGGTACAAACAGCTAGATACAATTCTCCTAGAGGACACAAAGAAACTATGCGTAAACAGGGATGGTAGAGAGAACCCTGGTCTTTCTGAAAACTGACAACTAGCACAATTATCTTGGAAGTTTAAGTCGGAGGACAGCAAGTGCACAGCAAGGACACTTGAAACAGTAAGGCTGAAGCATTCTCCCCTGCTCATAAAAAAGCAATCAGTATCAAGGGACACATCAAGGCTGCATCGTTATCCACCATCGCTCTCCATGTGCAACAGAGCTGCTTTCTGGGCTTTCAGCAGAACCGCACAATCTAAAGCTAATGGCAGCACTGGGTAGTCATGGGGAAACCTGCTTGAGGAGTCATGGCTCGATACGGGATAGGGATGGTAAAAGCAATGAGCAGCACCATTTTTCACAAGGAAATTCAGAGGTACTGGGAGGCCCGGGGCTTATGGCACTCTGACTGCCTTTTGCAGTCAGGTGGCCCAGAAAACTCAGTGGAAACTGTCTCCCGTGGGCTTGATCACAAAATACGTCCTTCTCAACAAGCCACAAGTGACTAACACTAGAGGCAAACAGCTGGCAACATTTCAATGGGAACCTGCTTAGGACAAAGCCGTCCTGAGGCTGGCCACCTGCTCCCTCACCACATCTAATCTTGTCTGCTGGTTTGGAGGAGAATAATGGCTCCAAAACATATACTCCAGCCACACCTTCAGCTGCAAACTGGCTTTATTAGAAGGCTGCACTCTAAACAAAAGCCTAAGCCATCATAAGATGTGTTTCCATGACAGCTGACATTACATCAAATATAAAACTCTGTGTTTTTCAAACAGCTGTTATTCTCCAGTCACTTCTCCATATAAACCATCTCTAAAATTTTAGAGGATATACAGTTACACTGAGATAAACTTTTTTTTTTCCCCTCCTAAGCCAGACTCATTTTGTAACATCATGGCTCTGAAGCAGCAACATCCATCAGAGCAACAACTAGAACCAGTCTTCCCACAGAGCACTTAGATAATTTCATGGCAAGTTTATCTCAGTGTGTGGTTCACGAGACATTCATGGATGCTTGGGAAACTGAGCACCCACAGTCACTTCACAGGACAGGACAGTTCAACAGCGGTTGAACCTCATTTCCCTGAAGTTAGGCAAGGGCCCTGGAAGTAACAGATTCCTCATTTCCAGTCTTTTCTAGAAGCTTTGTGAATCAACCTTTTTATTCCCCCTGCTGTTACTTTAAGTAGCCATACCAAAACATTTCATTAAATCTGAAATGAAAACCTGTGCTCATCATTCTGGAGGAAGAGAAGGGTGAAAGAAATTTAAGGAAAAAATAATCTTATTATTTCATGTAGTAATTGACTCAATTTAATTGTTAATTCAAATTAAATTATTAATTCCAATTAAAAAAATTAAACACTAAAGTAAAGACAACTTTCTTTATTTCCTAACCGTGGCCTTCTCCTCCATATAATTTCAACCAGGCAAATTCTGCAGTTTAGAAAGAAATACAAAGTGGCACAATACCTTAACAGTTATAGAAATAACCAGACAGAGAGGCGAAGACAGCTTGCTAAAAGCCAGAAAAAGTCCGCATATATTATTTGCATCACCTTTGGAAATTAAGTATCCTGTCTGTTTTCAAAGGACAATGTACGACTGCATGGAAGCCATCACTGAGAAGTACATTTGTAGGTACTCCACAGCTATAGGAATAACAATTTCTTAACTTAATTCACAATATAAGTTATAGGTTCTAATCGACTACAAAAATAAAACGCAAATTTATAGTTTACTACTACAGCATTGCACATCATTAAGTATTTTTCTAAAATAAAATAGTTAAAATTGTATAACCAAGAAACAATTTAAGGTTTTTGCTGGCTTGGTTGTTTTTCTTTTTTTTTAAAAAAAACAGCAACAAAAACCTAAACAACCCATAGAGGCTTCTTCTAAACAGCCTCCCTGCTCCCTCCTAAGTACAAACATTAGAAACAGCAAGAAGCAATTGCTGCTTCAGAAGCATGATTTTACAAAATTAATCTGAATGCACTGCAGCTGTAATTAGTAGCCAGCCAGCAACTCAAAAAAACCCACGGCAACAGTATTTGCTCAAGTAGAGCTATGGATGGCCAGTAGTCTAAAAGCCAGATGAAGAGTCATGGTACTGGGCCCCATCAATTGCAGAACAGTGGAACTGGAAGTCCAAACATTAAAGCATCATATCTCCCCTTTATACCTGAAGGGCTACAATCATTCAGACACATATCAGACAAATGTTCACTGTGTGTATATCACAAGACATGTTTGAGACAAAATTACTTAAGGTGAAGAATCCCAGGTTTATGATTATTCTATAACATATCAGATTCTATGCTTTATAGATCAGTTTTCAGAAACCTTGGCAGATCAAAGCTATCTAGGATATGTACAAATACACTAGCTAGTCTAAGAACAAATAAATTTAATTATTTTTTCCTGAAGAAGCATCGCAATTTCTGGACCAGGTCAGGCGTAATAAGGCCTACTGCTGGAGTCTAAAACAGAACCCACACAGACTTCTCACTGAGCACCTCAGAGCTCTAACCAAACAGTGGCAATAAACTTCAAGAGAGCAGGACAGGTCATGCAAAGCATATGCTCTTGTGAAGTTAAATCTGGTAGACATCTCCAAGACAGATGACCATCAAATTTACAGCAGAAACGTTAACTCTCAGAACTCTCAGAAAGACTCCTGTGGGGTTGGAAATAGCTATTGAAGATTTTACCAACAACAGAATCAAACACCAGCTATCATACGAGATGTCTTTCAAGCCAAATAATAAAAAAGAATTTTTTAATTTCCGAAATAGAAACTGAGCATAAGGACGTGTCCATTTAAGGCCTCCCCATGGCACGCAGCATGCAGCAACATCAGTAACATTTCTAGTGTAGGCACAGTTTTAAAGGAAAAAGGTAATTTCTGTGGGTACCTATATGCTTTTCTATGGACAAAGTCTACAAAGGTACTGATCACATCTTCACACTCAGATTAATAAAAGCCAGTGCCAACATTGCTATAGCTGGAAACAGGTGAACCCTGTTCATACCTGAATGTAGCACCTAGTCTGGAAAAGCTAGACATGAAAAAGGATATCAGAGCTGTTACAACTCCTGTCACTGCTCCCATCATGAAAGAACCACTGAATATTCCCAGGAAAACACCAACAGACTTGAAAAATGCTGCTGCATCAAAAGCATGGGTATTTTCACCTGTTGGCTGGTAGGCAACTATAGATCTAGAAAGAGAATAACACAATAAGAAGATAGAAGTGGCATCAGAAAAGTTTTCTTACATAACAGCAACTCCCAAGAAACAGAAAAGACAATCCCATACCAAAGGCAAATTTGCCTTTCCAGAATACATGTGCATGAGGGATCCTGCAAATGTTTGCAATGTTTATTAATTTGGTTCAAGACAATCCATTTAAATTTAAAATAGCATTTCTCAGAAAAAGCATTTATTTTTAATGAATACCAAAGACAATTAAGTAGAATTCAGAATAGAAACAGTTACTCACGAAGATAATACGATGGCAACAGCATCATTTAACACGCTCTCCCCAAACAGAAGGGCATAGAGATCAACATCAGCATGCAGCTCATTAAATATTGCAAGCACGGTAACTACAGACAGAAAAGAGAAAAAACACTGGCTGATTTCAGTAATGATTGCATGAGCCGACAGAGTAGACTTTCCAGTTTGCCTAATGCAACAAAAGCCAGAAATTGAAGTACAGGATCAAAATTCAACTGGGAAACAGACTAGCCATATTTATAAGTAAGCAATTCCACCATCAGTTTTAGGGCAGCTTCATTAAGAGGTGGCTTTGTTGTCCTCGCAGTGTTTATAGGGGCAGACAAAGCACACCTACCAGAACCCTAATATTTTCAGTAGAACATCTTTCATGTAGGAAAATCAACAGAACACTATGCAGCTTTTGCTGCTGTTGAAGTCTGTACGGATTGTTGACATACCTTTAGTACTTCAGCCATTGTAAAATAGTGCTGATAATCCTAAGCGTTCCTCAAAGCACACACTATGCCACAGGAGGGTATATTTGCGCAGAATTTGAAAAGGGCAAGACTGTTAAATATCTATAGCCATCCCTTCAAGAAACTTCAATTCCTATACACAAGCTTAAAAAGAATAAATAAATCATGTGGTATTTTTTTGCATAAGTTGTGTGCAGCCAACAGCTCTTCAGAGCTCAGCTCAATCACAGGACCTACTTCCCATTTTTTTGACAGATCACCTCCTCAAATTAGCTGTTTTAAATGTCAGGCTTCATACTTCACCACTCCCCTCACTAGCCCCTCACACACTAGCTCTCCAGACTGACCTGTCAAACCCAGACTCCCACGTGAGCCTGTAGGACTTTGAAGGATGACTACATTATTTTGGCAAAAGCTTAAATTACTTTCCCATAAGAGCATTCTTCTGCTTAAACTTGTAATATATGAGGTTTGTTTGAAGGAGGACAAAAAAATTACCCACACCTAGATAGCCTAGAAGCCTCAAATATTGCTCTTAAATTATCCAGCGTCCCAAGCATCTTAACAAAAGAAGGAAGTCCTGATATCTGGACAATGTAATAATTTAATCTTATTATTTGCATTCTTAGACTTGATGCACACTTAACAAAAAACCTCCTCGAGAAAAAAAATCTTAAATATTTGAACTGGAAAGTTACATTTTTCCCCAAACATACAACCATGTCATACCAGTCCAGCACCAAACCAACACAGAACAGCTTTACAGTGCACAGAATTTGCATGCATTTCAGAGAAAAGGATCAGAGATACTAGTATAACCTAAGTGAAAATAAAGCACTGTTAATATTTTTGTGCTATGCGGCCAGCAGTCCTAGCAACAGGGTTATTTTTGAAGGTTATTAAAAAACGTTCAGCAAGCTACCTGGATCAGTGGCAGATATTATCGCTCCAAAGAAGAGGCAGTCTGTATAATAGAATTTATCAGAGAGCTGACCCACCAACTTCATTAGTTTCACAACCCCATACATGAGATTCCTGAAGAGAAAGAGAATAAAACAGTGCAAGTCAAACAAGTTGGTGGGTTTCAGACAGGCAAAGGAAAAGCACAAGCAATAATATTTCAGGCAGACCTGGTTATGCTACAGCTCTGTGAGACACAGACACATTTTAATACTAAGCTCTCAAAATTAAGTTTCCTTCCCCCCACCCCCCTCATTGAGTCAACTGATGTATATGATCCAGAATAGATAATTTAAAACCAGCAGGCAAAGCATGGGATCCATTTACACAACTAGTACACAGAATCTACATGCTGTTTCGCTTTTTCACCAAAGGGAACATTTTCTTGCTCAAAATTCCCCTAAGTACTGCTTCTCCCGACACAGTAGACAGGCCACAAGCTCTGAGCTAAGAATAGCCTTCAAAGTATTTCTCTAGCGAAATTCTTTGAGACACAAACCATGGTTACGTGTGCAATACAGGATTTTTGTTTTTCCATATACCAAACACAGTAATACTAGCAGCAGAAGAGGTTATATGCAAGTAAACAAAAAGTGAGAGAGAGCACACACGTGCATGTGGGCTGTGAAAGGGTCATCTCTGATTCATAGCTAAAATACTATTATAAGTGGTGTCCATAATTCCAGTTAAAGTCAATTCCAGTAAGAGTCAAACAAGATTTCATTTTGGACCAGACCATTACATCAAAAACTCAACAATGCTCTTTAGTACAGTGGACTTGCCAAGTTACTCAAATGTGACAACATAATTTGACAGGATGTTATTGTTTAGAAGTGGGATAAATTTCATCAAAAGATGTTTGCACTTTGTCTGGAGGATACACAAAAAAAATCCTCAAACAAACAATTTAGTAAATTGAGGCCATCTTGAAGGTTCAACATGCATTCCATGAGCATCAGCTTTTGTACAGAAACGAACTGGTATCACACAGTTCACTTACCCGATAATAAAACACGAGACTGCTGTTCCTAAAAAGGCATAAGCCAAAATGGACCCCAAATTCCTGAAAAAGTGTCTCTGCATAGGAAAAAAAATTGACATAATTCTTTAAAACAAGTGATATCACCTGTCCAATAACAGGCAGCACACTACTACGCTTGCATTAATACACAGAAACACTCCATATCAGACAAATGCTTCCATTACTCCAGTGTAAATTCTTTCCAGCTTCGATAAATTGGAATAAATCAAATCTGAACCACGTATTAAATACTATGCGGAGCTCATTGTCAGGAAACTTTTCACATAGATTTTTTTCAGAAGAGATGTAAAAGTTAGCTGCAAAACTAAAAACC
Source organism: Clamator glandarius (assembly GCA_033459285.1). Lineage (NCBI taxonomy): Eukaryota > Metazoa > Chordata > Aves > Cuculiformes > Cuculidae > Clamator > Clamator glandarius. The sequence continues at coordinate 607,828 of JAUNZM010000753.1, forward strand.
AGCACCTATTCATGATATCTTCAAGTCAGAGCAGAATCTGGGCCCTTCTGCAATTCAGTGTCTGGCAAATACCCAACAGCATTCAGGTTTGTGTCAACTTCTCCACATAATTTACTGCATTTTGGAAATCTGAGAAGGATCAAAACACTTCATTGAAGAACATCTTTTACTTTAAAGAAAATTGATGTTAACATCTGGCAACTTTCAAAGGAAATTGAATCAGCAAGATTAAACAGAGTTTAATGTGTTTATATTAAAAAGTACATGTATTTTCTCATAAAACAATATGACCTAACCGACTATGGAAGAAATTCGATTTTTCTTACTTTACATAAAAAAAAAAATGCTTGAAATGTAGACTGCACTCCTGAATAACTCAGCAGTCTCAAGTTAAAAAAATAAAAGGCTATTCTCCTCAGAAAATTATTACACTTACTTTCTTCAGGCTGTAACCAGCATGAAAAATAATAGGAGGCAACAGAATGTTGAAAAATACTTCTGGGTCAAATGTTACCTAAAAAACAAAACATGAAACTTCAATTAGAAACAGATATACACAGACTGCTAGGTCTTTTTTCTCCTTAATTTCCTGACAACTACTATTTTTGGTTGTTGAAACAGCAAACAACTGGCTAAGCTGACCCTCCAAAATACCAGCCAGATCTATGCACATGTAGCAACAAAAAGCAGAAGTTCTTCATGGTAAACCGCATCTAGAAAACGAGACATTACATCCATCCATCACCAATTATAGTCTCGCAGCAGTCCCAAGCACAGTCCCCTTTTTAAATTAAAAATTTCCAATAGACATGATGCAAGAGAAGGTATTCTTGTGGGAAATTATATTCATATATTTGCAAATGAGATGCTATTTATGCTCCTTTTTTGTGAGTCTAGCCTCTGCACAGTTATTGTAAACCAATCAGATTATATACAAGACAGCTTTTCAGGAACTGGGATGATCCACTGCTTCTACATATTTCAGCAGAAGCTCTAGATAACCAGGAAAAATTATCCTAGAGTAAGGAACAAAAACCATCAAAAATACAAATAGAAGACCTACATCCGTAAGACTAACTAGGCTCTCTTCAGCCTCATCTAAGCACAGCTTAGAAGTCAAACACAAGTGTGCACTTCCAGAATAGGATTAATTCCAGATAACTTTAGATATCTACAGCAAACAGCTATTTATAAACTGCCACCTAAGCTCTCTTAAGAGTCAGCAAAAAGAAGTATTTTTAGGTTACAAACTTTCAAGTCTCAATCCTATACTAACACTGAATAGAAAAAGAAGTCATCCTGACACCAAGTAGAGAAGAAGCCAAACAGCAGATCTAGGTAATAGTTAACAGATTAATTTCACTTCCAACACCAGACTGCCTCATTTGGTGGATTACAGGGATGCAAGCAGTAACTATTTCCTGACAATAAACAGATTAAAAAAACATAGGTAAAGGAAATAATAAGAAACATTAAGAAAAGAACATCTTCCTTACTTTGTATTAAACAAGGCAGCATCAGGCTTTTTTTGTTCAGCTGGTCTTTGTGAATTTTACAGATGCTAGAAATGTATATTAAGTCTCCAAACAGCAATCAAGGGCTTTGGGAAAGCACTACATACACGCAGAGAGCACAGTTGCACTGGCAACAACGTAATACAGAAAGTGCTTCCCAATTAAGCATTGAAGTGCTGTCATTATCAGGAATACAGACACTTGATACTACCTAATATTAAAATGGGATGAAGTGAGGAGGAGGGAAGGAAGCACAGATAAAGGAGAAAGACTCAGACAAGCATAAGAAATGGTCAACCCTCACCTTTCGCAACATGTCATTTTGCTCCACATTGTGGATCTTCCCAGGGCTTATTTCCCCTTTGAGCGTATACTCAAAGAACTTCCCGCTGATGTTGACCAGCAGGGTTGTAAACGGCCTGTCTTCCAGCGAGCAGCTGAACGGCTTGTCATGGCCGCTGGTAGAGGGAGTCCCATATCTTAAGATCACCCCAACTATGAGTCCTGGAAAAGAGTGAAAAATCCATGAGGCTGATTTGCGATTCCTGTACCTAGCTTTCCAATTTCAAACAATACCTAAGGTATTACGCATGAGCCTTACAAGCGTACAGGCATCACAAACATTTTGCAGTGAATCATTACTATTAGTTTCTTGCAGAAGAAGAGAGGCCTTGAGCACATCAAAGGTACCGATGAATTCATAAAACCTGGGATCTGCCTAAAGTGACAAACAAATACTCCATTACATGTTTTGTCTTCTCCACCCTCATTCACACCTCTAACACATAAACCCTGAGTTGAGAGGCTAAACAGGACACATCAACTACACTTCACCTGCCAAAGGACAGACCAAGTAGACAGACCATTGGTGGCAAATAACGACTGCTGAAAACATGAGACCATAATTTAGCCAAAACAGTGATGTTTACCATGGTATTTTACAGCTCCAGCAAGGATGCAGCTTTTTTGCCTGGCAATTCTAAGCAAGCAAACAATGCTTGTTGCACAATCTCCTGTGTGCTCTGCAAACTTGGCAACTAAAATTCAGAGGCCATACACAAATAAGCCAGCGACATGTCTTTTGCAAGCACTTTCCACATATTACAAACCAAAAAATAAAGTAAGGCAAAAATGAGCAATCCTAAGAGACCAGAGATTCAGGAACAGATAAATTACCCAGCCAGTCTACACAGAATCCAACCAGAAAACACTATCAATAAGGGATGCACCAAGCACAATGACAAAAAAAAAAATGTAACCTACTGGAAGGATGTTGAGGATTAAAATAGTATATAGAGTATTAGAATTAATTGTGTGATCACTTAAAATTAAGTTGAATTGAAACTTGTTTTCCTTAGCTTAGCATGAGTGATTGATGTGCTGGTGCCTTAGGCTGTACACCATAACTGAACTGCAGTTGAACTTCTGCTTGGTTAAAATGAAGCAGTGCTGAGCGTCTTGCATAACAAGATAAACTGGACCAAACCCATCATTTCAAGGAAAAAGACCTTAAAAAATGAGAGAAACGGTTTTATCTGAAGTCAACAGAAGGAACATGAGACCCAGGTCCAGATAAGTCAGGAAGATGATGAAATTGCACAAACAGATCACAGAATCATAAAGTCATAGAATCATAGAGTGATTTGGATTGGAAGGGACCCTAAAGATCATCCAGTTCCAACCCCCCTGCCATAGGCAGGTTCACCTTCAACTAGATCATGTTTCTCAAAGCCTCATACAACCTATAGCCTTGAACACCTCCAGGGATAGTGCATTATTGACTTCTCTGGGCAACCTGTTCCAGTTGGGCAACCTGTTCCAACCTCACCACCCACACAGTAAAAAATTTATTCCTACTATCAAATCTAAATCTCCCCTCTTTCAGCTTAAAGCCATTACCCCTTGTTCTAGCACTGCACTCCCTGATAAAAAGCCCCTCTCCAACTTTCCTATAGGCCCTCTTTAAGCACTGGATGGCTGCTATAAGTTCCCCTCAGAGCCTTCTCTTCTCTAGGCTAAACAAGCCCAACTCTCTCAGCCTGTCCTTAATAGGGGAGGTGCTCCAGCCCTTTGATCATCTTCATGGCCCTCCTCTGGATTTGTTCTAACAGATCCTTGTCCTTCCTGTGCTGAAGACTCCAGAACTGAATGCAGTACTCCAGGTGAGGTCTCATAAGAGCAGAGTAGAGGGGCAGAATCACCTCCGTCAACCTGCTAGTCAACCTTCTTTTCATACAGCCGAGGATACGGTTGGCTTTCTGGGCTGCAAGCACACATTGCCATCTCATGTTGATCTTCCCATCCATCAAAACCTCTAAGTCCTTCTCTTCAGGGCTCCCCTCAATCCATTCTCCACCCAGCTTGTATTTGTGCTTGGAATTGCCCCAGCCCAGGTGCAGGACCTTGCACTTGGCTCTGTTGGCTTCATGAGGTTCACACAAGCCCACCTCTCAAGCCTGTCAAGGCCCCTCTGGATGGCATCCCTTCCCTCCAGCATCTTATCCACGCCACACAGCTTGGTGTCACCAGCAAATTTGCTGAGGATGCTCTCAATTCCACTTTTTCTCTGAAAAAATGTATAAAACAACAGTGGCCCCAATAGCAACCCCTGCAGAATGCCACTTGTCACCAGTCTCCACTTGGACAATTAGCTGTTGACCACAAATCTTTAAGTGTGACCATCAGACAATTCCTTATTCACCGAGTGTTCCAATCGTCAAAGCCACATCTCTCCAATTAGGAGACAAGAATGTCATGCAAGACACTGTCAAATGCTTTTCATAAGTCCAGACAGGTGACTTCAGTTACTCTTCCATTATCTACCAACACTGTAGCCCCACCATAGAAGGCCACTCAATTTGTCAGGTACAATTTATCCTTTGTGAAGCCATGTTGATAAATCCTGAAAGATGTTACTCCAGTCATAGTAGAAGAAGAGCAGCTGCTAAACAAATTAACTGGACAAAAGGTCCATGCACATTGGATGGACAGGCATGTGAACGTCTCATGTAACAGACTGTGAGACTTTAAAAGGCACAGAGAAACAAGGAGGTGGGAGGTCTCTCGCAATAGGGCCCCAGCCTGAACTGAAATAAAGAGACTCTGTGGCAGAATCTTGAGTTTGATCTCTTTCTTGCAGTCAGGGACTAAGACTGGATGCAGCTGCACCTGGACGCCTCACTGCAGAAGAGTTTAGAAAGCAAGGTGGTCCAGTCTGAACCTTGCTCCTTGGCAAAAGGATCCTCCTGGACTCTTATGCAACAGAGAAATTTGACAGAGTGAGTGTGTGGAAAAATTCAGGAGGAGCACCTGTTGGTTCACTGCAGCCACCTGTTGCATATGGACCTTGGTCCTAGCAGTTGAAGTCTCATGTGGCGTGAACATGACTCTCATTTGGGTGTGTACGCACTGGAGAGATTTTTCCTGTAACAAAGGGCCATGCCAGGAGGCTGGAGGGTTTTAAATGAGCACCATTCCTTTTACAATGGACTAAGAATACAACAAGATTCCAGCTCTGCAGAGAGGACGTATAAGAAAAGTGAAAGTAGTTTTGGTCTGGTAAGTAAACAAATAGATAATCACTTAAAGTCTCCCCTGTCACCTTAGGATGTTTTACAATTTAACCCTCGTTCCAGACAAATGCAAGATGAAGACAGATGTTCGATCCTTTTGTTTGACAAGTCAGTAATCAGCTCTGGTTTTGCTCCCTGCGGCTCCCGCTCTGCATCCATAGATCTGTTTACCTACATGGTAAATGAAGTTGACAGGTAATAACCAGAGAATAAATGAGGTATAACAGAGAAAAAAAAAATTCTACCACACATCACAAAAACCCCCCAACCTCCAAACAGAAGTATCTTCATGGCATAGTGTAAAGGGTAACCAAACTGTACCCCAAAAAAGCAGCCAATTAAAAGACCACACCTCATTCTTGTTTATTGGAGAGTAGAAAAATAGCTTTCTTGTAAGAGAAGGTACAACAAGTAGTAGCTGTGACACTAGTGGACAGCTCACCCCTGGCTGTCTTTCTCTATGATCAAGAGAACACAGCAGCATCAAGACCATTAAAAAGTAACTGGAAGATTAAGATATATTTTCTTCAGAAAAGAGAAGTACACACTCAAAGGGAACACACAGCATGAAACCCCTGCAGCACAATGAAGCTACTTACTGTAATTTCAAATGTTGATAATTTTAAAACAGAGCTTTATGTAAGCATGCTCCTGATGACCCTGGAGCATTTTACAGTTACACATCATAGATGCAGCAGGAAGAAAATTCTGCACAAAGTGACAGGCCAGTCACCTCCAAACCACTTGCACTACCAGTTATGGTCAGAAATATCTTCACTAGCCCAGCCAGCTGAATAGCCAAAGCTTTCTGCAGCTCTCACCCCCACTCACATGTTGTAAGAGCTAGGCTCACAGAATACAGCAGAAAGACTGCCTGCGTTAACAACTGATCTAATTAGCATCAGTCAGAAATCCTGTAGTAAATCAGAAGCCAGAATGAAAACTGTGCAGATAAGCTTATGCATAGTAGCAGCAGAAAGCCAAATCTGTACTGCTACTAAAGTGAGAACAGAGAGGAAGACACCAATAGACGTAATAGCTTCTTATGCTCTCAGATTGTCCTTCAGCAACTTCATTGCAAAAGCAGATAGGAAACCCTCACTGCTATTTCACTGGCAAGACGCACTGTAGAGCAGAATTTGATTGCATTATGTAACTGGATATAATCCACTCATACGTTTTCCTCCCATAATAAAATATACCAGTTATTTTCAAGTAAGTTTTGAAGATATGCCAATTATATCCATAATTTATATCCAGTGTTTGAAGCAAAACATGCATTAACCCTCAGTGTCCCATGGCCCAGCTAACACAGCTACAGGGAAATACCCCATTTTTATACACCTTCTACTCGTAAAATACCAAACTGGATGACCTTTGCACCAACACCACACTATTTAGGAACAGTCAATCCCTGCTGCCAGGCTGCTTATTGCAGGAGGATGCATCTGGGACCAAGGTGGACAGTGTAGAAGCAGGAGGCCAACAGAAGCAGCGGCAGTAGGTGAAGGCGAGGTGCAGTCAACTGGCTAGGGCTATATGGGGCTCAGTCGTGAAAGGTAATAGGTGTGAATACTGAAGGGGTCAAGGAAACCACACAAATACCACAGACAGCTTCATTAACAAAAAAATACTAGGCATTTGGTAATTCAAAAGAGGGAGGAAAACCATACAGCAGTATGCTCTGTTTTCCAATGAAAATCAGTCTTTTTACACAATGAAAAGCTACTGGACTTTTTGGATGATTTCTACATCCCATCTCACCTCATAAAGCAATGTTAATAAAGCTTATATATTTAGTCAGCCCCCAAGGTTCCCCAAAGCCCTTGGTACTATTCAGGCAGACCTGATTTACAGCTTCCAAAAGGATGCCCTTCTGAGCTGTCTGCCATTAGCTGTTATACAGAAGTCCAAGGCATTTTCTACAAATTCTCCCTGGATTCTCTCTGATTTCAAGCCTTTCTGGAACATCATAGTTGCAGCTGCAGAACAAAACCAGAAAAGAAAGACACCTGGAACTGCTCAATGTACAAACCTAGGGAGGTACTCTAGGCTTACTTCTAGGCTGTTAACAGAAGCATAAATTCAGATTACCTCTGTTGCTTATTTGAAAGTAAGGGGAGGTACGGATGGTGGAGGTTAGGTATGGATAAAGATGAATCAATACAGAAACTCTGTGTTTCTTCTGCACTACAAGATCTCATTGGTAAAGATTTTATGAAGAACCTGGACCGACAGAACAAATATTTATCTAACTGCATAAAAACTCTTAAAAAAAAAAAAAAAAGACCGCTAGGGCAGCTAAAAGACTTACTTTAAAATTTTTCATTTGTGATAACTGTTGAAAGGTCAAGTTTACATGACTGCTTGAAGATTCTCAGAAAGGAGAACCTCAAAAATTAATACCCAATGCCCTATGCCTGTACAATGCCAATCACGGAGCTGGCACACAGAGAACATCTAAATGGAAATGAAGCATTAAAAAGCTGGGAATACTTTTTCCCTTTTAAAACAAAACACTACTGATAATAAAAACCATCAGACAGAGTCAACACCAATGTATCATAGAATCATAGAATAACCAGGTTGGAAGAGACCCACCGGATCAAGTCCAACCATTCCTATCAAACACTAAACCATGTCCCTTAGCACCTTGGCCACCCATGCCTTAAACACCTCCAGGGAAGGTGACTCAACCACCTCCCTGGGCAGCCTGTTCCAGTGCCCAATGGCCCTTTCTGTGAAAATTTTTTTCCTAATGTTCAGCCTAAATCTCCTCTGGCAGAGCTTGTGGCCATTCCCTCTCGTCCTCTTCCCCTGTCACTTGGCAGAAGAGGCCAGCACCATCCTCTCCCCAATCTCCCCCCAGGTAGTTATAGAGAGCAATGAGGTCTCCTCTCAGCCTCCTCTTCTCCAGGCTAAACAACCCCAGCTCTCTCAGCCGCTCCTCATAAGGCCTGTTCTCCAGCCCCTTCACCGGCTTCATTGCTCTTCCCTGGACTCGCTCCAGGGCCACAACATCCTTCTTGTGGTGAGGGGCCCAGAACTGAACACAGGATTCAAGGAGCAGTCTCACTAGTGCTGAGTATAGGGGGAGAATAACCCCCCTGGACCTGCTGGTCACACCGTTTCTGATACAAGCCAGGATGCCATTGGCCTTCTTGGCCACCTGGGCACACTGCTGGCTCATGTTCAGTCTCTGTCAACCAACACTCCCAGGTCCCTCTCCTCCAGGCAGCTTTCTAGACAGACTTCTCCTAGTCTGTAGCACTGCACAGGGTTGTTGTACCCCAAGTGCAGGACCCGGCATTTGGCCTTGTTAAACCTCATCCCATTGTACTCTGCCCAGTGGTTCAGCCTGTTCAGATCCCTTTGCAGAGCCTCCCGACCCTCCAGCAGATCCACACTTCCACCCAGCTTAGTGTTATCTGCAGACTTGCTAAGGGTGCACTTGATGCCTTCATTGATAAAGGTCACTGATAAAGACATTGAACAGGGCTGGACCCAGCACTGAGCACTGGGGAACCCCACTTGTAACTGGCCTCCAGCTGGATTTAACCCCATTTCCCACCACTCTCTGGGCCCGGTTGTTCAACCAGTTTTCCACCCAGGAGAGTGTGCGCCTGTCCAGGCCAGAGGCCGACAGTTTCTGAAGCAGAATGCTGTGAGAAACTGTGTCAAAGGCTTTACTGAGGTCCAGGAAGATACATCCACAGCCTTTCCCTTGTTCAGCAGCTGAGTCACTTTGTCACAGAATGCGATCAGGTTAGTTTGGCAAGACCTGCCTTTTGTAAATCCGTGTTGACTGGGCCTGATCACCCAGTTCCTCTTGCATGTGCTTCATGATAGCACTCAAGGTCACCTGTTCCATGACTTTCCCTGGCACTGAGGTCAGACTGACAGGCCTGTAGTTCCCTGGATCCTCCCTGCGACCTTTCTTGTAGATGGGCACAACATCAGCCAGCCTCCAGTCCAGTGGAACTTCCCCAGTCTTCCAGGACTGTTGGAAGATGATGGAAAGGGGTTTGGCCAGCACATCCGCCAGCTCCTTCAATATCCTTGGGTGAATCCCATCCAACCCCATAGACTTGTGGGTGTCTAGTTGGGCTAGCAAGGCTCTGACCACCTCCTCTTGGACCATGGGAGCTTCATTTTGCTCCTCTAGCTCCGGGGTTTGTACACAGAGGGAACAACTTTCTTTACAATTAAAGGCTGAGGCAAAGAAGTTATTAAATACCTCAGCCTTTTCCTCATCCCCTGTCACTGTTGTTCCTTCTGCATCCAGTAGGGACTGTATGGTCTCCCTAGTCCTCCTTTTATTATTTATATATTTATAGAAAGATTTTTTGTTATCTTTCACAGACTTTGCCAATCTGGTTTCTAGTTGAGCCTTTGCCCTTCTGATTTTTTCTCTACACAATCTCACTTCCCTCCTGTAGTCCACCCAAGAGGCGTGTCCCCTCTTCCAGAGCCCATAAACATTCCTCTTCTTGATATTACTCAAGATCTCCCTGTTCAACCAAGCTGTTTTTTTCCCCTGCTGGCTTTTTTTTCAGAACATGGGGATGGCTTTCTCCTGAGCTTCTAGGATCTCCTTTTTGAAGAGCTCCCAGCCCTCATGGGCTCCCTTGCCCTTAAGCACTTTCTCCCATGAGACTTTGCCAACCAGCCTTCTGAAGAGTTCAAAGTCTGCCCTCTGGAAATTTAATGCTACTGTCCTGCTAACCACCCTCTTCACTTCGCCTATAACAGAAAACCCTATCATCTCATGATTGCTTAGTCCTAGGCATCCTCCTACTGCCACAACCCCCACAAGGCCTTCTCTGTTCACAAACAGCAGGTCCAGGAGGGCACCTTCCCTTGTCGGTTCATTCACCAGCTGTGCAAGGAAGGTGTCTTCCACGCACTCCAGGAACCTCCTAGACTGCTTCCTTTCTGCTCTATTGTACTTCCAGCAGATATCAGGAAAATTGAAGTCTCCCACAAAAACGAGAGGCATTGATCTAGAGATTAACCCTGGCTGTTTATAGAAGAGCTCGTCAGCTGCTTCTCCTTGGCTGGGTGGCCTGTAACAGACTCCCATCACAAAATCTACCTTCTTATGGGCTCCTCTGATTTTAACCCACAGGCACTCAATCTCCTCATTGCCACAATACATCTCAACAGTGTCCAAGTCCTTCTTTACAAAGAGGGCTACCCCGCCTCCTCTCCTTCCCTTCCTATCCCTCCTGAAGAGTTTGTACCCCACCATATCTGTACTCCAGTTATATAAGTCATCCCACCATATTTCCATGATGGCAACAACATCATAGGCTCCTTGCCCTACAACAGTTTCCAGCTCTTCCTTCTTATTACCTATGCTGTGTGCATTGGTGTAAATGAACTTCAGTTGAGCTGCCGAGCCATCAGCCCTCTTAGAGGGAACAGAGTTCATTCCCAATTGCCTGGTAACTGGAGTAGCTAGCACCAGAGCACGCGTATATCCCTTACCACCCCCAGGTGTGTTCTTCCCCACTTTCTGTGTGGCGATATACTGGTGGTCCTCTCCAGCACACCCTCTCCGAATCACCAGTGCCCCACGTCCAGGCTCGCTCCTGTCTAGACTGGTCTCAATCCCCTCCCCGTTCGCATCTAGTTTAAAGCTCAGTTTATGAGCTTAACTACATTTTTAGCAAGGGCCTTAGCCCCCCTAGAAGACCCACGTGTCCCATCCTTAGCAACAAAGTTTGGGCGTGTGTGAGCCACCCCATGATCAAAGAAGCCAAAGGTCCTTTCCTCACACCAGGCTCAGAGCCAGGCACTAATAGAGTTCTTCTTCCTAACTTCCAGGTCCCCTCTATTTAGCCTTGGGATGGAGCAGAATACTATTTGCGCCCCAGAGCCCTCCATCATTTTCCCAATGGCCCTGAAGTCCTTCTTGATGGCTTTGGTCTTTCTGCTTACTAAATCATCATTACCAGTTTGGACTGCTATCAGAGGATAGTAGTCTGTCTCGTGGACCAGGGAAGGAAGTTTTCTAGCTACCTCCTCCACTGATGCCCCCAGTAAGCAGCAGACATCTCTGTGGAGCGGGTCTGGTCTGCAAATGGGTCCCTCCGTTCCTTTTAGGAGGGAGTCCCCTACAACAATCACCCTCCTCTTCTTCTTATCTTTTTCTGAGGATGGTGCGGCCTAGGGAAAGATTCTAGGCTGTGGGAGCCATCATCCTCAGGATTGGATTCCACCTGCAGCACATGGTACTTATTCATCAGGGGGATCTCGGGTTTTGCTGTCTGGTTGAGGGGAGCAGGTTTCCTTTGTCTGGCAGGAACCTGCTGCCATTCCCCATCTCTTGTTCCCCCAACCTTGCAATTAGCAGGTGGATGGCATTTGGACGTACCAGCTCCAGCAGGCTGCTGAGTGAGTGAGAGGGCACTACTTCACTGGCCTATCTCCCTCTCACACTCCCCAATGGTCCTCAGCCTCTTCACCTCCTCCCTTAACTCCTCCACCATACAATGGAGTTCCCCCACCCGAGCACAGTTTCCACTGGTGTAACCAGTGCCAAAGGCGTGAGCTGCAGTGGGAGGGGGGCACTGCCTGCAGCCCAGGGTCTAGGTAGCTGCATGTGCCCACTGGGGCTCCGTCTGGGTGGCAGCTTCCATCATGCTTGGTGCAGCCTTCATCTTTTGACGGGTAGCCACCATGGTTCTCAGCCCCTTCTGGCCGTGCTCCAGCCCCTCTCTGCACCCTCCCTGCTCAAACTGCCCTGTTTTAACATGCCCCGTTCAACATACCCCACTCCCCTTCTCTTGTGCTCCCTAAGGGCCGTTTAAATCCCCCGGTAGCTTCCGGCACCGCCCCCTCCCGTCAGGCCCCGCGCGGGAGCGGCCGTTGAGCCAGGAGCTCAGCGCCAACCCCCGATCGAGTTTTCTAGGCTGCTCCCCGCTCAGGGAAGCGCCCCAGCGCCTTTAATGGCCACCCCAGCACAGAACTCACCGTCCTGTCGCTGGATGCAGCTGTAAAAGCGGAGTTAATGGCTTAGCTGCATTTAAATCCCAACATGCCATTTAAAATGGCATATTTACTTCTGGTTTTGTTTGAGCACAGAACTCCCCAAAGTGAGGATTTGAATTTAGATAGATGTACAACCATGAGCGCCTGTCCCTGAGCAGAGTTGAGGTTTGCGTGATTTCCAGCCCAATTCTCTCTTGAAGAGAGGTTTCAGGGAGCTTCAGCAGGCAGCAGTCTGCAGGAGCCAGAAGCATTCATACGCCACAACACAGTTCAATCAGTGCCGTCAAACTGTGAACTAGTGGGCTGGATCAGCGGGTGAACCCCAGCCTGTCCAGGCACAGCTTCCTTCATAACCTCCTGGTGAGGAGCCAGGACACCAAATACCGAGAGTCCTTCCTCACGGAATGTGCTTTGTATTAACAACGTTTCAGCCTAAAGGAAACTCAGTGGAGATCTTACTGCTGTTTGTAGCAGGAAGACGGAGAGGAGACAGACTCACTTTTCTGGAAAGTCCACAGTGATTACATTAACTTGTTGCAATGCTGGGATGGGGGAGGAACTCAAAACAAACAGGCAAGGGTTGGTTTTGGTGTTTGGTTTTTTTCCCTGTTAAACAATGAATTGGCTAAGCATCAGCAGGGCTTACCCCAAAAGGCTATGCAATATCTATCCTTGCATATAGCCGAAACTCACCCTAGTACAGCCCTGAGTGACACAAGCTGTGGGATCCTGCTGTGAGCAGAGGGCTGGACAAACCTACTTCCAGAGGTCCTCTGCAGCCTACATAATTCTATTAGTCACACTCTTCCACAAGCAGACTGCTCAGGTAGGTACTTCATGCTGCAAAGGTTTCTTTAAAAGCAAATTTGTTGCTTCCTGGGTCAGTCTTGATGATTTCCATTGCTTTGGGGTTGGGGTTTGTGGGGTGTCGGGGAGAGGGTGTTGTGAGATACTCACCCTATGGAAAGCGGGCAGAAGGGGTGACTAGGTGATGTTCAATGATGGTTAGTGCCGCATAAATACCAAAAGCACATCCTGTGATGCAGCAGAGAAAGCACTTGGAAACAGCCATTGTTCCCCCTATCCCCACCTCTTTTTTTTTAGTAACGTAAAAGTAGTAAATTTGGAAAGCAACACTACAGCAAACCATTGACTGGCAGTACTGTCAGCAGTGAGACCCAGCCTCACCTTGGCACACAGTCCATCCTCCCTTAGCGCAGCCCACACAGAGCAGCACACTTTGGTACTTGGACACGAGCTTCCCAGTGGTGCAAGGTGACAGAGAGTAAAATAGGTGTTTGTGTTCAAAAAAAACCACAAAGACTATGTAAAAAGGACTTCCTACATTTAAAAGTCTAGATTATTTTTCTCTCCCCATGCTCAAACTAAACTTTTTACCAGCTTGAAGAAACAAAGATGAAGAAAAACTTGGCAAGAAGGATGAAGGTCCTGTAAATATTTTCAAGGCAAAAACCTAATAATAATACACAGTATTTATCACACAGCTTTTTTTTACTCTAGGACACTTGTTTGCATCAAAATACCAGCTGGAAAGTTTTACTTTAAATAAATAACCTGAAACACCAACAGAGAAAGTATTTTTCTTTATACAGGGTCAACCTTCAAGACTCACAATCCACACCTTCAAATCTGACAGTGATTTATGAGGAATTCCCAACATTTCTTATGAAGCATTTCAAGCATTGTTTCTGACCCAGGACTGAGCTGGTAGTTTCACACATAAAAAACCCCAAAACCAGATCGGCCATCACATGCTACCTCCAGAAATGCTAGCAACCCACTCTATACCCTGTGCTTGCCATTCAGAGTACTATGCCATACAGGACTGCAGAGGAACACCACTGTATATCTCTTTTAACATCTTGCACTGCTAATCCATTAGGTACTTTAACAGCGTAACACTGCCAGCATGGCATTCATCAGCTTGTCACATCACTGCAGAAGATGAGGGACTTGAAAAATGAGAAACCTGTTTTGAACTTAATCCTTGTCGTCTTTGGCAGTTTATGTTTAGCAGCGTCAACACAAGATGAGTCTTCACTGTATTTCAGTAAAAGAAAAAAAAAAATAGAAAAAAAAGGAGCATTTTTGGCAGGGAATGGAAGCAGGTGATACCAGTTCATGGAGTCCGAAGGAAATTTTGGGGATATCCAAAACCCAAAATGCTAAATAACAGGTTCAAGGTCATGCTTTTTCATTGCCTTAGGGCTATTTTAGATAAGGAAGTTAAAAGATGGTAAACAAGCTGGTAATTTTTCTTTGTAGGCACACATAGCCTTATGTTATCAAGGGCATCTTTGTAGTAAGCTTTTTATCCACTTTTTAAATAATCCAAACCAAGCATAGTTTTGAATTTAAATAAACACATCACTCAAAAAGAAAACAGTTACTGGAACATTGTGCAAAACCAAATGTCGAATTAACTCGCTGGCTCTGCACCAGTGGACACGTGTGCACTGTGCACACCCTCACCTTGTTGCAAGCCTTGGGTTCCAAAAAAACCCACAAGAACGTCTATGATGGTCAAAACCACCTTCTGACTAACTGTTCTGTTCTTTCCTAGGGGAAATAATTTCTGTTCAGGTTGTGTCATGTTACTGTGAACTACATACTCACCTATGTAGTGAAATAGTAAAATAAAAATAATTAAGAACTACTGAGGCAGGCAGACACACTTTATTCTGCAATACATGTTCTTAGTAACAATAGGGTTAAAGAACAGGTTTTAGCATAGAAAAAAGTAATTAAAAATACAGCTATTGAGAGATTTAAGCAGATGACTGCTCTGGAATTTCAATAGTTAATTTCTGAAGAATTATTAAGTTTCACATATAGCTTCATATGTTCATAGCAGAGATATTTGGAACAAACTAATTTTTCAGGAGTTATAAGATGGCAGCTTCAGGAACATGATCATAAAGTTGCAGTAAAATGATAACCATTAAGAAAAAAATGTCCCTGGATTCTCCCCTAGAATCCACAGATCCAGAAAAGCAAAAAAAAAAAAGCAGCACAAGCAAAAATAAGACAAAAAAAAAAAGATGCACACATCCCCCAACCCCGCACCGTATATTGAACAGCCTAAACTGAAGGCTCAACCTTGGGAGAAATTGCTGTCCTGTGGTTAAGAACATGTGGCCTCTGGTCCAAGCACAGGACTGTGACTCAGGGCTACTGACCCAAGTCTCAATTTCAGCAGTGGTGACACAGTGGACGAGCTCAGACAAACCACAGAGGACAATTTAAAGAGTCACTCACAACTCGGAAATCAAACATCACACTTCTAAAAGGCACAAGTATTTGTCAGAGATTACAAAGAAGCTCAGATTCTGCAACTAATCTCAAGTCTCCTCATTCATGCGTTTTTAAAACTGACTTACTGCATAACTATTGTTTCATGCAAAACAGATTTAACAAGGCATTTGCTGTTAAATATTTTATAAATAACTTTTTAAAAAATTCTTTGAATTTCCAAAAATATAAGTAATCCTGCTTAGCTATAAATCCTAAAGCAGTGAAAGTTATACACATATTAACACTATACATGTTCCTAGAGGTGTGAGCAGCAATGGGCAATCACAAAGGCACCAGCCTCTGCCCCACTGTGACTCCTTCTCCTTGCCCCACACAGAAGAGACTCCTTCGCAGGATGCCAACTGCAACTGCCCCAATCCCCTGCAGCAGGAGCAGACCTGAAGCACTTCTTTCAACACAGTCTTCTAAAACAGATGAGGAAAAAAAATCCCAAACACCAACTCTTTCCCCTAGACACACTGGCAGACACCGGAGAAGAACATACAGCGTGAACAGCAGCAGCTCTATGGTATATAACAGAAAATTTTCTATTTATTTGTTGTAGTGTTTTACTGCTTTTCTCCTTATTTGCATATGCATGTTAGATATACTCGGCATATCTCAAACAGGAGGCCACAAGCTCCGCAGAGATCAAGAAATAATAACATCAAGCCATTTGTTACAAAAAGCTTTACAGTAATATCACCTGGCTCAGACACTAGCAAGAAATTAAGCTTCTCAGTTTAAAAGAAAAAAGCCCAGACAATAATTATTCCCCATCTAAAACGTGCTGTAAAGCATCAGCAAGAGGAGCATTAATCTGTCATTGCAAGGAGTCAGGCTTCAATCTGTAACCCGACTGAAACTCATTAAGCAGCAGCAATCTCTTTGCTGACGCTGTCATCTAATGTTGAAGGTTTGACACAAGAGGAGGATGAAGGGGGAACGGGTATGAATTATATCCATCTTGACATGGCTTTGGTTTCAAAGACCCCATAACAACTATAAGGAGAGCTGCTAGGAATTTTGATAGGAACGGTTGGACTCGATGATCTTGTGGGTCTTTTCCAACCTAGTGATTCTGCTGACTACAGATAAGGCTGTTCTCTTGCTATGAGGAATTCTGCACCAGACGAGTGGAGGCTTTCATCCTAAAAAATATTTCTGAGAACTCCTGATTAGGTCAGGGGCCTAAGCAAAGTCTTAGTAAGAAAAGGAAAGAAAGAAGTAGGAGCAAGGTGGATGAACCAAACTCAGCATCACAAAGATTTTTGCATAACAGACAAAAGTTGTCAGCTGACAGCATTTTCAAGGAAACTTGTTTTGCTGAGGCAAGCCCCACACTCTGTAGTTGTGGGCAGAAGAAGACCAACCAGCGCTTGTTTACAAGACGGTTTGTGGCTTACAGGGAAATGCACCAACTCAAAAAGACAGAAATAGCAGTAAGATGACAGTTCTGGCTTTCTGTGATCATTATGTCTGACTATAGAAGTTTTGTTATTGCAACATCAAAATATACACAGTCTTGACAGAAGATCTATCCTGTCTCAGAGGGGCAACCTGCCACTCACAGACTCTCCTAAAGCAGAACTGAGGAGCCACACGTTCCTTCTGTTTCTCCTTTCAGGGTGACTGCTTTGAGCACAGGCACTTCAGTGGCCATGGCCTTCTCACAAACACACCACAATTCTCAATCCCATTTTACAGCTGTTTAACCCACAGATCCATCTACTCTGACATCCATCCCACTTCACATGCTAGGAACCAAAAAGAGCCAGGAAATACTCTCGTGGGAACTTACTGACAGCTGAGGGAATCAATCAACTGCGACTTGCCGAAGACTGCCTTTTCTGCTTTCATATATTGCATACAATTTAATCAGTTGTTTCAGTACTAACTGTGGAAGCCAGGCAAATGACTGCTACTGCAGCCTGCAGCACATGAGCAGCTTCGTGACATTTCTGTCCTCTCGATTCCCACAAGTTAAAGAAGAAAGATTGCACTACAAGCTGCAACAAGAAAAGCCAGCCAAAAGCTCAGCCTTGCTCACAAGCAGCACAGTGTCCAGAGGTCCCACAGCTGCAATTCACAGCCTCCTACACAGCCTCTTATTACCCTCTTTCTTCCCTCCTAAATCAATACAAGCTTTAACCTTACTCCAGCCAAACTCACCCTACTGTTCCTATTCACTAACTTCTTGCCCTGCTCCTGCTACAGACTGATGCCTCCTTGCCTGCTCCTGACAGATCCTAGCTGTTCCTTGATATTTTTGCCAAATCCTCCAGCCATTTTGCCATTTGTGGCAATCGTATTGCCTGAGCAATCGTATCTAGGCTGGCTCACCTCTACTCTAACCCCAGCACATCTCATTAGTGGCACAAACATGGCTGGCAACCTATGATTTCATGTTCCTCCTAGTCTAAGGGTGCCAAGCAAGCACTAGGAAGACTGGATTTATTAGAGATAAAGAGCAGCCAATTCCCATTATATGGAATAATCTCTCTCTCTGACATCCAGAGCAGCTACTGACACCGCAGGGGCTTTCTGCAAGACCCTTCAGCAAGACGGAAAAAGGTAAGGAGTAAAATATCCTTCCAAAGGCTGATCTCACTTGTATGAGCAAAACGCCTGCACATCCCATGAACTTGCTCTTATCATAGCTTTATGCACTTAAAAATGGCTATTTATTTACACTGTCTTTTAGCTATTCGTTCCTCTCTCCTGCATGTTCTCTCAAACAGAAGCAACCTCAAGAACAAACACAAGAGATTCTCAGATAGAATCATGAGGTTTTCTCACACAAACTGTTTTAACGCAACAACTCCCAGCCCCACTCTAAAATCTTGAGCGTGGACATATGCAAAATATAAAGCAATTTTGGCATCCTGAGGTGTATGGGTACTCTTTCAGAAAGATACAAAGCCAAAATAAGTTTTTTTCCATTTCACTTGCTTCACACTACTGCACTTTCATAGCTGCTTCAGATAAGCATCACCAAAATAACCTCCAAACTTCCTTAAGTTTTTAACAACACAAAGGGTTAGAAAATTTCTTAAGTCAACATGGTTTTAAAAGAATGGTATGTATAAAAGCCTTGGAACCCGCACATTTGCTAACAGAACCATGAATAACTCCCACTTCCCATTAAAACAGAGGACAGACTCACACCCATCCCTCCAAGGTAGCACAGAGAGGAAGCAGGCCATGAAACCAGGCTCTGCTGCTCACCATGTACATCCTTTACCATTTTTTCATACTGAGTTTAAGTAATCGGTCACACAGCTGCTCAGATGTGACTTTTGTGGCCTTTTCTTTGTCCTTTTCCATTTAGATTTTTCAAGCGAAATATAACATCAGCTAATTCTGCCTTCACTTTACTTCCACTTCCACAAAGATAAATTTTTCTCAGACTAAAAAAATGCTAAAAACACTTTTGAGACCAAGAAAAAGTCACTTCTGTGGGTTTAAAAATGGAAAGGTTTTTTGAAGAGTTCTAAAGAACTCCCAAACCATATAACTTAGAGCAGCTCTCTTTAATTTCAGCTACGCAGCTTCTTACACAAAAATAATTCAAAGCGTTATCGTGTTCAGCATGGATTTCTTTGGTGAAATATGCTAATGTAACAATAAATACTTTTAATCATTGGTGTGTGACTTTCTACTTTCTACTGTAGACAAAAAAAAGGAAGTCAGATTTTATTTTTTTTTTTAGGCTGCCCAAAACCAGAAAAGGCAGCTGCATCAACAGCAGCCTCCAACTAGCAAATTTGGGACACAAGGTGCACAAGATGAACACTTTCCACTACCACAAGTACATCTAACTAGTGGGAACCTGCAGACATATAGCAATCCTGAAAGTTGACTCCTGTGCATCCAAAGACAAAACCAGAGCTCAAAACATAAGTCTGAAAATGAAAGAGTCCTTATGTTCACAGATACTGCCTAAACCAGTTTACTCAGATTGTATTTCCTCAAGATTCCCCATGGGTTTTGGCAGGAATAAAAAAACCTCACAACACTGTCTTCACGGATCAGCCCCATCTGCTCTTTTCCAGCACGTCATCAGACATTTAACCACAGCTTTGACCGTTGCCACTTCATTGGTTGTTGGTTGCCCCTCTCTGGCATTTCCTGTGCATTCAACTACCAGCTCTCTCTGGAAAAGTCTACATCCCAGTGAGCCACTCAGCATCAAGTGGACAACCAGAACACTGTAGTGCTGCCTTGACAAGCAGCCTCTGTTAAGTTTCCTACCTCTTAATTCTCACGATCCTGGAAAGGAACCTGAAACTTGCAGTAGTTCCCACTGATCAGGGTAAAACCTAGGTCTTGCTGTGCTACACAAAATCATAGAATGGTTTGGGTCAGAAGAGACCTTAAAGATCATCCAGTTCCAACTCCCCTGACATGGGTAGGGACACCTTTTAACTAAATCAGGTTGCTGAAAGCCTCATTCAATCTGGCCTTGAACACCTCCAGAGATGGGGCATCCATGACTTCTCTGGGCAACCTGTGCCACTGCCTCACCACTATCACTGTAAAAAAATTTTTTTTCCCAATATCTAAGCTAAATCTGCCCTCTTTCAGCTCAGAACCATTGCCCCTAGTCCTATCACTGCACTCCCTAACAGAGTCCCTCCCCAGCTTTCCTGTAGGCCCCCTTTGGAGCCATAAAATTGATGATTATTGCTTTACCCTCCAGACACAGTGATGTAAGCACACCTCTGACTTCTAAAGAGCCTGGTGAGAACACCAGCAAAGGCACAAGGCAGTTTTTAAAACAGCTGTTTTCACTCCGGAGATTGCAAGTATCAGATTCATTAAATATTAAGGCCAGACAAATTGCAGAGATCTCAACAAGACTCAAGACTTCGCAATCCAACACTGAAACACTGAGTGGTCCCTGTCATATCCTCACCTACTGCAGTTTTTGAGAAACGCACATCTGCATGAAAATAATCTGTTTTTTTTTCAGGCAAAGAGCAGAAAATATTTCTGTCAGAACAACATTTCATAGTTCCAGTTTCTGAGGAAATGTCTCAAAAAGCAAAACAAGTTCTGTCAAATAACATTTGTATGAGTTATTTTACTAGGCTTAAGGCACATCCTTATTAATGTCTGAGCTTTAAACTAAATTTGGTCCTCCATAGAAGTTTTTAAAGGAAGAATTCAAAAAGTGAAAGTCAAGAGTCCCAAATTGAAAAGAGACCATAGCAAGAAAAGACTTTGCATTGCAGCTGTTAAGACAATCACTTACTTCACTAGAAAGAAATGTCTGAAGCATAGGTAAGGTCCACAACAGGAAGATGATGATATATTTTCTTAGAATCTACATAATAAGCAGAGCACAGGTCGGTCTAGTACACTTTTGGAGTGTGACTACTGCAGCTTCTGCAGTTTCCAAAAGACCTGGTGAAATATCTCAGGAGTCCACATGACCACACAATATAGTACTATTGAACAAAGTTATCTGATCTTTTGTGCCAGAAGCACTGCGGAAGCTAGTTTGCATGAATGCCCTACGCAAGCCCATTCCTTCAGTGCAAACTCTCAAAATTATTCAATAGGAACATTAAAAGAAAGAAAATCCGTGACACAAATATAGCAATGCAAGTCCAGTCCAACAGGTAATAGCTGGGCAACTGATAATAGCTGGGCAACTGTTAATAGCTGGGCAACAGCTTACAGAAGCACAAATATTCAATTAACAGCTTCTAGCAGCAACAGATGGATCACACTGGGGTACCCATACCAGGCAAGATGCTTCTCCAAGCAATTTCATTCTAGTTCTTTATTTTAAATTACATCGTACCAGCTTTCAGTGTTTTATCTATTTAAAGTGTTGGTTGGAGTTGAACGAGATTGTTCCATCAAGAGCCAAATGGTGACATGAGACGTTATTTAGTTGCACTGCTCGAGTGCCAGAGCAAAGCAGCTGCATGCTACATAAGGGCACAGCAACTGCTAGGTGACCATTTACTCCTGATTAACACTGTGTTGAAGAGACCAGTATCACTGAGGACAGAACCACGTAAGTGCTTTATCAGAATAGCATGGAAAAACTTGCACCAGGATAAAGGCAAAGCAGAATCTGATGGCACGCACAGTGCTTGGTCACAGTACTAATTGTATTAGTGAATATAGGGAACATTTCAGACTCCAGAATCCATTCTAATCTCCAGCCAGCATAGCAAGATCTTCCTTCTTCAGTGCTCCTGGCATAACACAATACAGTATCCCACTTGGAATTGCAAGTACCTTTTCGATAAGACTTGTCTGATAAGATATGCACAGGTAGCAATGGAAAGTAGAATTTAAATGGAAAGTTACAAACTTTTAGTGAGAAAGAAATAAATCAACTCCCACTTAAGAAGAGAGATACACTAGTATATCACACACTGTCTTGGAATACGCTCTCTCCAAGCACTCTACTGTGCTTTTAATAAAACGACTATGTTACCCAAAGCTAACTTTTTTTTTTTGCCAGCCCAAATACTTCACAATATACAGACAACTGAACAAACGCCTGGGACAATCCATCCATTCACAAGCACCGGAGTTCATCATTCCTACTTATTCTTCATCCTTCACAGATGCAGTAATCCTTATGAATGCAGGCTTTCTTTGGATTGTACAGAACCTCACTACGGCCATAATGAAAATCTATCCAAAGAAAACTCAAGCTTTCAGAGCATGCACTGAAGACTTGCTGATCTGTACAAGGGTCAGCTAAAGGATGTATACTTTCTTCAAAACAAAACAGGAAAATAGTGGAAATTCACTTAAAAAGAGTTTATGAAGTACTACACCATTCAGATGCTGTAAAGCTGCAAAGTGCTTCTGTATAAAGTTTCACAGCACCTTCCCTCACAAATACACAGAATTACTACCTTTCCCTTACTCCTCTGGCTAGGAATCAATAACTCTCTGAAAGAAGGAACAAGAGAAAAATCAAACGAGGTTACAGACATGCAGAAATGCTGTGAAGCATTCTGTCATTTCTGTACAAGTGTGTTCACATCAGCTCCTGACAATGACATATTCTGAAGCTGTAGCAATTAACGTAGTTCTTGAGAAAAGAAAAATTACTGCTGCGATGCCTATTCATGCCAAGGACCTTGAAAGAATTACTGCTTCGGCAAGCCTTCTCTCAGTAGCAGGCAAACCAGCTGCACCATGCTTTTGCTATAACCCAATATGAATAAGAAAATGCCTCCCAAATTCTAAAAATAGATTACACAATAGATAATGTATCCCAGTAAATACATTCATTACATTTTTTTTTTTAAGCTTTTGAACAAGCTGTACTGATTTAAGCAAGAGGACTTGTTATGAAATACGAGCAGGTTAAGCAACAATAAATGAGAGATCAAATTGGATAACTGCTCCTTACAATTAAGTGTTACTTACCTATCAGACCCACAGGTATACAGGATCTGGTTTGGGTTTGGAGCTAATTATCAGAAGGAAGCAAATAGACTGTTTAACCTATCATTTTCTTCTGGCATAACTAACTAATATATGAGGAGGAATAGCAGAATTTTGAGGATGAGTACAGCATTATCATTGCTACTGTAACGTTTCAAGTTGAGATCCAGATGAGTGCAGGAGAAACTGTTGCTTCCTGGGGTGTTATAACACCAAAACATAGACAAAAAGCATATCCAGTCACTCCTGCTAAATGCTGACTGACTGAACTGCCAGATCATTGGAAAAACACTTTGACTGCAGTCAGCCAGGTTTTAAACCACAAAAGTAATAATGAGAAATGTGGCAGACAGTATCAATAAACATATGAAATCTATAGATTAAAAAATCAGTACAATGACCAGGCTCTACTTAAAGATTTGTTTGAGGCACCAAGAGAACATATGCCACATTGCTTAAAAGCCTAAACCTAGCCACAGCCAGAAGTCCCCTCCCCAGTTAAATTCTGGAGTGGAAGTGTGCCTTTGCAGGTTTTCGCGTTTATCACCTCAATGACTTGAGGTTACTGGACTGTGACCCACAGACTACATAGAAATGCCTGCTAAATAGCTGAAGAAAAGCCTAGACCAGTAATCAGAATATTTTTCTCCCTTGTAGAAAAGCTTCTAGTTTTTCAGTCATTATTTTGTCACCCCTAAAAAATAAAATTTGTATCCAAGAATATTTCTGTCTTCCCATACACAGTTAGTCACTCAATCCATTTTAATAAGCTTGACTGAATCTGCTGCCTTCTCCCTGGCTAAATCTCTCTCCTCAGACAACAATTCAACCAAGCATTACTCCTTGGAGTACCTGCCGCCCCAGTAATTTGGTTTGCAACTTCTTCCAGACAGCATAGGTGACTTCTTCAGTACTGGCTGATCTTCTGCTCACTGAAGCTTACAACAAAACCGCTTGATCTTCATGCACAAAGTCTGACAAATTTTCCTGGTCAATAAAGTCACTCGTCCAGCAGAATCTGTCCTGCAAATGTGACATCCCAGTAGTAACCCTACGTCCACGGAACTTCATCAGTTCATGTTACAGCATGGAAATGTACATTTTTCCCCAGACATTTTAAAAACGGGATAGTGTTTTCAATACAATTCTTCTTATCTTTGAAGCCCAGTATTATGGAATTGAATTCTGACGAACAGCTCCTAACAGGAATTGGTAAGATCTTCCCAATACTTTTTAACAGCCCCAGAACACCTTCTTGGTCACACCAGCTCACCGCCTTCTGAACCATGCAAAACCTCTGCCTGCTCAGGAACTCCTCATAAATCTGTATTTGTCAAGAAGAGCTGTTTCAAGTTTCTCAACTAGTAAGGCAAATACACCATAGCAGGCAAATTGCCTAGTAAGAACTGTCTAATGTAATATACCTAATGATTACTTAAGGTGCATCAGACTACCACTGATCATGTATTTATTTCAATATATGACTCATGGACCTTTTATATTCTCCATACAATATACACTCGGTTTAGGTTTCAGGACAATAGGAAGAGGGCATCTATCTTTGTTTAGTTGACAAAGTTTTCTGGTGTCATTAGAAAAAAAAATACTATCTCTACATGTAAAATAGCATACTTTCTATATTAGATCAAATGCAAGGGAATACCATTTCCAATCAAATGAAGCATTAGAACACTGTCTCTGTATTCAGACAGAAAGTATTACACAAGAACAGGCTACTCTGGAAAGCAAGCAATTCAGCTGGGAGGTGGCATATTTTACGTGGGTCAGAAACGTGACCAGTTCAAAGATCTCAGCATCCAGCAAACACCATGCTGATCTCACATCATTTGGGTTCTGGCACTTTGCCATTATTGCAAAAGCTGTCAATTTTATTCTTAAGTATTGCCCTTTTCTGCAATTACGGGTTCTGAAGATCTCAGCAGATTTCGTTCACTAAAGGACTATTTTTTACAAATTCATTATAATCTAGTGTCATAAATTGAGTTAATTTCCTTGTCTGCCATTACAAGGATGTTCAATAACATAAACGAGTAGTAAACAGCTGTCAGCAGTTCAAGTTTTCTTCTTATAGCTGAGCAATCTATACCTGGCCCATGACTCAAACTTTAAGCCTTCTTTGGAAGTCCAAGGACTGAAAGTTAGATCTCACTTGTTATAATTAAATATTCCTAAAGACAGTGATATCTTTACCTTTTACTTTGCAAAAAAAACGATTCATACAGCACTAACTAAAAAATCCAAAACAATACTCACATAACCAGAATAGCTAAGAATAGAGCAACAAAGTAAGAGAGGGACTAGGAGAAAAGGCTTCTCTAATGTCTTGAAAAGAACATTGAAGGAGTTGCTGCTGTAATAGCCTTGACTGTAGCTGTGTAGTGATCAGCAGGAATTAATATCCTACACATGCATTACCTAGAAAGAACCTCCACAGCTTAAACAACTTGCAGTTGAAGACAAGGTGCAGATCAGGTACAGGTCGCTTCAGCAGTGATCAAGGAACTGGTCTGAGCAATGGACAAGACTCAGGTAGCAGGGGGAAGAAAAAAGTAACAACACATTATTTCAATCATTCTGAGCTTGAACCATTTATCTGTTCACAAAAGGCAGGAAAGATAGCCAAATTTTTTAGTTTAGATTGAAAAAAAATTAGGTCTGGTATACGAAGAGTTGTCAGCATTAAGATAAGCTATTCATTTCATCTTGGGGAGAATGGGAGAAGCGATAAAGGAAGAGTTTTAGGCAATCCCTACAAAAAAAAGTGGAAGAGCAGGGTAAGAATAGTACTTCTTTCAGGAGAGCTAAAAGGTAAGATCAGAAACCAATACTCAAACCCCAAAGGGGATACAAGATTTATCTGCATCTGTATCAACACTCACCTATGAGGAGAGAAGGTAGAAAAGACGACTCATGAAATCCATAAAGACATCTTCCTCCTAATTTTAGGGAGCCCCTTGTTTCCCTTGGCACTGTGCTGCACCTAACGCAGGAAAATAACTTGTGGTCTAGTAACAGAGAAAAGACAACTTATGACTTTGGCCAACAAGCGTAACAAATCAAACACTTCTGAAGTGGTTTTGCTTGTTTTTAAGAACATAACTATAAGTTTAAGCAGTACCTAAAAGATTGAGGTCCTGATGGGGGAACCTTAGCTTCATCAGGCTAAGAAGTAAATGTTCACAATCACTAAGTAGATTGTGCTTACACCTCCTGCCCCACCTGGCAGTCTTAGGGAGAGGGGTTCTGCCATATGTACACACAACATGTAATGCAAAGTTTCTGCTATCCCTAAGTGTTTGAAGTACAATGAACAAGAAATATAATGGCCTTATGTTTTACTTTTTGTAAGAGATCCCAAAATCATTAGGGTTGAAAAATGAAAACATTTAAATACACACTCAAGCACTTGCCAGCAAGAGAAATAAACTCCCCTTTTTATAGTTCTCTGAGGTTAATCTGTGGTGAAGAGGGGATGATCAAATACAAGTTATCACCAAGATATCTATGTTGACATTTCTCTTTTTGATGCAGGCACACATAAATATAATTGTGGCATACTGGGTTTTATTTACTTCAGCTTAACAAGCAAGTCACCAGTAGGAAATCACTCGCTAGCTGTTGAGGCATGCAGTGCTGAGGAAAAGACTATTTTTATGTCCGTGAATCTCCAAGAGATCATTAGGAGGATGATCAGACACTGTATTTTTGAAGGTAAATAAATTTATGAGTTTTAAGGAGGCTCTTTCTGAGATAGAGATTTAGGAGCAGCAAACTTCCAGAGAATTTGCTAAGTCAGAACAACAGAGGAAAATTAAACCTGGTGCAGAAATACAATCCTTCCATTGAAGCTCCTGAAGCTTGAAGAATGTGTTGGGGGCTGAGCAGTTGAACACATTGCTCTAACATATGTTAACATGGTTGGAAATAATGTTCAAAGTTTCCAGAGACAAAAATCAACTTCATAGACAAAATATTTGTCAAGTTAGATATATTGCTGTGCAGAGATGAAAAGCCAGAATGGTTAGGCTGAAACATTGTACTGGCCTTCAGCTGCTCACATGAAAGCCCATTCAAGAGTTAAGGCTACTTCACTCACACCATCACATCTTCAAAACACTCGCCTCCTTCCGAGAACTATTCACTGTAAACAGTGTCTGGTGGGAATATGCACCCTGCGAGACACTAGTCTTGCTTCAAGTCACCTGTGAATGCCCCTTGCACCTCAGGTGGCACATCACTCCTGGCTAGGCAAGGAGTTCCCTACATGTGCGAGTTCAAACTCCTCTATTGAGTCCATCCTCTAACGGTTACTTCAAAAAAGGCAATTACATAACAAAGCTAAAAGCCAGATGAAACAAGTTGGCATTTCAGGCCAAGAATACCAAGTTTAAACAGGGTATCTATTAGCAAATACAAATAAAGCATTAATTTTATTCTTGTGCTCTCTGAACCACTTCAGGTTACCAACTTTATTGCTCATGCATAGACAAGCAAATACAGCATCAATTAGGTAGAACCTAGCTAGGTCTTTGATGATTGCCATTATATGAAGAAGTCAACCCAGATCACTTTCAAACTTGCCCAGGTGAAGCCTCTTTCTCTCTCTCTCCAAATGTAATTTATTTATTTATTTTTAATATTTCACAGTGCATAAAAATAGAGTTTGTAATTCACCTACAGAAACAACCAGATCCTAAAACTGCAAGTAACAGCAATGGATATACAGGGAATGTGAATACGTGATTTCCAGCCTCAGTAGAGTTTTGGATGGAGCACCCAACTCCATAGGGTGACTGCATGTTCACCACAGGCTGTAAATCATGTTCTCAAGCTGCAGGAGAGAGTGGATTCTGGGGCAAAACTATAGCAGTTCACCAAGAAGGCAATTTAAGGAAGAATAGCCAAGCTATCTCATAGATAAGGAAATTATTCCTAGGAGAAAGGCTATTACAAAATCAGAGAGCACAATGAAGACTGAGTTGAAGGAAAGAGCAAATAGGAAGGATTGTGCAGCAGTAAAACAACATCAAACAGGTATGTGATGCTTTAAATGCGGGTCTCTTTCCACTGCTAAGGACTTGATATTAACTGCTAAGAAGTAGGGGGAAAAATAATAATTTGTCACATTTAGTGAGAAAACAGATAGTATCCATTCTAGGGGATTCCAAGAGTACAGATGAAAAGCTAGTCATAACCTTGTGGGACACTTGATATTTTAACAATATCAGCAGTTATAACATCTTTCTATTAGTATCTCATATTCAAAGCAATGGCAAAGGTTAATTGCAGTTTTCATGTTTAATTCAATTCTTGAATTAATGGGATACCATCTGAGCCTCAGAAGCAATGACTACGCTCCCAATGCATTGGCACTGAGCATGGCCACAGCATACCCTGCTGCAGAGCTGGCACAGGGAAGAATCGCACACGTAGGGGACACAAAGCCACATGAGCAGCTTTATCTTCAGTTACTGATGGTAAGATTTCCAGTTGCCTACAGCACACGTGCACACACAGCGAGCACATGGAAGACTGTCATCTTATGCACAGACAAGTTAATTGCATTTTAGAATACATTTATTCCATGCTGTTTTGTTTCCACTCTTTTTGTTAAGAATAGTCGCACAATTTCACAATAAAAGAGCAGGAGAACAAGCCGAAGGGCACCTACTTAAGAAAAATAAATCTCCTCAGTACTAATTATATTTTTCATAAGCATAAGTGAGAAGTAAAGACAACTATGGAGAGGCATGGCATTCAGAATAAGTGTACTGATTTATTGAATCATTTCTACAAAGCCTGCACACCAAGATGCCCATCAGACCCACAGCTCACACCGCCCCCTCCAAGGAGCTTACAAGGTAACAGAGGAGGAATTAGTAATACATGCATTACATGCACTTAAAGTTTGCACCAGGTATTTCAGTGGTCCCCAGTTGCCTTCAAAACCTATTTCAACCAGAGGGAGGTAGTTTGGAAACTCTGCAAAAAGATAAAATGGTAGCTGTGGAGAAGTAGTCCAGACTGCAGCAGACCTGCAAGCCCTGCCAGCATGGCTTTAATGGGCAGGACCCTCCAGCAATAGCAGACTCATCCAAGGTAGCAGCGCACGTAAGTCCACAAAACCCCTCTGGCAGCAGTACGGTACATACAAGAGCTTTGCCAGGACAAATCTACTGGGTAGGGGTGCAGTCTTTTTCCATGCATGGCTCACACATACAGCTTTATCAGGTGAAATGCAGAGCTTAAACGTAGCCATTGAAACAGAACATGAAATACCGAAGCCAAGAAGACAGAACAGAAACCATGCACCACCCTTGGCTAAGAGCACAGTTCATCTCCTCCACTCTAATTGAGGGTGAGCCTTCAACTATTTCTCCCTGATAAAAAAAAAACAAACCAAAACCAACAAAAAACCCACAGCTTCTTCCACCATAGCTTTCAGGGGCCTTCAGGCACTTCAAAAGTCAAGTGAATTGTCTGACTTCAGGGCATGAAGAAAAAAGCAGTTTGGTACCACTGCTCTTTGCTGTCTTCACACTCAGTTAATTGCACGCTGAACTGCTTTTTAATGGGTGGGAGAAGCAGTGTATTTGAGCTCAATTACCTATCTCTGATAGACACAGAAAAGACCTGATCTGCTGAGAACAGATATGTATTTTTTACAATATATGTAAAAAACCCTTCTAAATAAATGCTCTGATAAAAAAATAATTGCCTGTATCATGTCTTTTCAATATAGACACCACTTAGTGTAAAGCAGGGGGAGAAAGGCTATATAAAGTTTTAAATAGGGATAAAGCATTAATCCTGAGTCATAAATAAAGACTCTTTTTAAAAAAAACGTCTACAAGGTGGTATTTCTGGCTGTCAGAGTGGAAACAACAGCCTCGAGTTATTTGCACAGCACATGAGCAAAGAAAGAACATCCATGGTAGCAGCACCTATTAAAGGATTAGATAGGAAAGCCAAAATATTTTTACTTCTGGCTTCAACAGGAAAAGATGTATTGTTCTGGACTGCAGGAGGTGCCCTATAACACATAACTCCAAGGCTTACACTTTATTTATTTATTTATTTGTTTAAATTATGGCTGGCCTGTGATTCTGCCTTCAGATTTCTGGTTTCTAGATCAATAGGAGTGTAGATATGAACCAGAGGCACTTCCAAAAGCACCCTGCTGAGTAGCTAATTTATTGGGGTGAAGGTGACTTCAGGGTTAAGATGCTCTAGTCTCAGAAAGTGAGAAAGGTCTAGAAAAGACACACTGCAAGAGAAGTTGCAGCTAGGACCACTTCAGTCCAGCACAACTTTTAATTAAATAAATGCCTGAATTCTTCATTCTGTTTTGCACAAAGTATAAGTCAATGCAATACTCAAACTCAGAGATAAGATTATGTGCCAGTTGCTACATGCATTTTCATTAACATAGCCAAAGAAACACTCCCTATTGCCCTTCTATGATCACCCATAAAACAAAGGCTTAATTGAGCAAAGGAAAAGTAGACAGCTGAAAACTCAGACCTGATATGTCCCATCCACTTTCTCCCCAAAACATAGAGAACTCAAACGACCAAGTAGAGCGAGCAGCGCTGAGGTGAGGACACCATCAACAGCTGAGAAGCAGCTTGGGCTTCCACTAGGACTCAACAGCCTCTATACACTCCCTCTTTTCAGATTTCTCACCTGCACCACAAATAGAAGCTACTGGAGTAGCTGTAGACTCTGCATCTACAGAGCTCAGTCCTTGTGTTGTTTTACAGACATTCCTTGGAGGACCTGTTTAGAGTCACATTTCTGTTGCAAGATAGTAAAGCAAAACTGGAAATAGATGCAAAAAGATCTTCTGAATTGGACTAAGGAAAACTTCAAGCTCCCACAGGGACCAGATGAACAAGCCTAACCCATAATGTGCTGCAGAACCAACTCACTGTCTGCCAGCAAACTTGCACACCCAACATTGGATTATCTACCCTCAGTTCAGCACACTCCAACAAACACAACCAATCACTGAGCAGGTGCACAGCTCTGCAGTATTGCTGGACTGGCATCTGTTTGTGGTAACTTTCCAACTCAGATGAGAAATGCATTATATGCAAAAGAACACCCTCCCCTTCAGCTGATTCCTACAACCATGCTATATC
Organism: Clamator glandarius; assembly: GCA_033459285.1. Taxonomy (NCBI): domain Eukaryota; kingdom Metazoa; phylum Chordata; class Aves; order Cuculiformes; family Cuculidae; genus Clamator; species Clamator glandarius. The sequence continues at coordinate 638,818 of JAUNZM010000753.1, forward strand.
ATTGAGTAGTATCAGCTCTAAAACTCAATTATGTCACCAATGGCTTCCTCATGTAAAGGAAAGCCAGAATTGCCATTTCTCTCTAATTGGCTCATGGTCGTAATCAGAAGGGTATTCCAGTATTGATTTGATAGAACATCTCATGAAGCTGAAGTTAACAAACATAAAAATCAACCAACTTATCCTAATTACTATTAAAAGCACTGCTCTCTCCGATGAAAAAAAAAGCCTACAAAAAAAAACAACATAAAAATCACTGCTCTAGGACTACTGCTGAATTGTACTCCAAAGGCATATCAGAAACATTAGCAATTTATAAGCTATCCAGCTACTCAGTCTGAGGAACAAATCTAAAACACAGGTAGGTTCATAGCAGAGATGCAATATTTCTCTTACAAGATAAAAGTTTGAAGCTCTGTGCAGTCACAGGCCACAAAACAAGCTTAGAGACAAGATTTGCAATACAGTTAAAATGCCCTAAGCAACCGACAAATTGAGCAAGACTCACTTTGGAAGTCTGTAACTAAGCAATTTAAAAGAATGTCCAGGAAGAAGCAGGTAACCAGAGGAAGGATAACATTCTTGAAACTGGGTGCTCAGAGCTATGCTCCTAAATCTAATATTAGACTGCTTATGTAAAAGTGTTTTTTTAAGCATCAACACTGCCATTAGTTTGATGGCCCTGAGGATGCATTAGGTCATCTTTAGCATGTGTAGAGACTACAGTTGTAAGAGGCACTGCAGACAGACAAGCTAAAAATAGGTATTTTCTATATCTACTCTGTGGATAGAGAATATTTCAAAACAAATCTGATGTTTCTATCCTGAACATTTAGCTCCTATCTCTCAGTTTCTGATCCACAAGAGATAACAGAAAGTTTATATCCCTCTTCTCATTTTCTTTCTCTGTATCCAACTCTAGTTTTGTTTTCACTTTTACCTGCAACACTAGCACGTGTTGTCCCCAGGTAGTTCCAGAACAACCCTGCAGTGGAGAAGGTACCTGGTAGGACTGACGTCTGTACCGATGTGTGGGTTGCCAATTACCTAAATTATCACTTATGAAAAGGGACAAACTAACTGTCTAATGGGACTGATACCACTGGATCTGCTGGGACACACCTACATATACAGATACCTGCTTCCAAAAGAGCAGGGCACTGGGTAGCTACCATCACTTCCCATCCTTAAGCTCTTCCCTGAGCTCTCAAGGTGCATGGTCCATGTCCTGTGATCTCCTACCACACGGGGATGCTCCCCAGAAGGGCGTGAAGAAACCTGCCAAAGACATTTGACTCTCTTCAGGGAAAACACAGCTTAGAACACTACTGTTGAGACTCAAGACCAGCACAAAGAAAAACTCGCACCACAATCAGTATCACAAGTTGGCATACATGTGTCAGCAAAGTCTAAATTCCTTAATTGCTCTGTTGTGGGTTATTTGTTTGTTTGGTTTTAATTGCTACATAATGATTCGCATTAGTAATACTGTAGCTGGAGCAGCTGCAGAACATCTGCCCCATGCAAGTATTTAACTTTCACAGAGCGACACCCTTGTTACAGTTTCAAGGCCAGAATTCAATTGTATCTAGCACTTCCTAAGACAAATTCATCTTAGAGAATGAGCTGCGGATAATGACAGAGTGACGACATGGTACATAATCAATTCAAATCGGCATTGCCTCTGAAGCTGCAGCTCTACTTCAAAGTATTTCAAGGCATTCAAACAAGTTAGGTCCCTTCCACATACACAGTGGTTAGACCTAGCATGTGCAGCTGAGGTCTTTAACTTTCATATTGCTTCATGAAAAATCAGATTTTTAGTTACAATGCTGGTTTATTTTGTCGTGTGCAAGTGATTAAACAGCCACATAAATTTTACGTTATTTCACATGTTAGCAGATGTTTCCAGAGAAAGATATTTAGCACATGAGAATAATACATACAGATAAGCCATGACTGCCTGTTGAAGAGACAGTGGCTAGACAGAAAATAAGAAACATGAAGAGAAAACATAATGATCTTAACGACTTTTTAATCTTCAACTGAAGCAGCTAGAACAAATAAGTTATATATATAACACAGCAAATCTGGATGCAGCAAAATCTTTTCTTCTATTGAGGGCTAGGTAATTAGACGACCACACTGAAACTGTCAGGCATGACAGGTGTCTCTCACTCGATGGGCAGCAGCTACTCAAAATCTGGAAGAAATACATCTGCAGCACCAGCAGTACTTGGGCCACAGGTCTTTTTAGCTAGGTAAAACACATGCTGTCTTTAACAGAAATGTGACTGAATCAGCAGCAAAGACATCATGTAAATAGAACAGGATGTGCTCATATCTGGATTCTCCGAGAAGGTAAGTGAGAAGAGCTGGTTAAAGCTCCAGCTGGGAGCAGCTTCTCTGCTAACTGTTGTTAGTGTTGTGCCACTCAATTCCTACTGTGTTCAAGGAAAGAGGTCTCATTGCACGTTACTGTAAATTAACATGGCTAGATAAGAAAAAAGAAGTCAGGCCACCATCTCTTCTTAAAGGGTGAAAGAAGCAAGCAACCATCAAAACCTTCAGTTCTAAGTAGCTCAGGTTAAATGCCTATTTGATCAAATACAATCATCCAAATATTTACCATTTTGAAACCAAGTGTTTTGGAAGGGGTCTAGGTGCAACAAGCCAGTTCTCCTAGTTCATTATCTCCAGGATAAAAATTAATTGGCGCTGAAGTGTTAGCTTACTCCTCCTGTAAATGAAAGCCACTTACTTAGGTAGCAGTGACCACTGCTGCCCTAGAAATTCTAACTTTTCTGCTAGAAAAACTGAATGTAAATGGTACAAGTGCTATAGACTTGACCATAAATCCATGTGAAAGTTACCGAGTGTGCACAGTTTGGAACCTATACTAATAACATATTATGAAATATATTATTATGGCAGCACCTAGATACCTAGAACCATTTCATGCTAGCTACTTGTGGTTTTAGGACTATAAACTCTTCAGCTGAAATGTTGCCTTATGATTTTGTGTTTAAGTCAGAATGAGCAAACATATGCATTTTAAACACACACATAGTTTGAAAAAAGAAAAAATGCAATTCTCAGATACAAAGTTATCAGCAATGTAGAAACCCATCTCTTTCTTTAACCGCTGTCCTTCAAGTGACAAAGAAGGAACAAACTCCTATTTGAAGAGCAGAGCCTGGTTATCAGAAGTATAACAGACAGTAACAGTGACGCTTGCTACATTGTTTTCTTTGCTCTTAAGTTAGTCGACAAAATGCTTAAATGAAGTAGGGCCTCAGCAGAGTTTTACTGGCATGAAGATTAACTGTTAGAAAGGAACTGAACTTGCTAAACATGTTTCCTCAGATGTTTGCCATGATATGGCAAGAACCATAGAATAGGAAGGTTGGAAGAGACCCACTGGATCATTGAGTCCAACCGTTCCTATCAAACACTAAACCCTGCCCCTCAGCACCTCATCCACCCGTGCCTGAAATGCCTCCAGGGATGGTGACTCAACCATCTCCCTGGGCAGCCTGTTCCAATGCTCAATGACCGTTTCTGTGAAAAATTTTTTCCTAATGTTCAGCCTGAACCTCCCCTGGCGGAGCTTGAGGCCATTCCCTCTTGTCCTGTCCTGTCACTTGGAAGAAGAGGCCAGCACCCTCCTCTCCACAACCTCCTTTTAAGTAGTTGTAGAGAGCAATGAGGTCTCAGTTTGTCTGGGAGTGAGAAGAATATCTAAAGGGGCTCATATAGAAGTTGAGTGCATTGAGGAATGACCTATGAAAATGAAATTGCTTAAGCGAAGGCACACCAGGAACACGCAATGGTTTGAGCCAATCTTTCCTTCGGCAGTGCTGCCTGTGTGGCAGAAAGGGCTATGGTGCAGTGCCTTTCCTAATACACAATTTCAGCACTTGAATGCTAGACTCTTAATTTGATGTACATTTCAGGGACCAGGAAGAGGATGTTAGAGTAAACTAGTTTTAGCTTAATGAAAGGCAGAAGTTCTCCAACTGAACAACTTATTACCAACACAGCTCATCAATGCATACCCAAATGCCCTTGATGCCCTGGTACTTGTATTGCATACATTAGTACACCCAAATGCACAAGATTTCCACCGTAAGCTAAACCACCTAAATGACTGAAATAGTCATAAAAGACAAATGAACTTTCTGAAGGCAACACTACCAACATCATACTCAAACATCTTCAATACAACCTCACCCTGACTCTTCCCATCAGCACATACACAGTTAATCTACCATCTCCTGATCGCTATTCAGCTGCTAGTCATTATCATGCTCATGCATAACTTACTTATATGCCAATAGTGAATTTGTCAGTTTTCAGGAACAAGCGACTATGAAATACACAGCAATGCAGCAAAGAGTTCAGTGACTAAGAGCAAATTGGGGTGGTTTAAGAGCAACATCAGCAGAGGAAAATTCCACTGCTCTGCAAGCAGTCGCGTAGCTCTCAAGAGCAGTAGTACTCATGGGGGAGGAAACGGTTCACTTTCTCCCTCCTCTCAAGTGCTGAATTTCTCATCTGTGGTTACCCTTGATACCCTTATCCTGAACAACATTGGGTAGGTGCCTCACACCGTTTGGCAGGAACCTATTCAGCTCGTGAAGAAGTGCTGCTGGCGCTTCAGCGGTGGCCAATCATCGGCAGACAAATCATTTTTTAAACGGATGGCTGCTCCTCATCGCAACTGTTTATGTTCTGCGTAGCAAACTGCGCACAAAATACAATTGTGAGAGTTTGCGGCAGAGTGAATTCTCCAGGTAGCAGGTTTAGGTTCACTTGCAGATGTCTGTGCCAGCCCTTAACAGTACCAGCACAGAGCCCAGCTCCTCAAAATCACCCACCCTACCAAACAAGAGGAGAACATAGTTTCTGCTGAAGGATTTATTTCATCCTTTGCTCCCATTCACTGGGAGAAAGGGGTGCCGGAGAGGGCAAACTCATCTCAGTCCAGTCCTTATTCCACTGAGCAGGCTCACTGTGACCTGTAGGCGCTGTCTGGGGTGCCTGGTACCACTGCAGTCAGCTGGCAACCAGCACTCAGGCCAGCCGTGAGAGCAGCACACCAACCACCCGTGAACAAACACCAGAGCATCGAAGTTCGAACACGCTCCTTTTCGTAGAATCACAGAACCATAGAATCATTTGGTTAGAAAAGACTTTTGAGATCAAGGCCAACTGTACCTGTCCACTACTAAATCATATCCTTGAGCACCTCGTCTACCCGTTTTCTAAACACCTCCAGGGATGGTGACTCAACCACCTCCCTGGGCAGCCGCTGCCAGTGCCCGAGAACCCTTTTGACGAAGAAATTTTTCCTTATTTTTCCCAATTCACACACCGCATGCCACAGCACGGTGAGGGCGTGAGGATAAGGCCATTACTGACAGGACCTGCACAGCTTGGTTGCCCAAGCCCCTAGAAGCACCTCCGGTAAGCTCGCTCCCTACAGAGGGGAGGGTTATGGAAACGCTGTGCCCTGCCAGCGCGGCCCCTCCAAGGACAGGGGACAGCAGGGGGGCCATCTCGGGGCGGGGGGGGGGGGGTGCTGGAGGAGGGGGAGCAGAAACGGGGGAGGAGAGATGGGAGCAGAAGGGGGGGGAATGGAGGGAGGGCAGAAGGAGAGGGGGAGGGAACAGAAGGAGGGGAGAGGGGTGCAGAAGGGGGGGCAGAAGGGGAGGAGAGGGGGAAGCAGAAGAGGGGAGCAGAAGGGGGGAACAGGGGTATCAGAAGGGAGGAAGGGAGAGAGCGGGAGCAGAAGGGGGGGGAATAGAAGGGGGGGAAGAGGGGGAGCAGAAGCGGCGGCAGAAGGGGAGGAGAGGGGGAGCAGAAGGGGTTCGGCGGGATGCCGGGGGGGCGGTCCCTCCCGCCGGCGCTCAGCCCCGCTCCTCGCCCCGGTGCCCGGCGGAGCCGCCCGGGGGCAGCGGCGCTCACCGTAAATCATGGCCAGGCCGGTTTCGTGCAGGAAGCGGACGCGGCGGTGCTTGAAAAGCCATATGGTGAGGATGGTGAGGGTGAGGAGCAGGATGAAGGTGAGGAGGCTGACGCTGTCCTGGCGGTGGCTCTCCTCCGCCTCCTGCTCGGTGGCGAGCTCCTCCATGGCTCCGCCGCCCGCAGAGCCGCCCCGAGGGCCCAGCGCGGGGACCGCCCTCCGCCGGCCGCCCTCTCCCCCTGCTCCCTCCCCTCTCCCCCTCCTTCTCCCCGCCTCCTTCTCCCTCTCCCCTCCTTCTCTCCCCCTCCTTCCCCTCGCCTCTCTCCGTCCTTTCTCTTCCACTCTCTCTCTCTACCTCCTTATCTCTCTCTCCTTCTCCCCCGCCCCGCCCCTCCCCTCCTTTCCTCTGTCCCCTCCCTCTCTTTTCCCTTCCCTCCTCTCTCTTCCCTTCCCCCTCTTCCCTTCCCCCTCTTTCCTTCCCCCTCCCTCTCTCTTTCCTTCCCCCTCCCTCTCTCTTTCCTTCCCCTCTTTCCTTCCTCCCTCTCTCTTTCCTTCCCCCTCCATCCCTCTCTATCCCTCCTTCTCTCTCCCTCCCTCTCCCCCTCTCTCCCACTCTGTGAGCAATGGGACCAGAGTGGGTGCAAACCGCACCCCTTCCACCCACTCGTGCAGGGCCGCTTAGAGCCAGTTAGAATCATAGAATCGTAGAATCAGTAGGTTGGAAAAGACCCACTGGATCATCAAGTCCAACCATTCCCATCAGTCACTAAACCATGTTCCACAGCGCCTCATCCACCCGTCCTTTAACTACCTCCAGGGAAGGTGACTCAACCACCTCCCTGGGCAGCCTGTTCCAGTGTCCCATGACCCTTCCTGTGAAAAATTTTTTGCTAGTGTCCAGCTTAAACCTCCCCTGGTGGAGCTTGAGGCTGTTCCCTCTTGTCCTGTCCTCTGTCCCCTGTCCCTCTTGTCCTGTCCTCTCCCTGGGAGAAGAGGCCAGCTCCCTCCTCTCTACAACTTTCTTTCAAACAGTTGTAGAGAGCAATGAGCTCTCCTCTCAGCCTCCTTCTTCAGGACCACGTCCACACGGCTCTTAAATGTCTCCAAGGATGGAGACTCCACAAACCAAGTTTCCTTCAGAGAGCCCTGGGTGCTGGCACAGGCAGCTCTGCAGGGTCTGTCCTGATCCTGCTCTCGTCCTGCTCTTGCTCTCCCTGTGTTGTGCAGGATTGAACATCATCACCCTGGAGCCCACTTTGCCCTTCCCCGGGACTGAGCTGGGCCAGGAATTGATAATCTCCGTGAGACCTGGAAGGGAACAAACATAGGCACTGGTCACCCTAGTTCTCCATGAATTTGCAAAAGGTCTTCCAAAAGAAAGAGAATGTGCACACTCAGGTGTTTTCCTAAATGAGGTTTCTTTTTAGTTTTCCTTAATTTCTTTCTTCCTTTCTTTTTTCTTTTTTTTCTTTTTTTTTTTTTTTTTCAGATACAGGAAAACTTGCTAAAGACCAACTTGTGAACTTGGGTGCCTGTATCCCTACTGGAGATTTGCTTCTAGGAAGCAAGACAACTGTAGGAAGTTAACAGAGCTTGTCAGCAGTTTTCATTTGAAATTTCTATGCTAAAAAAGAAAAAAGAAGAGCTTATGCCTACTCTTTTCAAATCATCTCGAGTTAGAGAGGGAAAGAAAAGTAATTTTTTGCTTTTTGCAAACCTGTCAAAATCAGAACTTTCTCCTTTAGCTCTTTTCTTTAAAGAATCACAACTTGCTTTAAAAAAATAAAAAAAAACCAAAATCCAACAACAAAACACGCAAAAAACCCCAACACAAAACCCCCACCAAAACCCAAACAGTGAATTCCGGTTAATGAAAATTGTTGTTTTTAAGGAAATACGAAATGCTGTAAAACTCCAGTTGGGGGGGGGGGGGAGGTGTAGGTTTTTATCAGCTTCAGCAGGAATGTGCTTTGTCTTTGGCTACCAGAGGAATTCCCTCCCAGTTCCCAGCTGCACTGTGTGCAGCACAGACCTTTCTGCTCCTGTGACATTTCTTTCAGCATTATTAGTTTTAATCACGATGTCTAACATGTATTTTAGCCATTATTTTGCATAAAAAGAAAGCAGAATACTTTTGGACACATGTTTATTTGGTTATACAGCAGATCCTATCTCCTTTAGAGCTGCCCTCTTTATGTTGCCATCTGCCTGTTTCTTGCAGTATTCATTGGGGTGCTGCACTTACAAGGGTGTCTCTTCCAAACGTTCTCTCCTCCAGCTAGTGGATCTGGAATTGTCTCCTCTCACATATACTTTTGTTTAGGAGACTCCTTTTTAAAAAAACGTCCAAGATGACAGCTCTATAAATCCACATTTTTATTTATCTGTAGTACTTTAAAATATGATATTTATACAAACTCCCCAGCAACCTTCAAAATCCAGTATAATTATGTGCTATTACCTTTAAATATTTGATCATGTAGAGTTGAAAGTTTACCTTGATAGGGCTGTCATTTATAAACCTCTTAGAGATGAAAAGCATTAATATGCCCTGAAGACCTAGCTCTAACTCTGTGAACCATTAAAATAACTGCCTCAAGACTGCCTTACATTAGATCTCACATTCAACATTAACATTTCCAGTATAATGAGAGCTTTATACTACTAAATCTTTATTGTGTGTCTTTAGGATATACATTCTACATACAATATAATGTGTATCTCTAGGATATAACAACCTGCAGGCCTTGCAGCAGACTACAGATCTGCAATGCAGTGCTAAGCTTGTGTAATGCAGATAAAGTTGTAAAATAAAAACCTAAATGGCAATAACAGGCCCTCTTCTGTTTGTTGGTTTTCTTTTTCATAGACTCATAGAATGGTTTAGGTTAGAACTGACCATGAAAGTCATCCAGTCCAACCCCCCTGCAGGAGCTCAGACATCCTCAACTCAATCAGGTTGCTCAGAGCCCCATCCAACCTGACCCTGAATGTTTCCAAGTGATGGGGCATACACCTCCTCTCTGGGAAACTTGTTCCAGTGTTTCACCACCCACAGAGTAAAAGAATTCTTCCTAATATCTGGTCTAAACCTCTCCTCTTTTAGTATCTCCACCTTTAAGTATTGAAAGGTCATACTAAGGTCTCCCTGGAGTCTCCTCCAGGCTGAACAACCCCAACTCTTTCAGCCTGTCCTCACAGGAGACGTGTTCCATCCCTTTGATCATATTTGTGGCCCTCCTCTAGACCTGCTCCAACAGGTCCATGTCTTTCTTGTGCTGAGGGCTACAGAGCTGGTTGCGGTATTCCAGGTGGGGTCTCATCAGAGCAGAGCAGAGGGGCAGAATCACCTCCTTGGACCTACCAGGCACATTTCTTTTGATGCAGCCCAGGATATGGCTGGCCACTGGGCCTGCAAGCACATATTGCTGGCTTTTTATTGTGTGCTGCATAGTGCTGGGTAAAGCCTGTCACTAAGCATATGGTGGCTTATTTCAAGAAGACAATTTCCATGTACGTTGTAATTTCATCTACCTCTCAGCTGGCTCTATTCAGGGTCTTAAGTTACTTTCTGCAAAGTCTTCCACCAATAACTTTCCACCAATTGGCACAGTTCTCTGTAGCTCTTGCTCTCCAGATAATGATAAGAAATATCTCAATGCTTTTAACAGTTAAAAAGGCAATGCTTTAACAGTTAAGCATAGCCCAGTTTTAGTGTGGTTTTTTTTTAGCTGAACTATGTTTTTTGTAGAGGAAAGCATTCATTCATAGTTTGCAATGTCTGTGCTACCGTCAGCACAAACTTTAAACCTCCACATTCACATTTGCAGGTATTTCTACTGCTGCCTTGCCCCCGTAGCCTCTGTGCAGGAATTACCTCATTCTAGGAACTTCTCCTCCAAAATCAATACATCAGTACTAAATATTTTTAGTGAATTAAAAAAAAAATTATATTCATCAGTGTTGTGCACAAAATTAGGCATATGTCATCCTTACTCTGAACTATGTGGATATAACTAAAACCCCCACACAATTTAGTGATGGGAGTATGATTGTTTCTGTCCATTGAGGGAGTCAAGGTTTAACAGTGATGTAATTAAGTTCTCTTCAAGGCAGTGTTCTATCTAATACATTGTTGCCATTAAATTTGATGTGCACAGTATATTTGGTTCATACGGGCCAAAGTTTGCTGTCAGTTTAGGGTCACCTGCCCTATTCACCCCTCCTATCAGGTGCAGCTCCTTTTCTACCACCTTGAGGATGGCCTTGGTTAAGTATAAGCACTGGCCTTTTCGCATACCAATGCCCTGTGTTATCACTTCAGGGAAGAACTGTCTCAAAAACATGCAGTTAGTTTTCAGAGAATGAAGTTACTTAGAGCAACCAAGTTAGTTACAAAACTGACTCTAATTTACCTCAAACTACAACAAAGACAATGGCCAAGTGGAATCACAGCAGAGATATGAAAGGCTTAAAACTAAAGCTACGAGATGGCACTGAAATAGAGCAAAGGACAAAATGTAGCCATTGAACAGTTCAGCTATACCTGGAGGGGTGCAGGAGGATTTTGGTATTAAATGGTAATAAATACATGCAATTGCACATAGTTGATGGTTGACTCACAGGAGTGATTCCCATGAGACTGGCCAAAATACCATAGAGATAGCTATGGATTAGCTCACCTCATTCCTTCTGCCAACCAGCCTTCTCCTCTTACAGACTAGTGCCTGCCAGAAGCATCATCCAGTAGTCCATTCAGTATTTTCATCATTTCCTTTGCTATGAATGTCATTGTTATTATATGAACTGATATGCACTTCAGGTTTATTCTTATTCCCGGAGTTGAAGAATGTCATGTGAGGCAACCTTGAGGTACTAGATTCAAGCCCTTCTCTCTCTCTGAGCTATTGATGATAATATTGTTTGCTCCTTGTTGGTAATGCTGCAGAGCTCACACCCTATCAAGACCTTTCCTGCCTTAAGCAAGTCTGTTGAGGCTGGCCCTTTGTGCTGATAAGAGCAACAGTTTTGAGATTTTTGCTGATTTAATCTGCCTTTGTAGGACTGGTTCTGATAGGGAAAGACCTCACAGTTGCTTCTGCTTATAATAAACCAGAAAATCAAACAAATTCTTACCTTAATACATGGTGTGTTTGTACAACATTCCTTGCACTCTCAAATTTTCTAGCACTTCAGTTCAGAATGGAAGAGAAAGTTGATTAGCAGGCAGGTCCACCTTGAAGAGCAGTTAGCATGTTAGCCACTCTCCCACAAACATCGTTTAAAATGTCAACCCATTTTGAATCAATAGCCAACCTCTGGTGGTAGTGTGATGGTCTTGTAGGTTACCCTCCTATGTCTCTGTAAGATATCCCCATGTCCCAGGGCCCCACAAAATATGCTTTATCACGGATGTGAATTTAAAGACAACTGAGTGCTCCTCAATTAAATTCTGAAGAACATGTCATATTTTTACTGAAAAACAAATTTGTTCAAAACTGCAGTTTGTTGAAAGCGTTAACAGCTGTGACACATTTCTCTATTAGTACTAGTCTGCAGAAGTGTCACATCTCTGAAAAAATGTCAGAACTGTCATTTTTCGTCATTGCAAATGCAAAAATCAACATTAGTCTTTCCAATAGCCAAAAGTCTAGCTAAAGTAAAAGCTGTTCTGAGCTATTTGCAGGGTGCGAAAGTCAGCCACTGTGCAGCTTTTATGTCATGGTAAACTTTCAAAGTGTTTAACAGGGATATAACTAGAAAATTTATATACAGAAGGGTGCTATGCCATTTCCTTTATACCAAAACAGATTGCTTTCCCCTTCTAGCTGTATATGATATTAGGTAATATTCTACTAGGAATAAAGTCAGTTTTCTCTCATTCCTCAGAAGGCAGCAGTTCATTACTCTTTGCACGTGCAAATCATGGTTATGACTTTCAGTGCTATAATGCTTGAAGAAGCAGGTAAGTGATCACTGTTCCCATCACCCATTACTCCTCATCACATTCCCCATAAATATTTAAACAAGTGAATATCCTAGTGCCAGGGCTCAACTTGTGCAGAAGAGCCTGAAAACATTCTGGAAAAGAGCAAGTGAGCCTTGTCTGAGGCACAGGAATTATGATTTGAAGTCTTCCTGCACAAATGTAATCTTGCCTATCCCTATGAGGAGTTATGTGAACACGATATAAACTGCAAGCAGCCACGCAGATGCTCTGTTACTATCTGGTGTCAGTTAGCCACTACCAGAAACTTTGCCTATAGAAAGTTTCAGAGGAAGAAAGATTGGGGAAAATGTAGGCATAGTGTTGTGGCATTCAGATTCGGTATAAAATATTTCTATTCTGTGTTATTATAGTAATGCCAAATATTTTGACAAAGCCTGCTGTTCTGTTCTTGACAGAGAAACAGAACCCCAAATTTATGTTTGATTAAATCTTGATTATGTTCAATACACCATGCCTGTAGGCATTGTATAGGCTAGAAATGAACCTTTTGAGTAAAGTTATGCTAAGTATCCTGGCTTCATCTGAATTAGGCAGCCCAGAGGCACGGTTAGACATAAGAAAGAAAAAAGTTGGATCTATCTTGAGAAGTTACAGCTGAAATTACTTATTTTTTGTTTTGTTCTGGAAAAGAAACACGAAAAAACAGGAACTTCTAGTATCTTTTACAGGAAAACAAGCTCTCCTATAGATATTAGATCCCAAAACAGCCACAAAGAAGGCTTGAGTGATAAAAGGCTCTCATTATGCTGGACACAGTTCTCTGCAGATTTGAAAGAAGACTAGTGCTTTGGTAAGAAAGTATAACTTGCCTGCCATATTTCCATGGGCTCTTTTTCTGCTGAAAGGGCTGGATTATTCACTTGTTTTTATATACATTGATGAGATTATCAATGGATGATAAAATGAGATTAGATTATTGGTTATGAGATTATGACTGTAATGCCTAGTTTATCTCCAGGGTTTTCTAGACTGGCAAAAATCTGAGAGAATGAAGCTTCAAAAGGATGAGAACACTTCAATTGTACATTTTTATTACTGTGGAAACTAAGCAGCTGCTTGACTGTTGGTGATCTCATTCTACAAGGTCAACCAAATCACACAGGAAATTTGGAGAAATGTTTTTTGAAAGGCTATGCAGGCAGACAGTTCCCCAAAACTTGGCAAAATTCTGATTCAGGGAGGCAGAAGAGGCTGCCTGGCTGAAAGATGGGGATCAGGCATAAATGCAGAATATGATCACAAGATTAGGCAACACTACTGCTGGCATATGGCCATTCATTTTGCAGAATAAGCAAACTTGGGATGGTGAGGGCAGTGTTATTGTGCAAGTTTTAGTTCCTGAGTGACCCTGGCTAATACCAATGGGAAGCTCTAAGGAAAAATATGCTGGCTCCAGCAGTTAAGCCCTCTCATACAGGTCTGCATCTACTAGAAAATTATTAAAGTGGGACTGGTCCAAATTGTGACAGAATGTGAAGCGTGGCAGCTCTGCAAAAACATGCCTTTTAGAGGTGGAGGTGTATGTGGATAATACCAGCAGAGGTGTTTTTTATTTGTTTGACTGCTAGGCTGCTGGCTAAAGGCAAAGAGGAGAAAGACACCCAAAGGCTTGAAATCAAAAGACAGAGAGGAGTGGTCAGATGTTTTAAGATGCAGTCGATATTATCTCAAGCTGTACCCCCAGGACAGGAAAAGTCCAAGGCAGATGGAATCAGCATCACAGTAGTCAGGTCAGACACAAGTCACTGCTTGCACTATTGTAATGAGGGATTTGATGTTATACCTTGCTGTCTTTCCCTATTCCTTATTTTAGTGGACAGGATATTTCATTCCATAAAGAAGGCTTTTCATCCTAATATTTGCATATTCCCTATTCCTCGTCCTTCCACATTCTTGTGCTATTTGAGATTGGGCAGTAGAATAGATGGGACGATTTGTTGTGGCGTGGTTGTTACATGCGTACAAAGCAGGGACACCTAGAGGCTAAAGCAGTGTCTGCAAACAATACAAATGTATCCACTGGATGTGGAGTAATACAGCATTTTTCAAAAGCAGCTTAGATAATAGGTGCATTGCATGACCTCTAGTGGTATTAAGCCCAAGGCACTGTCAAAGTCACTCACAGTAGCCTGATATAGATGGGGAAAAGCCAAAGTTACAGAGGCACTGTCACACATGTGCTAGTTCCGTCCTGCTGTACCCAGCCTTACTGCCAGGTCTATGTCAGGACAAATTTTGTCCTGCTGCCAGGACAAGATTGAGAGAAGTTTTTAATTCAGCAGAAATTCCCAACACTCAGCAGAGCGATTGTCTAGATACACTTTTGTTGTTGACTAATCTCATACTGTCATTAATCTTTCCTGCTACTGTCTTCATGCAGAGAAATAAGGAACCCAGCAACAGCAGCGTAAGGAGGAATGACAATGAGAACTGGGAGGTAAAAGCTGCAGAGTCTTCTCTGCAGTGACTCAGAAAGTTAATGAGAAGTAACATTTTCTTTTAACATCAGCAGAAGAATAATGTTCTGTTTCACTGGTTTTGCACATCCTATCAGGGTCCTGTTCCCTTGAAGAGGTGAAACCGTCATGGTCGATATCCCCTCAGAGGGTCTGAAGCAAAAGAAGGTGGCTAGGAATGACCCGCTGCCTAGGATATGGACTTTGGTAGCAGAGGAGAGGTGGGACTAGGGTTGCCACAAGAAGCTACTGGCACAAAGATGAGGTGGAAATAGCAACAAACATGGCAACAGAAAACACTGAAGGTGACTGTGATCGGGAAACCTACAGGAGTGCTAGGAGGAGACCAGTTTTCTCATAGGGAGTTGTTGGCACAGTCTCAGTAGGACAGTCAGCAGGTTGCAGGACACACTGAGACAGAGAAGTTACGTTCTCTAGAGTCAGGGGGCCTGTGAAGTTTCCCTTCTCAGCCATCATATTCTGTAGCCTCTGAGCCACGCTGAGTATGCAATGAGTCAGACCTCAACAGCCCATCAGTGGAAACTATTTCAGTGCTCTGCTGCAACCAAGAGATGCATAGATATTTTCTCAAAGTGCAATTGCTTGTGAAGGAAGATGCATTTTGTTTTATTCACATTGAAGTTCAGTTTCACTCACGTTCTGAGGTTCAGGGCCTTTCTCTAGAGCATCTCTTTTACATTCATGGCAGCTGGCTGTAGTTTTGATGCTTTCTAATTATTTGCTTATTGTTTTCTATTATTTGCTGGTTTGTCCTTTGGTGTGTAAATAGCTGCAAAATAGAGAGGAACTTCAAAGCAAATTATTTTAAAAGGAAATGATTTTAGATAAGCATTAGACAAAACCTGGCCACAGACCAGTTTAACTCGGAAAACTAACATTGTGTTTATCTTATCTCACAAAACTTTTAAAATGGAACCTCTTTTCATATCCCAGAATAGGATATTAAATAGATTTGTTTCAATGTATGATCCAGGGCTATTTACTGAGTATATTTATCTAAATATATTCATCACCTTTATAATTAGCAAGTGAGTATAATTTAGCCAGTTGTTTGAAGCTGAGTTTCTATAGCAGGCATCTCCTTAATGTGTATGTGAGCTGATTTGGCTTTGCTGCTTTCTGACATGCACTGTCATTACCTCTATACGTAGCACCTATAACATACAGAAAGCAGAATTATTACAGAAATAATCAGTAATAAACAGTTCCACATTAAAAGTGTTATTTATGTAACACAGCTTTGGAACGGTACCTTTAGACAGGTAAAGTTGTGATGTCCAAGTCTGCGTTCATCACCCTTGATTGTTATTATAGTTAACGAAGGAAAACAGGCAGTTGAGATAGGTCAGGTTAGTTACCATCCAAAAGTGTTTATGGAGATCAATTGCCATCCCAATGTTTTTTTCCCGCTGTCTACAAAGAGATTGCTATGAGTGACAAAACACTGTTACATACCCAACAAGTATACCTACTATGCTAGGGCTAAGGAAACCTAATCACAAAACTAGTGTGTTTGGCGGCAATGGATCCCAGTGAGCACTACAGTCTCCAGATGAAATGTATTTTTTGATACTTTGCCTGTACTGATGATGTGTAATCAATTACAGAAGCAGAGCAGAGAGATTTTTCTTCATGTGATTAAATCATAAACGATTAATAGATTCTTCTATTGCAGATATAAACCCTACTGAATTGGTCCAAAACAAAGTATAAGTCCCAGAGTGAGCAATCTTTACTGTACTTGGGTTCCTCTTTTTTTTTTTTTTTTTATTTGGCCTTGTCCTGATGCCTCTCTCACTGAAAAAACTTTAGAGATGTTACTACAGTTGGAATCACTTTCCTGGAAAGAGAGGGACAGAAATGCGTCAAAGCGGCACAGAGTTGAATGAAAAGATGTTTAATTTGCTTAATTTGCTCTAACTCAGACAAGAAGATGCTTAATTTGCTCTAACTCAAAGACATTTTCCACTTCCCCATTGCTCATCTGCCAGCTCGGCATGAGGTTCTCATGACACGGCTGTTCTTCCCTTCTTCTGACATTTAAGTCAAGATCAATTGGCCTAAACTCTATATAGGTTGCAAGGAATGTACATATGCCTGTATATGATGACAGAATTCCTTTGGTGTTTCACCTTACATTATTAAAATCTGTATTTCTACCTATTTGAACTGAGAGGAAGGCCTTTCCACATGACAGATTTGTCCAATTTGTACCTCTAACTGGTAAGTGGGTCTCTTCTCTAAGAGAGCATATCATTCATTGCACCCCAGTTCCTCTCCATCTGACCATTTTAATTTATTGATTTCTGTACTGAACATTTTGGCTCCTTCAGTGCAAATTACATTATTTGATAACTAGTCTTAGTGAAACGAGTCTTCCTAACATACAAGCAAACTGTGGAATTTAAACTCTTCCAAATAAATAACAATTACTCCAGCATTTTCTTTCCAACTGCTGTTTCTGCAGAATCCCTTGCTATTTTATTTTATCAAGAGTTTAGCTAATTTATTCCTTAGAGTCTTATAGTGATGTAGCCATATTTCCAAAAACAGTGTCTAGATGTTTATTGCACATTCTGCTGGAAGACAGAAAGGGAAGAAAAGGCAACTAAACAAACAGAATCCTGTGTTTGTTTAGTTCAACAGCAGGATTTTTCTACAGTTAACACTGAATATTAAAATATGTAGTTTAACTCTGACTCACTGTGCTGATGAAGTTGGATAAGAATCTTGATTTGTGTGGGGATTGTTCAGGGTTACAGATTCCTGTGTAATTCCCTCAGGTTAATGTAGGCAGAGTCTAGCACTGCTGCAGCCCTTGGCTATATTTTGCCACGATTCTGCCAATATCCAGATCAGTCATGTCTTCTGCCTTTCTGTTGGAGATCCTACTTTTCTTCATTTTTGACAGTCTCTCTGGGAGCATCTGCTGGAAACTGGTTCTCACTCACAAGGACAATGTGCATGGCAGGATGGCACCATAATAAAAATGGCAATGTATTAAGTGATGAGAGCAAGAAAACTTTACTCAGTGCATTCTTGGCTTTTCTTTTCCACAGCAGGACTGTGACAGAGCAAAACTTTCTATGAACTTGCCTTTGGAACAGTGCTCTGCCAAGCACCCCAACATTAAGTGCTATAAACCTGGATAAAGGATAAATGGACATAACTACAGGCAGGTGCTGGCAGATGATCTTGTCAAGTTTAGCAAGGATACAAAGGGAAATGGAGTGTCTCTTTGGAACAGAGAGTCCTGTAAGTTTATGGAAGAAAGTAAGGTTTGCTGGGCTATAATGCAGCAAGCCGTTAAAGCTCATCTTAATTTTAACCATGCACCTAACTCTTTGCTCTTGCTTAAACACTACTGAAATCTGCAGGTTTTAGCACGTGTGTTCGTGTCTTGCTGATTCAGCACTGTAGTTTGTTATCTGAATTGCTGTCCTATTAAGCATAAACCACAAAGGATACGGTCCATAGACTTTATTGTCATCACATTGCATTTTCTTCTCATGCTAAAATGAAGAGTCTGCCTGCCTCAGCTACAGGGTCAGGTGGAACACAAGATTTTGTGGCGAACGCATGCTGAGCAACATCCTGGTTATGGCAGCTCTTTGGTTTCATATTATGAAAAAAATACCTGCAATTCAGACTCTTGTGTAAGAACTATGAACCTGTAATTGCTAAGGAAGAACAGAGTTTATAGCCAAAAACTTAATTGTGATCTGTTTGAGAAAGTGCAGGCATCACATTAGTGGCCCTTAGGCAGACTCTATCCTTCTCAGCTACAGAATTTCTGCCACAGAGATGATTTGCAGCAAAGTTCTGAATTAATGTGGTTTTTTATCATACATTGTGCTGTCCATTATGATAATATTATGATAAATACTTCAACTTTATACGTTATATTATTGACTACTTTCAAATTATTCTTTCATTCATTTGGCCAACAATATTTAATCTATGCCTTTTAAAATTATTGACTATTTGGATCTTCAGTAAAAAATGAAATTACTTTTAGATCTGTGTAATACCTTTTAAGAGCAATTTTAAATTGCATGCTGTCTCTCTGTGTCTCATGTACTGCACAGAACTCGGCTCATCTTTGTCCCAAACACCAGTGACAGAAAGATTTGTACACATGATGTAAATTCTTACAGGGAAGGTAATTTATGGTGGAAGTATGTGGAAGGTTATTTCTGAACAAACAAGTTCACAAATATGAACTATTCAGTTTTGCTATTTGTGCTTTTCCTTGTTATCGCATGCAAGCTCACAGTAACCTGGGACAGAGACCCGCCCATCCATTGTTCCCACTTAAATAACCCCAGCATTGTAGTTGTATATCGCAGTTACCAGGGTCTTTGCTGAGGACAACTACAAAAAAAAAAATTCCCTTGCTGTCCAGCAGTATTGTGGTTTAGCAAAGTTACTGGTGACCAGGTCTAAATTCTATATGCAAGGAAATACTGGAAAGATGATAGAAAACCAGGAAGACTTTAATCCAAAATCACCAATAGCAATGCAAAATAGATTCTAGCACAAAATAAGCCACATTATTTGTTCTGTCTGATCTCAAGTTTCAGACCAGCTTCTGTCTGGCAGGACTCTCCAGCAAGAGAGGATCTCCTAGGGAGACCAAAAAAAGGCCAGTGTGATCTCAGACTAAGTGACGACTTCTGTGTGAAAATAATATTCAGTATATTTGTCATCCGCTTCTGCAAAAAAAAAGAGCCTGTACAAGACTCAAATGCACAGAAGTCTAATTGAAATGGTTGGTTTTCACATTCATCAGTTCCTCAGTTTACCGTGTACAAATATTTGTTCTGCCCAGCTGCATAGGTGGTTGGAGACTTAAATAAGCAGCTGGAGTGAAGGGATGCTTTCTATAACAGTTTTGTCTTAAACATGAATCAGAACACAGCCTCAGAGAGTGAACCTAGTGGTGAAGAACCCTTCTTTCCCTTTCTGTTGAATACTACATAGGGAATTGCCACTGTTAGATGTAATTGGTCCCACTCGTGATTCACAATTTCATCATATGAGTATTGGTGAATCTAATCTTAACTCGGAATCCTTTCCAAAGCTTTATATCAATTCTAGACAAGTTGTCAGGATCTCAAGTATAGGATTTATAATCTTCTTGGTGGAAAACAAAACAAGCTTTTAGAAAGTTGTAGTATTTCAGCTCTTTTGTTTTGTCCTCTTCATTTTCACATCTTCTCTGCAACCAACATGATTAGAAACCTGCTTCAAACAAGACACCTTTCAGATTTTGTTACAAAGATATGATTTCAAGAGCTTTAAGAGACATACACAGAATACAATGAATCTCATTACGAAAACGATTGTTGAAGTTTGGCTCTGTGCATTTTTGGCAAGCTTCCAGCAGCACAGGGCAAACCTGATTCTGCTCAGTATTAGGACAAGTGCAGATGTGCATACAGTGAGCTCTCGCTTCCTTATGCTACCTGTTTGGGTTCAGGGCAGATTTCCAGGTCCTGATATTTACTGGGAACAGCTCCCTACATCTTTGGGGTGGTGCACAAGAGTGTCAAACAAGAAGGAGGAAAGGGAGTTTAGGATCTTCTCACCTGCAGGTAAGCAGGCACCACAAAGCTATGTGGGTATGAAAAACCAGCCCATAGAGGAACACAGCCCATTGCGCACACTGTGCCTGAACTTCTCTCTTGCTGAAACAGAATCATTGCCCTCCTGGGAAAGACAACAGGGCGTCTGAAAGGCTCCTTGAGAACTGCATGTGCCCGGAAGGTATGGACCTGGCAAGTTTTTCACAAAATCCTTTACAATAAAACATTTACAATGAAAATGTTTTGGTTTTCAGTTGCCTAGAAACTATGATCTGGGGATCACAAAGCTCTGTGTTAGACTGTAATTAGGTATATTTCACAACATTCCCACAAGGGAATTGACTAATTATAGCAGTTTGTTGAAATTAAAGTAAGTAGAATAATGATTGGTACTGACTATGATATTATTGCACTCTTGCAGTACTACACTTCAGGCAATGATTGTATCAAATCTCAGAAGTCAAGAACATTCACTCATACTGGCATATGAATAGACAGCGAAGAACCAAAGTAAGTGTTTGCACTTTCTTAAAAGTCATGTGCTCATAAATCACAAGTCATATTCATTTGGTCTGGAATATATGCTCCAGCGCCTTGGTGTTGGGAAACACTCTGGAGCTTGAGAGGTTGTATTGTGATGGAGACAAAACCTACAACCTGTCCTGATCAGCTGTAGCCATAAAAAAAAAAAAAATCTGTATTTTTACAAGACTGATGATTTTGCAAAAGAATATTAGTCATGGCAGAAAGGAAAAATCCCAACTCAGAAACTTGCTTTTGCCTTGCACCTGCTCATTAGAAATGTAAAAAGTTACTTTCCTCTCTCACATTTAAACACGTTTGCGAAGCATCACTGACATCGGTGACAAGGTATTTCCATTGTAGAGCTGGTTGCATCTCAGCAGGGGAAGCAGTGTCTTACACACACAGACCATGAAGTCCTCTCTTATGACAGATGATCCATTAATGTGAGGTAACAATGTTCTGGTAATGTGGTGCACAGATTAATTTGGTACTTTAGCTTTTAACAAAAAATTATCAAATGTTACTTTTATTCCTTCTGTCAAACATGGTTATAATTTTTTTTAATTGATGTACAGAAAGAGGAGCCTGGTTGCCAAAAGACTGCAGAACTTTGCTAATCATATAAATCACACGGTGGTCTGAGAGGATGGTTAGACTTTAAGAGAGGGTATATCAGACTCTGCAGTTGCAAATTGTCTCTAGTTGGCCTAGCTGGACACACTATGGAAAGAGCTGGTATATAGAGGACCCAGTGAAAGATCATAATCAATGCTGCCAGTGCTCAAGAAACCCAGACGAGTGGCTCACAGAGTAAATCCGCAGTGTAGGTGGTATGTAAAACTGTACTTTGTGTTGCTGTTGGTAGCACTGGCTGAGCTACTGACTTAGGCTATAGCATCAAATGCTCAGAGCAAGTTTCACACCTGCCTAGGTGTAAGGTTGTGCAGTACAGCTGATGCCAGAAAGGGTGTCAGTCACTCCCTTCCTTAGCAGCCACTTCTGGCCAATTGGCCTTGCTTCCTCCTTTCTGCTGTCCCTGGGGCCCTGAGCTGAATGAGCCTTTCTGCCTGCTCAACTGACACACATCTTCTTGGCTACTTTTCCAGGGCTTCACCTCTCTTTTTCCTCTTCTGCTCCAACAGTAGGATTGCCATCCTTTAGTTTACATTAAATGTCTCTGGAGGTTTCTAAGTGAGTACTTACTGGGTGTAGGTGGCCAGGTTTTGGTAGCAGGGGCTGCAGAGGTGGCCTCTGTGACAAGAGACCAGGAGCTGCACCAAGCTGGACACAGCCGCTTCCAGATGTCTCCAGTGGATCCACCACAGGGCACAACTGAACCATCAGCAACACTTGGCACCACTGGGAAAATATGCTTAAGAAAGGGCAAAAATGTTTCATAGCAGTGTAAGAGGAGCGAGGAAAGAAAAACAGCCGTGTGAACACCAAAGTGAAAGAAGAAAAAAAGGATGGAGGTGCAGCCTGCAGCCCATGGAGCAGACCATGCTGGAGCAGATATCCACACTGCAGCCCCTGGAGGACCTCTCAGTGGATCAGTTGAACATGCCCTGAAAGAACTGCAGCCCATGGAGAGACCATGCTGGAGTATTTCTTGAAGAACTGCAGCCCATAGAGAGACTCACACTGGAGCAGAGGGTGAGGGCTAAGGAAGAGCAAAGTGTAACCATTGCGGACTGTCAGCAGTCCCTGCTCCCCAACTCTTCTGCACTGCTTTGGGGAGAGGGGGTGGTGGGAAGCAGGGAGGTTGGAAATGGAGTGGTGAAGTTGATCCAAGGAAAGCGGTAGGGTTTGGTGAAGGTGTTGTTTTCATTTAGTCTTTTTTTTTTTCTTCTCACCACCCAACTCTATTTTAAAATAGCAAAAAGATAAATCCATTTTCTTCAAGTTGAGTCTCTTTTGCCAGTGGCAGTAATTGGTAAGTGACCTCCCTGTTTTTATCTTCAGCCATGAGCTTTCACCTCTTTTCTCCCCCGTCCTGTAGTGAAGGAGCAGTAAGTGAGCAGCTGGCTGGATAGCTGGCAGCTGGTAAGGGTGATTGTGCAACCTTTCCCCTCTACCCACAGGAATTAAGTCTAAGATCTTTGAGAAAATGTCTTTGAATAGTTGAAGAATCTGATAAAAATTGTGATTTCTTTTCTCTGGGGAGGGGGGACTCAAACAACAAACCACAACCTCTATAAAAAGCCGGACTACTTGCACAGGAAAGCACAAAGCAGTAGGACCCACTGCATTCTAACGCTGCTGCTTGCTGCTGGCACTCTGCAATGCTTGCAAGAAGCCAAGGAGGCAGGGTCTTCTGTTGCAGCCCTCTCAGCAGTGTGAGCATGGCATTGATGCCTGTGGTGTCACACATCCAGAGGGTAAGACGCTTGCCTACAAGGCAGGTGGCATTGACAGAAAACAACTTGATGTAGGAGTAGCTGGTCCGCGTTCACACACCACACCTGATGTTTTGCCTCTGACTTTTGCAGCTGAACACATGCATGGCCTCAGGCGGGACATGAGTTCCCACAGGGAGCACCTGTTTCACCTTGTCAGCGTGGTTGGTTCACAAGAGCTTGCCACGTCCTGCAACATGCTGCAGAGGGGTCACACCTGCTGCTGGGGCATCCCAGTGTTCTCTCCTGAGCGGTGGGTGTGGGAGCACCCTCTCAGGGGAGGGGATGGTTTTAGTCACAGAATCACAGAATCTCAGAATCATTTAGGTTGGAAAAAACCTTTAAGATCATCAACTCCAACCTGACACTGACAGCTCTACCACTGAACCATGTCCCCAAGCATCATATCTACATATCTTTTAAATATCTGCAGGGATAGTGACTCCACCCCTTCCCTGGGCAGCCTGTTATGATTCAAATACAACCCTTTTGGTGA
This sequence comes from Clamator glandarius, assembly GCA_033459285.1. Taxonomy (NCBI): domain Eukaryota; kingdom Metazoa; phylum Chordata; class Aves; order Cuculiformes; family Cuculidae; genus Clamator; species Clamator glandarius. The sequence continues at coordinate 662,278 of JAUNZM010000753.1, forward strand.
AGACATTTTTCCTAATATCCAGTCTAAGCCCCACCTGATGCAACTTGAGGCCATCTCGTCTTATACCACTGGCCTCTTCTCATCCAGCTGGCCTTGTCTGCCAAGTGACAGGGACAAGATAAGAGGGAATGACCTCAAGCTGCACCAGAGGAGGTTCACACTGGATATCAGGAAAAAAAAATTCACAGAAAGGGTCACTGGGCACTGGCAGAGGCTGCCCAGGAAGGTGGTGGAGTCACGATACCTAAAGGTATTTAAAAGACGGGTAGACAAGGTGCTTAGGGACACAGTTTAGTGGCAGATAGGAATGACTGGACTTGATGATCCAAGAGGTCTTTTCCAGCCTGGTGATTCTAGGATTCTATTGCTTATTACTTGGGAGAAGAGACCAACACCCCCCTGGCTACAATCTCCTCAGACAGTTGCAAAGAGCGATAAGGTCTCCCCTCAGCCTCCTCTTCTCCAGGCTAAACAACCCCAGCTCCCTCGGCCGCTCCTCCTAACGCTTGTTCTCCAGCCTCTTCCCCAGCCTCGCTGCGCTTCTTTGAAGGCCTCCAAGAACTCGATGTCCTTCTTGTAGCGAGGGGCCCACAACCGAGCGCGGGATTCGAGGCGCGACCTTTCCTCCGGGGGAGTCTCGGCTCGCACCCCGGAGGCGACGGGCGGGCAGGCGGCCGGGCTCGTCCCCGCGCCTCGAGCGTCGCGGTCGCCCCGGGAGACGCGCGGAAACCGGAAGCGGGCGGGGCGGCGGCGGCGCGCGCGCTCCCGCGCTCCCGGGGCGGCGGCGCTGGGGCCATGGGCTGCTGCTTCTCCCGCCGCGGGAAACCGGAGCGGCAGCCGGAGGAGCCGGGAGGGGGCGGGCGGGGGGCGGCGGACGGCGGGGAGAAGGCGCCGCCGCCGCAGTACAGCTGGGACCAGCGAGCCAAGGTACCGCGGGGCGGGGGCTGAGCTAGGGCTGGGGGTAACGGGCTGGGCTGGGCTGGGAGCTAGGGCTGGGGGCTGGGGGCAGAGGGCTGAGCTAGGGTTGGGGGTAACGGGCTGGGGGCAGGGGGCTGAGCCAGGGCTGGGGGCAGGGAGCTGGGGTCTGGGACTGAGCTAGGTCTGGGGACTGGAGGCAAGGAGCTGAGCTAGGGCTGGGAGCTAGGGGCAAGGGTTTGGGAACTGGAAACTGGAGCTGAGGACTCGGGATTGGAGCTGGTCTGGCTTTGTCGGGCGGTGCCTCGCCCTGTCCCGCCGCCCGGGGCTGTGGCCGAGGCTGGGCTCCCTGCGCTCGCCACGGGGCTGGCGGGGACCGCGGCTTCTCTGCCCTCCCTCACCGCCGGTACTTCGCCTGCCCCGGTCCCTTGCCTCGGCTCCCTCCGACCCCGGCACCGCGCCCCACCATCCCCGTGCTGCTTTCCCCTCGCCCCCAACCCCTCAGTCTGTGCCTTCCACTACCCCCCCCCCCCCGTCCCCCTTTAACCCTCTCTGCCCCCCCCGTCCCCCTTTAACCCTCTCTGCCCCCCCCGTCCCCCTTTAACCCTCTCTGCCCCCCCCGTCCCCCTTTAACCCTCTCTGCCCCCCCCGTCCCCCTTTAACCCTCTCTGCCCCCCCCGTCCCCCTTTAACCCTCTCTGCCCCCCCCCGTCCCCCTTTAACCCTCTCTGCCCCCCCCCGTCCCCCTTTAACCCTCTCTGCCCCCCCCGTCCCCCTTTAACCCTCTCTGCCCCCCCCCGTCCCCCTTTAACCCTCTCTGCCCCCCCCCCGTCCCCCTTTAACCCTCTCTGCCCCCCCACGTCCCCCTTTAACCCTCTCTGCCCCCCCACGTCCCCCTTTAACCCTCTCTGCCCCCCCACGTCCCCCTTTAACCCTCTCTGCCCCCCCACGTCCCCTTTAACCCTCTCTGCCCCCCCACGTCCCCCTTTAACCCTCTCTGCCCCCCCTGTCCCCCTTTAACCCTCTCTGCCCCGCCACGTCCCCCTTTGTCCCTCTCTGCCCCCTTTGACCCTCTCTGCCTCCCTACGTCCCCGTTTAACCCTCTCTGCCTCCCCAACCCCTTTAATCCCTTTGTCTGTCTGTCTGTGTGCCGTCAGGGCTGCTGAGGCGGCTGGGAGCCCTTTGGGTGGGACCTTTGGGGTCACCTTTTGTGGTGGCAGCAGGTGGGGAGCTGATTGTGCCTGCTGGAGCTGAAGTCCCTGCACATGGTGTGTCAGTGGGGCCATGAAACTTAGCTCTGTTCTCCTGGCTGTCAGGCTGTCAGTAGTATTTATTCTTCCTGCTTGGCTGTTCGGGTTGTTGGGATTTTTTTTTTTTTTTTTTTTTTTTTGTTCAGGGTGGACGCGGCGTAATAGTTTTAAGTTGAAAGAGATGAGATTTAGGTTAGATACTAGGAAGAAATTCTTTACTGTGAGGGCAGAGAGGCTGGAACAGGTTGCCCAGAGAACTTGTGGATGCCCCATCCTTGAAGATGTTCAAGGCCAGGTTGGGTGAGGTTTTGAGCAACCTGGAAGCTGTCCCTGCCTGTGGCAGGGGGGTTGGAACTACGTGATCTTTAAGGTTCCTTCCAACCCAAACCATTCTATGATTACTTTTTTTCCCAAAAGCTTAGAGGACCTAGACCTAGACTGTCAGTCCCTGAAGTGCCAGGTGAAGACAAATTCTTCCCGGTGCTGTTTCCTGACTTGTTGAAGGTAGTCACAAAGTCTCCAGTAGGAAAGAACTTAAGTACTGGATTAAATATATTTCTTCCCACCCTCGTTTCAAGTTTCACTTCCTTAATACACAATGACATCATATCCCTGCTGGGTCTCCCCTCCTCTTCAGCTGCCTTTGGGTGGGGAAAGGAGAAAATGGAACAGGCCATAAACTTAATTGATGTGGTTTTAACAAACAAAATCCCCAAACCTTTAGGCCATGTTTTACAAGTACAGAAAAGAAAATGTGTGAACTTATTTGAATGCTTAGCTTGCTTGTGTTTTAAACTTGGCCAGGTGCTCTAGGGTGTCCCTTAAGTCTTCCAAGTAGATTAAGACAAGCTCAGATGGAAATGAGTTAGAGAGCATGCGTGTGGCCTGGGGGAATAAGTTCCTTGAGGATAAAGACTATTGATCAGTGCTGGCTTGTTGCTTTGACTTGCTAGTGAATATTTGCAGTGCAGCATTAGAGGAAAAAAAAAAGCAGCCTGTTACTTGTCTGGAGACTGTTCTTACAGGAGAGCGCTGTACCAAAAAGGTTATCTTGGCACGGCAGAGCAAATCTTAGCTCTGTGGAAAAGTACATTAAATGAGCATTTCAAATTGTATGATTTAATATTGGAGCAAATTCATCAGCTACAGCTCAACTTTTATGAGACTTTTTTATATATCTGCTGTATGGTGCTAACTTCTAAAACTAACAGGAGGAAAGTCAGGACATACAAACACTTGATTCAGAGAAGGGCCAGCCTTGTTGCTAAGGAGATGATCGTTGTTAAAATGCTGGAAGTACGTTGGAGCTAACAGACAAGGCTATTACAGCACCAACAGTCTGTCTCTGTGGAGGAAAAAAAGCATGTAATGTATTGCATGTACAACAACTTCCTCCTTTTCTGTAAGACTCTTAGAAATTGGTGAGTTTGGGCTGTGCTACTGAACTGCAGAAGCTGTCAAATTGGCTTAATTATGTACTGTACAGCTCATGAACAGCTATTAATATTTAATATTTAAACTGATTTCTCATACCTTTTGCAGCCTTATCTTTCATTGGGCATTGGGTGTATGCTTAATACATTAAACCAGGAAAGCAGTACTTAGACACCCAGTCTTAGGTGAAGGAATACTTAGCCCTTAAGTGTGGTAAACTTGTTGATCGCATCTTGTGTTTAGTGATACCAAGTCTGCTCAGAGACTCCAGCTGTCTTTATGTAAACTAAAGCTGTGATGACGCTCTTACTGTAGGCAGAAAAATGCAGGCACATTCATCTGCGTGTTTATCTGGTTAGAGATGTGACATGGTGACTGCTAGTTCACAGCTGTGTGCTGGAAGAAGTTCTGAACCTGAGGAGTTCTTCCAGCAAAACTATTTCTCCTGCTTGTAAAGGACAGCATTGTTAATGTAGACTATTTTAATTGTGTTCTGGTGGCAAAAGGTGATTAGTATTGGTACTGTCTGCTAGTGTAGACGTAGCCAAAGAGTACTATGACAATATCCTGGTGACATGTAACTCTTGTGTGATATTAATAGTGCAAAAAATGGACTGTTTGGTGGAAAACTCCAATCGCAAAACACTGTAAGAGGCTGGTGGTTAAACTGAAAATAAGGAAAGTACGGGAATTTGAGGGCCTTTTTCAGATTTCTGTGACCTCATTTAAGTGAGAGAAGTGTACGTTTTAAGATATGCAAATATTAATGAAATTTAGATTGTATCTTAAGTCTGCTGAGATCTCCGTAATACTTGCTGACCCTCAGGTTTGGAGAACTGTGTGAAGATTACTTATGGTGCAATAGAAGAATCAAAGGATCAGCTTGTTTTGAAAACAGAAGAGAGGAGGATGAGTGTTCAGTTTCTTGCTGCTTTGGGATTCTTAGTCCAGAAGAATAAGTAGAGCACAGTTTATTACAGAGTCTGTTCTTGCTGCCCTGCGTCCTGGGGACTTGTTTTGTGTTGATGTCATTGGACTGTCCTGAGAGTATCCTTCTGACCAGGTGTGGGAGAGGAACTTGGTGGTCCTTAACCCTCCTCTGCCGCCTTCAGCTATCTTTCCACCTGGAATGTGAGATTGTATTTCTGTTCCTAGTCTCCATTTTCTTTTCCTACCTTAGTACCTTCTGTGTGACTAACATTCTTACTGTGTGTGACCAGGGTGGTAATTACAGCAGGAACTGAATATAGGGAATGTACAGAGAGGAACTGGGGTTTTGTGTCTTGTGATGACAGATACATCCACGTGTGGTGACTTTCTCTGCAGAAGAAACACAAAAATCTGCATAATCTTTTCTTGCTGTTGTCTCATGTTTAAAGAAGTAGGAGTAGATTAATTATGATTGCTATGGCATTTAGAACTAAGAGGGACTTTCCTTCATGGATAGTCTTTGCTTTTACAAGGAACAAGTAAGGTTTTGTTTTATGTTAGTTGATTTTCAACTTAACTGCTTTAGTTGACAGGAAACTTGCGGCTATCATTGCTATATTGAGCTGTGATGGCTGCATTTCAACAGTTGGAAAAAAGAAAACCAACCTTCAAAGCTGTAAATTTCTACATAAATCATAGCTAATCCTTTGTTAGTTTGAGGATTCTGCTTAAATGATCTGAGCTGACATGAACATCCTGAACTATCTAGATCTTCTTCTTTAGTTAGCCACTCTGTATTTTGTTTTGGCATATAAATAAAATTGCTTTTATTTTTTTTCCCCCCTTCTTTTTCCTAAGTAAACACTGAAGTATTTTGTGCTTAAATCCAATGCATCTCCTTTATGCTTCCCAGTTCCACCAGAAGAGCTACTGCTCTGTTTCTCAGAATGTACTCTGTCAACTGACAAACAGTCAGCATGTTCATATTACGCAGTATTTCCAGTTAGGTCAGTTATAAGTGTGTAGTAGCTTCCTTCCTTCTTCCTCTCTCCTATCTGCAGTAATTGGCAGTGGTTTGTTGCTCAGAAAACAGAGTATGACTGTTTTATGCGATTATGGGTGCTTTGGAAGAGAGGGACGATTACAAAGAATAGAATGAAATATGCGTTGACTGCATTGGGCACATTTGAAGTCAAGGTGCACAGAAGATGCTTCATGATGAAAAAATGTATGCTAGTTACTGGAACCTGTACATGGTGTATCTCTTTACTCCTTTTCCTGTTGCCCAAGAATCTAGAAATCTGCCAGAGGTGAGTAACTTTAACAGTCTACAGAGGATGTTGCAACTTAGTGCTTGAGGGCACCAATCCCATGCAAGTATGAATATGCAGAAGTGTCTAGGCCTGGGAATGCACTTTTTCTTGCTTATTTTCTTTCTCTTAATTCCCCTACTGATAAAAATAGCAACTAAAGCCTCTTAAGTTTGTGGGCTTACCCTATAGCTGCAGCTTTTAAAGTCACTGGGTCAGCAGCCTACTCTTGTATGTCATGGACTGTATGTAAGTCCATAGCTGAACCACCATCTGTTGTGATTTAGAGAGACAAGGAGTGATTTTTTTGAGCATGATAATAAAAGATAAGACCTTAGTGTAAGTTGTTTAGAAAGACTTTAGAAATGAATGTTTGCTGAGCAGGCTAGACTCAAGTAACTAGGGGAGAACCATAATCCATTAATGTGCCTTCTCATATTTATCGTGGTATGTCATTGCTGACTAAAACTCCTCTCCTGACGGACCTAGTGGAAAAGTCTTGTTATGATATGAAGTCATACAAGAAAGGGTTGAAGGAGCTTTTAGGATCTTTGGTAATTCTATGCACAGTTACCACTAAAAGCTGTGAGGGCCTAGTGCTTCCAAGTCATCTTCTAAATGGGAGCTGTGTAGTCTTAGTGCCAGTAAACTGGATAATGGTGGCTGAAGGGATGTACGTCATCTGCAGCCTTCATGTCTTGCCTCTGACCTTCTTGCAAGACAAATGTTTGCAGGAAGGAAAGCTGCTTAATATGCCTTGCGCTTGTACCAGATCTTCCAACAGTTCAAAGCAACTAAGCTTCTGTTTGCCTTCACTTCTCTCCTTTCTTTGTTCTTTAAAATCCTTGCTCCGGACAATTTGTTCTCTGGTCCTTTGTAACAGAGTAATCACCAATGTCATTGCTGATAACCAAAGATGAGACTTCAGCACTTCTTTTGAAGAGGAAGAATATTGTGTAAGCAGGGACTACTTTTCATCATGGTATCTGGTTATTTAAGGTCACTCCATGGAGTAATTCCTGAACCTGTGCATAAGAGCACTTCTGTTAGGTTTCAACTCTTGAGCTGTGCCCATGTCTATGAATGCACAACTCATCATGTACTCCAAAACCTTTTTAAATTCAGCTGAAAACATTACCTTTATAAATACTATTATAATTTGGATTTATACCAACTTAGGGGGAAAAGACATTAACAGTTAATTAGGAGTCAAGCATCTATCTGGGTGAGCTGGGTGGATGTGGACAAAATTCTTCAAAGCTTTATACAAATGCAAAGGATAAATGGATGAGTTTTCAAGCAGCTGATTTTTTGCTGACCTGCCACATGCTTAAGATTTTATGGCGAAAGTTGCAAAAGATAATGAATGGGCAGAGAAATCTGTGTAGCCCTGGTTATGGTTGTTGCATGAGGCTGTAGATGTTACCTTCTTCTGTTGCTTTGTTTTTCCCTAGTCTGCTTTTTTTGCTGTGTTGCCAAGGCAGAGCGTAAGAAGGAGTTAGTGCTGTCCGTCAGGGGAAGGAAGGTGGATGCAGTGATTTAATATTAACCTGTTGATGATAGCTGCAGGCTTCAGAGCTGGTGAGCATGAAACTCCACGATAAAGCATGTCAACGGCTGTTGGATGCATCCTCAAAATCACAGTTCTGCCTTCATGCTCCTTTCACTGGTGCGTTTCTTTTATCCAGGAGAGTTGAAACGTTTGGATCTGCTACAGTCTCTCAGGTTACCCTCTCCTCCCGGGATAATAACCCCATGGGGTTAAACCTATTTCATTCAATTCCTCCAGCCTGTACACCAGTGTTAGTCAATAAATACCCTTGGTCCTTAAAAGGAAAACTGCAGAGCAAAATTAGAGGAAACTGGCAGACTCCCTAGCATGGTGAACAAACTAAGAAGTAAGAGTTGTGTCAGGGCGGAACTCTTAATTCACGTCAAGGAAATAAAACTGAGCTCCTGAATCTGGTAATAAGCTGACATTTTTATTTGTAAACTCAGCTACTACTGACCTGTGTTTTTCACCTAGGCCTAAATAAAATTGCAAGGTGAAGCTTAAGTTTCGCATGTCTCTGTAAAGGTCACTGTGTAGGATGAGCTAGCATGGCTTCAGAGGCTTTTTAGAGCAGAGCAGTTTAAAAGGACACGCTTAAGTGCTAACTTTCAAAAAAAAAAAAAAAGCTGTAAGTTCTGGAAACTCTGAACTTCTCTTTCCTAAGAGAAGTAACTGTTCCTCTGTACTCTGTTTTGAAGGCAGTAAGCTGGCCTCCCAAGGTTATTAAAAATACCCCTCACAACACATTTATATAAAAATGTTATAGGAGATGCTTGGAAAGAACATATCCAAAACCAATTTTGATACTTACATTTTCAAGTATGACAGAATATGTGTATAAATATCTTGTATATGGATCAAACATGTGACATTACATGAGACTTCAGACCTTAGTGGGCTTGAATACTAATCCTATGCTCTGGATGAGTCTCCATGCTATGTCCCTTATGATTCGAGCCTCCCAATTTTATCTGTAACCTGTCCAACTAACTTTCCTGGATGTTTACTAGTGGTATTGAATATGATTGAAGGGAGTTTTCTAGGAAGTCATCTTCATTGTATCAACTTGCATTTTATTCGGAAGATTCTTCAGCTGCAAACCTCCTTTCTTGTCTACAGGTCAGGTATGTTGTCTATGAAGGAGTACATTTTATTGGTTGGTAGAGACTTTAAGCTTCCATTTGCTGTTATGGACAAAAACTACCTGGGCTGAGCTGGTTTAGTGAATGTCTGGCACTAGCCCATCCTGGTTTATGCCTTTTTCTGGTGTCTAAATCTCACACAAATGAAATGCAGGGGAGGAGGAAGAGACTTTCCTTGCAGACTGGGCTGTACATAAACTGTTCTAATGCATTAACATGGATTATGGCACAGCAAACTTCATAGCCCTCAGGCTGATAATCGGGTAGCAGGTTTGTGAAGTGGACTTGTGTTAAACAAGTTTGGGTACTTGTATACATCTAAGTGCTATTTTAATAAGTTTTCACAAGAGGGCAGAGTAGAATTTGCTCCGGGAATTGTACTTGTCTTGAGTCTTACATATCTCTAGAAATGACCTAGCTCAGATTCCGTTTGTTTTACGACAGCACTGGCTTTGTAATTCATGCCGTCCACCTTGAGCAGTGTGGGGCTCTTTGGTTGCTGATGTGCAGTGGATAGTCCCAGGGAAAGCCACAGCCTCTCTCAGCTACCCCTCCCTGGGGTGGAATGCTGGAACGTGGAGGAGGAGAGGTCTGTAAATCTCCCCCTTGCATCAGCACTACCAATTTTTGGTTGTTGGTTATAGCTAAAACAATTGCGTAGCTGTTAGCACAAAAATCTTGCAGCTGTTAGTACAAGATAAAGCTGTGGCAGGGGTAAGCAAGCTCTGTAGTCTGCAAACATAATAAAGGAGATGCTGCTTGAAAGCAGCAAGGTTTCCTTCCAATGTGTTGAGGTGTGGTAAAATATAACCAAGAAAGCTACTTGAAAAGGAAATGTTGTGTGTCTCTAGCTTTATGAATCTAAGTATGTTGGCCAATTCTGTTATTGTAGTTGTGACTATAATACCCAGGACCATCATCCTAGTTGAAACAGTTTGGACTCCAAAGAGAAAACTTTCTCTCCCCGCCCCCTTTCTTTATTACAGGACAAACTGAGTTAGTGGTTTGGTTGGTTTTTGTTTATTTTTTTTCTGGAGCATCTCAAAAGTATAGTTTCAATTATTTGTTATACTTCAATAGGGTACATTCCAAGAGTTTAGCTAAAAGAGCTTCTGCTGATCTTTCATCACTCTTTGAAGAGCTTTTTGGCAAGTTATCCTGTACAATTCAGTACTACCTCAATTAATGTAAGTCAATTAACATCTAGTATTCTGATATTCTCAGCATGTGAAGACTTTGAAAGTTCTTTTTCTTCTTCCTTCAGATTGACCCCAAAGACTACACTTTTTCTGGACTTAAAGACGAAACTGTGGGTCGACTGCCTGGAAAAGTAGCAGGGCAACAATTTGTCATTCAGGACTGTGAGAACTGTAATATCTACATATTTGATCATTCCGCTACAATCACTATCGATGACTGTGTAAACTGCAGAATCTTTTTAGGACCAATAAAAGGCAGCGTGTTTTTCCGTGACTGTAAAGATTGTAAATGCATAGTGGCCTGCCAACAGTTTCGCACTCGGGACTGCAGGAAGCTGGAGGTATTCTTGTGCTGTGCCACCCAACCCATTATAGAGTCCTCCACAGGTGTGAAATTCGGATGTTTCCAGTACTATTACCCTGAGCTTGCTTTACAATTTAAAGATGCTGGACTGAGTATCTTCAATAACACGTGGAGCAACATCCATGACTTTACCCCTGTGTCAGGAGAAAATAATTGGGGCCTTTTGCCTGAGGATGCTGTAGTACAAGATTATGTTCCTCTGCCCAGCTCTGAGGAGCTGAAAGCTGTCAGAATTTCTACTGAAGCTACAAGGAGCCTAATACCAATAACCCGAGGACGGAGACAGAAATGCAGTGATGAGATGTGTTTGGCTGTGTTTTTTGCTGGTGACTACACAACTGCAAATGCCAGGAAATTAATTGATGAGGTAAGTGACCTTCAGCTTTTTGAATTTCTAATTGAACTTTGGTCTGGACTGTCTTGGTGCTCCCTGCAGGGAGAAGGCAGAGACCCTGCTTGTTTGTGAACCATACTGATCAACTGCAGAGTTTAAAACCTTTAAAGGAAGGTAAAAGACTGAATCTTGTCTGATCAGACAGTTGTTTTACAGCTGATGTCCTGTGACTGGCACATCTATCCTCTAACAGTTTCAGTGCTCTTTTCCATCAAGACACACCAAAGCTACATTCTGAAGAAAATGTGTAGCTGATTTGATGGACTTGGCCAAACATAGAGTGAGTGATGGGCAATGCCTGTGAAAGAAGTAGAGCCAGTTAACTTGTTACCTTATTGCCCCAATAATCACAGCTAACGAAAGTCTGTCCTGAAAGTTTTTCCAGTACTAACACAGACGTTAGGGGGAAAAAAAAAAAAAAAACAACAAAAAACATGTTAAATTTCATCCTCTCCTGCCATCCAGTACTGGAATTTTTTTTCTGGAATAGGCAGTGAGTGTCACTGTCAGGGCTGGTCAGCTGTCTTTGATTATTTAAATAGCTGGTGTGCCCAAGCTTGGCTGAGTTTGGGCTTTCCTGGGGCTAAAATCTGGGAGTGGCTGGCTGCTTTTAGCACCCTGGAGTGCCAGGGATGACAGAGCAGAGCCAGGAATCATGAGCTACAGCTTCTGAGAGAGAGATCTGCAAAAGATGCCAATCCCAGTGCTGTATGATCAGCAGAACAAACAATGGAGCTCTTTCCCTTTTTTTTTTAACTGCAAGGAAAACTGTAGGGTATTTCCATGCCCTGCCACTGCCCAGCTGGAATTTTATGGAAGTGAGTTACTAACAGCTACTTCAGTAAAGGGAGATAATGATACTTAGGGGCTGTTCTTTTTCTGAAGGAGTAGCTACAGTAAAGAGGATAATAGATGGGTTCTCCTGTGCTAGTAGTTCTTTTAGAAATTGGAGTTAAGAAGGTGCTGAAAGTTTAGTTCTTAGTCCTGTGTAGATTAATGGATGCTTTGGAAGTAGAAGTGCAGTTACTACTACTTCATATGCTTTTAGTTTCATAGTAGATTTGAAGTAAAAAGCTGTGTGTGTTTGAAAGTTTGTAACTGTTTTTCCAAAATGGAAAACTTCAGCAGTGGATAGATGAGTTTGAGGTAATGCTTGACTGAACTACTGCAGACTAATCGGAACTTCCTTGACTTCACAGGCTGAATACTTTTAACTCCTGTTAATTTCAGTTTGTGAGAGATTGTAGGGGAAAACCCCACAAACCTGGACAATAATATAAAACCAAAACCATTCACACTTACTCCTTTAGGTGCACAAGGGCAGAGGAAAAAGTCTGAATGAATGGAATGAAAATAAACAGAAATGCAGAAAAAGCAAACGGTCTTTGAAAAGAGAAAAGGGGTCCCTTTGCTCTGTGGCTTAATGTGTATGGGGAAAATGGGTCAATTCCTGTGTAGTCTGGATACTTGAGCTGAACTCTGTGCCTTGGAAGCATTTTTAACATGAATTCTTTCCCTGTTCACAGATGACTGGTAAAGGCTTTCAGCTGGTACAGACTAAAGAGATCTCAATGAAGGCTGAGGATACTCACAGAGTTTTCAAGCAATGTGCATCAGAATTCATTCCACTGCTTGAAAATGGTGAGTTTGTCTTGTTTTCTTTCTCATAGAGATATCTAGCTGTTGCTAGAGAGTTCTGGAGAAAAAGGAGGAGTGAAGGACAAGTTTTGTGTTTCAAGGGTGTAAAGCCAGTTGAGATGAGTTTTGGAAGCCTCAATCAGGCCCTAAACTAGCCGAAACTCCTGAAGACACTGGAAATGAGTGGTTTTGCCTGTATTTTGTGGCTCTGCCCCTGCCTCCCCCTGATGGTCCAACTGCTTAGTTCAGGAGCAGTGGCATGTACAGATCTGTCTGGACTGGTCAGAAGCACCCCATGTTTTTAAGGCTGTTTCTGACTTATTACTATTGCTGCTAAACCACCTAGACGTTCAGTGTTTCTGTATACATATTGAAGCAAGTAAGTATAGCTCTCTATAAATCAGGCAAGTGTTAACTTACTGTTTATAACTGATGTACTGTCAGAGTATTTCAAAAGCTTTTTATTGGTCTGACTGCAATTGGTTTTTTGTCTCTTCTTGCAGAAGAACTGACATCTTGCCATCTGTTATATGCTAAAGCTCAATACGTGCTTCCAAACTTAGTAGCAATGTAGTTTTTTTCATAGTAATATAAGAAGTCTATGATGCTTATTGCAAGAATAGGACAAAAGTTATTGTACTTATCAGATGACAGTCTAGTTTAAGGGCTATTTTGCAGCCATGTGGGAAGAAATAAAGTGTTCAGAATGAAACCAGAGAAAGGGGATCTGCAAATAGTGGGTGAGGACAAGTCTAAAAATCAGGCAGTTTGCTATCTTAGGGCTGAGGCAAAAATGCCTGAATGACTCAGTGATGCTCCAGATGTCTGTGAAATGGTTCAATATTTGAGCAGTATAGTCTGACTCACTTCCGTGATGCCCTGCGCTCCTTAGTGTTTTTGTGCCATTGCTGCCTTTGAAGAAGTAAAACTGGATTCCAGCCAGAGTCTCTGCAAAAATAAGCATGAAATTGCAGATATTTTTTTCTTGGATAACACTGTACTCTGAAGCTATGGTTAAGTGTTTTTGATTCTTTATCTTGCATTATGGCTGCCCAAGCAAAAACCATAGAATGCTTCTTGCAAGCTTCACGGTCCCCTATGAGTTGAAAAACCTACTCTTTCAATGCTGAGCTTAAAAGCAATATTGATTCTAGGTAAAACTATCTTCTAGGTCCAGTGGTTGCTTTGGAGTTCAGTGGGGATGGTGCTGTGGAAGCATGTCGAAGCACTATAAATGATGTTTTCAGTGGGACCAAGGTAAGCCGGTGTATTGCTTTATTAGCAGAAAATGTTACAGAACGTCTAGGGTGCTTCATAGTTCAGCTGTAGCATTGATGTACTGCACAATCTTTTTCGGTTTCTGAATGCTAAAATCCAAATATCATATTTTTTGTTGTTGTTTGTACTTAAAACTCAAGTTGCTTATTGGAGACAAGAAAAGCTGCCCTAGAAAAGAGTACTAAATCTCTATGTCCGTTGAAAAAGAGAAGATTTCCACTTAAAACTGTCATTTCACATAGTAGTAAAACCATGTTCTATAAATACAGTAGGGAAAAAGTCTTATACTGAAGTCTGCTTTGTGATGTCCTAGTGTATTAAACACTGACACTGGTAATGTGATGGGATTCCAACTTTTTTCAAGGTTTACTTTTGCTCTGTATGATACTGCAGAATTCCTTCCTTCAAAAGCTTTTTTCTTTTTAATTCTGTCAGCTTATTTTTCTATAGCTTCTTTACACCACCGCTCCTCTTTGCTTGCTGTCCTCATTTCTCTGAATGACAATGGGTTTCAGAAAGTTTCTGCAAACAATTAGAGCACTCCTGATAATGAGAAAATGACAAGCCCATTGCTTTCAAGCAGCTGTTCAAAGATGACTAGAATGTCTTTTGAGACATAGCATCCAAACAGCAACTTGCTGTCTTTCAGTTCCTTTCAAGAGAGTTACTCAGAATGAGACTGCCCACTTTCTGGAAAACAGTCATCTTGTAATAAATCATCTCAAATGCAGCTAATGTTTGCTTTTTTTCCTGTTTGCTGTTGCACTGGCAAAAGCATGACGTTTAGCGGGCCTTAATTTGGCTCTCCGAGTCTGGTGAATGTTAGAACTACAGTCCAGGTAGGGTTACAGTATTGCTTTTTCTTTCTTGTGACCGAAAAGTCATCACTGCAAATTTTACCATAAAAGTGGCTTCTTTAAGCCGAAGCTTACCTTGTGGGTTTTTGTTGTTTTTTTTTTTTTTTTTTCTTCATACAGAACAAAGCTGATAGTGGGTAGGTAATTTGCTGGTTCTTCTAGATATTTTTCTTTATTAAAAGACTGAAGTGATATTAATTTTTAGAATGAGTAAAATTTATATTTTACTCGCTAAAATTACTGGTGTCTATTATTGTAACATTGAATTCTCTCATCTGAGATGCATCCAGAGACCTCAGATTGTGCACTTCATGCTGTGAAATAAGCATTGTTCTTCAAGGTGATCTTTAGTGTTTGGGTTCAGTTCCAAATGTGAATTTACTTACTGCATCTGGATTTAAAACTTCAGTTTGCAGCCTGGTTCCACAGTAAAGTCAACCTCACTTAAGGGATAACTTCCTGCACTGAACTAAGAAGCAGAAATTTGGGCTTCCAGAGAACAATGTATATTTAGATAAAAAGTAACTCAAAAAAATCTGATAAACACAAGAGTTTGTACAGGGGTCCCTAGATGATTGAACCGTCAGTGTGATCTAGTGGAAGGTGTCCTTGCCGATGGCAGGGAGGTTGAAACTGCAAGATCTTTCAGGTCCGTTCCGACCCAAACCATTCTGTGATTATATGTTTTTTAGAAAATTCTTTCTTTCTTGAGGTGTAGTTTAGGGAGTAACAGACTTCAGACTTTATTACTAGCAGAAGGTTCAGGAATGCTCTAGCAAATGGTTTCACCTCATTGTTAGCTGTCCTTATCATGTTTGAGAGTTGTTACAACGCTCAGAAAGAATTCTAGGTATCCTTCATCAAGGAACAACGACAAAAGCTCTTAGGAAGACATATATCCTGCCAGACTTTGCAGGAGATTAATCTGCTTTTAAGCAGATTAATTTTAAGCAGGCGGGTATCCTTACATTTGAAAACCACAGTTAAAAATTATTCCATTAATCCACTGGTAACTTTAATTTCACCAGATTTTTATTTCTGAAATAAAACTGGTAAACAACTCCAGATACTAGAGTAAGGGTAGACAAGTTCTTCAGCAGCAGCAGCACCACCAGAGTTAGAGTTTTTTAAACTGCTTGGTAGAAACAACATTACAAGGAGACCTTTAACTGTGCACTTAAGCAGACTTCCTATTTGAGTGCACTTGGACTTAGTACGTCTACACTCTTTACCTCTGACATTCTTTCTGGGGTCACCTTTTGCGCTTTTTTGGTGTGCTGTTCAGCATTGTTCCTCCGTCTTATCGCTTACTTGTAAAATACACTGCAAAATGTAAATTCCTGATAGGGAAGGATGCTGAAAGAAGGTGTTCAGCTGTTGTGTGGTACCAATTTCTGTTGCACCAAACTACTGACAAATAGTAGATGTTCCTAAGTCCCTTCATACAGAAGTCTACCATGCATCCAAGCAGCAGTCTGGGAAACTACTTGCTTTGTGATGCTATAATCTTTTCTTTATTTAAAAAAATCAGAAGTTTACTGGGCAACAGACTATTAATCTTAAAATATAGTTTAAATAAAGCAATTCAAGGAGCTTGCATAGTTTATGTTCACATGGCACTCTGAGCTGAAGCTGAGAAGTGGCAACTGTAGAAGCATAGTCACGTGGAATAACCCATTCCTGCAGTCCCAGCACACTCAGTTGGCTGTGCCAACTGTGTGATTATTTCCTCTTGAAGTACAGAAAATAAAAGATATTAAGAACTCAGCCGAAGTTTTTGATTGAGGCTGTCACTTGCATGTTGAGATTGATGAACAGCCATAACGTTTTGGCTGTTCCACTGAACTATTCGGGCATTGCCTAAGGCGTTTATGGTTGATTTGCTGAAAGCTTTTTAAGCTGATGGTCCTAGAGCTTGAACTATCATTTATGTTGATGAATTTTGCAAAATACAAATGTAATTGAAGTTATTTTTAAAAAATTGAAATCATCCAATGAAGAAGAAGAAATTAAGTGTTTTGAGGGGAGCACAGTGCAAGGGAGTCTTGCAAAATCTGCCTCTCTGTTAAAGGAAAGCTTAATGGTAGTCTAAGAGTTTTCTGTTTCCCACACCCCGCCCCCGCACAGAGCTTGACTTTACCAAGCAAAATATATCTAAATGGACAGCAGCTGAAGCTGTGACCCCTGAATAATCAAACTCGAAAGTTTTAATTCCTGTCAGTGGAAGGCTAGGGTTACTGCAGTGAGCATGTCTGCTAGGAACAGGTGTTGCTTACAAAGGGTGCTGAGAGAATCCTAGGACTACTCTGTTGTACAAGTGGAAACCAACAGAGTTGCACCTCTCATATAACGCAAAAATAAAAATAACCAGTATTGGCGCTGAATGAGCAAAAACTACTTTAACTTCTTTATTAGTGATTCATAACTATTTCCTTGTTTAATAAAACAGGTTTTTGTGTCGGAGAGCAAGGCATCAGCATCTCAAGATGTAGACAATTTCTTCAACTTTGCTGACATGCAGATGGGAATGTGAAGTTTAACATGAAGGTGTTCACGTACAGTTTGTCTAAGCATGTGGATGTCACTTGGCTTGACTATTGCTGTAGTATCTGAGAAGTTTTGTCATTTGGTTTTGTATTTTTTATATATCCCTTTTATAAAGCTATTGGTGGCTTTAATACTGTATAACCTGAACTGGAGTAAATGGCACAGCTCCTTTCATGCGTTATGTTACATTTTGACTCCAGAAACAATGGAAGTTTTCTAACTTTTTACAGTGATTTCTAATCTCTGTTGACACTTGAATATTTCTTGTCAACATATAATAGCAATACATATTTGAAAAGTGCAATTCTGATTCAGATTTGCAATAGTGATTGTTATCTTTAGTTCAGACACATTGTTTAGAAAGTGCTTTTCTGTGAAATTTGCTGTTCAAAGTTTTCCTGTGTGCACATATGTCTTCACTGGGGGCCAGGGAGGAAGCTGGTCGTTGAATTTTTCTGAAACCCTAGTCTAACACGCTTTCAGAAGCAGAGTGTAACTTTATAAAATGTGCATCTGTCTTATTCTGTTTCAGCATCTCTTTTTAATAAAGCTGTTTACAGCAGCGTTTATGCTGAGAGGTGTCATAACAGCATTCTGGTGAGTACTTGCAAGTCTCTTCTGCTTTGAGGTGAATTCTGAGCGTGAGTGCTCTGCTGAAGATGCTCCAAGGTCCACTCCTGGTCTTTGGGGATACAGCTTCATCTGATATTCACAGTTCATTATGGAATATACTTAAGGTTACTTCGGACTCAGAGCAGTAAGTCTCTGGCACTGTTGTTGCTTGTTAGAAGGGACATAAAGTGACCAGAAGTTGGAGAAGGGCTCTGATGGCATTAAAAAACCTTTTACTCGCTAGACAGCAGGAGAACGGTTTTGCACTCAGGAGTAGTACTAAAAATTTGGCTGTAAAGTTCTACACATGGCTATAGGGTTTATTTTGGATTAATTCTAAAAAACAGACCCAAGAAGCACTGCTGGCAATTTGAGATATGCATTTGATCAGTAAGGATGCTTATTGCTGTAGTGTGCATATTAGAATGCAAATCTATTTGGATATTAAAAACATGATTGATTTTTTAATGGGGTTTTTTGGTGTTACATCCTTACTGTTTTTTCTACATGAACTTAAAGTTTATGTCCAGGTTTACAAACCCTGTATAATACTTGAACAGATTGTGCATGCAGACACATAAACCCAAAATTCTTGATTTAAATTGTGGCTTGTGAATTTATGTAGCCTTTGCAATCCATTGAATGCACTGGGGTCGTGTTGAGGTGCTAAAGCAATAATTTCCTCATTATGGTCATCTGTCAAAAGGGAAGATCTCATGCATCTTAACTGAAAATGTGTCTCAATTCATCAGATTGACAACTTTGAATCTCCAAAAGTGGGTGGCTAAAACATATCTCTTAGTAATTTTTTAGAATTACCACATGGAAGAATCTGTTCTCCTGAAAATCATGTTGCCGTCATACCCGAGAGATGTTCTGAGCAGTCACTTTTTTGCTAAAATGCTTGCCCTTAGTTTAAATTATAAATCAAGAATACGTCCTTAGGACCTCTTATTAATGTTATGCATAGGTTGAAAAAAGAAGAATATCATCTTAAGTCACTAAACCATTGATGTACTGAGGATAAGAAAAAATATGCACTTATGTAAAATGTTTTGGGTTTTTTTAATTTGATAAAATGAAATAGAATAAAAGTGCCACCAGAATCTGGCTGGTAGTGGAAATTGCCACTTATTTGCACTTAGCAAGCCAGGATTTTTTTATGTCATGTGTGAGGAGAGGCTGTAAGAACAACTGAAGATCTTAGATCGGTCTCTAAAGCACTAGCGCAACTTGTCAATGAATATTTGCAGGTGTTATTCTAGACACATACAGTAAATGTACTTTTCTGGTATGGATGGTACATGAAAACTGTGTAATATACTTAAGAACTATCACTGTGTAATTTATCTAAGCAGTGCATGTATTGGACCATCTTGGTCTCTAAACTTTTACATATAATATTTCCAAACTTATGCGCTGATATGTGATTCTGTGTATGTTTATAGTTTGTTTTGCATCATCCACCTGTTCTGAAAACGAAGTGCTAAATTGATTTCTGTGACTACTTTTGCTGGAGGACAGGATGATTTGTTGAAAATTAATCTAGGCTTGAAAGAGTGGAAAAGCTTTTCTACGTGGAAAGAGCAGTGTGGGGCTTTTTACATTGATAGCCTGCTACCAACATAAAGGGGTTTTAATGAAAAAACCTAAATCATGAAGGAGTTTCTTAATTCAATTATTTATCTTTTGACTTCAGTTTCTTGCTAACAGGTGTTAGGAACACCTCTATCCTAAGCATCAGGTACTGTATGCGTTACAGAATGGTACGTGCTTCTTGTAGTCTTTGTCCGTTGTTGTATATCTTTTTATGTAATTTGTATTGCACTGTGAATGTGATTGATAATAAACATTGGAAATGTAAACTGTGGATTCTGGAAGACTTTTTGAAACTATAGAATATTGCAAAACATAAATTACTCTTGGATGTAGACTGTTAAAGTACTTCTCTCCGAGCTTTGTATACACATGGTTGTTTCCTTTTGTTTTGTTTTTTTAACTTGTAAAAGTTTTGTGGTTTTTAACTGTGCTTACCTTTTTGAGCACTAGATGCACACCAGTGATGTGCACACAGCAAAACCAGATTGTGGTGGTTGTACTAGTAGAATTGTTTATTTAGAAAGCAATGCCTTTTTATATCCCGTTTAACATCTAAAGACTCCTGAAAGCAGATGGGCACTTAATGAATTTCCAGACTTGATTTAAACTGGTCAGAAATTAGAATCTTCCAAGTAGAGATGGTCTAGGGTTGCTTTCATGAAGTAGAAATGTTGGCCAAGAACATCAAGTATTGTATTAATATAAATATCTGTTGAATGTATTTAATTAAATTGTGAAGCTTTAGAGAATTTAAGCTTTTAGTTTATATTTAGTTATTATTGTACAATTTTACAGTTAAAAACCCCCTCTTGTACCCCAATTGGATCTGAGTTGCCTAGCAATCTTTTTATGTAGTACCTGAGTCATAGCAAAGCTGTCCTTAAGTATTTTCATAATTTTTACCAATCACATCCTCAAATACTAACAAGCAAAAGCTTTGTATCTGTGTCCTAGTTGCTAGGAAGTCACCCACTTTCTTATTGTCATGTATAAATAATCATGCATAAAATGCATGAATTTGAAAGTAATTGACATACCAAACTGCACTTACATAACTGGGGGAGATTTTTTTTTTTTCAGTTCCCAAAAGCAGCCTGTAACTTTTTATTACAAAATATATTATATGCTTCAGTCATTCTGACTAATAGAGGCTAAAATTAGTTTTAACCAATGTAAGGCTGAGAGAGAACTCTGAGCTGAGTATCATCTACTCTTAATGCTGTTTTTTAAGTGCCTAGGCCTTATTTGTACAGCATTCAGGTTTGTATGCATATTTAAATTAGTGTTGCTGATAGTATTTTTGAGGTGGTGTCGATTCCCCAGGCCTTTTCCCTGAATATTTAATAAAACATGCTGTGAAGTGAATCTTTTAAGACCTAGTAACAGCCCAGGTGCCTGCTGAGTAGTTGCTAAACTGTAGGATTTTTGCTATCAAGTTCCTTGTTGACTCCTTTGGACCTACATGCCATTTCTTTTTTTTTTTTTAATTAATGAGTAAGCCTTCTGAATCCAAAAGGGTGAGATAGATCTTTGGAGGTCTGCAGGAACAGCTCTTCCAAGACATGTTTAAACCCGATCTAAAACATCTACATTCTAGTCCAACAGTATTAAAAGCTATGAATAAGTGCCAGTCCTAAATATTGTCTGTGCATCGTCTTTAAGATTTGAATGGGATGGTGCAAGCAGGCTGTAGCACTTAATTGTGCTGTAGTACTGCATTCTTGCTCCAGCGTGTGTTGGAAGGCAGCTCTGTGGTTTTCCACCGTGTCCCCTGGACATTGCAGAGCTTGCAATGCAAGCTATGGCAATTTGAGGATAACAATGCCTGAAAAATAATAACTTGCTTTATTGTCAGCCCACAAGTTTTTCTTAAACTCAGTCTGAGCTCTGTCTCTCAGCACAACCATCTACGCATGGGAAAACCTCACAAGCAGCAAACCTGGTAAAAGCAGGATGTACAGGAAGCGTCACTGAAAGGCTGGGAAGCACAGTGTGTTAACCAGCCAGATGCTAATATCTTGGTGTCTGGTTTGATAGAAGAATAGTTTTACTGCTTTCATCTCTTTAGAATGCCTGGTTGACATAAGGCTGTTGACTGGTAGTGGTTTGTGGTCATGCAGTCTTCCTGATGCATATGTAGTCATCACTGGTTCTGAGTAAGAGAGAAGAAAAGGAGGGGGAAGTGAGAACCTTTTAAAAAAGCTCTGGAGTTTTCTGAGTACACAAAGAAAAACGTGTAACTACTCATTTCTTTGCGTTTTTTTAATTATCTAGTGATAATCCCCAGCTATGTAGAATTTCGTGGTTAAAGTATCAGAGTACTGTCCCAGAATGTATTAAGCGATGTGACCAGCATCTGTCAATGTCAAGGGTCTAATAAGATATTCCAAATACACATGGATCTCTGTCGTGTGCTTCTGTTAAAACTGCTATAGAAAGTTTGTCCTTAAGAGCATCAGGTAAAGTTGACAGG
This sequence comes from Clamator glandarius, assembly GCA_033459285.1. NCBI lineage: Eukaryota > Metazoa > Chordata > Aves > Cuculiformes > Cuculidae > Clamator > Clamator glandarius. The sequence goes on from JAUNZM010000753.1 coordinate 683,771, forward strand.
ATAAAGATAGACAGGAAATTAAAGAGAGGTTGAGAGGCTCTTGAACAGTGTTTAAATGAGTGTTTGTCTGATGTTCCTAAACTGCAGAGGCTAAAAGCAGTGTGCTATTACAAATTCTGTCCTAACGATGAGGCTGAATTTAAGGCTAGGCATCTCTGCTGAAAGGACTCGGTGCCTGAATGACAGTGGTATGTGTGTGTCTCTGCTTTTCCAACTTTATCTTATCACAAGTAGGTGAAGTCCCAGTTCACAGAATCATGTGACAACCTCCACTTTCATTTTTAGGTACTTTTGTCCTTGTCACAGTGAAGAAAACTTCAAGAGGCTTTTTTGCTCTTCGAGTCATTAAACTTGTATGCCTCAAAAATAAAGCAAATGAAACAAACTTGTCAGGGTGAGGAACGATGTAGTGACTAACTGTTGACTTCTGACTTCTGAGCACTGAGAGGAGCAGGAGTCTCACTTCCCTCTACTTGCATGGATGCTGACTGCTGGAGGGAGGTTCCCCTAATCTGCACATATGGACGGCAACATAAAGGCAGCTAACTTTTTAGCTCTTTGGGGCAAGATACACAACTTGTTTCCTCACTGATATAAGCGTAAGATGCATTCTTTGCTCTGTTTTTGTTAGGTACGTACTTGCGTGCGTTTAAGGTAGACACATAATGCTGATAAGTTTTGAAAGCTAAATCTGCTGGCAGTCCTCTCCATTCTGTGTTACTGGCTTAGCAAGAGAAAGATAAATCGAAGATCTTCCGAAGCAGAAAATGTTGAACTTGTCAGATCCTGGGAAGTGAAGCAGGCACATTTTGCTCTAAAGAGAGTAAATGCCTCACGATTGTACAATTTTTTTTTTTTTGGCTGAACGTGGTGATCTTTTTTACAAGGGAAGAACTTCCTTCTCCCCCCGCCTATTTCTGAAGTCCCTCCATAAAAACAACTTGAGGGACTTTTGAATGGTTCTGGAGATTAAATGGAAGGGCTGGGCTATGACCTGAGGGCATCTTCTGATAGCTGCCCCAACAGGTGCTAAAGGATTGGATTCAGTGTTAGAAGTAAAGACAATCTTTTGAAGCTTTGAGTTCTTTGCTTGTATTTCTAATAGCGAGCATTAGAGATGGTTTTAGTCACAAGAGTGTTTAAAGACAGCTAGCCATCCTTAGAATAGATTCTGCTTTGGGTTTGTTTTTTTTTTTCTACAAAAGTATGAGAACTACTCCAGGGCAATAATTAAGGCTCTTGTTAGCAGGTGGGTGTTAGGGCTTTATGATAACACTTCAATAATTTTGCTCGTTGTGAAAAGACAATACAGGAGTTGAGATTTTTGTCTCTTGCCAGTAGCTGCTGATGCTTGCTCTGGTTTCAAGGACGTTGTACCAAGGTTTCATCAATGGTATCTGATGTACTGAAGAAGTGAGTTTTATGCAGCATCCGTACATTTCAAAGACAGGAGGGTATGTCAGGCTTTGGTGTCTATGGCTTTGGTGTCTATGTCTTTTCTTATCACTGTCAAGTAGAATCGCTGCCTATGGAGGCTTGTACATCCCGGCTGGGAATGCTGCAAAGAATTGAATGTAAGGGGTATGAATTAACTTCCCATGCCTTTCCAGTTCTTAACTCCCTTCTCCTCCCGTGATATTATGGTGTGTTTGTTGTCTTTTACTTCTCTGACATCTGATCAGAGATGCGGATTTTTATAGAAAAAATACTTTTCTGTTGAAAATCACTGAAGTACTTCTAGATACTTCAATTAGAGATGCTGCCTTTGAGTTTTCAGTCCGTGTTAAACTCTGCGTGACCTTGCTTCTCAGATGTTAAACATTACTTCAGTGTAACTTCCTTAATATCCTAATACACTATAAGCAGGCTTTGTACAGCTGAATAATTACTTGGTTCAACTTGAGTATGGTGTACATGTATACGTTATTTCATCCTGCCCACATCTCTTGTACTTTCTTATTTCCAGAGCATTCCTCCCTTGGGAAGACTTCATGTTTGTGCTATGTTTTATCAACATGTTAACATCTGGCTTTGTAAATTCCTCATGTTCTCTAGCTGCGTAAGAGCATCTGTAGTCCATCCTTTCTCAAGAGAATGTGGAAACTTGCATTGCACGTGTCTTTAGAAAGAACAACAGTGTACAATGTGCTTCCTATTTATTAATCTTGCTTGGTGTTCCTATAGAAATGCATAGCAAATGTAAATGCAGTTCTGTGTAAATTCTTACCAAATGGTAAATAGTCTGCTAGAAGCTACACAGGATGAGATAACGAAAATTATTTGCATGGAAAAAGCATTTATTGTAATTAGTAGCCCCACAGACTTCCTATCACAGTTTTTTCCCTGTGTTCCCTATCTCTTGGCCCTGAGCCTACTGTGTACAACTGTGGAGTTATTGTAGAACTAGAGGTTTGGATGTCATCTTCTCCTGACACGAGATAGCAGGTGCAGTGAGGTGAGTATGATCCCAGACATGGGAAATGAAGATAGCCGTGCAACACCTTTCCCAGGCTGGGCTACATCTGCTCCTGATTAAGTCATTCACATATAAAGTAATACAGTAGGAAACTTCTCAAGGAATGTTTTCTTTACTGATGGGAATATGGGTTTTTGTTGTCCTTCAGAATGACAGATACTTTAACCGCTATATATATAAACACACTCTACTAAGCAGGTGTCACGTGCACACAAAAAGTAGAAATCACTTTAAAATCTGAATTGACATATTGGTGCTTGAAAATGGTTTCTGTTCAGTTTAACTCAGTCAGACCTTATATTCATTATATGACTAGAAATATGTCTTTTTCTGTAGCACATGGACTTGGTTTTATCACTGAATTCTCTTCATTTTCGACTTCAGATCTTTTGTCTAAAGATCACTATTGCCTGCCCTGCTGCCCCCAGGCACCCATTTTGATACAGAGGATTCCACAAGTGGTGGGGGGGGGAGGCAGCATTCTTGGTATTTTACTTGATGTTGTGGTTTTCTAAAGCCGCTCAGAGTGTTTTCCTGGCAAATGTGTATCAACGAACAGAAGGCAAATGAGGAGATCACTGGTGCGTTAAGGAAGTCATATGTGTTAGCATTACTGTTTGGTTGTGGTCTAACTGCATTTGTAGAAAGCTATGTTTCATATTACACACAGGAGTATTAACCAGGTCCTCAAAAGAAAAAAGATTGGTTTGGTTTTTTTTCTTCTTTTTTCTTTCCTTTTTTTTTTTTTTCCCCAGCAGGTGGTAGATCCACAGAAGTCCTTGCCAGTAGTGATTTACAGTCAGAAGCTTACATGGATTTAGTGAAAGCTGACTTGGACCAGAAGTGATCTGTTGAGGGTTACTAAACATATGCGCCACATCCTGCTTGGGAAATCTGAGTTAAAAGTAGTCAGAGGCTTGCAGAGTTCATGGAGGAAGTCTCCGACTATGGATGCCCACTTGGGCCAGGAGAAAGTTGATGCAGGGAGTGTGTGTGCGTGCTGTCAATTGGTAGAGGCAGGCAGGAGGCTGTTGAGCTAGACAGGCCATTTGTCCTGAAACAGGGCCTGCTTTCTTACCATCTGCTTCACCTCATCTTGTAGATGCTGTCTGGAAACCCTGCAGAAGTTGAGCTCAGGCATGCTGAACTATCCCGCCAGCTTGGTGCTCATCTCTTCATTCCTTTTCCTTCCTACTTCTTATTGTTACATTCTTGCCCTTTCCTCTCAGTGCCTGACCTAGAGAGAAGGGCTGTATCCCAGATTTGAGAGTCCAGGCCCCATTTCCTTCACTATTGAGTTTCTGTAGTCTTTCTGCATCTCAGTTGCTACAGGCATGCAGAAAGGGGCTGCAGCAGCCAAAAGGTGTTCTCTGGGAAATCTCTTTGCAGCAGTAAGGAATAAGGTGTGTTTGATGCAAGCGATACTTGGTAATAGCATTATGGGGAATGTATGTGGGGTCTAAGGACAGAGGACATTTGCCAAATTGTTGCCATTGTTTATCCTAACTGATGATACCTACTGTGCTTCAAATGTCCTTTCAATGGGGAACTCCATCACAGGCCAAACAACGCTGGCAGCTGGCTAAAAGCTGCCCTAAGGTAGACTTTATACTCATCATTGTGCCACTTGTGTAGAATGTTCTCAGTTTAGCACGGAACTAGGCAGAGATGGGCATTCAGGTGGGATACAGCAAGGCTCTCACCCACTTCTGCCTTCTCCCTCAGCCCCTGCTTTCCCTCTGGGCCCCCTTTCCCTCAGGCCCTGGTCCCCCTGAGCCCCTATCCTTGGTGGTTGAGTCACCTTCCCTGGAGGTGTTTAAAAGACGGGTGGATGAGGTGCTGAGGGGCATGGTTTAGTGACTGATGGGAATGGTTGGACTTGATGATCCAGTGGGTCCTTTCCAACCTACTGATTCTATGATCCTTCACCCCTGGCCCCTGCCTCCCCCTTTCCATTTTCGGGCCCAGATCTTCTCCCTCCGGTCCCCATCCCCCTGTCCACCTCTGAGACCCCCTGCCCCTCCCCAGCCCCTGCCTCTGCTGGAGGGCTAGGGCGCTGCCTCCCTGTCCCTCAGATCCCCACCTTTGCCCTCATACCTGGTCCTCTCAGATCCCAGTCCCCTAGCGCCCTGCCCCCCAGATCCCTGTCCCACTCCTCCATCCCCCACCTCTCCCTCAGCCCCCGTCCTTCCCCACAAGACCCCTGTCCCCCAGCCCCCATCCCTCGGGTCTCCCCATCTTTGCCTTCCATCCCACAGTCCCTCAGGACCCTCTCCTTCCTCTGTGCCCCCTGCCTCTCCCTCAGCCTCTCCCCATCCCCCTGTCCCTCGGATCCCCACCTTTGCCCTGGTCCCCTGGGATCACAGAAACATAGAATCACTAGGTTGGAAAGGATCCACTGGATCGAGTCCAACCATTCTCATCAATTACTAAACCATATCCCGCAGCAACTCATCCACCCGTGCCTTAAACACCTCCAGGGAAGGTGACTCAACCACCTCCCCGGGTACCATGTTCCAGTACCCAATAACCCTTTCTGCTTTTTCCTAATGTCCAGCCTGACCCTCCCCTGGCAGAGCTTGAGGCCATTCCCTCTTGTCCTGTCCCCTGTCACTTGGGAGAACAGGCCAGCTCCCTGCTCTCCCCAGCCTCCTTTCAGGTAGTTGTAGAGAGTAATAAGGTCTCCCCTCAGCCTCCTCCAGGCTAAACAACCCCAGCTCTTTCAGCCGTTCCTCATAAGGCCTGTTCTCCAGCCCCTTCACCAGCTTCGTTGCCCTTCTCTGGACTCGCTCCAGAGCCTCAACATCCTTCTTGTGGTGAGGGGCCCAGAACTGAACACAGGATTCAAGGAGCAGTCTCACCAGTGCCGAGTACAGAGGGAGAATAACCTCCCTGGACCTGCTGGTCACACCGTTTCTGATACAAGCCAAGATGCCACTGGCCTTCTTGGCCACCTGGGCACACTGCTGGCTCATGTTCAGTCAGCTGTCAACCAACACCCCCCCAGGTCCCTCTCCTCCTGGCAGCTTTCCAGCCAGGCTTCTCCTAGTCTGTAGCTGCACAGGGTTGTTGTGCCCCACGTGCAGGACCCGGCATTTGGCCGTGTTAAACCTCATGCCGTTAGTCTCAGCCCAGCGGTCCAGCCTGTTCAGATCCCTTTGCAGCCTCCCGACCCTCCAGCAGATCCATGCTTCCACTCAGCTCAGTGTCACCCGCAGACTTGCTAAGGGTGACCCTGTCCCTCAGCCTTCAGACCCACCTCCCCCTCCGCCCTCCCCCAGCCCCTCCCCCGGCAGGAAGGGGCGGGGCCGGCCCCGCGCGGCGCTACAATCGCGGCCCTAGTGCCGGGGGCGCCGGCGGAGGAAGGGGCGGGGCGGGCGGTGCGCGCCGGCGCGGGACGGGCCCGGCAGCCCCGGCGCTCAGCTGCGGCCCAGGAGCAGCAGGAGAAGGAGGAGGAGGAGGTGGAGGAAGCCGAGGCGGGGGCGGAGCGGCGCGGCGGCGCGGCGGGAGGTGAGCGGGGCGGGGCGGGGGCGGTGCCGGGCCTGCGGCGCGGGAGGCGGCGGCGTTTGGCGCCAAGGCCTGGGCTGCGAGGAGGAGGAGGGGAGGAAGCAGCAGCGGAGGCGGCGGCGGCTGCGGGTACGCGGGGCGGGGGTGGCAGCGGCCCCGCGGGCGACGAGGCTTTTGTGCTTCTCTGCCCAGCGTAAAAAAAGCGCCTTTTATTATTTTTATTTTACGATTATCATTAATTGTTGTTATTATTTTTGTTATTGGTATTATTTAATTTATTATTAATATTATTTTGCGCCGAAAGGTGGAGAGCGCGGCGTTTTGTCTCGCGCGCCCCGCGGCCGCAGGGAAAAGTTGCGGCTCTTTTCCCGTCCTTCCTTCCCTCCCTCTCTCCTTCCCTCCCTCTCTCCTTCCCTCTCTCCCTCCCTCCCTCCTTCCCTCCTTCCCTCTCTCCTTCCCTCTCTCCCTCCGCCCCCCCTCCCCCCGCCCGGTGCCGCCCCCGCCGGGCTCCTCACCGGGTTCTTTTCTCGCCTTTTCTCCCAACCCCAACACTCCCCTTTTGTTTCACCGCAGCCCGGAGGAGGCGGCGACCCCGGCGGGGCCCTGCGGCTGGGCGTGGCGGGCGGACGGACAGACAGACAGACAGACAGGGGCTTGTCCGCTGCCCGGCACCGCTCCACCGGTTCGCTCTGTCGAGGAACTTGCTAGAACCGAGTTTGACAATGAAGCGGTAGCGCAGCCTTTTCCCCCCCGCCGAGGTAAGTTTTGAGCCTCGGCAGAGGAGAGGGAGCCCCTGGCTAACCCCGCTCCGCGCCTGCAGGGACGGGAACGGGAAAGGTCCCACTCGTGCTCCTGCAAACCTTCTCCCTCTGTGCCTGCAGAGGTGGGAACGGGACTCTGCTTCTGCAAATCGAAGCTTCCTCCCTCGCGTGATCTTTCTGCAAAGGCTTGGCTCCGTCTCACAGACCTACAGCCACCGGGGATGCAGCACAAGTACTGCTTGCATGTAATTCTGTGATGATTAGCGGGAGAATTGGGTACAGGGTGTCTTAAAACACACCTGGGCAGGAAGAATAAACGCTTCTTTTTCTCTGTTTTTTTTTTTTTTTTTAACTAGAGTTCTTTTATGGGAAGCATTTATTGTTATTTGAAGACTTTAGCTATTCATAAATTATTTTAATGAGTGGCTATGTGCTTCAATTAAAATATTGCTATATTAGTGCCATACTTTAAAGCCTTTGTAATGTTCAGGAGAAAGGGAATGCTGGAGAACACAGTTGCGATTAGAAATTTGTCATTAAAATACACAAGTAACTTGAAAGCTGTTGTGCTTCTCTGTTAACGTAAAAGAGCCTTTGCACTGAAACTGGAGGATTGAGAGAACTGTGTTTTCTCTTGGAGCATGCAAAATGTTTTATCAAAACGTTTTATCTGCAGCCAACTTTTTACGTCATGTCGGTGCTTGTTGTGGGCTGCTCTGTAGAGCATCTCGAGGACACCTGCAAAGTGAGACTGTATCTTAGCAATGGCTAGAGCTAACCTGAAAATGCAAGAGCTGTATGGGTTTGGAGAGAAAAGGGTGAGCTAGGAGGAAGGCGCGTTAGCACAACTTTCAAGCCTGCTACAGAGTTCCTTAGCAGGATGTCAGAAAAGCCTTCACCTGTGCTTACTGAAGGGAGAAAATCGATTTGAAGTCACTTTAGTTAAGAAAATGCCTTTTCAAATTAAAAGCAAGTTAGTGCTTTTGGGATCCAAAGTTTAATGTGTTTTTTTTTTTAACTGAACTTTTGACCTCTTTGCAGGCTAGACATGACATGCCCTGTTTATAATGCAGAAGAGGAGCAGAAGTCTGCAAAAATTGGCCTTTGTATGCAGAAGTCATCAAAATAATGAGAGCTCTTTCTATTACCTGTCTTTCATTTAATATTTCCTCTTTCTAGGTTCCTTTTACAGAACCGGCCTTCCTTCCCCAGGAGGAAAAATTCCCCTGGGTTGGGTCTATCAGTGCAGATGTGGGGATTTTCTTTGTATTATTTGCATTACGAAGGTGTGGAAGGTACCAGCAAAGATTTGCTCGAGAGCTGATGCAGGAACATATGCAGTGGCATTTATTGGCAAGGATGCATGTTCTTTTGGGATCTCATTAAAATCATGAAAATCTGCTCTGAATATACAAGTCTGGTCTAGATGTTCTCTGTGTAGTATTAGAATAAACCCGGCTTTTTCCTTCTCTGCGGTTCTATGGACTTCCTCTCTGTGGCAGGAAAGTAGGAAGTCTGCGTATGGGATTTATTGGGATACCTGAGATTGTTGTAGGGTTTCTGCTTTGGTTTTGAAGGTACACGTAGTTTTTGTGGAGCTGGGTGGTCCTTTTACAGAAGAGAATTTACAGTGGCTACTTGGCTGTGATTGCGCGTTATTTGTACCTGTACAGCTTTATATATGAACGCATAGGCAGGCACACGTGCGTATGGCCACTGGGGTAGCTACTGTATGTGGAATGGTGTAGAGCATTTGTCCCGAAGGCTTGCTGCAGCTGGCCTGTGGGCTGCCTCGACTGGTGACCTAAATGCTTGGCTAGTGTGACAGCAGGTGTCCAAGACCATGGTGAAAACAGCTGGATTTGTGAGACCTGCTGGTGTAAAGCGACATTAAACCCTATAGGAGCTGCCTTGAGTTTGAGTTGAAAATTTTATATCCCTCCAGTGTTCTCTGTGGTCTGTTTAGGTAGCTTATTTCAGTCTTTGACATGAATTTCTGATCATCGTGCTTCAGATGGTGAAGAGCGTGGCATGGTGTCTATACATTTTCACTTAGCTCAGTGAGACTTGGAATGTTTGAGGCTTTGAGCAGCCTGATCTAGTGGAAGGTGTCCCTGCACATGGCAGAGGCTTGGGACTAGGTGATCTTAAGGTCCCTTCCCATCTAAACCTTTCTATGATGTATCTGGAGTAGGAAAGTGTACTCATTTTTCTAGTGTGTCTTTTAAGATTCATGGATCAAAATGTTATGTAAACCTTGGTTTCTGTGGTGTGTCTTTCTCCTTTAGTCCCTTGAAGTCTCCTTTAGAAGTCAGTCTGTAGTTTTGGGGGCTCTCCCCTGAATAGGTTTGTTAGTGTTATGCCTGCTCTTCAGAAAATACAAAGCAATTTAATAACGAAGAATGTTACATCCAACTGGAATGTTAATATTTTTTTAAGTGTGGGCGTCATTCTCTAGATCCATTTAATAACCAAGAACTTGTTGTTTTGTGTAGATCAGTGGTGGTGTTGCTTTTTGGTTGATGACTTCTTGCATTATAGGCAGAAGTGGACTTGGTCAAAACTTGCTGTTTGATCCTGCCAGCTTAATCTTTCCCCACTTACACAGATTTTGTGGGAGCTACAGATAAGAGAGCTCTGGGGCTTTTACTTTTCTTCTAAAATCTTGTGGTGTTTCTCTTCTGGAGATTTGAAGTGCTTTTAACAGTTGAGGCTTCATGTAATTGGAGACATAAAAGCAATTTTGACATGCTTTACTTAAAATGGAAACTAACAAGTTAATAATAGCTCCTATCTGGGATATTTATGTAATAGAAGCCAACAGATGCTATTTGCATCTCGAGGAGCTGATGTATAAAATGTTATGTCAGGGCAGTGGCAGGTTTTGTGCTGGCGGAGGCTGGGTCAGGTGGGAGTGCGAGATGCCCGAGATCTGTAGGGCTTGATGGCGCCTCTGGAAAGTGAGATAACTAGATGGAATCTTGCATTCTAGTGCACAGCTGATTTTAACTTAATGCTGCTATTTAGAATAAAAAGAGGAGGAGAGGTGATTTCTTTTACGTTTCTCCACATTAAATAATCAATTACACCATTGCTTTAAAATGACTTTTTTTTTTATACTATCATCTGTATACAATTGCACACCTGATGTTCAGAATCCCTAAAAAGTGTGTTTATAGACACTGGTTTTATTGACACTTCAACTCATTTCAGCTATAAAATGGTATCTGGCAAAGTTTTAGAAAATGTGACAGCCTGGGTGTTGGCTTCTGTGAAGAGGTGTCAGACCTGCGTGTTCCTGGCTGTGCCTTTCCACGTTTGTGTAATTGCTTAAAACCTCCCTGTTTCCCCGGGCCATTGGCTCTTTTGTATTTATTTACTTGCAACTCACCATTCTGTAGATGGTATCTGAACTTCTCCAGCATTGAAGATCCTGTTTCAGTGTGCAGGAGACCAAGAATTTGGAAATTAGAGCAGTCTGGGATGTCTGATCTTAGGACTAATGATAGCTGCTGCCTATGTAGAGCTATAATACAAACTTTACCTGTATTTAAAGTGGAAGAGACCCTGACTTGTGAGCATGACTGCAGAGGCTCCACTGGCAGTTGTTAAATCTCCCTGTTCGGAGGAGCAGGAGAAGGTGGGAGGATAAGCTCATGACTGCTGAATGCTATTTGTTAGAACTTTCTCCTGGATTAGATACCAAGAGGCTTGCCTTAGCTTGTTAAACTCAGAAAACTTTGGAGTGCTTTCCTTCTTCAAAGTACACCTGTTACAGCATTAGATTACAGAGCTGTGTTTCTTGCTTATTGAATTGGATGTTGAACATAGCATATCGTGTTGTTAATGCCTCCTTGTGTTTTAATTAGAGCTGTAGGGAGATGTTAAAAAACAGGTTTATACACATGCCTGACTGGTTGCTGAAATGAATAAGCTTGTCACGCAGTCTTGAGGGAATTGCGTATTATTTTGCTAATCTAACTGTCCAGGGCTTCCCCCTCACACCCTTTCTTTTCTTTTTCCCCCCTCCTCCAAGATATTCTTGCTTGAATGTTTTCTGAGGGTCTGTCATATCTGCTAAAAGCTCCTGGCTGTGTGGTAGCCTTTGCTGGTGAAAGGCTCAGGCTCTTGTTAGCGTCTTAGAGAGCAGTTTCACACTTGCACGAGTGGTTCAGTGCAGAGCAAGCCTAACAGCTTCCACAGGTTAGCGCTGCGCAGTGGGTGGGCAGCCACTGGGATGCCTGGGATCCTCCAAAGGTCATGTGGTACCCTCTTACCAGGCTGTGCAAAGTAAAACAACCCACCAGAGCCTTTATTGCAAGCAGTTAATTCTAAGGACCTGTGTTACAAAGTGTTTTCCTAACTATATTTTACATATACAGGTAGCTCTTGTTTCAGAATCTGTTGTTGGGTAGATCAAACAGTAGGAGGAAAACTCCTGTGTAGGACATCCCTGTGTGCTAAGCAGCTTTTAATTATGGTATTTACGTTTATCATGTAATACTGGATGATTGAAGTTCTTTAAATATGCAAATAAATTATGTCTGCTACAAATCTGAGACAAAAGATTTTTTGCTAAAGGGTGGGTGTTCAGGAGTGCTTGAAGATCGTAACTAAACTCTGAGCTTTCATTCATTTTTAAGCTGGAAGAGGGTAGATTTAGATTAGATATTAGGAAGAAATTTTTTGCTGTGAGGGTAGTGAGGCAGTGGCACAGGCTGGCCAGAGAAATCATGGATGCCCCCTCCCTGGAAGTGTTCAAGGCCAGGTTGGATGGGGCTTTGAGCAGCCTGATCCAGTGGGATGTGTCCCTGCTTGTGGCAGGAGTGTTGGAACTGGATGATTTTTAAAGTCCCTTCCAACCCAGACCATTCTGTGATTCTATAACACCTCAAAAATGTGCGTGTTGGTTTAAAGCACCAGACAGTTTTTAAATAATGCTTGTTTTGAAGAGCATGAAGATGCTGAGAAAAATTATTAACTTCCTATGCACAAATATTTAAATCTTCTCTACGTATCAAGTAGAGCAGAATAAAATGGTGGTATTTTCTTTCTGCTGCCGCATAGAAAATCCTATATCTTGAACTGCTGGATACCAAAGTGTATAGTAGAAATGTGTATCCTGACAAGGAAGGAAAATAATATTCATAGTGGGATTACTTGTGGATTTTAATTGGCTTTATTGTTCTGCTTTTAACTGCTTGTATTTCTTTAATATTCCTCCAGTGTTGATTTGCAGGCTTTGATATCAAAGTGACTGTAGAGGATGCGTTGCTTGAAATAGTGCTATGTCCCATCCAGGTTTTGGCTTTAATGAGGGAAAAAAAAACCCAATCCTAAAACCTCATGGAGCCAAAATTTGTGTGTGTGAGTTAGAAACACCAGAAAATGGTAGGCTCAGCAGTTTCCTGGTGAGGAGGAGCCTCAGCAGAAGGAGAGATAGGAGTAATACCTCTCCTACTTTTATTAGTTCTTTCAAGGGAAGAGGAGTAACAGACTTTTACTCCTGTTCCTGCTTTCATGCAAATGAGCTCTTTTCCCAGCAGGTAATTGACTGAAATAGTGATAACGGGTGATTACTCCAAAGTGTAATATAAACCTTGTTAAATATTGTTTTATAGGAAGAAGAAATGTTGATTTCAAGCACAGAAAATAGTTTCCTGTGTTTTTTCGAGAACGCTGACTGCTGACAAAGGAAAGGTGTAAAGGTTACTGGTCATCAGCACTGCTACGCTTTGCTAATGTTAACCTTGTTTGCGAGAGTTCTAGCAGCTCTTCAACTTCAGCATAATTCGAGAGTAGTCGCGTTCTTTTACAAAAATCAAGTTGACTGTCATTTAAGCAACTGAAAGGCAGATGTTTAAACCTGGTAATGAAGTTGCAGTCTTCCTTCTGTTAACAACATAATCATTTCCAGCGTAGCATGAAATGAGCAATCTTAAGTAGCAAGTGAAGCATTTTGCCTGACAAATTTGAACTTGCAGCACTGCAACAGAATGTGCTAAGAGTGACGGAGGAACTAAAAGGTTGATCTTAATACAAGGTGCTTGTTTTTGAGCAACAGTATTGCAATGACTGTTGGCATACACAGGAAGTAAAATTCACTGCTGCTTAGTGGTATTGATTCTTCTGTGGAAATTATTTTTGCAAAATGTTTTGTCTGCATTGCAGAAATGAATTTTTGGTGCTTTCTTTAACTAATGCTACTTCACTTTTGGCGGTCCAGAAAGAAAAGAAATAAACGAAAAAACTTGGGGAATGAAATAATTAAAAATTTTTTATATAAATGAAAATAATGCAGGATGGTTTTGTGTGCTCTTTGTAACTGGTGTCCATCAGTTTAGGTGGCTTTATTTTGTTTTTTTTCATGAAATCATAGAACTGTTTGTGTTGAAAGGTCATCCAGTTCCACCCCTACCCTGCTAATGAGCTAGGACACCTCCCACCAAACCGGGTGGCTCAAGGCCCCATCCAACCTGGCCCTGAACACTTCCAGGAAAGGGGGCATCCACACCTTCCTTGGGCAACCTGTTCCAGTATCTCACCGTTCTCAATGTGAAGAATGTCTTCCTAATGTCTTATCTAAATCTTCCCCCTTCCACTTTAAAGCTATTCCACCTTGTCCTGCCACAACATGCCCTTATAAAAAGTCGTCCCTCCCCTGCTTTCTTGTAGGCCCCCTTGTAGCCCCCCTTGAGGTACTGGAAGGCTGCTACTTGTTGGCTTTGGGTTTTTTTTTGAGATCTCATGCTACGGTTTCCCAAAGACATTGTGTGGAAAAAACTTAAAGTTTTTCTTAATTCAGGTATTTTTCAGGTGTTTAGGTGTGTATTTTTGATCAAAATCCAGCTAGTGTTCGAAGTGTTTATTGACAGTGGCAATTGAACAAGATTTTGCCAGTGACGAGCAGATTACACCTGTGTATGCTTCTGTAATTTTGATGGAGATCTGACTTGCTCTCATCGGATCTATACACCTCTACAGAGGTGGAATAACAGGGGAACAGTTCTTTTAAAATGTGAAAACTCTGACCTGAGCTCAGTGAAAGAGGAGGAGGTTAAAAATTACTGTACGTATCAGTACTTAATGTATTTTTTCTTTCCTTTATTGCTTAGAATTGAATATGTATGTTTCTTCACTAGATTTGATGTGTGGTGTTTTCATTTTTCTTCCTCTATAAATGCCATAAAACTTAGGAAGGTTGGATGTAAGTTATTAGAGAGCTTCCACTTCTGACAGTCAGCTCAGTGTCAGTCAGAGCCTCGTGACTCCAGCTACTTGGATTAATCTGGCTTAAGTGCTGTCTATAGATCCTTTGTTTGGCGTCTTCTGTGCACTTGTTCTAGATTTTCAGAAGCCTCTATATGTAACAGCAAACAGCGGTGTGTGTGAGTTTAGGTTGCTGAAGTCTAATACCTATTACAGCTGCTGTTTTTTTCTCTTTGTAAGGTCATTGAAATAATTTTTTCTGCACATTTACTTCTGCATGCTTGACTTCTGCATTTTAAGCAGCCCACTTTTGAGGTATGAATGGGTTAAGAGTTGGAAGAGAAGTCCAGAGTAAATTAGTAAGGGTGGAGGTGGAGCCTCAAGTGCTCGTGACAACTTGTATGTGATTTATACTTCCTACTTATCTCTCCCGGCCATGTCTTTGATGCCTTTGTAGTCTCTAGTTGGCAGTCCCCTCTTTTATTTGCCTTGACTTCCCAACTCTTTCTATGTTTTTGGACAAAACAGCATTTCTGGTGAGTGTCTCACAATCTTCTCAGGACCCTATAAATCAGCCAGGTCAAATTAAATTTGTCTCCTTTACCAGGCTCCAGACATGATGGGCTTACAGGTTATTTGCAATTGGCCTGAAAATATTTTAGCAGACCTTTTGGGATCTTTTTTTTAATAAAATTTGTGTTGGCTTACTAGGCCTTATGAAAAGGGACTTTTCCCTCATCAGTGCGTTATGTGAGGTGTTATTTCTTGTGGCTGGTATGTTTGTGTGGGTTTACATATGCATATCATCCACTGAAAAAACAAGTTGTAATTTCTAATGTTCATAGAAAATCGTTCATGATACAACACTTTTTTTCAGTGAATACTTGTATGGATGTAGTGAGTATTTTCCTTGTGTATTTAACGAACTTCTGTGCTCTAATGCTGTACATATGTTAGTTGTGCTTGGTTAAGCAAGTTGAGTCTGTGCTTAACTTGAAGTGAATTCAACTGCCGATATATGTTTTGTACAGATAAGCATGTTTCAAAGGCAGACTTACATGTATCAAGAGGACCTGCTTTAAAAACAAGGCAGTGGCAAAGCATTGGTTTCATAAAGTAACTTTCAAAACACTTGAAAGTAACCAGCATGCAGTTGTTCTCAAATCCTTTTCTAACCCTTTTCTACCCTATGATAGTTGTTTTTTCAAAATGCTTTTTTCTTTCCTCATTGGACTAATTTTAGGGAATCTATATTAAGCCTATTCTAGTAAAGAAACCATCTTTTCTTACAATTTGAAGGTGTTGCACTTGTGTAACTACATTATCATGATCAAACTGGTCATTAATTCTGAAGAAATGGTATTACTGTCAGTACTTGCATGGGGACTATGTAAGCTGATCCTGCTTTGCTCCTGTACCAGACTTTTTTTGGCCATAATAAAGCATCTTTAAATCTATCTTTTTGAGCTTTTGGTGCCACATTAGTGTTCTCTGTAGAACCTCTGCCTGTTCATGCTCTCTTGTGGGCTTGTAGAGCCCAGTCAGAATTGTGCGTTAGACTGTATGATGGCCGTTCACAAAAGAGAAGAAACTGAGCTCCTATGTTTACTTCCTCTGAAATTTCTAGGATTGACAGGATTATAGAAGCTTTTGTGCCTCAGATAAGCAGAAGTAATGTAAAAATTTTAAGGAGATAACCTTTTAAAAGCAAGTTATCTTTTTTTTCCCCTCTTGTTTTCCCTTTTGGGTTATTGATGGGGTTTGACGAGTGTAGCACAGGGGACCTTGGTAGCATTTGTATGCCTGAAGTGCAGAAACACCAGTGTGTTACAAGGGACAGTGATACTTGCTGCCCTCCACAGAACTGGTGGACGCCCGTCCATACTGGGGTGACTGGCAGTCTCTGTATATCTAATTTAACCCCTTGCTTTGCCTCTGTAAAGACGACAGCTTTATATAGCAAAAGTCTTAATTTAATAAACTATGAGAAATTGTAAAGGCCTCTATATTTATAGACAATTTTATTAAAGGTCACATTTTTCCATTTTACAGTAAGCTCTTCTGGCAGTGGGTACTTTAAAGGAATAATTCTTTTGTGTTACAATTCAATCTTAAAGCTCACCCCATTCCCTAACATAGCTGCTTGGGGAAATTTTTGGGAAGAAATCAACTCAGTTTTGTTATGTAGGAGCTCACAAACTCATCAGATGAATGCCTTGCTAATTTCTGGCTTTCTTTTGGCCCTGGTTTTAATTCCTGTTGGCTCCCCTGGGGCCAAAATTTCCTTGCTTGTTTCTCGGAGCTTGTCATGTGTTTTGTCTTGCTGAGTGGGAACCACTTTGGAAAAGGATTAGTTAGTTGACACAGGTTTATCTTTCATAGGAGTGAAAAAAACCCCAACCCTTTCCAGCCATTTAAGATCATCTTCAAGGACAAATTCATTTTTGGTTGCTGCTATGGAATTTGCAGCCACAAAGGACGAAGTTGATTAAGTGTCATTTACTGTGTTTTCGTGTCTGCTGCTTCATTAATTGTCTTCTGATTGTACTCCAGGCCTTGTGTTTTGTGGTCTAAGTGCAAAGCTTGGGTGCTTTATTTATTTATGGAGTTTCTTTGGAGGGAGAGGTAGCAGGAGGAGGCTGGTGTGATGATCAGATGTCTGACCAAGGAAGAACAAGGGGCCTTTCCTTATGAAATCTTGCAAATCCCAATGTCCCAACTTTGATAAAGGGTATTGAAAATACTTTAAATTACTGTAGTGAGCCCATGAAGTTAATGCTCTCTTACTCTTCTTTTGCTATTTTTTTTTCGAAGACTGTCACTCAGTTAAATACTGACTAAACATTTTGATATGTGGTGAGCTGTTCCTTGGGCTGGTTTTTTTTTTTTTTTTCTGCGAGCACTGAGACCACCTTCAAGGCCAGGAAGAAAGAATGTTTTTATTAAGTAATCTAATAAATTACTTCTTGTTCAGGATGAGTAACTTGGTGGAGTAACCATGAAAATAACATGCAGCAGTTGGTAAGTGTCAGATCCTGATATTTCTCTTGGCATAGACTTAGCTGTTGTGGGTTAAATAAGATGAAAGGTAATGTGCATTTTCAGTATATCCATGCTACGTAAAGTATTCAGATTCTTCCTACCCAGAGCAGTTGAAGAAGTCTGTAGCCTGTACAAACCTGTGTTTTACACTGGTGAGCACTACAAGTCAATATATCCAGAAGAGGAAGCATCTTTTCTTGGCTACTGTAATCCAGACGTAAATTACTCTTAATCCTTTGTTAAAACTTACTGATGTCAGTCAGTTGTGGGTTATCTTCTTTTTTCCTGCTTGCATTGACGGCAATAGTAACAAAGGCTCAACAGACACATTTGTTTTGTAAAAGTTAGCGGTGCTTTGAGGTGTGAGCTCCTCTGGACACTACTCAGCAATTAGTGACCATGTTGCAAGTAAGTACTCAAAGTTAAACAGCACTATGTAGATTAGGAAAAGCTTGCATGGATTGGTTGTCCAGTGGAGCGGTGGGAATGGCTGTGGGTGCTTGCATGCTCCAGGTGGGCAGCAGCAGAGTCCTGCAGGGGAAAAGGGGTTGAGGTTCAGTAGCTGGGATTGAGAGGAAGAGGGGGTGTTTGAGTCTGAGTGGACAAGAAGGAGAGCTGGGAATGTGAGGTGCAGAATGAGGGACATCCTTTGCAGGTGTGGAAACTGCTGAAGCCTAGTGCAATGCTGAATTGGATGCTTGAAGAGTGCATGTGAGTTGAGGAGGAAGAAGATCCAAGCTGGATTTGATTCCTGAAGGTATCTGTTTACAGGACTGCAAATCAGCATTTGAATCTGTGAGAGAGAAGAGATTTCTGGCATCATTCCCTCTTTGGTGTGTGAGCTGGCTCTGCTGAATGCAGTGGGCATTTTGAGTCCTACTGTAAAGACCTTTCTGTTTGCTGCTTGAGGAGTTAAAGACCTGTGGGGTTTGTTTCTTCTTGGTGTTGTTTGGAGCCAGAGATCTAACTTGAAGGCATTTGAAATGCACAGTTTGGTATCACTGTAATTCAAAGTCTAAATTTGGCCCTTCATCATTTATACTGTGTGTGGAGGATTCCGCAAGAAAAAAAGTGATGCTGCTTTTAGCATTTGTAACTCTTGTGTGTGTGGTGGGGTCCTGGGACTTGCTGCAGAGTGTATGAGAATGGCAGGGCTGTGCTGTCAGAAACATCATGTCTGTTGCCATACTTCTGAAATTCTCACACTTGTTGAATTGCTTTGTTTTCTTTTAAGATCTCCACTAAAGATATCCATAACTGTGGAGAAACATAGTTGCATTAAATAATGGAAATTAGCTGTGGTGAGGTGTTGGAGCTGGATGATCTTTAAAGTTCCTTCCAACCCAAACCATTCTATGATTCTATTCTCTCTCACTCTCTTCCTCCTCGCTCTCTCTCTCTCTCTCTCCCCCCCCTATATCTATATTTTATATATATATATGATTCTATGGTTTAGCTCTCCTCTTGCAGGCTTCTGCCTTATGTGTTTGTGATCTCTTTCTGCCATACGCCTCCGCATTGCAATGGAACCTGCTATAGGGAGTAGCACTCTTTGAAGAGAGGAACATCCAATACCAGGCTGAGGTAATACATCTCCTTAACATTTTGTCTTGAAAAGTGAAACACGTACTTGAGCTGGTGTGTGGTAACTGTCCTCTTGTGCAGCTATACGCTGTAACGTGCCTTGATGTCTGTATATCCCTCAGTCTCGGATACAGGGAAGAGAGGTATGGTTGGGATAGCTCTTCTGTTGGGATTGCTTTTCTCTCGCCGACATGCAGCGTAATCTGAAGTGATTGATGCACAGTGTTGGCTGCTCCACAGCGACTTGTCTGTGTGGCTCTGTGCAGTCCTCAGTGCAAACAGGCCCAGTAAACCACTTTGTGCAGTTCCCCTCTTTATACTTGGGTCCCATTTGTTGCCTTGCCCTCAGGCTCGTTTGAGAAATGCTGAGCCGGAGCATGTTGTCTTGGCAGTGCAACTACCAGTCCTCTTGTCCAATCTTTGTTTAAATGTCAAGAGCTGCAGCCTTCAATCCTTCCCCTGGGGATATGGACCAGCAGTTCTGTCAGGACACTTCCTTAATGCTAAGCCTAAACTTACTTTTTGCTTGAATTTACCCCGTTACGTCTGATCTCTTACAGACCTGTGGTGATATGTGTGGAATATAAACAACTTCGTGTGCACTAAGATTGGGTGTTTAAGTTAAATCCTGTGTGTATGTCGGTCTCAGTAGCTGTTCCCTTCAGGGCAGTTGTTTCAGCCCCTAGTTGGCTTTTCTTTTTTTTCATGTATACATAAATTATATTGTGTAACTAGTAATTTCAAGCATTGAATAAGAAGTTTGGAGTATTTTGCAGAATGGCTGGCGCTATACACATGCTAAGTAACTGCTGCGTTGGGTCACCAGCCGAGTGCCTTAGGGGCCCGTGGCTTCAGAGAGTTTCATAAAATGACTTGATGTTACTTGTTAGTTGCCTTATGAAACCTATCCTTCTAGCCATCATGCTGCATTGTTTGCCTGAAAATGGGATAAGCCACTGTGGGAAATTGTTTTCCCAGCAAATTCTAATTGGTTACTGGGGATTACGAAGTTACTGGTTATTATTAAGAATGGGCTTGTCGCTGTGTAAAGGTATAATGAAATTTTTATGGCAGTGGAAGGGAGTGAAGGTGCTAGAGAGTTGCAGGCTTCATTAGATGCTTTGTGTGTCTCCCGCGTACCTTAAGGTGAGGTGGACTGTCTTTAGAGTTTTACAACGACATTGTGAATTTATACTCAAATTACTGTTTTGGCTAAGCTGATGTGGAAATGAGGTAGAAATTGAGAAGCTGCTGAATGCTTGTTCTAATTTGTACTGCTAGAAGCTTGTGAAGAAAAGACATCAAATCACAGTTTATTACAAGCAAAAATCCAACCCTACTTGCTATGAATACTTAGTAAGGATTTGAGAAGACTTTGCTTAAAGCTTATTGACTTTGTCTTTTCTACTTACTGTCCCTGTAGGATAAGTATTGCCTGGAAGCATCTCTTCAGTTAAATAAGATATATGTTTGTTTGGTATTTGGACACATGTTCCTATTACAAGTTTTCCAGAACTATAAGGGGGAAGAGTACCTTCCTACTTCAAACTGTAATTTATGTATAATCTTGAAAACTAGTGGCTTTATTTCCTATGCTATCTTGGTATTATTAAAATCTTGATCTACTTTTTGTAGGAGGGTCAGTGTAATGTTCTTGGTACTCCATGGGGAGCTGGATACAAGTGTTAGATATCTGAAACAGTCTGTAAAAATTGGAAATAATAAAATGATTTTCTGATACCTTTCCCACATAGGCTGTGATTATATCCCGTGGATTACTTATTGTGAAGGAGACACAAAATGTCACAAGACCAGCTTTCTAATTCAGTCTTGATCATAATTTGTGAGGTGGGAATTGCACAGTAGATTATCAGACAATGTATGTTTTCAGAGGCAAGCTAAGGGAATGTGGATTAGGTGGAATGCTCACAGGAATTACAAGGTGAGTCACATATACTTTTTATCTCTCTCTGTAGTGGTGTGTGTATGTGTACATGCACAACTGATAGGAATGGTTGGACTCGATGATCCTGTGGGTCTTTTCCAAGGTAGTGATTCTGTGAATGTTTGTAGCTGCTTAGGTAAACTGAAAGTTAGTTACTAATTAGTTTCAAACAAGACAGGTGAATTTGGTGAGATTAAAATGGTCTCTCCTAGGTCCAGTATTAATTAATATTTGCCATTAATGATGTGTGTGAAAGAATGAGGATCGTTAAATACCTGGATGAAACTGGGCGGAGCTGCATATCTGTTTGAGAAGGTGCTTTGGAACTTAGAGTTGACTGGACAGATTGGAGAGGTCATCTGGAAGGAGGAGCTGGGTGAGGCCAAGCAAGGGGCTGTGGGGCAGCTCTGCAGCCCGAGTGTTTGGCTGCAGGCCATGAGCCATGGACCCAGCAGCAGTAACTGCTCGTGGCCAGGGTGTGAGGCAACAGGGTCATGCAGTTGCAAAAGCAAACACGCTGGATTTTGTACGTAGGGTTGTTATCAGAGTCTCAAATGACAGAAAAGGATGCTTTTCTGTCACAAGAAAAGAGTATTTTCCATGTAGGGAAGGGTTCAGCTGGAAGACTTGGCCCAGATTTGAGCATCACAACCTCATAGTGGCTTTGTGTGCCAGCCTTTGAAAGGGTGGTGAAGAGCAGCAACTAGAAGAATTGGGAATGTAGAAAACATGGCCTGTGAGCAGAGGGTGAAAGAACTGGATTTCATTTAATCTGGAAAAAAAGCTAGGACTTGCTAACAAGTGTAATGTTCAAATGTGAAGTTAACTGTACAAAGAAGAAAGGAGTGAGCTCTTCAGGGTTCAGTGCAGAGAAAGATCTGATAAAGGGTGTGAGTTGTGTTAAGGGAGATTTTAAGTGCTGGGACGGAATGATAGTGTAACAGTAGTGATAACTGCAGAAACAGGTCTTCATCCAAATGCTGTTCTGTTGTTGAAAGCTGTATTTTAAGAAGTAAATCATGATGCTTTTTTCCTTGGTTGCACTTAGTTTCCAGACAGTATTTATGAAAAGCTTCTGTGCGTTTAAGTTTTGTTTTCTGCATCTATGTTTTCCTTCAAGGTTCCTATAAATTCTTTTTTTTTTTCCTCTTCTCTGTTTCTCTGTGACACTGTTTCTGTTGTTGCCCCATTGCTTTTCAAATGTACCGAGGGAGTAGAAATGCGGAGTCCATTTGAAAAACGTGTGTGGATAGAAGGGCAATTGTCTCCTCCATGTTCTTTAACCTACTCCTGAACTTGCTGCTGTTCAAAAACAAAAGGGAGGGGAAGAGAAGTGATATTGTTTGGCTGTCAGCTATATCTTTCATGTTATTTTGTATACTCGTATGTGGTTGTGAAATAAGTAAAGTTGAGACTGAATATTATGGCTGTATGGTATAACGGTTAGAGGAAGCAAGGATTTTTACTTGAACCTTTTGGTATTTCAGAGTTCATCTTGGCATTTAACTGAGCAAACAAATGTGTTTTTAATGAAGAGTTCAAAAATATATTAGTTTAGTGGTTCAGCTGGAAGGCAAAAGCTGTGGTTTTGTTCACACTTAAAAGTTGTAGGCTGTGTTGCATTTTAATGATGCCATTTGAGCTGCCACGACCAGGGCTTTGCTTGTGTTTCTATGGAAAACTTACATTAAAGGAGTTCAGTCAGGACACTGAAGAATTGTATTGAAACATCTCATAAGAAAAATTTGTTGGAAGCCATGTCTGAATAATTTATCCAGCCTTTTATTTATTATTTACTTCATTTCTTCCCTTGCCCTCCCTCCCCCAGTGCATTTTGTGGGTGAGGCTCTTGGCATTTCTTTGCTGGAGGATAGAGGCGGCATTAATACTGCGGTTTGGTGGCAAAGTAGCAGTGGGCTTTGTAAAGCGAGTCTCTCGGTCACTCCTGCTTACTGTGTATGAGTTAGGCGCACAGTGTTTCTGCTGCACATGAGCGGGATACCTCTGGATGGCAACTGGAGGCTCCCATTGATGCGTGTGCCAAGTGCACTTGTCTTCTGCTCCAGGACCCTGGGGATCGCTTCAGGCTGTGTATGTGGTGGTGGTGGTGGAGTGTATCTGCTTATCTCAAGTTAAAAACCCGACCCACGTAGTGTGATTCAAGCATGATTCATGTTTTGGCAACCTTGAGTCTGGTACCGCTTTGATTTACAGATCTTCTTGCATTGCTCAAAATTAATTACTTAATGTGAGGTATAGCCAGAGACTGTCAAGGACTTGGTAGGAGGAGGAAACAGGAATGGTTAAAAAAAAGACCAAAACCAATCAACCAACCTACCAAAAAAACAATCCAAAACACACAAATACACCCCCCCCAAGCAAAACCTTAAATCATAGGAAATTAACATAGCCAAAAACTGTAAAATTTCAGGAGGTCAACATACAGGAACTATAGTATACTGTGCGTTCCCTTCCCACTGTTACCCTATTGTTTTCCTTTGATGCCACAGCATAAGTTGAGCAACAATAGTTCTTAAGTAATAGAATCTCTGCCACTCCTCAGTGGATGGGTGGTGGTGGTATCCTTTTCTTGTTCTGCAGATGGGTGGAGAAGCAGAAATATTACAGCTTAGTGCTGATACTTTGTCAAGAAACTGCCTTACTTCACTTAGAAAGACATTGCTGTCTCCCCCTCCCCCGTTTTTATTAGTCTGGCAGGTTGTGCAGTTATTGGTTCATTGTTTTTTACCTGAATTTCTGCTCTTTAAAGCCTTGTTTCCCAGCTCAGAGCAGCCCTGCTTTTGTTAGCATTTTACTCTAAGGCATGGGTGGACTGCCTGATCCGAGGAGTACTGTAACTAATCTGTTGGGTGTAACAAGTTTAATGCTTTTGCCATGTCCATTACAATAGGACACAAAACATACATGTACATCATTCCGCAGGAAGGGAATGCGGGCAGTTGGTGGAGGGAAAACAGCCTTCCGATCCCATACTTAATATTGCTCAAGGCTCCGGGTTAGATTTAAAAGGGTGAGCAAGCAGAATCCCTGCCAGGGAAGCTGAGCTATCCAGGATTGTCAAGGAGAAGTCTGAAGGAATTAAGGCAGGAGCCACAGGGAGCTTTCCCTCTGTACTTGTTTTTCATTTGCCCTCCTATGAATTTATAAGCATGCTCAGCTTGTGTAAGACCCTTTAGAAGGAAGTAAGTATCAGCATATTTGGGGCAATCAGCCCCTTAAGTCAGCTGAATGATTGTGGAGCTACCCAAACACTTTGTTTTGAGTTCTCAAAACAGAACAGAGAATGTACTGATTAACATGTTGTTTTGTTGGTATTGGTAAAGTTTGTTCTCATTTGTTTTAAGAGGATGACGAAGTCAACTTCTGGATTATTCTTATGAGTTTATTTTTAATTGCAGTAGCTTATGTATTTATGTTGTAGTCTGTGTACATACAGCTGATGCATTTAATTTTCCATGTGTTAAGTAAGAATTGTGGAATTTAAAGGTTTATATTATGGAGGTATCATTTTCTTGGGAAAACTGCAATAAAAATGTAATACACCCTTCACTTACTTGCCAAAAATTTGATTTGTAGCTGAAACGTGAAATGCCTGATGTCACTCCTACCACCTAAATAGCACTCCTTTCATTTTTTTAGGAGCTTGTGATGTCATCAGCTGAAGCGAAAACATCTACTTCATGACCTGGCATGTAAGTGAAGGAGGAACTGATATTTTAAAAAAAAAAAAAAAAAGTCTGTGTTGGTGTTTACAATGTGTAAATTGAACCTATATACCCTCAATGTTCAGATATCACCTTTTAAATAAAAGCCTTGTGGGTTTTAAAGGAGTATAAAGTCTTTTAAAGGAGAGGAAGTCATAAAGTAAGTTGTTAACAATGAGGGTTGTTAATTCAGCCTGCAGAACTTGTAACAATTTCAGTTAAATTCTGTCTCGATGTACCCCATGATGCTTGCAAGGCTGGTTGGCATAGACGGAGTAATTTTATCATAGCACACTATTTACATGTGCCTCTTCTACTCCTTTTTATTCTGTGTTTCTTCTCTGGATATAAATTTTGATAGTTGTGATGAATACATGCTGTACATGGCGATATCCTTCCTAAAATTAAAAACTCTGATTGTACACAAGGTTTAGCTTCTTTATGCAGATACTTCACAGAAAACTTCCTGCAGTTTTGTGACACTTCTATTTTTTTTTTTTTCTCCTTAAGTAAGCAAAAATATTTCAGTCTTCTGCAGAGGCGTTTTCAGAGGTTTTTGTTTTTTTTTTTTTTTTTTTTTTGGTCTGCCTGCTCTCTGCTTTTCTTTTATGTGGCTTAAAGGATTAAAGTGCAGTCATTGCTTTGAGGGACTGATGTCAGCGGTGAGCTGGGTATTCCTAATTAGTGCCAACACCTGTACCTCATTATGGAGCCTCGTTGAAGCTGTCCAGTGAACCGAGGTAGCTGGTCTCTGTTGCATGTCTCTAATGTGATTATAAAGCCCTCTCCTGATTCAAGTTTTATTACATATTCAACTTTTGGGCTGATGTGGAAAGTGAGGCTAAGCTGAGCCATTTGGCTGGCTATCAAAGATCATAAAGAGTGGCAAAGAGAAGGGATGCAGTCATCTCAATTTCAAGGCATCTACTTCAAAGCTTGCTTCTGCTTTAACTGTGAAGAAAAAAGGGAGGTGGGAGTGTTTGCTTTCTAGTTTTCAGTGTCAGATACTCTGGATTTAGAGACTAGATCTACAGGCTCCAACTGGGCTCTGAACATCTGAGTGCAGTTGCTATTGTGCATAACCCATTGATTGTCTGCAAATAGAGCTTTGGCCTTGACTACTTTTGCACCATCCCTTTGTCTTCAAGGAGTAAGGGCTTAGCAATGGTTTTCTACACAATACCAGCATAGTTCTCTCCTCCCACCTGATTCTATACTGCTAACAGGGCTGCAATGCAACGTGTTTTGCCATTGCAGTTGGAAAATACAAGCTCAGATTTGATTAATAAAATGAATAGCTTATATGAGATGGGTCACTATCATGTTTGGGCTTTACAAACGAAAGTTTAAGCATAGTTATTTTTTTCTAAGTAGGTTTTTAAGAATTCAGTTTGTGGAATTCAAGCATGCAGCAACACAATGGTGGCTGCAGGTTTAGGGTTATTTCCCTGTTAGTGATGAGAGAGGCAAAATAACTTCAGGTGTGTATCCTGGAAAAGTTTGAGATGATAAACCTGTGAGAAGACCATGCTAGTTATCGAGAAAAAAGGAGGTGTAGTGGATTCTTAAACTTCAGACACGGAATTAAAGATCTAGTTATTAAGGGGATTGAATCTCTGCAGAGTAGGAGCCTTGGAGGAAATAAAACCCAAATGAATAATTTAACAGGCATAAGGAGGAATTTCGTTACTGAAAGGGTTGTCAAGCATGGGAACAGGCTGACCAGGGAGGTGGTTGAGTCACCAACGCTGGAGGTGTTTAAAAGATGACTAGATGTTGTACGTGGGGACGTGGTCTAGTGTCATGGTTGGACTTGATGATTTTAAAGGTCTTTTCCAACCAGATTCTCTTTTTTCTGCATTAAGTGTCTATCTGCCTACTAATAATCGCTTAAAAGAACGCACTGGTCAGCGTAGGCAACCTGTAATTCACAGAGTCATTTGTGCTCTGTGAAAATGCTAATTATCAGGCTGTTACATATTCTCATTTTGGATACTTCAGAAGGTTTTATGTCTTGAGAAAGTTTGGTTTTGTGGTGGGGTTTTGAGGATTTTTTTTGTTGTTTTGTGTTTGTTTTTTTTTTTTTTTTTTAATTTCCATAGCTTAAAGTTGATCTAGCCATTTTTAAGTCCCTCTGTCGCATTCTCTTTAGTGTTCTCGTAGCTTTGCATAAGCTTGACTCCAATACCTAGAGAATGGAATACAACATTTGTTTGTAGCTAATGTTGGTATATTGGTGGATATTCATGTTGGATTTAGACATGACTTGCAGGAGTTGATGGATAAAAATAGCTGAGTTTCTGCTGCTTTGCGGCAGATATTAAAAATGACAAGGCAGAAAAAGACAGAGTAACAAATTTCAAAGCGGTTGTTTTTGTAGAACAGTTCCCTAACAGCTGTATAAAGCTCAGGGACATTTAACCAGTGAATCTAACAATACTTAACGGTGATTTTAAGACTAAAGTGTTTTGTGTGTAGAAGGCATACCTTTACCTCCAAAGGCAGTCAGGTGAGACAGAGATTGATGTTCTCTTTGCACAGATTGATGAAGTGCAGCAGGAGTTTCTGTACGTGTGTACATACACACATACGTTTCAGGTTGTTCCTGAATGCTTTTTGATTTTTTTTCCCTTTCATTCTTCTGGGTTCTCCAAAAGAAAATCTTGAATGGATAGTGCCCTAATGTCTGTGTAGGCTGTACTTGCACAGCATGTTTATTTAATTTGTATTAAAAAAAAAAAGGCAACAACTCTAGCACATTGGGGAATGACCTAATCTTTTACTTAATCATTTTGACCAAAGTAGCTCTCTACTGTGAACAGCAATTAACAAACTCTTCAGGGCAACAGTGTGTCAGGTATCAGAATCTCTGGTTGCTGTGCTCATAGTAATCAGGATCTTACCTGATAAACATACTCATTTCAATACTTACCATGTCCTTATGAATGATTTAAGTGATCTATAGTCCACAGAGGTCAGGTTGGGAGGAAGAGCAGGCGCTCATCTCTTCTTTTTAGTGCCCAATGATAGAACTGAGGGAACAGCAGGAAGATGTGCCAGAGGAGGTTTAAGTTGGGTATTAGGAAAAGGCTCTTCACCCAGAGGCTGGTGGTATGTTGGAACAGGCTCCCCAGGGAAACAATCACAGTGCCAAACCTGACAGTATTTAAGAAGCATTTGGGCAACACCCTCATACACATGGTGTTAATTGTTGGGATTGTCAAATGCAGGGGTCGGTGTCGGTCTCTATATCCTTGTGGGTCCCTTCCAACTCAGGACGTTCTATGATTCTATATTTAAAAAAAAACAAACCTGTCGCACAGAGGTGTTTCTTGTAAAATCTTAAATTTGGGATTTCTGGCAGATTGATGTGACCTATTGTGCTTAATAGCCCTTGTCCTCCATTTGCCTAATTCTCTTCAATCTGTTTACTTTTCAACAACATCCCCTCACACTGTGTTTCTCTAGGTAATTTTGTACAAAATACTTTTTTTTCTCTCTTAATGACTTCCCTCTGAAGTTTATTGGATAACTTTGCGTGTCCCTTGTCCTCTGGGCCATGAGAAGCAGTGAGTGACCTCTTCATCTTGTTCACTTCATCCCTTGTGGCAGATCTCTTGTTCTGCCTCCTCCTTTCTCACCTGAATAGTGTCAGGCTATTTAATCTCTTACCCTCAAGCCATGGCATTGCTTCTTTTACAACTGTAGCTGGAGGTTCACATTCTATAAATATTCTTTCTCCAGTGGTGCCGGAGGGAGAGGTTCAAATGAGTGATCTTGTGTTGCTCATTCATAAAGCTTTGTCTGTGTAGCAAATGAAACCAGACATGCTTGTATCTGTGCTTGTCACCACTGTTCTTGGGCCTTGCCAGAAGGATGCCTCTCTTGTTTCAACTCGCAACTCTCCACTGTGTTCTCATTGTAAAATAGTTTCTGCTACAGCTGATTTGGTAATGCCCAAGGACCCTATTTTTAAAGGCGTTCAGTTACTATGTGTGTTTTCATCTTCTTAAGACTTTTCAGAAATGTCCTGCAGGTGCCGTGGCATGGCTGTGCATGTATTAATTGGGAGCCACTTGTGGTGTCATGGTAGTCACCAGCACTCAGCCTCCCTGCCAGGGAGAGCCGAGGGAGTGGATGGACCATGTCTGAGCTGCTTCTGGGTCACAGCTTCAGTGTGAACAACCAGTCACTTGGGCTGCAACAGAGCTGGGTATGTGCGTGGTGGAAGAGAAGCCTCAGGTGGCTTTATTGTGCAGGTTCAGTTGTACCTTTTTTAAGCTGCACGGTAACTGGTATGACTGCGGCCTGTGTCATGCCCTGCAGAGAAGGAGATTTTTTTTTTAACAGGTTTATAGAAAACACCCCGACCAACTGGAGTTGCATATACAGAGCGTATCACATTGACTGCAAGTTCTGCATTGTATTGTAAAGTCTTAAGAGTGACTCTGCTGTAAAGGTATTCTACAGTTACAGGTTATTATTGGTGTGTGCTCTACCTTCCACCCCCATATTTTTTTTTTCAATTTTACAGTTGCATTTTTGGTTGTAACCTTTCCTTTTCTCTTCCTGTTTCTCAGCAGAGATCTTATTACCAGTAGCTCTTGACGGCATGGGATTCGGGTATGACAATCACAGCAGGTGTGGGCTCTTACCTATAAGCAGATGTCTCTATGGCTTGTAGTCACTGCAGTACAGGAATAGAGAGTGGACAAAGGGATCTGCTTTGGAGCCAGATTCATTATCTCATGCCCCTGCAGCTTCAGAAAGTCAGCTGTAGTAGTTCCTTCTTATCATAGGATGGAAAGGATTGTATTTTCCTCTTCTTTTTGACTCTACCTATTGAAGTACCAGTGCGGTTAGTGATCCACCCGATAGGGTGGCACCTTTTTTGCCTGTGCCAAAAAAGCCACCTTTGTTTACTCACTCGGCTCTAGCACAGCTTGAGTAGGACATTCTTTCCACTAGGAACAGTAGGAGGGTGGTGGTCTAGTCTTACTCATTTT
Source organism: Clamator glandarius (assembly GCA_033459285.1). NCBI lineage: Eukaryota > Metazoa > Chordata > Aves > Cuculiformes > Cuculidae > Clamator > Clamator glandarius. The sequence goes on from JAUNZM010000753.1 coordinate 713,026, forward strand.
AATCTTGTTTTTTTTTTAGTCAACAGGAGGGAAGACGAAGGAGGAATTTAGAGGACTGTTAATGATCAGTCCTGATCAGTGTGTCTCCTCATTCAAAAAATGTCGGAGTACTTTGGCTTCAACTTGGGTGTTTGATGTGAAATTGAACCTTATGTGGTCTTTAGGACTCATTTCTTGACAGCTTTCATGAACAAGATGTGGCATTTTAGAAACCTTGGGCAAGTATGATTATCCTTTGCTTCCCGATTCCAGGGTGGCGTCAGCCCCAGAGGGCAGGTTTGCTGTTGATTTTGTCATTGCTGCACCTTGTGTTATGATAGAAAAAGAAACAGTAATTTTGGTTTTGCCTCTGCTTTGTACTTACTAATGGACAAATATCAGTCGGTCACAGCATCTCTTTCACCGTGTCTTCTCCCACCTCAGTTTGGTGATTTGGGTAAATGTATAATGCTATTTATGTTGTTACAAATCTATTTTAAATCTGTCTGACTAAAAGACCCTTCAACGTCTTTGGTGTGCTGTATATTACAGATTGTAACACATAACATTAATTGACTGGCCATTAAAAGTAATTTAATTTCACTAGTTATTAAGACAAATTTTCTTGTCTTTTTAAAAAGTTTTTTTAGACTGAAAGAGTGCTTTAATGAATCTTGCAGTAAATTTCTCCTCATATTTTGAAATTTTGACATGGAAAACTAAAATAATGGTGCAATTGCATATGAACATGTCATGTGTGAAATGCTAGAAAATATAGTAGGATGTCAGTATTCACCTAATCATTTGAAATTTGGCAAATATTTTGAGTCATGGCTGTGACAGTACTTTCCCTTTAATTGTTCCTGTCCAGTGATCCCCTTGGTGCCCTTTCTTTTACATGAGGAAAACTATAAAGATGCAACTTAGTATTTTCTGGCTTTTGCAATCCTTTAGGTTTTGTTAGTGATGCAAAACTTTGCGGCAAAGTGGTTACTCTCTTCAAAGCAAGAAATAAATGAGTCAAAGTGGATAAAGTATTTAATAAGGGATGCTGGTTTTTATATTGCTGTTTTGATTGCTGTTTTGAGATTTGGGGGGGAAAAAAACAACCAAACAAAAAAACCCAAGAACAGTGAAACCTACTTTATAGCAAATGCCAAAAAATTAACTGATTATTTTAAGTGAGTATCTTGCAGGATATGAGATGAGATGTTGCCTATGATATTAATAGAAAAGTTGTTTTTCTTAATGCCAGATAATGCATACGTTTTCAGGTCCTTCCTTCCTTTGATAATATTTCCTGCCTGTGATACTAGCTTCTTACTTATGCTTTGTATGAAAGCGGAGAGTAGCGAGACAGATACGAATGGGCAACTGCTGGGACCATCAGGCAGATAGGGCGAAGTATCAGCTTCATTTGAACTACTGTGATACTGATTATTGCCTGATTTTCAGTTAAGTAATGAAGCTTCTGGGTTTGTGGGTTGGTTTTTGGTTGTTCTTTTTTTTTTTTTCTTTTACCCCCCCTCCCTTTGCTGTGGTGCAATTTCATCACTGTCTGACAGTATGACAATGCTTGGTGACTTAGTGCTTCACAGCGATTTTTCTTCTGTTCAACTCCACGTGTGAATCAGCAGGAAGGTCAGTGAGTGGCAAGGCTGCTAGATACACGCTTGGAAGACCTGGATGCAGCTGCCTGCTTTGCCAGAGGCTCCCTATGTAATGTATGGCTGCTCTGCGCCACGGCTCTGGAATGTCAGGGCTTTCAGTGCTTGCTTAACATGAGATTATCGTGAGAGTAGACACGGTAAAGACTGCAGTACACTCGGAGTCAAGGTAACGTGAATCATACTAGTTCTTAAAATAGAAAGCCCAGCTAAATGCTCTCCGAGTTTTTTTTTCTGCTCAGTCATATTGAAGTGTGTGCATGCTGCTCGTGTTTCTTGCTGGCGTTTGGCACGCCCGTGACTGCAGTCTCCTTGCAGATGCAGCGCACGTGGCCATCTTTGGGTGTCAGACCCCCTTGGGGTGGGGGGAAGGACTCCTGGGCTCCTTGTTTACCCAGCTTAGCACTGGGTGGAATGACCTGGTACTGGTCGATTTTTAGTAGCAGTACGTCTGCACCCGTCTTTCATCAAAGCAGACATTGTGCTTAGCTTTGTCTGTGTCGAGTAAGTGCACGTGGGCTTGTGGGGTTTTCCTTTTCCTTTTGCCCCTTGTTTTTTAGATGCCTTAGTGTTAGGAATGAGTTTCCTTCTGAGGGAGCCCTCTAAAACAGACCACATGCCATCAGTAACTGTGTCTCCCCTGCTGTGAGCGCTCTTTGGATCAGACGAACTCCCCGAGTGTGTGTAGCTGGGCAGGCGCTTTTCCGTGACACCTGGTGCGTGTGTGTAGTTAGAGGGCTGTATGCAAGCTATCACCTGCCTCCTGGGGGTTTCCTGCAGGGATCAATTAGCCACTGTGGTTTCGCACAGCCTGACAAGAGGTGGTTTGTTTGTGTGACTCTGGCCTGAAGAAGCAAGAGCTGTGATGGCTTCCCTCCGGTGACACCGGTGCCACTGTGCTCCTCCCTACTCTGTGAGCCTGCCCACCACCTTAGCCTCTGGCATCGACCAGTGGCCAGGATAGTGGCGCTCCCCAGGATGCCCTCGTGTTTAATGCTGCTGTGACTTCCTTGCTGGGAACTTGTTCCCCACTTCGTGGCACGTGGGACTTTTTACTGCCGCAGGGAGGGTTCTCCTGAACGCAAGGTGGGCAGAAAAGGAGCCCTGGTGGGATGTTGTGCCCTCTCAGCCTTGGGCAGGCAGCCAGGCCGAGCATTGTACCCCACTAAGGGCAGCAGCTCTCTGTCCTGAGGGCCGTCCCCGTATTTTAGGCTTGTACCTGCAGCGATGCTGGGAGGTGGCTGAGGAGCAGGGAGGCGGGCAGTGAGTGTTTGCTGGGCCCCAGCTGGGCAGGCACACCTCGGGTGTGTGAGGCAGTGTGGTTTCAGGGGAGCAAGTCCTCTCTTTCCTTTTTTTTTTTTTTTATTTTATTGTAAAAGCAGGCTTTTGCTTAAAATCTGTATGCTATTTTAAAAGAAATGAGCCCCTTTTTTGTGTCCAGACCTCTACTACTGTTTAAGAAAAGCAGTGATTATGTTAATAAACAGCTGGTGTAAAAACAGTGTTGTGTTCAGGAATGGAAAGTAATTGCAAGGGCTAAAACAGGAGCAGAATCATGTATGCATTGGTGTGTTTGCTTGAATTAATGACAGTCTGATGTTCATTATTTTTTAAATTGATTCTGTCCAGATTGGTATTGTCTTCAGGATGCAAGTGCTAAAGCTGCAGTGTATAATGGGCAGAAATGTTTCCATGTCAGCCTGGCTCACCTGGCTGCCCTGCTCTGTGTACTGGCTGACTTGTGCAGCCTGCTTCAGAGATGAAAATAAGGCTGCCAGGTGTCAGGGAAGCACAGGGAAGAAAGAGAAACACAGTTTAATTTCTTTCTAGCCTCTTGGAGAGTTTTTGTGGAGGTAATAGTAGTGCTGAATATATTGCTGGTGATTTGCTCTTCTGAGGAGGATTTCTGATCTTTACAAGCCATTTGTCACAAGGTTATTTAGCTGAAGGCCTCTGGTGGAGATCTGCCCCCCCCAATCATTGCAGTGGGTTCATGCATGGATGCAGCACCAGAAATTAAAAACTGCACTTCAGTTTTCAAGGTAGGAAAGGCAATTGTACTTAGGGTGTGCTGTATTTTATTTTATCGTCAGAGTACGCTATAAATGTGAAGTAGCATTACTTACCCTCTTTTTATACTCACAAAGCAAAATGATGGGCATTAAGTGCTTTTCACTAGACCAAATGATGAATCATTGTCATAGAAGGGCACATGAAATGATGTCAGGGTTCCCTTTTGGCCCATAATCCACAAATGAATGGGTTATGTTTGGGGTTTCTTCATCCTTGTTTTATGATCTATCAGCTGACTTCAGTCTAGAATTTAACTATTTCAGAGGCTAAATCATGCTGGAAGATGACATTTTGGACTCCCCCAGCCACATTTTCAGACCCACGGTATCCTTGTGGCATGTGCCAAATTACCTTATATGAAAAGGTAACATATGAGGAAAACTGAGCTTGAAGCTATGTCTGGTTGCTGTTGCACTCCATGCAGCCCCATGTTATTAGCTGGATTTCTGTAACACGCGGTTCCTTGCCTACTAGAATTATTTACATAATGACAAAGGAATTGGCTGTCACTGGTAGTGCTGCTTCTTAAAACTGGTGCATTCCTCCTTTGTTGAATTACAGGTTATTATGTTAACCAAGACTTAGTGTGATACAGTAGCCAGGAAAGTACAGTATTGAGACAATAATTTGAGATTTTATTTTGGAGGTGATGGGAGGATAAGGTTAGGTGCAGTCGCTTTGTTATAAGATTTTTAAGTAGAATTGGGATCTATAATTAAATGTTTAACATTTTCTGGCTAGAGTGAAATAAAGAAATGTTGGTACTTTTTTTTTGCCAAACTTCTTTTTCTGTGAATTGTTTAACCTTTCAAACCTTTTCATTGCAGCAGATATCATTAACCCAAGTTCTGCGAGGGTGTTTTTTCCAGTTTATGTAGCCTTTTTGTGAGATTGGATAGGATATTAAAAAATAATAATAAAAAACCCAAACACAAGTGATCTCTCTTCCTCTAGTTATTTGAAAGGTTGTATTAACTCTACTCATATTTCGTAATTTCCCTGGCAGTTGGCTATGAAATTTGACCTATTTAAATGGTTCTACTGTACTACATTTCCTGGAGACCTTTCAAGATAATTTGCTTCCTAATCTAAATTTAACAGTTACATAAACCACATTTTGGAGACTTGGAAATTTCAACCTACTGCCTCTGCCTGTTTTTTTGTAGACAAGCCATATTGTAAAAATGTAAGTACAGAATTTTCATCTGTGATTTGCTTGTAGCTTGTCATTTGGTTTTCATATATAGATGCTGTTGTTCTTTTTAATAACATAAAGAAAGTAGGTTATTTTTTGTCCCACTTGAAAGTTTCGTTAGTGCTGTAGCCAGTTCCATTTTGTCACTCTTCTAAAATATGAATAATTAAATTCTTGCATGTCTGGGATATATTTGCGTTATAGTTCCTTGAATTTCTTGGTTGTCTTTTCTACTGTATAGGTCTTAACAGGTACTGAATACTGTATGGATATGTTTAACCTTTCTCTGCAGCAAACTGAAGCCAGGAAGGAAGGACTGCTACTCCTTGCAGATGCTGTTTTGTTCAGAAATCTTGGCTGGATTTAAGGATTCATTTTGTGCACTTGTCACTGATGTCTTGCATGATATGCTGTGCAAATTCAAGCTCTGTGAGATACCTCATCCTTCTTTCTGCAGACTCTTACTGATAAACTGTGCTGAGGAATGCGTAAGAACAAGAGGATAAACTTAATAGCTTATTTGGTAAATTACTTGTTTATTCTAACACAAACAGAAAAGGGGAAAACGTTTGTGTCTCTTTTTTATGCAGATGCTTGACATTGGGGGTTTGCTTTCATAGAGTCATAGAATGGTTTGGGTGAGAAGGGACCTTAAAGGTCATCTAGTTCCAAGATCATTTAAAGATCATTCTAGTTCCTTTGAATAAGGCTCTGAAACATTGTTAACTGTATGCTATTTACATGTGCAGCGTGACTGATTTCTTTTTTTGAGTAAAGTCTGGTAACTAGCTTTTCAGAAATGGGAAGTTGCTGGAGGGCAGCATTGATTTTTTCCCTGGGGAGAGGACAGAGTGGTGGGAGAGGCAAGTGGCTGTTTCTTGTTCAGTTCAGAAGTGCAGATATCTGGGAGTAAGCAAAAAGGAGCAAATGCAATATAGGAGTCACTAATTACAAAACATCTCTAGATTTTTGGGTATCAGTGTTGTTATTGTAGTCAGATTCTTGCATATGCTGGCTGATATGTTGGTTGCTCTTAGCTTGGGATCTGTATTTAATTTCAACCAGGTGAGTGTAGGGTAGCTTTTTCCTGGCTTTCCTTGAAAATGAAGTGATGTGCTAGGTCCGGCATTGATTTTGGCTCCAAAGCAAAATTCCCAATATGGGCAGCTGTGTTTGGGAAGCTGGGGAAATGTGGCAGCCTGATGTTGCTGCTTGTGGCTGAGCAGAGTGTTCTTCCTGGGGTTATTTTTGGTTGAACACCAGAAGGGTTTAGGGCATCTTGATCTGCATTATTTGGGTGTTTAGGTGACAGCAGGGAACATGGCCGATTTCTGTTCTTTAAAGTTGCAGTTCTTGTCTTAAGCTGCTGTGGGCAGATCAGGGATGTGCACACAGCCACGACTTGACAAGTCAGAAATGCGACAGATGTGGAATATGGTTCAAGTTTGGGAATTGTTGTGGTACTTGATATTAAAAATTATATCAGATAATGTTCCATGGCAATAATTGCCTGGAGCAGAGGTAATGTTCTTCCTTACAATGTAGCGATGTCTTAATGTCGCTTCTGTATTACAATTTTCATTTAAAAATCCCTGAAGGTGAGCATATTTGTAATCTGTATACATCGCCATACAGTGATCGATCAGCTGTTAGTCCTTCTGTGGATTTAAAAAAATAAAAATAAAAAAGGTAAAACCCCATGTAGGTTGAGGCATGTTATGTTCTTCTTTTTAATAATCATTTTTAAAGTAATATCTGCTTGATCATAAGGCTTGAGCACATTTTTAATCCACAATTTACGCACCCCTGCTTACCTTTCAGAGTAGTGAGGATCATTACTGAGTGACTGGGAGGTAAGGGTTTTCTTGGGTTTTTACTGGGGGTGGAGCCACTTAAACCTGTTCCATTCTGCAGTGGCATTTCAGTGTTGAATTGCTTTAGAATCATAGAATGGTTTGGGTTGGAAGCGACCTCAAAGTTCATCTAGTTCCACCCCTGCATGCCATGGGCAGGGACATCCCACTAGGATCAGGTTACCCAAGGCCCCATCCAGTCTGACCCTGAACACCTCCAGGGATGGGGCAGCCACCACTTGCCTTACACACCTTTCTTTCTTAGCTGGTACACAGAAACTGCTAGAAAGTTTTAAACTACTAAAGCTTAAGTTCCCAACATTCATACAAGAAGTAAAACATGGACATTTGCAATATACCTGGATGAAGATAAAGGAAGTAGGAGGCAGCTAATGGTTTTAGGTGCCTGGCATTTCTATCCTGCTCCTCATGACGGCTCATCTTTTCCTGTATCCTTTTTCTTCTTCACAAATAACATCTATTTAAGGCTGTTTTCTAAATTTCACTTTAAACTATGCTGTGGAAAAAAAAGCATTTCTTATCTATTATAAAAATTCACTAAGTTTTTCATTTTGTATGTATAAATAATACTGTTTAGTTGTTCTCTTTTGGTGTTGCCACATGCCATTCATTATAAGTGATACTCTGAGGTAGGAAAAGGGCACTGGCAATCTCATTAATTTCTTTCTCACCTTTTTAATTAAGTCTTGGTGCACATGTTGGAAAAAAATTAACAGTGATTCATTATTCTAGGAGCATGTGTTGTTCTAGGCTTTACTTTCACCATAGTTTTCAGGGGTGAAGTTAGATGGGAGGGAAAGCCGGGACATAGGAGAGATTTTACCCATTTTTTGTGGTTCTGCTTGTTTGATTTGGTGTTTTCATATGCGTGGATTACCCCGTCTTCTGCATTTAGCTCTTTAAGGGGTGTATATGTGTGTGCATGTATTTTTGTCTTATTTTAACTTCTTCACAAGTCATAGAACATGAATGTGATAGAGGAGGGCAGGAGTTGAGACATGAGGTTGTGTGCAGCCATGCTTTGGACCGTATCACCCTGCTAACAGTATTGTTGTCTGAAGCTGAAGGATAAACTGGACCCAAACTGCTCTGGGGAGAATCAGACTGTAACTAGCAAAGGTTGACAACGGTTTCCATGTTGTGGGGTCTGGGTTTGTGTCTCCTGTCTTTCTGAACTGAGTAGCTGCTGTAAAGGCAGGTGAAGGAGTGAGTGAATGGATGTTCCTTTGGGATCCCTCTGTAATGGCTAGGGAGCAGAAACGTGGGTAGTGAGCCTTGCTGATGAGCAGCCCTGGTGTACCAAAGGTACAGCTAAAGTGGAGGCGGTCCTGTTGAATGATGCAGAGGCCGTTACTCCTGCATCACGTGGAGGCATGTGGTCAATGTCTAGCATGTTGATCACTTTAATAACCTGACTTCCAGGGTGCAGTGTGACTATGATTTGTTGTAACTCTGTGGGCCTTTATTCACTGTTGTTGTGGTTAGTATTGCTGCAAAAAATTTGGGCAGAAATCCAGTGTTACTACTATTTGGAGCATTTACCCTGAGCGACTGCTTTTTCTGTTTGTCTGCTATGACGGTGGTGTAAATCTCTTGCCTGAGCTGCTACAAATCCTCTTTTTGAATACAACTTTTCTTAGTTTTAGTTTGTTTGGATTTTTTTTTTTTCTGCTCCTATGGAGTTGTTGGCAGAGAGGTGTCCTTTCCTTCTGAAGTTTTTGTTACGCTGGCCGTTTCTGTGTAAGCTGTCTTTGAAGTAGCCATCCCCTCTCTGCTTTCCCAGTTGCCCAGGCAGAAGTCCAGGCTTCCTGGGTGTTCCCTCCTGCGGTTGTCTCACTGAACCTCGTGTTTGACCCTGCTTTAACTGAATGTTCATGTTGTGCTTTGCAGATAGCTGTCTTTAGTACAGAGTGAAAAGATTTTATTGCTGCATGTTTATATAGACTGTAAGAGATGAGAATTGCTTGCCATAAGCTTTCAGCACCTTTTAACAACTGCTCAGAAATTCATTTGAACGTGACTGACTACCCACTCCTGACTACCCAGCAGTTTACTTTAAGTCTGGTGCCCTAAAAGCATGCACTAAGACAAGTGCCTTCTACCTGTCAAATGCTTTTGCGTAAGATATTCATGGAAATTTCTTCATTTGACCGGTTCCTGGACAAGCCACCTCACATTACTGGCTAGAAGTGAAGTCCTGTGGTGTTTTCGGTGTTTTTGATGTTGTCCTTCTGTAGGACACTGTATACATAGTGGCTGCCCTTTCTCTGTGAGGTTGCTTGAGCTGAGAGACGTGAAATTCATGGGAAGTAATTGTTATGTCGTGGGAGTGGTACAGATGATGCCTTTTGATATCCCATCCTGTTGACCCCTGTGTCTGTCTGTCCTCCCCCTAGGTTAGATACCTGACTCAGAAGTTCTCTATTTACCTGCTTGAAAACTGCATTTATTGCTTGCTTTGTCAGCATCCAGGAGCGTGAGCAATGTCTTTTTATAACAATAGGTCAAAAGCATTGTATTCAACTTCGAGTGATCATTGCGTTTAGATTCAGCGAACTCACTCTCTTAAATGTAAAGGCTACTGAGAGTTTCCACTAAATTAAACAATTGTGCTGCATCCAATTCAATTGCAATCTCTTCAAAGCCTTTGGACAGGCTTCTCTTATCCGGAAATCTTGTTTATCCTGTGGTCTTTGGATAATCTCAAGACTCCTTGTACAGTAACAAATGTGGATGGTTTACCAAATGGGATATTTAACCGTGTTGCTTTTTCTTTAACGGCATGTTGTGTTGTGTAAGAAATGAAGCTGCTTGTGTTTCAAGTGTGGCCAAGCTGGCACTTCTAATGCTGCAGGCATTTCAGGTTCAGCTGTCTATAACCTACTTGTGCCTGTCTTATGCTTTAAAAAAAAAAAAAAAAGTTGTTTTCTGTTATTCCAGAATCATTTGTTGATTTTCTAATGATTTGCTCATTCAGTCTGTTAAAAAGACAGGGGTGATTTTCATTTACTGTTATTAATTGTAAACTGTTATTGGTTATTATTTAACAAATGTACCATTGAATATTATAGAATGACAGGACTTATAAGAATACATATGGGTTTTTCTTGGCACTGGCTTACAGTATATAGCTGATCTCTATTTTGATCTTTCTTTTATTAAATAGCGATGCAGAATTTTCTTCCCAATACTCTGTACACGTTCAAAAATGAATTTCAAAAAGTTGAGTACCTTTTTTTTAGTGGAACTGGTGCAGCACTGTGGAAGTATTTCTCAGTGATTTCCTTGATCACTTCTCAAACTTCTGAAAACAACATTCCTTGTGAACTAAGGAGTGATCAGATGATTTAAATTAAATGGCATCCATCACCTTTTACTGTGGTTGGCCCTATTTAAAATCTGCCTTTTGTTTTGCATGGAAGTCTTTGCATTGTATCTCCCCTTCCCTGCCACCCCCCCTTTTTTCTTTTTAGAGTTGAGTTAAATTTCTGAATGCCTGCCTTGCTGTACATCTACCTTATTTTCTGGCCTCCACCCTCCTCTCCGCTAGCGACTGCCACCATGGCAACTCTTCCTCTGGCTGAACAGATGGGACATTGAGTCTCCTCTGAGAGCAGAGCGCTGCTCACGCCCTGCCGGGAATCAGCTGGCAGGTTGCACTACTTTCTGCAAAATTGAAAGCACGCTCTGCCCAGCAGAGGCACGCTGGCTTTGAGCGTGCTTAGTTTCACAAATAATACTGTGGTCTAATAGTAGCTTGGAGAAATAAAACATAGTGGCTGAACTGGGATAATTTCTCTGTCTGAAAGCTCTTCAGAGGAGCTTAGCCTGTAGTGCGAAGAGCTTGACGTCAGCCACCGTCAGCCAGTAGCCAGTGATTTTCTGATAGAATGATTGCCATCAACTTTTTTTTTTCTTTAGGATGCTTCAGGATGAAACGCCACAGGCATCTAAGCACCAGTGACAGTTCAGACAATGAGAGTAAGTAGTACTTACTAGTTTTTCTTTGGTCTGTCACCCCCTTGTGGTTTCCTTCTGTGGTTTGAGGGCAAACAGTTTCACCTCTTATAATTTTAAAAAATGTTTCTTGCTAGATTTCTTTTTGCGTGTGGTGGTCTTTGGTGTTCTGAATCCTGTTACAGGAGAAAAATGAGGCAAAGGATCCTGTAAACCTGAAAGGGGTTTGGAGTCTACTTAGAATTTGGAGAGAAACTCATATATCTTTCCTTTTCAGAGTTGGGAGAATGAAAACTGTAATTCAAGAGAAATTTAGAAATTTTTGCTGTCTGTTTTGTATTTGGTTTGGAGGTTTGTTTTTTTTTTTTTTTTAAAGGAGTCCTGGTGCCTCAACTTTTAATTGTTTACTGGGGGTGGTGAGATGGAGTTATAACCAGTATGTTGGTTATTATTTTATCTTTTACTGGTTCTTGATCTGTTCTACTTTGGGCTGTTATACAGTTCAGTAACTGTACATTCTTAAATGTTCCTTGGCACACATCTGCCTGAGGTTGCATCTTCCCATTTTATCCAAACCATCCCCGAGTACGGCAGGGTCTTTTTTGTTTCTTATAAACATTTGCATGTCTAAATACTGTGTACTTAATGATGATCCATTGTCATATTCATTGTGAGTCATCAACATAGCCTGTACTAAAACAGCAACCTAATCTAGTGTGGAAGGTGTCCCTGCCATGAGAGGGGAGTTTGGAACTGGGTGATCTTTAGGGCCCCTTCCAATCCAAACCATTCTATGATTCAGTGATTCTAGGAAATAACATTGTGCCCAGAAATATCTAGACATCATACTGATTGTTTTGCACCTCTTGTCAGCGTGCATTAGTATCATTGCTTCTTCATTTGTGGTTTTTTTTGGTTTTTTTTTTTAGCACTTGGAAATACTATCCTTGATTTTGCTTCTCCTTTCACTTTGTTAGACAGGAAACAAAAGAAAGTGGTCTGCCTGCTTGTTTCTGTTTCCTCATGCCCGTACTGGGCAGAGCAGAGTGTACCCATAAACTTGAATGTGGTGTGGTCTTAAAAAGAGTGAGTGGAACAGGAGGAGCTGTAATCAGGCCCACAGACTGCCTAAGAGTTTTTTGCCCACGCCTTGTCAAAAAAGTATGATAATCCAAAAGATTGGAATGCCTTGTGTTTTACTGAAAAATTAAATGAATTGAAACGAGTGATAATGGTCCTTTTTTTTTTTTTTTACAGGTCCTTCCACTTCCTTTTCTTCTTGTTCGAAATACAGGAGCAAGTCAAAAACACCAGCAAATGAACAAAAGAAACCTGCTGAGGTAAGAACCGGGGTTAAAGATTGGTCCTTGGTACTTTTTTTGTCATGTAGTTTTTCATGTTTCTCAGCCTTGAAGTCGTGAGCTTTGAACTAGTGAGTCCTTTTGTCACCTGTGAAATTCTCCATGAAACCGTGCTTTCCCTGCTGTGCGAGTGTTACAGGAGCTCTGGTGACAGATGTCCCAAAATGACTTACGGCATTTGCAGACAATAAAATGTAGTTCTTTCTTCCCCTGAAATTTTGTCTCATTTTGAAATTGAAAAAGCTGGGATGGTCTCATGATTTGAGAGCATTCCATGGAAAGAAGTGGTTCTGTTGCCACTGTCACTGTGTCTGTATTCACCAACTGAATAAATTGACTTTTATGCATAATCCAGTGCTCAAATCCATTCCATCAGCCATTCCACTGGTAGTTCTTTTGGGAAAGGATTTGTTTGCTGCCTTTTCCAGATTTGGCTCTTGTTTTCTTAGAGGCTGAAGCAGGATAGTAACTGCAAGTGGGAGAAATGTTTCTGGTAGCTAATTCCCCTTCCTTACTATCACACTCCCTCCAAATAAGTCCTTCAGCTTGCTAGTATGGCTGTTGATTCCTAAGGTCACTGAGAAAAGAGTCTGAGAAAATGCTTTGTGTCTATAGAATTTAAAGCTGAGAATTATGTTCCAGACGTGATTTTGTGTACTGGAACAACAGCTTTTTACCTGCTTGGAAACTACTGTGAGAGGCTGCATAAACTATATAGATTATGCTCATACAACAAAAGCTATTTCGCAAACATACTTCATGCTTCTTTTTTAAATGCTGCTAACTAGAGGAGTTTGATTTCATAAGAACAAGGTAAATGTTACAGAACGTGTCCTTTCTTTGGAAGCTTAATTTTTATCACAATTTAATTGAAGAAAACTCACTGTTTCATTTCTAAAAGAGAATCTTGGGAGAATGTTTCAATAAAAGCAAAATTGGCCAGAACTAGCCCACACTAGTAGTGTTTTATTTACAGCCACCAAGAAAGTCAGGAAAAGCCTACTGTGCTTTTTGCCTTTAAAATGTTGGTTTGGGTGTGATGGTTCTGTTAGAATTTCAATCTTAAAATGTCTTGTGGCTACTGAGGTCTTGTAATTGTTGCTCATGTTTTCCTGGGCAGTAGCTTTGTTGCTAGCGAAGCGGGGCAAATGGGAACTGAAACACATGTACCGCCAGACTTGTTGAAGTTCCAAACACACCTCAGTGCTAGTCCCTTACCAGTTCCTTCTTTCTGCTGAGCCATCCAGCTCTGTTCTTGTGTCCCTCCTGCTTAGGGGTTGCCCTATTACTGTTTTGGTTTTTTTCTTTTCTCCATGCTGTCTATATGTGCCTGTGTACATTCTAAACAAAAATTATGAAGATGTGGTCCATCTGTATGGTATGCAAGTGTTCTGTTTATCTAACTTCTAAGAATTAAAATCAGCAGTGATTTCAGTTCCTTCTCTTGATCTTCTTTGCTGCTTTCTACCTGTTCCAAGACAAAATCGTGAGCCTTTTAGTGCTTGAAAATATGAAACTTTGAAGAACAAAATCTGGAGGATACACCTGGAATTAGAGAGTTGTATTTCATGACAGCATCCTTCCAGTAATGCTGGCGTCTTTTTGTCATCTTTCATTTAAGATCCTTCTCCTGGAAAAAAAAAAGAAAGAGGGGGAACCAAGAAGGATATCTCAAACCTCACAATATGTCCTTTTCAGGAGAAATATCCCAAGTACAATATTTAAAAGAACCTTGAAAAAAAGATAAAGTCCTCTGGAAAAAGGAATGGAAGTGAAGGTGACAATAATAATCCCTACTACTTGTATGCAAGACTCTTGGCTATCCCTTCAGTTTTGCCTTCCTTTCTGCTAGAAGCAAGCGCTCTTTCCAACCACTTAGAAAGCATATGCTGGAGAATGTGTTAGAAGGAATGCTGTTGTCAGCAGAGCATTGAAATTGATTATTTATGCACCAAGTGGTGACAAGGGTGTAAAGCAAGGACTGAAAAGAGACCCCACTACACACCCTTCCAAAAATCATCATGTAGTTCCACAAGTTTTTCTGTAGTAATCATCATCTAGTATCTATTAGTTAGAAATCTAAAATTTCAGGGTGACAGCATCCCTTTAGCAAGGGCTCTCTTTAACAAGTTGGCATTGCTCTCTTTTCATTCACCTCTGCTTGCCAGGCAGCAGGCTGTTTCTTGAGTTATTGATGCAGAAAATCTAAAAGGTCAAAGCTATAAATAATTGTTCGGGAATATTTTTGCTCATGGTCTTTATACATTAATTTTTTCTTTCATGCCAGTAAGACTGGCTTTCTCAATTAAATTGTGTTTGAATGCATAGGTTTTTTTCTGCTTCCTCAACCATTGCCAGCCCAACTCAGGTACCTGGGTTCTCTCTAAATAAAAGCTGGGTTTTGGTACTGTGACCAACAAGTGAGTTAGTGTATCTGTCAGTTGCTTCACAGGACTTGTCTGTATGTGCTGTGGTCCTCTGGCTGCCTATCAAAATTGATAAGTGGCTGCAGTTGAAGACTGCTCTGCCTTGGATTGCCTCTCAGATGGTTCGAAATGGAGGCAAGTGCAGGGATGGCCTCAGCAGAGTGAGGTGGTCTGGTGTTACTGTGCAGCAAAGGGGTGCAGTGTTAGAGTGTAAATGTCGAAGCCCTTTACCAGAGCCTGACCTAACCCAGGGGTTTGTCTCAGTGCAGAAGGGTGTTACTGGGTCGGACCTGGGTTCTGCTTACCCTGTTCTCCTCCTTGGAGAAGGTGAGAACAATGCAAGCCTGTAAGGATGCTTCTTCAGACCGTGGTGTTTCTCTGTATAATTTCAAAAGCAAGACTGTGGCTCTTGCTTGGTTCTCCCCAGCTGGATTGCAGTCTATCACGAAGTACTGAAATGGTGACTTGAAAATTCTGCTATCCAATTAGCTTTTGCATTTACTTTAAATGAATAAATTGTGTAAAGTTACAGGCACATCCGCAGTGCAAGTCATAACAGTTTTTCAGACCTTGATGATGATGTTGGCCACGTGCCATTCATGGTATTGCCCCTTACGGATTTAAACCTAGACAGGAGGGGCTCACAGGCCTGAGCCATAGGCTGTGTGAGAGTAGCTGGGTAGGAGGCATTTGGATGTCTGGCTCAGCATGAAGCCTGTACTTTGTAGTTTCCTGTCTCCATAGAAGCTGTAGCAGAAAATGATGGCAGAGTAGTTGGAATCATTTTTGCAGGGAAAATCTATTAGCTGGACTATATTGAATGTCTGTTTCTTTTCCCTTAGACTAATGGGGTTACAGAAGAGCCTAAGAGGTCTTTATGACACTAAAGCTTATTGTATGTATTTTTTCAGTCCTCTCTCTGTCTTGAAACTGTGAAGGAGTGAAATTAGCATTGTACTTCTTTTTAACCCTTCCCATACAAGATGGCAGTATTTTACTGCTCTTTGCAGACGGGGTTTTGAATGTCACAGCAATAGTAGTTTTTAATCCCTCATTGCTGATAGCGACAGCTGTGTTAACTTGTGAAATGTAGCTTGTCTTCTACAAGTAAATCGCCTACTTTTACTCAAGTATGTGAAACTTGTTTTAGTGGCATTTAACAGCCATGCAGATCGTAGATCTTGATCCTATGGAGCACTCAGTAAGCCTAGACTCTTGGCAGAAAATGGGATTAATTTTGCAGTTTTGAAAATGTTTGGGTTTGTTCTATGAATGAATGGACAATGTGGTTAAATCATATGGATTTGCATGTACTGCGTGTAATAGAATAGGAGACTGTTAGGTATGTGCTTACCTTAGAAAATTCTGAATTAACTTGCACATCTGTACCAGCTTCTCAAGGCCTCTGGCAAATGTGCCTTATGCTTTTCAATGAGCTGCTTTTTAGCCTGCTTGGGTTGGTTGATATATAAAATTATAGTGAATTATTTTTTTAAGTCAGAGGTGCAACCTCATTGTTTATTTTTACGATTATTTTTGCTTTGAGATACCTTCTCAGGCTATTTGAACTCTTTGAGCAAGAGTTCATAATGCGTAAGGGAATGGAAAAGCTTGCTTTGGAAAAGGCTGAGCTATTTTACCTTTGGAAATGAATGAGCAGACATAACAGTGAAGTGTTAATCATCTGGAAAGAGCAGAACTAGAGCTTCAGTCTTGTCTGTCCTTGTGGTGGAAGGATTAGGAAGGAAAGGTTTGGGGACACACTATGAATTAAGGCCAGAAGTTGGGAAATCTGTAGTAATTAAAAGGATATACTTTCCATGCAGGATGTAATTAGACTGTGAAGCTCATCTGCTATAGGAAGTTGCTGAGACTGAAAATTAAATAAGATTAAAAAAGGAATTGGACAGATGATAATGAGTACAGATTTTTCTCAATATCTTTATAAATTAATACTGTTTAAGAAATTGATTATTAACAATCTTAAATCTGAAGCTTATGTCTGATTAGGAAGCAGAAGGAGGCTTGACTTGTTCTTGCACATTCTTCTGGCTTGTGAGATACTGTCAGAAACATGATATTAGGTAGGGTGTTGATGTAGTATCTGATTTCCTGGCTTTTCCTACACATAATTGTAGAGGAGTCTAGAAAGATTCATGGCTACTTAGAAGAGAAGTACAGTATTTCATTTGCTTGAGACTTGGATAATCCATAAAAATAGTTTAGGGAGGAGGGTTTTGAACATTATGTTTTACTGCAGAGCATGTCCAAATTATATAGATGTTTGATAACTATGAATTTGACGCTACGCTTATTCCCATCTGTGGTGGCTTTTTTAACATCTGAAGTTTCTCAGTCTAGTTGGTGCATATGCCTGGAATTGTAGTTTTGTTTCCATTTTAAAATAATTATGTTGCCTTTTATTTACTTCACTACCAAAAAAAAAAGTCAAGGAAAAAACCCCAACCCTGTCTTGAGTCTCCAGGCTCCTCTATAATAAGGTGTCTTCGTTCAGGTCAGCCAGATTGCAACATATTAATGGAAAAACTGTACCTCTCCAGGATGAGCCCACCAAATTCTGTTCTTTGCGCTTCTTCCTCCCCCCCTAAGTGGGCAGTCTTTTGCACATATTATGAAGCATCTGTAGGAACACTGAGCTATGCTTTGCTACTCTTTGGCTGTATTACTTTTAATACGTCATATTACAATTTGTCTTTTGTTTATTATTTATGGGGTGATTTTAGGTGTAGCTACTGCTTTATAAGTGTATGTAAATTTTGCTGAACGTGCACTGCTTGAGAGTTACAATGACAGAGTCACTTTTATGCTTATGGTAATAAAAAAGTCACTAGAGTCTTTCAAAGGTGAATGAAAGAAGGTTTTTTGACCCCAGACATGATGAACAACCCTGTAATTTACTTTGCACTTTACAGAAAGTCATCACTGTAGTTTGATTGCTTGGCACCTGGAAATTCTTAGTTGGCCTTTGAGATGGGTTGTGAAAGAGGACTGAAGATCTAGGAAGATACTTGCTGTTTCAGCTTTCTCCAGTTAGATACGCACTGTTTTCCATGAAAGATGTCTGAGAATCTACTCCTATCAGGGTATGGGGTGGAACACAGTAGTTCCCTCTCTGCCTTTTATCATAGCTCCATGTTTCTAGAGCAGAGAGTCTTCCAAGTCCTTGAGCAGTGGGCACAGTGAGTGGAAACACGTATTCCTGGATTGCTCAGGGCCCTGCCAGGAGAAGGGAGAGCCTTGAGACTGAAGCAATTAGATGCAATCCGGCAGAAAAAACTTCTTTGATCATAACAGAGAAGTTCACCCATTATTTACTTAAACCTTTGAGCTGTGGTTCCTAGTTGTGACCTGGGCATCTGTGACAAGTGGCTGGCCCTTGTTTGGGGTTTGTAGACAGGTGGTCAAAGCACCTGAAAGCTCTCAGAGTGTCACAAGGGGAAATATCTTTCCATTCTCTTTCCATTTTTAAGAGATGACACAATCCATTTGTTTTCCCTCACACATGCATTTGGGCAAGACAAGGTGAACGGGCAATGGCATCACTTGCAGAGTGGAATTGGAAATGGTATTTGACTCTTTTGTTTGTTTTTTTCCTTCTTGCTTTTTTTTTTTCTTTTTTTTTTTTTTTTTATAATGTGGTTTTAGGTTTGTAATGGTCATGAGCAAAAGGTGCCTGACAGTCTGTGCACATTGGATCTTTGAGTTGTTCAGCAAAGATGATGTCACGGTTTAGCCCTGGCCTGGCCAGCTTTGGCAGCTAAAACTGAGCAGTTGGGCTTCCAGTTCCCTTTCCCCCTGCTAGATGATCTTTAAGGGTCCTTCCAACCCAAATCATTCCATGATTCTAAGCTCTTGAAGAGTGATGTGTTCGGGTAGAAATGCCTTATTAGTATAGACCTGGCATGCTCATTTTTCAGGTCTTGTCTGTGTGTGTGATATTAAAATGAAGTTGAAGGGTTGTGTTTTCTGTATGGTAAGAAATAGATCTGGTTGTGGGTGACTGAAAGGTTACTGCAGCATTTCATGGACTAACTGTGGAAGTGGAGGCGGTCCTTGCCAAGAGAAGTGTGTGCGCTGTTGTGAGGTGGATTAGCTGTTGTTTTATGGGTACGGTTTGTAAAGGACCTATTTTTTTGACGCTTATTGTAAATTTTAGACAACTGAAGTAGAGAACTTAATGTGACATGGTGATGGTGTGGTCACTACTATACTATGGTCAAAAAACCCTTAAAGAAGTCCATACTCCAGGGGATTTGTGCTATAAAAAACAGAGGTGATGCAGTTCACATATGTAATGGATGATCAGAAAATGAATTTGCAGCTAAGCAATGTAATTAGACTACTGATGCCTTAAGTAGCATTTTTCACCTAGTGTTTAAAGAATAGTGGGCTTGATATGAAGCACTCCACTTATGTATTCTGTTAGTGACCTGTCCTTGGAAGCATTCACGGTCAGGTTGGATGAGGCTCTAAGCAACCTGATCTTGTTGAAGATGTCCTTGCTTACTGCAGGGAGTTGGACTAAATGACCTTCATGGTCCCTTACAATCCAAACCATTCTATGATTCATATTTTGATACATGCCTGTTGGGTACCTGAGGAGTTTTACACAGAAGACAAGAGTGAACAGTCTGGTCTGAACCAAAGCAGATAACACATCAGTAGCAAGTAAGAGAGCCTTGCGTCTGTTTTTGAGTTCCCTCGGTCAGCTTGCTCTCCCAGCAGCCCACGTGAGATGCAGTTGTAGGACATAATGAAGCAACACCAGTGTTCCAGGTCACCAGCAGCCTGTTTCAATACCTGGTTTTAGCATAGAGCCTTTTTTTAATAATGTTTACTTGATGATTTCCAAGAACAGCTGAGAATTTTTGCAGTAGGCATAACCGGTCTGGTGCTGTCAAATTGAAAAGGGTACATGAAGATATTTGGCTCTGAGATATTTTATTACTCTTCTGGCTATAAAACTGAATTAGAAAGAAGAGAGTTCAACCTGCCACAGATTATTGCAGGGATATTTTCGGTTTCATTTTATTGCCCTTTGAGGATTTGTTTTCTCGTTATAATAATACAGTTAATTAGTTGTGATCTCCCCCTAACACCAAGCCATAGTTGCTGTTTTGCCTTTATGAATGTTAAATTGATGCAGTGTAGCAGTGGATTAAAACAAAGGATACGCGTCCCCTTTATTTAGACTGTAGGCACCTGTATTTGACAGACATTGACATTAAGTACGCTTTAAGATGACTGATAATCATTGTTGTGTGCTTGTAAAAACTTAATCTTCTTGAACCAAGAGTTGAGTGTTATGGCTGGAGGTTTGCATTGATGGATTTATTTTATTTCACGGTGACACGTTTCATCGTTTAAGTTTGCTAAAGGATGATGCTGAGGCTGAATTGCGTAGCTGTGCCTGCATCGCTGGAGTTCAGGCACAGGGCAGCGTAGGTCTTGTCTATCAACAAAGGCAGCTGTTTATCTTTGATCCCAGGGATCCTGGCCAGTAAAACTTCAAGTGTTTTTAATAAATGAACATGTGCCTGTACACCAGTCTCACCACAGCGATTGCTCACAGCCCATGAGGAACGTGCCAGTTTAAAAAAGCTAAACTGAGTAAAAGAAAAGGATATGCTACCTTATGTCTAAGTTGGGGCAAATCCTACAGGCTGGCAAGTAAAATGAGCTGTTTGAAAATGATATGGTGAGGAGTCTTGAATTGGATGCAGGCCTCCTTTCCCCACTCCCTGGTTGCCTGAGACAGCCTTCTTCCCTCTGATTATTCTTCAGGCAGCAGTGTGATTTTGAGTTAGTGTAAGCTTCTTGTCATATTGCACCTGAAATACAGAGTTAATAATCCAGCTGATTTCAAATTGACTTGTTTGTGTGTTGATACTCTTCAAAAAACTTTATCAAGTTGTGTGAATTGTTTCAGTGTAGATTAAGGAAAAAACCTGCTGCTTCCTTTAGTGCAACATTCTTTCTCAAGCTGTTCTTTCCCCTGGTGTTTCTTGCAGGTGTTCCGCAAAGATCTCATTAGTGCCATGAAACTACCAGATTCCCACCATGTCAACCCTGATGAATATTATATTTTCGCGGACACGTGGAAGCAAGAATGGGAGAAAGGGGTTCAAGTTCCAGCCAGCCCAGAAACTATTCCACAGCCTTCTCTCAGGTAATGGCGATCAGACACAGATCACGTGTGTGAAGCATCAGCTTAGAGGAGATGGTCTCTCAGAAACAGATTGTCTAAATGCAGTCAGCTTTTCTGTTTTACTGTGTTTAAACCTCCAATGCAGCAGCCTTCAGATATGTTCTTAAACCAAACAAATATCAATTTGTAAAACATTTCTGGGACACTTAAGTCTAGATCTGGTTCTGTCTGTGCACTGTTTTCTAATATCTACATTGTGAGTTTAAAAAGAGGATCTTTCTTCCAGAGTCACAAGGGGCTGTGGATTAAAAGCTATTTTCTCATTTGAGTATGGCAAGTTTAATAAATTAGAAGTAAACCCAAATCTTGCATGTTATTTGAAAAGCTTCCCTAGGAAGCGTGATGACATAGAGCAGTAGGCACGCGGTAGTTACTGATGCCTGATGAAGTTACTTGTTTATTCACAGAATTTAATTCTGGTTATTGTTGCCAAAGCTTTTAACCCTCTCTGCCTTCTCTCACCACAAATAGCTGGTTAACTTCATAGAACTTCAGTGATATCAGTTTCAAGAGACATATAAATAACCTTTCATTCTTTCACATTGTGCTTAGACTAGGAAAACATAACACTATAGCCCTGCAACCCTTTCTGGTGGAAACAGTGTGTTTCAACATAGAAATGTTATAGACAGCATGGTCTTTGAGGCAAAGATAAGTGAATTGTCCAGTGAAAGTGCTGATCCCAGCATAATTTAATTTCCACTGAGGCTATTGTCAGTACCTGGTTATTAAAAATAAATATATCACATCTCATACCAGCAGTATTACATTAGAAGAAAAAATTGCTATAAATTTGGCTGGACTAGAGAAAAGAAAAGCTTGTAAGGGAATGAGAGCTAAAAACGAGAAAGGTGAAGGGGGAAGAAGAGCAGCAGAACCACCTTGTTCATGGAAACATTGACAACCCACATTGCTCAGTGAGAGTTACATGGGATACTGCTTGACTGCTGCCTGCTTCTTTACCTCTTGCCTTATTTTCCACATTTTTTCTTTTCTCCTTGTCCTATGGAGGGTTAGCTCTAGAAAGCACACATAGCTGCTCACACGTGGCGCCGTTCCATTCAGTATCTCCCTGACTTCCTTTCACATGCAGAGCCTCTTGCATTGAATGCAGAGATAGATAGACTTTATCTAGCTAAGGTCAGTCTTTCCATTCCCATAGGCTGGTATACTAATCAAATGCTGAGTTTTATCTCTTGAAGTAATTGAAAGATTGAAAATACCAGTATTTTTCTTCCTTGCTTCCTGGATGATTTTCACCTGTTTTTTCCGCTTTACATATTTGCTTGGCATCAGAATGGTTCTTAGATAACAAATATAATACATTTGTAACTTGAAGAAAGTGTCGTTTACAAAATAAGGGTAGACTGTTTATGCCAAATGAGAGCAAACATTTGTCCCCTCTACACCACACTGCAGTACAATAAATCAAGCTCTCCTGAAAAAGCTGATAATTTAAAGAAGTTGTTGGGCAAGATTTCCTTTTATATTTAAGAAGAATATAGAGCAAAGAACATAGGGGGTCTTGTGTGTAATACTTCCTGTGGGTTTCAAAACCACTTGCAATGTTGTACTGGTAGTATTTGCTAAATTGAAAATCAGATGTGCAGGATTACATTTTAAAAACGATTCTGTATATGTAGCAAACCTTAGCACATTTTGTGTGAAGAAATGACATATACAGAACCCCATCTCCCCAACTTTACACTTACCCAACTAGTTTAAAATCTGTGAAACACTAGGCTTCTTTGCACTTGTCAGCCAATATTTCCTGTCTTTCAAAATAGGTCTTAAAAAGCTGTAACTCTCTCCATTTCTTATTTTTTGCTTTCACACTAGGGTTGTAGCAGAAAAGGTGAAAGAAGTACTGTATACACGGCCCAGGAAATACATCCACTGTTCCAGCCAAGAGCCCACTGAACCAGGGTACATCAACATTTTGGAACTGGCAGAATCTATGTGTCGCTATGACTTGGATGACATGGACATCTTTTGGCTTCAGGAGCTAAATGAAGAGCTTACAGAAATGGGTAATGTTATAACATGTTTTGATTTTTAAAACCAGCAGATAATTTCTGCTGTTTGAGTGGTCTGCTGTGTGAGATCTCTTAAAGGTTGCTGTATGAGAATGGAGTGGAAATACTAAGAATTGCAGGAGGTAAAAATGATTAAAATAATTACTTGCTTCAGTTAATGTTTTATATTTTACCCATTGTGCCTAAAAACTAACACACATTCAAAATCACGTGCAACTTCTGCAAACTAAGGCAGGAGAGACAAAGCAAACACCAGGTGGAATTAATTATAGGACTTCAAAAGTTAAGTTTTATGTAGGAAAAGCAGATGTTTCCATTTCTTGAGCTTGAATGTATTACTGCTACAGATTCAGAGTTCAGAGGAGCTTGCATGCTGAGTTCTTAACTGAGTAATTAGGTTTCACACATGCTAGCCCATTTAAAATCAGCTAAGTAAACTTTCTTCTTTTCTATGCAAGTCGTGAGTATAGAGGGCTATGAGGTGACGTGAGCTGTGGAAAATAATTTTGGAATTATCACTGGAGTAACTGAGTTGTGTTGAAATAGCCTATGTGGTTGGCATTCTTCCATGGATGACTTTAGGTCCTTTAGGCAAGACAGGTGAGCAGGAGAGTGAGATGTTGGTCATCTTCTGAATTTGCTGTTCATGAACAAGGAAGAACTTGTAGGGGTATGATAATAGATAGCAAACTTGGCTGAAGTAGTTATGAGACACCAGCTATGGTGGCTGATATCCTGAGGGAAATGAGGGAAGTAAGTAGCCTTCAGGTCCTGGAGTTCAGGAGAGCAGGTTTCTACTTATTTGCGTAACTGGTGGGTGGGACCTAGGAGGCATCTTTCTGAAGAGTGGAACTGCTCAAGAGAGAGAGCAGGTCTTCAGGGTAGTCTCCTGCAAGCACAAGAAACATCCATTCAGTCATTCAGGAAGACAAGGAGATGTCGGGAGACCAGCGTGGTGGATGAGAGAACTTGTGTCTGAGCTCCAGTGACGGAGTACGTATGTAAGAGGTTGAGGCAAAGATAAGCTTTCCAGGTATACAAGGATGCTATTAGCGAAAGCTCTTAGCTTTTCTGGTGGGTAAATCTCTATCCATGGAGATTTCTGAGATCTGACTTGAGCTATTTCTTGAGCAATGACCTCGTCTAGATGCACTGTTGACTCTGCTTGAAGGCAGGGACTGGGCTGGAGCCCTCAGGAGGTCCCAAAAGGCACTTTGTATCGGCATTCATTTATCTTTTCCATCTCCCTGATTACTGTTTGCAACAGGGAATCAAAACTAGTAGCCATATTCTTGTGTGTAGTCCAGCAGTTAAAAGGTTAGCATCTGATATGAATGTTGCATGAATATCCCAGCCTTTGAAGGTCTGAGTAGATCGTGAACTATGGGCAGCAGCAGCATTTTTGGCTGAGGATTTTGAGAGGATACAGTTTGGAGATGTACAGTGTTCACAGCTACCAGATGGTTTCTTATGCAGCGTGTGCCCGGGAGCTACTAGCTGAGGACCAGTCTCATAGCGAGTTCTTTTTAAGTGATTCTACTTATACTGAATTTGATTAGTGGTAAGTGTATCTAGCGTGTGTAGTGTTCAAATGAACAGATAGTATGGATTGTCAACAGTGTATTTATCTTTCATTTTTTAAAAATACAACAAACCATTAAAAGCACTTTTCATAACTATCATGCTCAGTAGCATACTGGTTGGTGGCAACTTCTGTGTCTTTATGAGATCTAAGTGTTCTTGATAAGTTTTATTTTCTAGGGAGTTAGTTTTCAGAACATTTTTTGTCATTTTGGATGAACATTGTGTGTGATTTTGGATGTCACCAATGTTTCTTGAAGTGATGGAAGTGGAGGAAGCATTGTATGGGAGTAGGGAGCAGTTACAGAACTCTATCCTATGTGTTCTGTGCTGTTTTCTTCAAGGTGCACTCTTGTGTTTTATGTACAACTTAAACTTCTACTCCAGTAGTTTTATTTGTATTTATAAAATAATGCTACAGTTAGCCAGTGAGTGAAATAGGTTTTCTGCTTCTGTTTTATTTTTAGTGTGTGTGATGGGATAGAAGACACTGTGTCTACTACTTTACTTGCTAGCAGTTGTCCTTCTCTCTTCTTGCATCTCGGACTTAGTGGGAGGCACCTGACTGCCTTCTAATTTCCCTTCCCTATTCTGTGTTGAAGGATGCGGGGCCCTGGATGAAAACACAATGGAAAAGACAATAGAAGTGCTGGAACGGCATTGTCATGAGAACATGAATCACGCCATTGAGACTGAAGAAGGATTGGGTATTGAATATGATGAAGATGTCATCTGTGATGTGTGCCGGTCCCCTGACAGTGAAGATGGGAATGACATGGTGTTTTGTGACAAGTGTAATATCTGTGTCCATCAGGTTAGTGTCTGTAGAAATGTTGACTCTGTCACATCTTCTTCGTTTACCTTGGCAAGTGGGCACTCCAAGGGAAGTGGTGGAATCGCCATCCCTGGAAGTGTTCAGAAAAAGTGTAGGCGTGGCACTTGGGGACATAGTTTAGTAGGCACGGTGGTGTTGGGCTGATGGTTTGGCTTGATGATCTTAAGAGGTCTTTTCTATCCTTAATGCATCTATGTTTCTATGGAATTTGAACTGATGCTAAACGTTAGCTGGAGGGCTTTTTGTGTTTCTAGGTGTAAGGGGATGTACAATACTAAGTTGAATTTTTGTACCCTGGCAGAGTAGATTAAGTGGTCTAGCATGGTAAATATGTTAATGTCTAGAGTCTAAAAGGAACATGAAGTGCATTCCTGGGACTTGCAAGCACTTCTTCTGTGACCATAAAAAATTTTTGCCCTGTTATTAAACCTACTTTTGAAGATGAACAGGGCAGGAAATGCTGGCTTGCGTATACGTGAAGAATCTAAAGATCTTTTTTTTGAGCTGGGTTTTTTCCTCCTTGACTGACTGTTGGTTGGCCAGATGT
The DNA here is from genome assembly GCA_033459285.1 of Clamator glandarius. Taxonomy (NCBI): domain Eukaryota; kingdom Metazoa; phylum Chordata; class Aves; order Cuculiformes; family Cuculidae; genus Clamator; species Clamator glandarius. The sequence continues at coordinate 738,786 of JAUNZM010000753.1, forward strand.
GGGCTGTCCAAATTTAGCCATCTGAAACCACATGTAGGCACTTGAACAGACTGATCTTTTTTAGAAGGCATAAGCACCTGCAATAACTGTGCTCTCAGTCTGAATTAGCTCACGTTTATAGTGTTTCAGATGTAGCCAAAACTTCACACTGAGCTCAGTGTAGTCAGGCAGGGGTATCCTTACAATCAAAAAAGGGATATGAATCCTGTGGCTTCTGTGTGCCCTGTTCTGGAAGGAGTTTTTGCTATAAATTGAAAAGAGACCAAGAAGGTTTTTTTAAAAAATGTATTTTTGTACTGACTGCAAGTAATATTGGGAGAGCGTATCTGGCTGAAAAAGGACTTGTCATCTCCCTGCTCACAGTGGGCTGGCTTCCAGCCTGGCCGCTTTCCTGATTTGATTCACCACGTGAAGCAGCCACGTGAGCCTGAGTGCCAGTAACGCGACCAGTGACAGGAATATGGCCAGCAGCTGGGCCGCTTGCTTCAGCCTCTGCTTGTGCCTGTTCAAAAGTAATGATGAGTTTATACTTGGAGGCTCGTGGTTGCCTGCTGACAGCTGAGCTTCAGCTGGTGGCCTGCTGTCTTCTTGCTACTACCCCTTCCCTATGCCAGATCTGGCTGAAACAAACCGGGAGTGTGTCTGGGCTGGAACTAATCCGAAAAACAGCCAAAAGAACCCCATTTTTTAAATCTGGATTGACACTGGTTCACCAAGTATATTCATGGAATCAGTAAGGTTGGAAAAGGCCTCTTAAGATCATCAAGTCCAACCATCAACACAATGCTGCCGTGACTACTAAACCATGATCTGAAGCACCACATCTACGCAGGTTTTGAACACCTCTAGGGATGGTGATTCTACCACTTCCCTGGGCATCCTGTTCAATGCTTCAGCACTCTTTCGTTAAACGATTTTTTTCTAATATGCAATCTAAACCTCCCCTGGCACAATTTAAGGCCATTTCCTCTCATCCCATTATTTGTTACTTGGATGAAGAGATCAGCACCCACATCACTACAGCCTCCTTTCAAGTAGTTGTAGAGAGAGGCAAGGTCTCCCTTCAGCCTCCTCCAAGCAAAACAGCCTGAGTTCCCTCAGCTGCTCCTTATAAGACTTTTGATCCATACCCTTCACTAGCCCCATTGCCCTTCTCTGGACATGCTACAGCAATGTCTTTCTTGTAGTGAGTGGCCCAAAACTGAACACGGTATTTGAATTACACCTCACTAGCACTTTTTCCCAGGTCCTTTTCCACCAGGCAGCTTTTCAGACACACTTTTCCAAGCCTATAGGGTTGCATGGGATTGTTGTGAACAAAGCGCAGAATGTGGCACTTGACCTTGTTGAATCTCATACAGTTGGCCTCAGCCCATTGATCCAGCCTGTCCAGGTCACTCTGCAGAATCTTTCTGCCCTTGAGCAGATAGACACTTCTGCGCAACTTGGTGTTGTCTGCAAACTTAGCGAGGGAGTGCTCAATCCTCTCATCCAGATCATTGGCAAAGATATTAAAGACTGGCCCGAATGCTGACCCCTGGGTAACAGCACTTGTGAGTGGCTGCCAACTGGATTTAGCTCCGTTCACCACAACTTTCTGGACTCGCCCATCCAGCCGTTTTTTTACCTAGTGAAGAGTACACCTGTCTAAGCCATGGGCCGCCAGCTTCTCTAGAAGGCTGTGAGAAACAGTGTCAAAAGCTTTACTGAAGTCAAGGTACATTTAACATCTGCACCCTTTCCCTCATCCACTGCGTGGATCTGCTGTTCATAGATGGAGATCAGGTTGGTCAAACATGAACCACTGCTGACTGGGCCTGATCCCCTGGTTGGCCTGCGTTTGCCAGGTGAACACATTCAAGATGAACCGCTTCATAATGTTTCCTGGTACTGATGTCAGGCTGACAGGCCTGTAGTCCCCTTCTTGTAGGTGTGTCACACTGGCAAGCCTCCAGTCATCTGGGACCTCTCCTGATGACCAGGACTGCTGATAAATAATGGTGAGGGGCTTAGCAATCCCCTCTGCCAACTCCCTCAGTACTCTTGGGTGGTTCCCACATGGTCCCATAGACTTGCGGGTGCCTCACGCCTGTTTGTTGTCACACAGTTTAGAGGTGTGGGGGAGGAAGTGTGAGGGATTTCCCCATTCACGGTGCCTTCTCTTGCTGGCTCAAACGCTAGTTTAGTTGTCTAAGCCTCCTCCGCTCATTAGTTGGATTAAATTAGAAAATAGTTGCAGTCCATTTAGAACTCCTTCAATGTGATCTTAGGTGTAATGCCACTTCTGCTTTAGTCGTAGAAAGAATGCTGCTAAGAATGTGCCACATAATAGAAAAAAAAAAAATCACTTGTAAAATGTAGATTACAGCTCCCCCTGTTGGGTTTTTACAACAGTTGTTGCATCAAGATAGCATTCAGGTTAGTCAGTCTTGCTGAATCTAAGTCAGGGAATTCCCCCTCTTGACCAGCTTGACATGAATGTACCATTTTGTATGATATCTTGTCATATTAAATACTGAGATCTTACAATCAGAAGGCCAGGAAGGCAAGTATGGGAAGTTTCTACTGGATTAGAATCTGAAAGGTTGGTCACAGCTAATAATCCTGTTCTGTTGAAGCTTTCAATGTTTCTCTTCCCAGAGGTGGTGTTAGGAATGGTGGGATTTCCTCTGAAAGCTACCCTTTTGATAAAGCTTTGATTTGGACCAGTTGACTGGAATTAGACCTTGGTGGTGGCCAATGGTATCAGATACACTCAGCTTTAATATGTATGTATGTACATGAGGATGTATCTAGATACACATGTAGTTAGGCATTAAGAGCTGTTAGAAATTTGAATTGAAAAGCAGACTAATTTTTTATTTTCTTTTTCCTTTTTGTTTATAATTTTCAAACTTATTTTCTGAGAGGTCAAGTGCGATACTCGGGAAATAGACATAAACCCCAGCACCTCATAATTTCAGTATATGCTGTAATTTTTTGTTGCAACGCTATATGAATGTTAAAGGAATAAGCAAATTCCCAGCACTGTAACCGCAAAGGTAACTTATTGTTGCAGGAAACAGTCTTCAGTCAAACAATTCATAGCCCTTCACATCTAAATAGAATTATTTAGAGTTATTAGCGGTAGGATATTGCAATTTTTAAAAAGCCTTGGATAACAAAGCTGACTTCAAGAACTGTCTGGGTTTTGCTTCAGAAATTAAAAGTCACTGAAAGGAAAGAAGCAGGTTCTTAACACCAGTGATGTGCAGTCACAGTGGTTATGTTTTACACTATAAACAAATAGGACAGCACACATTTTAAGAAGAAACCAGCATTAAAAAAAAATGGCTTTAGCGGCTGTTTATCTCTTTGATCACTTGACTGGTTTTGAGAGAAAAAAATTAGAAAATGATTAAATAAAGGCTGAGCTGTGTCTTTAGTATTTGAAAGCATTGGTGTGAATATTAGTGCTTATGTGTGAAATCGTATGAGCACAATGATCTCAATATCTGTTTTCCTCCAAGGCGTGCTATGGAATCTTAAAAGTACCTGAAGGGAGCTGGCTGTGTCGCACCTGTGTCCTGGGAATACATCCTCAGTGTCTCCTGTGTCCTAAAAGAGGAGGTGCCATGAAGGCTACCAGGACAGGGACCAAGTGGGCACATGTGAGCTGTGCTCTCTGGATTCCAGAGGTAAAACTTAATTTGTGTCTCTTTCTTTTGTATTATGGACTCCTCCTCTCTGTCCGCCTGCTTCTCATCCACTCCTCTGCCTTCTTATGTTCCCATGATTTAAGGTATCTGTCTGGCTTAAAACCAAGCTTTATTCTGATGAGTCTGCACGGTCTGTGAGGGCTGGGAGAGTCCAGCATATATTCCGTTAATTAATCACTTTGTCCCCTCCATTTACTCAGCAGTTACTTCTTGATGACATTATGGTGTCTGAGTGACCAGCTAGAAGGAATTACTGATATAAGCTAGTGTTTGCTGTAAAACTGCAGCTTCAGTCTCCCTCTTATTTTCTGATGGATTTGGAAGCTCAGTTGGCTGTGTCTTTTTTTTAATTATTATTTGTATAGGATGGATTCTGTGATTTGTAGGTGAGAGGGTTTTTTTTAACTAGAATTTTTATGAGCAGTGGGATGATGAGTCTTTTTGATCTTCTGTGTTGTATATTATATGTAAGGACTGTTTTGATATATTTTTGAGTACATGTATGGAGAGTTTCAGTAATGAAGCTCTATACTTTCTCTATTTTGGATCAAGTTTAGCATCACATAATTCTGTAAATTGGAATGTTCGCTCCTGTATAAGTGGGTTTCATGTTTAATTTTTTACTTGGATTTTTTCTGTTTTCTTTCTGATAAGATCCACAGATCCGTTGTGGTTGGTGGTTTAACGCAAGGCAGTAGCCAGATCTGTTGGCACTGTCAGGGGACGGATGGCTTATTGTCTGAACCTTCTGGTCCCTAGTGCAGCCAGGCCTCACGTATGCAATACTTTGAGGAAGATGTTAAGAGTGGGTGTTTTTTTAATGTAGCAACCAGATGCAGTGTGTTATTCCTAGCTCTGTCTCAGGCATGTATCTGCTTTTCAAGGAGGTTGGCTTTGCAGTTGTGCTTTTCCTTTCAGGCCTGCTTGTAGTTCCTAGTGTCTCTTCCACTTTCAAGGAGAGAGGAGCTGGGGGAGGGAACAAAAAAACCCCATAGATTTCTTTTAAAATTAAATACATATATACATCTCCTGACTTCTGTACTTAAGAAGTGTCTTGCTCTCCTGGCTCTGAGCAGACTGGTTTTTGTAAGAGATACTTTCTGCATCTGCTGGCAGAAGGGGAACCAGCAGGTTTGGTAAGCAGGTGACAGCAGGGCAGGGAGCACATGCTGCCTTCCTGTCTGTCCACTTCCCTCCAGCTAAGGGAAAGAAGCTGCTTGTGGAGCACCCAGATGGGAGAATTCTAATCCAGCTGATGCCACAGCCCAGAGACTCCAGGCCTCAGGTACCTCCTCCCTTCCACCTCAATGCCAAGTGTATGAAGCATAGCAAGGAGTAACACCTGCCAGGAGGGGTGGGAATTAGCTCTTGGATCCGTTCAACCTCTCGATTTCCTTCATTGTCACTTACGAAACAGTTCAGTCACTGGAGAATCCAGATAAACTTTTGGGAATCTTTGCTGAAACAGTGGGTCAGTTCCTGTCTGGAGGACTGTAGCCTTACATGCTGCAGGGAAGCCAGAGGCCCAGGATTTGGAGACCTTGGGCATACTTCAGGGGAAAAATGTGTATTTTCATATTACCTATTTTTCTTCTCTCCAAGATAGCAGCACACTGGAATTTGCGCAAAAGGAACAGGTGAATAATAAAGTCACTGCTGTACCCCCTTGTGCCTCTAACAAAATGGAGCAAGGCAGAATGCAGGGAGGACTTGGCCCTGAGCATGTCTGTGCCTTGTGGTAAAAGGTTCAAAGAGGGACTTCATGAGTTGCCAAGTATAGGCCAGTGTTGTTGCAGGCAGTTGCACCAGGTATTTCCCTTCATTAACTCATTCAACACTGTCTGAAAACACTTTTTTCTTCTCTTCCTCCCTTGTGATCTAATGCTGTTGAAAGGCCTTCTTGGCCTTTGCTTAACTGATGGGGAAGTTTGAAGGTTTTATACTCTCTAAAACGTACTCATCATTGGTTTCTATCTTTTTATTCTTGTGCCTTTATTGTCTTTTAGTGTAATCTAAGAGTATATTAGATTCCATTAATGTGTAGTCTCTTTAATGTTTTCTTAAAAGGTGTTCCCAAAAAGAAAAAGGGACACTGAGACCAGAAAACTTAAGAGTGTTTGGAATTCATCCTTCTCTGCCTTAGACAGCCTGTTCCAGTTAAGCCTTCTCTCAATCATTGTAGTGTTAGCTGAAGCAGAAAGTTATTTTCCCTTGACACAACTGGAAAGGTATCAAACTGACTTTCCTTAGCTGCAGTTGTGAGTGGCCTTGCTCAAATCACTCTGCTGCCCTTCCCAGCCACCAATGCAGATCACTGTGTACTTCTTTAGCTGCTGGTGGCAGGTGAGCAGAAGGGACTGCAGGATGACAACCTAAACAGCAGCTCTTGTGCATCATGGTTGCTGAAGAGAGGCTTCAGCAGCCCATTGTTTCCAACCCTCTCCGACTCTAAAAACATCTTTAGAGTACAGCAGTCAAAATGTAACTTAATACAAGGTGAAGAAATAAAAAGCAAAACGGCTACACGTAAGAGCAAATGCATCATTTCTGCCTTGGAATGGGAGGGTTTGGGGGATGAAAAGGCTGGCCCCTCCACCCTGTGGATCCTTCAGGAGCAGAGAATTTCAAACAGGCTTTGCCTTGACTCCTCTCTCTGAATGTCAGAAACATGCAGGAAGCACGAGGCCAGTATAAATAAACCGCACCTGACTCTGTAAGCGCCTCTTTGTGCTTTTACAAAGTGGGGTGATATAAACAGGCAGTGTTACAAGCTGAATGGACAGTATTTCCAACATAAATGATTCCTAACCTTTTAAATCCCCTCTGGGGAAGGAGCAGGGAGAGCAGAGAGGAACAGGGAGAAGAGGTCTCTGGCAATTCCCAGCTTCTGCTGGGACAAGCTGTTACAAGCTGAATGGACAGTATTTCCAACATAAATGATTCCTAACCTTTTAAATCCCCTCTGGGGAAGGAGCAGGGAGAAGAGGTCTCTGGCAATTCCCAGCTTCTGCTGGGAAGCGTGGTGGAAAGCTGATTATTGCTCAATCTCCAGAAAAATTTACTGAGGATTCTGGTTTCTTTTTGAAAGTAATACTGTCAACCCGAGAAGTTGATATAAGCCCTTGATTCCCAAAGGAGTTCTTGTCTCTTAGTGTAGTGGTAACTGGGATGAGAATTGCAGTCAATCTTTGTACGATATTGTTTCAGAAACACCTGTGTAGCTTGTAACTAGCTCTGTTTTGAGCAAGGTCAAGTTAGTTTGATGAAAGACTCTTTCATTTTGGAAGGAAAAAAGCTATGTTTGATGATGTTTAAGAGTGCTGGGCACGGTTTTGTGGAAGCATTCAGGCATTCTATGATTTCAGGGACCACTTTGTCACTTCCCTACCAGTTTATAAGAACACCGTAACAGATTAAATTTTGTCATCTCTTCCTGATGAGGGCATCACATATTGCCTATCTGTTTTCCTTGTCTGGTATAGTCTGGACCCTCTCTGAAGCATCTCACCAGCTTCCTCATGAAGACTTCTGGAAATGCCATGCAGCAGGTTGACCTCAGTATGTTCCAGAAGATGTGCCGTGCGCATGGCAGGGGAGTTGGAAATGGGTGATCTTTATGGTCTCTTCCAACCCAGACCATATAATGATTCCCTGATGTGACTTGTGGTTGGCATATTAGAGGGTGAAGTACTAAAATGAGTACAAACCTTATTTGAGTCAATTTACATCATTAATTCATGAACTGCTGTCCAGTGTTTTTAAATGTGAAAATTATGAACTGAGTAATCTCTTGCAAATGTGTCCTTTTCCACCTACTTAAATGATCCTTAGAGCAATGCAACAATAAGGAGAGAGTTGCAGTAAAGTTTGAGCATAGTAACTGACTCTTGGACTTGATCAGCTTAGCACTGTTGTCTTTGGATAAGTCTACCTCACAGAGAAGGTCTGCTGAAGCAAAGCCTTTCCTTCTTGAGGATTACGGAATCACAGAATCATTTAGGTTAGAAAACACCTTTAAAATCAAATCCAGCTGTAAACCTAACGCTGCCAAGTCCACCACTAAGCCATACCCCCAAATGCCACATTTGCATGTCTTTTAAGTATCTCCAGGAATGGTGACCAAATCGCTTCCCTGCACAGCCTTTTCTGATTCTTGACAACCCTTTTAGTGAAGTAGCATTTCTTAATATCTAATTTAAACTTCCCCTGGCATAGCTTGACATCATTTTCTCTTGTCCTGTCATTTTGTACTTGGGAGAAGAGACCTACACCACCTCGCTACAACCTCCTTTCAGGGAGCTGGGGAGAGTGATAAGGTCTCTCCTCAGCTTCCTCTTCTCCAGGCTTAACAATCCCTGTTCCCTCAGCTGCTCCTCTTAAGACTTGTTCTCCAGCCCCTTCACCAGCTTTGTTGACCTTCTCTGGAGATGCTCCAGCATCTCAATGTCCTTCTTGTAGTGAGGCGCCCAAAACTGAACACAGTAATTGAGATGCAGCCTCACCAGTGCCGAGTGCAGGGACAAAATCACTTCCCTAGTCCTGCTGCCATGCTGTTTCTGATACAAGTCAGAATGCTGTTGGCTTTCTTGCCCACCTGGGCACACTGCTGTCTTATGTTCAGCCAGCTGCCAGCCAACGACCCCAGGCCCTTTTCAGCAGCTTTCTGGCCATTCTTCCCCAAGCCTGTAGTGCTGCACAGGGTTGTTGTGACCCAAGTGCAGGACCCAACACTTGGCCTTGTTGAACCTCATACAGTTGTCTTCTACACATTGATCCAACCTGTCCAGATTCTGCTGCAAAGCCTTCCTGCCCTCAAGCAGATCAGTGCTCCCACCTGGCTTGGTGTTATCTGCAAACTTACTGAGGGAGCACTCAATCCCTTCATCCAGGTTGCTGATGAAGATGAACAGAACTTGCCCCTACACTGAGCCCAGGGGAGCACCAGTTGTGAGTGGCCACCAAGTGGGTTTAACTCCATTCACCACAACTCTTAGGGCTCCGTTATCCAGACAGTTTTTCACACAGCGAAGACTACGCCTGTCCAAGCCGTGAGCAGCAGGTTTTAAAATTAATGCATGCATCACGTGATTGTTGAGGTACCCCAAAAGGGAAGCTAGGAAATTTAACTTGGCTACTGCCTCTTGTGAAGTCAACAGTTTAATTATCACATGTTAAACTAATTTATATAACCTTGATTTCCCTAGGATAGTCTTTATATGGGTGTAATCTATGAAAATTACTGTAGCGTAACGCCTTTAGTTTTCTAGGGCGGGGGAAAGGATGCTGTTCAAATATCAGTCTCTGCTCTCTTAAGGAATCAGCTTTATACTGGCCTCACAGTGCCACAGGGCATGGCCTAGAAACCTCATTTCTTTGAATTCTTAGATCTGACCCCTTTGAGAAGAGGCCCCTGTCCCACCATTGGAGATACAGGCCTGCTCTGTTCCAGTGAATTGTTCATAGGAAGCGTGGAGATCTTCCTAGCTAGAATCACCACTGTGTTTCTGCTTTGGGCAGGTAGCCCTCTGAAGCACACAAGTGCTAAGTTAAAGTGCCTCTCTACTGGGTAAACATCAAATTCCAAGCTTCTGGAGATGGGTATTCTTGAGACAGAACAGTTACCTCACTGCAGTCTTCTGCCATGTGCCGTTGTCATATGCCAGTTCTGCATATTGATTATTCGGAGCTGGCCAGCTTTTTGTTCCTACCCTTGCATAAAGCCTTTCTATCAGGAGTGGCTCAGGATGACTACAGAGATAATTTATGTCTATTTTGAGGTCTAAATTATGGAGGACACTCATTGTTTCCAAGCATAGACAACTGACAGCTGAGAAATTTCTATTACAATGGATATGTGGATGTTAGTATAACAAAGAATTGGGAAAACGCATCCTGTGCTTATCTGCATGTTTTTCTTTTAGTATTAATATCAATAACTTGGTCTACCAGAGACGAATGAATCATCCAGACTAAGTATGTGAAAACTGACACAAGAGAATATACAGTGCTTTGCAGTAAAAGAAGTTTACTTTATTCTTCCTCAAATAATACATGATATAAATGTAGTTAGGAAAGCATATTAGAATCTCGTCTTGCATTGGAGCGTTCAGTGGAGAGGCAGAGCTGGGAAACTAGGCTTTCCCTGACTGCTGGCTGATGGATCTGGTTCTGCCCCAGATTGTGAGTTGGCAGGAGTAGCTATTGTAGCAGATCTGTGTATCTTAAGGAACTTTTCAGGTAAGTGTGAGTAAGTGTTTTGTTCTGAGCAGCTTTTATTTTAGTATTTTTTGTTAGATCTGTTAAAGCAGCACAGGAAAAAAATCCAAACAACACAGAATGGAAAGAAAATAAACTTAAGCATCACTTGCTGCATTCTCTCAACTGGTTCATAACAAGGCATGCCTCAAATGTTTTGAAGAACTGAAACTTGTAGCCACCAGGTTAAGCTAGTAGTATTCCACAATATTGTTTTCACATGGGATCTTTTAGAATCCTTTGGTAAGAAAAATAAGCCCATCGAAATCTCACAATGACGTAAATGTGTTGTGTCATATTACTTCTTCTGATATTGATGGAGGGCTTGTTTTTACTGCTTTGATAACTGCTTTCTTTGCTGATTTTGTTTGTTTGTTTGCAGGTTAGTATTGCTTGCCCAGAAAGAATGGAGCCAATCACAAAGGTGTCTCACATTCCACCAAGTCGATGGGCTTTAGTCTGTAGTTTATGCAAACTGAAAACTGGTGCTTGCATTCAGGTACGTACTTGTTCTGCGGTGACTCTTGAGTCTGTGTGAAGGGCAATTTTGGTTTTGTTCTTCCTGTGTTCAGAGATGCTTTACAATGCACCATAACCATTAGATAAATGTCTGCTGCTTTGTAGATGTTTGCAATCAAATTAATTCGCTGGCACAGAAAGTTAGGAGTTAGTCTGAGTCGCCTTCTTTTGAATAAGGTTAAAGTGTAAGGACTTGCTACTATGTGGGTCAGAGATGGATTGAAATGTCCTTCCGTTGAACATTTCACAAACAAGAAAATACTAAATCTAGTGATACCAGCTTCAGAGGTAAACAGATATTTTTAAGAGTGCTTAGGAAATACAGAATCATTACGGTTGGAAAAGACCTCTAACATAATCTAGTCCAGCCATTAGCCCAGCACCACTGTGCTTACTAAACCATGTCCCAAAATGCCATGTCTTCGTGTGTTTTTAACAGCTCCAGGGATCGTGACTCAACCACTTCCCTGGGCAGCCTTCTTTCAGTGAAGAAATTTTTCCTAATATCCAATCTAAACCTCACTCAGCACAGTTTGAGGTCATTTCTTCTTGTCCTATCATTTGTTACTTGGGAGAGGAGACCATCACCCATGTCACTACAACCTCCTGTCAAGTAGTTGTAGAGAGAGGCAAGGTCTCCCCTCAGCCTCCTCTTCTCTGGGCAAAATAGCCCCAGTTCACTCAGCTGTTCCTCATAAGACTTGTCCTCCAGACCCTTAACCAATTTCATGTATGTTTTTGTAGGGGACAGACTTTGATGTAATTAAGATAATCCTGTCTTTTTTTTCTGGCTTTTTGCGACTGTTAGTGGTTGAGTGAGTTTGTTTTATTTTGTCTGTAGTGCTCCGTGAAAAGCTGCATCACTGCCTTTCATGTCACCTGTGCCTTTGAGCATAGCTTAGAGATGAAGACTATCCTGGATGACGGGGATGAGGTCAAGTTCAAGTCTTATTGTCTAAAGCACAGCAAGAACAAACAGAATTCGCTGCCTGATGTTGATGAGCACCCTAAGAGCGTGTCAGACCAGAAGCAAACAGAGAGCGAGAAAACCAGTTTGCGGGCCCAGAAACTCCGAGAGCTGGAAGAAGAGTTTTACTCACTAGTTAAAGTGGAGGATGTTGCAGTGGAACTGGGCCTTCCTAAACTTGCTGTAGACTTCATCTACAATTACTGGAAATTAAAGCGAAAAAGTAACTTTAACAAACCATTGTTTCCTCCCAAGGAGGATGAAGAAAATGGCTTGGTGCAGCCAAAAGAAGATAGCATTCATACTCGCATGAGGATGTTCATGCACTTGAGGCAGGACCTAGAGAGGGTAAGAATTTTAGCTGGTAAAGTTTGGCAGAACTGTTTGCAGGTGAGCAAGGTCTTTGTTTGTGGGCAAAAGTGGGGAGTGGGATAAGTAAATCCTTTGACTTCAGTCTTTTGATGTGCTGCATTGCTTGCTGAAGAGTTTTTCAAGGAACTGTCTCTTTCTCCAAGCCGTGAGAGATCCAGTGTGAAAGAAGTGCTTCCTAATATGATTAGAGGCTATTTATGTATGTATTTTAATATGTGTATTTCTGTGCACAATGGACATATTTGCTAATCACTTTTTGATTTCAACTTAGGTTGAGTAAATTTTAAAAATAGGCTAAATTTATTTGAACAAACTGGAGTAGTTGCTGGTGGTACAGATTCAATATAAAAAAATGTTACTTTTATTAAACAAAAGTAAGTGGGAATGTCAAAGGAATGAGGCAGGCTTAACAAATTCTTATCTTCTACTTTCTGCGTTGGTTGGAGGGACTCTTGATTTGTACTTAAAAAGGCATTTTGTAATGGTTACAGTAGAATGGTAAATATATGGGGTTGGAAAAAGCAGTTTGCCTAGGTAAAGCAGTAAGTATTCGTGGTGGGTATGCATTAAGCTTTTGCAGAATCCTAAAAATATATTAAAGCAGAAGTTCTCACTCTTATATTTTCAAAACCAAGTAGGACAGGTCCTAGGGAGGTTAACTTCCACAGTGAATTTTCATCTCAAACACAGAAGAATCTTGGCCTGTACTCATACCATTTCCTATGTCATCTGATTCAGGAGTCTTACTCACGTCTCCTCCTCAGTGGCATGCTGATGTCACTAGCTAGTTCCAGGTAGCGGGCAGGCTGAATGACTCGTTTCTTGCTTGACCCTAGATGCTGTTGCACATGCAGCTGCCTTAGGTCCCATGGTTGATTAGTGGTCTCAAAATAACCCACTGAGTCTCACTTCTGTGTCATAGGTTAGCCCTGGCCTGGCAAATTTTGGCAGCTAGAACTGAGAAGCTGGGCTCCAATTCCCTTCACCCCACCTCCAGGGAAAGGGAAATGAGCAAGAAGATTTGTGGGTTAGGAACTTAGCTAAACCAGCTTAAATAAAATAGTAATAATAATATATATATTTTTATATAAATATATGGAATTGTGCCCCATCCCTTAATGACTTACAGCACCACAAATGCTGCAGAGCAGACATGAGGGAAAAGGTCTGAGGCTAGGAGGCAGCTGGGCTCAGGAACTGGATTCAGGAACGCACAGATCTGGGATCAGGGGAAAACAGATAGATGAGGTCCTTGCTGGATGTCAGCCATCAAAGAAGATAGTGAGACCCTTGTGATCTCTCAGTTTTATAGTACGATGTACATGGGATGGAGTACTTTGTTGGTCAGTTTGGGGCCACCTGTCCTGTCTGCCCCTCCCTGCAGGTGCGACCTTTTTTTCCCATGTTGACTTAGGACACTTGAAGAGCTCGAGGATGGCCTTGGTTTCTGTAGGAGTAAGTATAAGCAATGGTGTTTCTGTATACCAATGCCCATTGTTATCACTTCTAGACAGAAACACTGCCTGAAAAACGTACAGTTAACTTTCAGGAAATGAAGTTACTTAGACGAGACTGACTTGAAGTTGGAAAGCTGATTCTACTTTAGCTCAAACCATAACACACTCCTTGTGGCTTTACTGAGAAGGAGGAGAAGGAAATTATCTTTGTATCAGTAAGTAGCTGGGCTCTTACCAGATTGCCAGCTGGCTGGTAATTTGAGGAGACTGAATTCTTCAGCACAATTCAGAGCAGGAATTTATTGGGAAGGCACATAGAATGCTATTTTCTGGCAGCTGATGAAGAAAGAAGCTAGGCTTGTTACCACTCAGAGGCTGCCCCTTTGGTCAGCCTGTTGGCTAGTGATCACCTGCAGTTTTCAAGCGCTAAGGGATACGTAGTGAATATAAAAAAAAAAAAATAACAAAATAAAACAGATGTGCTAAATGTGACAGGGAGACTTTGAAGAGGAGAGGGGAAAGGAAAAGCAAAAGAGGGAAGTGTTGTAAGAAAATGGAAAACAACAGCGGAAAGAGAAAAACATGAAAATACGGAGAGAAGCATTAGAACCAAGATTTGTGCTTGTCAGTGTAACCGTTGTCTTGAATCTATAGTCATAATAAATCTTTGATCTCCTTTTCCAAGACCACTTTGAATATGAATACTCAGTCAAAAAAAATTTACAAAAATCCATAAATGCTTCGAGGTGGGATTTTTAAGTGTTTGTGTTTTTTGAGCTTTTTGTTTAATGAGTGGTTGGTTTGCATCAAATTTTGTTGAAATTGATGTACTTACTTTGAGTGCAGGTAATTAATAGCTTGAAATGTCTGTCTCGAAGTCTCTGAACTTCCTTGTGCCTTGAATTTTTCTACTTGGTTATATCTTGAGATGAATGTAAATATGGGAATCTTGGAACCTCCTTTCTGAGGGGAGAGGTTCCAGTTCTGAGCAGATGGAGTTGAGTGCTGAGGGAAATGTGTTTGGCAAATACCTTTCAAGCAGCCCCTATGCTGTTCCTGTGTTCTGAAAGCTCTTTAAAGTTTATCAAGGACTTTCAATGCCTCTTCCTGTTTTAATTACTTTAAGTGGAATTACTGTTATTAACTCAGATAAACAGGGAAAGTAGAACCATGATGTGGAACTGAATCATAGAACCATAGCATCACATAATGGTTTGGGTTGGAAGGGACCTTACAGATCACCCAGTTCCAACCCCCTTGCCATGGGCAGGGACACCTCCTGCTAGATCAGATTGCTCAAAGCCTCATCCAACCTGGCCTTGAACACCTCCAGGAATGGGGCATCCACAACTGCCCTGGGCAACCTCTGCCAGTCCCTCGCCACCCTCACAGGAAAAAAAATTCTTCGTAATATGTAATCTAAAGCTCCCCTCTTTCGATTTAAAACTGTTGTCCTTTGTACTTTTCACTACAGTCCCTGGTCTCTCAGTGTTTCTTTTAAACCTCCTACATAGGCTGGAAAGCTGCTGTAAGGTCTTCCTGGAGCCTGCTCTTCTCCAGGCTGAACAACTCCAACTCTCTCAGCCTTCCCTCAGAGGAGAGGTGTTCTGTCCCTTTGATCATTTTTGTGGCCCTCCTCTGGATTTGCTCCAACAGGTCCATGTCCTTCCTGTGCTGAGGGCTCCAGAGTCGGACACAGTACTCCAGGTGGGGTCTCACCAGAGCAGAGTAGAGGGGCAGAATCACTTCTTTCAGTGCTTGTCACACTTCTTTTGATGCAACTCAGGGTACAGTTGGCTTTCTGGGCCGCAAGCGCACACTGCTGGGTCATGTCCAGTTTTTCAACTGCCAGCACCCTTTAAGCCCTCTTCTGCAACGCTGATCTCAATCCTTTCATCCCCCAGTCTGCACTGATTGCAGGGGTTGTCTCTACCAGGACCTTGGACTTGGCCTTGTTGAACTCTTATGAGTCAGTGCAGTGAAAAGAAACTAAGTAGGTCAGCCAAAATGTGTGCGATGCACAAGAAGCCAGAGTTAGAGGTTATCTACATGTTAATTTTGGTCCAAAGAAACCAGCAGTTTTGGGTAGCTTTGTAAAAAGTATTATTTTAAATGTCCAATAATTTTAAGGGAAACAATCATACTTAAAAATTGTTCCATGAAACACTTTGCTAGGCAATTCTGGGAGAATCCAGTATTGCCTGCAGTAATGTCCCCAGCATTGTATACAGTGGAAACAAGCTTGCAGACAAGCAAATCATAAAAAATATTTGCATTTGTCTTGACTGGAATTTTGTATTCACTCACTGTGCTTGTAGATGAAAATAATTTCTGCTGTCTTGCAGAATATGTTCAAGGCATTCATTAAATTAACAACTTTTAAAAATCCAGAATGTTTTTACCTTAATTAATTACGTATGTTCAGTGATATTCACTGTTCTGTTGTTGATGCACTTTTTAAAGTATGTTGGGATGTAATTTTTTTACTACCAATTAAATCTCCTGTTATTCCTCTATAGGTAAGAAATCTCTGCTACATGGTAAGTAGGAGAGAGAAACTGAAGTTGTCTCACAGTAAAGTACATGAACAGGTCTTCAATTTGCAAGTCCAGCTCATTAATCAGGAAATTGCTGCAGGTAATCATATAGATGTAAAATACTTATAAATTATATCTGCATTAAAAAGAAGGGTTTTCTTCATCTTCCTGCTTAGTGCTTTTCACACTTAAAAACTTTCTTCAAATGCACCGGTAACAGACGTAGCAACACATGCAAAACTCTTCCATCTCTTAAAATGTTAACTTGGGTGTTTATTTTATGGCTGGTTTTGGTGTATGCCTGTTACTTATCAGTCACTATGGCACCCGCATTGCAGAAGCAAGCTGGTGGTGATCTCTAGATTTTCACTTCCTTGGGTTGCTGGTTTATGGTGCTGTTTCCCCACAGCAAGCTCCAACGCTGGTGCTTCGTTCTCCAGCTGAGAAGGTTTTTTGCTTGCTGGTTCCTTCAGGCAAAAGAAAAGGATGACTGATAGGAATGGCTGTTGCCTTGCATGCTTGATGAACAGCGCAGAGAGGCATTTCTTAGCCTGCCATCTGCAATTAGTCTCCTTCAATAAGAATTTAAGTACTCTGGCTGGATTTTAATAGCGAATAGTGACTGCTTAGGAATGCGAATGTACCAAAACCTACTCTGCCCTTCGTTTTTATAGTAACCATCTTGAAATAAGGAACGCAATGTTTGGAAAGAGGAAGAGTGTGTGTTATAGTGTAGTTATTTTTGTTTGTTTATTTGGTTTTAGTAGGGAAGGCAGCTGTGTCTTCAATGTGAAATTAAGATCTTCCTGTTCTTTATAGATACATATTATGGTTTTCATGACCAGTTTAGAGTGATGGCTTTGTGGTTTTTTTGTCTACCCTTGAAACGTGGATAAGTTTCTTTAATAAAATCACCCAGTCATTACTAAACTATTCTAGATGAGACTAGAACTGTGGGGAAGCAGCAGTACGCTAAAGCAGTTTGGTTTTGTCTAAATGCATTTTATTAGAAATGCCTACTAAATTTATTTTATGTGTTTATGAACACAATTGCTTTTTTAATGCTTAGTAGAGTAGCTTGTTAGCTACTTTGTAATAGTTCTGTATGTGTGCAGCGTCATAAAGAGCAATATATTGGAGTGAAGAGACTTCTGAAGTGTAGAGCATTTTATAATACAAAGCAGTTGAACTAAGTCCAAAAGTTGAACTAAATCCAAATTGAAACTCTGTTTGAAGCATGTTTTTTTCTCGATCCAAATGTGAATATGAACCATTTTTATAGCGTTGTTGGAATGACTTCAGTCGTATATCAAAAGTGGTTCAATTCACTAGCTTAAAGCCCTTTAAAAAGTGCACTTTGTTGTTTTTAATGAAAATGCTAAAATGCTTACCTAAGTTCTGAAATGGTGGATAATTTGGAAAGGTTTTCTTTCTTATTTTTTATTAATTCTCTTTAATATCCAAAAAGAATTTCACACTAATTGCTTGCAAGTTAGTCTTACTGTTGAATGGCATTCTAACGGACTATAAAACCTGTTACAGATAACAAAATGATTACCCTCTTTTTAAAAAAGCCTTTCTTAATTCTACCCCTCCTCCCTTTCTCCTGTAGGCCATACCCTGACAAGTGCACTAGAGAACACACTGTTCTACCCACCTCCCAGGATCACCCTGAAGTTAAAAATGCCCAAATCGGCACTAGGAGACTGCAAAAATAACTCACTGAAGCCTGGCAACAGACCGCTCTCTCCTGACAACAGCAGCACTGTTTACAGCAAACGGAGCGTGCCGATGTCAAAGGAATCGTTTGAAATAAAAGCAAAATCTTATTCCAGGTATCAGCACGACAGCAGAAGTAACGGGTTGCTGGCAGGGATTGGCAAGCCTCGGAGCGAGGCGAAGGATTCTGGCCCCACACAGATGCTGGACTTTCACCGGGCCCAGCCATCTGGGAAGCCCTTAGCGCTCCAGGCTGCTTTGCATGGACAGTCTTCCATTGGAAATGGGCGGGCGCAGCAGGAAAACTCGAGGCTAGTGGCCAAGTCCAACGGCCTGATGGGCAGGGCTGGAGACGTGAGCCAGAGAGACAGCTCCAGCCAGACACCCTATGAACATGAGTCTGTGCTGACAGCTCACTTGGCCAGCCAGAGCGGTTTCAGAAAATCCACCATAGACCATTTTAGCCGGTCCTTTAAAGAGGCTACCAACAGTCTGGTGAGGACCACAGAAGATCTCCGATGCTGTGAAAAGCCAACAAGAAGACTCGCAACAAAAGATCGCTTGTGGAGCAAGCAGACGCTTGAAGGTGCTCCGTACCAGGACAACGATGGGTACTGTCCTGACTTAGAGCTGAGTGACTCTGAAGCAGAAAGTGATGAAAACAAAGAGCAAGTGAGGTTAAGAAGAAGTAGCTCAGAGAGAGACAGCCCAAGTAAGGACTTCGGAAGAGATTGTCAGAATAGAAACAAAAAGAATATGATTTCTCACAGTTCAGTACAAAGGTGATTAGAAGCCCCTATGGGGTAATTTGACCTTTATGTATTCCAATGTACCAGTGCAAAGCTCAGCATGAAAAGGTTCCAGAAAATAGTCCAGGACCTACGTTCGGAAGAGTTGCAGTAGGGGCTGGGGGGAGAGGAGAGAAAAGAGTAGTTTTGTTCAACTGTGAATTGGCTTGCAGTCTTCACAAGGTTAACTCAGTTATTGCAAAGTCATGTGAAAGTTGCTGTGTTTTATTAGAGGGTAACATCTGGGAGAGCATGAAGCAGTTAATCTCTGCATAAATTCAGGGAACTGCTTCCCCCTTGCCAGTCATGTGCGAGGCAACATGGTCATGGTTTGTCAGTCTCCTGGTGGTGGACCAAGTGTTAAAGAAGCCCTTGCTTTGCTCTGATGTGTTGAAAGGGACTGCAAAGGGAGACACTGAAACTGCCTTCTTAGAGCACCTGGAGTATGGCTTTGATCCAGCAGCGCACTTGCGGATGTGTTGGCAAGTTAAGCATGTGAGAAGTCCTGATGGTTTCTCCCTGGGAACGTTTGTGTTTTGCTCAGATCTCTGAGCACATGCCGGTGTGCTCTGCTGGATCAGGCCCAAAGTGACTACTAAGTGACGATCCCCTTCTGCAGGAGGCTTTGAACTGCAGTGGCGTTTGCAGGCTCCTTGCGGAGGGTGGAAGCAGGCGTCGCTGGCGCTGCCAGACTTGCTGACCTCTAGACGTGCCCCCTGTTCCCTGATCTTGTTGAAGATTGTGTTTCTCTTCACAATGATTTGCTTATTTTGTAAATATACAACTTGTAGTACTTACGTTTTTTTTAATCTCTGTACATAGTTGCTTGTTGTGGGATGCACTTGTAAATATTTTACCCAGCTAACAAGTACAGATGGCTAATTTTGTGGATAGTGTTTACAAAAGTAGATGTACTACTTCAAAGAAAAAATGCTATTTGACACTTAAATTTAGGCAATCACCAGTGATGCCAGGTTCCTCTTAAAGCTGAGATTTCATGTCCAGAGGTGTTTGTACCTAATATTTTTAAACTAAGCTGACTTAGAAATCATTTTATTTGGACTTTTACACAGGCACAAATTTTCAGCTCTAGCTGCCTGAATACAAGGTGTCGGAGCCTTGCTTCTGACATCTAGGTATGTAAAATTTTAGCCAGTCATCATTTGGTGTCTGAGTTTCTTTTAATCACCAAAAATCTATTATTTTATTAAGCTGCTTTTCAACCTCTGGACCAGTTGCTGTTTCCCAAACTAACATTTTTTTGTATGTCCTTTCAAATTAGCAGTTGTTAAGCAGTGATACATTACAACCAGTGCTGAAGGGAATCCTTTTCTGTTGTTTCAATCACAGGAGGGGTTTGTTTGAATGCAAACAAACTTTTTGTTTTCCAGATGGTGTTGTGTTGATCAACAACTGCACTGTTTTTTTTCTCTCAAATGCTGTACATTTCATAAATATTCAGCATCCTCTGTCCCCAGTCATCTGGCTGAAAGGGGCTGTAGGTTGTGAAAGGTGCATCCTACAGCTCCCTTTTGTTGAAGGTTCATTTTGTCTGGACACAAAAGGTGTTCCCTACCCAGCATGAAGATAACTATGCAGAATCCAAACAACCGCTTGTTTTTCTTCATCATCTTAATTTATTGGTTTTGGCTTGGGAAATGGCGACAACACTTTGAGATTTGTTTAAAACCTTGAAATCTCCCATTGCAACAAGCCAGCAGCTGGGGGACTTCTCAGTAGTGAAATAAAAAAGAAGAGTGAACTTGGCAATTCTGTTGTGTTTGCTTCATGCATTTTTTTCCCCCACTTCTTGATTTTCTGTATATTTGTGTAATTGGTCTTTCTAGAGCTGTATCTTCAAAAATCTTTCTTTTGGTGTAAATATGTAGTAGCATTTTAGGTTTCTACATATTTTATTTTAACGGGAAATGCTTCATCTTCTAAGCCATGGGCCATTCAGAATAAGTAAACAAGTGTCTGTTCATTTGTACTCCAGTTCCGGTTCTCTCAGTTCTCCTTCAATATTTATTAGTAATCCTCTCTTGTTGGTCATGAAATTATATGAAGCTTGTATTGTGAACGCTTACCTGGGAGGTCACCAAAGTGTTCATGGTATTTTGTGGCCGGAAGCTTATGACAAGAAGGGAGAGGAAAATGGTGCTTCAGCAAAACTCAGAGTTTCTGCTCTTCTGGGGTTATTAATTCAGTTGTTTCCTGTCTGGGCAATGGTTTTGCTAATTCTTACATGATTTCAATAGATACATGAAGGAGCCCTTGGTTATGTAGTTCTCAAGTATTGTCCCCAAAGTGCATTTGCTAGTTTTTATTGTGTGTTCGGTGGCTAACTGTTTGAAGTATTACCTCTTAACCTTATTTGTCAAATTTTTTTGGTGGTTTTTTTTTGCATTTTGTTTTATATATATAAATATATATATATTCAATTTTCCAAGAAGGACTCAGTCTTTTTCAGATGTCCCCTTTTTACAAGTACTTTTTCATTAAATTATGAAACTGCTAACAGTATTTTCATTTGTTGTGATTTATTCAGGGCTTTAATTCTCTCTGCCTGGCAGATTGTTAAACTCCTCAGTCAAACAGCGGCACCGCGTCCATCAGGAGTAAATGATTGCTGCAGAGTTGGCCATACTTTAACAAGTTAAATATCAAGGAAAACCTTTACCCTTCAGCCTCTGGAAGAGTTGCTGAACACTAATTTGCTGTGTAGAGCAAGTATTCCAAGCCTGGCTTTTGTTTCTGCCTAGCTGAGCAAATGTAACAGACCATTTGCTGCCCTGGCCTCACTTTTTAATGTGTTTGCTTATGCCTTAGTAGGACTCTTTTTCCCAGGCTGGACAAATTCAGTTATAGAGGAAGAGCCATAGCCAGGCCTTCTGTCTCATCCCTCTTCTTTGCACACTCACAAGTGGATACGTACCAGGCAGCTATTGCCGTGTTGTGTGCAAAGGACAGATCAGTGCAAGCAAGTTCCCAGGTGGATATTTTGTTGGGTTTGCGTGACCTGTTGCTGTAGTTCCCCTGGCTCCCACAGGCCGGTGCTTGTGATCTACCTTGCTGGCAGAGAGGAGCTGCTCCCTGTTGCCAGAGCAGGGAAGAAGGCAAAACTGAGGAGGAAGATGAAGAGAAAGGAGCTGGTAGAGCTGAACAAATCGATCCATTAGCATTCCCTCCTGTTCTGATCAGCATGGTAGCTGCAGCATTCAAGAGGGGCAGGGGATTTGCAGTTTGTGTGCTGGAGGCAGCGGTGACTCTCCTACCTGCAGCAGAACAGGCAGGGGCACAGCAAGCTGAGTGGCCAACACACTTGCGGCCTCACACACGGGCAGGAGGGGCTGAGCAGGTGGATTCAGGCAGCCCAGGAGCTGAGCTGGAACCAGGTTGGGTGAAACGGAGCAACGAGTCCCTCAGCTGAGAAGAAAACAGGAGTGGGGAGAAAAGGGGGGGGGGAGGGACACCATAAAAGTGCATACAGAAGAGAGAAAACATCAGCATTTGAAGTAGCAGTAAGTGATAGGTTGTCAGCTGCTTTTCCGGACCTACATTTCTCCTTCCTTATTAAAGGACTTATTGCAGCAGATTTCAGCAATAGACTTTTTTGTGACATTCTTACTGGTGGTCTCCCGTTCCCTTTGCAAGTCCAAACTGCTTGTGGCGGGGATGTGGGAAAGACAGCGCTGAGGAAGAAAATTGGTATTCCTGTTATTTTGGAAGCAGTCGGTACTGGTTTTGAGGAGTCTTCACAAGTAAGTAAGTGTGGTTACTGGTTGATGGTAACTGGGGCCAATCTTTCATAAGCACTAATAGGGGCTGCGCGGCAGTTCCCAGCACCATCATTTATGCAGGGAAACTCTTCTCAGCTGTAACTTGCAGATGTCATTTGTAGAATGTTTACTTTGACCATGGAATCCCAAACCATAGGAGGAGGAATTACAAATGTTTAGTTATTAAAAAACAAACCTGAAATGTTCACTTGATTTTGATGCGTTCCCTGGCTGATGAGTAGGCCTAGGCATACGAAGGCTGCGCTGCAGACACACAATGTGTATCTGGCACCTGGGAGGGACTGAGCTTTACCAGGTGTTCAAAGCCCTCCTCTGGGGGCTGCAAAGATAATCCAGTGAAACCCGTCATTTCCATTGTTGTGAATTCTGATGATCCCGGTACTTGTGAAGGTTCAGCACTGCAGGGAATTTGACACATGTATTGGAAAAACATGCTTTTGATGTGAATTAATGAGCAAAAGGAAGCTGCTTGTACAACCTGTGAGGCTGGCGTGCAAGGGAAAAAATACTGGGGAAGGGCAGGGATGGAAAACAATGCCTCGATGCGGCTTCTTTAGGAGGAAGTGAAGACTCAAGACTTGTGGATTCAGGTTTCCTAAGAGATGCCCTGCTATTGCTGCTGCTTCTGAGTCTTCCTTTATGCCAAATTCATGGCTGAACAGGATTTTCCCCATCCTGAGGTGCAGTTCTGCAACACACTTGTCTTGCAGAGACCATCCTGGGATAACTGCTCCCAGGCTCCACTCCAAGACAAGTCAGCACATCTGACGACTGCTGTACTCTTCTGGAGTGATGTGACAGAAGAGGATTAAAGTCGATGGCAAGCACAGCTTTCTGAAAGAAGATGTTACATAGCACTTGGACAAGTTGTTTGAAAATAGCAGATGTGTGTGCCTATTCCTGTTCCTCAAGTTAACCGCTCTGCAGATAGTTTGGATAAGTCTGTGTGACTGAGTTTTTGTGTAAGGAGAAGCAGCCTCGGATATTTGCACATTAGTTTCCCTGCTGCTGTGATTACACATTCCAGATAACCTCTCCAACAGGCTGCTTCTCACTGGGACAACCTCCTGGATCCGCCTTGCCATGCCCTTTCTCTGGGACTTTTCTTTTGTTTCAGGCTGGGCAGGCTCTTCCCTCCCCTCCCATTGCTGGGGATCGGCCTCACCTTATCTAAGGCATTGTTTTAGATCTCCAGGTAGGCTCCATAAACCCTCCTCGAGACATTTTTTCACTGTTTCTGTTGTTTTTCCCCAGGTGCTGCCTCCCCCCTGGGAAGAGCACTGGGCAAGGCAGGGACAGAAGGGGTATTTTTACAGATCGCAGTCTCAGCTCGGGACGGGTTGGGCCAGTGTCCTGAGGAAGAATTTCAAACCTAACCCAACAGCAACATATAAAGGAAGATGCCTTCAAGAAAACTCCTGGTTCTGTGAGAATCCGTGAGTTTATGACTGACATCAAGCTACGCCACTCTTCTGATTTTCTGTGGACTCGGCAACCACAAGGGGTTAATGTGGCACAAGGTGCCAATATAATAATACCTATAGAAAGAAAGCGTGTTGTATGACGTTTGGGAAAGTGACTCTGGTTACACCTTTGGAAGTGCAGGCCCTAGTGAGGGAATAATATATCTGGGTAGGTGAATGCGTGTGTAATGAATCACTAAACTCCAGCCCACCCCCTTCACCTGGAGCCAGGTGCCTGGTCGCATTCCTTTGTAGTTCATTGCTCTTATCTTACAAGGATGGTACTGAGTAGCTTGGAAATTCCTTCCCTGTGATCACAGGCATTTTAGTCTCCATTTGCATCTGGTTGGGTTGAGACCAGACTGTAGTGGTTCCCCTCCTTCAAAACTGCTGACTCAACCATTGTTCTCTTATCTCGAAAAGGGAGTAGGGGCTTTGCCTTACCATTTCCATTCTGATTATTCCTTCTACGAGAAGCCAGCGTCTCTCCTGAGGCACAGAGGCCAAAAGTCAGTCAGATAACCAAGTCAGTTTACCCTCATTACAAACAGCTAATACAGAAAACGGGTGAATCTCAAGGTGTCTGGTTGAAGGCACTAAATTAAGCTCAGTCACCCCAAGCCATCAGTTAATGTGAAGTTTGCTTCTGATTTGGGCCTGAAGAAGGGCTTGCGCGTCTGAAAGCTGCAAACACTGGAAGCGCTGTTGCTGAAGCAGCTACCTGAATTGAAGATGCTGCCTTTCCCCAAAGTCCTGGAGGCTCTTGCACAGCCTCCATTGTGGCTATAATTTTGCAGCTGGCCGGAGCTCATATCAATGCTCTTTTTATTTATTTTTTTTTTTTTTTCATCCTGAGGCAAGCAAAATGCAAATTTGAGTACAAAGAGCAGAGAAGTAAAGCATTAATGAAAAACATCTTGGCCAAGCTCCAACGCTTGCCCTTTCTGAAGGGCCCTGTTCCCCAGCTGCTCTGAGCGCAGAGCGGAGGGTTGGAGAGGCACAGGCCGCACACTTGAGCTTTGTGGGGCAGCTTGAGGTGGTGGGAACCAGCACTTACAGGTGCTCCTGGGGCAAAGAAGTTGGAGGTGCACGTGTGAGAGGCATCGTGTAATGCTTGAGGAGAACACCTAAGCATCTCACACCACCATAAGCACACATGTTATATGATCTTTCCTAGTGCTTATAGTGGTGTAAGGCTCTTAAGCACGAGTTGCTTTTTTCATGAGACTGTGGCCAGTTTATAAGAAAAGAAGTCTGCATAATAAACCAGAATAAATAGAGATGCTGTTGCTGGTTCTGTGAGAGAAACTGGAGTTTTAAAGGTAAATGTTTCAATGGCTTCACAGTAATACAGTGCAATCCATTTAGAAAAAAGATTTCCCCTTGGAGATTCTTAATCCATTTTGCATCAGCTTCCACGACTATGATACAAATGGGTGTTGGATTTGATATAACATATAAATTGATGGGCACAAGTCTGCTGTTTAACACCCTTGTGCCACCTTCTCCCAAGGAGACCTTTGCAAAGCAGGAAGATTATGTACTTTGGCAAATGTTTGAACTGTGTGAGTATTTACATACATGTCTATGATCATCCAGACTGGTAAACAGTTCAGGCTTCTCAGCAGTTTGAGCTCTCCTGGACCTACTTGTGGCTTGATAACAAAATCCTGATCTAGACGCATGAGTCAATTCCAAGAACTGTATGTGGCCCAAAACAAGTGTATGGCAGAGCCAACTCTTTCTTTCCAGCCAACAGATTACAGCACCTGATTTTATCTTTCTACCTTTGTTCTTGCTTGGCTGTTGGGTTTTGTGTTTTGGTGATTGTATTCATGTTTTATCTACTAGTGGTGAATTCCCACATATTTACTGTGGTTGCCCTAAATGATATAATAGTAGGGAAGCTTACACTGACATAGTGGCTCAGTGGGGTCCAGAGCACTTGGAGCAGTCCCCGCTCTAGGCTGCACTTTGCCCAGCTCTGGAGGAGGCCTGATAGACTCCAAAGAATCATAGATTAACCAGGTTGGAAGAGACCCACTGGACCATCGAGTCCAACCATTCCTATCAAACACTAAACCATGCCCCTCAGCACCTCGTCCATCCGTCCCTTAAACACCTCCAGGGAAGGCGACTCAACCACCTCCCTGGGCAGCCTGTTCCAGTGCCCAATGACCCTTTCTGTGAAAAACTTTTTCCTAATGTTCAGCCTAAAAATTTTTTTTCCTAATGTTCAGCCATGCAGTGCTTAGAGGCAGCTTTAAGGTACAGACACCTGATATGAGGTATTTGCTCTTTGTACCCAGCATGGATAAGGCTGGGTGCAGCCCTCCCACCTTAAACCAGAGGACTAACAGAAGTAAACCCACATGTAAGAGGTGAAACAAAACCAACAAAGATGGCTCTAAGAATGAAGAAATGGCAGGATCAGGCTCATAAAACCAGAGAACAACTGGGGCCTTCCAGGAACCAGCATAAGCAAAGAACCAATTTCTTTTTATAACTCTTGAAATTGTCCAGCATCCCGTCTTGCCTGCAGTCTTTAGGAGTGGGGAGATTTTTCCAGCTCTGTGGCACATGGGGCCATTCTCCAGAACTGCTGAACAACTCCTGACCCTCGGGAAGGGTAGCGGCTTGTGGCAGGCTCAGGGAACCTGCAAGCTGGATGAAGGCTGTGACTTCACCTTGCAGAACCTCCTGTGATGCAGATTTACTCCTTGTGCTCTTCCTAGTTGTGACAATAAGATTCCCCTTCCCCTGCTCCCTGCAAAGCTGGAGGAGTAAGTGTGCCTTGTGCCCTGCCACATGGAATAACTGCTGGGCTACCAGTCATTTCCTTTGGAAGCTATGGAGGTGCTGCATGTACTCCCTGTTGCTGGGATTTTGGAAGCCACAGAGTAGATGCTGTGGCTGTGATACAACGTTGGGAAGTTCCTGGTGGGGAAGCCACATGGCAGCAGCAGCCCCTTCAGGAGCCGCCTTTTCCGTGCTCTTCTCTCCCAAAGCGAACTTGTACTGGCAGCTGATGCTCTCTGTAAAGGTAGCTGCCCGTGAATTCCTCCCTGCTCTACCTTGCCGGGATTAGTCATTACAGAAAAGACAAAGCAGGAGTACTGTCCCAAGTAACTAGAGATTGAAGTTCAAAATCTTTGGCGCTTCAGAAAAAGACCAGAGTTTGTATTGTAACCTGGCACTCACGGAAGCTGTTAGTTTTCTCCCAAGCTGTGTGCCAACACGCAGCTTGTTTTGGTGCCTCCAAACCATTCTGGCAAGTGCCTAAGGCAGCAAGGAGCCACTGCTCCTGTCACTACTGGCCAGGTGGGTTGAGCATGTGAGTATCTCCTGGGGCTGAATTCAGTAAGGTGTAGTGTTGGCTGTGTATCCCAAACACTCTTGTAGTGTGTAAGGACAATGGGAGAGCAGCAAATGTGGCCCAGCCTTTTAAAAAGCAACAACTGCATTTCACTGCACTCACAAATTCTCAGTGAATTCTTTTCATACTTTCATTTTTTTAAATCTCTGGATCTTCTTTCCTTGTTGTAAAATGTATGAAAGAAACAGAGTTACTTTGGCATATTTAGTTCTAGAGGTTGTTTTCTGTATTGTCAGTCACTAATAATTTGCTCGCCTCTGGTCTGAGATTAAATCCCGCTGTTTGTTGGTCAACACCACATTGAGAAATAAAAAAACTCCAATGTTAAGCACTGAAGGAAGGCTGTGCCTGCTTGTAAAATCAAAGCCTGACTGCTCAGGTAAGGTGACAATAAGTTAATTTTTATCATGTTGGTGGTCCATTGAGGGAAGCCTGCATGAAGCGTGTTGGTAAGGACGTGTAGCCCATGAACTTTCCAGATATAGTACTAGAGGAAGAAAATGCGAACAATAGCATCTTGCCCTGTATCAGAAACAGTGTGGTCAGCAGGGCTAGAAAAGTGATTGTGCCCCTGTACTCAGCATTGGTGGAACTGCACCTTGAATCCCGTGTTCAGTTCTGGGCCTCTCACTACAAGACATTGAGGTCCTGGAGCGAGTCCAGAGAAGAGCAGCAAAGTGGGTGGAGGGGCTGGAGAACGAGTCTCAGGAGGAATGGCTGAGGGAGCTGAGGTTGTTTAGGCTTGAGAAGAGGAGGCTGAGGGGGAGACCTTATTGCTCTCTACAACTATCTGAGGAGGTTGTAGTGGAGTGAGTGTTGGTATCTCCTCCCAAGTGACAGATGATAGGATAAGAGGGAATGGCCTCAAGTTGTGCCAGGGGGGGTTCAGATTGGATATTAGGAAAAATTTCTTCACCAAAAGGTTTATCAGGCACTGGCGTAGGCTGCCCAGGGGGATGGTGGAGTCACCATCCCTGGAGGTATTTAAAAGATAGGTAGACAAAGTCCTTAGGGATATGATTGAGTAGTGGACAGGTATGGCTGGACTTGATGAGGTCAAAGGTCTTTTCCAGCCTAGGGATTCCTTGATGCAAATGTAGTCAGGGTTGTGAGTACCTGCTATGTGAATAAAAATAACTCAGTAAAAATGCTTGCCAGGAGGCAATTGCCAATAGAAGGGGGTGTGATAAGGAACAGAGAAAATCTGTTATAGGAGCTGTGAGGGGGCTGCCCAGTGGAAGATCCCAGCGAGTGCTGTGCAATCACCGGTGTGCAGCACTGGACTGTGACCCTTGAATAGAGGCGCTGCTAAAACTGCCAGCTGGAAACAAGAGTCTGGCTGGACCTTTGGAGCAGCCAAGTTAATCCTGGTCTGCTGCGATGGGGCAACAAGCCAGCCTGTGCCAGTGTACCCCAAGTTGCCAGAAGAAGAGATGCAAGAAAGACCCTGAGCCGTTTGGCTGAAGTAGTTTATATATCACTGGTCCCTACAGGAATGAGAGAATCCAAGTCAAAAGGCAGTTTGTCATGGGATGTTGAAGGGGAGAGCTGGCCAAGTTGCTTTTTGCTTTACAACTTGAGGCTTGGGAGCTGTGGCAGCCTTAGCACGGAGACGGGCAGGCGCAACGCGGAACTGCGTGTGGGAATTGTGGTGCTGGCTGTTTGCCTGGCACCTTTGGAAGGTTTTTGAGGCAAGAGAAGCAAAGGAAAGCACGGTGTGCTGAGGGCACTAGATTTCTGGGTAACTAGGGAAATGTTGCAGGAGCTGTGAAAAAAGTTGGGGGGCTGGGAGGGACAAGGCTCAATGGGCACCTAAACCACAGCAAGGAGAAAGCGTGGAGAAACCAGGCCTTTCGGAAAACAGCTTCTCTGGAGAGCGGGGAAACTTGGGTGCTGCAGAGAGTGATGCATTAAGTGGTTACTATCACAAAAAGTGGAATATTTTTGATTTAAGCTCAAGTGAAGTTTCATCTAAGTAATCGTATTTGTTTTTTGAAAGTTAGACAGAATGTTCAGACAGTTTTTGCAGATGCCGTCTGTTCTCTGGAGATCTTGTGTGAAGTACGCTCCGTGCTGAACAGATGCATCTTTTCCAATGATCCCCTCTGTTTGCAACCTTTCCCCATCGCAAACGCAAGGTCAGGCAGAGCTGACTCCAAAGCTCCGAATTAGCAAGAGTTTCGACTGTTGTGAAGTTCATGATAATGTTAAATAACAGAATACGCATAAGGTTTCTGGGGAAATGTATCCATCTGCATGTAAGCGGGAAATCCGCTCTGTCCCAGCTCTGGTCTCTCTGCAGAGGGTTGATGGACCTCGCTCCCTCGTGTTGCCCAGCCCCGATTAAAGGACACTTGCTTTCTCAAACCCCAAAACGCGCCTTGGAGAGTTTATTTCCAGGTATTTTCGGTACCGAGAGAAGCCCGTTATCCCTTCCCTCCCTCCCTGCAGCTCTTGGAAGGGGGAGCCTCGCCCTCTCAGCCTCTGCCGCCCCGGGCTGTGCTCCGAGGGGAGCATCCCAGCCCGCATCCCAGCCCGCATCCCAGCCCGCATCCCAGCCCGCATCCCAGCCCGCATCCCAGGCTGCCGGGGCCGGCGGACCCCCCCGGGCCGGGAGGGGCTCGGCTCCAGCCCTGGGCGGGGCGGGAGGCTCCTTCCCAAGGGAATCCGAGCTCCAAGCGGAGCCGCCTCCGCGCTATAAGAGCCGGGGCGGGGGTTGGGAGCGGAGATTGGGCTCCGGCCTGCGCTGGGCGCACAGGTAGGGCCGGGGGGGCGTGCGTGTGGGCTTTATCGTTATCAGGACTATTTTCTTTTCTGTGGGTGCGCTTTTAATGTATACAGAACGCAATACATGTACCCGAACGTCCCGGAGGGGACGGGACAGGGGGATGTTCCTGCCCGTCCCCGCCTCCCCTGCACCCTTAGGTCCCTTTCCTTTACTTTTTTCCACCCTTTTCCCTTTCTTTCTATTATGCCTTCCCCTCTTTTATAACGGAAGGCGAGGGCAGGACGGGGGCGCCCTCCCCGGCGATCCCGAAAGCGCCGGGAAATCAGCTCTGTAAAGCTCGTGTTTGAGCTTTAGGAAGCCAGCAGGACCCTTTAATCGGGGCTGGGCGACCTCCATCAGCCGTGGGCACCCAGGCGAGAGCTGGGACAGAACCATTTCCCACTTACGTGCACGTGGATGCATTTTCCCAGAAGTCTTACACGCGTTCTGTTACTTCCCAATGGCGAATTTTAATGTTTTATTATGAACTTAACAACAGTCAAACCTCTTGCTGATTTGGAGCTTTGGAGCCAGCTCTGCCTGACCTCGCGTTTGAGATGGGGAAAGGCTGCACACGGAGGGGATCGCACTGAACACAAGGCATTATCATAGAATCACCAGGTTGGAAAGACCCACCGGATCATCAAGTCCAACCATTCCCATCAATCACTAAACCATGTCTCTCAGCACCTCATCCATCCGTGCCTTAAACACCTCCAGGGAAGGCGACTCAGCCACCTCCCTGGGCAGCCTGTTCCAGTGCCCAATGACCCTTTCCATGAAAAATTTTTTCCTGATGTCAAGCCTGAACCTCCCCTGGCAGAGGTTGAGGCCATTCCCCCTTGTCCTGTCCCGGACATCATCTCCAAGGAATGAGTGGTGTCTGGAAAGAACACTGCCTGACGGAAAACCTGCTATCAGAGGGATGTTCTGACTTAAAACAAAATACAGTTACTTAGATGCAACTTTAGCTTCAATCAAAAATATTCTACTTTTTGCAATAGTAACTGTTTCTTGTGTCGATGGGGTCTGGGGGGGACGGGCACTCCTTTGCTCTGTGCAGGTTGACAGTGCGGCCCTAAACCAGCTGCAGACACAAACACTGGTTTTCAGACCTAGGAACTGGTTTTATTGCATGCAGGTAGGTAAAACCAGACTGGTTTTCCCCATAGGAATGTCGTCCATTAAGATTGAGTGCGTTGGCAGCGAGAGCAACAGGCTTGGGGAGTCGCCTGTCTGGGATGAGAAGGAGAGTGCCCTCCTCTATGTGGACATCACGGGTCGGAAGGTGTGCCGCTGGAGCTCCATCACCAACCAAGTGCAGGCTGTCTCCGTGGGTAAGGAGCAGCTGGAAAAACCCTCTGCTGAAGGAGCGTAAGAGTTGTGCGTCATTGCTGTGATTTGGCCCTGTGACCCTGCCAAGATGGGCAGGATGCTTGCAGGTGAAGCTGGATGGTGCTTTTCTTCATAGAGTCATAGAATAGTTTGGGTTGGAAGGGACCTCAAAAAATCATCCAGTTCCAACCCCCCTGCCATGGGGACTGCTAGTGCAGCCAAGGGAGCGGACAACTCCCATCCTCTGGGACAAGGAAATTTCTCCCTAAAATCTGACCTTGCTCTACCAAAGAGGTCACCGAGGCTCGTGCTGCATGCAGAAACAGTACAGTGGCTGGCCACAATTAGTCCTGAGAGCTTCTCTAGTGATTTTGTGCTACTGGATCGCATTTGATCTATTTCTCTTTCCTGTAAATTATTCTCTTCTCCTCCTGTCCCAGAGGTAAGGGTCACCAAAACTCTCCTCTGATCTGTGGGAGTATTGTTGCTGATTTGGATGAGCTGTTTCTGTAACATATGCTTTATTAGAAGAAAATCTCCCATAGTGATTTAAGAAGTTTTTTTTTTAAACAATGTCACCAGCTAAAGCCTTTATAGTTTAAGTATTTATCCCAGAAAAGAAGAGATGTGGTAACTCTCATGAAGAGCTGCAGGTTTACTTCTAGATCTGATATAACATTAATATTTATCTGAAGACACTTCCTTAAATGGGTTAGGTAATTGGATTTATTAATTTCTCATGCTCATTTACACTGTGAAAATAACTCACTTTTGCTCACCTGCAAGCTCTTCCAGTTATTCACAGTAAATTGATCTGGACTTATCTGCCTTTCAAATTACTGTAGCTATCAGTTTTAAGATGAGAGAAAGCCTGATACTGATTTTGGAAGCATTGCTTGCCAAGCTTATTTGGTCTTTGCTTAGCCAAGGGAGTGTGATTCTACCTGCCTTAGCCCCTGCCAACTCAG
Source organism: Clamator glandarius (assembly GCA_033459285.1). Taxonomy (NCBI): domain Eukaryota; kingdom Metazoa; phylum Chordata; class Aves; order Cuculiformes; family Cuculidae; genus Clamator; species Clamator glandarius. The sequence goes on from JAUNZM010000753.1 coordinate 770,807, forward strand.
ACCTGCTCTCAAAGGTGTAATATTTTACATGTGGCCTCTCTGGAGATGGAGAAGTGTGAGTAGCTTAAGTAGCTACTCTTTTTTTTTTTTTTCTTCCCTGACTTCCTTCTGTTTCCTCTGCTTAGTAATAAATTGGATATAATTAATAGCTGTGCCTTTGGGAATACCATGATTTAAAGACCAAAAAACCCCTAATACTTAAAGTGCCACGTGATTAAATTGTTGGGTTGATGTCCAAAGTGGAAATGAAGAAATTACTCATTACTGAAGCTTATGGGGAATTACAACAACCCCACACTTAGCAACAACTTCAAATGTCCTTTTCAACTCCCTAGGGAAAACACCACTCCATACTTAACTGTGCCTGAGGGGAGACCTTATAGGTCAATTTTCTGTTTGGCATAGAAGAGGACTGCAAATAAATGAATTTCTGTGGGCACTGCATAACAAAGCCACCCAGGGGGGCTGTGAGATCTGCTCGCTCATGCTGTATCTGTGCTGTGAGTGGTAGGGTGGCAGTAGGGTGGCCGTATCCATCTTGCTAGTCTGATAAACCCTCTCACTAGCCCAATAAACTGCTGTCCCCTGGGCTGCTTTATCAGGAGGGCACGGGGCCCTTCTTGTGGCTGTAGAGGTGGCCTAGGGGGTGACACTCGCAGGTGCAGGCGGGCGGGAGTGTACAGGCTGCTGGGTGTTAGGGCTGCTCCCCTCAGGGTGGGAGCAACACCTTGAGGGCAGCCCTGCTGGAAAGCGCGCCATTCTGGGAGAGCAAATGGAGCGTTCTGTTCCCACGCTCTGCCAGCCCAGCCCCTGCTGCCGGCAGAGGCAGAAAAGTGCTTTCATTGGTTACTTGTAATTTGACAGCAGCAAAATGACTTTGTTTGGCAGGTACCACATGTGGCTGAGGGACCCTCTGTGCTGGCACGGGAAGGGGAGGTGGCACTCAACAGCATCTGCAGGTCCCAAACCACTCGCAGCCACACGTCCCTAGGTGAAGGAGTTGCTCGAATGGAGCTTGCAATCAGATGTGCAGCTGGAGTGTTGGGGGCAAATAGCATTTAGGCTTTTAGCGTGGTGGTGCAGCTGCTGGGGCGGCAGAGGGAAGGAGTGTCCTGAGCCAAGCGCAAGCAGCCAGAAAAGAGCAGCTCCTTTTAGCAGCAGTGGTGGCTAGTAGCAATTATGAGTGTTTGTGAGACTATTGCCTAATTATACCTTTGCAAAGCTATGTGTACAAGAAGGGGTTTAGACTTGAATTAGAAAGTTGTCATTTAGCCCCATGCATATTCCGAAGTCTTGTGTGTTAGATACTATCCCAGATTTTATTGCCCTGTTTAAAGTTACTGTTCCATATATCATAGAATCACAGAATCATAGAATCACCAGGTTGGAAGAGACCCACTGGATCATCGAGTCCAGCCATTCCTACCAATCACTAAACCATGTCCCTCAGCACCTCATCCACCTGTCCCTTAACCACCTCCAGAGGTGGTGACTCAACCACCTCCCTGGGCAGCCTGTTCCAGTGCCCAATGACCCTTTCTGTGAAAAACTTTTTCCTAATGTTCAGCCTGAACCTCCCCTGGTGGAGCTTGAGGCCATTCCCTCTTGTCCTGTCCCCTGTCACTTGGGAGAAGAGCCCAGCTCCCTCCTCTCCACAACCTCCCTTCAGGTAGTTGTAGAGAGCAATGAGGTCTCCCCTCAGCCTCCTCTTCTCCAGGCTAAACAACTCCAGCTCTCTCAGCCGTTCCTCATAAGATCTCTTCTCCAGCTCCCTCACTAGCTTTGTTGCTACTGTGCCAGGCTTTTACAGAATTACCATCTTCACTGTCATTTCTCTGTTTGTTTTTTTTTTTCCCTTAATTCCTTTATAATAACCTGCAGTTGGGGTTTTATAGTATAATAGCTCAAATAAATGTAAACTAACTGGAGCATTTACTAATTTTCTGCTTTGCTTTAACTCCGCCGCTCCTTGGTGTGTTTTTGGTGCTGCTGGAGGCGTGTCTGAGCTGCACAGCAGACTGTGGTGCAAAATGTGTCTCTCCTGCCCAGCGTGACCTGTGCCAGGGCAGAAACGCTCTCTGCTGCTGTCAGTTATGACTGAAAGGCCATGTGGGGCTGGTTTACTCTGGAGCTGTGCTAAACAAACATAGCTGCTCCACAGCTCTTGCGGCAATCCGTTTTTCCCTTGGGGAAGAGGAACTCACTCTGTAACGTTTTCTGAAAAGTTTATGTGCCCGTATCTGTCTCCCTTTTAATGTTTTAATCTTTACCAGCATGTGGTTCTGCTGACACTCTTGGGAGCAGTGGTAATACGCAGGTTCCCTGAGTTAGTGTCCCAGGAAGATGATTCTCTTCATAGCACTTTCTGTGTGCTTTAAGTATGTTTCCTTCCCGTGTGAGGGTCTTTTTCTCTGTATTGAAACATCAATTTTGTTGGCAGAAAATAAATTGTTTCTCTTGCCCGCAGTCTCACTGAATTCAATGTGACTGCATGTCTCAAGTGGGTAGGAAACTTTCCCTCTGTACTCGGCACTGGTGAGATGGCTCCTTGAATCCTGTGTTCAGTTCTGGGCCCCTCACCACAAGAAGGATTTTGAGGCTCTGGAGCGAGTCCAGAGAAGAGCAACAAAGCTGATGAGGGGGCTGGAGACCAAGTCTTACAAGGAGCGGCTGAGAGAGCTGGGGTTGTTTAGCCTGGAGAAGAGGAGGCTGAGGGGAGACCTCATTGCTCTCTACAACTACCTGAAAGGAGGTTGTGGAGAGGAGGGAGCTGGCTTCTTCTCCCAAGTGACAGGGGACAGGACAAGAGGGAATGGCCTCAAGCTCCACCAGAGGAGGTTCAGACTTGACATCAGGAAAAAATTTTTCACAGAAAGAGTCATTGGGCACTGGCAGAGGCTGCCCAGGGAGGTGGTTGAGTCACCTTCTCTGGAGGTGTTTAAAGGATGGGTGGATGAGATGCTGAGGGATATGGTTTAGTGATTGATGGGAATGGTTGGACTTGATGATCCAGTGGGTCCTTTCCAACCTGGTGATTCTATAAAATAAATGTCTCTTCATAGCATACATCTCTTTTCCATTTCACCCTGTTTCTAGATGCTCCCGTGAGCTCCGTGGCTCTCCGGAAATCTGGGGATTACATCATTACCCTGGGAACCCGGTTTGCTGCTCTGAAATGGAAAGAGCAGCAGGTAACCACCATTGCGCATGTGGACAAGGATAAACCTAACAACCGATTCAATGATGGGAAAGTAGATCCTGCAGGGAGGTATTTTGCAGGTACGCTGCCAGTGGTTCCTTCCTTCTGCTGTTCTATTTGGTTTTGGTGACAAGATGCAGTGATCAGTTGTGGATGCAACAAGCATTTGTTCATAGTTAAATGGTGGGGATTTTCATTGTTTTCTTCAGACGGAGTTTAATCCCATTTACAAATCTATTTTTAGCTGCTGGACACCATCCTATCTGGCCTACATTTTTAGGAAGAAGCCCACTATTCAGAGCCTGCCTGGTTTAAGATGGTGGCCCTGCTTCCTTCTGTATTGAATACTCTCAAGGTGCCAACAGAAAATACTTTTCCAGCAAGAAATTTATAGTATTGTAGGTTTTGTTCTTCATAAATCAGGATTTATAGATGGTATTTCTAAAAACTACGTGTCTGTTCAGCCTGGATGAAAGAAGGCTTGGAGAGATCTTACCCACATGTGTAAGTGCCTGATGTGGGAGGAGTAAGGAAGAGGGAGGCAGGCTCTGCTCAGTGATGTCCAGTGACAAGAACAGAGGCAATGGGCACAAACTGAAATTCAGTTTAAATGTAAGAAAACTCTTTTGAAGGTGATCAAATAGTGGACACATTGTCCAGTGAGACTGTGGAGTCTTCATCTGTGGAGATACTCTGGATATAAGAGTGCCCTGTGCAGCCTACGGTGGCTGACCCTGCTCTGAGCAGGGACTGGGCCCAAATGATCTCCAGATGTGCTCCATGATCCTGTCCTCATGTGTTTTAAAACACTGTTCTATGCATCTGCCCTGGAATTGTGTCCCCAGGCTTACCTTAACTTGCTTTTACCCAGCCTATCAAGAGCCAGTCTCAGCTTCCAAGTTCGAGCCACAAAGATCAGGTTTGGTTTTGAAGAGGCTTTAGTAACACCCATTCTGAGGAAGGAGGAAATTTTATTCCAATCTCTCTGCTAGACGTTAAGATTTGTGGGAAGTTAAATGCTAACCATACCTTTCTTAATATTTGAATGACTGAATAAAACGTTTTGCAGAAATCACGCTGCTCGCTGTTTCTGCCATAGTTCAGCAAAACACCAAAAGCTTGACTTTGTTGTCTGCTGCTAAAATCTGCCTTTCTTTTTTGCTTTTAACTCAATTGCTTCCTCCACATTGTGTGCTTTTATGATGGCAATGGGCTGCCACCAAACCTGGAGGAGAGCCAGTCCACTCTGAAACTGCTTTCTCCCCTTTGGCTCTGTACAGGTACAATGGCTGAGGAGATTCGACCTGCAGTGCTGGAAAGACGCCAGGGCTCTCTGTACACGCTCTTCGCCGACCTGTCAGTAGTGAAGCACTTTGATCAGGTGGACATTTCTAATGGGCTGGACTGGTCACTGGATCGCAAAACCTTCTTTTACATTGACAGTTTGTCCTACTCTGTGGATGCCTTTGACTATGACCTCCAAACTGGAAAAATTGGTATGAATTTTTGTATTCTAACATAATCCTTTGTGGCTAAAGGCTGTGATTTCCATTCTGGTTATTATGCAGACATGATTAGAGCTTTGGGAGGACTTCTTCAGGCCAAATGCTGAGTCCTGCACTTGGGGCACAATAACCCTAAGCAGAGGTACAAACTAGGAGAAGCCTGGCTGGAAAGCTGCCAGGAGGAGAGGGACCTGGGGGTGTTGGTTGACAGCGACTGAACATGAGCCAGCAATGTGCCCAGGTGGCCAAGAAGGCCAATGGCATCTTGGCTTGTATCAGAAACGGCGTGTCCAGCAGGTCCAGGGAGGTTATTCTCCCTCTGTACTCGGCACTAGTGAGACCGCACCTCGAGTACTGTGTTCAGTTCTGGGCCCCTCACCACAAGAGGGATGTTGAGGCTCTGGAGTGAGTCCAGAGAAGAGCAACGAAGCTGGTGAAGGGGCTGGAGAACAGCTATGAGGAACGGCTGAGAGAGCTGGGGATGTTTAGCCTGGAGAAGAGGAGGCTGAGAGAAGACCTCATTGCTCTCTACAACTACCTGAAAGGAGGTTGTGGAGAGGAGGGTGCTGGCCTCTTCTCCCAATTGACAGGGGACAGGACAAGAGGGAATGGCCTCAAGCTCCGCCAGGGGAGATTTAGGCTTCAGATTAGGAAAAAATTCTTCACAGAGAGGGTGGTTAGGCATTGGAACGGTCTGCCCAGGGAGGTGGTTGAGTCACTGTCCCTGGAGGTGTTTAAGGTTAGGGTGGATGAGGTACTTAGGGGCATGATTTAGGGACTGGTGGGAATGGTTGGACTCGACGATCCAGTGGGTCTCTTCCAACCTGGTTATTCTGTGATTCTGTGAAACCTCTTTAGAACAAAACAACAGAAGCCGTATTAACATTCATCTGCGCCTGCGTAGGCTCCTAGATCAGACTACTTGGAGGCTGTTGTTTATATATTAAGTATTTAAATGGCGTGGCAGAGTTTGAGTCCTAATTTAGACTACTGTTACTAAGCTCAATGCATATCTGATCTGTCTGTGTAAAGAGGGTGAAGTGTTTCTTGTATGGCTAGATTTCTGGGGCTCTGTGTTTCTTATTCCTGGGAGTATAGGCAAAGTAACAGAAAAGCGTGTAGTCTTGCGCAAAACCTCTGGTAGCTTGTCATAGATTTTTTTTCACCCTGTTTTGTCTTTTGGAAAATAAGCTCTTCAGTGAAGTTTCTGCAGACAGACTAAAGCAACAGCAGGAAAGCAGTAACTCAAAACTCTTCTTCCTTCATTCATTTAAAACAAAACAAGCCCTTAAGGGCTTCTGCAAGCTTGGGCAAAAGAAAAATTCCAGTGACTTGGACTAGTAATCTGCTTTTGAGTACATGAACAGCAATATTTTGCTTTAAAAGGATCCAGTCAGTTTGATATTTAGTTTTAGAACTGTGAATTTAAAGTCTTTTTAGGTGTGTAGCATTTTGTCCCAGTATCTCTTTGCTGTGGCTTACACCTGAGTTTTTCTTTTGGAAATAGAGTGGTTCTCCTCTCTGTCTCACACTTGCTAGCTTTCTTTGGGCCCTCTGACAATCCCCAGGACCACAAGGGAAACTCATTAAAAATATTGCTACATATGAGAAACATTGAAGTTGTCAGAGCATAAAATAAACAATGTTGGAAAGTTGGTTTTAATTTTCTTTGATAGCAGTGGATTAAAGTTCAGATAGAGTTTGGTTTGAAGTTGACAGTATGCCTTTGAACTTGATGGTTTTCCTAACTCTGTGTTTATATAAACTCTCAGTTTATACATCTGAAGGTCAGTTTTGTGTTGTAACAGTGATTATTGGCACGTTCCAGCAATCTGTTTGAAAAGTCTCCAGTTCTCTGACTGGAAGCGACCCGTACTTCAAATGATCCAAGCTGCTTTTAGAACAAGTAATTAATTTTCTGATTATATGTCTCATTAAATTATTCAGTTATTCATTTAATATTGTAAGTAGGGAGCATGAGTGGTGCACTAGGAAAGTAAACCAGAAAAAGAGATTATACTTCCAATGGATAGAAACCATCTACAGGCTTTCACGCTGAGAAAAAAGTGTCTCAGGAAACAAACAGGGCGGCAAATATGATCTCTTTCTTAAATGTGCACAAGCTCAGGACTTCAGTACAGGTTTTGAAAATAACACTACAAATAACTGCTGGGCTGGGACTGATAAAAATTTTAACAACTGTCTCAGTTTTGTTATGTTTTTTTTCTACCCTTCAGGCAACCGTAGGAGTATATACAAGCTGGAAAAAGAGGAAAGCATTCCTGATGGGATGTGCATTGATACAGAAGGCAAACTCTGGGTAGCTTGTTATGATGGTGGGAGAGTGATTCGTCTTGACCCTGAGACGGGTGAGTCCTTGCAAAGGGTGGGCTGGAATTAGAATCATAGAATGGTTTGGGTTGGAAGCGACCTTAAAGATCATCTGGTTCGAATCCTCCTGCCATAGGCAGGGACATCTCCCACTAGATCAGGCTGCTCAAAGTCCCGTCCAACCTGGCCTTGAAGACTTTCAGGGATGAGGTAGCCACAGCTTCCCTGGGCAACCTGTTCTGTGCTTTTTTTTAAAAAAAAAGAAGAAACAAAAGCAAAGAATGAGAGAAGTTTTTTTTTTCCCCCCTCACATAAATGATATATCTGCAATTTTTTTCAACCAGTACTTTTTTAAAAATACAATTGTATATCCCTGTTCTCCAAAGTTAGCTTTGTAGATCAGTCTGCTTTTCTTCCCAGCTTTTGTGGTGCTGGAAAAGGTAAAGTTGCTGAGATTACTATTAGACTTGTGAATTGTTTGAATTTGCATCCTCCAAACTTAAAATTAGAGCTTACCTCATCGATATGTAGAAAAGATGGCTTGAGCCATCTTATTTCTTCATCACAGTATATTATTTCAGGCAACCTGCTGAGGTTAATACAAGTCTCATATGACACAGATGCCAGCAACACTTTTTTTTTATTTTTGAAAAGTATTTACACAGTAAATTTTGCAATTAAAATAATAAAGTATTTAATGAATTCCATAGCATTTTGTCATTCCCACAGTAACATCTTGGGTGTGCCCATTGTCTGAGCCCGTCGTTCATTGCTGCTCTCATTTGGACTTTGGTGGTCTGCCAGGCGTAATTACTCTGGGTAAAAAAAACATGCTTAAAGCACTTCAGGGAGACTGAACCACACTGTCTGACAGGGACCAGTGGGTGAGAATGGAAGCGTGATTTTAACAAATCCCAGACAGCTCAGGTTTGCATAATGCAGCATAGGAGCAACTGCACTGGGTTATATCTCTTGAACCCAGGTCCAGCCCAAACAGAAGCCTTAGGGTTTTGTGGGTCTCAAGATACAGGGATGCCAGCATCCCTTGATGAATACACCTGCACCAGCTGGGTCAGGCTGCAGCCTCTCTTCTGACTCTGCTGGAACCTCCTGCTTGAGGCTGTGCTTTCCCCCTCACCTTTTGATTTGTACTCATTCAAGGCCTGGTCAGCATGCAGGATTTCCTCCTGTCCTGCAGAGTGTGCACCCCAGCCCTAGGAGAGGGAAGGTCCAGGTGGGTGATCCCAAGCAGCTCTGTTTCTGGTCCCACGTCATAGAATCACCAGGTTGGAAGAGACACACCAGATCATTGAGTCCAACCATTGCTATGAAACTCTAAACCGTGCCCCTCAGCACCTCATCCACCTGTGCCTTAAACACCTCCAGGGAAGGCGAATCAACCATCTCCCTGGGCAGCCTCTGCCAGTGCCCAATGACCCTTTCTGTGAAAAATATTTTCCTAATGTCCAGCCTAAACTTCCCCTGGCGGAGCTTGAGGCCATTCCCTCTCATCCTGTCACTTGGGAGAAGAGGCCAGCTCCCTCCTCTCTACAACCTCCCCTCAGGTAGTTGTAGAGAGCAATGAGGCCTCCCCTCAGCCTCCTTTTCTCCAGGCTAAACACCCCCAGCTCTCTCAGCCGTTCCTCATAAGGCCTGTTCTCCAGACCCTTCTCCCTGTTGGGGGCTGAGCACTCCTTGGTCACATCTTCCAGCCCTTTGAATACCCTTGAGGATCAGTGGACTCTATCTCCTCTCTGATTCACTGTTTCTACCTTTTTTTCTCCCTTGCTTTCACTTTCTTCCTCTTTTTTTTTTTTTTCCACTTGTTTTCCCTTTCCTCCTCCCCTTTGTAGGTGTTTTATTAAGGGAAGGCAGATAAAAGTAGTGTCCATAAGCAGATGTACAGGGGGACTGTAGGAATAGGGAAAGCAGAGTACATATCCCTAATGCATTTCCAGCTTTCAACTACGCTTAGCTCAGGGTCTTTCAGAGCTCGCTGCGATATCCACGTATGGGTAACTGGCAGTGGATTTCCAAGTTTCTGTGAACTTGTTCTGTCTCCCCTAGTCCACGTAAAACTTCCAGCACCCACAGTGAACAGTAGCAGGAAGTTTCATGGATGGGTTATGTGTCCATGTCAAAAGAGCCACCTACTTTGTGATCATCTCATGCTTATCTGCCCCTTCTGTACTATAATTTTAAAAGAATACCTAAAATCTGCAATTTATTGAATTCTGAATGAGTTGTAGCTATTCAGGAAGATGCACAACAGGTATTCAGTGTCACTTGAAGGCCTGTTAGCCAGTTGCAGATACATCCACTGATGAAGAGCTCGTCTAAAGCACGCAAGGGATTTTCAGGTTTCATTGACAGCAGAGCTTGAATTGTGTTTTTAAGGGAATGGATGAGGAAACTTGTTTATTTGACATCTTTTCTGAATGAAGCAGTTTTTGAGGTCTAGGCTTCTTTAGCCTGGATAGCCGATACCTTTAGGTTCAGGATGTGCTACAGGAAAGACTGCGTTGGCAAAGAGCTCAAAAGGAACGTCTAACTTGTACATTGCCAAGTCTTGTCTTACCTTCCAGTCACTTAGTGGCCTGCTAGTTTAATGTCATAATGTCTTTTAATTAGGAAATAAATACTTTCCAGTTCTTCCTAATGAATTATTTTATATCTTTTGATTGTACATAGTCTAAAAGATCTACTAAGTTTCTCTCTTCTACAGCTTCAAACATAGAGGAGTATGTCAGATGGATTTCAAAGCATCCAGGTGCAGATTTTCTTGCACCTCCAGGAAGGTATCTCTCATTACAGAACTTTGTAAATCATATCTTTCAGGCTGTTGTCTGCTGAGACCACTCTGCAAGTACAGTCAGGGTCTCTTCCCTTGCCTCTGGAGCTCATGCCTTTTCTCCTACAGTGGATAATTTTTCCCTTTAAATATCTTTCCCGCTCATCTTCTACCAGACCTGATGTCAGCCAATTTCTAGGGTGACCTCTGGAACATTTTATAAGCCATTATGTAGCCACGTGATCTTTCCACTGCTAGCTGACTAAATAACAACAAAGTGCTGCTAAAACCAGTTGCCTCATGACTCATTTTGGTCCTTGTCACTCACAGGTAACAGACAGGATTACTTCTCTGCCCGTTTTGTAGGTATTTTGAAAAAACTGCTAGTCTCAGGGAAGCAACAGGTAACCAGGCATACATGTTGGACAATCTAAACACCATTACACTGATTTTGTTTTTTCACTTTGATTTTTACTTTAGCCATTGTTGCCAAATAAGCTACTTATACAGCATCAGGAATCCCAGAGTGCTGAAACTTCCCTGGTGGTTGTATGCAAGAGGCTCTTTCACCACTGCTCCCTCACTGTCTTCTTTTCTTTATTTTGAGATTAAGACAGTTTGAAAGCGTCCAGCCCTTGTGTCAGGGTTTTCAGTGAAACAAATGCAATTCCCTCTTGAGTCCTGTATTCTGGATGGACTGGTTATATCCATACTACAGAGTAAAATGGATCAGGAAACGTCCTTTAGTCCTGCACTGTACAGCATATTGTAGCTGATTTTGCACTGACAGGCTATTTTCTCACACCAAACCAGACCCCAAATTGTCTCTGGGGAGCTGCATACCCACCTAGGTGGGCAAATACTGTGCCAGGACTACACCAGTGGCTTAATGATGCGGCTTTGCTCTTGCCTGTGACTTGCTTAGTGTTGTGGTACAGATGAAGCCGTTTGGTCTGTGCTTTTGTCAATTCATTGCAGTCCTGTGAGGGATCAAGGCACATTTTGTTATATAAGGGAAAAGATTTTAGAGCACATAAAAGGGGGGAGGCAGGTGCTTGCTTTGATAAACACCTCCTAGGAAATAGTGCCCCACTCTGAAGTTGCCCAAAAATTTCTCATAGGTGTTAAGTGGGGCAAACTTAACACTTTTTCTTTCCTCTTCTAGGGTTCCCAACACCAAAACTACTCTCCTGCTATTGCAACACATCACTAAACAGTTGGTTTCTGTAGGGGGACCAAACCCCACAAGCAATGGAGAGGCCAGGAAAATTACATGTTTTGTAAGAAGATTAATGTGCTTTAGCATTATTTCCAGAAAGAGAGATTCAGTTGTTGCTAAATAAAATAGACATGGTGGACATAAGCCTAGGAATTTTATAAAAATCTGCTGTAAGGTGTCTCAACAGACTTCTGGATAAGGCTGGAGGCAATCTGGTTACCGCCGCTTTTAGGGCAGTAGCTATTTGTTGGTGTAGTAAATGTGTTTCTTGTAAACTTCAGGCATGTCCCATGATCCCTGTTTTATGCAAGCTTGATTTAAAAGGATATTGCAATTTCAGGAAAAACTTCTAGGAATTATTCTTCCTTAACTGCAGGCAGTAGAGGTGTAGCACGAGGTATGCCTCAGTAGAGCTGTGTGTGTTCCACTTGCTCCAGGCTTCCTTTGTAGTTAAAACTAGGGAAGTCAGCAGGTCTAAGGCATGGTTCATATGACCTATTTTAGGAAGGAATTGTATCCCATTTCCATTGACCGCCTGGGCAGCCTAGATGATGAGCTCCCGTACAGATGCCTGCACTGTGGATTTTAGCACTTAATTAGATGGCAGGCTGAGTTTGGGAGTGGGAATTGTTTGTGATAATTGAGAGTGAAACTTGTCAAATGATGCATTGTCAACATGTGGTTTGCAGAAGCCTGGTTTCTCCTTGTTGTGATGCTCATCAGTACGCTGAGACTCAGCATGATCCTCCCCTGCCCTGGTACCTGCTTTTGTGGAAGACTTGGCTCCGTGCCTGTGATAATTTGTTTAAATTCCTTGTAGTAAATAGATGACCAGGAAATGACACATATGCTTTTCTCCAGGAAAAAGACTCCAGACTGTGAAACTTCCCGTTGACAAGACAACTTCCTGCTGTTTTGGAGGAAAGGATTATTCTGAAATGTATGTGACATCTGCCAGTGACGGGATGGATAGAGAGGGGCTTTCACGGCAGCCGCAAGCTGGCAGGGTTTTCAAGGTGAATTATTCCTTTTCCTTCCATTTTAGAGGACCATTTTTTTCTGCGTTTAGATAGCAAAGCAATTGGAGGGCTGGGAAGCAGGAAAAGAGTGATTGTTAGAGTATCAGTCATATATGTTGTTGTCTGTATTTTTGATTCCTGTTGCGGAACAAGAAAGTTAAATACATTTAAAGGTTTGAAAATACTTTCAGGTTTAAATTTGTAACAATGCTGATACTGCAGGTTTTCTGTGCTGTCATCTCTTTCTACTGTTCCCCCTCCCAATGCAGTCTGAGTTTTCTGTTTATTGTGGAAAGAATGTATAAATACTCCTGCACCTTAATCAACAGCAAATAAAAGCATCTTCTTTTATTTGTTTTCTAGTTAGCTAGAACTAAATTATCTCTTTAAAAATCAGTCACCTTAGAATTTTTTTTTTTAAAGCCCTGCTCTTCCATATAGGTGGATACCAAAGATTACATTGTGAACTGCGGAATTAAGGCTTAGTAGTATCTGAGAAAAGGCTTTTTGGGAACAGACTCTGGCCTGCAATTGCCTAGCTTTTAGAGAAAGGCCATAGGTTGAAGTCTCTGGCTGTGATGAGCTGCTGTGTACAAAATATAGTAGGATGTCAAGCTGGAAGTCGGAGGACACATTCCTTTCCTAAATTAAAGCATGTCTGGTTGGGGGGAGGAAATGTCTGGTAGCAGTGAATTATTGCACTTATCTTTTTTTTCCCCTCTCTTTTTTAATAGATAACTGGGCTAGAGGTGAAAGGAGTCGCACCATATCCATTTGCGGGTTAAATGTACACTCTTCAGAACGGATTGGAGAGGGCTGACATAAGCAGGACAAGTCCCTGAGGCTGGTGTTCAGCATCTTTTGCTTTGAATCTTAACACAGTTATAGTATCTCATCAAGAAAGGATGGAAAACTACTGAAGTATATGGAATATTTTAAAACTGATCTTTTTTTTCCCTTTAAACTCTTAGTTTTAATATCTGATGGTGCTTTTTCTGTTGTGCTAAAAAGACTCTCACCCTATTAATCTATTGAATATTGTAACTTTCTTTTGTGATTAAACAATGTTTTAATATTTTTTCATTTTATTGTTTCTTCTCTTGTTTTGTTTGCAACTGATGCTATAGTGATTTATTGATTGAACTACTTGTAGTGTGTCTCTTACATATTTTCAAAGTTCCTCATAAAATATACATTTGTGATTACTGCTGCTTTAACTGGAACTTCTTTTGTCCCATGATGTTCTCAACAATTGAAACATTAATACCCATTACTGTGCATCTGCATCTTCTTTTATACCTTACATTTTTAAGGCCTCAGCTGTGATTCTGCTTAAATTAACTTGGATTGGCGAGAGCCAGTCATTGTCTCTCCCCACCACACGTCACTACTCTGCTCATTTTGATAAACGTAAACCCAAACATTTGGGATCAAGAGCCATATCTTTGTCCATCCTCTGAAGATCTCAGGCCGTTCTGGCAAGACATGTGATGACAGGAAAGCATCAGGCATTCTTGGCCATTCGTGTTTAAAAGAAAATACCATCTGCCTGTACCTCCTGCTGAACCAAACTCCTTCAGAGCAGCCAGAGAGGCAAGAGGAACCCACACACCCAAATGGTCACTGCTTCTACAAATGTACAAGAAAGGGAAGTTTTACTGTAATTTCTTCTTGGTGTGTGTTGTCACTGAAAGCTTATTCACTGGATTGCTTTTTTGCTGGTAGTTTCAGGCCTGTGTTGAAACAACTGAGGTGTAGCTCAGTTGGCTTTTATACTGCAGATTTTGCTCTTGATGGGTTACAGGTTCCTGTGTAAACCCACCAGTTACCAAGAGAACTTGTGGCTGTGTGTCTTCTCTGCAAGTAGCTCCAAGAATTGCTACCCCTGCAAGCCCGCTGGAGTTAGTTTCTGTCGGAAGGTCTGTGTGTCTGCTGTGCCCGTCAAACATGCTGTGGGCAATTGGGAAACTGCCTGGCTCCTGGACCACACCGAGGTGTTAGTGCTGCTTTAAACAAGGAGCGTGCAAGTCACCATTTTCCTTCTTAAAGCATGCCTGGATGCGTCTCAGCAGCTGGAAAAACAGAAGGTTTAAGCAGCCTCACTTTAGGGCAGATGACTGAGACGGAGCTGGGGGCTTGTTCCTTGAGCGTCCACTGTCCTTCATTTGCTTTATGTGCTACAACGTGACCTAAAAGCACCATAGTTTGTGAGCTGAGGGAGATGGTGAACGTGGCAAATTTAGGGCTCTGATCTTAGTGATTTGATTAACCGGGTGATAACTGCAGCTTAGGAACCGTACTGTAGAGCTGCTGTGGCTAATCACTGATGGACATTGAGAATTGCAGCAGAAAATAAGTAGACATTAAAACAAATAAGCTCCCTCTACTGTTCCTATGATGCTGCAGAAGTTACTGCACCGTGAGGTTTTGTAGCAGTGCTTGCTGTGTGTAACTGCTGCCATCGCAGTGGAGTGACTGCTAGTGCAATACATGGCACCCGATAATCCTTTTTGTGTTGTTGTTGCAGTGCTAGAAAGCTACCAGCAGCAGCAGCTCATATAGGCACAAAAGATCTGGTCAAAGATTAGTTTGTCACCGCTGGCCAAGAAGCACTGGGGAGGCACAGGGGTGACGCGGCGGCTGGAGCACCTCATCCTCCATGCCATGTGTGGGTGGCCCTGGGCAGACATCTGGGGCATGTGAGTCTCTGAGTGTGGGAGCAGGAGCAGGTAAAGTAAGTGTCTGTAGAGATTTAACAAATAAATGCCACCTCCTCCTTCTTCTGTAGGACTTACTTGCTGGGCTTCGTCAGCTGGTTTCATGGGCATCACATGAGCAGGAAAAGCCAACTCTGCCAGGAGAGCTGTATTTTTAGCGTTGCCAAAATGCCCTGGGAGTGTGCCTTGCCACAGCCTCCAGTGCAGAGGCCGTAGGTGCTTCCCGCTCCCCAGCCCCGAGGAGCCTAAACAGGCACTGCTGGCGTATTTTGACTCAAATCCCATGATGAAGTGCTGGATCTGGCAAACTGGAGCTGAGCGGTTGCTGATGCCCTCAATTATGAATGCTTCTCGACATTTTGTTTAATCCCTTGCTTATTAATGGTGCTCACATATTTGATCAAAGACTTGTACTGATTTCAATTAGGGTTGAGCAAGAACCCAGTGACAGGAAAGACCGTATCAGGAGGAGCAGCTGCTGTGCCCTGAAGGGTTTCTTCACCCTCGTGACCAAAATCTATAGTCATAGGTGAAGCATATTTATTCCCAACCAAGCTGGAGAAAACTCAAGTAATCCTTTGCTGGCGAAAGAGCTCTGCTCAAGTAAAAGCAGGCGGCACTGACTGCCTGAGGAGCTCCCGTTCTTCCCATCTTAAGCACTGGGGAGGGACTGGCTCCTTCCTACAAAAGGGTGAAGCCACGAGAAGATAAGCCTTGGCTTCACTTTTGGACAACACCATCGAGTAGGATATTGCTGGGGTGAGTAGCTACACCTGTGTCTGTCCAGGGTTTTTAATAACTATCTTCATTAACTCTAACTGTATCTGTTGTCTCCCAAGAGGGAGAGAGTCACTGAAGATGACTCTCTAGGTGAAGAAAGACTTTAAGAAATAGAGACAATCAAATTATATGCAAAGTTGAGTTTCCAGAGTAATGAAAGCTGGGATGGACCCTCAAGGGGAACAAGTGATGCAAGTGTAATTTAGGGAGTCATGGAAAAAAAGAAGGGAGCAATAGATTTACTAGATATTTGTAAAGCTCCAGGAACAAATTCAGAGCTATTGTCTGAGCGCACACCTGTAGGTAACAGAAGACAAAGACAATTATTTAAATACTACATTAATATATGTGATGTGCTAATGCCTTGATACCCTCTTCCAGCTACATTATGTTGATAAAAAATACGGACTGTAAAAATAAGTGGTAGCAGTTGCATGAGAGGAGACCAAAGCACTGGGAAAGGAGAGGAAGCCACCCAAGACGGGGATGCTGCGCTGGGGCACCAGCCAGAGGTGCAGGGGCATGTGGCTGCCTTTGGCAAATTTGAACTGGTTTGCAACCCAGCCATGTTAGAAACAAACAAAATACATGGCAGGGGGAGGCTCTTCGAGTTGTGGAAACAGTTACAAGACTAGCTGGCTGGCTAGGAACAAATATGTGCACCTGCTACTGTGAGCTTGCACCACTCATTGACAGTGCTCACAAAGCTTTTGAGATGTGTCTTCTCTGGAAAGGTAGATACGATGAAATGGAATGTTGAGGGTGAGAAATGTGATACCTATGCTGGTAGTTTAGAAGTCAGTGGGGCAGGAAGAAGACATGGTGAAAAATGCATTGGAGATGTCCCCAAAGCATTCGCAGCCACCCGAGTAAATGAGCGAGACATGCTCTGGTAGTGTTTTCACAGCTACTGTCCTGCCTAGTGCTGCCAATGTTTCCAGCATCTGAGCTGTTCCCAGGAAAGCAGCATATGCTTTCTTTGCAGTTGAGGTGAATACTTTGTCCCTCTGTGTGACTTGATTTTACTTTGCCACAGCCTGTGGTGGGGAAATCAGTTCAAGTCACCAGATGAAAAGAGCTGAATGGGAAATGTGGTTTTCTCCATCAAAATTCCTTTAGAAAAAAATGCTTTTAGAAATATTTTGCAGGAAAAAATGAGGTGGATTTTTTCCCTGCAGCTGAGAACAAATTGTTTTTCTTTTTAAATGAAGGCAGTTAAAATGATCATAAACCAGAATTTTCCTTTTGAATATGTCTTCCAGCTGAAAATGCTGTGGAAAAAATGCATATTGTTCTACGTGAACCTCCCTTCGAAGCTATCATTTAGATTAAAAGAAGGAAAGTGGGGAGTAACGTGAAAAATGTTGTGTTAACAAGCAAAGACGGAGGGTTTGTGCTGAAATGAGATGGAGAAGGAAGTCTGAGAAAGGTCATCAAGGCACCCACAGCCACTTGTAACGCAGTGACTTTGGCTGGAGTTTGACTCAGGAATATTACTGCCTTTTTTGCTAGAAATGTTTGAATTTGTCTCTGGTTTAGGGTCGTAATATTTTTATCTCCAAATTTGGATTGACAGGGACCACAATAGGATAATACTGTATCTATCTGGCCTATCTATTTGCTTATCTAGGAAAACTGTTCATCCTGTGAATCATTTGAACATCACATTAAAATGTTCATTAAAGTCTTGCACAAGTAAAGAAATGCATTGTTGGTTTGGGGCTGATTCCTCCCGGATGGTTTGTGCTCTCACTAAATGGGATGGAGCAGCAACTTACAGCAGCAACCTGCCTCCCCCCTCCCCCTCGTGCTGCATTAGACAGGTGCTTTGTCACCAAAAGGCTGGTGGCTCTGGCTCACTGCCCATCTTGGACTCTGTCCCAACAGCAAGCCCGCCCTTGTCCCCACCTTGCTGGCACCTACCTCTGCTGAGCGGGGCTGGGTGGGAGAAGGCACTTGGCATCTTCTGTCTTTGCCTTCCACAGACAAAAAAACCCAACAAAACAGGTGCCAGAGAAAGACAAAAATAAAATTCTTGAAAGCCAAGGAAGATATCACCATCTTGCAGCCTCTTGTGGCAGTCGCTGAGGCTCCCTAGCCAAAGCCCTACTCTGGGCGCGATGTGGGCAGCAGCTCAGAGCTCTCAGCTGAAGCAGAGATTGGGATTTTGAGGTGAAGAACCCTGCCAGAGGAGCAGGTGACTTCGTACACAAGAAGGTTGTGGGACAGCACAGAGTAGGAGCCAAGTCTTAATGATGCTGATATGGCTTAATAACAAGAATATATTTTTTCTTATCATTCAAAGTGACTTGTACTACAAAATCCTCCTCTGCATTTTTTTATTAATCTCCCCTTTTTATCACCTGAGATTTTAATTTGCCTCTAAATTTGGGAAGACAGGGCTAGCCCTTGGGGCAACCGAATGGTGCAATGTTCCAGTTTCCCTCCTCCACTCTCATTACATGAGAAAAATACCGAGCAAGAGTTTTCCCCTATCATGTATTCTTCCACTGCTGGCACTGTGAACCAGACCATTCAGAAGAGCTTTGGTCTGTGCCTCATCATCCATGTGACTGCTGACTGAATACAAAATGTAAGCGGTTACCTATTCCACGCAGATAACATCAACTCTTGCACATTGTTAATTGTCACTGAAAAGAGCAGCCAGTTTCATTGGACCAGCGCTGGAAAAGAGACACCAACCCAGGTCTTGCGTTGTTTTTCTTAGCAGGCGTGTTGTTGTGAAGAACTGCAGAGTTTCGCATAGGTGTCCTCTGGCTTGATGTAATATTCAGCTGTCTGACCGAGGGAAAATGGTTCTTAAAATTCCTTGGTTTACGCAGATGGTTATTTCACTGCATTAAAAGCTTTAGTTGCCTGCTAAATTTCAAGCTTCAGCTTGCAATTGAAAACAATCAGTTGTGCTTGCATGGGGGAGAGAGGATGAGGAACAGCAAAGAAGCCTTTTAAGGCAAATAATTTGTTTGTATTTTACCTTTACCTTAGGGGTACTGAAACAACCAATTTTTGTTAAGATCACTTGAAAAAGGATGTGGACTGAGGATAAGAAAGGGTATTTTTAAATACTTGCCAGAAAGAGGTTTCAGTTTTTATAACAGACTGGATGTTTTCACCTTAGTTTTTCATTCCTACTAGGAAATTTTTATTACAGTCTCCAAATTCCAATTGCTTTAAACAGTTTAACTTGGAAACAGTTTCAGTGACACCTGTCAGCCCCCTACTCCCTGGGAGGGGTTTAGGCATGGGTCCAGGAGGCTAAAATGCCAACAGTGTGTTGCAGAGAGGATATAGGCACGGTGAATGTATTGTTTTTGTCTACAGGGATTTTGTCTGGGGAGAATATGAGAGGATTTGGTGCTTTCTGCTTGCTCTTTTTTCCTGCACACTCATCTCTGATGGGTCAGTTCTGCGGCAAGCAGGGTGTGTGCAAAGTGCCAGATGGCAGGACACCTAGGGAGTGATGAAGCTGGGATGTTTTGAACAAGACCCTTTTGGGGGTAATTTTCTCATTTTTCCTTCTGAGATGCTGTATTCTGTGAAGCTGAGCTGCTATGTAGCTCCTTGAGATGCTGGCAGGAAGAGTGCAGCAGGAGATGGACCACTGGGCATGGGAGGATGAGGGGATACGCCCCTGCGAGCTTGTGAGGACTTCTTCAGAGGGCAGCACTGCCTCTTAGGGTTGGATGACCTTTCCTGTTTCAAGCCTCTATTTTCACCTGCTTGTAAAACGCAGCGTAACCTCAGTCAGGAAGGCATAAATCTTGCCTTCTACTTGCCCTCCTCTTAAAAACAGGTGGGAAATTTGAGTCAAAATATTCAGCTGTTTGGAAAAAAAAATCTCACAGCTGAAGTGACACATAGGAAATTTTTCTTTGGTGAAGAGGAGAGATGCTGAAACTGAACATGCTGCCAAGGAAGGTGGATGTGTGCTGATGTTCCATGGGACAGGGCAGGTGTCTGCAGCATTGGGGAGAAGCTGGAGAAAGGGCAGTCAATGAAAGGGGAGCTGGTGGGAATAGGAAGGTTTAGTAAGGCTCAGCTGGGTCAATGGAACAGCCGACCAGACAAACACACACCAGCTACTCCCAGCTTGGCAGCTTTCTGCCTCTGTGGGAGCTGCATGGATGCTGGGCTGATGCTGAACCCTGTTTTCCTGCAGGGCAAGAGTGGCTCTGTGTTTTCCAGACCACAATACAATAAAGTCAGCATTGTGTCTCCAAGCCTTGGATCCCAAATATAGCAGCCACATGACATGGAACTTTAACCCAAGAGAAACTCAATCCTCCAGCTCGAGCACAGTTTAATGGGTTTTAGGAGGTTTTGCTGGCATCTTGCTTCATATCCTCATTTATGCTCTAGATTGATGCTGTTTGTCTGTGCCTTTTGTGCTGGAGCAGGTTGCTGCCTGGCCTCTCACGGACATTTTTCTTAGAAGAGAGAAGGATATATTTATAAATGGGCTGTTTGGACCTTACCTTGGCTGTGTGACTCCTTGCCATGCCTGCCTGGGGCCCAGGATGAGGGAAGATCCTGGGTCCCCAGCCCTAGCATTTCAACTCACAATGGTTACTGGCTGTTCCCATGTACTTTAAAGCACATTAGTGCTAATTAATTATCTGTAAACCTTATCACCATCTTACCTAGTAGGAAAAAATGCTCATTTGGATACAGTAATCCATGGGAATAGTGTTATGTCAGGGACTGGCTGCCTCCTATCTGTGGAAAAAAAGTGCTGACGGTGGGTATAGCAGCGTTATCGGTGGTGTTGTCTCCATTAGCTGTGACTGAAGCAAGTGAGTAGGACCTTTTCTTTTGTAAAAGCTGAATGGCAGAGGTTATCGCTCACATCCCACAGCATGGCAAGGGCAGGGCAGGGCCAGGAGCTAAGCTACCTGTTTTGAAGGGCATCAACAGCATCCTAGATGCAGCAGCTTCATAGATGGCTTTGCCCCTGAAGAAGCAGCTGGGGTGATTACACCCAGCGGCCTGGCACAGGGTGAAATACAGAGTCTGTGGCAGGGGTTGAAGACCTGCCTGGGGTGGTAATAGGACCAATGAGGACGAAAGGCTTGGAGGGAAAACAAAGCAGCAGGATTTCAAAGACAGATGTCTTCCCTAATGATTGCATATTCACACTGACTCTGTGTGGGAACAGGCACTTGGATTGCAGTGGCCTTGTTGGAAAACTGCAGTTAGTATTATGAGTATGTATTCATCTTCCTATGGAGCAAGTCAATGCATCTGTGTTAATAAGGCAGAGCCTCGTTTTTCCACAAAAAGTCTTGTGACCATTGGTGCTGCTGCCCACTAGTCCCCTTGGGATCACTAATCCCCAGCCAACAGCTGGGTTTAGGCCCAGTGCTATGTCCGAGCATTCCTTTGCCTGGAGGTAAGTTCCTCAGCAGCTTTGATTTAAAGTCTCTCACCTAGGAAAGGATTGCTAAGGAGAAGCCAGCCTTGGCATGCCAAGCTTAGTTTCTCTCCATGAGACCATGGAAATGTCACAGGAACCTCCTAAACTATTCTATTATGTGGGATTTGGAGGACTTTGCCATTTAGAAATTCTGATTTTAAGCATTATAAACATGAAATATTCACATGACAAAAGCTTTTCATTAAATCTGTTATTGACTCTTTTTCCCACAGACCATGTCCTCCTCCATCAAAATTGAATCTGTTGTGAAGGAGAAGAACAGGATGGGAGAGTGCCCAATCTGGGAAGAAAGGGAGAGTGCACTTGTCTATGTAGATATTAACTCTCAGAAAGTTTGCCGCTGGAGCCCGCTCACCAACAAGGTGCAGAGCGTGTCTGTAGGTGAGTCTGTTCTCACGGCTTCATCCTGAAAGTCTTCTCTGTCCATCCCTCCCACTAAGAGCTCTGCAGCATGGTGGTCTCCTTAACTTTCCATGGGACCACGCACCCTGTTCTCCCCGGATGTGTTATTGAGCAAAGTGTGTCCTGACCCAGCTGAGCAGAGGGGATTGTGCTCAGGTTTAGAGGTCCATGCATATGTTGACCTTGCTAAGCCCTAATGGGAAGGCATGTTTCATGTGGGACCTGTGGAGGAGATGGTATGGTCCTAATGTCTGTGTCTGCCCAAAAGGTGTAAAGATCTGGAGAACACAGAGCCATTGGGGTGTGCTAATAATCCCAGGGGAGAAAGATCTTGGCATCAGCTTGTGTCAGGAATGTCCCAATCAAGCCCAGATGCCCATGGTGAGGTGGGGAAGGGTAGGGCGAACTGATTGGCCCTGGAGCCACCCACCACCTCCCACTCTCTCTTGCTCACAGATGCCCGTGTTGGCTCCGTGGCGTTGCGGCAGTGTGGGGGCTACGTCATCGCTCTGGGGACAAGGTTTGCCCTTCTGGACTGGGACACACAGGCAGTCACCACCATCCTCGAGGTTGAGCAGGATAAACCCAACAACAGGTTCAATGATGGGAAAGTGGATCCAAAGGGGAGGTTTTTTGCTGGTAAGTTCCTGGCAGGAATTTCCTGTGGAGCAAAGAGGAACTAATTGCTGTGTGTTTTATGTAATGCATTGTATTCCGTACATTCTCAGTTCCTTTGTTGAATTCCCCACAAAAAGCACTCTTATGAGCGTGAGCTGTCTTGTGAGCACTCTGCTTGGTTACTGCCCGATGGAGAAGTGACTCCACATCCTCTGACCTAAATGAAGACAAAGGCTCTTGACAATGGCTGTCCAGCAGACAGACACCCCTTCTACTTGATGGATGGTGTTTTTCAAAGATATGTCAATGTGGAAGGTAAAAAGCCGGTGAAGGGCTCATGCAGGTGGGAAGATTTCTGGAGGCGTACAGGAGGATGCAACTCGTGGAGCAGAAAATGAGCTTGCACCCTTCATGTGCACCCTTCCCTGGTCAGGCCATGGGAAACAGGGATGTGGGGAAGAGATCCTCATCCTCCTGAAGGAAAGGGCGACTTTTCCAGCAGGTTGCAATGTAGCCAGGATCCCTTTGTACGTTTTCTCCTAGCATTTAAATGACAAGCCAAGCACAGCAATCCACACTAGAAGTGGAGAGTGGCTGATGGGAGTGAAAATGGTTCCATACTTGTTCTGTCTGTCAGCTTCTTATTTCAAATTTGCCAAAGATCACAGGATTTAATTCATGGTTATGCTCAACGGCTGATGTGTCTCTAGAGTAAAGGGCAAGAATAAGAGAGAAAAACCTGCTTTGTACACCTGTTCCAACTGCGCATGATATGGATCAAGGCTTTCAACAGAGGTTTTGGCCAAGGGTTGCAAAACAAACTCATGAGGACCTCTAAAAAGAGAGGCCAACAGAGACTGTCACAGTTAAAAGAAGGCATAAATGAGCCCTTGAGAGCTTCCCATCCTGTTGCTGCAAAGCTCTCTCCTTTCCAGAGAAGAGAGAACCAGAAGTTAAATAATGAGTGTAATACTGAGGCTTAAGTTCCTTAAGAAAAAAGACTCACTTCTGTGGTATTCTTCACTTGTTTCTGAGATAACTTTGGTTTACAGCATATGTATTTTAACATCACAGCCCATTTAATTGGTAAAAGTAGCCTACAAAGAGCAACAACAAAAAGAGAGCGTGATGTTTACCTGCATCTTGGGTTTTGCTGTGAGCAATGTATGTTGTGGTGCTCCTGTGGGTCTTTGGTGTCCACAATTTAAAGCTCAAGCAAAGCAGAGACTTGTCCTCGCAGTGGCCAGGGTCAACTGTGCAGGAAGCAGCTGCTCCTGACCTGCTCATTTTTTCTCCTTCTCATCAATTTGACAAGATCAGATTAATCCTTTTCTCCCTAGGATCTCGTAGTAACGCTTAGAGGAGATTTTTGACCAAGCATGAGGAACAAGCTTCTACTTTCTAACTGGTTCTGCCATTTCCATTTCAGGTACAATGGCTGAAGAGGTAGCACCAGGGGTCCGAGCGAGAGGGCAAGGCGCTCTCTATACCCTATTCCCTGACCATTCAGTAATAAGACAGTTAGACCAAGTGGACATCTCCAATGGATTAGATTGGTCCCTGGACCACAGGACCTTCTTTTACGTTGACAGCCTGGCATACGCTGTGCATGCCTTCAGCTATGATGCACACACTGGAAAGATCGGTACGCATGCTTTTCTAAGTTGGGTGACAGGTAGTGCTATTACTCTTTTGGCACCAAGACCCAGGTGTGTAACATGCAGTGATTCATTTGAAAGATCTCATATCTTGTGGTTACAGCTTGTCAGCAGGCTTACTGATTTTTCTCATGTTTAGTTACAAACCATGTGTATTTGGTGAACAAACTTTTGACATCCCTTCAACTTACTTTCATCTGTAGAGGTGGCTTATATTTAGACCTGTTCAAGGAATTGCAGGGAAGAAGCCATTTATACTGCAGTGAGAATTAGCTTATAGGCTGCTACTTATTCTGGAGTGCCATCTGCTGGAATGCTTCCATTGTACTAGCTCCGTAAATACAAATGCAGAATGTGCATGCATGTATATCACAGAAATGTACTTAAAGGATCATGTTATCATTGTGACTGAAGTTTTACAATTGTGGAAGTAAAATTGCCTTCAGACATTTGGCAGATTTCACTTAAATTCATTTTCTAGACAAATATTTTTTATTATAATATCTGTAAAAAAGAAATGTCTGCGCAATATTTTTGTGTGGTATCAATCCATCATAATCTATGGGAATTTGAATGGCTCAACTGTTTTTGTGCTCTAATCAGCGTGGACTTTGTGTAATTATGGGAGAAAAATCATACAAATAGTTACAGTTACTCAGATTTCATTTTGCTGAGAATATATCTTCCTACAGATTTTAGGAGATCAGCTTTCTAAAGAAGATTTAATGCTATTTTTCCTCCCCCAAATACCAAACCATAATGAGTTTGAGTTTCCTGGCCTTGGCTTTATGCTGGTGGTTGTCTACTTCTGAGTGGTGTAATGGCCATAGGTGTTGGGTCAGAGCAAGCAGACTGCTGCCCATGGGCGCTGCTCCACGGTCTGTGCATGTGCCCACCAACCTGTTCATGCTGCAGCCTAGATCACTAGCAGTTGGTGTCCAGACTGAATCAAAACTGGTAGCTTGATTGGCCATTAAAGTATGCAAAGTTCTTGACCTGTACACGTGAAAAACGCAATGAAAGTCCAGGAAAATCTACTGTGCTTGCAGCAGGCATGTTATGGTGGTCTGCTAGTGGGTTTACAAGAGGGACGGAGGCAGTTTTGTTCTCTTCCTCTAAAACAACAGGAGCCTTAATTCAGTGCAATCATAAACTGCAATGGCTCTGCTCAGGGTTTGTTTCTGCCAGGCTGAGTTAGGCTTTTAACACATCTGCTAAGTGCATATGTAGTATAAATTTTGCAGCTTATATTTGTCCTAGAAAATGAAGTTACCTGTTTTCAAGAGCGTGGAAGATGGTAGACTGACATCTGATGCAGAACTGGTACCGGCCCACGTAATACCAGATTTGTAACTCTCCCTGCAGCGTGCCCCAGACTTCTGTACCATGTAGAAAAGGAGGAGCAAATGCCTGACGGGATGTGCGTTGATGCAGAAGGGAAGCTTTGGGTGGCCTGTATCGATGGCGGGAGGGTCATTCGTATAGATCCAGAGACAGGTAAGGCCTCCACCAGCATATTGATTGTCACCAACATGTTACAGACATGAGAGGAAAGGCAGTCAGGAGGAGGGGTTTGAAAGTGAGAGAAGAAGGTGTTGTTTATTGCATGTTTCTTCTTAACGGGTTGCCATGAGCATCACTGGTCCAGGCCCTTGTTGCATGGAGAGTGCTGCTTTCCAATGTCCCACAGTGTGCTGATGCAGCACATCCACTTCTTAATAATTCCACTTTAAAAAAAACCCCAACAAAATAAAACACTGCATGTCTATTGCAAGAAAAATTATAAACCTGCAATTAAAACAAGAAAAAAATCTGAGCATTGAAACATTTAACTGGGAAACACTATTAGGGAATGGCAGCCATCTCAGGCCTAGGTGTCTTTGCCCTTCAGGGCTTCAAATACTTCATTACAGTTTAATTTTGAGAAAAGAAAATGAAGCCTTGCAGGTATAGGGCAGAGGCTGAAAAAAAGTTAGAGATGAGGCAGATGGAAGCATTTTGTTTCTTCACAAATTGTCCTTTAGGATATGGCCTGTCTGAAGGGGAGATACCTTCTGAGTAAACTCCACAGTTGCATCTTGTGAAGTAATAGTATGTTCATATTTATATGCTTCCTACAAAATGGACATTAGGAAATAACCACATATTTTTTCCCAGGAAAAAGAATCCAAACTGTGAGGCTGCCTACTCCGAGGATCACCTCTTGCTGCTTTGGCGGCAAAGACTACTCAGAAATGTATGTGACTTCTGCATACGATGGACTAGATGAGACCACCTTAGCCAGGGAACCTCACGCAGGAGAGATTTTCAAGGTGAGCAGATTTTGTTTCCTTCTGTAAGTCAGACCTGCCAAGACTAAGCCTTGTGCTTGGAGAACATGGTACCTTCTGGCTGCTCATGCTCATCCCACTTGCCTGGTGTCCTGGTCCAGACACACTGCTCATCCTCTGGCTGGGCACAGCTGCTTTTCCACATCTACTCATGCATTTGGAAGGAAAATGTGGAGAAATTTCTAGTAATAGTGTTGATCTGTTGGTTATGATATGTGAGCCATAACCATAACATGTGTTGATACGTTAGCCAAAGTTGGTATCCAGCTGGGATCTGAAGGCAGCCCATGGATCTGGGTCTGCTCTCTATAGTGTATTCTGTAATGCACTGTCAGGAATTAGGTCTATATCCTATGTCTTACTATACTTCCACTATTTTCAGAAATGTCAATCCCTTAATTCTCATTTTTCAGTTGTGCCAGGGTATCCAAATATTTGCAACACAGATTGCTCCTTTAAAAACTAAATGCTTAAATTCACCAAGGCAAAGCTTTGCATCCCAGTCTTAAAACTATTTGGTTTCTTTTTTTAGTCTATTAAAAGTGGATGCTATGTTTTGAATTTTTGTCCAAGGCTGTTGAATCCAAAACTTGTTTCTCTCTTAATTTTTCAGTCTATTAATGAAAACTACATTAGGAAAACAAAATGCAACTCTGAAACAACAGTTGCCATTATTCTCTGAAAGTTCACCATAGCATGAAGGGAAAGGGTTGTAAATGAGGGGAAATTGAATAAACTAAACTGTATTATCAATTTGACGATAGGATGAAGACATGTTCCATGAAGGATTGGGATCTTATCTGGGGCCTTCTAGTTGAAAGCAGTGCTGGAACAGATTTTCCATTGGCTGAGAATGGACAGATTACTCAAGCAGCGGAGTTTAGGAGCCCACAGGAGAGTTAAATACCAAAAGATAATTTTGAACTTTGCCTTTTTTATCTCTCAGCCTCATTTTTCCAGTTCTAGAAGGGAATTGGTATTTTCCAAACTCACTCAGTTTGTCTTGCATGGGTAAAGTGCACTTAAAGTTACTATGGCTTGTTTGGTTAATGCAGAGATAAGGACTACATGTAAGGGCCACAGATAATGTGGTGCCTGATAAACTTAAAGATCTTAATCTTAGAGAGTTCTAAAGAACTCCATGCAATGACACTTTTGGGGGTCCTCTTAAAGTAGAATCAAGTTGCTATAATATGTTATACAATATTTGAATGTTGTGCTCAGCTGAAGATTTATAGTCTTCCTTTTTATTTATTTTTTTAACAGATCACAGGTCTGGGTGTGAAAGGAATCCCACAGAATTTCTATGCTGCTTGAACATTGACACTAACTAACAAAGAAGAAATGCTTGCATCTTGTAGTAATTCTGACAAAGATAAGTCCAATGAACTGCAGAATTTATCTGTGTGAGGATTTCTAAATCCACATTTAAGAGCTTGCTTGTTTGGAATTGAAGGTGTTGCTTGTTCTGCAAACCTGTGGTATGATGCAATAGGTTAGAGAGGTAAAGGTCATCTGTGTTACACCTTAATAGCTTTGGTGAATTTTCATAAACCACTTCAAGCTTAAGCTTAGTTTTGTTGAACTTTCTGATGACCAGCCCTGGATTTCCAAGTCCGTGGTTCTCAAAGGAGAATCTGATTCCTGGTTTGTCTTTTCATGTTACAGCGATGCACCAGCAATGACGTGACAGATTTTAATAAACATTTTAAGAGTGATGACTTGAACTGGACTGCTCTTCTGCTGTGGGGCTCCCCGTAAAGTGCTTTCTTGGTGACCAGACTTACTTGTAGTAGCCAGACTCCTTGTTAGCCCGTTCCCATTTTCTTTGTAATGAATTCATCTGCCTTGTCTTTGGGACATAATTTATGCTGTTGCAAACAAACTGTGCAACCGTATTTAAAATATGCTTCCTGACTTTTTTTTTCTTTTCTGCATTCAGATATTACCATGAAAATGCCAGTGACCACACATGATCAGGGTACAGGCAGGCTGTGAGCTACAAGGATTGCCTGTGATACCAAAACCTGATACTCCATAGTTGTCCTGTTAGGGATTGTATCTGCACATAGACACATGGACTTCCCTTTGCTTTCTACAACTTCTTATTGTGTGCGTGGCTTCTCTCTTCCTTCCCTGTTTCAAGTCTTTTTCCCCTTTCCCTTTAGGTTTCTTTTTTTCTTCTCTTCCTCCCAATTTTACTTTCTGCATGTAGAGTAGTTTCACTTGTTGTCAGCTTTCTGTCTCTTTTTGGTCCATATTAATCAGTATCTAGCTTGAAGTCCTTGTCCCTTCCTTCAGTGCTGTTTCTTGCTGTTCTGCCCTCGCCTCCTCTTTCTCCTCTAGGAAGGCAAATCTGGCCTATTGACATTTCTCCCTTTGCCCAAGCTGTGCAGGGTTTTCTTCCACACCAATGACTACACTAAAGTTGAATCCTGAATTTGGGGTTTCCCCAAAGGCCTCAGCACACGTGCAGTGAGCCAGGTCCAAAACCTGGCCAGACCGAGCGGGTGAGCAATGGAAGTGGAGAAATCCTTACCTCTTCTTGCTACTTTTCCTGCAAGGGTCTGCATGTAGGGCAGAAATAGCATTTTGCATATGAGTAAGTGAAACGCACTTTGGAAAATACTGACAGATGAGCCTGTGAAGGGGATTTTCAGTGTTTCCTGGCTTTGTGCGAACCTGGGCCCCAACAAGACTGTCCTCGACTCCTGCATCTGCATGAAATTCAGTTAATTTCCCAGTTAGCATCTGGTTATACCGCAGTGGTATAGAAAGCACTATGTCAAGGTGTATTTTTGCAGGCTGTTTAGATAATGACCCAACACTATGCTACATGCACTGAAAATTTTTGGTCCAAGCGTGGGCAATGGCTTCTGTCTTGTTGGAGGACACAGCTCTGTGGGTACTTACTTGATCTCAGGAGGAGCTCCAGAAGATATTTTTAGGAAAAGCCTAGTGCACATGCAACCACCCTTCATTGAATCAACTCTTTTTAATCTGTCTTTTGTTTGTATTTCTTTAATTATTTTCTAAGAGAAGGTTTAATTTTTTGAGAATGCTTAAGATTCG
The DNA here is from genome assembly GCA_033459285.1 of Clamator glandarius. Lineage (NCBI taxonomy): Eukaryota > Metazoa > Chordata > Aves > Cuculiformes > Cuculidae > Clamator > Clamator glandarius. Next base: position 799,903 of record JAUNZM010000753.1, read on the forward strand.
TAGATATCCAAGGAAAATTAGCCTTTGCATTGAATTTGCTATCTTTCTACTGCCTGGAAATGTACACAGCAGGTAATACATTTTCAGATCCTGAATGCTGACACTTAGTGATGTTACGAGGAGGTAGGTAATACTCATCGTTTACCAGACCAAATATTTCAGTGTCTTTCTCTGAAGTATTTGGCCTTTCCACCACTCCTATTCAAAGCCTTGAGTTAGCCCTCCAACACTACGAACAAGGAGTATTTGATGCATCATGAGCATAATCTCTCACAACAACCCATGCATGAAGGAGCAGAAAATCTGAGGTTAGCCATTCAGAAATATTAAACACAGTTTACGTGGGGCTGTGTGCAGTTTCCGCTAGAATTAGCTGTTTTCTTAAGAAGGAAAATTCCTCTCCTGGCAAGGAGTCTTTCCTAATGATTTAGTAAGAACTAAGCTGGATTGATTTCTTCCTTTTAAAATATTCATAATGCCCAGATTTTTTATGTGGTAGCCTTCTGGCCTGCTGAGAAGCAGGAGATCTGGTTCTGCACTCTGATCAGGCAGAGGGCAGGTCAAGCCACATTTTTCAGGGCAATGTCCTACGTGTTTTGAAGGGTGATGTGACATTAGGGAGGTAGGTGGTATATTTGTCCCCTCCAGTTGAACTAGGCCACAGTCCAGAAAGAAATTTCAGATCCAGAGGGCCAAGAAGGGAGCTGTTGAATATACTTGGCCATTGAACAGGGTTTTCTAAAGTGCATTGTTTCAGTATGGTTACCAGAAGTCTATTGTAAAACCTGCATTAGGTACTGCATTAATCCCTTTCTAGATGATTCTGTGATTAATTTAGGTCATTAGCAAGCACTTTGCTCCTGTGCTACTTGACTGGATAGATGGTAAAGCAGAATAAAAACTCTTGGCCCACTGTCTCTGCTTCAATCCTACCTTGTCCTGGAAGGGTGGTGAGTCCATATGACTGAATAAAGACACCTTGGTTGAGAAATAAGACATTCATCTCATTAATGTTTGCTCAACAACAAGGCTGTTGTTTTTTTCCTTAGTCATAATTCCAATAGTAATTAAGCTGCTGCGGTTTCTGAGGAGCAAAGGTGTTAAATGCCCCCTGGCGTAAGGAACATTGACAATTACACAAGATTTCCTGTTTACCAAGTCTGGAGAGGAATGTGAAGGCAGGACATCTGGAGGCAAGTCAAGTGTCCTAACCTTTAATTTAAAAAAAAAAAAAAAAAAAAGGAAGCCTGTGCAGATACTTTACTTAGAAAAGTACCCAATTACTTGAAAAATTACCTATCCACTAGGCTATTTGTTCTGCCAGAAAATGAAAAGTAGATCGTTATGAAACAATTTGCTCTTGAGAAATCCTTAATACCCTCACATTTTTTTTTCTAGGGCTTCCTCAGGCACATAAGCCAGTCTTGCTGGTTTGCAGTTCTTCAGTCACTTTTTCCCCTTTTTCTAAAGAGAGATACTGTGCATGCTGCTCTCAGACTCCAAGTTCTGAGTGCTTTGGGATCTCTCTTGCTGTAGCACAGCTTGCCAAACTAAAGAAGGGTCTGAGGAAAAAATTCTATCTGTTGCCAAAAGGCCCACTGCTTCATTTTCTTCAAATTTCGGAACTTACTTCTTTGTGATTTTGCTGCCTAAAAGAAAGTGTTGTCTGGAAACCACGATGGGACAATTCTCCAGCCTTGTTAACCGAAGTAAGGCAAAGGCTCCTTGCCTTAAGCAGGAAGGGGGCATAGAACTGGGGTCATTCCCTTTCGCATGTAGGGAATGATATGGTGCCTGCAGTCCTTGATGATGAGGCAGTTACTGAGGGACTGAGTAGAGGGTTGCTGTGGGCCAGCTCCACATTGTGAGAAGAGCAGCAGGGTGACTGCTGCCTGCCCAGGTGAAACCTGCTGATGGGGTATCTCCCCAACACGGATCACAGGCAGAACATAAGAGTTTGTCAACAAGGTAGCAGTGACTGATGGGAGAGCCGGCTTCCCTTGTAAGAAGCGAATATTCCCTCTGTATATCCTGACTTTTATAAGCTTTCCTAAGTATTTATTATGTTTGAAGCACACTACCATATTTAACCTATTCCAGGCTGGATAAATCTTACTTCTCTTAACGTGTCATTGAGACAACCTATTAAATCTAAACCAAGAGTTTTCAAATATTCATAATATTCACGTGCTGTCATAGGCTTGGAAGTGGCAAATATGGGGATGTAGGATTTGCTCCATCAGCTTTTACTGTTGTGCCTAGGACTCTGGGCAGGAAAAAATGTGAAAACACCTCCCATTTCTGGATAAGGAGAGTCAGTAGTTTTTCGTCCAATTTTTAATTATTTAATTATTGTTCAGGGTATCTATCTCTTTTAAATAGAAACTCTAAAGCTGGTCTTTTTGATAATGAGAGAAGGGATAGACAGAAAGTAGCTGGCTTTAAATAAAAGGTTCACTAAGTGCAACCTGCTATGGGTAAATAGGTCTCTTGCAGAACAGAGAGGTAGCTGCCCTGATGAAATAGCCTGGCTTTGCATAGTTTATTTTACCTTGACCCTATCATACTCCACACTCACATTAGTGTCAAATTTAGAAACATAACTTTAAATCCAGATATTTGCTGCCTTCTTGCTGTTATCTCTCTGTGTCAATGTGAGCAGAGATTTCAGAGGGTAATAAAGCACAGCCCACAAAGGACAGACATTGAAGTTTGAACCTTAGTTCACTGGAAAATGGGAAGCCACTTGCCCTACAAACTATCAACAGAACTGCTGGGTGACCTGCACGGTTACTTTAGTCAGCAGATGGACCTGAATGGGAAAATGGCTGCAGTGTCTTGAGAAGTGCATGAACAGGAATTTGGTGTCCACAAAAGAACAGCCGAAGAGTGGAAAACAGCTGTAAATTAATTTATTTTGCCTAAGATTGTAGCATGCTTGAGCTGCTTAAAGTACTGGTTTATTGAGTTTCTTTGTGCTATGTGTTGCCATATTGACAACCCCAAAGTCAAAGAAACAGTTGGTGTTGACATAAAGGTTCTCCTCCTGCATCAAAATAAATTTCGTGTGAGCTGTAAGTGCAAGCAGTGGTCATACCTAAGGAGGCGTGAGACCCTCACGCTCATCAGCTGTTGTCTTCTTAAAGAAGTGTTCAACTCTGTGTTTAGAAGTATACCCAAAACATGTAAGGGAAGAGAAGATGTGGTTGAATATCCCATCAAGAATGTGGTTTCTTCTGGAAAGAGCTGATATCACAGCATTGATACCCTAGAAGGATTTTAAGATGAAGGGAAAGAGAAAGAATCATAGAATCATAGAATAGTTCGGATTGGAAGGGACCTTAAAGACCATCCAGTTCCAACCCCCTGACATGGGCAGGGGCTTCTCCCACTAGATCAGGCTGCTCAAGTCCCCACCCAACCTGGCCTTGAACACCTCCAGGGACGGGGCAGCCACAGCTTCCCTGAGCAACCTGTCCCAGTGCCTCACCACTCTCATTGTGAAGAAATTCTTCATGTCTAGTCTAAATCTGCCCGTGTCCTGTTCATACCCATTGCCCCTAGTCCTGTCACCACAAGCCTTTGTAAACAGTTCCTCCTCAGCTTTCTTGTAGCCCCTTCAGGTACTGGATAGAGCTATCAGAGGTGAAGCTTAGCATGGAAGCTGAGGTGATGATGAAGAGAAATGTGAAGAAACAGAGAGGGGAAGGACATATTACTGGCAGGTGTGTGAAAGGGCAAGTGACAGGGAGATGGGCTCCATTGTTTGGAAATAGAGCTTGAATTGGAAAAATTTTGCCTGAGGGACACTTAGGACTTGGAGGGAACTGAAGGCTTGCTCCAGCCTCTGCAGGGCTTTCCTTGCCTGCTGATAGATTTTTTGTATCCAAAGGGAGATGGAAAAGATGAACTGCCCTCTACCTGGAAAAACCTTCCCTCTTTTTAAAGTCATCTCACACTAAACAGCTGGTCTGGTCCCACAATGGACCTATTTGTATGTAACTTGGTGAGGATCGTTGATGCAGGGTGTTGGACTATGGAGAATGTGAATTTTCCCCCATGTTAATATCATTGAGGTGACATGGTCGCATTAAGAGTTTCAAGCAGTGGTAGATGGGCTACAAGAAAGCCAAAAGGTGTGAGGCTGGTAGGGAGAAGGTAAGGGGAGCCTTGCCTGTATTATGATGTTCTGGGATGTTTTCTGATTTGGGACGCCAGGTATCTTGGGAAGCATTCTCTTGTCTGAGGGTATTTAGCTTTTCTCTAGGAAAATGACAGTGCATATGGTTCCAGAAGGTTTCCATGTTGCAAGCACTACCAGTTCCTGCTAGAAAGCCTGATCAGTAGCCTTGGTCCTCCTTCTCTTCCCAATCTGTAAAAACCTATGAATCATTTTTGAGCTATCTCCTGAATACTTTGCCAGACACTGTGCAGCAGGGAAAGAGCAATCTAACTTGGGCCAGTCCTGCCTCATGCCATACTTTGTGCCTGTACCTGGATTCTCCTTCAACCTTCTTTCTACCCACTCCTGTCCCAGCATTTGCACATGGTTCTTTGGAGCGACTTGAACTTGCTCATACAATGGGAACCCAAGAAAGCAATTACAGCCACAACTACCGTATTTTATGACATAAAATTCTTTTTGATGCATGTGTTGAAAGGCTCAAGCAGATGTTTGCATTCTCTTAGGATGTACAAACCAAGGATAGAAGCTCCAGATGACTTGGGATATTGCTGTGGAGAAAAGGAATGAAAAATATGAAGATTAGCTTGAGATGATACTGTAGCCTGAGTGTTTGCAGGGACAGTGGAGGTTTCTGGGGGCTTTTTAGGGGTGATTCAGCAAAAATTACTCCTTTTGTCCAAAAAAAAAAAAAATAAAAATAGAGTCCTATGGAAAAACTTGGCTGTGCTAACTTGGCTTGTGGAAGGTGGTATGTTTGCTATCCTGGAGGCATCTGGGATCTGGAATTGTGTCTATCAGTGTGGGATCACTGAACACATGTCAGACAATGCTTCTGGGATGACGAACTACAGCTGTGTGCTCTTGTCCCCTCTACCAGACTCACATCTGGGCCAGAGTTGTCTCCTCTTCTCAAGGAAGCTCCTTTGTGCTCTTTTATGAAAGGTTATTGCTTCAAAACCACGAAATTCTTCGCTGTGTGGAGGAGAGAAACAAGCGCTTCTAAGGCATAACTCAGCAGACTGATCTCAGATGTTGATTTGAGTCTAGTGAATTGGGCCTTTTAGATATTTGCTCCCTTAGATTGAAAAAGATGTCTTAGCTGGGTAGCCCAAACATCAGCATACATCTACACTGCAGTTATCTGTGAAGTTGGATGAGTTGAATCTCACCTTAATATTCTGGTGACCTGGAATCCTCTTTCAAATGTAGGTAGCATTAGTCAAAAAAAAAAGTTACCTGGGACATCACGAAGTGATGGTGTAGATTTGTGCCTTTGGACAGTGAGACTGAGTAGTCACAGTGTTCTTAGAATCACACAGTCATTTAGGTTGGAAAAGACCTTTAAGATCATCAAATTTGTCTGTAAATCTAGCACTGCCAAGTCCCACTAAACCGTGTCCCTAAGTGCTACATCTCCCTGTCTTTTAAATACCTCCAGGGATGATGACTCAACCACTTCCCTGGGCAGCCTGTTCCAGTGCTTAACAATACTTTCTGTAAATAAATTTTCCTAATATTCAGTCTAAACCTCCTCTGGTGCAACCTGTGGCCATTTTTTCTTGTCCTATCGCTTGTTACTTGGGAGAAGAGATCTACATTGACCTCACTACAACCTCCTTTCAGGTAGTTGTAAGGAATAATAAGGCTCCCCCTCAGCCTCATTTTCTCCAGGCTAAACAACCCCAGTTCCCTCAGCCGCTTGTCATAAAGCTTGTGCTCCGAGCCTTCACCAGCTTTGTTGCTCTTCTTTGGACAAGCTCTGATACCTCAGTATCTTTCTTGCAGTGAGGATCTCCAAACTGAATATCATATTCAAGATGTGGCCTCACCAGCACTCCTACCTTCCCAGTGCTTAGAGGTCTTTTCTAAATTTTATTCCTAAGGGGAGGTTTGTGCAGGCTGGCACAGGAGGCCTCTCAGTTAAGGGATGCTGGAGCCTGGCATTGCTAATTTGTTTCCCTCAATTTGACAGGAGTTTCATTTTTGGGGATTAATAATCCCCTCTGCAGCATGCAATGTTCATTATACAGCTTGTATGAGAGCGGTTTGTAAAGGACACCAAGGACAGTTGATACCATGCTAGGAAACCTCGGTACAGATATGCAAAACTCTCTGCCTGGAAAAGCTGGAGAGAGATCAGTGCTATCATCTCTGCTCTTGGGTAACTGAGGCACTAACAGGATTGCTTAAGAAACCTTTAGCAGATTTGGAGAGTCCCACATGCTGCCTCCTACTCTACTAACAACTGGGGTGTTGTGGCAACATGGGGACTGCAGTAGGTGTTGGGGATAGGAAGTAGTGGGAGGAAACATTGAGAGAAAAGAATGCAAAAATAAATGCCCAAGAAAGCTGATAGCAAGCCCTGCAGGCTCCATCTTTCCTTGTCTGGCTGCTGCTGTTGCTCCATCTTCCTTCCACTCACTGCCACTGCCAATGAGGTCTGTTTGCTCCCACTTTCACAAGAGTGAGTGGGAGTAACATGAGTCAGCTCTGAGTGTGTCCTTACCACTTCTTCGATGTAGGTGAGCTCTGCTCAGCATGTAGGCATCAAAGCTGCCACGGTGGTTTTGAGGTGGCTGCCCTACCAATTTGCTCTTGATTTTCCTTAAGAGACAGGTTGCTGAGAAATAGTTGCTATTTTCTACAATCTGTTGCCACGGATTTCTCAATACACTACAAAGTAAACCTTCTCTTTACTTTAACAAATGGCATTATCCATTTCAACTGTACATTTCCATGTGCAATTCCTTGTTGGTGCAAAGACAATGTCCTAAAGTGAGCTGTATATCATAAGGTACGTTTTCTATCACGTTAGTGACCTTCCTTTTGATGGGAATGGTTGGACTCGATGAGCCGGTGGGTCTCTTCCAACTTGGTTATTCTGTGATTCTGTGATTCCTAATAACTAAAACTACATAGGGTAAGTTTATAAACTTCTCACTTGTTTTCAGCATCTGCTTTGAATGTTTGAGTGTGAGAAGGAATTAATGTAAAAAAAAATGCTAGATTCTCTAAAGTCCTTTCTTTTAATTTAAAAATAAGGAGTTTTGTTGTTCATTCTTCTATGATTATTCTTAAGCTGAGATAGTGACTGGGATGATTCCTCTTAAAAGATATTATTTACAAACATCTTTTAAATCACTCCTCTCATTTAAAAAAAAACACATGATCTACAATGTGATCTGTTTTTACTCAATAAGGTTTGGAGCAACTGAGTTATGGTGATGCACTGACCTCTGTTGGCATCATCTTTTCTTACTGAAACTCCTTGTAAATGATGAATTTGATGCTCCAGAAAATAGATGATACATCTAAGACAAGATCTGAGGCAGAATTAGTTCATAATGAAGCCATATTCTGTTGCCACAGAAAATCTAACACTGGGACTCTTCAACAAACTCATGGGCATAATGTCACACAGTGTTTGTGTCCTAAAAAAAAAACCCCTAACAACCCTCAATCAGATGTTTTAAGTAAGTCAAAAAAGCTGGGTGGTTTCTCTTGTACCAGCAGGCTCTGTGATGGACTGGGTATTGCTCTCTGTCCTTCTGCACCTGGCATAAAGCCAGACTGTGAAGAAAAATCACGCACATCATCTCCGTCAGATACCTTGGCTAATGGTGAGCTGCATGCCCATGCCTGACTCCAGCCTGTTTTGAACTGCCACATCATCTTGCAGCATCTTGATCCAATGTGAACCGTCAGTCATGCCTGTTCATGCAGTGTTGGCCTGCTGTCAGCAAACTTTTCCACAACACCCTAAAGCAATTTTGACCAGTTAGCTTCAATTAGAGCTTTATCTTTCCTGAAGACGGCTTGTCGGAGGAACAAGTTGCCATAAGCTTTCAAAGACCCTGGTGGAGAGAAATGAGAATTTCTAGGCTGAGGTTTTTCTGAGTTTAATTTGGGATGGAGTGACTTGCTGCCTAGAAGTTGCTCTCTGTCCTTCAGTGGGAATGACTTCCAGGTGCATCCTGGGTTTGCCTCAGCTGACAATCCAGGTGATGCTGAGATCTGATGGGTGAAATGATCAAAATGCTGCTAAAGAGCATAATACCCTCAGGAAAATGAAGACTGTGTGAGTGGGGAGGGATGACATTTGGAGATGGCTATATGAATTTTGATTGCCCTAGTATGAGGAATTTTCCTTTGCTGTCTGCCCATATGAGGACTAAATGCTTGGGAATTTTCTGTTTAGGAGATACCTCTATTCCTCGTCATTCCCCTGGAGCACCTGCATATGCAACTTGGCAGGGATGGGGGGTTGTGTGTATTTAAGAAATGCCTCAGAGACTTCTAGGCTTATTGAGTAACTGTGGGAAAATGCGTGAATCCATATTTCATTTGGACTTCTGTCAATCTGCACAGATTTCAAAGAGAAGTGATGCCTGTTGCCTGTGCGCTAGCCCTTGGAGATGAGTTTTAAAGAAGAGCAGTGTAAGAAATGGGCTCTCCCGCCCTCGTTTCTCATGTAGTGAGCAAAATTGTTAGCTTTTGTTATGGAAGGAAACCTGCCTAATCAAGACAAGAGGGACAGTAATAAGCAGGAGCATGTCTGCTCATGCATGTTCTGCTGGAAGTGGAGGCTGAGACTCAGCTGCTCTGTCAGATTATGTGAGTCATGTTTTTATTTGTGTTTTTCTGGAGCCTGAATTGAGGACGCTCGTGTGAGAAATTTTACCCTCCTTGACATCACTCTGCACATCTGCAAGACAATAGCCTGACATTTTTCCCTTGGTGTCAGGTTAAATAATAGCTGGACATTGTGCAAATAATTCTGCTTAGCCGTTGTTACCATGCCAAGGCCTTGCACAAGATGGGGACTTCTCCTGTTGGGGTGGTTCCACTAACACATGCTATTAAGACAGCAGCTCTGTCTGTTTGCACCACTGTTGGCTGGCTCTTTGAAAGCACGGGTAGAAAGCCCACAGGGGAGGAACTGGAGGAAGAACAACACATCCTGACCACCAATGCTGGCTGTCAGGTAAATCTGGGTGGTATATAGAGCCCGTAACTAACACCTGAGCAAAGGCAAGCTGCAGATTCCTCATTCTCCTGTTATATACAAGCATTTTGACACAAGCATATCACTGGTCTTGGTTCCCTAGGCAATCATGCTCTGATAAGAAAAGCACTGAAATGGAATGCAGTCTGCTGCATATATGTGTTTCTCTGGCTGCATATATGTGTAACCTACACATCCTCTAGAATTACCCTCTCCTAAATTCTGTCTGTGTGAGCAAAGGGATTTGCATTTCTCAACCTCATACTGAAAGCCACAAGCCTGAAATAATTTGGGGTATTTTTTGTGCTCACTTTCATTTTAAGAATGAGGAAGCTCAAGACTTTGAGTGAAGAGTGAGTGATATTCACATATATTGATGCCTTATGGATATGTTTTCAGAAAAATTTTTGTCCTTTTAGGACCATTGTTTTTCCCTTTGCCCATTCCTGCATTGATGTTATAGCTTTAACTAATGATCTCAATCTGCTCTCACGCTGTAGTAGTAGGAACGTGACAGCAGTGCCCTCCCTTCTCAGTAGTCCACTTGGTTAAAAAGGAGAAGCAGAGGCAGCAGAACTGCGTTTCGTTTTCAGCTGGCTGCTTGCTCTCCATCTTCTGGCAGGATCTCAGATGTAAAGGCCTGTAAGGTCGATGTTTAAGAATCACTGGGACCTCTTTCTAAACAGGATCCTAGCAGCAGGCACAACCTGTGGTGTACAGCTCTCTGCAAGGTGGTCAGCTCCCTCCAGCTGTGGGAAGAAACACATGATAAACTTTCTTGAAATTTCTGCCCTCTCCTTGGTCCTATTGTGTGATCTTCATGGGAGACCAGCCATGTCCACCTCTGCATTTGGCCCAAACCCCAGTTGCCTTTTAATAAAATTATCAAAACATTCAAGAAAAACTTTTTTTTCAAGAACCCCATGCTACGACTGACGTATTTTTGTTGAACTCAACTCATGAGTTTTGGGCACTAGAACAGGCTGCCTAGGGAGGTATTTAAAAGATGGGTAGATGAGGTGCTGAGGGGCATGGTTTAGTGATTGATAGGAATGGCTGGACTTGATGATCCAGTGGGTCTTTTCCAACTTAGTGATTCTGTGATTCATGGGTTAAAAAGTGCCAGGGATAAGAAAAAGGGAAGAAAGACAGTACAAGATAAGGCAACTGCATAAATCTCATTTCCTTAAAAAAAACAACCCCACCATCCCAATAAATAACCCCTTAGTTGTCAACTTCTATTTCCTATAAACCACCAGTTATTTAGGCTTGCGTTAGCTTCATTTCCCAAATCTGACTACATTACCAGGCTACTTAAATCATTGCAAATTCTTTATGTGAACTTCCATTCAGTATGGAGCAGAAACTGAAAATAAGGGTCTGTCCCTGTAGCCTTACACAAAGCTTTGTCTATATCAGAGGACCTGAGGGTCATTTCAGGATCAGAAATGTTTCAAATGTATTTCTAGCAATGTCTGAATCTGTAGCTGATGGTTCTGATTGTGCCCAGGAACTGAATGAAATTCTCACATCTCAATAACACAGCTATTCCTATAAAAAACTTAATAACTGCAACAATGCACAGTGGGTGTGCCATCACCTTCTTCACTTGTAACCAGGGAACAGGAAAAACTTGCATTTCAACTTGCCACAAATGTCCTTTCTCCATGCAGCTTCTAATGTATGCTGTAACAAATGTGCTTGTAAACCCCTGTGAGATTTATTACTATATTTTATTACCATGAATTAATTAGTTATCATTGCTGTGATCACTGCAATTAAAAGAGATATGGATGTAGATAATTGTAAGAAAAAACAACTTTGTTTTAAAGCAAAACTTGACACTCCAGAACATCCTAATCCATGGAAAAGACATTTGACAAATGGGATAGTCTTCTGTAGGATTTTATTTGTTTATAAGAGGCAGTGGATTTTTTTTTTAACTTTATAGGGCAGGAGGTGGTTAGAAAAGCCCTAGTGTATTTTGAGGCCAACCAAAAGAAATTTGTTGTGGAAAATTAACTTGTGGGAGGAAACAGATTACACTCAGGTAGGGTTTGGTCACTACTAGAGCAGCTCCTATCTGCTTGTTTTTCTGTTTTTATCAAGCAGAAACAGTGACATAAATTCTGATGGCTCCTGAGCTTCCAGTGTATTGAAATGGCTTTTTACCACTGCTTTTAAGAGAAGGTGGTTTGTTAAGATTGCATTTTGAGGCTTGGCAAAGCTGCTTTTGTGGCCAGGCAACACTCTAGTCTGTATGTTGTGTTACAGCAGTGCTAGCAACATCCCCTAACTAGGAATACTGTACTTGCAGGGTAATTACTACATTATTTTTGTAAAGTTGGGGGAAGATGGGCCATATAGAGCGTATATCTGGATGTTGATGAATTATCTTACGCAAAATAAAACATGACACATACAGAAGCACCAAATTTGTAAAATTGCAGCAGTTACAGCTTTGCAAGATATGGAATAGGGCTGGTTCTGCTCTGAGGACCTGGTTTATCTGACCTGTATCAGGATATGATAAGTAGTGTCCCTCAGGGATCTGTACTGAAACCAGTGCTAATATCTTCATCAATTATATAGACAGCAAGATTGAGTGCACCCTCAGCAAGTTTGCAGATGACACCAAGCTGAGTAGTGCAGTTGTCACGCCAGAAGGACGGGTTGTCATCCAGAGGGACCTGGACAGGCTGGAGAAGTGGGGCTGTGTGAACTTCATGAGGTTCAACAAGGCCAAGTGCAAGGTCCTACACCTTGGTCAAGGCAAATTGTGGTTTCAATACAGGATGGGGGATGATGAGATTGAGAGCAGCCCCGTAAAGAAGGACTTGGGGGTGCTGATTAATGAGAAGCTTGACATGATCCAGCAAAGTGTGCTCACGGCCCAAAAGGCCACTGTATCCTGGGCTGCATCAAGAGAAGTGTGGCCAGCAGTTCGAGGGAGGTGATTCTTCTCCTCTGCTCTAGACCAGGGCTTGAGCACCTCTGGTATAAGAACAGTCTGAGAGAGCTGGGGTTGTTCAACCTGGAGAAGATAAGGGTCTGGGACCTTCCAGTACCTGAAGGAGCTAGAGAAAAGCTGGGGAAAGACTTTTTAAAAGGGCATGGAGCGATAGGATGAAGGGGAATGGCTTTAAACTGGAAGGGGGGAAGATTTAGATTAGGCATTAGGAAGAAATTCTTCACGATGAGGGTGATGAGGCACTGAAACAGGTTGCCCAGGGAAGTTGTGGCTGCCCCATCCCTGGAGGCCACCTAGTTTTCACAACTGATCACAGGAGGGAGGTGGGATGTTGTTCATGGCTGCTGAAGGATACAAGACTTGCTCGCTCAGCTTCACTGTAGTGAAGAATTTAAGCAAAAACCAGAGTCCCTCTTCCCCATAGTCTGCCACCAAGTTAGGAACTGCCTGTAGGAAAGACATGGGCAGGGTACAGTGTCTTTGTAATTTTTCCTTATCTAGGGTAATGCTGCAGCCCCTCTTCTGTCCAGGTTGCTGCTTCTCATGACACTTTGGGACCTGTCTTCTTTGATGAAAGGTGTTGGTTTACACTGTTGTTTCAGCTTCTCTAGGGATCAGAACATTGGAGTAGCTGGTTTTGGTTTTGACCTGTCCCAGCTACCAAAAAAACCCAAAAAACTAGACAGGCATGCAGAGTGGGGGAGTGTGGTGAGCAAACAGCTCAGGAATCTACCTCGTTTGCATTTTGAAGGACTAGATAACAAATTAACAGAGCAAAGGCAGGAATAAGAGGAGAAGGTTTCCTTTCACCCTGTAACTGGAAATCCTTTCTAGTAGACAGGAATGCATTGTTTTTGGGTCTCCCCAGTTTCTCTCTCTGTTGGAATGAGTTCTAGCAACAAAGTGTTGTTCTCGTTTTGCTGGTACCTTTTCAGACACTGAGTCTGAGGAGAGAGGTTTGTTTATCTCCACCTTAAGCTTCTCTTTTTAGCAGAACATTAGGAGCAGCTCTCCTGCACCTCCATATGCCCCTTTGTTGTCTGCTGATCTGATGGCTCAGTGTACAAAGTTGATTATTTGCAAGATGACAAGAAGAACCAGCACCTCCTCATAGTTCCTATCTCTCCCTAACTAGCAGAGCTGCCTTCAGCTGCAGGACTCTGACAGACTTTGCTATCACAAAGTGACTATCAGACAATCATCCCTAGAGGCTAACCCTGCAGAGTGTGGCCGTCTCAGTACCTTTCTCACTTATTCTCTAGGATTTGCCTCCATTGCTGAATTTCTTGACTGTGAACAGGTGGTCTGTTGCAGGAATTTCTTGTCTTTTTTCCCTGACATACAATTTTTTGTTTTCCTTGCCAGAGATACTTCAAATCCTAGTCTCAAGGGCGGCATCTTTACTCTGCTGGTGTGTCTGTGGGGCACTGCAGCATCAACTCTCTTCTGCTTGTTTCTCTCTTCTTCTCATGCGTTCCCTCAGCTCTAAAAACACAGATGTTAATTCTGCTCATCAGTGGGGCATCAAAAAGATAAATGAGTGTCTGTGAAGGACCCCAAGATCCTAGAGGATGTGCCACAAGAAAGCACCTTTTGTAACAAGAAGTTTGCAAGAGTCTGTTCCATGAGATGAGGTGTGTCATTTCTCCAAGCCTTCCATTCCTGGTACCACATACCTCCAATGCTCAACCCATTTTGTATTTGACTTCTTGAAAGGGCTTTTATGGCCTTGTTTTAAACACTGCAGGTGCCAGACATGAAGTAAACTGTCTTTACTATATGTTTTTTAGGGCATTTTGATTCTAATTCTCAACACTGGTGTAGTTCAGTTAAGATTAAAATCTTAGTTGACTCTGATTGAGAGGAAAATTGTCTTGCCTGGACCTTGCCCCAAGCCCACTGAAGCCTCAGTTGACATTGGTGGGACTGTAACAAATTGGAAGAAGAGTTGAGAGGTCTTATCAGTAAGTCACGGCGGGAGCAAACACACACATTGCCAGGGTGTTGCAAACATCTCCAGAATAAACACTCAAAATCCAGAGTATTCAGTTAAGGTTGTTTAGTGGCTTTTCTGTACGTTATAGCATAGAGAAAAGATGTGCCATGTCTGAAAACCAAAAAAACCGGAACAGGAGGCAAAAAAAGGTCAAATATTGCAATGATTAAAAAAATTTCACAAATGGCTGTGTCCCCTGAAAATAATCAACTGATTGCCCTCAGACTGAATGCAGCATATTTTAGGAAGCCAGAGCTGTTTAAATGTATGAGGTCCAGTTTAAGGCTCTATGGCTGGTGTCACTGTTATTAGCAAACACGAAATATTTCACTGTGATCCACAGCTATAAACTAGATGTTTCCATCAATGCCCATGCTGAATCTTCTGTATCTGTCTCTTGATTCTCTGAGATGCTACCATTTTCACTATTGAATATATCAAAATCTGATAAGCTGCTTCTGGGTAAGTTCTTCTTTGTCCAACAATTTTGAACTCCACTATCAATCTTTTTAATGCAGACATTTATCTCGTGACAGGTAGTTGAGAAATCTCAGGCTTCCCCCTGCTTCCTCCTCTGGAAATCTGCTTGTCATTGTTTCTGCAATTATTGCTAAATGCTATCCTTGCCTTGACCCCTCCTCAGGAGACAAGCTTATTCAGGGCTTAATTGCTTGCTGATTAATTTCCTGTCATTCCTCATTTTATAGGCTCCCTAAATCCCTGTAGACAGATTGTGATCTTGGGGCTAAACCAGGAGCAACTCTCTTGACATCTGTAGTAATTCCAGTGCAAACGAAGAAGAACCGAGACCCAGACTAAGACCTGAAAGGGTGGGAATTGGGAAGGTTTGGAGAGGGCTTGAGGTTTTCTAATAGAGTACATCAATTGAAGTGAGAAATGCAAGATTGTTTCCACATCAGTCAGCAGATACTTCGCATTTCTAAGGTGTAAAGTCTTGTTGTAATGCCTCCAGAATAAAACATTTTGGTATTTCGGTTCCACGGTTCTTTTTTGAATTTCCTGTTATTAATTTCAAATCGACACAAACCCAGCTTTTAAATTTTTCTTTCCACAGTCATATTTTCCTGCTAGTCTCAAAAACTCCACACAGGTTTGCTTTACAAGACCAGACCACATCTGGCTGTACTTTATTTGTTGTGGTTGTATCCAAAGGCCACTTGACAGCTGTTTTATCACACTTCCTTAGCATTAACTTTCTAAATAAATGAAGAATTAAAGTTGATTTTTTCTGATTTTTCCTCCTAAATTTTCTGTTTGTAATTCTTCCCCATTTATTTCACCCATTCACAGGGGATTGGAACTAGATAATCATTAAGATCCCTTCCAATCCAAACTATTCTATGATTCCATGAAGATCACAGTCATACAACTCTGTAACTGTTCCCAGCTACCTTCTGTCATGGTGGTGCAAAACCACACAGCCTTTAAATAGCATCTTTTCTTTCTTACCTTCTTCTTTGCTCTACTTCATCCCTTTTGGCATTTTGTCCTTTTTGTGCCTAGCTTTAGAACCCGCTGCATGTCTGTTCTGTACCTATCTACAGGTAATTTTGTGATGCTTGGTAAAAGTTGATACATAAACAGCAGTCTCAGCTGTGGCAGAACCCTGAAGCCCAGGCAGCTCCGCTAACCTGGAACTCACCAACACAAATGACTCTGTTGCCTCAGCGTTTACCTGCTCTGGCTGCTGGGTTTGCCCTGTACAAGAATACTGTTACTCCTTTGGCTCTGACTCATGTGAAAATAAGATAGTGAAAAAGTATTATCTGGAAAATACATCCTTGCATTAAGAAGCACAACACGGCAGCACAACTCTGAGTTTTCCCCGATTGTGGTATGATCCTGGAGCAGTTAGATTCCAGTTCAGCTGCAGAAGACCCTCTAAGAACCATAGAATCACCAGGTTGGAAAAGACTTCTTGAATCATGGAGTCCAACCATTCCTATCTGTCACTAAACCATGTCCCTGAACACCTCATCCACCTGTCTTTTAAACACCTCCAGGGATGGGGACTCAACCACCTCCCTGGGCAGCCTGTTCCAGTGCCCAATGACCCTTTCTGTGAAAAATTTTTTCCTGATATCCAGTCTGAACCTCCCTTGGTGCAGGAGCTTGAGGCCATTCCCCCTTGTCCTGTCCCCCGTCACCTGGGAGAAGAGGCCAGCACCCTGCTCTCCACAACCTCTTTTCAGACAGTTGTAGAGATCAATGAGGTCTCCCCTCAGCCTCCTCTTTTCAAGGCTAAACAACCCCAGCTCTCTCAGCCGCTCCTCGTAGGGTATGTTCTCCAGCCCCTCACCCGCTTCATTGCTCTTCTCTGGACTCGCTCCAGAGCCTCAACGTCCTGCCTTTTGGAAGATAAAGAGAAATTAATCTTCTGTATCATGTTTTTTTTTTAAATTTCAGTTTTGGCTCATCATTCTTTATTTAGGGAACAGTGTATTTTAATGTGATTTTGGAACAGGTTGCTGAAGCAGAGGAGCTTCCTTACCACACCAAGGAGCCTCTGGGAAGACTGAGGAGGCACTCTGCTTTGAAAAGTGCACCGAGGATTTGCACATTTCTCTCTATATAGCATAGCTTTCACTCTGCTATTTACCTCCTGCTTCCTTACACAGCACACTTTTTTGAGGAGCTTGCCTAGTTTTCTACAAGGTACCGTAACAAATGTGCGTGAGGATGAGGGGCTGCACAAGTAATGAGGAGGGAAAGAATTGTGTATTAGTTCTAGAAATCGAAGAAATGGAAAACCTGTTGGACCAAGCAAGCAATCAAGGCACTTACACATATATATATGGAGGGTTTTTTGTTATTAGTAGATTTTAAACGCAGTTGAGGGATGGTTACACGCTATGACTTGGTGTCTCCCTGTGCGTTCTTGGCGTGTCCCCTGGCTGCAGGTCCCTCCCGCAGCAATACACCTGCAGCCCCACTAAGCGGCTCACCTGTGCCTTTCAGGCTTAATCCGAACCACCCGCCCCTCGCCTGCTTCATCTCTCTCGCCCCTCCTTCACCCTCCTCAGCCCTGCGGTCACTTGACCCGGGCGGGACAGCCCTGTGAGCGGCGTTTGTGCCGGGAGCCCGGGCTGCGAGCGTCTCCCTGGAAGGGCTGAGATGGAAACGAAATATTTCGTCAGAGTAAGTTAGAACCCTTTAGGTAAGGACGGGAGAGAAGCGGTCGCACCTCCCCGGAGGGTGAGGCAGCGGCATGCGGGCATCAGTGCGGGGAGGACCTTGTCTCCTGGGGCGTCTCCCTTGAGTCTGGGGGCTAGTGACTCAAGTAGCTCTGGTCCAGATGTTTCCTCTAATTCCTGAGATGTTTGTTAGCTTCTGGGCCAGCTGCGGCGAGTGTTTTAATGATGTCATCGTCAAACTCATTAATTATGTCCCCCTCCTGGAACTGCGGGGCACTTATTGCTCCAGAATGGTCCGTGCGTACAAAGCAGCCTTTGGGCATCACCTGGCTGAGGCACGATGATCTCAGAGGGTTTTTCCAGCTGTAATGATTCTATTCTGTGATTCGATGAGGTTCCACCCGGTTCTCTCAGCATCCTGAGGTTAGAAGGCAATGTTCTCTAGTGGCTTCGCACATTTTATTGCTTCTTTATTGTCTGTGTCCCTGTAGAGTCCTCGAAATGTAATTGCTGCCTGCACTCCGACCACCCAAGGTCAGGTCAGGTAGCTACAGTGAATGAGGGGAGCAAGGATGGTTAAGCATGGTAACAATGTGTGTAGGGTGGACTTGTCCATCTGCAAGGTGGAATCATAGAATCGCCAGGCTGGAAAAGACCTTTTGGATCATAGAGTCCAACCATTCCTATCTGCCACTAAAACATGTCCTCATCTACCTATCTTTTAAATATCTTCAGGGACGGTGACTCAACCACTTCCCTGGGCAGCCTGTTCCAGTGCTTGATAACCCTTTTGGTAAAGAATTTTTTCCTAATGTCCAGTCTGAACCTCCCCTGGTGAAGCTTAAGGCCGTTCCCCCTTGTCCTATCACCTGTTACTTGGGAGGAGAGGCCAGCTCACTCCTCTCTACAACAAGAGGTGGTAGCTAACAGTTGTAATTTCATTCCTCCAAGCAAGCCTCGGTTTCTCCCTAAAGGCTACACCGTATCTCGAACACAAGGTATGAGCTGAATTTGGAGGTGGCGATGTGAACATCTAGGGCTTTGCATTGCGCGGGGGATCAGGCCAAAACCTGGTCCAGTCACTTTTGTATGGAACTTGATTTACAGGCAGCTGTGCTGCTGCTCCTGCTGTGTGCTCCTCGTGGCTGCTGTGCCCAGCCTTGGGGTGTTGTGGAGGGTGGAGAAAAGGAGGATGAGATGTGATCTGCTCACCTGTCTGTGTTTGCAGGACTGCAGCACGGCTTGGTCTTGCTGTTTCTGCTCTCTGCTGGCTCTCCCCAGGCCTGACAAGACACTCCTTATGAAGTATCCTGGTCCTACAGGGATTGGGGTGTTGATAGCAGCTTGTGTCGAGCTGAGAACCCTCTGTGGGTTTTGGCAGGCCAGTGCTGAGGCATCTGTTGGTACAATCCCACAAAGCAGAGCTTGGTGCATCTGCAGGGGCTTCCTCAGCGTGGGCCAGTGCTGGACTGTCCCGGCTTGATGGTGAACTGGAGTAAGGGACTGGCATGGCAGAAACCCACCTTTGTTTTTTGTAGCTATGGGACTGTGCCCACATGGGCCCAAGCGAGGTGATGAGAGCATATGGTGGGAAGAGGGGGTGGCAGCAGGTAAACCTGCACCCTTGGACTCATCCTGGAAGAGCTCTTGGTGTAAACGAGATTGTGGTGGGCCAAAGTGTAGGGCTTACAGGGTCCCTGCTGATTGTTGAGGGCTGCATGCCCTCGCTGCGTGGCCACTCGGGGCGGGGCGTGAATGCCTTTGAGGAACAGAGGAACTAGACAGCCCCAAAGGCTCTGGAAAGGGAACTCTGGATCCCAAGGAACAGAGGAGAACCTGTGTTTATATTTAGGTTTCTACTCTGTGTACGGGACCTACGTTAAGTACTGCCATATCTTGGAGTGTTGCATCCTCGCACCTCCTTTCATCTTCAGAGCTGGGGAAGGAGGAAGACTATCCCATCTTTTGCAACTAACTGGAATAGCCATGTTGTGTTAAGTGTATACTGACGCTACATGGTACATGGTGAAGGGGCTGGAGAACAAATCTTATGAGGAGCGGCTGAGAGAGCTGGGGTTGTTCAGCCTGGAGAAGAGGAGGCTGAGGGGAGACCTTATTACTCTCTACAACTACCTGAAGGGAGGTTGTGGAGAGGAGGGAGCTGGCCTCTTCTCCCAAGTGACAGGGGACAGGACGAGAGGGAATGGCCTCAAGCTCCACCAGGGGAGATTTAGGCTTGAGATTAGGAAAAAGTTCTTCACGGAGAGGGTGGTTAGGCATTGGAACGGTCTGCCCAGGGAGGTGGTTGAGTCACCATCCCTGGAGGTGTTTAAGGTTAGGGTAGATGAGGTGCTTAGGAGCATGATTTAGGGATTGGTGGGAATAGTTGGACTCGATGATCCAGTGGGTCTCTTCCAACCTGGTTATTCTGTGATTCTGTGTGATAGACCGGAGCAGAGCGGACTTGGGTGAGCAGTGGTGCACAGTCTGAGGAAGCACAAAACACAGCAAAAGGGGACGAGAATAGCTGCTGGCCTCTCCTGTTAGAGGGAGGGGTCTGCAGGAGTCAGAAGTTTGGTGAGTTAAATTGCAGAGCCAGAGGATGGATAAGTTGATCTGCCCAAGACCTGAACTTATTTCTAAGAATAAGGATACCAGATGTGGTGTTTAGAGACTGTTTGCTTATGCAAGACAAAAAGATCTGCACTTTTTATTTTCCCCTAAATATAACCATAGGAATTTTTGCATTGGGCTTTGCACTAGGCCCATAAAATACCTGGTTTATTTTTTTTTTAAATAAGGAGGCAAAAGGAGCAAGAGAGGGTTTAAACCACTTCTTTCCTGTTTGTGCAATGGCCTTTTGCTTATGGATAACTTCAGAGGCAGCTGCTTGTCATCAGGAGGAGAGCCCTGGGTTACGTATTGGATACGTGCAGGCTGTGTCACTGTGCCAGGGTGGGCAGGGCATTTCCGTCAGCCGACGTGGTCCCATTCTTATCTTAACCAGGGTGCCCATACTCAGTGAGACCAGGTCAAAGCCACACCAAAGGGCCCCACAAGGCAGGCTGGATGAGTGATGCTACATGTGTTGTCAGATATAAAAGCAGATTTTATCTGTTGTGTGTGGTATGTACAGACAACTTAGGAATGCAGATCCTAAAGCTGCCTTTCAGATGACCCTATGTGACTGCCAAAAAAAAAAAAATCTATTGCACCATGTTTAAGGAAATGTTCTTTGTGTAAACAGTATGTCTCACTTGTAAATCCATAAAAAACAACTCACCTCCTAAAGGCAACCCAAGGAATATTATAGGAGGAAGCAATCTTGGGAATGAGTGTGCTGAGAAGCAGCAAATGGGACCAGGGACCAGTGAGGAAGTCTGGCAGAACATAAAACCTGCATAAATAACTATCTGACTGCCATTGCTGTAGCAAACAAGAAGGATTCATTCACGGTGGCAGCTTTTTAAAAGGCAAGGTGTGATATTAATATTGGTTATTGCCGTGCCATGATCTAGAAGAAAGTGGCCATGAAAAAAAAATAGTTAAAGCCTTGGAAACAGTGAAAAGAAGGGATGCTTTCATCCTCAAAACCACCACTTAAAATTCAGGAGCATCCTAGGGGGGAAAAAAACCCCAAACCCATGGAGATCTTGTCTTAATATTCTGCATCATCCAGGAGAACATAAAATGAAAAATGAACATGATAACTCTAGTAGGCTCTGGTGGTGACCGTGATTTCTTAGCTGGGTTTCACCCACTGGCACTCCTGCATGATCATTAAAAATTTATCAGAAGATCCCAGAGGGGCTTATATCCAAGCACAACAGTTTAGAGTAGTTTTCAGGAAAGTCTGATGAAACTGAAGCACTTACGATAATGGGCCCTGTAGGGCTGAAAAGAACAGACATCAAGAGATCGTCTCAAAGCAAGAAATAAGAAAGCAGAACTTTTCCCTTTGGTCACAGAAGCTAGCGTGATCTGAAAATCCCATGTCCTGATATCTCTGTCAAGGCTTTTCATAGAGGTATTGTTGTGTCAGCTGAATTGATGCTCCAAGGCAGGCAAGCAGCTCCCAGGGCTGCACAGGGTCAGGGAACAGACGATGTTTCACACTGCAGATAGGTTACTCCTTTTGATGTTGCAATAGGCAGTGTAGACGGTAATTTCTCCATACTGACCAAGCTGCACATATTTGTCTTGTCTCTATTTTTTTCTTTCAGTTTGTCGATTTACAAGCTTGAAGCTGGAGCCCTCCCTTGGCATTTTGCTGGGAGACAGTGTTATCAAAAGCAGAGTGTGTTGTGGCTGAGAAGCTCTTGACATTTTGCTGCAGCTGAGAGAAGGGTTGATGTTTTATGGCATGTATAAATCTCTTCTGCACAGGTACAATTTAATGGTATATGCAATGGTTTATTATTTTTCTTTTACTTTTTCCTCCCAGAACGTCCTATGAAGTCCTAAATCAGGCACTAATGGAAGGCCTTTTGCAAACCTCCATTCACATGTGCCATGAAAATGGGCAGTGGATGTCACGATTACCGGAGAAGCTCTGGGATATTCCCCTCTATAATTTAGCTCTTCCAGGTAAAGATTAACGTTTGTTCTCCGTTGTTTTGTTAGCATGTCATTTAAGCACTGGGACATCCTGTTTGTCCCATTGCAGGATAGCTCTCTATTATTTGGGTCAGTGTGTGGGTGAAAGGTTTGTGTGATGCGTGCATGCATGTGAATACTTTTAGCCTGTAATGTCTGGTGTTTCTTAGAGGGGAGGGAGAAAAAGGATTTTTTTTTTTTGAAGGAAAGAAAGAAAAACGACTTATTTGCAGTCATTGTGCATCATCTTGTCAGATCAGTGTTAATAATTTGAGCATTTGCTTATCTGGGCTATCATGAGAGTTTTCTAATATGTTCTTGCCCCTTCCTACATAATAAAACAGTTCCAAAAGGAGAGGGATAACATTTTACCTTATTATTCATTTCTTTTACTGTTTAAAAGAGGCTGGGAAGGAATGAAAAAACAGGAGGATGGGAATTTCTAATTATTGTGTGTTTTTATTAAGGTAGAATGTAACTTTTCTGAGTGGTCCTACATATTAAAACAGGATTTATCTTGTGGATAAAACCAGCTGTGCTATAGCTAGTGTCTCCATCGGTACTACATTCAGACCTGTGTGCTATAATTAGCCTTTCTTTGGACATATTATTGCTCCTCTCTATTGCTTTGAATAGATGATTATTTTTTTATCTCCAGTTCAAAGAAGTTACGGGAGAACCTGGGAGGCACTCGAGGACTGTCAGCTCTTGAGTGATTCCTTTTATCTCCACAATGAAAATGTTACTAAAGAAAAGTCTAGCCTGTGTTTTCTCTCGCACCTGTAGATATGACAGGTAGTTTGGATAGAAAGCAGCACAGTTCGTATTCTCTTCTTCCCCTTCCTTGCAAAAATCCTTCAAAAAGTCAGTAGCATGCTCAGTGGTTTCTTTGGTGGAAAAAGAACCACGCTGCTTCTAAAAAGCTTTCACAGTGGTGCTTCTTGGACATTGTAGAAAGCTGAGATGTGTGCCTTTGAATTCCTGGCTCTTCCCTTGTTCCTGTGGATGTTTGTTGTTCTTGTGAATATGCCTGCACAGAGAATTAAAAAAAAGAATAGTTGAAGACAAGCACATTTCAGCAAACACTGAAGGACTTTACTTTTAGCATTGCAGGCTACTAACTTGGAAGATTCTGGTGGCTGTCCAGCTGATGTACAAAACTGGTCTAGCCCAGGTCAGTACAAAAGAAGATCAAGACCAAGCAGGTCAGGACAGCTCTGTCAGGTTTTCAGAGGGAGCAGTGACTCAGGGAAGCCCAATTTGGAAATGGAAGCATATCTCAGGCAGAGAAGACAACAAGGAATGCAAGAAAGGTGAGAAGATGCATTCTGAAAGCATGAAAAGGAGACAGAGGCAAGTCTCAGTAATTACTATTGTGTTTGCACCAGGTTCAGCAGAGTGCTGCCAGGGAGATATTGCTTTAAGCTCTGGAGCTACCTGGTTTGGTGCTAGCTCACTTCGCATCATATTTACTGTGCCATGGATATACCCATCTTCCTTTCATCACTGTCACTCACTGACAGCAGGAGAAGACTCCTGTATGAAAGGACACTATCCATTTGCTGATTGACACCAGTAGATGCGATGCCTATCAAAGGAATCCTATTCACTTCCCTCAGACTTGGATTTGGTCCATGGGCACTCAGTGGTTTGATTGCATCTGTAAGAAAAAAATCTTTGATTGCATGCCCTCATTATCAGTCTTCCATCTGCAATGAGCTTGGTTTCTGTATTTAAAGGGGGAAAACAGGCAGAAACCAGATTTTAAAAGGTGAAAAAATTTAGTGTGATATTGAACTATTATTGACAATTTCAAAGAGTCTTCTTTATTTCAAATGCAATCTTGTCCTTTTTGTCAAAGAATCATAGAGCATGATACCTTGGCACCAGTAAGACGCATTGGCACCAGTAAGACTGACCATTCAAGAAAGCAGTTCCTAGCACCCGTGAACAATTTGTTTGACAGAAGACATAGAAAACAAAGTGATATGCAAATGATAGTCTGTGAAGATCCCTGCAAGCCACTTCACTGAGTTGTTAACTTTTCTTATTGAAACTTTATAAAATTAGAAGAAATAATGAACAGAAAGAGCTAGCAAAATCACTGACTGTCTTGAGGAATTATGAGTTGCAACTGAGTTTCATCTAAACATGGTGCAAGAGATGCGTCAGATTTATTAAGACCTCAAGAAGTCTAAAATTTGTGCAAGCTGTGCTTGGCTCTGACGTTTAGCCTGCCCTAATGTAATTCACTATGCTGGAGAGAGTTGGATAATTTTTAAGTCTGTAAAAGATGGATCTTGTCCATCTATCCCATGTGAACTTAGAGTTGGATTTGTCTCTGGAGCCTTCAAGCACCTACCTCTTATATTGTTTTTTGCAGGGAAAGTGGGTGTTTAGTTCAGAAGAGCATTTTTATCAGCTATTTATGGTATGCTTAAAGTGTGAGGTTAGGAGTTCATCCAGTCAGACGTGTAAAAAGGTAAATTTGTACTTTCAGTCATATTTTCCTGTGCAGAGGTGATGGGACTGGAGTATGAAATCCTGCATTTGGACAACTCTGAAATCAGGATAAGTTCTACATGAAGTCAGCCTTTAACTATTTTATTCACTGAAAAAAAACATGTTTTCACATCAAGATAGCTATTTTGCTATAAGATGCTAGTTGAAACACGCCATTATAGTTTGAGGCAAGCAACAATAATGTGCTATTTAGATGGGTACTGCTTTATTGAAAAATATTGAAAAGTCTTAATGCCTTCTCTTCTATGAGGATTTCAGGAAAACTTATTAATGTCAGGTGAGTGGTGTCTGTGCCCACCTTTTTGCCAAGTAGCCAGGCAATGTGAGTGTGTGATGTGGAAATGAGATGGCACGTCAGGTGTGTGCACGCAATGTAACCATATATTGTGGTGCTTGAGGAGTTAAGAAATTTCTACTTATTTTTGTATTTTACAGGGAGTCACGACACTATGACCTACTGCTTGGATAAAAACTCTGCTGTTAGTGGCAATGAATCCAAGGTGGTGAAGCTTTTAAACAAATGTATGCCCTGCATTGTGCACCCCATTATCATGAAGTGGTCTACAACACAGGTAACTTACCTAGCGTTCTCATCATGTCTGGGTAAAGTTGAAGCTTGTGCTGTGGTGCTGGGAGTGGTCAGGCTGCCCCATACATAATGAAAGAATAGTCTGCTGCCTAGGAATCCACCCTCTCATGAGATACTGTGCTTTTAGGGTATGAGAGAGGTGCTGTATGTACCGGGTTTTCTTTTGTGGGGAAAAAGCACTTAGGCAGGGATGATACACAGACAAAGATGTTGCTTAGAACTGACTGCTTGGTACTAGAAACTCATTGTTTTTCACATGTTTATAGTTATTATAAATAACATCTAATGTTATTTATACTCAAAAGAGATTTTTCTCTTGTGATTTGTTCATAAAGTAACATTTGTCATTTTTACTGTCACTGTTATGTGAGATGTCAGTTGTTTTCCCCAACTTTATTGTCTAAGTTATTTTCACCCTATAGCACAGACAAAAAATCCTATTAAGGGAATTTTTTTCATGAAGATTAACAGGAGGAAGGTGTGGGATCTCACAGAAGGTCTAATTAATTTTTTTGGAATGACTAAATATTAAGCTAGTAGTTACCTTTTTGTTCCTCGCAAGCGTGTGCTAAAGACAAAATTAAACATTATGATATAAGTTAGAGCATTTGAAGATATTTTTCTAAAGGACAGACTTTCCTTTTCTTTGGCGCCAAAAAGATACCAAAAGTATTTTCCCTTTTGTTCTTATTGGAGTAGTTAATAATTAATAAATTAAAACTGAATAATTAATAAATGGCAGCATTTATGCATAGGCTTCTTTTGTTGTGTTTGAGCAGCCCTGGCAATCTGGAGTCTTAAATGCTACTAGGTATCAAATATGCAGTGATGGGTTGGTGGGTTTTCCTTCGAGGCTTGAGCCAACAGAAGATATAGATACTTCCTAACCTGTGGGTTGCTGGCCAGTGAAGCCACCCTGTTGGTGACAAACACCAAAGTTGTGGAGAGGAGGGTGCTGGCCTCTTCTCCCAAGTGACAGGGGACAGGACGAGAGGGAATGGCCTCAAGCTCCACCAGGGGAGATTTAGGCTTGAGATTAGGAAAAAGTTCTTCATGGAGAGGGTGGTTAGGCATTGGAACGGTCTGCCCAGGGAGGTGGTTGAGTCACCATCCCTGGAGGTGTTTAAGGTTAGGGTGGATGAGGTACTTAGGAGCATGATTTAGGGATTGGTGGGAATGGTTGGACTCGACGATCCAGTGGGTCTCTTCCAACCTGGATATTCTGTGATTCTGTGAAACAAACTTCTAACACCATTATAGTAATTTTCTGGTCTGAACCCAGTGTGCAGAGTGGGAAGTGGCCTGGAGCTGATGGGAAAGAGGCACAGCTGCGGTCCTGCTCCTCCTTAACTTTGCGGTGCTCGAGTTATCTCTGCAAGGAGGTGTCTCCACCCACTGGTATCCAGAACTGAGGTCAAGGAGCCCTACTGGTGGTAGGACCCACAGGTTCCTGGATGGCCCAGTGCCTAGGAGGCGGTACCTGGCTGAATTCCTGGCTGTTATGGGTGTCAAATATTTCCTGAGCAATGGCTAACATTAGGTGTGTAAATTCCACTCATGCCCTGGATGTCTGGTATGGGATTGCAGCACTGAGCAGCATTGTGGTTATTCAAGCACAAGACCTTGTATTGATTTAGCTTTTGTTGAAACCTTTCTGACTTAAATCAGTACAGTGTATGCTTTCTGAAACCTAGAAGCGTTGTCCATAGTAGGCTGAACTGAGACAAATCAGTCTTTAAATTTATTTAATTGAACAGATTCTATTTTCTTATCCAAAGAGAGCCTTTATAATTAAGAGGTTTATTATTTGGGACTTCTTGCCCCAGAAACTCAGCTTTATCATCTGTCCCATTCAGCCCTCAAATGCAGTAAAAGAGCTGTATGGGAAGTGGAAATAGAGGAGGATCTCTGTTTTGTAGGACTTAGAATCATAGAATCACTAGGTTGGAAAAGACCCCCAGGGTCATTGAGTCCAACCATTTCTATCAACCTCTAAACCAACCCCCTTAGCACCTCATCCACCCAACTTCTACAAGTGAATTCAAACTTTTAGAGAGACTTTATCCTGAAAGAGAACAATAGCCTGTACTTTTTTTCTATTTTTGTTTTTTCCCTCTTCTGGGGAGGAGTGAGCTCCACAGGGACAACCACGATAAAGTCTTTGATCTAATAAAATAAATACAGCATTTCTAAGGTGCTGATCCTGCAGTTTTTCTTCATGTGAATAGTCCTCTGAAGAGCAATGGTGTATTTATGCACAGGTTAGTGGATCTTCAAATTTCAGAACACAACAAGGGCAGAGGTCTGAAACTAATCTAATCTATACCTGCAGTATATGCCATGAGGAAATTGGGATCCCTCTTGTCATCAGTATATGCTGTATAAGTTGCGGCTTGCTGCCATACAATGTCATTTTAAAGATGAAAGACCTGTGAAAGATGTCATAGGGCTAACCGTAGATCTCTTTCAGCTTTCTAAACTAAAGAAACCAATCCCTTCCAGGCTCTCAGGACCTTTGTCTACTGTTTCACCTTTCAGGTGCTGACTGTAACAGAACAACTTGAGGCCGGAGTTAGATATCTGGATTTCAGGATTGCTCACAAAGCTAATGATCCATCTATGAATTTGTACTTCGTGCATATGATTTACACAACTGTTACTGTACAGGTATTGTCCTAACCTTTGGGATGGCTATGAAAACAGTGCTGTTTCTTTTATTTGAAAGCCATCATAATGTGCTGGTGCAAGCTTTTCTGAATAGGTTATTTGTTTTTCTAATGTAAGGACTTAAAATCAGAGAAAATCAGCAGGGCTGGAAGTTAGTTTCAGCAGCTGCAAGTGCGATTGGAGCATCAATCAACTCCTTACAGGAGCTGCTGTGCCTTGCTCTCCACTGCCCACCCCTTACCAAGTGCCTGATGTTTCAGGGGTTTATCTTGTGTGATCCCAGGATGCTACCCAGGGCAATCCTGTTTTCCAAGGAAGGAGAGAGTTTATTAGAAAGAAGATGATATTAAAAGCCTAATAAAATCACAGAAACACTTTTTTTTTCCCCGAGGTAGAAGCATTTCTCTGAAAGACAGACCCAAAGTGTAGACCCCATGATCAAATAGCTGTCAGCTGCTGTGAAGTAACGACTGTGTATTGCTCTTTGCATATGCTCTGTCACTGCGGAGTAGTTTACATCTTCTTTATATTTGCTGGGATCTGCACAGCCAGCTAGTTCAGCTTTTCAGTTGTCGACTAACTGGCTAAACTTAAGTTTCATGCTCGGGAGCCTGAATCCTTCGTGCTTTGAGATTTCATGGTGGCTGTCGTGCTGCTGTAAACCATGAGATGTAGTGCCTGACTACATACATGTGATCTTCAAGAAGTTATCATTGCCCATAACAAATGGGCAAAATGGATCCTGTCATGTTTACACAAGCACAAAGCTTTTCCCTGGTTTTGAGTTTGCCACTAATACATTGTTTATCCTTAAAGAATCTTGGGAAGAAGAGTTTACTGCGAACCTATTGTTAGGCAGTAGGAGATTATTGAAATACAAAGCTGTTAAGTGTAACGTGCTAGAACCACATCCAGAGTGAGTCAGCAGAGACTTGTATGTTTTCCCGGGGTGTATCTCTCTGGACCACCTTGCAGGCTGTCTGATGGACTGTCACACTGATTTCTATTATTGCGACTGTGAGTCTACTTAACCATCAATGCTCTGTTGGTTTTATGTCCTTTCCCCTGCATAGCAGAGATGATTTTCTAAATTGCCGTGGCTCTCTGTTGTAGGATATTCTGTGCAAAGTGTTACGGTGGTTGGAAACTCACCCCCAGGAAGTTGTTATCTTAGCCTGCAGAAACTTTGATGGATTAACCAAGAAACTTCATCGTCATCTTATTACCTGTATAAAAGAGATTTTCCAGTGTAAATTGTGTCCCAGAAATGTAAGTATGGATCCCTTCTTCCTCCTTCATCAAGACTGACGTATTGCAGTGAGATCTATGATTCCAAATTTTTAGATATATAATCTACTTCCTCTGTATTTTTAACCTAGGAAAAGCAATTTGCTGCATCAGAGAGAGATCTTATCCTCCCCAATTTTATTAGGTAAAAGTAAACCTACATCCCACAGCGTGGAGGAGGGAATTAAATTCAACTGTCATGTCTGTTGAGTTGTGGGACAATAGTAAGGACACAGCTGCCATCCACGGTCCTATCTGAGTTTTGTTTTTTTTTTAAAAATGTGTGTGTGTATTTATAAATAGTCTATACTATGTTCATAGAATTGAAAGAATTCATTTTCTGCTTCATCACAGCGGTAATTATAAAAGAATTTTTATGCTATTTAAAGTAGTTTAGGTTGAAGTGGCCTCTGGAGGTCATCTGGTCCCACCCCATCATGCAAAGCAGGGCTAACTTAAAAGTTACGTTGGGCTGTACGTTCTCTGTTCCTGAATATCTCTGAGGCTGGAGGTTCCAGTCTTGCTAGGCAGCTTGGTCCAGTGTTTGACCACTCTCGCAGTTATTGTATTTTCTGTCTATCTAATCAGAATTTCTCTTGCTGTAATTTGTCTGCTTTCATCCTTTTGCTCTGCATCTCAAGGACGCATAGCAAAAGAGGAGTCTTCTCTGCATCTGCCCATTAGGTGTTTGTAGGCAGCAGTAAGACCTGTCCATAGTCTTGTGTTCTCCATTCTGAACAGGTTAAGCTTCCTTTTCTGCAAAGCAGCTTTCTACCCACCAGCCCCCAGTCTGCCCTGGTGCACAGGAATAGTCCATCCAGGTGCAGGACTTTGCATTTAGCTTTGTTGAGCTTCATGAGGTTTCTGTCAGCTCATGTCTCCAGCCTGTTGAGCTCCCTCTTAATAGCATCTCTGTCCTCAGTGCATTTCTGGTAGCTTTGACTTTCTGGAGCTGACTTTCTAACCAGCATAATATGCTTTCAGTCACCCAAACCTCCTTAAAAGCTTTAATTTAAATAATCAGAAATTATTTGTTTGCTAGATTTTAGAAGTGAAATTTTTAGCTTCCTCCTTTTTTTTTTATGAGGTGTGGGAGCTTTTAGCAGTTAAACAATTAACATTTCAAAGATGCACAGGAACGGAGGGTTTTCCCTGGAGACTTGAGGGGTACAGGATAATGATGACCCTGTTTGTGATTCGAATTCAGCCTTTGAAGCTGGTGTGTATCAGTAACGGGCAAGTATTACCATTTCAAAGCATTTTGTACAGTAAAGTTAAAATAGAACAATTCTCAGCAAAACTAAGGGAATTCTGAATATTTAAGCCTCAGCTGAATAACTGAAGGCCTGAGTGACACTGTTTTATTGTTTCCCCGAATAACTTAAGTGTGTAAGTCATGGAGGAGCAGAACAATACTGGAGAAGATGGTCCAATTTTGCATTCAGACACGTGGGCTCGCATCTTAAAAATTAAAAAAAACCCTATGTTCTTAATTGCAAAAAGGTCAAGCTGCTGCTGGTAGTTTGAATGAAGATGATGAACAGTTTGAGATTATGGGGCTGAAGAAAGAAGAATGTTTCTGAGGAGAAATTGTGTCCAGAACGAGAGAGGAAGGGCACTGGAAAAAATACTTCCCTCAAGCAGGAAGCCAGCGGAGGTATAGATTGAGTATTAGGAAAAAAAATTCTTTACTGAAAGAACAGTAAAGCATTGGAACAGGCTGCCAGGGATGTTGGTGAGTCCCCTTCCCTGAAGGGATTAAAAAGCATGTAGATGTGGCACTTCAGGATGTGGTGCTACTGGGACGATGATTAGACTTGATGATCTTAGAGGTCTTTTCAAACATTAATGACTCTATGACTGCATTTCTATGGGGTCTGTGACCAGCACAATGGATCTTGCCATTTCTGCAGGTGATATCATTGCAGGTTAAGTTGCTGTGAGTTTCTTTCAGAGTCATAAATTCAGCTTTAACATCAAATAATCATGTGTTTGCTCACTTACTTAAAATAATCTGCCATCTACTGTCTTTCAAGATAGCAACTCTGGTGTTGCACAAAGCTGTTGAAGTATTTATAAAGTGACTGCTCCAAGTTGAGATCTGTATGTAGTACTGGCACAGGCCACAGTGTGACAATGTTACCTTGTACTCAAAATTTTAATTGCCTTAACTATTCAAGGTGTCTTGCTTTGATCTCCATTACTAGGGCTTAAAAATCCCTTGTTAGACATCTACAGTTTCACTTCTGCTTTGTTTGCAAAATGAGCACCTGTGCTCATGTACACATTTCTGATTGCTTTTTTGTTGTTGTCATGGTCTCTTATCCCACCTGCTTTTTTTTTCTCTCTCTTTTAAAGACAGTTTCCAGCTTTAGAAAGGCAGCTGGTGTAAAGCAAAGGCTTCTGTCAACCATAATTGTTGTGGTTTGAGTAGTTGTGTCTTAATTTTGTGGCATTTTCTGACCTAACAGGGGATTGCGCTCTCTCCTTCTTGAATGAAGCAAATGGGAGTCTTATGTTCATTCCAGCTCTCTTCAAAGCTTTACGTAAAAAAAATTTCAACTGCCTCTGGCTTATTAAGTTAATTGGAACATCATAAAGCCACCATTTCCTTTTCACAAGCAACAGACCGCTTTTAACCACAAAAAAAATCCCCAATAACTGTTATATATGTTGGTTTTGCAAATAAAACTAATCTGAGAGCCTTAATTCTGTCCAATGTTAACTTTTGAGAACTGGAAGATATCGAAACACCTAAATTTAACAGACCTGTTTCAGCCCATCTGTCTGTCTGAGAAAGTTTCTGACTCAAGTTTTCCATTCTCTTACTTCAAAATGTCTGGAGCGTCCCAATTTCAGAGACTTTCCAATTGGACAAATCAGAATTAACATATCTCTTCAAGACTTACACTTAGTCTTACTGAACGTTAAGCAGTTCAGTTTTCATTAATGGCTACAGCGACAACTTTGGATGAATGGGAGGCACTAGCCAAAACGATTATTGCTTCTCTGTGTGTGTGTGCCCCTGTGCTTGGGTGTTGGGCTTTGTCCCACAACTACCTCCTTTCAAAAAATGGGTTGGGTCTTCCTCTCCCAACAAATACCCAACAGTGGTATATGAACGAGGGCTGACGGGCAGGGGCGTGGTTTCTTGTTGCAGAGGCGTGAGACATTGAGTTGAGTACTTTACCATAGCTGAATTGTTTGAGGAAAGGAGGAATCTGCTGAAGTGGCTGCTGTTGCCACTGCAGCTTGTAACCCAGCCAATAACATTTTTGGGTGTATGTTTAAAAGCTTCATTTGAAGTGAATCTGTGCCTCTCTACGAAGGCAGCTTCACACATGACTATTTGAACTTTGGGAACACTGCTGCGTTGTTGACTTCAACCTAAGCACGCTTGCCCGTAGGTGGTGCCGACACTGCGGACTATGTGGCAGCGCGGCCATCAGCTGATAGTCTCCTATGAAGATGACATGGAAGTGGTGGAACACTGTGAGCTGTGGCCTGCGATTCCTTACTGGTGGGGAAACAAAACTGCCACCCGTGCTCTTATCCAGTATTTAGAGCACATGAAGCGGATGGGTCGTCCAGGTAAGCAGCAGGAGTTGCTCCAAGGAAACAAGGGCCATATACAGCCATGCAAAACAAATAGGAAGTTGGGTGATTGTAGGATTATGGGATATAACCACTTTGTGCATTCTGTGATTACAAGATGTGTCCACGTTGCTGAGTGTACTGCCCACCCATGGGTGAGTGCAATGTTAATCTTCGTTGGTGCAAATACGTATGTTGGGGGGTGTGCGCGCGCGCATAGACTACATAAATCACAGCACCTGCTTCACTTGCATGATCCTGTGGCACTGTCCTGCCCTTCTCACAAGTAGGTGACTGCTTCCTCAATCCAGTGGTTCTTGCTTTAGGCAGTGCTGAAGATGAGAGAAATGCATTATGCTAGCCCTCTTGTGGGGAAAAAAAAAACCCTTGAGAATGGTGCGTGAAGGCTGTAGCTACATCAGGAAATAGCAGCGCTCAAGCATGCTTGTGTAGTCTAAGCAGAAAGAAATTAATTTTATAACCTTTGATGCAGCTCCGTGATGTGCATGCATGGTGAGATGAAGGCAAGAAATGCTTCAAAAGCATGGTCCCCAGTCAAAGGAAAATGCTGGTGTAGGTGTAGCCTGTGCTCCTGTCCACCATGGGGAAGGCTAAGCAATCGGAAGCAATCCATACCAAAACCAAACATAATTTACAAAGGAGGACTAGTTAGTGGGCAACCTCTGGTCTGCAATGAGTAATTTAGCTGAACTGGGTTTCAGTAACTGCATATCTAAGCAATGCAATTGCGACAAGAGGAGACTCTCCAGATTTCTGTTCTTCTCTAAGGAATATTTATTGTGTTGCTTTCTGATTTTTGTTACAGAAGAATTCTTTGTAGCAGGGATTAACCTTACTGAAAATTTAAGGTATATTCTTGTACACCCCTTTGGATCATTGAAGAAAATGACACTCCGGAGTCTTCCATGCTTGAAAATCTGGATAAAGCGGCAGTATCCAGGACCAAAAAAAGAATGCATTAACATCATTGCTGGAGACTTCATAGGAAATGATGATTTTGTCAAAGATGTGATAGAACTTAACACAAAAATTAATTCTCCCTTACACTGTCATATCAAAGGGGGTGGAACAAATAGCACATCATTCTCAGCTTCTTAATCTGTGAAATGCCAAAAAGGCTTTGTCTGCATTTAAGGTGTCCTGGTTTAAACAGCCTGGTTCCCATATAGTCCCAGTTAACTTAAATGAGGGATGGTTTAAAGAAGACTCGGTAAGGAAAGTGCTCTTCACATCATCAGGGTTTTAAGGCTTTTTCACAGAAAAGAGAGCAGGTAGACCTTACTGAAGTCTCTAGATAAATATGGTATAGCACAATCTACTTAAATTCTATAGCAGTTGGCAATGTTGGAAATCCCAAGAACTTAATCCCGTTTTATTTTACTTATGAGCAAGAAGGAGAAATATGTCAGTAGCTGCATAAATTATTTTGTGATAAGATTATATCATTCTTACAAGTGTAAAGATACCCTGCATTACTTGCAACCCCAATTCTCAGCATTTTACATTGGTGTGAAACTGGCTTGTCTGTTTCCATAGTCTGTGTGAAATACACAAAAGGAACAGTTTAAAAATATTTTTGATGTATCAAAGATACTGACACGCTCTTTACATACATACCAATATATCACATTAGAGATCTAGAAGTGGCTGTACTGTTGTGTGCCACTTTAGCAACACCATAGTCACAAAATTCTTTATGCTCTCTAGGAGAGACACGCATTTGAACACATTCTATCACTCCTACCAGTTTTGCAGTGATGAAGATAAAACTAGGCCCCTAGACCATTTTGCCTATGGTAATGAAATATGTTTTATTAGGTGTTGCCAAAATATGCCTTACACTGAAAGTACATCTGAAATGAATTCCTTGCCTAAACTTGGACTGCTCTAAAAATAGAGATTCTTAGCTTCTGTTATGCTTATTTGGGGTTCCACAACTGGTCTTTTATTTACCTACTTTAGTAGCCCTATGGTTATTTTCCCTCTCAATTAGTATTCTTTGCATTGCATATTAATCCTATTTTTCTATTTTTTTAAAAAAATTAAGTGTGCAATAACAGAATTATGAAGAAAAAGAGCAAGTATTGGGACTAAACTGAAACCAGACATTGTATAAAGTTAAAAATTCAGCTTCATCAAGATACCTCACTTTGTAAATGCACTTTATATGTAAGAGCTGAGTTCAAATGTCTGGCATGATGTTAATATTTGCAGTTGGTGCTTGCATAAGTTCCAAGTCAACTGCTACTTGACATCCAACTCAACTCCCCCTGGACATCTCAGCACGAGAGGCTGAGATGCTACCTCCATGCAATCTCTTACAATTGCAGAATATGTAGAAGTAAAAACCCCAAACATTCAATTTATATACGTTTTTTTTATAGTGCTTTTTATCCTTGTTCTTGCCTCTACTACATACTGAGCAGTCATTGTTTTTATTTTTTGGGTCAGTACCAGCATTAAGTGAATGTGTTTCTGCCTATCTTTTGTACCATCAAGTGGCTTGTTACTCTAATAAAACTTGATCACTTTGTGTAATAGTTTTGAAAATGGTTTTGAAGTAGGTTTGCTTCTGCTTTCTGTGATACTGATTGTTTAATCAGTTGCCATTTGTAATTCACAACTCAGGTAATGGATCAGGTATTGTTTCTTTTTCTTTGTAAAATAATTTCACAGAAAATCCAGGGTTTGCTGTGCCTTAACATGTGTTCCCTTTAACAAGGGATACGGTAACAGGTATTGTGGACAAATTGCTGCATGCAAAAAAACCCAGTAAGAGATGTTCAGAGCTAACTTTATTCCTTAAATATACAAATCTATGGTTTTTTTCTTCCCTGCGATAAGACAAGGCAGTTATTTAACTGAAATATGTATTCCAGCAGAATGTGTGAACCTATCTATATTATTTATATACAGCCGAAAACTTTTGTTCACCAATTTTCATTTTCCAAGGATTGATCATAATAAATATTTTTATTCTCAAAAATGAGATAAAAAGCTTTATATAAGAAACTTGGTACTTTTCTGAAGGTTAATTCAGATGCTATCCAGTGATTTCCATGTGGTTTTGGATCCACAGTTTATAGCCAACAACTGTTTTAATATAAAGATATAATTCTGTCCTTGCTGGTTCCAAACACAGTTTTCTGAAACAGTGTTCATTGTGAACAGCCTTTGACACAGTTTCTCACAGCATTCTGCTTTGGAAACTGTCAGCCTCTGGTCTGGACAGGTGCACACCCTCCTGGATGGAAAACTGGCTGGATGGCCGGGCCCAAACAGTGGTGGGAAATGGAGTTAAATCCAGCTGGAGGCCAGTGACAAGTGGGGTTCCCCAGGGCTCAGTGCTGGGTCCAGCCCTGTTCAATGTCTTTTATCAATGACCTGGATGAAGGCATCGAGTGCTCCCTTAGCAAGTTTGCAGATGACACCAAGCTGGGTGGAAGTGTGGATCTGCTGGAGGGTCGGGAGGCTGCAAAGGGACCTGAACAGGCTGGACAGCTGGGCTGAGACCAACGGCATGAGGTTTAACAAGGCCAAATGCCGGGTCCTGCACTTGGGGCACAACAACCCTAAGCAGAGGTACAGACTAGGAGAAGCCTGGCTGGAAAGCTGCCTGGAGGAGAGGGACCTGGGGGTGCTGGTTGACAACCGACTGAACATGAGCCAGCAGTGTGCCCAGGTGGCCAAGAAGGCCAGTGGCATCATGGCTTGTATCAGAAACGGCGTGACCAGCAGGTCCAGGGAGGTTCTTCTCCCTCTGGACTCGGCACTGGTGAGACGGCTCCTTGAATCCTGTGTTCAGTTCTGGGCCCCTCACCACAAGAAGAATGTTGAAGCTCTGGAGGGAGTCCAGAGAAGAGCAATGAAGCTGGTGAAGGGGCTGGAGAACAGGCCTTATGAGGAGCGACTGGGAGAGCTGGGGGTGTTTAGCCTGGAGAAGAGGAGGCTGAGCGGAGACCTTATTACTCTCTATAACTACCTGAAATGAGGTTGTGGAGAGGAGGGTGCTGGCCTCTTCTCCCAATTGACAGGGGACAGGACAAGAGGGAATGGCCTCAAGCTCCGCCAGGGGAGATTTAGGCTGGACATTAGGAAAAAATTTTTCACAGAAAGGGTCATTGGGCACTGGAACAGGCTGCCCAGGGAGGTGGTTGATTCACCTTCCCTGGAGGTGTTTAAAGGCACGGGTGGACGAAGTGCTGAGGGGCATGGTTTAGTGTTTGACAGGAATGGTTGGACTTGATGATCCAGTGGGTTTCTTCCAACCTGGTTATTCTGTGATTATGTGATTTCTCAAATGCACCAAAACCATGAACTAGGGAAGAAATACACTCTTTGACACGCAGCGTAGCATATCATTAAATTATTTCACACCCGTTTAACAAATTCAGTTTCTCTTCCTAATTTCATGGCATAAAAACCTTACTGTTTGGAAAGAGGGCTTTGTATTTGCCAAAAACAGAATTGCTGATTATCACCTTCACCTGGGCTGTGCCATCTTCAGGCATGACTTCTACTTCCTGAACTGTTGCTTCTTTATAGAGCCAACTGTAGAAATAAGAGCACATTAACATCATATAGGTATGACACACTGCATAAAACGTGATCTCTGTTTTAGGTCATGTTCCAACTAGGTAATTTAAAACTTTAAAAGATGAAGCACTTCACTTAACTTTTCATTTGCTGCTGGAAAACAGGGTATAGTGTTTTCATAAATTTTCCAGGTTCGTGTTTTTATCAGAAACCTGGCTTCATGGTCTTTTGGTGAATAAGTTTTATTGTATTAATACACAGAACTCCACGAAGGATTTATTTGAGAAAATTTTTCTCAATAGGTAAGAAAACTTTGATAATTACTTCTGTGATTCTTACACAGATTAAAATCACTATGATATGATTTGGAAATCAAGACATGCAAGACTTAAGTTTTGTATTTCTCCAAGTCCTCCTTACAATTCAAAGTTAATTTACCTTAGCTGAGGTCCCTCTAAGTTGACATTAATTGTCAGGATCTTCTTCCCTGTTGTTGTCAAAATCTTTTTCTCTATTTCTTCTTTCAGTTTTTCTAAACCAAGCCCATGCAGAGCAGAAATGGCTAATGCATTTTCTTCAGTGGGTTTATATCTGAAAGGTAACAATTGCTAGCACAGTTGCTCATGAAGATTAGGTTGTGAAAATATTCCAAGCATGGACAATTTAACTGTGTTACTTTACACTGGCACCTTCTTATGAAGGCAACTTCTTCTATGACTGAAGTGATTTCTTTTGTAATTCAAAGATTATTAATTCTTTTTAAGACCACAGTTATATATGTAGGAGATAGAGAAACACTATAAATGCGTTCAGAAGTGTGGGAGCTCTTTTCTAGACTAAGAATTAAAAAGCTTCCAGAAGAGAAGAAATGCTTAAATACGCTTAGAGCATCTCCTGCTTACCTTTCTATCAAATCCACTTTGTTATGAACTTCTACCATTGAATCCAATAGTTGGCTGGGAAGATTAAGGTTCTTCAGAACTGACAGAACAGTTGTTTTCTGGAGCACAGTTTCTGGATGAGTAATATCCCTCACATGAATGATCAAATCCTAGCACACACCAATATATAAGACAGTTACCTAAAGAAACACACCCGTTACCAGGTTATAGAAATTTTAGATTATTTTTGCACTGCTAATTCACATAAGATACTTCCCTATGCATTACATAATACTAATACAGGTTAAAACAATGAAATGAACTACTAAAACAGAATTACACCAATCCTGGTTTTTGCACCAGGAGGGATGATCATCTGTAGCAGCTTAGTCTTTCACTCCACAGTGAGTACAAATTGCCTCCAAACACCTTGAAACAAGCCCTGCCAAACTTGTTACAGAATTCAGATTTCAAATAATAACTGATCCAATTTTTCAAAGCCAAGGCTGTATAACAATAAGGCTTCAGAAGTGCTAGGAAAGAACTCTACAGCGGTTTTAGAAGAGTAATGGTTAAAAAAGTGTTTCAAGAATGGCAGAGAAAACCCAAACATGTAATGTTTAATTCTGTGTTTACACTCATAATGCAGAAGATTATCCTTAGCTTCTGAGATGCTATTATTGGTGCTTCACTTGAAAAGCTTTATACAAAGTTATTGGTTTCAAGTGTATACATAATTACGTTTGCCATGATAAAAAACAAGCAATCAAATTCAATATTTGCATTAAAAATGTTCCATGATCTTTGCTCAAGACACTGCTTCAAACTTCTGAAAATTAGTGAGAAGTAAATTTCCTGCCTTTCATTTTACACATGAATAAGGGACAAACGGGATGGTTGCAGCCAGGTTTAGAAAGTCCTGTTACTACCTGGTGAAGTCCAACCCTCGGAGGCATTCTGGCACCTATCTACCACTGAATTGTGTTACCTTGGATTACACAGGCTTTTTGTTTAAATGTCTGCACGTATGCAGGTTTACATTTTGCTATAACACAGGAAACTAATCGGAACATGATTGGAAAGGTACATTCATGTTTACTACATGCTGTCTGCATCACATAACAATCACCCACTTTTAGTGCTATAAGAAGCCTTCAGCACATGATTCCAGAGGCCTTATTTCAATTTTAATTCTCAAGCAAGCTAGCCTCAACGTATTCAGATATACTCTTTGGGTTTTCAGATATTTAATCAGCAAAATCTGACTTATCTGGTTTACATATTGTAGAGAAGGACATATATACTCCCAATAAACTCTTTCTGAAATCTCTTTTTATGTTCTGTAGAATTTCA
Source organism: Clamator glandarius (assembly GCA_033459285.1). Taxonomy (NCBI): domain Eukaryota; kingdom Metazoa; phylum Chordata; class Aves; order Cuculiformes; family Cuculidae; genus Clamator; species Clamator glandarius. The sequence goes on from JAUNZM010000753.1 coordinate 839,263, forward strand.
GGTGTCATAAAATTGCTTTATGACAAGATATTTACCTCATTACCTTAAAGGACTACTACACTCAGCCAGACACTTCACTGAGTACAGCATTCCAACCAACCTCCCCTCTTTTGAGGGGTAAGAATTAACTGAAAGAAAATTAATTTGATTTCTCAATTTTTTTATAGTCAACTACTTACTGAGTAAGCCACTTCTTCTAACGTAGCTGAGAAGGACTCAACAAGATTATGCGGAAGATCAGTCAGAAAACCAATGGTATCAACATAAATAACCGCCATATGCGAGGGCAGATAGCCACCATGGGATGTGATATCAAGAGTGGCAAACAGCTGATCTCTGGGTTGAAGTCCTGCTTCCCCAGTCAAGGCTTTGATCAAGGTAGTTTTTCCTAATTAAAGAAAAAAATTACAATATTTTAATGGCTTGTTTCAAGTGAAAAATTAATTTGCAAGGTCCAGGTGAGTTGTTTGATGTAACATATCTTTTTCTATCTATTACACTAATTTAATCTAGCCTATGACTAGTTATCTATACGATGTTAGGAAATCCAAAGACAGTCTTATCTTCTGTAACTTGGAATTGGATTTAAGGCCATGTTTGGAAGCCTGAATTGACCTGCAAAGTGACTTACCCACATCTCACCTCTAAGACTATCTGAAAGCACTGCCGTGACAGCATTAGGAAGCACAGATTTAGGTACTCCTCAGTGCTTCTGTTGTCAAATAAAAATTTTCAAGGTTTACCTGTTAAATCCAACAACAAACAGAAGACCTAATAATACATAGTTTATTATGTTTATGCTTTTATTGGGCATTTCCGCATGAACGTAATACTGCGGACATTCAACTCAACAAAATTCAGTCATTAATGTAAGGTGCTCAAGATATGCCCTATTTCAAGTATTTCAATTAAGTCCACAAAATTGTAATATATACTGCTGAACCTTCAGTTTGGAAAGTATGGAAGTATGACGTTGAAGAAAAACACACTGCAATCCAAATATTTGAGTATGTAACTGACAACAGAATTAGTGGAAGGTAAGTTTGTTTTTATAAAGATGTTGAATTAAGGAAATGAAATGGTCTTAAGATAATGTAACCTGAAAAAAAAGTCTAGTCTGAAGTCTATATACGCCTTGTGTATGAATTCACTTGTGTAAACTATAAAAAAAGAGAAAAGAAAAAAACCTTTAGCTTTTAGATTCTCTTATGAATACATCTCAAGAACACAATAAGTTAATCAGTGAGAAGCTACAATGCTTTCTAGGCATGTTTCTCAGATCAGCTGTCAACTCTTCTGAATCTTCCTCCTATGCCTCAAGCCTTCACAGTGATCCAAAAACTCATGTACTTTTCTCTACCCATTCTGATCAAGTAACAGAGATTCCTGTAAAGGGATTATAACAGCACAGACTTACGCCCGCTAAACATAAAATCTCTTCAGTGCAATCAGTGTTAGGCATTTACTCAAACTAGGTCTTCAAGACTGAAAAATAAGTAATCTAACGACAACAATTTGCTCTCCTAACTATATCCTAATTGGCATACATTCATTACACAATTTAAAAACTAATTAAAATATGAAGCCTATTCACATTGAAATTATTCTGGCTAGAGTCTCTAATTAAAAATAGACAATGTAAGCTCTTTTGTGGTACAATTTCACGAGTTTTTGCTTACCACAATTAGTATAGCCCATTACTGAGATAATTGGAAACTCGCGTTTTCTGCGCTGAGTTCTAAGTAAAGACCTTTTTCTTCTTAGTTTCTCCAGGGCATTCCTAATTTTAAGTTCTTTTTCTTTCAAGACACGATTCTGTGTCTCCATGAATGTTTCACCTGAAAAATAAAAAAGAATAATTGTCAGAATAGTCTACAAGAGAAACAGTAAATCAAGTGATGCTCTGCATTTGGAAATCATGTCAGCTAACACTTGGACATGTGAAGTTACAAATAAGCAAGTAAAATGATGTCTTTTTGCCTAAGAGTGATAACTATTTATTAAAACATATGCTAAGCACTCTAGAATAACCATGTGTACTTATGATAAACCCCTGAAGCAGAAAATAGGTCTGTCCATAGCCACTTACTGAGCCAGTATAGACTGAAGCATTATTTAAGTTACTTCCAAAACATTTTTGTACCCTCACTTAATTTGATGCAGAATACAAACAGTTTTTCCTCCTGGCCTTCTCCAAATAAAATAAGATGCCATAAAATTTGTTTTAAGTCTACAGAGAAAAATTCTTCTAATTCATGAGAATATTTATAATTTACCTGAGCCCATGATATACCTCGATCCACCTCTCTGCTGATCTAGCCGAGACACCTCATTTTTCAGATTTGACCTGACAGTGGAGTAGCAGTTAATTAGAAACACTTCTCTTTAATCAAGCTATCCTAAAATGCCTAATAAATGTGAAGCAGTAGTGATATTCTAATAGGACAAATAGAAACACCAAATGACAAGAGCTCTAAATGAAACCTGCTTATGGTGAGAATCATGGTGGAAAAAATTACAGATTTCCCTGGCTCCTCAATTGCTATTTTAAAAATCATGCAACAATCTTAGCAAAGTATAGTGACTATTGTAAAATTTTAGAGAGCCAAAGGTGCCTCTGATACAATCATGCAACTCACACCAACTTCCATGTACAAGTATTTTTATGCCATGTAATGTACTAAAATTCAAACACTAATTAATGCCTTTCATCTTCCTTGTTTATAGCTTTCCCCCTTAAACCATCAATATTACACATAGGATACACATATCCAATCTCTACACATTTTTGCAATCTGTGTTCTGCATTAGAAAGAACTGGGACCTTTTAACAAGAAATATATTTGGTAAGATTACCTATTGATAATCTGGTTTTGCGTATCATCATTGCAGAAGCTTAAAGCAATGTTATTAAAGCAAATATTCCTATGCTCTAATCAACCATTGAGCATACTATAAAAGCACTGAAACAGTGTCATTTTTCTTTACAATACAGTATTACCATTGTTGTTACTGTTAAGGAACAGTTACCAAAACATGAAGATATCAGTATGTGATTTGCACAGCTTGAGGTACCTGAGAAGTGGAATTTCAGCCAATGCTATCTGAAGTTTTGCTTCTTTGGTCTGGGCATTACAACGAAAAATGTGAAGTACAATAGTGTATCTGTCAAAGACTTTCACGCCCCAGGCATCTTCTAGTTCTTTCTTCAGCCATGCAAGATAAAATAACCTACATGTTTTCTGTCCCCCACTGCATCAGAAGATCAGTTCCTACACAGCACTACGGTTAGAGTTAGCTGATGGACATTTGAACTCTGAGGATCTCAGGATTCCGTTACAATGGATGAGTAATGATTATAAGCATGCAAAGGCAAAATGTGGTTGACTACAAGGAAAAGTGAAAAACAGTTTAGAATTTAGAACTTCATGTCTAAGCCCATCAAATTCAGTAAGAATCTTTCCACTGCCTTTAATGTATTCTGATAACAGCTCTTACAGTGCAACTCAGAATCAAGAACTATAGCACTTCATCAAGAATTTAAGTGGTTAAGTCCTTGCAAAAAATAATTATAAAATGCTGGCTTGGGAAAGTATAGGGATAATACAGGAAAATAAAAAACTTACCGAAGCTGAAAAAACATAATTAGAAAGCGAGACAGGAAAATGATTTCATAATCAGCTTTTCATGAAGTAGTTAAAAAGACCCAACCAACCAAAAACCAAACTAAAAAACCCCACCTTTGCTCTAATTCAGCAAGACAAAGCATACAGTAGTTCCCCTATGCCATCTCTAAAATCCAGAATGCTTGTTTTATACATGTTCTCAAACATTTTTTTTAATCGACCCTGTTAAGTTGCTCGTAAGATCAGTGGTTTGGGTATTTTTAGCTAGTCTAGTACTAAATTAACTCATACTATAAATCAGGGAATAAAAACTAGCAAGTGGAAATGAAACATTTTCAACGCTTATTTCATCAATAAATTGGAGTGTTGAAGATAACTATGTATTAAACGTATTTACCTTCGCTGTTCATTTTATGATCAGGGAACATTCAAAACTACTAGCAATGCATTAATGTTCACTTCCAGAGTTTGCATGTGCAAATGTTTTTGATGCTGTAACATGCAAAAACATCTAAAAAATATTTATTTCAATTTGTCTCTTCATTTCAAAGACCATATATATTTCATGCACCAGTAGTTCTCCTGCCAGTGTTAAAAACAAGTGAGGCATTCACTTCCTCCTTGATGTAATCTGTCCATTTAAAATAAAGTTTCTTTTTAAGAGTTAGGAATGACAGTTTAAATATTTGAAACATTCTAATATAAGCCTTCTCTGAATTTATACATCATATTCAAAATACTATACAGCATCCAAAGAACGATAGGAAAATAAATACACTATCCATATAGGTACAGAAACTTGTGCATAGAGGTAATCCAAAATTTTGACATTCTTCATAACAAAAGCTGTGTTATCACCTCCATTTTATGAAAAAGACCTTGATTTAAATCCTCCAACATTTTAAGCAGAGCTAGTGGCAAATGCAGGAGCAGAGTAAATGGCTATTAACTTGCTGGAAAATTTCATGCACGAGAGCTAGAAAATACACAGATCAACTGGACAAATGTAATAGAAATTAAATTTCCTTTCAGAAAACTCAGTCCAGGTGGCTTTATATATTATTGCTGGCAAATTCAGAGTCATAACCAACCCATAACATCAATAGCTTTCAAACAACACTGATGCATAGAATATGAGTTGATATTATGGTTAAGGTTAATTACCTTTGTTAGTGAAGATATTCTTTCCACGTTCAAGAAGACAGCTGTCACGCGGGGCAATTTTTTAATCTTTTCTAAAAGATGGATAACTGTTCAGCAATAGTGTTAAATGTCAACCCTCTTTTTAAAACACACAGAATATAAAACCACTTTACACTGAGCAGAATGCTTATAAAATATCAAATGGCACTGTTTACAGAACAGCAGTATTTGCACTAATTTAGTCCCATGTCAAGAACACCTGCCAGTTTCACTTACGTCATCACATAAACATATGGATTAATTTGCTTCACAATGAGCTTAAGTTATTTCTACCCTCTGTTGATTTTGTAACCTTAAAAAAAGTTCTTTGAAGTTTGTTTGCAAACCTGCGTGATGGATGAATAAAATTCCCTCTCTTCAGCTTTCATACCTATCCTTAATCTGTTTAAGAAGTTTTCCATTTAGAATGACGCAGTGCTGAAAAGTCTCAGTCCTTACCTGTCAAAACCTGAAAGTTTCCTTTGCCAAAAATAAACTTCTTGTCAGGATTTTTTGTAGGAATAATTATTTTATCCAAAACTGTCCAGTTCTGAAGAGTTTCTACAAGAGCAACAGCTTCAGCAATCTGTAATTCAGCTTTAGAAACACACACACACACAAAAGACAGAAAAAGGATTATGCTACACCATCATAATTTTGCTCAGATTTCCAGTAAGTACAGTACATTCATGAACAGGAAAATACTAAGCTCCACTGAGATTCTACTGGGGTATTAATTTTAACCAGCATCACAAGAGCAAAAATGTCTTACCTCTAATCAGAATAATTAAACTTCTAGGTTGATGCAATTTTACCACACAAAGCATCTTTCTGCCATTAGAATTTATTTCTGTAGTGGTTGATTTAGAAGAATTTTTAGTTGTATTGTCAGCAAAGTAACTATCAAGCTTTTTGCCTTGACAAGTGAAATGAGTAACTAAAGGGAAAATAGAATAAATTCTGTTATTTCAGATGAGCACAAATACTTGTGATTGATTTCTTGATGATTTAAAGACTACCATAGCCTGTTGCTAACTTCACTGACACTTATTCCTAAAGGATTTGATGACTTGCTAAAATCAGCAGATTGCAATCCTGTTCTCTGGTTCATCAGATACCCTTTTTTCTTCTTGTAAACATCTACATGGCAAAGCACTGATTTTTGAGGACTTCATGAATTCACAAAGGCTACATGGACATACCAGATCAGTAGGCCCAGTTTTGATTCGCCAAACTTCTCCTCTTTTTATAATAGATTTGTCAAGTTTCTCTAGATAACAAAACATAACAAATAGGTTACCTTGGTCCAAAATGTAATATATTGTGAAAAATAACCATGATGCTCTTTTGCTTCATATTGTTAGTGCTCCTTGTAAAACACACAGATTTTCTGCTGTACCTGTGGTGTTTCAACTATCATTCCAAAACATTTGTTCAGACTTCAGGCTCTTCATCTGGAGGGCCTAAATAAATGAAAAGGGATCACTGCTATTCTCCTGTGTGTCTGGACAGAAAGGTGCCTTTGTATTTTATTTATTTTTTTTTTAGTTACAAAATCGTGATGCTTATGTGAATTCTGCAAAGGTTATAAACTTTATTCTGCAAAGTGACTACTGGTCATAATTAGCAGCATTAATAAATCTAAATGAGACTTAGGCTCACCACATAATAAACTGGAATACAAGAATAACTACCACATATAAATTGTCTACATACAAAAAGCCAACTTCCAAGCTGCTTAATCCTGTTACAATTTTGTAGTGAGAGCAAGTATTTGGAGATGCATCAAAACAAGCTGATCATATATCTTAATTATGCATGATTAATGCACATCTATTAGCTACTTACTAGGACTTCTAAGAGAAACTTAAGAATTGGAATGGTTGGACTCAATGATCCAGTGGGTCTTTTCCAACTTGGTGATTCTATGATTCTAAATAAGGTCCTTACAGAGGAATTATTGGTGACTGCATCACTAAGTTACTGTATAAAAGCACTTACATTTGTGAGAGGACTTGCACAAGACCTCATCTTCACCACGTTTGCCTGAATTACCAGCCAAAGCACCAACCTGCAGTCACTTGAGATTGCATCCTCTTTAAAGTTCTTACAGAAGAAAACACCGACCCAGACCTTTTATCAACTCTGTATTTCCTTATCACTGTAATAAAGGACGTGCTTCATGCTACAGGCACTGATCTCATAATGTATTTCTGCAGACCTTACAGGTCTGGAAGAGGAGAAAATGAGGACATATGAGGATAGGCTGAGAGAGTCGGGACTGTTCATCCTAGAGAAGGCTCCAAGGAAACATAAAAGCTTTCCAGTAATTCAATTCCTATAGGAAAGCTGGGGAGGAGCTCTTTATTGGTGAGGACAGTGATAGAACAAGGGGGAATGGTAGTAAGTTGTAAGAGGAGAGATTCAGATTGGATATTAGGAAGAATTTTTTTACTGTGAAGGTGGTGAGGCAATGGGACAGCTCGCCCAGAAGTCGTCTCTCTGCCTCTGGAGATGTGCAAAGCCAGGCTGGATGAGGCTTTGAGCAACCCGATCCAGTGGGCAGTGTCCATGGCAGGGGTTGGGAACTGGATGATGTTTAAAGTCCCTTCCAACCTAAAGCGTTCTATGAAGCCGAGCAGTGGCCTTGCGGGCTGCCGGGACCCACGGGGGCGGGTAACCAGCCCCAGCCGGAGGAGCCCCGTACCCGTGGTCAGCGGCGACTTCTTCGGGCCCCACTTGACATCGGGGTGCACCACGGCCACACGCTGCGCGCCGGGCCCCACCACCACCGGAGAGGGGCCCAGCAGCTCGTCCACGTCCTCGTCCTCGTCCTCGTCCTCGTCCTCGTCCTCGCCATCATCCTCGCCATCATCCCCGCCATCATCCCCGCCATCATCCCCGCCGGCGCCCGCCCCCCAGCTCCCGCTTCCCCCCCACGGCGCCCGCAGCCGAACGGCGGCGCTGAAGGGGCGGCGGGCAGGCGGTGCCCCAAGGCGGTACCGAGCCGCGCCGAGAGCCACCGCCCGCCGCCAGCCCAGCAGGACCCACCGGCAGAGGCGGCCCGACCCCATGGCGGGCGGGCACCGCTTCCGCTTCCGCTTCCTCCCACGTGACCGACAGCCCCGCCCCGGGGCGGCTGTGATTGACCGGCTGGGGCGCGGGAGGGGCGGGCGCGCGCTCCTGTTGGTGCCGGCGCTGGGGGGAGAGAGGGGGAGGCGGCGCGGCGCGTGCCCGGGGCGGGCAGGTGAGTGGGGGACGGGGCGCGCGCTGCGGCGTGAGGGGGGAGGAAGGGGTGCGCGCGCCCTCCCTTAATTAATTTGCTGTGAGCCCTTAATTTGCTGTGATTGATGCGTAGAGCGTGAGGACGGCTTGAGATCGGAAGGGGGAAGATTTAGGTTGGGCGCGTTAGGAAGAAATTCTTCAGGGTGAGGGTGGTGAGGCGAATGGAACGGGTTGCCCGGGCACATTGCGGGGTGTCCCCATCCCTGGAGGTGTGCGAGGCCAGGTTGGATGGGGCCTCGGGCAGCCTGCTCAGTGGGATGTCCCTGCCCATGGCAGGGGGGTTGGAATTGGATGATCTTTAAGGTCCCTTCCGACCCAAACTATTCCATGAGAGACCTCATCTAGAGTATCGTGACCAGTTCTGGAATCCTTAACTTAAGGATATGGAACTGTTGGAATGGGTCTAGAGGAGGAATGATCCGAGGGCTGGAGCACCTGAGCCCAGGGCTGAGGAAGTTGGGGTTGTTCATCCTGGAGAAGAGAAAGCTCCAAGGAGATCTTATAGCGACCATCCAGTACCTGAAAGGGGCTACGGGAAGGCTGGGGAAAGACTGTTCACAAAAGCTTGTAGGTGTTGCACTGGGTGCAATGGCTATAAACTGGAGAGGAGCAGATTTAGAATAGTCATTAGGAAGAATTTCTTCACTATGAGATTGATGAGGCACTGGCACAGGTTGCCCAGGGCAGTTGTGGCTGCCACATCCCTGGAGGTGTCCAAGGTCAGGTTGGATGGGGCCTTGCGCAGCCTGGTCTGTTGGGAGGTGTCCCTGACCATGGTAGGGGGTTGGAACTGGATGGTCTTTAAGACTGCTTTCAACCCAAACCATTCCATGATTCTATGAAGTGTTTCATAGTCCCTCTTGTCAGTAGAAATCAGCTGTGCCAGGAGGAGGGGAGTGTAGTAAGCAGCTGAGACAAGAGGTCCTGCGTTCTTTAGAATGGTGTAAGTTTATTCAACGATATAAAAGCTGGACCTTTGCAGTGATGGTTGGAGACCCCACCTACAAGGAAGAGCACAGAGCAGGATCCCCTAATTGTCAGGAATAGCCTCTCCAAATCTTCCCTGCAAAAAGGGGTGACTGTGTATCTGGGTGATGATAATAGAGCAGCTGGTACTTTCTTAATGACTGTATTTATTCACTTATAGTAATGATTAGATGCCTTGCCTTTAAAAGCTGTTACTGTTAACTTGTTGCTAATCACTACTAATCCTAAAAGGTATTTCTTGTTGTAATAAGTACAACTTGCTTTCACAGAGTAATCAAGAGTTTGGGGTTCTATGCTGATTGTAGTTTATGCTTACCACCTTGTGGTAAAACAGCTGCCTGAGTAGAAGAGCGGGCAGGCAGGGCTGCTCTGTGGGGGCCAGTTCCTTCCTATCTGCCGCCTGGTCAGAGCTCCTGCCAGGTACAGGGGGTCCACCTCCCAGATTCCCCTCAGTTTTTCTCTCAGAACTGCAGCTACTTCTGCGATTTGTTTTTTTGGGGGAACCCTTCAATTTAACTATAGGGGAACTGCCTAGGAAGTTAATTCTTTTTTTCTTGTTTTCTTGACAGGTTTTTTTTTTTTTTTTTGCTGCTGTTTCATCTGCAAAAGCTGAAGCCTCACTGCATTTTTGACACTACCGGTCCTGGTGAAGTTTACCTCTGTAACAGTGCTGGTCATCTTGGCTTGCTGTCTGAAATAATGTAGTGGAAATGATAGCCGAGCCTAACACAGCCAGTAACCTTCCTAGCCAAAAGTAAGCCCTGGTGCTGATTGTCTTTGAAAGTGTGTTGGTAAATTAGGGTGCTGACACTTGAATATGTGCCCTGTGGCTAGAGGGGCAGTCTATGATGTGTCTTTTTATGTGGGAGGGAAGGAAAATGATTTGCTATGCACGATGTATTTGTGCTGACCTCCATTTTATTCCCTTTTATTTATTGCTTACCATCTTCTTAGTGTGACACCTTATGCTGATTGACAGGGACCTTGGTCTTATAATCTTTTCAGTGTTTTATTCACTACAGAGAAAATGAACCCAGTTTGGAAAAAAATAATGGCAGATTTATAGTCATTGCATGCATTCACTTCAGTGGTGAATTTGGGCTACTGAGAGGGATGAGTGCTAAGTAATCTGTAGTTTCCCTGTTGGCATTGAGAGAAGCATTGCTGCTTCATAGCTGTTTCTAACAGGGATACATAAAGTCTCCTTTTTACAATGTATTTTTCAGTCATGAGTTGAGGTGATCTGTAAGACAAATGTATTACTATCTTTGTTTGCAGAGTGGTGTTTGGAAGTAGAGAGAGCACATATAAATAATTAAATGTTTAAGTTAAATAGTTTGGGCATGTCCTTTCTAGTTCTGAGAGTGAAGCTTTTTAAATGTCCAGTGTTGCATGCTTTGGACTCGCTGCAGCCCAGCCTTTGCTGAATCTTTCACTTTAAGCAAGTCTGCTCCAGGTCTTTTACTTCATTCTTTTGTTTCATACTGTTTGACTTGATGAACTTGAGGGTCTTTTCCAGCCAAAGTGAGGCTATGATTAAGCTCTAATGAAAGCCGAGAGGTGGATTCCTGGTAGTCCATGATGACAATTGGTACAGCTTCCTATATGTCCTTTCCAGTATGTTTCATCTGAAGCAAACTTCTTAGTTTCAGAAGTGTCAGGAAGGCACCTGGCTGTTGTTTATCTGAACTTCTTATTTTACTTATAATAGATGAAGCAGTTGTATTGAAATGTATAGTTTTAAAGATCTACAGGTAAGATTCTTCCAGGAACTTAGATTTATTGTTCTTCTCACACAGCTAAAGGAATATGTTATCTCTGTTTTGAAGAGGTAGCTTTCTTTTTAAATATGAGTCACCAAATCTGCTCCAAATGTTTATTAAAGTGAGAAAACCAACCTCAAAAGTTCTCACAATGACACTGTGTTTGACTACTGGATGAAGTGCTTTGCTTCCTACTTCACCCGTTTTTCATCTCATCAGTAACACTGATGAAAGGTGCTGGTGAAAGGACCATATTGTGGCAGCAATGAGGCAGAAATGAGTCTGTGATCTATATATAAGAGGGTATAAAGGTGAAAATTAGGATGAGGTAGGAATGGAATTCTGCCTATGCTTTCCTACTGATTGCTGATGGAAGCAAGGTAAATTGCTGAGAATCAGTGCATGAGGCAGTGAATTTAGGTGTGCAAAGATGCTTGGTACGGTGGAGCAAGGGAAAAGGAGCAAGAAATGGAGAGGGGAGCAAGAAAACAGTAGTTCAAAATTTGTCAAGCCTACTGATGCAGTCATAGAGTTAAAAAGATGTTAAATGAAATTATGTAATAGGTATGGATGCAGAAATGATCATGTCATCCTCAACTATATACAGTGGCTTCTGTTTTGCTCAAGAAGATAAGAAGATGTCTTAATTCTTTTTACAGTTTCTTTAACAAAAACTTAGTTGTGCAAATAAAAACTCCATTAAAATATCTTATTTAATCTCTAAGTAGTTTCTTGGGGTTCAGTTTCTAGGCTCTAGTCCCTGCAAATCTTAAAGTACCTGCATTATGAATTACCTTTCTGTAAACATCAGTATTAAAAGGAAGAGAAAAAAAGAAGAAAGGAGAAATATGAGTATTGATAGTATCTGGATTTAAAAAAGCTCTCCTTTTGTGTAGGTTGTCTGTTGTAGGGCAGTGCTTTCTGTGGCATTCCTGTGTGCTGTGGGGCACTAACAACCAAAGCAATTAAAAAACTAAAAGGCTTTAGTTCCATTTGTTAAGGGTTTAAGGCAGATATTTAGTTTATATGTGAAAGTTAGTGTAAATGACTTAATCACAGAGATATTGTTTTATGTGGTGGTGATAGAACAGCAAGAGGAAGCTGTAGCTCAGTCATCTTCTCATTCTTGCAGGTTTTGCTGAGCTTTGATAAATGTGCTGTTGCATATACTGGGCATTTGTTTACTTTGTTGAGGCCCTTTTGCTACAGGTAAATTTTGCATGCCATGAACTGACAACAGAAGTAGCACAGAGACTGTAGATACCATCTGTAGTGCCATCATTCTTCAGGATGTTCTTGGGAAACAGAAGCATGAGTTAAAACTTCAAAGAAGTATATTTGGGACAGAGATATTGAAAGCTGTACATGATCAGACAAGTACTTGACTGAACTGTCCTGTAGCAGTTCTGATTTTTTCATTATTTAAATGTTTTAATTCAACTTGGATTCAATCATAGTTGCTGTAATCAAATAAAATATATTTTTATTATGAGATGGAATAAGTTGCTAAAAAGTACATGCAAACAATTTGGGAAAATTGAGAGCGTACTGAGCATTACGTTGAGGTATAAAGCAGAAACGGGTAGCACATGTTACCACGATGTTGATTGGCATCCGTGTTGTAGTTCTAGTGAAACAGTGCAAGTAAGAACATGTTAGTCCAGGCCCATAGTATTGCATTCTGCTTTGAAATGAGGAGTGAAAGTGTTTAATCACATAGGACAGGCATCTCCTTGACAAACAGGTTTGCATTGGTTTTGTTTATTTGTGGTCTGTAGAAGAATTTGGGAAGAGCTAAATCGGATCAGGAAAGCAATTTATATTGCAATCTCTAGCTGCAACCAGGAAGTCTCCGCTGGTGCTTGAGGTATTTAATCTCCTTGGCTCACAATTCTGAATCGGAGAAAATGTTGGAAGATGCTTGCAAATTATTGCTTATAGTGTGCTGACTCAGTTGTGAACTCTAGTTTCTCTCTTTTCTATATTGTGCAGAAATCTAAACAACTGATGTAAGGATTGGTACATCCTGAATTATTTTCTTGGCTGCCCTCTATCTAACACTGTGGCACATTTTGAACTTTTCAATGACAAGATGTCCATTGAATTTAACTTTCATGGGACTTTTTCCTCTAGGGAAGTAGTAAATTTGATTAATTGTATTTAGAAATTTAATGTATTTTTATAGAATTTTATATTTATATAGAATTTTTGTAGAAGTCTTTGGAAGCCTAATTCTACATCACTTATGGTGAAGTGTCTCAGTAGATTCAAAAAGCAAAGAGAGATGTGTTTAAATAAAAACGTTTGTCTGCTCTTGCTTATAAAATAACATCAGGACCTCAGTCCTGCAGCTGACGTTATTTAGCCTCAGGATTTGCTTAGCAGGGGCAATGTCTGAAACATTCTTGGAAAGAACAGCAATAGTGCTTACATGATACTGATAAACCTGACTAGGCTTGAGCTAGCTCTGCATCCATAGCACAGTTAATTTTCTATCTGAGTTACCCAACACTGGATATAGGAGAGCTAACTGTATCTGACAGTGTAATACACTTTTTTTCTTTGTAAAGTGGTCACTTGTATTAGTACGCTCTCTTGTTTCACCAATATCATGGAAATGAAAGTAACTGTACACTGTTATATGTATTTTGCTTTTGTGCCTTCTTATAGTATGAGTCGGAATTTTTTTTTGTCCTGGCCAACATAGTTTAAAATGAGGCCACAGCAGCCAGCTGCCAGTGCTGGATTTGCTGCCCAAGTGGGATCCAGCTTGTCTGCTCAAACATGACCTTTGGCAAAGCATATTGTTAACACTGGGAATGTGAAAAGTGGAATGATTTCATCGCAGATAATCATATGGCTTCAAATCTCCCAGAAGATGCATCTTTATTTATGAAATTATTCCTCCATCGTATTAGCAGTGACCTGCAAATGAGAACTTTTTTCTCTCCAGTGTGTTTTATAGACAAAGTGAAACAACTTTGTCCTCTCATTTTAAATTGTATACACACCAAATGTTATTACCTTGTTTTGTCTAGAGGACCCACAAAGTGAATGCATACTTTTGTTACTGATTCATGGTGCAAAGCTCTTAAGTCAACAAAGGCTCCCTTAAGTCAACATCAGCTTTCTGTTTCCTTTACTTACTTTCTACTTCCTTGATATCTGTGATACTTTTGCTAATTTTTCTAATTATCTGTTTATCTTACATGAAAGCAAATAGTTTGAAGAAGGCCCCAGATTTCTGTTGTACTTTTAAAATTTGGTTTTTAGTAACAAAATGGCGTAACTTCCAGGCTATTCATTAAAACTATTAAAATACATATGTATGCTTTCATTTTCTTTTGTTGTTTGTACTGAAGCATGTGGTTCTCTGTTCTGCTAACCCCTTCAACATGTTTGTTACACTTCAGAGAGAATGCTGTCTGTGATGAGACTGTGCCTGACTCTGCTCTGCAGAACAGCAGCTGTGTGAGAAATGGCAACCTGAAAACACCTGTAAGTTGATTTTTAACTTTTTTTTTTTTAATTATGGTATTTATTTTCTGTCTGAATCAGTTGTTACAAAATTGAATGTTACATAAAATAATCGCAATTCAGTGCATCTAAAATCTAGTCACTGGATACAGCATGACCCCCAAATTCCATTGGCATCAGAGCCTCAATGCTGGCTTTTGAACAGACAGTTCATTTCAGTGTGTGTTCTTCCATAGCTGTGCATTGTGTGTGGCTGATGCTGATTTCCAGGTTGTGTGTTTACTCTGTGAGTGAAAAGATGTCGAAGTGATTCTGTGCTTGCTGTCTCTTCTTCAGAAATTACAGCTGTCGCTGAAAAATGCTTTCTAGGTAGCACAGATCGGTTCTGAAGTTTCTTTACTGTTACACGTTCCTATGCTTATGACTCACTGTTGAGGAAAAGAAATCAAACTGGTAAATCCTTCCTTTCTTCCCCTTCTTGTGTGATCATGTTTGATAAGGCTTTATCAGTGTCCTTGAAGCTTAAACGTTAGCACGCTGGGGAAATCACTACAGTGAGAGTAAACCAAACTCTTTATTGGGGTATATTTTATGGATCTGTGAATGGCTGTTACGTGTTGCTTTCTTTCCTGTACTTTCTTTGCTTGACTCATTTCAGAGAGAGAAACGGAAAGTCAGAGAACAGTGTGAAAACATAAGAAGAAATTCTTCCAGTAGCAGAAGAGTGAGCCAGCTGCAGAATGGCGAAGTGATTGAGGCAGTTACGTTGTTTGAAGTGGTTAGCATGGGGAAGCGGGCCATGCAGGTATTTCTAACACTGAATTCTGAGAGGAATTGGTGGAGGGAAGATGGTTTAACAGTGGTCATTTTGGTTATTTATAGTCTGGGAAACTGAAATTTTGTTCTGCTGTGGCATAGGTGGGGAAGAAACATGTTTGGTTAGAAAACTGTTTTGAGCATGGCTCTTGAAAAGAATGTTTCTTCAGGAAATCAGTGAAGAAGTAGCTGTCAGATATTTAAAAATAGGGAAGCAAATACTTCCCTAAACCAGTCTTCTAATGTCTGAATATATGAAAAAATAATTATTTAAAAAAAATATAAAAAAAGTTCATCGGTACAGTATTTTGGTTGTTCAGGGTTCTGAAAATCAGGCCTTTTTCTTTCTAGGAGCTTGCCTTTTAGTATTTTTCTATCAACTCTATTCCCATGTAGTGTGACAACACTGTGCATAATAGTCAGGTTCCCTGTGTATGTATAAAGTTAGCAGTTTTCTTCAGTGTGAGATAACCCACCTCCCCACACTGTGTTTGTATACGTGTGCGTTAGGTTTGTGTATGTGTATGGAGGATTAAAATCAGAGCCCTAAGTATTTCATACAGGATTATACATAGGTCTCCATTATGTAGTGTGTGCATGCACAAATGGAAAGTACATTTATATTTTGGATGAGAGACCTTAGTTTTTCCAAAATGTTTGTATGGATGGGCTTTTGCCATGTTACAGCTGTGTTAACTTCAGTAGAGCTCCCTGAAAAGCTCTGCTTTTTTGCTTCTGCTGTGCAAAGCATGATGTGAAGGGCTTGGAAAGGCAGCAGCTTTAGTCTCGGCTGCTGCTGCTAGAATTCGTTAGACCTGTATGGCACTATGGGTGGATTGAAGCCCGGATGGCTTGTCCCAGCAGGCCTGTATCACATACAGGCTGTAGGCCGTACTGCCCTAGAAGTGAAATTTGGAGTTGACTTTTAGCTTAAGTACAATATCTGAATTATTTCAGCCTACTCCACAAGCTGCATGCTAGAAAGAGGGGAACTCCCAGGCACAATTGCTGTTATTAATTTAATATTAATTATTGGATGGTGCAGAGTTTCAAGGTGTTTTTTGTTTTCAAAAATAACAGTTACCTCAGTGCTGGCAAGAGGACAACGTTTTCTTCCCTGTATATTAAATTTATTAAAGCTGTGGTTAATTTCCCTGTTAACAGGGAGAAGAGCATCTGTGAATGGCAGCATTGCCTAGAACAGAACTTGTGAATGAACAGTTCAAGACACAATTTTTCCCAGAAAAATGCATGTCCTATTAGAAATGGAACAAAATGGTGTCATTAGTAGAATGCAGCATGCTGTGTTCAGCTCCTGACTAACAAGTTCCTTTGATCTGTTCTAGTCTGTAGTAGATGACTGGGTTGAAGCTTATAAACAAGACAGGAACGTGGCACTTCTAGATCTGATCAACTTCTTCATTCAGTGCTCAGGCTGTCAAGGTAATTTACCCTCTTAGCCCTTTCCATTGTCTGCAGGCAAATGTAGTCTGAGTTGTGCTTTCTAAAATGGAATTTTTCTCTCTGGTAAATCATGTACTTATAATCTGTGCTGTTCATTAAGACAAACTCCAGATGGGCGGGACTAATAGCAAAGAATGTTGCTGGTTAAATTCTTTGACTCTGTGCTTATAGCCTGCCAACTCTTAGAGTTATACTTGAGCATGGTTTGCAAGGTCATGTTTGTGAATTGGCGTGTCACATCACTTTGCAGAATTCTCATGCAGGGGGGATAGTTTTGATGAACTTTCTAATTAACATCCAGTGTTTCAGTTGCCCTTTGTTTTGTAGTTTCCTACTATCTTTTGTGTTGCTTCTATCTTTGTTTGAAAATAAACAGCTAGGAAATTAAGCTCCCTGCTTTGGTGGCTGAAAAAGCAATCTCTTGCCTCTCTAGCGGTTACTTTTACCAAAGGGTTGTGACGCTGTTCATTTCGTAACAAACACTGAGGCACAGTGAATTCTTGGGATAGTCTGCTAGCAAAATGCTTCAGGATGGCAAGTAAGAGTTTTAAGAAGACTATTCTGCTAGTTTAAAACTTCTAAGTGTGTTTAAGCAGCTAGAATGTGCCTCTTACACTTCTGTTTTTTTTCCAGACCTTTTGACTAATGTGTCCTCCCTTCTGGGAAATGTTTTGGAGTCTTTGATTAGCAGTGGGCAAAACTTTAGCAAATCCTTAAAGCAAATGAATGGACAGAGAAA
Organism: Clamator glandarius; assembly: GCA_033459285.1. Lineage (NCBI taxonomy): Eukaryota > Metazoa > Chordata > Aves > Cuculiformes > Cuculidae > Clamator > Clamator glandarius. Next base: position 856,602 of record JAUNZM010000753.1, read on the forward strand.
ATAGCCATGTCATACAGCACAGGACAGATCTCTCTAACTTAAATTTTGTTTTTATTCATCAGTATTTTCAACTAGATCTGAATTTATATATCTCGCCATATATATGTGTTGCCTATACCAGTGTACGCAGAGATAAAACAGAGTCCCCCTTTTCCTGATGTTTCTAAATTTAAAATCGAGTCCTTACTGTGGTTTGGACTTCAATAATCTAACAACAGTTGTCTGTAATTCTTCTTTTCAAAACCTTACTTTTCTAGGCATGGTAACAGCAGAGATGTTTCAGAGTTTACATGAGAAGGATGTCATGCGAAAAATGACAGAGACCTTTGATGAGGTAGGCACAGATTTGACTTTGCATGCCTTTTATATACAAACGGACTCTACTTTAGTAGCTGACTTGGACAGGGTTCTTGCTGTTTATCAGGAGCTGTGTCCTGTTTTCTTAATTTAAGAAAATCCTAATTTTCACAAGAGCAATTTGTTGTTATAATGACCCATTTTAAAAGCAGCAAGATTTTTTTTTTTCTACAACACTTATTTTCAGAGTTTTATTAGGGCTGTCTAACTGCAGTCTTTCTGGATCTGTCTTCTTCTTAGGAGTTCTTTTGAAAATGATTTTACAGAGGTAAACATAACCTGGCATTGCAGCAGCTAAACAGTTCATTTGGTATTTGGTTGACAAGGCCTTTTAAAAATACTATTCTGAATTCCTAATAAGCTAATTCAAAGATATTTTTAGCTGATATTTTTATTTGTTGCTTTTCCTTCTGTTTTACTGACTATGAATTTTTACAACTGTATTATGTCATATGAAAGGAGAAAAATTCATTTTTGATTCTTAGGTAATTGTTGAAACAATAATGAAAATTATTTTTTTTGGATTGTTGAGAAAAATGCATAGCTTTACAATACTCTTTCTCTAGAGTTTGATTGCACCTTGGCTAATTATGCCAACATAAAATTTTCTGCAACATGCTCACAGTTGTTTCTGTGCTTCTCTTTTTTCCTGTGTTTTCCACCTCTGAATTGACTTGTCAAGCAGCAGCCATCAGCCTTGCTTTAACTGAGCATCTCTCAAAGACCAGCTGCTGTAGAAATTCCCACAGAGGATGAATTTGCCAACACGGTTTTCTTCATTTTAGAAGTGTAGTGGCACTTGGGCTAATTTTTGACAGAAGTGCTCTGATATGTGTTACTAATTACTACCACATGAATTACTAATCTGGCAATTCATTCCCAACTAAATTAGCCCTGAATAGCACTCTGAAAGGCACTCTGGTGGCTACAAAGATGTGATTATTGCTGTCATGAGCCTGGGTGTGTTACAGCTCTGTAACCTTTTTGCCTGTCCTTATGGGCAAAAAGGAAGGTTCTGTGGTTGCCTTAGAAGCTGTATTCTGCATGCTATAAAAACAAAGTAACTTTGTCTTTGGGACTGTATTTTGACATGCTGCTCTAGCGAAACGTTTCACTGGTAGAAAGAAAGGGATGCAGAGAACAAAAAGGGCTTCTACAGGTATGTCAGGCAGGAAAGGAAGGTCATAGAAAGCATACTCCCCCCTGGTGAATACGACTGGCAAACCGATAACAATGGATGAAGAGAAGACTGAGGTATTCAACTTTTTTGCCTTAGTCTTCGCTGACAGTCTCTCTTCCCACACCTCTCAAGTGGATAAGCTACAAGGCGGGGATTAGGGGAGCAATGTACATCCCATTGTAAGAGAAGATCAGGTTCATGACCACGTGAGGAACCTGAACATACCTGATTCTATGGGACCTGATGAGGTGCATCCCAGAATCCTCAGGGGATTGGCTAATGTGATTGTCAAGTCACTCTACGTGATATTTGAAGACTCACAGCAGTCAGGTGAAATCCCTGGTGACTGGAAAAGGGGAAATGTCACACCCATTTTAAAGTGGGTAAAAAGGAGGTCCTTAGGAACAACTGACCTGTCACCTCACTTCAGTGCCTGGGGAGGTCATGGAACAGATCTTTCTAGAAGCTGTGCTAAGGCACATGGAGGACAGGGAGGTGATTCAAGACAGCCGGCATGGCTTCACCAAGGACAAGTCTTGCTTGACCAACCCAGTGGCTTTCTATGATGGAGTGAGTACCTCAGTGGATAAGAGAGGATCTACGGATGTTGTCTATCTTGGCCTCCTGTAAGGCCTTTGACATAGTCCCCTACGACATCCTTGTGAGCAAAGCATCCTTCTCTCTAAATTTGATAGATATGAATTTGGTGAGTGAAGAAGTGGTTGGATGGTCCCATCCAGAGAGTAGTGCTCAAGGGCTTAATGTCCTGATGGAAGCTGATGAAAAGTGATGTCCCTGAGGGGTCCATACTTGGACCTTTCTGTTTAATATCTTCAGCAGTGACATAGTGGGATTGAGTACACCCTCAGCAAGTTTGCAGATAACACTGAGCTGTGGTGTGATTGACATACCTGAGGGACAGGATGCCATCCAGAGTGACTTGGATAAACTTGAGAAGTGGGCCCACGTGAACCTCATGAGGTTCGACAAGGCCAAATACAAGGTCCAGCAACCCCTGATTCTAATACAGATTGGAGGATGAAAGGATTGAGAGCAACCCTGCGGAGGAGGACTTGGGAGTACTGGTGGATGAAAAGCTGGGCATGAGCCAGCAATGTGCACTTGCAGCCTAGAAAGCCAACCATATCATGGGCTGCATTAAAAGAGGTGAAGCTAGCAGATTGAGGGAGGTGATTTCCCCCTTTTTCCTCTCTGATGAGACCCCACCTGGAATACTGCATCCAGCTCTGGAGTACTTAGCACAGAAAAGACATGGACCTGGTGGAGCGGGTCCAGAGGAGGGCCACAAAAACGATCAGTGGGATGGAAGATTTTCCCTGTGGGGTCAGGCTGAGAGAGCTGGGGTTGTTCAGCCTGGAGAAAAGGCTCCAGGGAGACCTTATTGTGGCCTATCTGTACTTGAAAGGGGCATACAAGAAATATGGAGATGACATTTTTAGTAGGGTCTCTTGCAATAGGACTAGGGGTAATGGTTTTAAACTAAAAGAGAGGAGATTCTGACTAGATATAAGGAAGACATTTTTTATGCTGGGGGTGGTGAAACATTGGAACAGGTTGCCCAGAGAGGTGATAGAAGCCCCATCACTTGGAAACATTCAAGGTCAGGTTGGATGGGGCTCTGAGCAGCCTGATTAAGTTGATGTCCCTGCTTAATGCAGGTGGGTTGGACTGGATGACACTTAAATGTGCCTTTCAACCCAAGCCATTCTATGATTCTATGAAAATACTAAGTGATAACCCCTGTGTTGTATGCTCTGTCTCTCTTGGTTTTTTATCTTTTTTTTCTTTAATTCTGCTTCTGGTGAATTTTGAAATTATCTTTGTCTGTTTTTAGATAAACTGACTCTAAAAACCTCCTACAATTATTTATACAGAATTAAGTATTTTTAAAGACTGTCTGTAAGCTTGTTTAATTTAATCTTGATATGTTATGACTCGTATTAAGCCAACATTAAATGGAAGAAAAAGTCTGAAGCAACCATTTTTGTTAGCCATGGTCATTAGGTGATTGAAAAAATTCTTGAGGATTCAACCAATTTCTTTTAAAGCATACCTATGATAAGAGCAAGAGGAAAACAGTTTATTTTTAAGTGAGCTCTTTGCTCTGTATTTGTTTCTTTTTGCATTTAGTTCTTTTTCATCTTTTTCGTAAGTAAGATAGAAACATAACTTATTGATTAAGTTAGCTGAGAATTAGTGCTGTGTAAGACTACAGCGATTTAAAAAATACTATCATTTGTTTTCAAAAAGTAGTAGTGGAAGTAGTAATGAGTGTGGAAAATATTACTAGGTATCTGAGTATCTTTTCTTGCCTTTCGATTTATATTGATTATTTCTAGCTTTCAGAGGATTGGAAAATTAAAGTGTTTTTTTTTTAGTTCTTCATTCTTGATGATTTTGGTGATTTAAACATTACTTCACTGTTCCAGTAATTGCAACACCACATCCATGTACTAATGCTTCCTCCCAAAAGTCTCACTAGTGTTAGTGGGAAACATTAGTGGAGTTGAGTCTTGCAGGGAACGTGAAGGGCAACAAGAGAAGATTCTACAAATATATCAACAGCAAAAGGAAGACCAGAGAAAACATAGTCTCACTGTTGAATGAGGCCAAGGCCCTGGTGATGGAGGACACAGAAGAGCCTGAGATACTCAATGCCTTCTTTGCCTCTGTCTTTACTGATAAGACTGGCTTACAGAAATACCAGGTCCCTGAGACCAGAGGGAAAGTCTGGAGCAAAGACTACTTACCCTCTGTGGAAAAGGATCAGATTAGGCAACACTTCTTTAAATGGACTGAACGTACATAGGGCTATGTGATCTGATAGAATGTACCCAGGAGTGCCAAGAGAGCTAGCTGATGATATCGCAAGGTCCCTTTCGATTATCTTTGGAAGGTCTTGGTGACTGGGAGAGATCCTTGAAGACTCAACAAAAGCAAATGTCACCCCTGTTTTCAAGAAGGTCGAGAAGGAGGATCTGAGGAACTTGGGCTGGTCAGCCACACCTTGATCCCTTGGAGGGTGATGAAGCAGCTAATTCTGTAAAGAATGTCCAAACACATGAAGCCCAAGAAGGTGATCAGGAGTAGTTAGCATGGATTTAAAAAGAGTAAATTTTGCTTAATCAACCTGATAGCTTACTATAACAAAGTGAATACCCTCGTGGATGAGGATGGAGCAGCAGGGTTGTTGTTTATCTTGATTTCCTTAAGACTTTGTTATCTCCTGTAACATTCACATAGACAAGCTCATGAAGTGTGAGTTAGTTATGTGGACAGTGAGGTAGATTGAAAACTGGCTAAACAACCAGGCCCACAGAGTTGTGATCAGTGGCACAAAGTCCAGTTGGAGGCTAGTCACTAGCGGTGTGCCCCAGGGACTGAAATTTAGGCCGATACTGTTGTGATTTGAGCTAAAGCAGAATCAGTTTCCTGACTTCAGCTAAGTCTCAATTAAGTACCTTCATTTTCTGAAAGTTAACTGCATTTTTTTCAGACAATGTTTCTGTCTAGAAGTCGTAACAATGGGCATTGGTGTGCAGAAAAGCCAGTGCTTATACTTATTCCTATAGTAACCAAGGCTGTCCTTGAGCTGGTAGAGTGCCCTAAGTCAAAGAGGCAAAAAAGGTCGCACCTGCAGGGAAGGGAGAACAGGAGAGATGACCTCAAACTGGCCAACAGAGTATTCCTTCCCATGTATGTCATAGTCCGTATAAGACTGAGAGATCACAAGGGTCTCACTATCTTCTTCTGTGATGGGCGATGTCCAATGAGGCCCTCATCTGTCTGCTTGCCCCTGATCCCGGATACGCGCATTTCTGAATCCAACTCCTTAGCCCAGCTCTGTCCCAGCCTTGGACTTCCCCTCCAGTTTGTTCTGCAGCATTTGTGGTGTTGTATAGTCATCAGGGGTGGGGGCACTATTTCATATATTTGTATGTATTTTATTTTTTAATTATTATTGTTTTCATTATTATTACTTTATTAAAGCTGTATTTTTAGTTTCCAACCTGCAAGGATTTTTCTCCTCTCATTTCACTTTCCCTGAGGGCATGGGCAGTGGTAATTGGGACCCCAACTGCTCAGTTTTAGCTGACAAAATTGGCCAGGTCAGGGCTAAACTGTGACAACTGTTTAGCATCTTTAATAACAACCTGGGCAATAGGGTAGAGTACTCAGCAAAAACATGATTCAAAACTGGGAGTAGATGCTAGACCAGACGGCTGTTCTGCTGTTCAGAGGGACCTCATGAAGTCCTGCAAGAGGAAACCCTGTGAACCTGGGGAGGAATAACCACATGCACTGCTACGCACTGGGGGCTGACTGGCTGGCTGGAAAGCAGCTTTGCAGAGCAGGATCTCCGTGTCCTTGTGGGTGACAAGATAAACACAAGCCATCAACGCACTCTAGCAGTAAAGACGGCCAACAACCTCCTTGGCTGCATTAGGCAGAGCATTGCCAGCAGGTCATAGGAACTGATCCTTCCTATCAACTCATAGTAGTGAGACCACCTCTGAAGTGCTGAGTCAAGTTCTTGGCTTTCCAGAACAAGAGAGGTGGATTTACTGGAATGAGTCCAGTGAAGGGCCACAGAGATGATTTTTCTTGTGAAGAGAGGCTGAGAGAGTTGAGCCTTCTCAGTCTGGAAAGAAGGTGCCTCGGAGGAATCTCAGCCATGTGTTAAAATAACCAATGGGACAGAGTGAGGAAGACAAAGCCATATTCTACTCGGCAGTATCCAGTGAGACAGTGAGCATAAAGCCAAGCCAAGATGGGCAGTGGGCACAAACTGAAATATATGAAATTTTACCTGAACACAAGAAAACAGTGGAACAGGTTGCTCTGAGAGGTTGTGGAGTCTCCATCTGTGAAGACAGTACAAAGCTGACAGTGTACATGGTGTCATCTGACACTGGGGTGACAGACAGATTCTTGTAAGAATGCTTGGTAGAATGGTGATGGCACTAATTCTAGTTACAATTAAAGCTTTATTTTCTTAACAGGATATTATGATTTGTATGGCACAGAATTTGTGATTAATATGGCACAGGATTTTTACAAGCAGAATCAATATAGTAGTATAATACAGAATTTAAAATACAACTCACTTATGTGATTATGTGAATATAAATCAATGCAGAATTCATGGTACAATTTAATTTATAATTCCTCATTGCCTGGACCTTCTGCAGATTGGGTCAAATCTTAATACGTGGTTTGTTGTATTAATATGACATTCATCATCTAGACTTGAAAATCATAAAAGAATGTTAGTCACTCACTTCTCAGAGGAAGCAGATGACGGTGGAGGTGGCAGCAGCTCCCATCCAAGTTCCCCACTTAGGCCTTGCAAGCACTTGGTTTTATGGACATTGCTCTGGGTGCTGTGATGCTTCCCTGTTCTATGATGGGAGTCATAACCACTGCCAGGTTGGCTGGGCACCTGGGACCTTCCAGGCCAGTAAGGAAGAGCATAATCAGCATGGCGCCCAGAAACCTTGAGGTCAGTAGGGAGAGGAAAAAGAAATCTGTTTTGTTTGTCTACTTGATTCACAGGACATTCAGAGCCTGATAATGACGGAAAGGGAATGAATACGTGACTCACTTGGTGACAAAGAATGGCTGCTTGCTTCTTAAAATGGTTTTATGCTAACCATTTTACCAGAGGTTGGGAGCAGGGAGTACCAGTCAGACACAACACTGGGCAGCCAGCTCTGTCTGATCCTGCTTGAGGAGGTGGGGTTGAATTAGACATTCTCAAAGAGTCCCTCCCATTTGAAGTCTTTCTGTGCTTCTGTGAAAACTTTTACTGGCACTGGAAGCAGAGAATGGCTTTAACATAGTTGTTGAGACATTTATTTCCTTTTCATGGCGCATGGTATTCCTCAGTGGAGAGTGGCTTGTCTTTTTGTTTCCCTCTTTCTTAAACTATTTTTTTTCTCTCTTCTGCTTTTCTTCCTGTATGTGGCATTTTATTTCTTGCAGTTCTCTTATTTTCTTCTCCCATTTTGTTGCTGAAATGTTTAGCAATGGAAGAGTTTGATGCATAACTGTACAGCGGGATGGGGACAGAAATACTTCTGGTGCTTCACTGAGTGTAATAAAGAACTGTAGATTTCATGCCTTTTGTCTTGGAATAAGTGCAGAGTTGAGGAAACATCTCTGAATCAAGTCACATTAGTGCTGACAACATTTCTTTATAAAAGCTCAAAATGATTTTCTAGAGTTACGTTGTTTTGCAGCAACGAGTCATGAATTGTTGGACACAGATAAGATACTTAGACTTGCTCAGAGTTATAGCTTAGAATTGATAATGAGGTAGCTTAGAATTGATAATGAGGATTATACCTTGCATTTGTTTTGCTTATAAATGTTAGAAAGAAGTTGTCTCTTACTTCTAGCAAGAAAACTCAGGTTTTATATTGAAGTGTGTTTGTCTTCCATCATTGCTTATAAATAACAAATACAGAAATGAGAAGGAATTAATTTCTTTTTTAAGGAATAGGATTGTATGAGCCACCTGTAAAACAAATTGTCTTAAGTTTTAATAGTCTTTTAAATAAGATGCATGATTTATGATGCTTTAGTCTTTATGAATTAGCTGTGCTGTTTCATTGAAAAGCTTTTAAAATTTTGCCTTGTGCCTTACAGGAAACTGGGTTGCAGTACAAGAAATTCATGGCCTATCCTTGGATCCTGACAGTTACTTGGCCGGTGGACATGGTAGGACTCTTAACAGTTCTCTGCAACTCTAGCGTAGCATTTTCTGTGGCTGTATTTCCTGTTTCCAGTGTAGGTGAACACATCAGAACTAGTCATCTTAAGCTGTGTGTTAGTGAATGGAGATAATGAATTGTACTTGTGAGGTCTGCTTCATCTGGTCTGCTGTAGACCTCTGATTTGGACGAACACACTCATGCCTTTGAAGTGCCTGCTTCTTGCTGTTGCTGTCAAGGGGTCATCAGCATTTTGAACAAACTGATAAATGTCAAATTGCAGTGGTGTTGAAGAGTGTTCCCCATCCCTTCCAGCAAGCTCTATACACATGCATGCGCCACGTACTCCTACATGCACACAAGTGTATGCACACATAGGACAGGAAGACAGATTTGTTCAAAGACTTGTTTTATCAAAACATTCTCTTGCAAACATAAATGTTGGGAAGAATCTTTTGAGAATAGAAACAGCTTTTCTTAGTGCCTCTTCCCATAGAACACTTGTAGTATTATGGGGAATTGATCTCAACTCCTTGTTGGTGCTTCATTTTGACTTTCCCCCCTTTCCATAAGCTCTGTATGAAAGAAGGAATAATTTCCAGGATCAGTCAGAGCAGGGGCCTCAGGGGCCTCACTATTCAGAGTGATTTGAATAGTTCTCTGAAAGAATCTGTTTGAAGTACCTAGTCTGGCTTGGTTTCTGGAATTGCGTCACCCTGCTGGTTGTCTAAGGGAATCCCAGGTTAGGTCTCTCAGTTCATTGTGCTCATTGTGCTCTCTATATATTTACAGTATACATGTAACAGTATCCAAGTATGCTGAACACAAACAGTAGCAATGCTCTGTTAGGCTCTGAACTGACTCTTACAACCTGACCAGGAACACATCCCACATTCTCAGTGTGCTTTGGGTTGTGGACATCCCAGAGACCAGTCTGTGTTTGCATTTATTTTTCAAGAAAGTGGTGGATCCTGTCGTTTGGAAACAAAGCAACAAGAGAAGAGCATGAAGTACACTTTATAAGTAGATGAGGTTATTCTGAGTGTGAGGTTGCATGTTTGAGTATATCTGAGAAGATGTTTGACCAAATAGTGAAGGACCAGCTGAGTAATTGTCTGCTTCAGGATGGGGTTTTCCATAGTGAGTGAAGTTCTGAGGTTCCCTGGCTACATTCACAACTGGAAACTTATCAAGACACAAATTCGTCTTCAGAGCCATTCCTGGGATCTGTGAGGTGAAAGTGAAATAAGTGTTCACACTACCTGAGGTTGCCATCGACAAAGTCTTCCCAGTGTGCTCTTCACATGAGGCGCAGTATTTTGTGTGAGATGTCATTTGAACTGCCCTCTGTTTGCTTTCTTCCTGGCAGTATCAACTATATTGGGAACAGTCTTGTGGTTTCATTGTAGTTTGCTTTTTGCCTAATGTGAAAGGTATTGCCTACTGTTTCTGTGGAGATTTTCAGAGACCTGAGTGCTGGTGGTATAAGTGAATGACTGTGTTTGTCGTTAAGCTGTAGTGTGATAAACTCCTTAAGCTGGAAGTGCTGCTGAGGAAAACAGTCAATCCTGCTCACACCACAGTTGGTTGTTTTCACTTTTCAGTCACTTTAGTTTCCTCCTGAGTTTTACCACACACTTGCTGGAACAGGAAGGGCAGGGAAATGGGGAAGCACTACTACCTGTGAGGAAACAGAAAGGGCCAGAGTGCTCATGGTTTATGCCGGTGAACGTTATTTATGATGCTGTGGCTTCACATGCCCTCTCCCGCTTTTCTATTCACAGCCAGCTTGCAGGCATTGCTTTCAGATATGACCTTTCATGATGACGTAGCTTGGATGAAAATGGTTTGTCTCTGTGCTTGCTTGTAACCGAGTTGCATGTCCCTACTCTGGAATAATAATCATGAAAAATATTACGGGGAGGCTGAGGTGAAGCTGACTGTCAGCACAACTCCCTGTAATATTCAGTAGGAGAGATGTAAGTGGTGTGTGAAATCAAAACTAATTAGCATATTTTCTCTTGACTTTTCTTTCTTATGCAGGACAATGAAGACTACCCGCTGATCAGAACAGGACCCTATTGGAAGAAGTTCAAGGCCAATTTCTGTGAATTTATTGCAGTGCTTGTCCAACAGTGCCAGTGCAGCATCTTGTATGATAGCTACTTGATGGACACTGTCATCTCGTTGCTCACAGGCTTAGCGGACTCCATGGTCAGAGCATTTAGACACACAAGCACTTTGGCAGGTAAAATAAGTCACAGAGTTGCTGTAAATCGTGTTTTGTTGACTTGTGTACAAACAAAATTGTTCAGACTTGAAAAGCTCTCTTTACTGGAGCAGTTATTCTCTTACGCATGGCAGTGCCTTCCTCTTAATAGATGTTACCGTAGTATAAAGTGTTTGTTTCCATGTGTATCTGAATGGAATTTGGATGCCTTAGATATGATATGTCTAGCCTAATTTTTGATTTCTAAAGGTATTTTCTTTAATGCCTGACATGACTAACTTTAGAATTATGCAGTGTTCTGATTAGTTATTTTTCAATAACTGATTTTTCACATTTTGTTATTTTCCTGCCTCCACTAATTTACAAGACGAGGTTGCATTAAATGTTTTACCTGAAAAAACTTCCTTTGGAGAGCTGCTATTCTTGTGATACCTGTGCTAAAAAGAACATGGCTTTTCACCCATTTTTATTTCATGCAGCATGATCATAATAAAGCTACTACTTTTTTCCCCTGCTAAAGCCAGTTCTTTTCCATGCAAAGAACACTTAGAGTGTAATTTGTTCTCAAGCATGATGTTTGCTTTGAAAGCTTAAAAACCCCATTTGAAATCTATGCAGACCATCTAATGATCCTTACAGACACATGAATTTTTGTCAATGTGAGTAAATTATTAAGATTCCTTGTCGTTTATGGACCAGCTTCATTGTTGCGTGGGGTTTTTTTATTATTTGTTACTGAAAATCACTAGTTCCACAGCTCTAGATTCTTCTGCAGGAAAATCAGAATTCCATGAACTAAGAGTGTTGCCCAGTAAATTACTTTTTTTGACTAGAACTCTAGCCAAAAGCTGTAAATCACCAGTAATATGACTAAATTTTCTGTTTTGGTCATTGTCTGCCTTTAAAGTAAACACTGTATTTTAAAACAAATTACTGTAATTTAGTGGTGTTCATATTTTGGACAATAAACTGGATTTGGCTAACCATATCCTTTTTGTGGTGAAGTGGTGAATATATCAATGCTACGTATCTCTGAGATCCGCTAAATATGTTGGGTTTGTTTCCTTTTTAGCAATGAAACTTCTGACAGCAGTTGTAAGTGTGCATTTGAACCTCGATGTCAACAAGCACAACGCTCAAAGATTATATGAAGTGGAAAAGAAGAGGATAAGCGGCAAGAGGACCAGTTACAGACTTGAACAGCTAGAGAGGAAAAGGAAAGAGGTTAGGCAGGTGTCTTGTATGGGATATGTGTGAAAAACAGAAGGATTGCTGACGGCTTGCTTTTGGTCACTGCAGTTCTTTGAGGTTCATGTGTTTATCTAAGGCATGGTGCAGAGCAGTTCTGACTGCCTAGATTAAGTGGGACAAAAATGACTGAGGTAATAACTGCCCTGTCTACTTTTAACTTGTGATGTCTGTCCTACTAACTGCTTCTCTAAAGTACCAGCATTAGCCCTTGATCTCTACACAAATATGGATTTACACATACACGGAATTGCATCAGTAGCTCTGTGTCGTGGGAGTGCAAGTTTTGCATACCTTTATACAAATTGCAAGCCAAAGTTCTTGAACTGAATGTCAATAAATGAAAAAAGGACACAGGATAACTAACCTTTGTATTAGTGATGCATTGGAAAAATGGTTGTAACTGCAGGGGTGACCTGTATCTCTCTTGCTGTTCAGTTTCTGTCATTTCTTCTCTGCTCAGCCAGACAGCTCCTTATCAACTCCCAGAGACAGGCCTATGACTGTAAGAAGCAATTCTGGCTTGAGAGTGGAGGTGATGATGTGTGAACATCAAGCATAATTCCTTCTCTCCTGACCTTATAATCAGTTACCTCTGTTCTGCGCTTTGATGTCCATAGATTTCTCTGTTTACAGAAACTACCCCTGTTTTTGTGGGAAGTAGTCCTTAGGTGGCACAGGGGTTTCTAGTGTCTTTGTAAGTCTGATGTTATTGTAAGTCTGATGTTATTGGAAAAACAGAGGAAATGTGTGTTGGGGAAGATAAACCAAACTTGTCACCCTTCCTGATGCTATTGCTGAGAAAATGTTTTTATTAAGTGACCTCGGTAGCCAGAAGTTCAGAACTAGATTTTCAGGGCTTAGTTAAAATACAGGCTCGCTGTGGAGTAGGTGCATTTTGAAAATTGCCTTGTCTGCCTTCCATCTGTGTTCAAGTGCATAAAAAGAGAATTTGGACCTATATGTGAAGACTGCTTAATAGTTGTGCTGTATCTTCAGTGTATTGATTGATCAAGGCTCACTGTATTGCAGAAGTACCTTTTTGTCCAGGGTAACAGTTGGTATCTGATAAACCTTTCATCAGGATATAGCTACAAAAAGGCCAATTGCTTGTGTAGATACAGACCAGTTATTTTACGTTGGTACCACGTGCAGGTGCTGGCAGTTTGCACCACAAACTGTACTAGCACTGTAAGTGCACCAATGTAAATTTTACATGTAGGGAATTGTGGGGCAAATATTAACTGTTGGTTCTCTTTGTATTTCAGTATGAGCATAAGCTTCTAGATATACAGAACATGATGAATGCTATTTTCAAAGGGACGTTTCTAACTCGTTACCGGTAAGAGTAAAAATAATGTTGTGTTGGGTATGTTCATTCCCAAGAAACTCCTGCTCATGTTGTCCAGATACCAGAATCAAGTTGAACATCCTAGAGGTCAAGTGTCAAGGGAAGCGTAGCAGTTGTAGTTATTGTAGTTACTGTAAAGTAGTGATTGTAAAGAATTTGGGATAAAAAAGGACCCCTCTTAACTGTGTTTCTTAAGTTCATCTTACTGGCTATAGAGCAGGGCACTTGTGATTGCGAAGATAGCAGAATTACAGAATAATTATTGCATGAAATATTTGTAGCTGAATGGAACATTAATATGATTATATTTGTAGTATTTTGGATTGTACGTGCTTCTGCAATTCCAAAAGAATATTGCAAATACTATAATTAATACATATTAGGCATTTTTGATGTATTAATATTACAATTTTATAATTTCACAGTGATGTCATCCCTGAGATCAGAGCAACTTGCATTGAAGAAATTTGCAACTGGATTAAAACATATCCAGATGCTTTTTTAAATGATAGCTACTTGAAATACATTGGATGGATGCTATATGATAAGGTAAGTTTTCATTTTTCTGCAGGGGACAGTAGATGGGATTTTTTGGTTTTGTTTTAAAGAATCCTAATTTTTAAATTCTTGAGAGTGGAGACTGCATTCATATGAAACAGAAATGACTTCCCCATTTTAGGTTTAATTTTTCAAGCCCTTGCAGCACTAACAACAGAGAATGTTTTTTCCAGTTCTGTAGCAGTGTGTGTTCCCCATGTGAGCAGTTATCGTAGAATCACAGAACAGTTTGGGTTGGAAAAGACCTTTAAGGTCATTGAGTCCAACCATCGATCCAGCCTTGCTAAGTTTGCCACTGGGCCATGTCCCCAACTACGACATCTACTCATCTTTTAAACTCCTCCAGTGATGGTAATTCAACCGCCTCCCCGGTCAGTGCTTGACAATCCTTTCAGTAAAGAAATTTCTCCTGATATCCGACCGTAGTCTCCCTTGGCACATCGTGAGGTCATTTTGCCTTGTTCTGTCACTAGCTACCAGGGAGAGTGGACTATCCCCCACCTCACTAAAACCTCCTTTCAGGTTGTTGTAGAGAGCAGTAAGATCTCTCCTCGGTTTCCTTTTCTCCAGACTTGTGCTTCAAACCCTTCTCCAGCTTTGTTGCCCTTCTCTAGACACACTGCAGCATCTCAGTGTTGTCCTATTTATGTACTACTGAATTACTGAATGGTAAAATGGCCCGTGTCCTTTGAGCACATGCACTGTTAAGTGTTGACTAAAATTCTGCTTTTAGATTTGACAGCTACATTTAAAATTTTCTTTTTTTTTATAAAAAATGAACAAATAAATATTGCCCGTAGTAAAACAGTTTTCGATATTGCATTTCTCATTTGGAATTATATAGATATAGAAAATATTTACAGAAACTTCAGTCATTCCCAAAGGGTTTTCTCTTTGCCCTTATAGTAAGTTTGCTTTTTTCCTTTTCAGTAAAGGCACATTTAAAAAAATGAAAAAAATAACGAACTAAAAGAAAACTAACTCAAAAGTATGCATTTTGTCATGCTTCTAAAATGGATAAGAGATTTTAGGGAGATAGGAGTACTTATTGTGAATGGATAATTAACGAAATTGGCACATTGTACTTCTGCAGGCCACCTTTAGAAGTGTGTATAAGTTCTCTGTAAATACTGAAAAATCCTGTTTTGTGTCAGCTTTAGGCAGTGTTTGTGTTCCGTGAATACATTTGTAGTTCACCACAAAGCCAGGAGGGGGAGCACAAAGCCTCTTGCGTCCCTCTTTTGTGCCATTACCGTAAAGGTAGTATTTAGATTTTTAGAGCAACAAATCTATCAAGAACTGTCATCTTTTCCTGCATAAATTTTATCTGATTAGAATATCTTTTTAGCATATGTTCAGTTGGGAGAATTCTCAATAGAAAAAATCATTTTTGAAGATATGTCTTCATTCCCAGTGCTGTACAGTGAAAATTAACAGCTGGTGTCTCTGATTAATACACATAGCTCATCCAGAGTCATTTATTGGGAACTGGAAATTGTCGTTTTTCTAGGGCTTATTGTCTGAAAGCAATGCAGATACAAGCAAAGTGAGAAAAAGTGAGAAGTCCACATCTGGTTGAGGCCTCGTAGTGTGCCACTGCTGGTGGTTGCAGTCTCGGCTGTGCTTTATGATTTGCAGCCACTGTTAAATTGCCTGATTCCAAAATGAGAGCAGGGCATTTTTGGCAGCAACAGGGGCAGCAGTGCTTTTATGCACATCTGAATGTTATTTCCCACTACTCCTCTTTAATAAGCATTTCCATCCCATCTTGTTGGGGGTGGGCGGCAAGAAACTGATATCTCCCAGAGCCAATTTTCTTTTAGAATATAATGTAGAGAACTTTGCCAAATAATTTAGGCCCTAGAATGGAACAACCACAAAAGTATTCTAACGGTGGGAGAAAACCTGGCTAGGATCATCTACAGTTCTGTAAACAGATTAAGTTCAGTCACTTAGAAGGCTCTGAAGTGGAGAGGAGAGGGGGAAGCAGGTACAAAATTAACATTTTGTCTTCAGTGTCTTGTATTTGAATATAATCATTCTTTCTTCCCCATGAAGTACCATTTTGCCATAATACCCTGATATGAAATATTATATTTTTATGTGAAAAACAATTTGCTAGGTGCAAGAAGACACTCCAGATTTAGTGGTTGTGTGATCAGTATTGCATATTAGGATCTCTTTGGCCCAGGAAGAGTTATGGAACAGTGCTAAAAAGATATATTTTTGAGTAGTTTATGTTTGTCTGCTAGAAATAATTTAACGTTTTGTTTTTGAAGACCAAGCAACAGTTGATGGTAAATCTCACAGCTGTGTGAAGTTGAACAACATTATATGTAAACCCTATCACTTATTAGTGCATTTGTGAAACCCAGGCTCCTAAGTCGTGCTCAAAGGTGCTAGTGTTCTTTCAAGAGAGTAAGTGTATAGCTACTAAATCAGCATCCAGATCCAACCTAACCAGTGCTGATCTGAGCAGCAGGTGTTGAAGGGAAGTGCTGTGTAAAATGTTCAGAGTTAAAGACCAGAGAAATACACAATGCAGAGTAAAAATGGAGAAAGTGGAAGGCAGAACTAAGCAGAAGGCAAAGACAATGTAGATGCACACTTGGGATCTCCTTCCTTGTTAGACTGACTGTGTCTGGAACTTCAGGGCAAGTTGTTGAAGTTTTCTCATTGGACAATGAAAAACACCCGAAGAAATACTGTGGAAACAGGAACTTGCTGTTGAAAAGAATTTCTGTGACCTGACTAAGCGATCCTCCTGTCAAATTTCAGGAAATTGAAGAGCTTTTAGTTTTGCCTCCTATTTAACATGGCTATAGAAATTGATCCTGTGGCTGTGGCTACTTCCGAAATACTTCTTTCTTCAAATGGTCATAGTGGTTTTCTGCTCCTCAGGTCATCTCTGTGCATATGGACAGATATTTTTGAGGGCGGAGGGCAGTTTTTTTAAACTGTTTTACCTTAACAGGACAGATTGTCTTCACTATTGAGGTGTAATTGAGATGCAGAGCTAGTTTTCCCAATTTATTATTTGGAAGTGTTGAGGAGAAAAATAGATGACCCAGTGACCCCATCAAGTCATCTGTGTCCCAGCCTCAATTCATAAGGCTTTTTGAATGGCCCCATCTCTGTGGTAGTGGTGAGGCTGAAATCTCATGACTGAACGTGTCTAAGCTGTGCTGAGCCCAAGAGCTCTTTGAGGCCCCTAGAGCTGTGGGCAGCTGTCTTACTGATGTTTTCTGCCAGTCTGCAGATCAGGGTCGAAATAGAGCTGAGGGACAGGGTGTGTTCAGGGTGTCCTGAAAATGTGCTTATATAGTGCCCCTTCACTTTGTCACAGTTTTGACAGACCAAACAGGCAGCTGTTTTGTCAAGATTAGAATGGTAGTTCTGGTGAGAAAAGTAGATGACTGGGTGTTTGTACTTGCCTACATGACCACCAAGGAGCCAAAGATAACTAGTGAGTTCTGGAAAGATATGAAGTAATTTTGAATGATTCAGAAGCTATGAGGAGTGATGAATCTAGAAACAGAGAGGTGGTCGAGAAGGAGAAAATGTAGCTGAAAACAGGAAAACAGCAGAACTAATCATAGTGGAAGTAATTATTTGTTCATAATTACTAGAGTTGATTTTCTCAAAACTTAAGAGAAGCGTATACACGCAGATTTATGACTGAGAGCTTTTCAGTGGGAACAGGATACCTTACAAGGCAGGTGGTGTAGTCTGATGTATTAGACTTTATATCTGCAGACCTACGCTTGAATGCCACCTGACTGACAAATGCAAATGACATTACTAGCTGTACACCAAGAGCTATACAACCATCCAACAAATCATAGAATCATAGAATGCCCTGAGTTGGAAGGGACCCACAAGGATCATTGAGTCCAACTCCTGTCCCTGCATAGGATGACCCTAAAATTCGCACTATGTGTCTGAGGGCGTTGTCCAAATGCTTCTTGAATATTGTCAGGCTTGGCACGATAACTGCTTCCCTGGGGAGCCTCTGCCAGTGCTCCACCATCCACTGGGTGAAGAACCTTTTCCTAATGTCCAACCTAAGCCTCCCCTGACGCATCTTCCTCCCATTCCCTTGAGTCCTGCCGCTGGTTACCAGAGAGGAGAGATCAGCGCCTGCTCCTCGTCTTTCCTTTGTGAAGAAGCTGTAAACTGGGATGAGGTCTCGCCTCAGTCTCTTCTCCAGACTGATCAGACCAAGTGACTTCAGCCGTTCCTCATATGACTTCCCCTCTAAACCCATCACCAACTTTGTGGCCCTCTTCTGGGCACTCTCCAGTAGCTTAAGCTTTTTCCCAAGCACAAACGCAGTCCCTTTTTGCATTCAAACAAGATACTGGGGGCAGCTGGAGCCAGGGTTGTAGTACATGGGCTGAGCTGAGTTTGTGCCAATGTGCTGTGGTGGGTACCAGCCTGGGATGGTTTGTGAGCGAGTGCTACACTGCGGAGCCCTTGTGGCTGTGGGAAGCAGCAGGTGGGAGCAACAGCCTCTCAGATAAGGCCTTTCATTTTTAAATACAGTATAGAATATGTACTGCTGGTGTGTCACGAGCAGATCAGAGAGCAGTATCTGTCAATCTTTCCTTTTGTGTTTCTAGTGAAAAGCTGTCTTGAGCAAAACTGTTGGTCTGAGCTTGCTACTGGGTATCGTCCTTTGCTTTCCATCTAAGCAGGTGAACAGGAACTTGTAGTAACGGATAGCCTATGTGTAGGTGGTCTCCTTTCTTGGGTTTCCCTGATTATTCTTACTGCTATTGTTAGAGGAATTAAGGGAGAAATATGAAGAGACTGATTCAAAGCCTGCAGTTCATTTAACTGTCTCTGCTGATATCTTTAACATTGTAAGTTTACAGAACACTGATTTTTGTGTTTTAGATGCTGAAAATGCCCTAATGCCATTTAGAGCTTTGTCATTTGAGAGGTATAGCAATAAGCATGAGATAATTTAAAAACTGGATAAGGAAAAGACTTCTTTTTGAGGCATCTTTGAAGTAGCAGTGCTAATAGTGTGAAATGACACTTCACAGGGATAAATATGTTTTGCCTAAATTAACTAACTAGGCCACACTTAAAGCAACCCCTTTCTTCTTAGAAAGCTTAAAATTCAGTGTTCTGAAGCTTTGCATGCAAAGCCGATTTGTCAGTGTTGGCTGAAAAGTGTATAAACACATCTCCTCCTCCTCATGTCTGCATGAAAGACTTCACACGTGTGGAAAAGCTATTCTTTAAGCAGCTCAAGCCCTATAGCTAGGCATAACATTTAACTCTGTATCTGCAAGAGCCCACAACATTAAGCCAGTGCACTTCTAGAGTGTACCTCTTTGTCTGGGAATCTTCCAGAATTTCCTTGAGTCCTTGTCGATGTTTAACAATTGTCGAAGTCAAACGTTGAAATAAGCAAGACAAGTCTGATAGTATGGAGAAGGGCTAGTTGTATTAAGTAAGTCGTCCATATGCTTGTCTTTATATCTTTAAAAGACAATTAGCACAGTTCCAGCATCCATTGCATTCTGTTGCTTTTATTTACTGTAAGATCTGTGAGAGTTTCTTTGACTCTTAGGGAGCCTAACACAAACTTTGATGTCACCTTTGAGTTTGACTCACTGTGGGGTTCCTCTGTGAGTGTATGTGAGAGGGAGAGATGCACATGTGTGCATACAAACAAAATGATACAGATATCACTAATCAAGATGATGAAGCAGGAGTTGAGTAGTCTGCTGTAGGCACCCACAATGAACTCTTATTGACATAATGTAAATGCCAGTAGTGAAAAACATCAAAGATGTGTGGTTTTTTACTGTGAGATGATTTCTGTCTTGTAGCAAGCTGAAGTGCGGTTGAAGTGTCTTCTTGGACTGCAGGGAATTTACAGCAGAAAAGAACTTGTTTCCAGGATGGATCTCTTCACTAGCAGATTCAAGGTAAATCAGTTACTGTTTGCTGTTTTTTAAGTCTGGGGTGGGTCTGATACGGGATCTTATGTTTTGATCAGAGCTGATCTTCACACTCCCTTGACTGACAGGAGTTTGGAGTACTGCAGAAACAGCCTGCTTGACTGAGTGGATGAAGGAGTTTTGCAGAGATGTTTCCCCCAGTTTCTATGGAATTTTCTATTTCACTTTAATTCATGCACAAAATGGTATTGGCAGGCACTGTGGTCGGTTATCTCCCCCATTCATCCAGAATGGCCCAGATGTTTTTACTGGATCTTTGGCATATAACTAATTTCATATTCTAAAGGCCTCATTTTTCTTCTGCTCCTGATAATGTATTAACTTTATAGATATTGGATTGGCTGACCGTGTATCACACTGATGTGGCAATGGCTCTCTGTTGATCCACCACGTCTGTATGAATCTTGATGAAGCATCCCTTATGTCCTTTCTGAACAAGCCAAGTGATATGCTGTAGTTTTTGGAGCTGTGACCACACTGACCACATATGCTGCCTTTATCCTATTTCAATATCCTGCATTTAAGAAGAAAGCCCTTTACTTTTTTTAATCCTGCCCTAGTAATGATTTTGTCAGTTACTCTTATCCCAACGGGGCTGCCCCCTTAAAAGCTCGAAGTGCTGCATTTTATTGCAGTCCCTCTGAATCAGCGCATAATCAATGCCTGTGTTTGGTGGTGATTAATTTTCTTTTTGCAAAAGGTGTAAGGCTTACCTGTATGTCAAAGTAGTTGCTGATAGTAAAAAATATCTATAGCACATCCTCAAAGAACAAGGAATAGATTAATATTGGTATCTTAAGAATGAAGGTATTCAGACTGAAACTTGGCTATCTAAGATTAACCCATTTAAAACAGTTATGTGGTAGTCCTACATCTTTCTGTCTAAAAGCAGGTTGCTGTGAGCTGCGTAGCCGCCTGCAGGATTGTTATTCAAACACTGATGAAATAGCTCCAGTCCATACTGCGATCTTCCTCTGTGTGGAGAACGCTATATAGATGGATTATTGCATTATATTATATCCCAAATCAAAAAACCCCGCGCAAACACAATTCCTTTCCCTCTAAACAGAAGAAATCGAAATAGCTATGCACAAAATGCAGACCGATCTGGAATATTTCAAAGCTTAAATCACGCTTTCCCAGTGATGGGAAATGTAATGATGTAACTATCTATGCATTTCCCGCAAGCGGGAGTTTTGCATGCTCCCTCAGTTTCCCTCGAGTGTTCAAACTCAGGATTTGTGGACTTCCACACCTCGTGGCTGGGTTGTGAGGAAAAGGAAGATGCAAAGTGAGATGAATCTACAGATTTAGAAATTATATGTTAAGTGAGAAAGATGTTAGTTCCAAAACAAGCAACAGCAAAGGTTTAATATACCTTAAAGGTGCAGGCTGCACTGAGAAGTGCAGGTTCTTGGTTATGCAGGACAGGGAAATTTCCACTGTTTTCGGAGGTGTTTGCATGTGCACCAGTTTACAATAGTTTGAATTCTGGAGGTCAGGAGTATTGCTGCTATTCTGTGAAGTACCTTCATGACTCAAGTCCTAATTGTCTTTCCAGCAAGGCACTGGCTTCTGTAACATGTAGGTACACGCACTTTATTGTTGATGGGGAAAACTGATTATGTAATACTTGTAATTTGAGTCTTACCTTCATTTAACATCCTGAAGTGCCAGTAGTAACATCTTAGAAACAAGTTGTCAGTCACTTTTAATTTGTAGACAGTAGTTGATTTCTTGTGAACGCATACATTACATCTATAAAAAATATCATATTACTGCATGATTAATTCAGTTAAAAATTAACATGCTGTTAATTTTCAGGGACTGGGGAACTACTTGGTAGTAATCAAGTTGCCTTATGTCTCTTAGGAAATAGCTGATGAAATAAAAATAAATCTCTGCTTTGCTAGTGTAGATGGTCTAGCTGTAGCAAAAATATATGTTTATTGAGAACAAACCATGTTACATCTTTTTATTGTCATTTTACATCCATTAGGAGCGAATTGTGTCCATGCCTCTGGACAAGGACCATGAAGTAGCAGTTCAAGCCATGAAACTCTTGATGCTTATGTCACAGTAAATAATTTCTTTTTTAATTTACTGTATTGTTTTAATGGCAACAAGATCCAGATAAAATCCTGATGAATCTTCCTGTAACCAGTTACATGCTGGGAAACAGTTGCTCCTGGCAGAATATGAGTTACAGTTAAAGCTGCTCAAGACATGGCATTTTCTTTCTGTGGGAAGTACCAATGTTAAGAAAACCCTTGTGCTGAGATTTGGTATGAAAACTACATTTTAATATCTTTATATTTCCCTCTGAAAGGAAATTCCACATTTTCATTTTGGCTTCCTTTAAACAGAGCATCTGCTCATCTTGGGAGAAGTCCCTACCCCCTCCTTCTGTCCCCAGCTTGCCAGGCCTTGACCAGGAGCTCAGGGAACTCTGCCGTCTTCCCTGTCTCCCCACTTGATGCAGGAAGCCTTTGGTTTTGAGGCTATTGCTAGAATTCAGACTTGTAGATTCTTGACTCCATGGCAGACAACTTGGGAGCTATTGAGCCCACAGCAGACCGGCTGAGAGAAAATGAGCAGGTGTATGATATCTTGGTTTTGGTGAAATGGAAAACTAATGCAGGAGTTGTTTTCTTGGGAAGTTGTCCACCAGCCATAGATTGGGTAGGATAATGGCAGGCTGGAAATGTGGGCAAAAGCTAGAGTAATATTACAGAATTATATGAAGTTGTTCTGTTACATCCTTGAGCAGCATGTTTATTTTAGAAATGGCTTTATTTGCAAAACATGTGAAGAATAAATTCTCTGTCCCTCTTTTTCAATGCAAAATGAGAATAAAAACCCCACTGCATTTCATTGCAGATACAGCTGAGATGCTGGGACTCAATGAGTTCCTCTTCTGTATCAGAGTGCAAGTTGAATGCTGCTGATGCAGATGCTTACTTCCATGTACAGCATGGCTCATTGGCCAAAAGCCTTGTGGGATTTGCTTTCCTATTTAAGCCAAAAGTATTGGTCATTGCTAGAAGACAATATAAACCTTAATAGACCAAATAATATGGTATTGTAGGTATTTACATTAATTTTCAAGTATGTTTGTATATTGAAATGCTGCTTTATAATCTGGTCTGTCTCCCTTCACACTCCATTGATCTGAGTGGAATTTTTCTAGGCCTTCTTCAACGCATACATCAGAACAGCGTATGATTCTGTGATCATAGTGTGTTTTTCTGAAGGGAGTACCATTGTTTGGGCCTCAGTAGTAGCAGCTAGTGTTATATTGTTTCTGTGTTTACAATGCCCGTTTCTACATCTCTTGGTTCTTCTGGCTGTGTAGCTACTGGAAATAAACACAGTGCTATGTCTACGTGTGTGATGCTTCTCTGTGCTAGGACGAGCAGCACACCATTGTTGCAGTACAAAGATGCTGTTACACCAGTTGCCACTGCCCTTGTTCTGCATCTGAACTAACAAGTGGTATATTGGCACCGCAGCTGTTTACCTTCTCTGGCTTTCGTATGGGGAGCCATGTTCTCATTAATGCAAGCTGCAGCTATAAAAGTTTGATCAATGTTTCTTTTTCCCTGAAGCGATTTTTTCCTAATTTTTTTAAAATATGATTTCCAATGTGAATAAATGCCGTCTAAAGTTTTCTGAATGACATTTTTCTGTCATTAAATGTAGTTTTCATAAGTAAAATGAATAAATTTTGAAATTGTTTTTAACTGGGCTGTGCGGAGGCCTAGCAAATACATGCTTCTCTTTCTTTTTGCTCATCTGCTGCATAGCCTTCCTCCTTTCTGCCCACTTCCCCACACAGTTGCTCCAAGCCCTACTGATTTGACTTAATTATTGGAGTGATGAAAGTGGGAACTGGGGACTTGAAAAGTAAATTCAATGACAGCTCTTCTCTTCCATAAGACTAGTACTGACAGGTCTATAAAACCTGTGTGAAGAGAATGCCGATGATACAGACAGTCCCGCGTACAGACTCCTTAATAAGAATCTGCATCAAAATGCTTTCTTAGCAGGGGAAAAGCTTATGCCTCAATACCTACAGTAGTGTCAGAAAGGACTTGCTGCTGGCATTGCAGAAGCAAAGATGTTTCAGGGCTGTTGTATCTCAGACAGGTGCATCTCATAGCTCAAACCCAGCATCTGGATATTCAGCAGTAATGCTGCTTGGTACATGGAATAAAGCATGGAATGGGGCTAGGGACAGCAACTCCCCTGCCTTTAAGGAATAATAAATGGCATTGCATAAGTTGGACTTCTGCTTGTATGCACTGATGATTTGCTGCTTTTGTTATGCTCTATTGGCTTCTCTGTGGGTGGCTCATTTTTGGCATCTGCAAATTTGGCAGCTGAATTCTAGTTGCCTGCTTTGCATTTTGAGTGAGATGTGAAAGACCTTCCAGATCAAATTTCTGTATTTAAAGCTACTGACAAGAACCATTATCTCATGAACTCCCTATATTTGATTTGGAATCATGGTTATTTTTAACAAATAATATGATCTTAACTTGTCAGGTACTGACCTTTAGAACGTATCTCTAATCTTGGAATAAATCTTTTGTTGTTTCGTGATGTGTTGGCAAGAAGCAAGGCCAGGAGTAACCTTTTTCCTCCAGTTAGTCCATTGGGTGCTCTGTGACTTTCTTGTGGAAAATTTACTGTATCAGTAACTCTCTTTTACTAGCTTCCATAATTGTCTTTTGGGTGAGCATAGTAGGACGATGACGTTGCCAATTAATTATTTTTGTGCAATGTTTTACAGATAAAGTGGAGCTGTGCTCCAAGTATATCAGTAACGGCTTTGACCATCTCTTAAACGTCACTGCATTCCAGTCCTGTGCAATCTGCATTGACTACTCTGTATACTACTGGCCCATAAAACTGCTGTGCTGGCCTTCACATTCTCTCTGTTTCTAGCTAGAGAGGCCATGAAAGCACTGATCTTTTCAATTCACTTAGATGCCTTGTATTATTAAAATAATTCTAGTGCTGATTCAAAACCCTCTTGCTATGCATATACCTATTTTTTTCAAACCCATGTTTGTATTTTGATCTTGTCTGTCTTTGTGAGCTGAGATCTTTTTCTTCTTGTTTGGTCCATGTTGTCTCACTTGAATGCCAAGGTCTTTTGGCTACTAGATTCTATTTTTACACAGCGTGATGTGATCCTCAAACTGAAGTGAGCCTATGAGGTTTAGCATAATAGAAATTATTAATGCTACTGAATTATGCATAATTGTTAGCATTAATGTTGCAAAGGATCTGTAAGGGAATAGAAGTAGGAAGGAAATAATAGGGGAGAAAATGAGTGACAATGAGAGACCAAGGAATCTTACTGAAAACATTGCCCTTTAGGAGGCAAATTAGTTTAGTGTGCCTACAGCCAGATGATTCTGTTCACTTTTCTGTGCTTAACTGCCTAAAAGAGCAGAGGGAATTTGGAAAAGAGCAGTAAAAGTAATTGGGTAATTTTAGTAGTTGAATGAGGAAAGGTTACAAGTGGTGCAGGTAGGGGCACAAATTTACAAATAGCTTGCATATTTAAATAGCAAAGGGGAAAATTTTTTCTTATTACATCAGTTAAATGTAACTAGAAATTAAACTGAGTTTTAAACACAAAACTTAAAAATTTGAAATCTGGAAGAGCTGCCTTAGTGAGAACTGTGAGTATATTTCATTCATTGGGGACTTTGTTTAAATAAAGAACTATTTAATGGGGCTGATAAAGACATTAATTCTCAGCACCGTGCTTTAACAGTGGTCAGTAGAGTTAATCCAACTTAAAGGTTAAGAAACCGAGTCTTGCAGGTTCCCAGTGTCCTACTTAGCACAGGAGGCCCAAGTCAAGTAGGGCGTATGTCACTGTTGTGCTTAAAAATCTTAGTTTCCCTTCCAGTTCTCAACTGGACTGGGAAGTATGTTTTAGTTTAGAGAAGGAGGGCTGCACCATAGAAGAAACTTGAAAACTGGATTTGGCAAAGGATGCCATGGCAAATATATTTGTTACTAGATCTAGTGATAGTTGTAGATGTCCCATGACAAGTAATTCAGCATCAGTGGACTGTTATTTCATAACTAAGCCATGGACTTTGGAGGAGGTGTAGATATTTATTAGGCAAATGCACTGTATTCAGTAAAGTTATTCAGATGAGCCATTGCACAGAAAAATAGTTAAGTTTATCGAAAGCTTAAATGCTGTTATAAAACCAGTTTTCATGTGATTGTAAAAAATAAGCTGGAGAGAGAGACACTTGCTTCGCATACAAACAAGGATATTATCCACCTTTGTCTAACTTAGTGGCTTTTAGGAAGAATAAAGCAATATCATCCTGTAGTTGGTATAAGTAGTATGTGAAACAGTGAAGCGAATTATATTGCACAGTTCTGATTTCTTGCATCCATAACGTGCTTGTAGCAGATTAAGTACTGTCAAAAGGCAATGGCATGGAGCTCCTCATAGCTCCTCTGTGATTCCTTCAGATCCACCACACCCTTATTCAGGTGGAGGCATGGTAATGCTTTGTCAAGCTTATTCCAAACAAAATAAAAGCAAAAGATCAAAATGGAACAAAGGCATATACTTTCTTCTCTGTCTTCTCCTCTTTTCCATCTGTTTCTTGGGTTTATGCTTTCTTGGACATTACCTTCAGCAGTTTTCTGCCATCATGCATCTCTATTCAAAGAACCTCAAGATCCATTCTGAAATCTTATCTTTCCTGTCTGAAGAGCTAACATGAAAAAATAAGAATTGTATGTCTTCTAGGGTAATGTTTCTTAACCAAAACAGCACACCGTAGATGCATGTTGCAGCACAATCATAGAATCACAGTGTATTGCAACACGCTAATCTTATTTTAAAGTGGGTGGGAAAGGACTGTCCTTATATAGTAGTGGCAGCCATGACAGGCTGTGAATATTGGGATTGTTCAGCCTGCAGAAGAGAAGGCTCTGAGGAGACTTTATAGTGGCTTCCAGTACCTGAAGAGGGCCTACAAGAAGGCTGAGGATGGAATTTTTACAAAGGCGTGTAGTAATAAAACAAGGGGGTATGGTTTTAAATTGGAATAGGGAAGATTTAGATTAGACATTAAGAAGAAATTCTTCATGATGAGGGTGGTGAGGCACTGGAATAGGTTGCCCAGGGAAGCTGTGGCTGCCCCATCCCTGGAGGTGTTCAAGGCCAGGTTGGATGGGGTCTTGGGCAGCCTGATCTAGTGGGATGTCCTTGCCCATGGCAGAGGGGTTGGAACTAGATGGTCCGTAAGCTCGCTTCCAACCCAAACCATTCTATGATTCTGTGTTATCATCTCTTGATCACCAAAGTGTCATCAGGAAATACCTGCAGTGACAGCAGAGTAGAAAGATGGAGATAACAGAACAGATTAGTTGGTTTTTCTTCTTAAAAAATTTTATTTCCAACATTAGAATACTTTCAACACGTATTTTTTTGCGTTGACAGTGTTTAGTGCATGAATACTGTTTTATAATGTATTTGCAGATTTGGGTGTTTAAGTTGAATTAATTTCAAATGCAAAATTATCAGTGTTTTTTTTTTTATGTTGAGATGCTATACCTGGGGTAACCAAAGTCCCCATAATCTGTGCCAGATCATTCCCTGCACAGCCATTAAAAGCAAAAAGAATATAGTAACAAAACTTTGAAAAGTGTATCAAATCCATTTTTATTTTCCTATTGTGATTTTGGTGGTTATCCTTGGTATAAGCAATAGCACAGACCAGAGGGGTGACTCCAGCAGTTGTTTCTCATGTGTACAGTAAAATGGAACAAAAAGCAAGATATGAAATCTTTCAACTGGTAACACATGCAGAACAAAATGGGCCTGTGATCTCCCCCTAGAATACCTCAGCTGCTTCTTCATGACATGTTCACGCTGAAGTGCAGAGAAACTGGTATGTCATGACATTGGTATGTGGAAGGCTCTGCCTGTTTATTTTTAGGAACCTAAACACTGGCAGGCCCTTCTGGCTTAACCTTTATCTGTTGCTTGGAATTCTGAAGGCTGTAAATTTGCAGCAGTATTATTGCTGTATTTGAAGTATTCTTTGAGTGTTTGATGATTGGCTTATGTATGTAAGTAAGAAAGGCACTTATTTACTGGGGTAGTATTAGTGAGAGCAGGTGCTGTCAAGTGGTACTGCTTCCAGAGGCAAGTAAAACCCTCCGGTGCTCATTTTTATGGGAATTGTGAGTATAAACCTCATTGTATCACAGAGAGTAGTGGTTGAACAGTATATGAAAAGTAGTAGTAGTGGCAGTATGTAAAGGTGTTCCCTCCCATTCAAGAAAGGAAAAGTATCTGATGCTCAAGTGATGTCGTGAATGTCTGTCAGCCTGTGCTGCAAAGAAAAGGGGTTGTTTTCCCCTCCTTTGCTTCTGTACTATTAGGGAGTGCTTCAGATGTGGCTGGAGCTATTGCATCTGACCTACTCTTCCCTTGAGGAGGGAGGAAATAACACTGCTGTAGATTAATGTAACTGAGGAGAATTCCTAGCCTCTTTAAAGACAAAGTTGATACCAAAGATCTTGGGATTTTAGATTCACAGAATGGCTGAGTTTAGAATGGACCTCTGGAGGTCGTCGAGTCCAACCCCTCTGCTCAAGCAGGGCTACCTGTAGCTAGGTGCCCAGGACTACATCTAGATGTCTTTTGAATATCTCCAGTGGTGGAGACTCCACAACCACTCTGGGCAATCTGTGACAGTGCTCCGTCACCCTCATAGTAAAAAGGAGTTTACATAGTAAAAAGGAGTTTACCGATGTTCTGAGGGAATCTCCTGTGTTTCAGTTGGTGGCCATTGCCTCAGGTTCTGTCACTGAACAATGCCTGGCTCCATTTTCTTTGTACCCTTCCTCCAGGTACTACACATCGATTCCTCTTTGTCTTCTCTCCTCCAGGCTGAACAGTCCCAGCTGTCTCAGCCTTTCCTCATAGGAAAGATTCTCCAGTCTGCTAATAATCTTTGTGGCCATTCACTGGACTCCACTATGTCTATGTCTGTGTCTCGCTCATGCTGGGGAACCCGGAACTGGACCCAGCATTCTAGGTGTGGCCTCACCAGTGCTGAGGAGAGGGGAAGGATCACCTGCTTGCAACCCTTCTCCTAATGCAGCTCAAGATACCATTAACTTTCTTTGCTGCAAGGGGACGTTGATGGTTCGCGTACAACTTCATGTCCACTAGGACCCCCAGATGCTTTCCATAGGAAAGGAAATTTATAAGGAAAGGCAGTTTCATTTGAACTGGAAAGACAGGGTCTGTAAGTCCTACACAAAGTGATGGCAGGCATGAGAGTTGCTGAGCTGTTCAAGCCATGTGAACAGTTTAGGTGAGGAATTTTTATAAAATAGAAACACACAGGTGTTGCATTCACAACTTCCATAAGTGTGCTAAGAAGAAAAATCCTGAAATACAAAGAATAAAAAATTCAAATATGAAAAAATGTTACATTTGACTGGCATGTTCATACAGGAAATTCTGTTTAAGCATAAGGAAAACATTTTTTTTACCATGGTGATGGTCCAGTACTCGAACAGATTACCAGAGAAATTGTGGAGTGTCTGAATTTGTAAATATTCAAAACCTGATTGGACACAACCCTCATCAGCCTGCTCCAGCTGGTCCTCCTCTCAGCAGGGGATTGTTCTAGACGATCTCAAGAGGTGGTTTTCATCTGTGATTCTGTGTTGGCCCACTCTAGATCACAGTGTGTTTGTATAGAAATTTATTCTTTTCTAAGCTGTCCACAGTTTTTAAAAAATATTTAGAGAAAATTACAAAGGCAGCTTCATAGAAAGCAGTGCTTTAAAAATTTAAATAATAGACTGAGTTTAAAAAGAATGAAATGAACCTTGCCAGACTGCTAGTTTATTTCATTAAATTCCCCATAACCTTTTAATGTAAAGAATCACAGTATTTTTTGGTTGGAAAAGATCTTTGAGATAACCAAGTACAACCGTACCTGTCCACTACTAAGCCATATCCCAAAGCACCTCATCTACTGGTCTTTGAAACACCTCCAGGGATAGTGACTCAACCACTTCCCTGGGCAGCCTCTGCCAGTGCCCGAGAACCTTTTTTGTGAAGAAATTTTTCCTGATATCTAAGCTAAACCTCTGCTAGTGCAACTTGAGGCCATTTCCTCTTGTCCTATCACTTGTTACTTGGAAGAAGAAACCAATACTCACTTCACTACAAGCTCCTTTCAGGCAGTTGTAGACAGTGATAAGGTCTCCCCTCAGATTCCTTTTTTTCCAGGCTAAACAACCCCAGTTCCCTCAGCCACCTCTCATAAGGCTTGTTTTCCAGTCCCTTCACCAGCTTTGTTGCCCTTCTCTGAACATGCTCCAGCATTGCAAAGACTTGCTATATCATATGTTTTTACTCCTGTAAGTGTGATTTGTTTTCAGTCTTTGTTTTACTCTCACTTGTTAAACTTGTAAAAGTTTAATAAATTTGATACTTCATTCATGACTTCACAGGACACACCAATACTTATTCATACACTCTAATGCACCATGTTACCTCTTTCAATTTCTATTTTTTTACTGTTTAATGTCAATAATTACATTTTTACTCTATTTCCCTGTTTCTAGATGGCTGAATAAGAGTCACATAAATGTTTTCCTTTATGAGACTTCAAGATATAGCTACTCAGAGCACTTTCTATATGTCCTGTTACTGCAAGTATATACTCAAGAGAATTGCATGTTAAAAAAGGCCACCAAAAGCTACCTGAAGTATGTAAGGCAGCTTTTTTTTGGGGGGGGGCAAGCAGTACCTTCGTGAGATAATCCCATCACTTTTGGAAGCATGCCATCAGCACTTCCATTTAATACCTTTTTAGTGTTCCAGTGACCATTTTAAGCTACCATGGAAAGAATGTAAAAAATTCAAGTGGTACGCGAGTAAATACATTGGAAAGTTAAAATTCATTGGATATCAACTTCTACAAATGCGAGGCTGTTGGTTTTGAGAAATGAGTGCTGTCTTTTCTTCCTTCCTCCCCCGATTTCAAATCCAAGACAGTGCTAAAAATACTTGCAATGGACACTCCTGTAACGCCATCTCACCTCTTTCAGTCAGATTGGAGGATGTTTAAGGGCTTTGTGACTTGTGAGGATGCCAAAGGATGTGATGGGTTTGGAGGCAAATGGGCAAGCACAGCAAGGGCTCCTAATTTTTCTAAGTTGTCACTCCCAGCAAATGAAAAGCACGAGTCCTCAGTTTTAGAGGAGGTATTGGACTACAGCTGTAGATGGTTTTAAACTGTACTGCCTGAGGATTGAGTGCAGTAATAAATAAAACCCCTTTCCTCTCACTTGGCTGTAGTAAGTGTGAGGATCTCATATGTTGCTACTTCTCTGAAGTAGCTAGTCTGATGACATTGCTACGGTAATAAGAAGCATGCTTTTTGAAATCCTTGCTTTGGGTTTACCTCCTCTAGTACCTTTTCGGTGGGTTATTCAGCCTTGGTACTTCAGTTTCCTTGTTGTAAAAGGTTGATAATACCATTTCTACCGCCATAAAGTGTTCTGGGTTTACTGGTTGGCATGTGGTATTCTCAAGATGTGTAGCTGGATGAAAGAAATTGTGACTTTGAGTGTGTTTATGCAGACGGCTCCCAGTCAGGAGCATGCTATCAAGATTTTTTTTTTTTATTTCTTTTTACATGTGACTGTATAAGCCTGATGTAATAGAATATAGGTCCTCAAGGATGTTGTGGTTAATTAGGGTTTATTTTTAAAACATACTGTAATAATAATTTATAATGCAAAATGAAGGCTTCTTCTATGGTGAATTTCTAAGCCTAAAATAGAAGCATAATTTTCTTGTCTTATTACTATTACTCATAAGCACTAATCAGCCTTAGTTATGCTTTTAAGTTAAAGTTCCTGTCCATGCAGTGGGCCTGATTCGTCATTGCTTGCATAGACCTCTGTTTCTCTACAGAGTAAGCAAAAGAACGCTGCTAGTTTTGTTTGGTGTGATTTTTAGATCTATCCTACAAAAATTCAGCTGACTGAACTAGCTGCTTGGCTATGGAGAATCAGGTCTCATAAAAGCTGGACATAGCATTCGTAATATTCCTGAACCTGAACTATAACTTCCGTTGTTATTTTTGCCTAGGAACTGCGAGGATATCTTATCAGCTGAAGACTGTGAAATGTTAAACCAGTTTGTTTATACCACACACCGTCCGCTCGCAGTGGCAGCTGGGGAATTCCTTTATAAAAGGTATCTCTGTCTGTCTGCATGCCTGCTACTTTCATACTCTCATTTGTTTCCGAATGAAGGTGGATTTATTTAAGAGGGACATTAAGCATTCATTTTTCTGCTGGAAGTATGTGTCATGAGGGTAGTAGATGTGCTTTCTTCTGCTGAATCAGAAGAGAAGTGCTGTCTGGGGGTAATCATTTGTTCCCCTGCACAGCCCTGGCACAATTGGCATGAGAAAAATACAGAGAATATGAAACAACTGAGTGATCTGTAGATGCTGTGCTATGCTGAGAACATTCCTCTTTTCTTTCTACTTTCTTTTCTTTCTTCCTGTTGCTTTGCTTCTTACTAGCTAATTCATCACCTGGCATCTGCAGGATTTCCATAGCTTTGGTGATTAATCACAAAAATGGCCTCCTCCTCTTCCTTTGAAAGTTGCCTTATACATTGTAAAGGCTTTGAATAATGAGAGGTGCAGCAGATTAAAAAAACCTCCCGATTTTCTGTCAGGTTAATGAAGTACAGGGTTTATCTTCCCCAAGAGAAACTCTTAGAAATAGGCTTCTTATAACAATAGTTGTGTGAAGTGAGTGGAGTTGGCGTGCTAAAAAGAGAATAAATAAATATTCTGGCTCTATGTCTGAGAGAAATAATTTTGCTTTGTAAAGAGGAGTGAAAATAAAAATATTTTGGCAAGACTGGGAAAAACTCACTAATAATAACAATCAGTATTTCCACACACGCAGAATCTCCTCCTGGTGTCTCTTCCTATCTGCCATTCTGAGATTTGTGGAGCGAAGTCCAGCAGAAAGACAAATGAAGATAAATTTCTATTTTTATGAGTCTGCTATCACATCTGCTAGTCTTATTTAGTCTCTTTTGTTGGTCCTAATACTCTATCAAAAATCAAGTGTTTTTCCTCTCAGAACACTACTACTTTTTGCCATTGAAATAATTACCATGGTAACTTCACTTCTCTACTCAGCTTGCCAGTGAAATGTGGATGCTTTGACCCTGTGAACTTCATCCTTGTTCTTGTTTGCCCAGTTCTTCTTACCAGCACTTCTGCC
This sequence comes from Clamator glandarius, assembly GCA_033459285.1. Lineage (NCBI taxonomy): Eukaryota > Metazoa > Chordata > Aves > Cuculiformes > Cuculidae > Clamator > Clamator glandarius. Next base: position 889,582 of record JAUNZM010000753.1, read on the forward strand.
AGTATAGAAATGTTTGTTCTAGTGCAATAGAGCTGTTGGCAACACCCTCCTTTCCCTGGTGACACCGTTAAAAATTTTAGTATAAATGCTTATGTGTTTATACTAAAATATAAATGCATATCCTGCCCCTTCTCCTTGGTTTGCAAGGAATCTCCTCTATGTCTGCATTTTTAACTTAATTTAATTGCTTAGCTGGCATAAATTATACCAGCAGAAGCATGTTCTGAAAGTATAAGCTCTCACTGACATTGAGTTGTATGGACCTGCTCTTAAATCCAAGCCATTTGGGCCTTACACTGATCTGTGGGTATGGCCTTTCTGTATTCATCTTGGGATTAGCACCTTTCATGAGCAGTACAGCCACACTCATTTTGGTTAAAGAGAGTAACAGAAACTGAAGTGTCATATTGTGCTTCATACTTAAGATGGGAGAGGGAGAACAGTTTTCCTGCTGCATTTGTGAATTTGAATAAATTACTCTTAGAAATAAAAGACACTGTTAAGAAAATTATGTTCCAAGATATGTCATGATGTGAATACTGGTTGGGTCGTAATATCACTAGTCTGTTGCTAAGGTTTAGAACCAACCCCTTCTCAAGCAGGAACAAATACCTCCCTTATTGTGTGTTCAGTGCTGTGGAACCTGCATCTGTTGCCCAGAAGGCTGGCAAGGTACCTGTGAAACTGTCAGAAATAATCTCTGTATGCATGAGAATAGCAGGTTTCTCATTACAGAAAACAATCTAATCTCTTCTCCTTTCGTCTGATAAAAAAAGTCTGATGTGATTTGGGGTAAATAAATACCCTTTTAGAAGAATTACGGTCCTTGGGATCGTGATAGAATTAGTGTTAGACTGGCAAATGAATATAAGGAGAATGTGGCATAGCTGGACTGACTTCCTTTTCTGTTGGCAGGCTGCTTAGTCATGAAGGAGATAAAGAAGTGCAGCCCAAAGGAGGAGTGAAGATTGGGGCGAGTGCTGACCAATTGAAAAGATTAATACGTTTTTTCTTGGAGAGTAAGGTGATGATAACAGCCCCTGCATTAAGACTTTTAAATCCAGTGTTGCATGTTTATATCAAGTATTGGCTTCCTTTTGAAAACTATTTCTGATGATCAGCTCTGAAATTTTTGGTGTTTGTGATGTTTTTGCTCTCTAGGATGAGTTTTTAATGAAGACATTTCTGTTCTGTTGTATTAAAACTAATTTACAGCAATATTATTGGAGAGAATCCGTGTGGAAGCAGCTTCTGAAAACAACCCAAAAGACTAATGCCACTGAGTGAGGGTTACTTCGTATGTGTCTGTGCCTTTCTGCAGGCAGATATGGATTGCTGTGTTGTTGCTCTGTGCTGACTAAGAACTGCCAAGTTTTACTGAGAGTTTTATCAGCTTAAGTGCTGCATTTCACTGTTTGGCTTTTGCAGTGGTGCGGACCTATGTCTGGCTGAGGGCCTCAGGCACAGCAGCTTTGTATCTTTCATCAAAGAATGTCACAGACATTGCTTAAAATGTTGACTTGTTTCTAGTCCCAGGGTTGGATTTTTAGTTATTACGATCAGCAGTAAAAAAGCAGTACAGAAAGTAGCTTTAAAGATGTTACTTATATTACAAAGGAAAAGTATCCTGAAAAGGGAAAAGGTTTTTTTTTTCCCACTTTCCTGCTTTGTATCAGATTGAAGACATGGTGTTTAAATGTTGATTAGCCTTAAACTGAATACTGTGCAATACTGTGTGTGAATATATATGTGAATGACAAAGCTTTGTCATTGGAAAAAAGGAGAGAACATATGAAGCTTTGTTTCTCTTAATGGTGTATTTGCTTCTATAGGCTTGTGTTTTTAATTCCTAGCTGCACAAACACGTTGCTTACCTCATAGACAGCTTGTGGGACTGGGCAGGCAAATTCCTGAAGGACTGGGAGTGCATGACTAGTCTTCTATTAGAAAATGCTGACGGAGATGGAGAAGGTTGGTAAGCAAAGGGCTTAGTTTTGTCTGAATGAACCTCTTGATACTGTTTTTTGAACTTTGCCTTCGCTAGTTTAGGATCATTCCATATTGCAGTACCCTCTGATTACAAGTTGTGGTCCCCAAGGGGCACAGAACAGATGCCACTCAAAGCACTGCCAGTGTGATGTTTATATAAATGTATTTCTTTTATTTGATACTCTGTTAGTTTAGAAACTTTGCAAGAATACTTGCATAATTAAGCCATAAGGCTTACGTAGCATTCACTTTGTTTGTTTGTTTTTTTGTCCCGAATTTAAGAATATAGAAGTATTAACCGATTGAAGTGTGGTCTTGTCAGGCTATTGTTCATGACTGAAAAGAAAATGAGTAATGTGTTGAGTTCATTGACATCTAACACTCTAGAGAACTAGTCTTTTTAGTCCCAGTTAGTTAAAGCAGTTTCGTACTCAAAGAAGCAAGTTTGTCCTAAGCGGGATAGTATTCAATAAGACTGCCGTAAAGTTCACCCATAAAAGCAATAATTGCTTTAATGTTCATTAAATGTAGAAAATAATGCTCTTCATATTGAATCACTCTCCAGGTGTTTATTTAGCAGCACTGCATCTTTCTTTCTGTAATGTCCTTCCATAGTTGCTCAGATAAATGAGTAGGCTTTATGTTAGCTGTTGCTGTGACGTCGTTTTTCTCTTGTGTGATGCTGAAAGGAGACTGATTTACTTACAGCACTGAGTGATGCCCATCAAAGTGCTCTCATTGAAATTATCCTCGCAACGGTTAGAGAAGCAGCTGAAGGCCATCCTCCAGTGGGCAGAGGTGCAGCCAAAAAAGTCAGTGCATCTTAGTCTTATTTATTGTCCTGTAACCCCATTCTCTTTGCCTTATATGATTTGCCAGACAACATGTTCCAAGTGGTGAGTGTCTTAGGAAATAAAATGTCTTATTCTTGTGGAACAACATAGTGCCTTTTGACTTCCAGATGTTGTTAGTAGAGGGGGTTAAAGGAGATGAGCATTAGAGGAAAGCCAGCTGAAGCATGTTATTGATAAATGGTGAGCATTTTATCCACAAGATATAGCTGTTCAGCAATTTGAATCTAATTTAAGGGTAATAACAACAAAAAAAAGTGGTTATCTGTGTGGAAAAGGATCTATATCTTAACTTGATATACTTTAGATAGAAGCATGTGAGTTGACCTTGGGTTGCATGTAAAATTCCACTAGAATCTAAGATATTTTATAATTGAAATGAAGTGCTTTATCTGCAGATTCTTTCAGTAAAAGAGAAGAAAATACAATTGGAAGATTGTACCAAAATTACTGAACATTTTATTGTGGTTCTTCCTGAGCTCTTGGCAAAGGTAACTAACAGCTGGTCTGTGAATACAAGTTAAATGTTTCATTAACATTCCTGCAGTGTACTCATATCCTGTTTTTTTCTCTGCAGTATTCAACAGATGTACAAAAAGTGACAAATCTTCTGCAGATTCCTCAGTATTACGATTTAGACATTTACAGCACGGGACATCTAGAGAAGGTGAATAGGAATTGGGGTAGTCGTTTCCTTGGAATGTATTAAATTTATGTGACAATGTCCAGAGTTTAATGGGACTTGGAACAAGTAGAGGACTGAAATAGTCTCATGCCTTGAGGAAAGTGGTCTTATTAAGGCTTTACTTTTTGATTTGAGTCTGCCAGAGAAAAGCTTTAGTGCTTGTCAGTTCTGATATGCAGTGACTGGCCTTGGTGGGTAAAGGTTTGTGGTTTCATGCGGTATGCCTGGCCCTGGGTTTTTCATTTTTGGGTGGAGGGAGGGTGGGTTATGCCATGTGTCTAAGTTGGTGTCTCCCAGGAGTTTACTACAAAATAGGTTTCATTCTCATTGAGGACTGACTCCCAGCTGCTGGGAAATGCTGGTAACTGAAAGATAAGAATGGAGATAGTATATCAGCTGATGGGAGAGGGATGGTCAGAAATGGATAGATGAAATCCTTGAAATAGCTTAATGTATTCTCAAGCAGGGATGTGTACAGGGAGGTAATGCTAGGCGAACACTCCTAGGTTAATTTCAGCACAAAATGTTAACTGGAAGAGATAGAGTCAGCAGAATGGCAGTAGTTACCTTCCGTTGTCTGGAGATACACCTGTCCTTTGGAATGGCATATTTAGACTAGACATAAGGAAGAAATTCTTCACTATGAGGGTAGTGAGGAACTTGCACAGGTTGCCCAAGGAACCTGTGGATGCTCCCTCCCTGGAAGTGTTCAGGGCCAAGTTGGATGGGGCCTTGGACAGCCCGATCTAGTGGCATGTGTCCCTGGCCCTGACAGGGGGATTGGAACTGGGTGATCTTTAAAGGTCCCTTCCAACCTAAACCATTCTATGAAAAAGAGCTATAAGCTCTGAAAAAATGTTGTGTCCTCTAATCCTGCCCCTCTGCTCCTGAGACTGGCATTTATTTCATGTTGGTTGCATGACCTATAGAGCTGTATGGGCCTACTGAAATGTACCTAAAGCATAAGTGGATTTTTTTACTGTTTACCTATAATAATCCTTTTGTCACCCGCAGCATTTGGATGCTTTGCTGAGAGAGATAAAAGACATTGTGGTCAAACACTCTGACATATCTGTCCTTGAGGCTTCCTCCAGGACTTATTATATCCTCTGCAGTGAAGAAATTGCCATCTATAGCCAGGTGGATCGGGCCCGAACTCAACTGATAGATGAGTTGATGGAGCAGCTTAACCAGCTACTAGGCAGCTTCTGGCAGAAGGTGAGCATGACTCCTTGTGGAGACAAACAGACTGTTTCCCTGTGAAAAAATGACAAAAAATGTGGGGGTTACAGAACTATTCTATGCCTGCTCCTTCTGCTTGAGGGGAGCAGAGCTTTCAAAGATGGGTTTGTGCCTCAGAAAAGATTGTTTATATTTTAATGAAGTAGATGTATTTTGGCAGGAGTAGACCAGGGAACACAATAAATATGGTAATCCACACCAGCAACAGAGCATTTTGTGTTTTCTGAATATTTTGGACCTAAGCTCCATAGTTGCTGCATTACTGTGCCAAAGATACTATGTGCAAGATGAGCTAATAAGTGCTGTGGGTCTGTAGGTGATGAGACTGTTGCCAAAAAGCTGTAGTTCTGTATATTTGACTGTACCCTAGATGTCCTTTGTGCTGCCACTTCAGCTGTAGAGATGGTACTAGGGGTAAATACCCCAACAGTCTGTAACGCAGATTGTATAGCTTTTGGTGTCTTTGAAATGGCAACTTTCCCTTTGAAGGAGGACTGCAGAGTCTCCCTCAAAGTTTTTCATTAGTTCTAAACAGCAGAAACAGCTGGTGGTGATATGAATAGCTTGCTAGCTGAACTGAAAAACAGAAGCCTGCAGCTGATCTGATCAACTGTGCCATCATGAACAGGTGTCATGGCCTGGTATGAGAGTTAACACAGGCAGGTTTTTATTGGACGCTGGGATGTTGTAAAATGTGTCAAGCCAAAAAATCCCCTAACCACAGATTGGATTTATTTTGTTGGTCTTAAATAGACATCTATGTCGGTGTGAGAGAATGTGTACTTACGAGAGACAAGATAAGTGTTTGACCAGGGATTCTTTAATTCCTTTGTAGTGTGATCCATATCTTAATACAGATATTTTCTCCTGGAACTCCTCCCTTCTAATTTTTGATTGAATACAGTCTCCCACAATCACATAGTACACTTGTGGAAAATACAGCAGTTGCATCTATGGGAAAGTATTTAATATATTTTTAGCTGTCTTTGAATGTGATCTGGCAGCTGGAAGCATGGAGAGTCAGTACCACATGAACTGTTAGCTTTACCGAGATTCTTAACAACTGTGTGAGGGCCCATGAATGTCCTGCGAGTCTGAGGGCTGGCACTTCAGTGTTAGCCTAGTGGCTAGTTTTCACTCTGCGTTAGCAATATTGTAGTTTAGGGAGGGGCTCTGGGTTTATTAACGACAGGGACATTTCCTTATACAAAATTTCTGAGCAGTCAATGTGTTGCTTTCTTTTTACAGTAGAGGAAGACATGAGTAGCATGGTTAAAGATGAGGGGAGCGGGGAGGACTGGAGGAGAGTAGTTCAAGCTTGTGGGTTGTATGAGAGGAGAACATAGCAGTTGTATTGCCCCACACTGGCTAATTCCTTTCTCTTTCCAAAACTTTCATAATCTAGGAAGAAGGTTTTTGTACAGATGCAGTGGAAATTTCCCGGATACACTCTACTTTGAGAAGAGTAGCAGCATTTCATAAGTGAGATGATTATTTACACAATTTACTTTACCATGTACTTAAGTGTCCACCTAATGGGTGCAAAGTGAGAATTGCTCTTGTTTGTTGGGTTTAATAAGTTTTTTCATGAGAAGATAAAAATGATCCCTCAGAGAGGTGCTGCAAGGTTTAGTTTCTTCTTAACAGAACTGTACTCTTGGATGTGGAACTCTTTTTAGACTCATTACTGAGATTGGAGCATCAGCCCTAAATGTGGCTGGGAAGTGTGTGTGCTACAGAGTTGGGATGTCAGAATTGGCAAAGACACCCTCTCTGTGGTTCCTCCCTCCAAGCTTGATGCTTTTGCCTTGCCTTACTGTCAACAGCAGTGGTCAGTCTAAAGAGGATATAGTGAATTTAGTCTTTTCTCCCAGCAGATGTAAGCTGCTTTGTTTGTTTTAGTTTATCTGATCATCTTTTGTTGAAAGATGTATTTCTCAAAAGCCTGGTTCTCCAGGGACTGTTCACCAAGTAAATTATTATGCAGGATAGTAGAGGATGGGGAAATTGGAATACCTTCTCAATGTATATTTTACCTGAAAAATCTAAGGTTGAGTTGTGAACACTCATGAATATTAGAAACAGTCTTTTAAAGCAGGGTGAGGGAATTGTTCTTCAGACATTTTGGGTGCTTAGAGAGTGTATATAGAATATAGAAAAGGTACAGAGGTCAAGCTTCTTTTTCCTCTCCTCACAATACTAGAGCTTTGTGGCAGGGGTGCAGACTGTGGACTAAAAGTTGCAGTGTTAGCTTATGAAAACCTTATTTAATTTCTCCCCCTTATAATTAGTAATTAGTTGTTTAATTAATTAATGTTATTGTAGTACATCAGATGAAGGCAAAAATAGGGTACATTTAATCTGTTTGGTCAAATGTGATTTCCTTTCTTGCTTTGTGGATCATTGTTGTTCGGGGGTTTTTTTCACTTGCAGTGCCCATGATCTCACCAAGTGGAATCTGTATGACAAGACTTTGAGGTTGCTTGTGTTTGAAATGGAACATGGGAACTTGCCTGTTCTGGTGAGTGTTAACGTTTAATATTGAAAGAGGTTTTTCTTGCTGAATGCAGGAAAATTAAGAAATAATAAATAATCTTGCATATCATTGTGACGTTATTGGAATCGGTAAATTAATGGCATGGATTCGTTTATTTTGGGGATTGTCCAAAACTTTGATAATCATCTGGCATCTGGATTGATCCTTTGTCAAGCCCAGTACTTCCCATCAATTACACAGCCTTACTCTTGGTATGTATGAAATTGTTGGGATTGTGGGAAGCCCCTTATAAATTACATGTAACCAGAAACTGAAATATTTTGAACCTGTTGCTTGCAGATTGAGTTCTGGTGAAGATGGTCTGTAATTACCAGTTTTGTCAACTGCAGCCTTTTGGTTGGTTGTTTTAACTCAAACATTGGCTGTGCTCAGGTGGAGGTGTATATCCTGGGATTACAAGGTGGAGTACGTTAGCAGTCCTGAATGTTAACCAGCTCCGTTTTCAGGAGATGGCTTGAGGTTATTCAAGAAGGGGTGAAATTTAATTGAGTAGAGAGAGCCTGCAGCCAGTGAGTAGATGTGAACTCCTTCAGATGGAGCATCGGAGCACCAAGGTTTGGCTTCTGCTCTGAATTACCCTCTGGAGGAGACTGTCTTTCAGCAAAGACTGCAGAGGAATCCTGAGAAGCTACGCTGAAGTTAGCCTCCCTGAACAACCCTTTTTGGGCATGGCTACTTTGCATTGTGTTCATCAAGATGTCAGAGTTCTGCAGAAGCAGCACCTTAGTAATGAAGTTTCTCAGTAGGCAACATTTCTTTGTATATAAACCTATTGAGTTTGTTTTAAGGGTCTAAATACTTTGCAGTTCAGAAATTGTCGTGCATGTAGAATGTCAGGCTCTGATGCTTTGTTTAGTTCTAAGCTTTTTGCTTTTGAGCCTTTCTTGTAAATAAAGGACATGTGTTTTTATTTCCAGATGATCCTGCCAGCTCTCCAGTGCACATATTTTTCTCTCTTGTGGCAACTAGCTACAGTTTCGGTAAATTCTCCCAAGGTTGGCCACTTCACATTGTTTTGAAACCCAGAGTTGTGCTTTTAGAAGTCTTAATCTGCTTTTCTGTTCTCAGGTTGCCAGAAAAAAAACCAGCCTTTTACCAAGATAATTTGTGTGTTTTCTTGAGGAAACAAAATTGAGTTGAGACATTTTCTCTTTGTCTTGCCGTCTTTAAAAAAAAAAAGTGTTACGCTTCTTGTGTCTGCAAGAGAATGAGTGAACAATGGTTCACCTTTGTTTTTACTGTGAAACACGTGCATCAAATTCCTGGGGCTTGATGGAGATAAGGAACTTGTTCTGCTGCCAAACAGTTTGTTGTTTTCTTATTTCAAGCAACCAAGAATATTCTGTGGTTACTCCAGAAAGTCCTGTTGCTTTGTTTCAGTTTTATTTTGTTGTTTTTCTTGCATATTTCTGGCAAAAAAATTGAGGAAAGTGGTAGTTTTCTCATCAGCTGACTATTTACTTTCTTAATTGCTTTTATAAAGTGCTAAGCTCTGGCAGTTATTTCAGAGGAGAGATAGTTTAAGAGACATAGTTTAAGACACCTTTTATGCTTTGGTTCACATGTGAATGTGTAATTGTGTGGTTCCTCTTTATGGTGATTTCTGACTACACTGAATGCTGCTGCTTCTGTCATTCTGTCTCCTTCCTCAGGTGCTACTGTATGTATGGAGTGGGATGCTGACATAGATCTTTCTTTTGTGTGAGAAATGCTAGCTGGGAGGTTGCCTGTTTGGTGACCCATCCCGTTCTATTCCTGTGTGGATCCACATCTCTCACTGCTCTAATGCATTCTGGTTTTCAGTCCGGACATGGCTGGCTTCACTGATAATGGGGCAACACATCTTTTAATTTGGCCTTTCATACGGGAGCAGATTTTGATTGGAAGCCTTATGTTACGACCCACTTTGCAGGGCCAGATCTGGATGTTGGCAGAGATAGGAGTTCCAAGAGCGAAAAAGAACATTTGCTGGACAGCAGCTCTAGAACTGTTTCTTCCCTCCCTTCCATCCCCAGTAATGTTAAGGCAATGCTTTACCTCCCCCTCTGCTTCTTCTCAGCGTGCTCTGGGTTGGATTCCCTTTCTTATGAAGATACAGTTGCATAGCATGAAATCCAGCCCTCCTGGAAAAGCATTCTTCTTTTACTGACTGCTTAAAGCTCAGTGCAGTCCAACAGCTGGGACCTGGTGAAGGATCAGAGAGGCTTTTATGTGGCTGTGGGCAAATCAAATAGTCTTTTGTGCTGGATTCATCTTAACAAATAGATGTATCCAAGTTTCTGAGTGCCAAAGTTAGTAGCGTAGTTAAACTGCATTCCCTCTGTAGTCAGTAGTTGGAGAGAGAAAAGCAGCTCCAGAAAGCAGTTCAAATTGAAAACTAGGTGGGATAGAGCAGAGTTTTTATGGCTCTGTTTCCATCTCTAAAGTGGAAGTCATTATCACTGCTTCATAAGGATAAGCTGAAGCGAATAAGGGAATGCAAGTTATTAGAGCTGCCCATCCTACAGATGGAGAAGACAAGAGTTTAGGACTTGCTGAATGCCATTATCCTCAGCAAGTGTGACAGACGCACTTGTCCCAGTAGTATTTGTCACATTTCTGCACCAGAGTTGGGGGAAGTATATATTTTTACAGATTGACCTTTCTATCCCAGATAATGTGCCTGAAAACAAGACATGATTTTAAAGTTGTTCATAGCCAGAAGGCTGTTGCTACTGTGAGATGTCAGCTTCTTTCATAATGTCATCAGCTGTGCTATCTTAAATGAATTACATCAGTGGAAGGAAGTTGTGACTGTTGTTTGTTCGGTAATTCTCTAGTGAATCAGTCCCTAATGTATTCGTCCTATCACTTTTCTAAATACATTTTTAGGAGACTCTTTTTGCACTAAGAAGAGAGCTGAGACGTTTCAGTCAGATTTGCATGTCCTTCCTCCACCATAAGGAAAAAGATGTAAGAGAAAAGGTTTGTGTTTCTTTATTGCTTAACTGACTTCCACACTCAGTCTTCCTTTTAAACACCTACCTTTCATTTCAAGCTATCATTTCCTTCTGATTTTTGCTGGTTTCTGTCTCTTAGTAGAGAAATAAATCTTTAAAAAACACCTATGTTCAGGTATTTACTTTAAAGGAAAATTACAGTTATGTTAGTTAAAATGCTGCAGAAGTTACTGCTTTAATCAAGCATGGATCCACCTGCTGTATCTGAATGTCTCAATTTGCCAGTTGGCAATCATTGTGTTTTCTCATTGGGCTGATCAGTGTACTGGTTGCTCTCAGTGCTTTATTAATACCTTGCCCTGAATATTACCTAAAAACCAAAAAAATCTGGGAAATTGTCCACTGATTCATGTGTTTCCCTCAGCACAATACATGATACTTGTATGTATTGTACCTTAAGGTGCTAGTTCTGGAAGGGCTTAGCTGTGGCATTTTACCACACATAGAGGTAAACAGAAATCTTTAGTTTGCAAAGAAGCAGCTAGAATGTGACTTGATGGAGATGCAAAGTGGAGTTGGCATGAAAAGTAAAATAGTCTCTGAATCTTTCTTTGGCTTTGTTTGCTTGATGCAGGCCTTCATGTTACTCTGTGACTGGTTGCTGATTTTGAGTCATCGGGATTCAAATAATAACAAAGAAGCAGTTGAACTTCTAGATTGTCTTCCTAGCACATCACTTCAGGAAAAACTTCTTTTGTTTATCCAGGAACATGTCTTTGTGGAAGAGGAAGAGGAAAGCAAAGGTTAGATATCTTCATCACTGGAGAAACAACATACCACTTTTGTTGTCATTTGTCATCTGCATGGAATATATCAGGAAAGGAAAAGGGGCTGGTCAGTTTTGGGTTGTTTTTTTTTCTTTTTCGTTTGAGTCCCTTTACAAGCAAAGTAGCTGACGTGTTATTTGCTGATCTGTATCCATTATGGAGCAACCGCAGGGAGTAGCTGCGAGTTTACTTGTGGGATGAAAAGGGCTGATGTAATGCACAGATGGGTAAGAATGTAAAAGTACTTGGTAGACCAACTTTGGTCATACAGCTGATGGTGTTAGAGGAAGGCCTTGCAGTGTTCCACTGCGTCTCTGTCCGTTCATGGACACTTCTAAACCACGAGAGTGAAGGACTAGTGGGTTTTGACTTGGAGGGTGCGGGGCAGAATGTAGTGGGAAATATTACTGGTTGCTTTGTTGCTGTTTTCAGACACATTCAAGATGCCGTATTGAGGCTGTTACTGTCAAGGCTGGTTTCTTTTGGGAGTGTTTTGAGAATAGATTGTTAGGTCACTGTTTTGAGGCTGAGTTTAGGTGTCATGCTTTGAAAAAACAAGCATTGTTCCCGGTTACTGTGTCAGACTCTTGTTCTTCAACTGTGCAGGTGGAGTTCTGTGTTCAGTTTTGGGAATCCCACTTCTTCAGGTCACAGTGTATATACAAGATGTGATGGGCCTAAATTGCAACAGGGAGATAGCAGGAGAGAATCCTTGTTGGTAAAGGTAGAGATAAAATAGTAAAGATTGCTCAAGGAGGTTGTAGTATCCTAGTCATGGGAGTTTTCAAAACAGTTGATGTTTCAAGTTGCGTATCTTATGTACCTGAAACTAATAAAATTGATCCTATTTTTGTCAGATGGCCTGTTTCAAACCCGTTTTGTATGATGCTTTCAATTCCTCAGTCCTCCCCACAAAGGTTCCCAGTCATCCCATTGCAGAGTCCTTGCAGAACAAATTATTTTTGTCATGCTGTGAATGTGCTTGTCTGTATGCACAAGTGGCAGCTGCTTCATTTTAGTAATTTGTAATTACTTCTGATCAATTACTTGCCTTTATGTTTGTCTCCAGGGCCCCATCCTGCTACAAGCAGAAACGTCAACATGAAAATTATAGGTCAGACCGAGGCCTTTTGGCAGTTGATAGATTACATTCACAGCAGGAAAGAGTGTATCTCAGTTCTCCTGCTGTAAGAAGCTCTCCCTAAGCACCTCCTTAAGCTGTGTTGGGAGACTGCTGAGAGTATTTGCTTTCCACGAGTTACCCAGCTAGTAATTAATCCATGTTCCAGAGTCTTCATATGTTCTTAATGATATAGAATCATAGAATGGTTTTGGCTGGAATTAAATAACATTTTTCTTTCACTTTTGTTGATAACCACTTTGAGAGTTTAATCTGAACTCTTCTTTCGTTGACTCTGCATGGCAACTTTTGCCGGGTTTCTGATGAGTTATGTGCTGGTTTTCTGTGTTATTCTAGGGGAAAAAAAGTGGTTGCAATTTGTCTGGTCTCTTCCGTTTGGTGTGTTTGTGCCTTTTATTGTGCAGTCTGTTTGGTTCTTTTCTATAGCTGTGAGCAGTGTTGTTCAAGAAGATTCTGACTAGTAGAATTGCAAAAGCTCTATGAAGATCAGAGTAGAAGACTGTGGAAATAATTCGTTTTCTCTGTCATCAGCGACAGGCTTTGAAATGGAAATACACCCGTGTTTTCTGATATACACAGGAATCAGTGCTAGCATCTGTTGCCTGTCGTGTTGACTGAACAGCTGAGTCTGTGCTATTCGGATGAAAGTTGATCATTAAAATAGAGATATCTTGAATAAAGTAGTAGAACAAAGCTTCAATGCTTTTGTTTCCCTAGACATGACAGAAGAGGAGGAGAGGAAGGATGAAAGTTGCAAACTTGATGACTTGCACAAAAAGCGGAGTCTTCTTGCAGCATATTGCAAGTTAATAGTGTATAATGTGGTAGAGATGACTGCGGCTGCTGAGATCTACAAGTACTATGTGAAGGTAATGTTTTAGATAAGGTTGCTTTGCCATGTCAGTGCATTTTAGCTTTTTGAAAGCGACTCCAGTGTTTGTGAAGGATGTGGGGTTAATAGTGTTATGGCTCAGAATCCTTGTATAATCACAAAAAGGCTATAAAATCAAGGAAGAGTAGAGCGAATCTCTCCTCTTTGCTCTGCAAAGGTACCTCACTGCAGACAAAGCAAGTGAAAATTGGGTAGAGGTTATGTCTGTCTGAACATCTGCTCCTCACCATCTCCAGAGAGGCCATTGCTGAGAAGCAGTTTATGGCTGGGAGAGTGTTTTAACTATGGAGTCTCATACTGAAGAGCTCAACTTACCATACCCTCATACTCATACTACTCACACAATCCATATGCAGAAGGCCTAGATCACATGAGTCCCAGTATTCAGACGACTGTTGGAGCTTCAGCCACTCTGAAGTGAATTTCAGAGAACTGTGGAGTGGCCAATGTCCACGAGTCAATAACAGGACTTTGGAAATACCTGAGTATAGATCTTGTTCTTGGGCCCAAGGCAAACACTGGTTAAACATACCAAACTCTCTTATTTCTCTCCCAAGGAGGCTTTGTTCTTTTGTGATAATAAATACTTAACAATTTTAGTGTAACTTTAATCCTCACATTACTCTTAAAGGAGCACACCATTGCTTTACATGTGAAATAATACCAGAAGTGCAGTTTTCATTTTCAGCTTGGGTATTCTGATACCGGGAGGGTTTTATGAACTTCTTTTGTCATGTGAACACAGTCATGTGTTTTGGCTACTACCTGTTCTAAAGAAGGGGAATGACAATTCTTGTTTGTTCTGTTGATGTTAATAGACCTACAATGATTTTGGAGACATAATTAAAGAAACATTAAGCAAGACGAGGCACAATAACAAAATTCAGAGTGCCAAGACACTGATTCTCTGTCTGCAGCAGGTAAGGTTAAGATTATAGAAAGAGGCTCAGGGCTTGTATGAAGTTTTTTTACCTACCGTGCCATAATTATTCAAATTCATTAAAAAAATATAGTGGAGGAAATTGTTTCCTTGCCCATACTTTGTATGTGTATATTGGTTTTGCATGTCATAATTAAAACTCATTTCAAAGCATTACATCTGTTTTAAAACATAAATTTATTCATGATTTTATTGTCTTGTTTTAAATATTCAAATGCATAGTGTTAGGACTGATGAGAGATTATGGAGTAGTGTTTCTTTGACACAGTAGGTGTTCTCTTAACCTTAACAAAGGTTAAGGATATTATTGTGTTTTATGGACTACCTAAATTCCTGTTGAATTTGAGGAACCACAAATGTGTCAGTGGCTGGCCAGCTCTAATCCCCAGTATTTTGAGTAATTTTTTCTGGAGGAAAGTGTGTTGCAGCTCTTCTGAAGGTTCTCAGTTGCTGGGACTTGCAGCTGCTGACTGATGAGGCCAGTTAGCTATTTTAGCAGCTGCTTTTGCTGGCTCTGGTCATGACCAGAGCTGCTTCTGGCTTGTAGTCGTGCCGTAAGCCACAGAGCAGGCTTCTCCCTGGGGTACTGATACATGAGCTTTGCTTATTTCACATGTGTTGCCAGAGGCTTAGATCTGTGAACTAGCCCCTGAAATCTGAGCTTAGATGAGGCTAAGCAGCATTTGCCTACATATATTCTGCTGACATAGTCAGGACTTGGTGTTTAGGTATCACATAGACAACAGACCCTTTTTGGCCTTTGCTTGACCTTGAAAGTTAACAGGTTGAAGGAAACAAGCTTCTTCCATGTTCTGTTAGGAAGAACCCCCCAAACATAGTTAATTTGGCTCCTGACTAGCTTTTGACCCAGTTTCAAAATAAGAAATTGGACTATACTGTGGCCAGACTTGCTGCTTTGTATCTGCATTCTGATACTCTGAAAGTCTCTGGGGCAGGTTAGGCCTCTTGAGCTTGATTCGGAATTCCCAGCAGGAGATTGGGTCTGTAGAGGCAACATCTTTAGGAATCGGTTCTCTGTGTATGCACATACTTATTTATTTTTAATGGGTGCCTGCCTGTTAAGCACAGTGCCCTTCGTGTCAGTTCCTTGTCATTGTTCCGGTTGTGTGCTTCTCGAGCACAAACCTTACTTGCTCTTTTGTAAAACTTCTGTCTGCATAAGGTAACTGTTGCTTGCTCTGTGTATATCTCTGTGGCCTCTTGGTGCTTTGTTTGCCTGCAGGATTACATATGGTTGCTTACTGGAGACTTGTTTTGCAGCTGTTTCAGACACACATAGAAAGCCAAGAGAGCAGTAGTGGTGTGGACTTCTCCTCTGCTTCCTTCGCAAATATGAAAGAACTTGCTCGTCGCTTTTCACTAACATTTGGCTGGGACCAGGTGAAATCCAGAGAATCTGTAGCTATGATACACAAGTATGTGCCACCTAACATCACTTTGTCCACAGTCGTTGCTTTTGTTAGTTGTATATTTTATTGCTCTGTTCTCTCTCTCTTTTTATTTCCAATAGGGAAGGGATTGAATTTGCTTTTCAGGGAGTCACTGGAGGAGATGGAAGGTGCTTGCCTCCTAACCTGAGCTTTCTGGCAATCATCAGTGAATTTTCCAACAAGCTGCTAAAGCCTGACAAAAGACTAGTGTAAGTGCGTGTGCAGTCAAACACAGCTTGTGTTCTGTGTCTCCTTGTATGTGGGACAGTTGACCTTCAGCATTGCAGAAGTTGCTCAAGGGCTCTTCAGAGAACTTTTGAAATCAATTTGCCCCTGAGGCTGTTCGTTTGAGAGACCATTGTAGAATTTTGTAGTATGAGTTATTTCAGATTATACATGCTGTATGCATTCTAGATCTTTTTTGGCCATAGTTGTGGCCACATGTGCAAAAGATCTGCTATTTCACTGTCTGGCTAGTGGAGTGCCAGGAGTGCTTTTCTGAACAAAAAAGTAGAAGCAGAAAAGATTGAGGAAGAGGTAATGACCAGATCATTATTTTGTAATTTTTGAATTCCGTAGCTTGGAATGGGTTCCATGGAATATATTTGGAATAGAAATATACATGACAGTGTTCATAATGGGGATAGTTAATTTAAAGAATTTAGTAATTACAGGGAAATGTGCCCTGGTCTCATTGGGCCCCTGTATTTTACACTGTTTTAAATATTTACATTTAGTAATATAAGAATGATAGCCTTATTTTTGCGTCACTGTGTGTGATACACCTCAACGGAGAGATGTATGATTGTCTCTTACTGCCTTCTTCACCTGACTCAACTCCAGCAGTTTTTGGGAAGGAAGTGATATTCTTCCCTCTATTTAATCTTTCTTCTGTTCGCTGCTTATTTTGGATCTGGATCTCTGCACTTCAGTTTCTCTGCACTTCTTATTTACTGATACTGTAAAAACGCAAATTATACAACAGCTATTTTCATATGGAGACATGGGGACAAAAGATGGAATATTAAAACACATCTGCCTTTTTGAATTTCTGAGCAAAATCACTCCAGTACCTGACAGGAAAAAGTTAGACTTTGGGGAAGAGTTCAGTGGAAATACAGAAAAAGATCTCAACAAGTACATTTTGTGGAGGTTAACTTCCGTGGGAATCATCAACCAGTTTTTGTATAACAAGGTTCAAGAGCTATAGAGTGTCTACTTTCCTGTTCCTTTATGTGACAAATGCAGTTTTTTAATGAGCGCCAGCTACCCAGACAGCATATTTTAAAAAATGGATTCAAACTCAAAATGCAAAACGCAGAAGAAAAATGTTTGACATATACTGATTACAGCCTCTGGTAAATCTGAAGTGGATAATCTGTAGGTAGTGATAGCTTCTTTTTCTGTTCTGGCATTTTTTTTCAGAGGCAATCTTTTACTAGAGTTGGTTTTGTATAGTTTCTGTACAACTTTTTCAAAGTTATCTGGATTTTAAAGAGCTGTTGTCATATGTGTGATGACACTTGTGTAGTAAGTAGATTTCTGTTCATTGGTTCTTGAAAAACTCCATCATTTCTTTTACCTCCAAGGAATATTTTAATTAACTGAGGAAAATACTTCATCATTAATGTGGGCAGATTTAAAATTAAATCCTGGTGATTTTTTTTCCAAGGGCTATATTTAACTTCTTGACTAGTAGATATATTCCAGAAGTATATTCCTGAATGTATTAGATACATTCAGGTAGATTTATTCATTGACAAATTCTGTGGGAAATGCAAAACCTAGCAGGGAATGCTCTTTGACTTCAGTTTTTACTGTTTCAGACGCTCCCACTGCTGCTGGGAACAAATGGGAAACAATAAAATTCACAAGGAGGGAAACTGCAATTTATCCACAACTACATTCGGTCTGTGTTTCTAGAGGAACTGTTTCTATTCTGGGAGGCCTAAAATGCTTTGCAAGGGCTGGAGATTATATTTCCTCTTAGAATATTTAGGTTTCACTCCATCATAAATTACTGGATGGAATGTTTTAGGTCAACATGAACTTTTAGAAATAAACATCTGGTTATTTTCATTTTTATTATTAATCATAGAATTGATGTCCAGGTCTGTCTGTTAACATATGTGAATGTACCTGTAACAGATGAGATGCAGAATATGGGCATTTGTTAGAAAGGAGTATATTTCAACACCATCAAAGTACATGGATTTTTAACCTCCTCCCCTGTAATTGCCCAGGCCGTAGCAGTAAAATATCTGACTTGTCAATTGGTCTGTGCCACAATATGCACACAAGAAATGAATTATTGAATAACAAGTGACACGAAGGGCCTGATTCCTGAATCAGTAGGAGTCTTTCCATTGACATTGATAGCAGTTGGATTAGACCCTAAAACTGTGGTTACATGCTTGTTCAAAACCAACAAATTCCATTACCAGGTTTCTTGATCCCTGGGGCCCCCAGGGTCCATGACTCTTAATTGTTTCAGAGTTGGTGCTTACCCTAACCTCCTCCCAGCACTGGTTTTCTTGTTTTGCAACGAAAATTAAATGTCTGATATTTTCCAGGCCACGCTCCTAATCAAAGAAAGAATAATATACTGTACAGGCTGGCGTTAAAACTGTCACTTATGGTATTTGCTAAGGTGGGGTCTGTTTTAACAACACTGGGCTTGATTTTAAAGTGATGAGCTGTAGCTGAAATGTGGTGAATATCCAGTTTCTAATCCTGTGTCAGACTTTGTTTTTTTTTCCTTATTGTTTAGGAACCGGTCAGAAAGACTTAGTCAGAAATGTCCCGTTTTTCAAAAAGAATGTTTGAAGGAGACCTCTTTGCTGCAGAAAAGGTGATAACTTCACCTGGGATTCACAGAGACCCTGTGTCAAGTCTCTGCGTTGAATCAGGCAGAACAGCGATTTGGGCCGCTGTTTCCCACATCTTGTGTGTTGTCCTGACTGCAGAGCTGTTAACTGCCTCTTGCAGACACTTGAAATTTTATTGGCAACCTGAGAGAATTGGATTGAGTTTGAGATTATACTATAGAACAGGCATCCTGGTGTAACTACCCCATTTTGCAACCTGCTGTACTATTGAATCCTTAGGAGCATCTCTTGCCTGCGATCTCCTCTGTGTTGCAATCCATGAGGCAGAAAAGGGCCACCAGGAGAATGGGTGCATCTTTACTGAGTTCTGCTCCTTTCAGACTGCTCCTGGCAGCAGCAATTGGCAGTGACTTTTCCTCCACGGGAGATTCCTTCTGGAGACTGATGTAATTCTGCAATTCCTGTGGATCAGGTGTTGTTTCTAGTGCTAAAATTCAAGCACTCTTTCAGCATTGAAGACATTGACATTTTAAATATTCAGATATTTCAGAAAAGTCACATATTTCTGAGAGAAGGGATGACCTTTCTTTTTCTTTGATGATTCTGTCTGCATGTTTGGAGAGTAGAGGGAAAATGCCTTTCTAGCAATAGTTTCCCTAGGTATCAAGGGGAAAGATACTGAGTTTTCTTATGCTGGCTTTTGGTTTTCCTCAGGTATGCTTACTTACAGAGGTACATAGCAGAACCGCTGTCTTGCAGAGGAGGTGAATGGCAGCCACTGGTTTGGTACAGAAACTCTTTACTGGCAAATGAAGATGAGGAGAGCTGTGTCCTCGGCAGTTCAGGAGAGTGGTCCCCCATGGGCACATCTAAGATGCCTTCTTTTAAGAGGAAATTGTCTAATGGTATGAAAATGTCTGTGTTCTGGAGTGGCTGTATTTGCTTTGTCCCAGCAAAAATGCACTTTATGCTTTGCCTTAACAGCACTACAGTGTGTTGTATGTTGTGGATTTTGCAGTTTGAAGTGTGGCTTTTGCCTTCAACTTTGTTGTTGTTAAATGCCTCTTAATCTCTTGGTACCAGGAATAGCACAAAGTGTGGAGACTTTGTGCGAGCCAAATTCAGATGATCTTGAATTCTGCTCTGTGCTGCTCTGGCATTTGTCTGTGCCATTGAGACTTGGTTCATTACTTTCAGTTGCTAAGGTAAAGATGTTGCTGCTTTAGGCCCCGTAGATAATTGAGACAGGAGAAGTATTTCAGAAGGCGATTAAGATCTTGAACCCAGGTAGACTGGGCCAAATCACCTTTTGGAGTCTTTCTCTGTGTTAAATATTTAGGGACCCTGTAGGATTATACTCCTAATTTAAAAAATTTTAGTTATGTGGGCTGGATCCAGGCTATAGCGGCTCTCATGGAATTCCAATCCATAATGAGGCGTTTGCTGCACTGATATACTGGGACTTAGTTAAATGTAGCAAAGCCATGATTAAACCAATTGGCTATGGACATGTGGAGGAAAGGGAATTTTTCCAGAACAGCCTTTAATTTCTCTCTCATCTTTTCTGAGAAATTTTCTTTTCAGTGACCTGCCTTCAGAAAGCATGTTCCTTTGTGTCCCAAAGGCCCTTCTTTCTTGAGTATTATACAGACTCGGCCGTACTGATAGCACTTGGGGACTGAGGCCAACATCATAATTCTAGATTGCAAAAATGACTAGTGGGCCAAGTAAATTGATTTTCTTTTCTGTGGGTTTTAGCTGCTCCTTCAGTAAATTGATGCTTTCCTTGAAATGTCCCTTTGAGCTGCTTGCTTAAGCGCTGTGAGGAGAATGCTGGAAATGTCCACTTGAAGACCTTTGAGAGTTAGGCTGGAGAATGAGTCTATTCACTATCTGTTACAGGGTCTTTGCCTGAAACCAGTAAGACCGAAGCAGCGAGCAAAGCTCCAGACCTGCAGTACGCTTCCCAGCTTCCCTCTGCGGCTGGGAAAAGCAGAAAGAGGCTAAAATCTCGAGAGATGAACTTGCAGGAACATTTGCCATTCCTTTCTCCAGGAGGGCTACAAAGAAAATACTGGTGAGAGTTTCATATCCCACAGCTTCCTTCACTTGTATTGACAGCTAGGGTCTCTGTCCACTTCTGCTGCTGTTTTTTTCTAGTACTTTCCATGGGCGAAGGACACAGTGTGTGCCCCTCCAGTCTTTCTTATGGGCTGTGTCCCAAGGACAGGTGTATGTTTGGTTTCCTCAGTCTAATATGTGCGTTTGCTGGTTTAGCTTGATTGTCCCCTCCTGTCACAGGGCTTCCATGCCTTCTTGGAGTAACATCAGCCATGCAGAGGAAAAAAAGACAAGGAAGGATGAGGATTCCCTGTCCCACTTCTCTTGTCCCTGGTCGTGATTAGAGGGCTGTGGTGTCAGTTATTCCCTGGCTGTTTGCTGCAGCCTGACGAGTGCTTTCTGCATCTCTGGAAATAGAAGAGGATTCCTGCCTCTGCTGTTGACTACTGCGTGACTGGTGACTTTCTTCCAGAGAGGTGCAGGTCTGTGTGCAGCACGCACACACGCCTGAGTGGAATTCCACTGAAATACCATGTAAATAGAGGCTTTGTGGCATTAGGGAGTCTGGAGTTGACTTTTGTGCTCTGTAAAGCACTCAGAGTACTCAGTTGGGATATTTTCCTTAAATACAGTTCAGGTATTGAAGTGTTAGGTGCCATTTCCCATATTGATAAGTTAAAAGTTGAAACACAGATCCCGGAAAGACACATGCTTTTCCAGGCTTTGGGACACTTGTTGAATGGATCTGGTGAAAACAAGTGAAATAAATAGAACAAAGATTTATTAAACATGTAGGTGATTGCAGATCCAGCCCCTGTTTAAATGAATGCTTTGTTTCTGAACTGCTTTGTTGGAAGTTCCTCGGAACATAACCTCTTTCATACCTGGGAAATGCTGGATCAGAAACTTTGGGCTACCCTACATGGATATCTCTGCAGCAGATCTCAATATGTGACCTACTCTGCCTTAAACACGTGTGTGACGTGCAACCTCTGTGGTAAAGTTGCTCAAGAAGTAGCTTTTCTTTTCCAGCAAAGATGAGATTAAGACAGAAGATACCTCAGAGGAGGGTCAAACAGAAGACGCAATTGAAGATGTCGATGTTGATGTGGTTGGTGCAGACCAGGTAATTCCAGCTTGGGTTTTCCAGCCCTGAGGGCTGCAGTTGAAGTGAGTGAATGTGAGTTTGGAACCTCCTGAGTACCCATCTAGCAGCAAAGAGGCTGCTCTTTTGTGGCCCCTTTCAGGCTGAGGAAATGGATTCTCTCCTCTTCCCTTCCCAGCAGCAGCTATAAGTCTCCTTCAGCTTCACCTGCATTTTTAAGGCAATTGTTAGTGTAGGATCTAGACCTCCTTAGGTATGTTGAACACCAACTAGGGCACATTCTGAGGAGTATCCAGTTTCCTTTTGTCCCAGACTATGAAGCTGCTTGATTAAAAGCCGTTTGCTGCGGTTGCTTCATGTTACTGAGACATTGCAGAGATGGTGCTTTGCGTGGCCTGCAAGGAATATCTGCTGCAAAATGGTGTTTGCATTGTGCTCTTCAGATTGAAAGGCTTGGAATATGGATTACTGGTCAGCCTGGGGTTCTCTCTGAAGTGTCCCTTGTTTCTTGCCCTTTTCCAGTCAAGGCTGTAGGGGAGATTAAATTGTCCCCAGACCAGCTGGGGATTGAAGGGAAGCACGCAGGCATTGTGGGCTTGGAGTGGCAGCCAGCGTAGCCTGGGGGCTGCCCTGTGGGTACTGACTCTGCCTTTGGGATCACATAATAGTTCTGCAAAACTGCAGCTGTCTCCTGGGTCTCAGCTCAGCCCTGGGGTGGATACTTCCAGCAGGGAAGGACTTCTGGCCCCTTGGGACAACGGAATGCAAGGGCTTAAAGCAGACTTTTCTCTTCCGGCAGTGACTGTACTGAAAGGGGGAGAAAATAACAGGGCTGTGAGGTTTGCTGTGCTGCAGCCATGACTTCTGTCCTGTAGGAGTTTGCTGTGTCAGCCACTGCAAAGGGCTGAGCGGTGCCTTAGGTTTTTCTCCTGTATTTCCTCCTGCTTCTGGAATTCTGAAGTGCAAACTCAGAGTTTGGCAGGCAGGTTTTTGCACTGATTCAAGCAACCCCCTGATTTCCTGTGGCTCCAGTTATGTGGGATTTTAGAGCCCCATTCAAAGACCTTGTCTGATTTTAGACTTTTAAATGAGTTTTTCTTGTAAAGTTGAACAAATGGTTTCTTTTCATATTTGAGTGGTGGGGTTTGTTTTGTTTTATTTTTTAAGAGAAATAGAAGGAAAAAGGGACGTCTGCCTTTTCTTCCACTCAGGAGTGCTCAGGAGCAGCTCCTGTTGAAGACAGAGCATACAAGTATTTAATTGTTTTGTCCAAGATCCAAGCCATACAGAAATTGCAGCACTCATCTAGTATGTGGCCTTCCCCTTTAGTGTCTTTTCCCAGCTCCTTGTGATATAAAAATGCTCCTTTCCTTCTCTGGAAGCTAAATACAGTGCTTCCCAAGAGCCAGCTCCTTTTGGCCAAGCTGCTGAATGGTGAGGCTGTGCTTTTATTCTGATTCAGAGACTCAGAGAGTGGTTTGGTTTGGAAGGGACTTTAAAGATCATCCAGTTCCAACCCCCCTGCCACTGGCAGGGACACCTCCCACTAGATCAGGCTGCCCAGGTCCCCATCCAACCTGGCCTTGAACACCTCCAGGGATGGGGCAGCCACAGCTTCCCTGGGCAGCCTTTTCCAGTGTCTCACCACCATCATGGGGAGGAAATTCTCCCTGATGTCTTCCCCCTTCCAATATAAAGCCATTGTCCCTTGTCCTGTCACTCCATGCCCTTGGAAAATGTCCCTCCCCCACTTTCCTGTAGCCCCATCAGGTACTGGAAGGCTGCTGTAAGGCCTCGCCTTGTGTGCTCTTTCTTGTATGATGTTTCCTTGATAGTATGAGACTGACAATCTCTTTCTTTTGGTGTAGGATAGTTAAGAAGCTGAGAGGATGAATGGGAGTGAAGAACACACTACTTTTTTTTTTTTCCTGCAAGTTGTTTAGCTGAAAACGGAGTTGCGATGGCAGCAGGCGCGGCAATGGGAGGTGGGAACCAAGTCAGATCTCTGCCTGCAGGCCTCCACCCTGAACCAGTTTCTGGTGCTGCTGTTGATTTCCCCACACTGCTGCTTGAGGTGTTATCGATTTAGCTGTTGTTCTTCTAAGGCTGCAGGCATCACGAACGTCGTTACTCAAGTTCATCCTGCTCCTTAGTGCTGCCTTGGAACAATTCCCAACCTAAGGAGTGGGATCAGGGTGTTGAGTCAAAGACACTGCAAACTAGACGAGACAAGCTTGCTCAATTCAGCATGGGGGCAGCGTTCTGCTGGATGTGTTCTTTACCATCCGAGATAGATAAGCAAGGTGGATATCCGCGTGTTTCCTGGTAGCTGACTGCAGGGAGAAAGGAGCCTGGGCAGCTGTGAATGCTGCGACCCACTGGCTGATGGCAGGTGCCTTGGAAGTGCCATTTCCTGCTTGTAAGATGGAAAATGCGGATCAAATAGTCTGAAAGTATTTCTGAATTCCAGTGCTTACAAGATGTGTTTAGTGGTCTGTGGGGATTGGGATGTGTTCCCAGCAGACTTGCATCAAGGCTTCTACATAACAAAGAAAGAAACAGTGAACTGGTTGAGTATTTTGCTGTGGAAGAAATTCTTCATACACAGCGATCGTGTGGTATTGACTTCGAAAACATAAAGCCTGGAAAGACCATGTGAATAGAGTGTAAATACGGCCCTTCAGGTTTTACCATTTTGGAAATGATTGTGACTCGAGTGTTTTGGAGGGAGCAGGTCGGGGTGTGCTGGCTGCTTTTGCTGACCCTTTGTTACTGCTCCATGGAATTGTACACTACATTAATCCTATCCATCATCTGCTTTATTTTATATATATATATATATATATATATTTTGGATTGTAACAGTGTAAAATAAACTCCATAATCATTGCTATCTCAGAGTGCTGGAAGTGCAAGTGCCAGTCCCACACTACGTCCAGAGACAAGAACAGCAGTGCTACCGGTCGCCTTGTTGGTCCCCCTATTAACTAGATCGAGTGAGCTCCTATGAAATTGGAGGTGAAAGTCATGGGCATTTCCCAGGGAACACTAAAGCCATTGTGTTTGGCATAATTTCCCACGCAGCAGGCTCATGCAGGGGCAGAGGGAGCGCTGCAGAGCCGGCGCTCATCCAGACCAGCTCATTCCCAGTTCCCCAGTGGTTGCCTCCACACCTGGACTGGGATGGTGATGTTTCCCTCATCTCTGCACTAGGTCTAAACTCTTACTAGGTCAGCAGGATGCTGCTGGACTCAGACTAAGAAAACATCCCTGGGACCACATCAAACCTGCTTTAATTCTTGTAATGAAAGATTAGGGCTAGGAATTGTCCTTCTAAGGGAAGGTAGCAGTCATCCCCAGAGCAGATGGATGGCAAGAAAAGTCACTTCCACAGTAACAGCAGAATTTGTTTACTAGAAGCTGGGCCAGTCCTTTAGGAAAAAAGGGACTGGGTTACCTTAAGTACAGTAGGGAGGAGGATTTAAGAGGCCCCTCATTAAACATTAAGTGGCAACAGCAGCCACAGGCTCTGGAGCTCTCCCATGCACCATAGCTCGGTTTAGTAGAGAAACACCACTGCATAGTGGATCACAGAATCCTAGAATCACTTATTTGGAAAAGACATTTGAGGTGATGATGAAGTCCAACTGTACCTGACCACTAACCAAACCCTTGCCTAGAGCCCCTCGGCTGCCCGTCTTGAGAAGAGTCCTTGGCTGTACCCGCACCTTTACAAACGCCCTTTTGGAGAAGGGACCTTCCGGCTGAAGGGTTTCGGCTAGGGAAGAGCCATTATCTCTTGAACAGCAGCAGTAGTTCAAGATCATCTTCTAGCAAGGCCCCCGGTCATCCTCCTTTCCCATATTCGGGAACAAAGCTTAATGTAAATGCTCAGTGTCTCTTTACTGCTTAGAAATCCCAAACCAGGGACAAGTAGTGAGGCACCTGACCCACACTACAGCAATTTGACATTGAGTGTCCAGGAAAAGTGGATTAATTGGCCCCCCTTTTATTGTTAAAAATCCTCTGAATGCTATTAAAAGGACTTGAGTGAAGCTTAACTAGGAAAACTACCAGGTGCTAGCACTGAGACTCATCATTTAAGATACAGCAGTCTCCGCATGAGATGGTGATGAGGTAAGTGGAGCAGCTCCCTCCCTGCCACCTCCAGCTGCTTTTGGATGACAAAAGAACCCACTACAGCGCGATGGCTTTGGCTCTGCAGCTCGGTGTAATTATCCAAGCAGACTCCATGGATTTACTTGCGTAAACCCATCGCGTCTTAAATGGTTCTTTGATGGCAGGAAGCCGATCGTGTGCCATGCGTAACAGTAATGGGAACCAGTAAATTACACGTATGAAAATCTTTATTTGAAAATACAAACATGATTTTAAAACATTTTGAGAGATCTACACTGCAACCAAAAAATAACTTACATCTTTTTGTACATTTTTTTCGTTTTTTGACAAAACCTCTTTAACAGTAAGAGTGAGGCAACAATTTCAAGCTGCTGTGACACCGATGAATATCCATGGAATGTGTCAATAGCAAACAACTGAAGGGGGACAGACGGAAGCGCTGAATGCCCACGAGTTAGTGCACATCACTGACCAAGTACCGTTCATACAAAGGGTTTAAAAAAAATTGGTTCCTTCTACATGAATTAACACTCATTTCGGTCAAGCAGGAACAGACTTGGTTATTAAATAATCTTTTTAGAATGAACATCAAAGAAAAGACTGAAGTTTAGAAGGGCAAGTGAAATTAAAAGTTGGGGCAAACAAGGACTACACAGAGAAGAGAAGCAACTTGTCCGAGGTGTTCACTTTTTGTGCACTAATATGCTCAGCTTGTCAAATAAAACTCTGCTTGTAAATGAGCCAAATCACACGCTCGCAGTCACAGCTCCTGGCCCTGGCCTCACACAGCCTAGGACTGTCTGGGAGCACAAAAAGAGAAAGGTTATACCAGCCCTGCGCTGCTTCCCTCCCACATTAGGACAGGAAATCCTGCTCCCTCGGGGGATGGAGATGGTCAGTGCACCACGCGCCAACTTAGAGAGAATTATACAGTTCTCTTAAAACCAGCAGATTACTTTTCTCTAACAGCAAATATTGTTATTCTTCCAAAAAGGAATTATGCAACATCTGTAAATAAATATTTTTAATCTATTTTACAAACTATAGACTATTGAATAAATACAAAAAGTTTTGTCATTCCATACAAATGCGCTTCTTTTGTTTAAAAGGTAGTGTAGTGATTAAATATTTTTAGCACAAAACTAAGCAGACTTCCTGGAAACGAACCCCGTAGCAGACCCGCTGCAGACCGTCCCTTCTCTTCTGCAAGTGCTGACCCCGAGCAACCACTACTCAAAATACTCTTCGTAGTCGTATTCATCCAAGTCCACACCAGCCAGATGGGAAGGCATTTCAAAAAACGGTCTTTTTTCCATCTGATACTTGAGGACATTGGCCTTCTGATGGTCTGCGGGATTCAGTTCTGCTTCATACCTGGGAGCAGGTTAAAAAAAATAAGGAAAATGAGACCTACAATGTTGGGAAGAGCCCAAGTGAGAGAGCACCGACAAGGCACCTACAAGAAGGGTATTATTTCCAGTATTTTATAGTTACAGTATAGGAATGGAAGCGCAACCAGGTTTCTGCAATAATGATTAAATTTAAGCTAGCTTAGTCTCCTGTGATGTGTGGAACTTAATGAGATATTCGGCTTTACTGAAAGGATTCAAAGCACGTACAGCTCTAGTGGACCACTCGTCAGTTAGAAATGGTCACTGCAAGACTTAAGTGCTCGACAGAAACCCTTCCAGTTCTTCCCAAGAAAGTTGAAATTGTGCTGAATGAGGCAGAACAAACTACACCTGCAGCAGATACAACAAAAAAGAAAGAAGACCACAAGTGTTAAGTGACAGTAGCCAACTGCGTATCTAAGCGGATGCTCAAAAGCAAAAGCCAATTGTCTATGAGACATCACTGGAAACCTCCTTATGGTTATGAAAACGAATGGATGGGAAATGAAATGGAATGTTTAACTAACTCGGGTCAGTGAAGGCTGCTTCAGCGCAGCTTACGTGGGACCAATCTGTAATTGGCGGCCATTCAAAAAATAAAACAAAAATCTCCATAGAGATTCACAGTGTCAGATCGAAGAACCGACCATTTCCAGGGCTAGACCGACTCCAGTTCACACAAA
Organism: Clamator glandarius; assembly: GCA_033459285.1. NCBI lineage: Eukaryota > Metazoa > Chordata > Aves > Cuculiformes > Cuculidae > Clamator > Clamator glandarius. The sequence goes on from JAUNZM010000753.1 coordinate 917,304, forward strand.
TGCTACTGATTCTCTTCTCAGCATGCAATTGCTTCCATCTACGTAACTAGATGAGGCAAAGACCAAGGTGTAGCAACTGCAGTAACCTGTTCTTCACATGGGACCTCACAATGGCATGTGGTGGGGAATGAAGTCGTCTTTCGGAAAAAGAAAGAGCAAAGAAAAGCCAAGTACTAAGAATTCAGCATGAACGCTAAAACAGTAGCATTAACAGCAGAGATAGGAGGAACATTTCCAGTTGTGAACACAATTCTGTTGAAATACTTGATAGATAAACGATTAAACAAGCTAAGCCAGTTTCACCACCAGCTGGAGTGAAAGAGATATAGCTAAAAAATAAGGTGCTTTGATAACATCAGGTAAAGAAAGCGGTGAGTAAAAAACGTTTCTGATTTTCTTTCCTATTTATTGTGTTATTTCATCCTTCACAGGGGCAGTAAAGCCTCAGTTCTGTGTGCAATCAGTGCTTCAGCAGAGAATGGGCTACCATAGGTTTCCCCCACAAGTTCACCACTGATATGAACCAGAAACAAAGTAAAGTAACTCTTAAAATGACTGGAGTTACATATTTGAAAACAAGGATTTGGAAGCAAGATGCATACTTGGCTCACAACCCTGTTACTTACAGTCTTCTACACCATTAATTCCATCTTTGAGAAGGATTTTTATTTTTAAACAGAAACATCTTGACTGCACTTCTTGGATTTGTTTATTGCACGGTGATAGAGAGGTGACAGCAGCTTCTCCAGGCTTTAGAATGGCAGCATGAGAATATCTCAGAGTGAAGGTTCCGGCTATACTTTACTCAGAAGACTTTTATTCAAGTGTTATTGAACCAAATGAAAGTTCCACTCTCTTCCAAAGCTTTGGTGGCATCATGGAGTATCACTTCTACTCCTTTCCAACATATTTAAGGAAATTTAGAAGCACTGTCCCAGTTTTATACAACTGGGCACTGAAGTTACTTGTGTTAGAGAGCCTATTGCTGCCTCCCAGCAGAGCTTTTTATAAAGCTATAATCATACAGCTACATCACCTCAAAAAAGTCCTTTTACCCCTGCCCTCCTCATATTTCTAAAGGCCATGTAAATGTAAAGAAATATGTCTATTTCTAGATTTCTGCATTTCACTCTAAAGTTTCAAATCAACTGTTTTCATAGGAATGGCACGAAAATATTTACCATAGAGGTAATCAAATAAAAAATTCACATTTGACTGTAAACCAGTCAACTTCATTTCACACAGCCATTACAACCCTTTACATAAAGTGATCTTAAGGAGAGTTTTTGTACAACACTAACTTCAAGTGCTCATTTTTTGTTAATGTTTTTGCTCATTAAACTCTATAGCAGCAAGGAAACTTTCAGCAGTCTCATGTTTCAGCTGCTGCAATAGCAAATAAGCTTCACTTTTCAGGACAGCTGGGGAAAAAAAAATAAGACTCTTGCTTCAGCATTAAGTTTTAAAGACACTTTTGCCAACCTTCACTTTTAGAATGCGTTTAAGCTTTGTCAGATTTGATGATGCCTCCCCTGAGCCAGATCCAAACGCTTCACTTCTGCTTAGATTTCCATCTATTTGTGCACCAGTTCGAGTCAGTTGCTCACTTATGAACAATCTGTAAGGTATCCCAGCTCAATTCAGCAGCAGAAATTCAGCAGCTTCACAAGCTTCTGAATCAGTAAGATGAAGTGTCACACCCGTTTGTTCCTGTTTAGTTGGTCCAGATACATTTTACATACGGTTGTGCATGTGATACTTAAAACACTTCAACAAATTATGAAGTGGTCATTAATTGACACAATGAGTGTTACAGTTGGTAACGCCAAGGAAACTAAGCAGCAAAACATCAGGAACAGTTGGATCGAAGCTTTTGTCCATCAGTGTGGAGGGCCAACAGTTAAGCTATGGCCTGTAAATGCATGATTTTTGGGGCTCTGCTTCCATAGGATGCAATATTTATCTTTAATTGTCAGGGTTTTTTTTCTACGAGATCTGTGATGAATCTGATTGTGCCAGATGCAGAGGCCACCTACAACCAAAGATTTGCTTGAGTTTACAAACACTAGGCTCAAAAGAAATGAGAAATTGGATGTTTTAGTGTCCTATATCATCTCTTCTCCACATCCTAGCCCTTTCCAACTACATCATTCTTACAATAGCACTGATTTTCCTTAAGGAGAACATTCACATGGCAAAGGGGCATTTTTTTTTCAGGGTTTAGAGTTATTCGGATTCTGTTTACATACCGCAAGTTCCACAATATTCCCTGTATTACTTAATCTGTAATTGCCCAGACAGATAAAGGAGCCTGTGCCTATACTAGGGAGAGAACAAACTTCATGGGAAAACTAAGTGTCCAAGACTCATCAGAAGTTCACCGAAGAGTGAAAATTTAAGGTAATTTTTAAGATATAAGACAAACCTTAAGAAACATTTTGTACTTTAGCTTCTATTTTGACCCCTTTCTGTGTAAAGCCACAGACCCAGCTTCAGGTACACCTTGAATATACTTTGGGGGAAGAACAGAAGTCATCTGACCCTAAGGATACTGGCTGTGAATTTTGCAGCTTATAATCCTCACCAAGAGCAGGTGTCTTGGGAGCAGGAGAGAGATGGGTGTGGGAAAGAGAAAAATAATTTAGTCTAAACAACAATCACAGTGATACTCCCAGCTGAGACAACTACAGTCAATGAGCTTCTAACTTAATCACAATAAAAGCACCTCAAGGCTCTCACTTTATATCCCTTTTGCACTTGAGTGAAATTGTGCCTAGAAGTTACTACCTTACAACTTTACAGAATTATACTTGTCTACACGGATGCAGCACTTTGAAAAAACACTTTGAGAGGTGCTGAGAAAGCTGCCTTCCTGGCATGCAGGTCCCTTACTATGCGTACAAGGATAATTTATCTCCAATGAGTTTCACTGCCAGTGATGCTGCATGGAGTCTCAGGACAGAATGCTAGAGGATCAGCTGAAACTGCTCCTTGACAATCTAGCTAAAGGATTAGCTGTTACAAACCCTACAACGAGCTCCTGTACCCTCAAATATCTCAACTGACAAAAAGAACCAGGTTCTCAGGGGAATTATTCCACAGCAAAGCTGTAAGACGCTTTAAAAGCTGTAAGTCAGAATAGTAGGATCTTAATGGAATTCAGGAAATCTGCATTTAACTCTCAAGTGCACTTGAGCTTATTTAGTAAAAAAAAAAGTCAGAATTTTGCAATCATATCTGAAAATGGGTGCATTGGGCTTTACCACTCAAACACTAGAAAGTCACAACAGCAGCAGCAACGGAGACCAGGAAGGTGGAGACACACAACTGCTGTGACAGAAGTAAACCAATGGCAAATTTGGGACTTTGGATTCTGAGAGGATTCAGAATCGACACAGCAAAAGTAAAAGGAGTGATTTTGAAACAGTGAGATTTATTATCTTATTTACTCTTAGACAAATGTGGGAAAATACTTCTAAGCTGATACAGCTGAGATCAGAAGTGAAAATTTGTTTCCCCAAAAGTTCTCAATGAAGCTCTTCATTCATTTAACAATGAGCTACAAAAATTAATGTTATTTTTTGCTTTGAGAGGGGTTTTTTAAAATCTTATTTCCTCCCTAAATTTGCAGCAGTAGGACCTTGTCTTTGACAAAACCAACGTCATCACAAACCGTCACTGAGCATTTAATTCAAGATACAAGCAAGGGTCTTCCTCCCTCACTAAGCACATGGCTAAACACAACAAACAGCTAAATTCTACAAAAATAGCATCAAGGATGATAGTGATGCTGAGGCTCTACATTAGTAGAGAGGATTTATACTAATCCGCCCATTAGATTCTTACCCGTCGTTCCACTGGTCACTTGCTGCCTCTTCTGCTACCAAGATATCGTACTCTTCAGCAGCGTACTTCTCCCAGTCAGAGATCTCTTGGCTTTCACCTTCACTATCCTAAACAATCACATTGTAAGTTACACAAAAATCTATTAACTGTTAAGCACAGAACTAAAAAGACCCGTAAAGCTTCATACTCACCCGCAACATAGAAAACTGATCCTTCTGTTCGTGGTCAAGGTATTTTTCAATGTTGAAAAAAGTATCAAAGAACACATTTGTCAACTTACATCGCTTTAAATCATGCAGAGTGATTTTTCCTGTAAAGAAGATCATGAGAGGATATTTAGAGATGAAATTATCCTTTCTCCAAAAAAGAGGAATGTTATGCTCAAGAACATTTGTCACTGATGCTTAACACAACAGGAGAGAAGTGAACAGATGAAATACACGCCAAGAGAAGTGAACAGATGAAATACATGCCGAGAGAAGCATCCTTCAACATGGACAAAACTTAACCATTTCAGATGTTACTTGCTTTAGTTGCCAGTCTACTGCCTTCAATATGTTGGACTGAGATGCAGTCTGCCTCGCTTAACTATTAAAAATAATTTCAGCTAATTATCTAAGCTTCTTCAAGAGACAGAAGCCTCCAGTGAGCTGCCACTCCATCCCAGGAAGTTCTAGGATAGCAGGGCGGATTCTCCTGTGGTAGTGGCCTCATCTCTTCCTTGATTTGATAAGACAAAATGTTTGACAGATGCTTGTGTGTGACTGCTTCATACAAATGAATTTTCATAGAGACTCACTTGTCACACTTGTCCAGCCTGACAAATAATTACTGCTCGAAAGGAAAGTTAAATGCTCAGAGGTTGTTTTTTGTTTGTGTTTTATAAAATGACTCCTCCAGTCAATGGATCCATTAAGTGTTAGAGGTAGTTGTCATGTTGCTCAGAAATGTTATGTTATTTCAAAGCTGAATATTAAGCTTCTGCAGAAAGACTGAAATACAGGACATACAAGGAAAGAGAGATGACTATTCTTAATGCTCTGCTTTATTGGTTCACCTTAAATATGGTCGGCCTTCTGCTGTGTGTCAAAGAAGGGCAAACTAGAGATTTTACAGCAGAGCTCAGTAAAAGCCAGACTCAGAACAGCATTTCCTCAGCATGCTGCCCCACCCTCAAACAAAGTATAACTCAAGGACATCAAAGGGAAGCAAAATGAGAATCCTGTTTGGAAATGGTTGCTACACTTGTGTCTGTCACCATCTGAAGTGCCTTCATGTATTCTGCCTCACTTACAGCTGATGCTCCAGAACGACAGACATCCCTCATGGCACCTGTGTTGTATCTGTCAGACCCACACAGATGTCTGATGTATTGGGCCATCTCAAGTGGCAGCAACTCTCCACAACCAAGCAACTGATTTAAGTCCTAGTTATATAAGCTCCCAATTTAAGTTAGACACCTATATTTGGTTTGTTGAGCTGCTCTCTAGTTTCCATTTATAGCAATAGGAGCTTAGACATCTAACACTCATCTAAGTGCCCACCATCACCTCTCAAAGACTGGCAGAAAAAGGAATGAAATTGAGATAATTTAAGTCTCCACAAATTAAACAATTTGCTTCTTAGTACACAGAACTTCCCGTGGAAACCGTATCACAATTTAGCCATAACTGTATGAAAGTATCTTCTTTTGTTTCAAATCTGTGAAGTGAAATGTCATTTTATGCTGCTAGGTTTTGTAATAGGAAAACAATAGAATATTTTTTCTTAATCCATCTTTTAAAAGTCACTCAGTTTTTATAAAAAACTAACAGCCATTCATAATTGGCTTTCATTTTTGTTGTCCTAAATAACTCATCTTGGTTGTGTTTCATAGCCTCCTTTTACCATCTTCATGGCATGGAACAGATAAATCATTCTTGTTTCATTTGAAATGCAGAAGAAACATTATTGAAAATGTCTGCCTTTCAGAAGCACAATGTATAAGACCAGAAGTGAATCCCCAACTCTGGCTACCGTAAGCAATCATGTAAAATAAACACGAGAGCTTGCTTCACTTCATTTTAAATGCTTCCCATCCCCCATGCACTATACAATGCTGGTTTAGATTCCATTCTACTGATCTTGAGGACTGAGCTTCCAGCCAAGACTTACTTACTACTCCTTTTTCATTTACAATTTTTTAATCTGCCTTTAGAAGTTTTTTTACCTAGCAAATCCATTTAAACTTGGTTTAAATAAGAATATGAAGCTTAAAGTTCTAGTTTTGAGCTAATTCAATTCCCTTAGCATGCAAAAAATCACATCTCAATAAAAGGCAACTGCCTTTTAAAAATAAGATTAAGTTTCTTGTGATTTATGCAATCTTCATCTAGAAAGCTGGACAATAAGCAACACTACTATAAATTGTTTCTCCAACCATAATTGTATGGACAGTAAAAAGAATCACCCTCTTACACACTCTACTGAAGTAACATTTGAAATTCGAATAAGAAAACCTCAGTGCTTCACCAAGAAGTGTCTAAATGTGAGACACAAGCATAACACTACATTTGCTAAATGAAAGCAATAAATAAGACTGTCAACAATTTCCTTTTACCGTAAAAAATAGCAAACATTAGCAGGTGCCATAGGAGGTTGCTACTCCTATCAAACGCTTCAAGAGCAAATAGGCAAGGTCTATTTTTATTGCAATGTGTTCTGTACAATAATAGCAACCAGACTGTATGCCAAGTCCTTTTACACAGAAATTCACATTAAAAAGAGTAGTCATAACAAAGATTATTAGCGCTGTAAGCAAGGTGCTGAGACATTAAATTTAGATACAGGTTGACCCCAGTTGAGTTCAACAAATCCCTGAAGAGTAATCCATCAACTACAACAGTTTTTATTAACTTACGAGACAAATATCAGCACAAATGTAGAGGCCATGAATGTTTAAGGGAGCACTCTCAAGCAGTACAGGAATGTTTGTAAGGTATGCAAAAATATTTTTAGTGTTGAGCAGCACAGAAGGGCAAATATGAAGAGAGCATGATGCCCACTCTGTAATTTTTATTCAGGTATAAAATGTAAACTGAAGTGCCGTCACCTAAAGACCAGGGTCCTTAGGTGACGGCATTTCAGCCGGTCTATGAAGGTTCAAATGAATGTAGAAAATAACCAAAAACTAAGAACAGTTTAGCATTCAGTTATTTTTAGGTCCCTTGACATGAATTTCCTAAGCAGCTTAGGCTTCTAACCTAAAGTAAGTCATTAGTGATCTACAGAGGCAAACTCTGTTTAGAAACTGTTCCCTTTGATGAAATCTCAATTAAATGAGCACCGGAACAGGTAAGAGTTTTTCTTGAGAACATCACCTCAGGCAGACAGTGACAAGATTTAAGTTAAGACTAAACACAGCTATGAGCCCAATATAAAAGCCTACACGATATTTTAAAGCAGCATTTTAAATTTTAGTATTAAAATGATGTCCGCCTCCTGTTGGAAGACTGTTTGATTAATGGTCTTTACAACAGACTTCAGAGAAAAGACAACCTAGAGGCATATTCTTTCTATGACCAACTGCGTGCTCTTAAGGATGCGAGCTCCTAACCTGGAGAAACAGAAGTCAGAGGTGGAAAATGATTTTATTACCTTCATACTGTGGCTTCACGAGATCCAGCATCTGGCACAAACAGTCTTCAAATGGCAAAGGTTCTATGGCCATATTATCTAATTTTTGGCACTGTTCTTCATAAAAATACTCCAACTCATACATAGACAAAGCGCCATCCCCATCAAGATCCATGCAGCGAAACCAGTACTCAATGCTGAAATTCAGTAATTAACAGCAAAGAACCATTTACGCAAACATATGACAGAATTCTAAGACTTTATATTGGCTGTTTTAAAGGCTACGGTAGTTACAGATGCAAAACTAGACTTAATGCGACCTTCCATAATATCACAGGAAGTCATTAACCACTACCCTCTCCAGTAAGAGTTTCTGGTATTTGCCATACCATGTATTACTGCATTTGCAAACACAGTTCTTAGTTGTGGGTGGCTGAGGGAGGAGATAACCAACACATGTGGCTTTTTATGGAAAGCTCAAGGGAGTCACTGAAAAACGGAATTGTACATCAAAAAGCAAGGTTTCTCTTACTGAACAAGCCAGTTCATGCCACGCAACAGGTTTCTTATCAATATCCTACAGCAAATGCTAGCTCTATTGTCACCCAACACCACTGCCATCATGAAATAACTGCAATTTCCTTTATCTGTGACCCTGTCTGTAAGTAGGTCACACAGCATATGGGACAATAACATTTAGTTGCCTCCTAGAAGTCATTAGAATAGACTTTCACAGCAGCAACAGCAGGAGACACTGATAAGTAAGAATGATACAACAAACAGGGCAAGTTTGCCACTCATGTTTTTATCATTTAGCTTCTTCCATTAGAGATCCAGCTGAGAACTGGTGGTTCCTATTTAGAGAATGGAAGAACAATAAAATCAGTCTTCATTTCTGTTAAAACAATTCATTCTTACCTGGTTGGTGTCTTCTTGTCCTCTTCAGATATCAAAAACCAGACAAAATCAGCATAGCTAATTTTTCCATCTTTTTGTGCTTTCCTACCTCTTGAAATCCAACAAGAGAAAAGACAGAAAATTGGTTTAGAAACACTTTGCTTTTGCTAACCAAAATTAAGGATTATTTTCCTTGGTCCTATTAACATTATTTATCTCCTAAAATATGCAGTGTTCCTGAGGTGACTTTTCATAGGCTACTTCAGTCATTCAGGATAAGGAGCTTGCGTGCTCTGCTCTTTTTCTACTGCAATGGGTATTTGAAGAGGAAGGTAGCGCTCTCTCCAGAAGGACTTCTAGCTTTCCTTCCTGGGCCGCTGCTTGATTTCTAACAGAAGAAATACATAATCTGTCTTTTTAAATGAATTGAGATAGGAGTACACATGTTTTTTAGAATTTCTATTCATGTGAAAGCCATGAGAACTTAAAGCTATATACAATTCCACCAGCTAAATTTTGGAATGGAAATATGAAGACAAAAGTGAAATAAAAACATTCATGAAGTGTTTGTGGCAAGAACACGGTTGTATCTTTCTACTCTTATAACACGGAACATGGTACCCAAACACTTTTGGAAGACACATGGTCAGCCTTTCCAGTAAAAGGTCAGGTAGGCAGTTCCTAAACATCACATTTCATTCCAAAAATCTCTTCTAGCTGTTTTATCCTCAAGATGCCTAGAAAAGTACGATGCACGTTTTGCCTTGCCCAAAAACTTGCATAAAGGAGTAAGTACTAGACATACACCTGCCAGTGTAATTTCACTCATTTCAGCTTCTGCTATGTCATTTCAGTTTATTGGTTGCTTTCTAGATGCAGAAATTGTGCTAGTAAAATGTTTCAAAAATGAGTCAAATGCCGTAACTAAAAGAGAGCAAGTCAATCCAAGTGGGAACTGTGAAGAACAACTGTCAAAAATGTGAATTAATTCAACTGGAGGCATTTTTGTAAGTTTATTGATGCAATAAACACTGATTTTACGAGTAGTACTGAAAAGCCCAATTCCCTTTGAAAAGTTTACAGGTTTAAAGGGATGGAAAAATAACAATGCCAACATTTCTTCCCTTCCTCATTCCCATCCATGCTAAACTACTATACAATATCCTACGGTGAGTGTTCATTTGGGTAAAGAAAGGATAGTACACAACTGGGACTGAACCAGAGGTTCAAAGAGCCCTCCAGCACTACTAGAGTTTAAACTGCAATACAAAATCTTTAAATTCACTGTTCCATTTCAAGGGGAAGGCATTTTTTTTGTTAAAAAATTTAACAAGCAAGTATATAAATATTAAATTGGATTTAGTTAAGCATATAAAATAAATACCTTGTTACTGCTCCTGAGAAGATCCTCTCGATCATCCTATTTGATATGGCTGGGAAAAAAAAAGGTGTAAAATAGTGTCAATTATGCACAAGTTATTTTTGTTTTGTATTGTCTAGTTAAAGAGTTCATTGGAAACCTTTTATATACACACATCTGTGAAAAAGATCAAGTGTAGTGCTCATGAATCTGAGTTCTCTTGCAGAAGATCACTTAGCGCAAAGACTCTGAGGCAAAGCTAGAACCAACCAGCTTTGAATCCAGATGATGCAGAAACAGCAGCATAATAAAAGTAATGAAACTGGTTGATTAGTAAGATAGCATTAAGCAGTTCTTTGAGAAGTAAATCATGTTTTCAAGTGCCGCTGCAGCTTATATGACCTTGGTTTTGGCAAAAAGACAAACTAGAATTGGCACGTTAATACATAATGAGCATACCTAAGTGATTTTGACACGGGGCTATTTCTGTCATGGTTCTGATCCATGCTACTAATTCCAAAACCATTTCAGGGATTTTAGGGACATGTCTTAACTGAGTACCAAGTCCATAAAGGATATGAAATTTATCCTGAAGAATTTGTGGATGATACGCAAAGCAGCACATGATACTATTCTCACAGAAGAATTACTTCTCATTATTCTAACTCTGAGATATTTTTTTCAGCATTTCAGAAATACTGATAGTTAAAGCAGGTCAAAATGGTTAACCATCATTTGAAAACAGTTCATCTATTTCAATGTGACGAGAGGGAATAGCCTCAAGTTGTGCCAGGGAAGGCTCAGATTGGACATCAGGAAAAATTTCTTCACTGAAAGGGTTATCAGGCACTGGCACAGGCTGCCCAGGGAGGTGGTGGAGTCACCAGTCCTGGAGGTCTTCAAAAGATGGGTAGATGAAGTAGTGGTGGACAGCTACAGTTGGACTCTATGATCTCAAAGGTCCTTTCCAACCAAGCGATTCTATGATTGTATTATCTGTTTTATGTACTTACAGTGATGCTATCACTGTACCATTCTACTAAGGGCACTAGACCCCACTTAATATTTATCCACAGAACTGCAGGATAGTCAATTTGTTTCATACACATGTGCTGCTGCTTCTTATCTACTTTTGAAACACTGCAGTTGTTCAAACCTTGTCAACAATAGCTACATACTTTTAATTTACTATGTTAAGTGTTTGACCTAGCCTAATTTTAGACCAGTGACATTATGAAAGGAAGGTATTTATGAAACCACATTATCTAATTTTGACATGCAAAAAATAGAACTTTAAGACTAAATTTGGATTATCATTTCCACTTTTATGTTCTTTAGTCTATTTAGTCTTATTTAGCTGCTTATTTAGCAGCAGCTGCTAAGATTTAACCAATATTCCATGGTTTAAAGGATGCAAAACTACACTGCAAGTGGCATGGTATCAGTTCTGCTTTCTTTCTACAGTGTACTAACTTAGGAGAGCAACTTCTCAAATGAAAGCAATTTCCTTCCTCAATATCCTAAAGTGTAGTCAGATGTCAGCGAGCAAATTTTCTGAAGCAATCAATCAGAACTGTGTTTCTTCTTAATGTGGGATAATATTCCCTAATTACTGTGTGTTTAATACTTTTAAGATGACAATGGACACAAAGCAGCCAAAAAACCCCAACAGCTCCATACAAGCTGCAATAACATTCAAACGCAGGTCCAAGCGTGCAGTACTTAAAAACCACAGTCCCTGTCAGTGAACACAGAAAATATAAAGCTGCTAAATAGCATGAAACCAAAGTGTACTTCCGCTGAATTAGCAAAACTGTAAAACAAGAAAAATACTTGAATGTATGTTTGGCTTTTTCTACTCCTTCCATACCTTGCCATAAGAGCCATGCTGAATGATATGTGTAAAATAGAGAGTTTCCAAGGTAACAGAAAACTGCCAAGTAGAACCAAGGCTTAAATGACTTTCTGAAATGAAGCCCACACACTCACATATTTATTTCCTCCTCTACTTTGCCAGTAAGAACTCTAATTCAGAATTTTCCTCAGATTTAGTATTGCTAGACACAAAGCAGCATCACAGATGACCTGTCCTACTTTATTTCACTTGTCAGCAGGATCAGCTATACTAGAGTCATGAACAGTGGCCTTGGCAGTTAACCCCTTCCTCAGCTGAAAGTTTTCAGGTCATTTAATACATGTAAACAGAAGTGCTTTATTTGTCATACCATGATCATTGTGTCGAGCTAAATCCTTCCGATCAATGTAGAGGTCATGGTCTGTATCCAATTCCCAAAATTTGCAATAGATAACATAAAAATGTTCATATGAGAAGTACTCTGTCAGCTGGTTAATATCTGCTTCCTCTTCCAATAAGGCCACATTCTATTATCAGAAGGATAAACAGAACACATTAAGAATTCATAAGACATCTGTTGAATGATCCGAGTTCTCATAACCTAGTTACTCTCTAGTGTTCTTACTTTAGTGGAAAAATTCTTATCTTCAGAAATAAGAGCACACAATGCATAACGACAGTAAAGACTGAACACGAGATAGAAAACTAGTGTGTCCACAGAATAATGAAAATGAAGATATCAGCTAGACTTCTGCTAATCACAAATTCATTTATAGAGCTCTACACAGAAGATGAGCATATTCTTGTATATAAGAATCAAGGCAACTGAGCCTTCACTGGTTTTTGGAAAAGGAAGAAATAGTACTTACGTTACTCCTTTAAGCATTCAGTTAATACAGCTTTAAAACTTGCAGAAACATGTCTTGCAGAATTTTACATATTAGGTACCTGCAAGAAGTTGCTTTTCCTGAGCTCATTACAAGTTATTTTCCCAGACCAGGACCTGTTTACTGTGTAAAATATTCTCTGTATAACCTGCAAGAAAGAGAAAAAAAGGAAAGGTAGTCTTAGGCATGCTAACTATGTACCCTACCAAACATTTATTTGTCAAGTTAAGTCAGCTCAGCTGCACAACAGAATTCCATCTTTCCCTTATTTCTATTCTTCTTATAACTTAGCAGGTGGATGCTTCTCGTCTGTTGTAGTACCAAACCATTTCTAAATCTGTATCTAAACTACTCTTCATGAATTATTTCAGTGCTAGAGTACCCATATCTCAGACAACAAAGTTGCAGCACGCTTGTATGTTATCTAGAGTATGTCCATTGGCAATTGCACTACCTCCCAGTCTTCCAGATAGGCAGGATATCATCTAATAAACCTATTAATGTACCTCACTACTTCAGATTTAAAGACCTATACTTACTATATAAATCTTTTACTTCATAAATGAAGTTACAGAAAGAGAATTGGAACTGTTTAAGGATTAGAGTAAAAGGGGGTTTTGCTACTTCTGAAATACAACAAATCAACATTTGACAGAAATACTTCATGCAGGAGCAGAGATAATGTATTTTTTCTCTCCCTTAATTTTATTCTATTTAAGGTTATTTGAAAAAAGCACTGCTAATAGTATTAAAAGAAGTAAAGAAGTGTTTTCTACCTAAAGAATATATATAAAAAAAGTCTATGCAAGAAAGATACCACGGCTTGTGCTATGATTGATACTGGAACCAGAAACAAATCCATTCATTCGAGTATGCAACACTTGTTTGAATGAGTTTTACATGAACATTATCTTGGTAAACTTGTCCATTCAGCATAGTCTGCTTAGCTTTAGAATACAAAAATAAGATTTTTAAAATATATTTTCTTTTTTTAACAGAATTCAGTATTCGCCTCAATTAGTTTGACTTAAGTCAGCCACACATACATTTTAAGTCAATCATTCATTGCTAGTAAAAGCAGACAAAAAATCTGAACACGTTACAAACTACGACTACTTCATTGGAGATTGATTATAGCTGCTAATTAGCAAGACTAAATATTGCATGTGCAACATTTCATATGCACCACAGTAGTTACTAGCTAAAAGAAACAACTCTGTGACCCCTTTTCCACCAAATAAAACCTCTTCCGAACTAAAGCCTTTATTAGTTTTTACCACTTTTGAATTGCAGTAAATCAATAGTTCAAGCAAACCAATCATCCCTAATCACAAATAGAAAAGTAATTTATTCATAAAGTTTTAAAATGAAGCTTAAACTGTAGCACACAGCAAGCTCTGCAGCTCTCACTTTGAACAAAAACAGTTGGTTCACTAAATCCAGAAAGAATAGACTAGCCTACTTCTGAAACTTAATTAGCTCAATTCTAATTGTGAGTTTAGGAAAGGCCCATTTTTGGCTTATACTACAAAGCAATTTTTTTCTAAAAAGGTTTTGCCTCAGCTATGCAACTTAATGCATCTGCATGTCATTATCTCATCTGTTATACATTTAACTGGTCTAAAAATAAAAACAAAATTGAATGTTTGCTAAAGACAACTGGGAACAGACTTTAAGAACTGTTTTCTACAGTGAATTGAAGCAGAGCATAAAGCAAAGAGAACTGCCTTCTTACTATGCTGCACAGCAGTTTGTCAAAAGGGAGGGGAAACCGTGCAAAAGAGATTACAATGTCAAGAATGCATAGTTCAGATATATACATAATATGCTTGCAGATTAAATGCAGTATCTAGTTTGTCCAGGCAAACATTTTTCTATGTATTTCAGCTTTATCTTCAACATGTGTACCTGGCTTTACCATTAGACCAGCCAACCAACCAATCAATATCCTCGCAGACAGAACTGATTGCTTCCATGGTTGAAATATACTTTCAAGACACCTGCTTCACTAGGGGTGTGTGTAGTGGTTGTGTGCATACTCAGATACACACTTACGTGTATACAAACAAATAAAGCAGAAAAACTGATCATTTAATTTGTAACTGGGAGTTAGCATGAACACATATTAAATCTTCAGCTGCAATGCTTACTAAATCCTTTAGATGAAGCTTCACGTAGCAAGGTAAAGCTACTTTGAATAGAGGTATGAAATGCCTTACTTTCTCCTAGAGAAAAATAATCTATAATAATTACTAATGACTTGCAGGACAGAATTTTAGAAGACTGTATCAAGCAACAGTTACTGCATCTTGAAATATGTCAAGAAAGAGCAGATAGTCCTGACATACCTTGATCTGCAAAGTAGTATTCCAAATATTCTCCCTATATTCATAACAACACTAATTTATTTTTGGTATTTGTGGCTAAACATGAATTTCTGTTAAAGACCACACAAAATTTTGTTAGCAATGTACTGCCAGCACTAATTTACTCAATACTGCTAGAATCAGGCCTACTCAAATAAGCTGTTCCTCCAAAGAAAAGTAACTGGAAATGGCAGGACCTTTTCCCTCCTCTGGTCCTTCAGGACAGGCAGCAAGATTTCACAATTCAGACTTATGTAACACCCAGAATCCATCAAGAAAGAAAATTACTGGCAGGCAGAACATTTCCTTCAATCACAACTGACAGGAAAGCTCTCAGAGCTCACGTAATCATTAAAACAAGAAGCAAAACCTAATGCAAAGGCCGGCAAGTCTCTCCAAGATGGATACGAGGAACCCAAACAAAATGCTTTTGAAAGAGATTACACAGCTACTGGTCTGGGTCTGGGTCAAAGTGTAAGCTGGATAAAAGATGACCAACTCTGCGTGGTTTTTTTGTTGGAGAATATTCATTAATCTATTTTTCACATGCACAAGAAAGTGAACCGAATGTAATTTTGAAGGATTTTAATCTTTTGAGACTTGAGTAGAATCAGCTGCCTAGTTTACAGTGGAGAATTTTTAATGTCACAGATTTTTCCTTTGGGTACAGAAATAATACTTCAAGTCACGTAACCCTAGGAAGAGAGAAATGGAATTTTTCATGTATAAAATCTCTTAGAAATAAAAAACCCAAAGAGGAAAGCAGCAAGCAGCTTTAAGATTATCATTATTTTACTTAACACTGAACATAATCACATTACTATACCTTTCATTCAAAATTCCATTTAATCAGTCCCAGAGTAAGGTCAGGATTCTAATGAGTGCAGTCTATAGCCACAATCAAGTGTTTAAGGTAACAGTCTGCTCTTCATTTAATATTCATTAACTCAGCCTATACTATTACAATTCAGTGTCTGTCTTACTAGTATTAAGTTCGATAATTTCTTAGAAATATTAAGAAAAGCTATAATGCTGAAGAAATTGGGTCTCTCTTCACAACATTTCATTCCTACATAACTACAAACCTGATGGCATACTCAGCTCTTTTCAAGGGACAAAGATGCTTTTACAGATTGACTCACCTTAATTTTGATTTTCCTACTCAGTTAACAAAAAATAGCTTTTCCAAATACAAATCACTTACTGTAGTAATGTACCGAGAATGAAATTCAGCTGCTTCTTTTAAAAATGATAGGCCAGGATGACTATTCACCACATCCTACAAAAAAGTAATAATACCCCAACCAGCATTCATTAGTGACTATACGAAACAATTAACACAGAATAGCATATCTGCTTTCTTAACCAAAACAATTCAAATTAACTAGGAAGAAATTCTTCACCACGAGGGTGGTGAGTCACTGGCACAGGCTGCCCAGAGAAGCTGTGGCTGCTCCATCCCTGGAGGTGTTCAAGGCCAGGCTGGATGGGACCTTGGGCAGCCTGGTCTGGTGGGAGATGTCCCTGCCCAGGGCCAGGGGTTGGAACTGGATGATCTTTAAACGCCCTTCTGACCCAAGCCACTCTATGATTAATGATAACTTCATTTACAATATGCTTCATTTATGTAACCCTTCTGAATTTAAAAAATGAAATTGTCTTTTAAAGAAGCCAGATAAACAAAAGCTTTCGTATACTTTAGAAGGGCAGAAAATACCATGGAAAAAGCATGTTTAGCTCAAAAAAAATTCAGGGTTCTGCCAGCTCATAATTTTGCTGTGTTTTCAGAACTAGATTCAGTTGTGATTTACTTGTAAAAAAGGAATGAAGTCTTCTTGCACCAAGTAGTTGCATCCAGGGCTCATTAGAAGATGAACAAACTTTGCAGCATCATCATAGCAGGTCTGAAGTATTCTGAAATGTAAACATTTCCATTTCATAATCTGCACAGGAAATTCCTTATGTTAACTTGTACAGGCATCCTAGAACAAGGCCTATGAAACTACAACCACAACATTTAATTCCAAAGCTACTTACAAATATCAAAGTACAGTCCAAGTGAACTTATCAAAACTGTACTGTCTCATACATTTACATTAAAGGAAGTGGGTACACACTGTGGAATTGATTACATGAAAGGACATTTATAGTTCTCCTTCCAGTTCTAACTTTAAAAGAATAAAAAGCAATCTGTTCAAAAATGGCATGTACAAGATAAGGCCAGGGTTTCACTTTTCCCATAAACAGCCAGTCATGTACCTAATGTTTTAAAATCCATAAGATTTATAAATAAACATTTGTTTGTTCATTTATGTTAAAGTGAGGATTTAGTTACATTTTCCCAGTACAGGTTTGCTGTCAGTGGTTGATTATGGGAAGCTTTCATTCCCCTCTATAGACTGGATCTCATTCAAAGCCTAAACTATCACATTTCAATTTAAAAAAATGCAGTACTTCTAAAAAATTAATCTACTTACTTTCGCCACATTGCAACAAATTTATGAACTGACACGTATCCTGTTCGTTCACCTCCAGCACAATAAAACAAAGGACCTTTCCAATAAAGTGGGCATTCACAAGCCTAGAAATAAAGTATACACCAAGTCAGTTTTATTGATTGCTTATCTGAGGGTTGCTCCCTTATTTATAAATCTTTCAAAAATTAAACTTTACAAGCATAAAAAAAAAAAAATTAAGGCTCAGATTTTTTTTTTAACTGTTTCTAAAACCAACTGTGGTTTCCTAAATAATTAATTTTAAGCAACTGTTTCAGGCTGAAATCCAAACGTGAAAAGCAAAACACAGAGCAACTCGCCGCATTCCTAACAGGTGAATGCAGTCACATGCTTGCTCTGTCCATACTCCAAGCAGCTGAACAGAGTCCATGCTAATAAGCTCCGCTAAAGGGCTGGGTATCTTTAAGCTAAGCTTGAGACAGCACAAAGTTACACAACTTCTGAACTGGAGCAAGTTTACATTTGTCCGGCTCAGAGGACAGTTCAACTTGCCTGCATTGCTGCAGATACATGGTACATCTTCTCTCCAATTTTAAGGAGCAGGCCAGCCTGCCCTGAGCAGCAGTAGCTTGCTTCAGGACATCAAACAGTTTACACCTTCACAACTTCAGTGCTGCCACATACACTTACAGCGCTGCTTCTGTGTCTGCTTCAAGCTTCCTCAGTCAAAACAGCAAAATACATCTCTCACATATAAATGACTAGGACTAGCACTCAGATGTGCCAGCACCTCTGAGAATCTCCTGTGGATCTCTTGTAAGACCATAAATACTGCAAGATGTCTAAGGTCACTGGACCCAAAGGACAGTTACTTCTCATGCAATGGTTTAACCAGTACTTTAAAAGATAAGAAAAAAAGAGTTTGATGAATTCTGTCCTCAGACTGAGAGGCTTTTCCCTATCCTTCAGGAGGGTGCCTTTCACCACTGAATTATAGGTGACGGGGACCTTCCACCTTTCTTGCTGAGAGGGAAGGGTCTCTTCCACCTCTCCCCACTTCTACATGGAAAAGAGCAGTGGAAGGCAGGGCTCCTATCATTCACATTAAACGCTCACGTTGAGGCAAAAGAGGGGCTGCTGAACCCCTAGTCCTGCTCTTGTGAGAAGTCTTTGTTTCTGTTTTCTAGGCTTCGAACCTTAAATGCAAAATGCCAAGAACAGGGATGAGAATGTGAGACTCATTACCAGGACCACGACTTGCACTGATATTTCGGGCACTGATTCAACATATACAAAACAGAAATTGAAGTTTAATTTAACTTGCTTATTGTCTGGTACACAGAAGTTTCCTATTTACTGCTTTCTAAGCTCAGTGTTTTGTCACTCTGCCATAACTCTAAATTAGCTCCGCAGTAATAACTAGAGGGCTATAATCTCAAGTTACCAAACCATTCTGTCTTTCAGTGTCTTTACAATGGAGGTTTATGACACTGTCAAATGAGAGAAAACAGTACAGACACTGAAAACACAATGCATATTAACAGTGCTTTTGCCTTAAGCCTGTTAGTCAATACAGAATGCAGAACAATATACAATATGCCCTAAGTATCTGCTTTTTTAATGCAACTTAAAAACCCACAGTTTGGTTTAATGTTTTGTTTTCTTTTTGTAAGTGAAATGTAGGACCATTCAAGACATAGTAAATGCAAAGATTTCCACACAGAATTGTGTTATCAAAGATGTTGAATAGGATGTCTTACTGGTACTACCTTGCAGGAGATGAAAATACATAATGCAAGAAAGCAAAAAACACAGGACTCATGTTTCCTTTCCTTAGGTGTACTAAAAGCAGACAGCTAGCAAGTACTCACCTTAGCAACCTTCCCCATGCCTTCTAACGTTGCTCTCTCATTTGGAAACTCGGAGAAAGTTCTCTCAATTTTGGCAATCACAGCATCTATATTCACTTTTTCCTTAGGACATCCTCGAGGAAAATAGAAAGTTGGAATGTTTTGACTAAGCGATGGTGGCAAAGTTTCTTCCTTCTTCGTCTGAACCTAAATAGATAAATACACATTTGACAGGTACAATGAAATTATAGATTACAGTCATCTTCGGGAGATTTGATTCTCGTGGTATTACATCTTACAATACACTTTCAAAAAGATTTCTGATGACAGGTTTAATAAACTATTTAAGAATGACAGCACACTGGAAAAATTAATGAGTATTTCAAAAACCTGTCATTTAGAAAGATTTCTAGGAGTTAAAACTTTAATAAAAACAACTTCAGTCTTCAATGTAGTGAATTTCAGGATTAATACACTAGACAGCTTCTTGGAGACATCGGAAATAACTCAGGTTATATTATCAGTTTCAGAAGAAAAATCTTCAACTTCTAGCTTAAGAGGTCACAAAAGAATTTGCTTGTGAAATATTTCTAGTTTTATATCTTTAAACTTTTGAAATAAGTATGACAACTTTGCTACAAACCACCAACCTGTTTCATTTAGTTACAGTGAAGATGTTTGGGGTTTTCTGATCCTAAAAAATGTTTTATCCTGCAGAGGGAAATTTTTTTTTTGTAAACTCTTCACAATTATGGCCTCAGAGCTTAGAAATGTGTTTCTCAAAAATTCATGGTATATGGGCACCACTGAAGAAACAGATTACGAGTAATGAGAGAAATTATAGAAATTATTTAAATGCATTTAGCTTCAGTAAATAAGAATTTACCTTGTATTTAGTTTCCAAAAGAAAGTCTTGGCAAGCAGAGAAACAAAGATAACAAGCAAAGTAACAAGAGTTATGTGGCAACTCAAAATTAGCAATGAAACATTTCATCCCAAGGACACTATTCAAATGTATAAACAATGTTTAATGATATGTGTTAGCTCATCCTAGTGTTAAATATGTTCAAGATCCTGAATTTTGTCTCTCATTTCCAGTCAGAATTGGAGGAAGAAAAAACCCCAACCCTGCCCCAAGCACTCCAACCCTCATTTTACTCCTTACCACCTTTGTCAAAGTGCCTGTAAAGATACTCAGCTTTCCTACTACGAAGTCCCTCCTTAAGTCATTGAAAGAACTAGGTGCTTACAGACAGGAGATTTTAATTTGCAAGGTTCCAACCCAGAGCCTTTACTGGAATGCTACACATGCTAAAAAAAGCCTGAATTAACCTTTCTTTCCCCCTCCTCTGATTTTGAGCCAGCATTCCAGTTCACAGCTGCAGAATTACCTCAACTAAGCTAGAAGTTTTATTTCATAGAGGAAAATATTACCTTGAATCTGTGACATCTAGAGTCACTGTTTGTCATTTTCTAAGAATCTTGTAAACTAAAACTTTTGATACCGTGTCATTACTTCAGTGGTCCAGTTAATGTGGCATCAGCTTAGAATAAGAGTGCCACAGGGCACAAAAAATATCCCTTCCTACTGTAGACTTCCAAACTTCTGGGAAATACAAAGATAGCAACACTTTGTTCTTTAAGTAACATTATCACCAAGCACTACAAATAATTTATGGAATTGCATTAATATCTTGTTTCATTCTGCAAGTCCAGCTCTAAACAACAGCACTTTAGCTGAGCCCCAGAAGTTACCCTGTGCAACACTGGACTAAAAACCTGTTCCTTTGACTGGTACCACACAGCCAGATAATGAGCAAGCTTTGAGTACTGGCAATAAAACCATTTTTTACTTAACAGAATCAAACCGTTAATGTTCATTTCAAACAGTGAGGCTATATTATTTCCACTTTCCCCATTTACAAGATCTGCTTGGACAGCCACTCCTGCTGAAATTGCCACTGAAGTGGGAGGTTTTCCAGTTCTTTGGAGGTGCTCCATGATGTGCATCACTCTGACAAAAGGGTAAGGTCAATTACAGACTACTAACATTGCCTGAATGCTACAGGTAACATGAAGTAAATCAGTATTTCAAGAAAGCCTACTAGAGAAACAAGACATCTTTAAAATCAACACCTAGGAAAATTTAAAGCTTCACATTAAAAAAAACAAACAAACCTTCTTCTAAAAGGAAAGGTAGAGGCATAGGGAAGACTACATTGGAGAAGGTTCCAAAAGAAGAAGGAAAGCTATCAATTGAATTATTTGTTTATCTAAAACCTTATATTTTTCCAGAAACTAATTTACTTCAGGTACCTCAGAGTACGCTATAAATGTTTCCCACTAGCCCATGTTAAAAGCTGTTTTGAAACACACTACAAATCCTACCTGAGATCTCCACCAGACCCATCCTAGTATGTGTAACTTGCTTGGGTGTTTTTTAAAAGAGTTATACAACAAAGGGATTGTACTACTTTATTTTTTATCTTTTTATCTGTTGTAAATATGTTCCAGACCATGGTTATGACAAAGTTAAGCAACAAATCTGGAACTGAAGACAAACATCTAGGTGAAAAGAAGATATTTTTCCAAGATACAAATGTTATTAGTTGGAATTCAGCATGTTTAGTATAAAAATATAACATATTTTATCTGCAAGACAGTATATTTATTAAACTCTAAAACCAAACACAGAATACAAACATCTCACTGCAAGACAGTAACTCTATGTTGGAAGACGTCGCTTATTTCTACATGCTGGTTTCTAAAAGTCAGTGAAAGAAGAAACTATAAAAATGCTTCACTTGCATTAGAAAGTGTATGATCACTTCACACTGATTTCCGATAGATTTATTTGGTGCCTACATACAGGCATCTAGTGAGAATACCATCTAGGGCACAACACAAAATGCCCTTGAATATTCCATGTAGTAACCAGGAGCAAGCTTAGATCACAGCTCTCCCTCTGCATCTGCCCCATGAATGTTCTGAGCATACTAATGCTTTTTAAATGCCACCTAGCAACTTGCAATTGGACGACTGAATAGTACTGTTAATGTCAGTCAATGCAGGGGTAAGAGCCCATACCAAAGAAACAAGTCATCCACAACTATCAGCTCCAACTACTGTGCTATGAAGTTAATATTACATCTCCCCTCTCTCTCTCCTCACTTTCTCCAGGAAGGCCCAGGAGTTCTTCTCTCAGTCTGAATCCCAGATGAGAAGTGGAAGGTTTCTTGTGCAACTGAGGCTGTTCTGATGTTTGTGCTTTAATGAAAGAATGTGTGGTACTAAAAGGACTCTGAAAGCTCCACTACTTTTTGTAATTTCAGCTAGTTACTTCTGCAGAAACATAATGTATAGCTGATGAAAAGTCAGTTCTGTTATCTCAAGGAAATCAAAATGCACTAGTTGTGTGAGATTAAGATGTTCTGAAATGAATTATAACTTTAATCAGGGAATTTCTTCATTAACAAGAACTGCTAGAAGTCTGCTAACACTCACTCTTTGATCAGAAAATCTGCACTAACAGTCCATTATTCTTTTTACACAATTATTTCATTTCAATGGTCAATTTAGTTATATGTCACCAATGATACTGCAGAGCAGGCACAGAGAAAGGTCCTGGGGCTGGACTCAGCAACAGATAGGAGCTGGACTGTATCCTGGATCCAGGATTAGTGACAAAAGGACAGATGATGTCCACATTAGACACTGGCCACCAAAAAAAATGCCTTGTGATCCCCTCGGTTTTATACCAAGTACGATATATATGGAATGCAACACACTGTTGGTCGGTCTGGGTCACCTCTCCTGTCTGCTCCTTTAATACTGCTACCAGCAAGCTAAACTGAAAAAGACGACTGGTTTGGTAAGTGAGTATTTTTGCTGCAACTCACCAAGAAATAATACAACAAATAACATGCTTCAGTGAAGGATAATAGCTGTATAAGTTTGTAAATAACTCCTACAAGCAGTTGTGTACTGAAGTGTCAGGATTGAAAGGCATATTACCTCTGCAATAAGTATACACCTAAAGTCCAGAATTTGTAATTGTATTCTGAAGTTGCCACTGCAGCTTGGCTTATGTAAAAGATTGGAAGTGAAAGTTCTTTGAGAACTCCTTGTTTATAACAACATTAACTTACATAAGATTCGTCTGTAAGAATTCAAGAAAACCTTTAAGACATAGACAGTTTTCATTCCCGATTTACACAACCATATAGACCATCTGCAATTGTCCAACACTTTCTTGCCTTCACTTTCACAAAGAAGGAAGTGGAAATTTATATCCCCCTTGGGTCACCGTTCAAAGGGAACATTTCCCATTTCATTTTGCAGCTTTCCAGATAATTTTCCAGCTGTTGCCAGTGAATTGAAAATAAAGCCATTATTATAATTACAATAGCAATATCTTGGTAAATACAAGAAAACATGTATACAACTCACTCCAAAGAGAGGCTCAGTCTTCTTGATAGGCAGTCTTCTTAGATCTACCAACAGAAGATCTGCGCTCGGCAGTTAACTTTGCTTTAAGCAAAAATAAAGACAGCAGGGATTTTAAACTTAAGTGGCCTTTTCCATCTCTTTCAAATGCAAGAAAGAGCTGATGCTATGATGGAGCCACTCAATGGCAGGATGTATTTCTGAAATAAAAAGGAAGTGGATGCCTGTTCCCAGATATTAAGACTGTATACTCGATCAAGTCTAGATCTACCATTTGTACATAAGAGACCACCATACAGAAGCAGTGAGCCTTGCAAAGGGGTTGAACATACGGACTCAAACATGAGTGAGTGAAACCTCACAGAAAAAAAGAAACAAGATAAATATGTTTATGAATGCAATATTAATATTAATATTAATATAATAATATTATGCTGATTAAGACACAAACTCACTGAACTGATTTAGCATTTGGATTGTTTTGACATGACTACAGAAAAAGATAACATCATTCAGAAATGCTGATGCTTTTTCTAGTATCTGACAGACAGCAACATTTGTTATGCCTGTTTATTGGAAAAAAAAAACCAAGCACAACTGAAAACATTTAAAACATTTACAGAGTTAGCATTCAGGTCTTGCTGTATTATTTGACAAGAACGTCTAAGATGCTTGTATTAGAAAAAAAAAAAAAAATCAACTGAACACATACAACAGGGTCAAGACAATAGGACCCAAATAAACTCTACCTCACATCTATGCCCAACTTAGTCTGAAGTTTTTACTAAGTGGTACACCACAATCCTAACCAAAAATAAGGCATTAAATACTGAAAACACTATAAGGAGAATTATCTTTCAAATAGGTAAAAGTTTGGTTCAAACCCTTAGTATTTTTAACTAGGGAAATAATAAAAAAAAATGTTGCAATAATTTACAAATGTGCAATGCATAAGTCAATCTCATTCTTCAATAGACTGGGTCTTTATTATTTTTATATTTCACACTTATACTAATATTACCTGGGAAAAACAAAGTGCGTAACAAGCAAAGAGCATTCTCTGCAGGGGTACACTATTCACAGACCTTTAAAGCCTAACATCCCTGCAATCACCCATGTACAATGTTTATGAATCACCCAACAACAAAACTAGATACTGTGTGAAGTTCCTTGATACACTATAGAAAATGGAAGTCAACACAGAGACCCAAAGGGCAACAGGACGCTAGTGACAAGACCCATATGTTGTTAAGCACATCAACTTGAAAATTCTAAGCTTACGCTACACTTTTTAAAATGAAAAGTCTCCCCTTTTTTAATTTCAGTAAGTTCTTACGGAACACAATCTGTTCTACAGTCCACCAAAGTTAAACGGTAACTGTCAATGTAAAAAAATGTTATGAATAAGCAGGCTAAAAGGAGTACCTGATCAGCCTTCCCATCTGTTTTTAGTCTCACCAGTTCAAGCTTGACCAATAAAGTCACAGGCATATTTCTTCTTTAACTTACTATCTACATGATTGTGCACTGGAATTCAACATTTTCCTTTACATAAGCAAGTGACATGATCAGTAGATTTATGGAATTTAAATCTTGAAAACACCAGGTAAAACACTTACGGTACTATTGTCTAGGAGAAGGTTCAGCCTTATTTAGAAGGAAAAACCCCATTCATTTATAAAAATCTGTTTCAACACCTCAAATATTTTGGCATGTTTAAGTGACTTCAAAAAGCTGCTTCAGGATAGGTAAAGTAAGCTTAGTACCAGAACTTCCCTCAGGACAAACCCAGAGAAACATCTCTTCTGTAGCACAAGCTGTCATGACCTTGTGGTAGACATTCCAGTTCCCAGTTATCTAAATTAAAAGATGTAGGGTTTTTCCCTTTTTCTCTATATGCCCTTTATTAGACTCTTTCTAGCCAAACTAAAAAGACTTATTACTGCAAGACTTCACCAACTGCACCGCTTCCCATTTGGCTTGATAAGCTTAACAGGACTTTTTCCTCTGCGAAGGGTGATCCTTTGACAACTGAAAGCTTTCAGAATTTGTTTTTTTTGCAATGTAGCTTTCTCTAAAATCTAGCTATAGCTTGAAAACAGTATTTTAATCTGAAAACTTAATAATAAGGCACAGCATGAGGTAAGCTACACTACTGTACACCTTCACCATCCCCCATTCCCATGTATGGAGTTTACTGGTGTCAGTACCAGTGACACTGCAGCAGTATGGTGAATCACCTCAGGTTACCAAGAGAGCCAAAACACAACATTAAAAAAACCCTCTTAGTCCCATTCAGTCTCGTGTAGCTGATTCTACTTAGAAGCACCATGGTTCTGATGCTAGCATAAGGAAGATTAGAGATACTGTGGCAGTAGTCTTTGAAATAAGCTTACATAACTTAAGCCAGAAAGATAACACATACTTGAACAATTAAGCTCAGAAAAACAACCAGAGAGAATGAACCTATGCTAAAAACAGGCATCCAGGAGGACATGCAAGTCTTTCCTCTTGCAACAAACCTTTTAGTCCCAGTTGTTTTTTTCCTATCCTGGACTTCAATTTGCTATCCTTCAGTCACTGTCTCGCAGCTGTTTCTTGATGTGCTATAGAGACTAATTTTATCATACATGCTCCTCTTTCCTTTCCACAGTAAGAGATAAACATCTATTAATTTTAACCCTGATGCAGTTTTTAGACTAGCTTGCTTTTGTGGTTACCCTTAACTCAGATCAGTTCTCTGATCCACTTCAGTCTGGAGTCATTTAAAACTTGTGCTACAAGGGAAAGGAAATTGAAAAATACACTTTTCCATAAAGTTCTACCCATACCATCAGAAGAAAACAAGTACTTCAAACTAAACTGTTTATGATTTTATACATACTGGTCACCTGAATTAACATAAAGGACCAGGGTTTAGCAACCCTTGCAAAGTGGTCTGTGTTCCAGTTAGTAATTCTGTGTTCAAGTTCCAACTAGGGAAATGGGTAGAATGTCTCCTGCCTGTACACCAGGTTGTGTGCTCATCTCAACTTTACATAGATTGACTGCTATCATTCTCATTTCATTTACGTGCATTCTTGGCAGTTTACTCCCAAGCCTATTTCTGTACAAAGGTTTATGGTCATCTGCTCTGGTGATTCAGCACAAATTATACTCCTCAATGTTAAACCAACTGTACTCTAGACTAAGCTCTGTCCCATTTCAGCAGAATTAAACTGCCTTGAGTTTCTGGGACTGACAAGTCCCAGCAAGAAGAAATTCCATGACCAAAGCAAATGAGATACAGTGACATTGAGAGCAGTCAGGAGTCCAGAATCCTTCTTCATATTACAACTGTAAAAGTGAAGCGTCAGGAAGACCCTGGACTTGCACTACAACTTGCAGAAGTACTCAGAGGAAGAACATGGAGTTAGAACTGTTGTTCCATGACCCAAAAGTATACTCAATTTCTTATTTGCTATAAGCATATAAAAACAGCTCTAAAAGATAACCTCTTGCATATTTGGTTTAACTATGTCAAACTCATTGTGTTCAGAAGTTCACAGTGCAGACTATGCTGAGAAAATGCAAACCGTAAATCCAACTGATGTGTTCCCTCTTCTGTCCACTCACAACAGTGAGGGAAACCCCTTTCTGGTCTGTCAACTGGCAGCCAAACTACAAACAGAAAGCTCAGAGAAGTTTGTGGATTTTCATGGTTTTGGTTTTTCTTTTTTTTTTTTTTTTAAAAAAAAAAAAAATCACTCTATCAAATTCTGCTGTACATTTACTACAGTAACTTACCACTGTAATGTCATCCACGTTGAAAGCAAATATAATTTCAACAGCAACATATTAATCCTCATAGAGTATTGCTGGCTATCAAGTGGCAGGGATAAAAACCTACATTTATTTTGCAATTTAATGGAAACTTCAACCTATTAACAAGCTAGAATTCAGGTGTACTATATCACTGAAATACTATTTGTCTGGTAGTAACCTATAGGTTTGTAGTAAGGAAGATTATCACTTGTTAGCCACCTGAAGCTAATTTCTCCTTTTATTTTAAGTCTCAAGATAGCAGAGTAAAAAGTAGTTTACCTAGTTACTCTTAATTGCATGACAGGTAGGGAAAGAAGAACCCCATATAGTTAGCATGAAATTGCTGTGGTAAGAGTCATCACTGGATAGTCTTAACAGTCTTATTAAAGCTTAAAGAATTCTTTCAAAAACTGTTGATAGTGGCACAACTATCAATAACTTCTTCAGTCCAGTTTAACCAAGCCAGATTTAAGCAGTCAAATGACTCTCAAAAGAAATCCACTGCATGGAATTCTATATTCAAGCCTCAGTATTTCAGGAGAGCATGCAAAATTTGCACCACTGACACAAAGTTCAGACAGCATCTTAATTCTTGTGTAGGAGAGAGCAGATAAAGCTTCCACCCAAAACTATGAAATACATCCCATACACATCATCTCACACATTAAAATTAAGCTCGCATTGAATTAAAAGAAGGTGTAAACAGTTACCAGTTGCATTACACGCACATATACAAAAGTAACATACAATACACAAGCAAGCACAGGAAAAGCTTTCAAATGGTCAAAACCCAATTTTTACTAGTTCAGTGTATGGTGAACTCTATCAGAGATACACATCACTTTTTTGCATGATACCTAACTTTTATAGCAAGCACTTGGCAATTTCCTCACTTTCAGCAATATATACTGCTTCACTAACAGACTCTTAGCAGAGTTCCACAACTCTTGATTGCACAGTTTGGTAAAGCTGATCGAGACAAATCATGCAGTCCTGCTGGGAATTGGAGGATGCTGTTGCAAATGCATCATTGTTGTAGAAACTCCTCTAAATGTGGCTGCATGTTTGTTTGTTTTTTTACAGTCACACAGAGGTAAAGGATCAAAAAGGTTCTGCTTACATAACTGAAAAGGATTTAATGATTTATTCAGAAATGCCTTGGGGTAGGGGTGGAATGGAAAAAGGAGAGGTAGTCACCTCTCTCCCTAAAGTCATGAGTACAAGAAACCTTTGCATGCTACCTGCACATCTATCAGTAGCTTTACTTTATTTGCTCACAAAGCTTTTACCAAAGGCTTTAGAGGCAGGATTATTTAACAGTTTGCTATGGCTGACCAGTGAAAAATGGCTGTTGCCCCCTCTGCCTGCTCTGATAATTCACAAGAGGAAAAAGGCATGGATTATAAAATAGAAAAAAAAGCAAAATGGTTCAGAAGAATCTACCCTGTGAAAGGCAACTTCTACATTTTGTTACCAAGATACCCAGATTGTTCATATAGTTGCAGCTTTCTCAGTACTCCTATATCAGTATTCTGTTGTCCCAGCTGGTAAGATCCTCCTAACAGATAATTTTGATTGTACACAGCCAATAGACCACACTGGGACTATCTGCAAAGAAGTCATGACTGCCTGAAAATCATCTTAATGGGGGAAAAAGTGACAACCAGTTACCTGAGGCAATTCTAACATTTATCTACAGAAAACAGCCCTTGTCAGGACAGGTCATTGCCTCAACATCGGAACTAACAAACAGGGCTAAGTCTGACATCCACTTAATTCTAAACTCTCCAATAGCGTCTCATGCTTCCATTCTTACAACAAAACCAGTTGCAATTGCTCAATGCAATAGCGCTTACAAAAACCACTCAAACAAGAAAAATAGCAACAACCTCAGCCTTGTTACTAAGCTGCAGAGCCAACAGCTGGAGCAAGTATTCTGTTAGCTTCTTGTCTGACAATATCCCAACAAATTCCAATTTGGACAATGGCAAAAGCCATATCACACCACTCTGATCCTGTAAAAGCTGAAGGATATTTTATATGATGATGCGCCAAACTGTTTCCAGCTTTCTTGCATACAAAGTACTGCTGTGAACAGCCACCGAACACTTGCTATTAGTAGCATTAGCTATTTGCAAAGGTATGGGAAAATGCTAGTGAAGCTTTCATTCCAAAGGAAAAATAAATAAATTGGAAGTCTTTGATGTCCAAATTGTTCGGTCGAAAGACATAGCTGCAAAAGGAACAGATTTCTATGCTCTTAAATCATCCATGCAAGCAAAATAAGCTGTAGCAAATTTGCACCACACTGGCTTTTCCATAGAAACAGTATGCATTTGCTTAAATATACTACCAGTTACAAGCAGGTAAAGAAACTGCTACCACAGGGCAGGGCAGCAGCCAATACATTTACACTTGAACCGGGAATTTCCATTGCAGAAGTGGTAAAAGTTACCAGTATCTTTACAGCTTCCTTTAAGAGGCTAGAGCTTAAGATCTGGCAATCCATTAGCAAGGGACCATATATGGAGATCTCTCATCTTAACTACCCAGTCTCCGTGTATTCACATCCTATCTTAAATGTTGGCAACTGCTGCAGAAAATTTGCATTATATCAAGAAACTAGCATCAAGTGTAACTACTAACTACAGTTGGAATAAGATTTCCATTCCCTGGCTTCAACTCTTCTACAAGGTGATATGGCCTCAAAGTGGCAAAAACACGTATTTTCCTAGTTTAGCTAACATCAAGTTACATGGGCATAAGTGTGTCACTGTACACAGTTGCATTTTATTCTGTTATCATTTTGTGTCCAAATTCAAACATATTTTCCTCACATAGCCTGGGTAACGATGCTGCTTACGTTCCAGCTCTGACAGGTAGGGATGTCATCAGCTGTCAGCTAAAACACTCTGCTCAGCAATCAGCAGGTAATAGGCCTTTCAGTTCACATCTTTAAGTTGCCACTACATTTGACAGTGATAGTTTCTTCTCCTTCCAAAGTTTCAGAGAAATTGATGAGCAAGATGAACATGTTGCCTCTTCAAGTGCTGCATTTCCTGTTCACTATATTCTGTAGATGTTAAATTACCTAAGAAAGGGTTTTTTTTTAATAAAAGCAACATGAGAAGATAGATTTAAGTTCTACTGAGTTATATGTAGTTATCTTAAAAATCAGTTCCCCAAAGCAACAAAGAACATTTCACGAGTTCTGTATTGTTTTAGCTTCCTTTTGAGAAACCGGTATTTCCAGTAAGCCTTATTTTGCTCAGTTTTATCAGTTTTCATTAATAAATGCAACCACTGAGAAACAGCCTGCTCCTCCACTTTCCAGAGCCACCCACTTCACTACTGGCTGTCTATTTAAAGATTTACATGGAACTTGATTTGCCACGCTCCAATGACCACCCCTTCCAAAACACTAGGGATTACCTACACTGATTACTTACATGGCTCTACACAAAATGTCACTGCCTTAGAATTCCTAGAACCTGTGGAAGTCCAAGTCATTCCAACCCAACTCAGAGCAGACATTGAGCCACATGTTATCTCACCATCCACACTCATTTTTTTATGTTGAGTCTAGCTTTAACAGCACTCAACCTATTAAAGAGAATCTGCTATTTGTTTAACAAGTGATAGAAATAGCATGAATATGAAAAAAAAAAAGAATAGAGTAAAAGGATAGAAAAAACACATTGGGTTCCATTTCTGCTTGATTTAGCATTCTAATTTTACACCATCTTCATGAACTTTTCTACCTGAAAGCCAACATTACAAGTAACATAGTAGGTTGTAAATCACAATGGCAATGAAGTCAAGCAACTAAAATGACAAAAATATTTCAAATTATTCTACGAAAGCTCTAAGAAGTCTAATTTAAACATGAAATTTCTTCAATGATTATGGAGATGATGAACAGCTGTTCTTTAAAATATGCCTAAACCACAAAGAAAACTTTAAAGTCACATTAACATGACACATCGGGTAAAGAAATATATCAACAGTTATCAGCACTCTTTTTTCCAAAAAGGTGTCCTTAAAATTATGAAGTTGACATGAAATACCATTCAAAAAAGGAACCTCATATAAAATACTTCATGTCAAATTAAGCAGAGGCAGGCATCAGATTTTAGTTTTATATGCCTATTAAGTCTGTTTTGCCCACAGAATTGTGTCTGTAATGCAGTGTGTGGCTTACCATCTGTTACTCTACAACTGCCATCTACCCAAGAAGTAGAAGACTGACTAAAAATGAAAAATATTTGTTCATTGTCTGCATTGTAAATTTATAGCTGTCAGCATGCTGAAACAGAAAAACCCTCCAGATCAAACAAGCTGGTTTGGGACGTACTTAGTTGCTTGCAGATATGTATTACCATACTGCATCGACATGTTTTCTAGCTCAACATAAAAAAGCCTGTGAAAGTGCAAGTAATCCAACTATCACTGGATGAAAGACAGATCAAGTTCAGGGGCACCACACAAGGTAATAGTTTGTTTGTTTACAACAGGATGCCATCTAGATTAAACTTGCCTTATGCTGAGGTGCCTAAATATTAACTGATATTGCTACTATTAAGTAATTAAATTAGTATTTTCTTTTTCTGCTGTCACTAAATCAACAAGTTTCATTCTTTGTCTGCAGCACAAAAAGATTCAAGTCATAAAATACTTTCATTCACAAGTTTATACTGAATGGCATAAAACAGAAGTGTCGGCACTTGCATTCTGCTTTGCGCAAAGGAATAAATATTGCTTATAAAGCTCAGAAGGAACAGATTTGAAACAATAATATAGAAGACAGATATCTAACATATTTCTAGGGTCATAGGGCTCTATGTTCCTCTCTTGAAGGTCACCTGAAAGGGACACTAGTTCACTGAATTCAAAATTAAGTAGCAGGCTATACTTAGAATAATTTTAAAAGCCAGAAATCCTAAGATAATGTAATTTTTATTCAACTGCTAAACTTTCTTCATTAGGAAAGGGTAAAAAGTTACATATACCATCACATATATACCTTTAGCACATGAATTGGAAGTAAAGGTGAGGTAAGGACAAAGCAAATGCTTTCACATACTACCAGAAACCTTAAAAGTTAAGTCTGGTTGAGGAAATACCAGTTTTCAGTTTCTTGACAAGAACAGCTGCATGCTTGCCCCCCCCAAAACACAGAGTAAACATTCAAAGAGTTTTTAAGTAGTTTTCCTATTAATTACATGTTTCAAATGCTTCTATTCTCAATAACAAGCTCACTTTAAGATGGTGGGTTTAACTCAATGATGCAAAGCAGCAGAGGGGCACATGTGTAAACCATGTCACAACAACTGATCTCATCCAAATAAAAAGGCCAAAACAAACATAATATAAGGAAATTCAGGATCATCCAAGTATGAAAGCACCTCTTAACATATTATGCTTGAGTTAGCAACATTACAGCTTACTTCAGTGTATTGCATATGCCCACTTCCAGTAAAAGGTGAATTAAAATCTCTGGGGAGTTGCATACAGAATAGGATTACGCACGTTAAGGAAAACAGTCTGTACAAGTGTAATAGCATTAAATGCACCAACTCTCCACTGCACATGCCTCTATGCAAACATCATACTTTATCTATGCTACATGCTTCAGTAAACTCTCCTCATATTTTGTTTGCAGAACACTACCTACAGATTCTTCTAAAACACATAAAAATCATCATATATTGAACAGACTATTTAATCTTCCTGGTTGAGGAAGAACTTGCATGTATTTCCTGTAGCTTGCGTGTGTGAAGATACAACTGACAACAATAACTTAATTGTATAAGAACTGAAAGACAAACCTGGACCTGCTGAAAAGCTTTCAGTCTCTTCTTGAATCTAGAAGGTAAAACAAAATCACATCCTCGGGCTAGCAATGCCAACTCCTTTCTTAGATCAGGATCTTGCCGCAAAGAAATCTCCTTTATCCTCATGCTTTCGGATTTCATATAATGTCTCTGTATGCCAGTCCAGGCACTTGAGTCCCAGTAAATAGCAGAGCTGTTGTATTATCACACAGTGCCACTTAAAGCAGCAGCTGCGCCTGAATTCTGTGATGTTATAAGAGAGTCAGCTCAACTTTGCCTGCTCCATACATTAAAGGGAACTTGGCTAGAATTGCAAAAACAGATTGGAAAGTCACTTAGGGGGCCTGCCCTTTCGTATATGCATTCCAAAGTCTAAATGAGACAGTACGGAAAAAAACAAACCTGTTCGGAGGAGCATCTATAAAAGCAGCTTCCATTTTTAAAAAGCAAGCCTTAGAGGAATGCAGAGGCCGGCTGTAGTCATTTTGTAGCTTTCTTCTCTTCCCATCCCCCTCAGCTTTTCCTTCTGTCACAAAACACTCACTGTCTAGCTTCAATGAAGTACCTCATCAGAGGATAAAACTTATAACATAGCAATTACATTCCTCTTAACTCTTCAGTCCTTTAGCAGGAATCCTATTACACTGGTAAAATGAAGGCAACAACAGAAAACAGCTGCTAACAGACTTTCAGAGTGCCTCACAGTTCCATGAAGTAGATTTTTTTGTTTTAAATTCATCTAGATCTGGTATCACAGGAATCTAATAATTCAAATGGTAAGGCAGAAAGCAGTAGCAGAAGTGAGGCAAAATGTTACCATGAAGAAAAGCTGCTTTAAATTGCGTTTTACAGTAAAGCTACATTAGAAATATCAGTGATAAAATCTGAAAAAACATGATGATACTTATTTTTTGCTTATATAGGATCTTTATAAGCATTAACATCCACATATTATGTTGCATACCCATTACATTTCAGTACCACTAAAGTTAGAGTCAGATACCACTCTATTTTCAGTTTATTGAATCTGTAATATATTTTTGGTTTTGCCATGTTTTAGTTTACAGCTATCTTCTTCCCAGAAACAGAAACCTGATAATCTTTTGTAGAAATTAAAGTGACCTTCTGCCCTTCCTCCTTTTAAGGTTTTAGGTAGGTTAACTGATAACTGGTTAAGTTTTCACATTTTAAACAGGTATACCTTTACCATAGTAATCTTTAGGAAATGCTACTATTTTGATGAAATATTTTTCAAATATGCCCATTACAGCTCTGGGTACAGCAGCTCTTGCTAGTCTAGTTCAAGCTGTGAACACTCAGCACCCATAAGTTCTCTAAGGTTTTGTTATGTTGCGCATTTATTATCTGGACCTTGTCATGCACAAGTTGAGTTACTAATCATAAAAGGAAAAATCTGGCCAGTCTTACTCCGCTTTTGTAACTCATGCTCTAAATAAGGCAACTTATTTAACTCAAAAGTGGTACACAGCCCAAGAAACACTAAAATACCTCTTTCTCTTACTGGACGCATTATTTTACCCTCATGCTGTGTTATCTGTAATCTTTTGCCCTATTAATTCATTCATAACCATGCTGTTATGTAACATTATATTAAAACCCCACAGCAAATACACTTGTAAGTTTACAAAAAGGAAACAAGGAAAAACTACTAGTGAAACATAATTTGTCATAATGGGATCCTTTTTAGTTTATCACACACTGTTAGAAAGTAAATCATTACAAAAAGCCCATTTTCTTGTTGTTCAATTTAGTATCCAGTTTTTCCCATCTGCTTCTTTATTGCAACTCGTTATGAAGATATTTATTTCTTTCGGAAGTAGGAGCACAAGAAAGGAATTGACAAGGCAAGAGTCAGACATGTCGCGGTTGGCATGACCAGGCTATCAAACTGCATCGAGCAAAACTGGCTGTCACTTGCTGTCTTTTAGGAAGATCAAATCAACTAACCTGTGATAACCCTTGGGCCACAGGGAAGCCAGTGGGTGGGCTGGGTGTGCAGCACACAACAGCAGCATGCCTGGAACTTGAGACGAAGGACTGAGGTGTTACAGTTATAGAATCTTACTTTGGCAACAGATCCCCATTCCAGACCAAGATGTTCAGGGAAGGTCAGGAAGGTTGTACTACAAGGCAGGTTGCACTTCAGGTTAAGCAAAATAGGCCTTAAGGAAAGGTATCTTCTTACCTAAATTGGTTTCCGTTTTTACCCTTTTTCACCAGGTGACGTGCTCCCATTCATGACTACATTCGCAGTCTTGTTTGAGGTGGCTGTAGTATGTCATTTAGATGACTGAGTGCCACATGGAGAGCTAACATAAAAGACCGAGGTTCCAGTTCACTTGAACCTGCTGGAGGAGCCTCTGCAAGAAATCAGAACTACATTTTGGAAGGAGTTGCAGCTTTCCCTCCTTTTTTCAAATGGTGCTCAACATCCACTTAACCAGCATATTATGAATATTCTGTTTTTTATTGTCACAATGTGACTTCACTGTCTAAGGTAGATGTTAAGCCCCATAGTTGGCAGCCTAATGTTTTAGCACTACTGTCATTACTCTAGTTTCAAACCTAGCAGTCATATAGATACCTGTATACAGTATGTTTGTCAAAAGTTCACAGGCTACAATATATGAAGAATCTACAAGCAATCGAGCATTTAGTTGCAATACATTGACAGAGTAAGCACACCAGAAACTACTAATCACCTCCCTTTTGCTATCTGAGTAAATAAGGGGTTTGTATTGCCACATGTAAGGAGACAATCATACGTAAAGCAATGGGGTCAACAACCCCCTAAGATCAGTTTTAACCTTTTCTGTTATGAATTGGCTGAAAGAGGGGAAAAGGAAAGTCAGCTTTCATCCAGAGTGAACTAGGAGTGTTTGGGGTATACTGTTACATTTATTCTAAATCTGAATTCTCCCCAGTGAAGGCTATGGCAAAATACTTTCCTGGGTAAAGGACTGGATGCCAGCCATGAAACTGTTCAAATATCCTGGCTGCTTATTATTAGCAAGATAAACAGAAAGAAGATGCATGCTCAGAGCTTCCTTCCAAAGCTAAAGATACACACTATGAATGGATCTCACTCAAGGGACTGTGGCTAAAGAGTTTACCACTTAAAAAGAGATGTGAACACACACAGTATCAGTGTAATATTTATGTGGCTTTACTACAAAAGTATTCAAGTAAGACAATGGTGAGAATCACTAATATTTTAGATAACATGGAAAAATGGAAACGTGAAAAATACCTCAACAAAACCTAAGCATTTGCCTATAAACATGCAATTTCTTTTCAGAAGCATACACTGACAGTAGATTTAAAGTCTTAAGAAATTATAGGGAATTGATCTCAAGTCTTCAGAAAAAAGCATTCACGTTAAATATGTAATAAGCTGTATTCAGCCATACAAAAACTTTAGTGGCTGAAGTCCAGTCTTCAACTCAGTAACAAATGAACCAAGACAACACAAAGCCTGTTTGGCCTTTGGAGACAGTTTAAATAAGGCTGAATAAGCAAGACCAATGGCAACACTGTGCAACCTAATAGAATCCCCCAGCCTATGATGCTGCAGAAATTAAGGGGGCTCCTGAGTTAACCTTGGAAAGAGAACTGTTGTATCTCTAAAAGAGTCAGCTAAAGGCTTATGCTACTACAGTAACCCTTTCCAAAAGGAACTGATTAGAGAAAGGCAGAAAAGAGCAATCAAGAGAAGATAACTAAGGCAATGTAGCATCTTTAACAGTTTAGAAAAAAGATTAAAGAGCATAAATTAGTACTAAAGAGGTATTTCAAATGTTTAAAGTGAAAAATGGCAGTACAAATAGTTCATGAAGACTATATATATACAAAGTCAAGCAGCTAACAATGCTAAGAAAAACACAGCTACTACGAGTCAGAAAAGACAAGCAAATCACGTAAATATACCAGAAGACAGACAAATGAAAGCAACAATTCTTTGCTAGACTAGGAAAACAAACAAACAATACAAAAAGCCCTGAAATACTGGGTTCACTTTTTCCTCAGCCTACACAAAAGACTGAATAGACTACCACGATTATTTGATATTATTCAGATGTATTTCTAGGCCAGATAGTCCACACTCAGCCTTTGATCTACTGAAAGATGATGGAACTAGATATGTTCCATTATGTGCACAAAAATTAGACAGTTGATGGATAATCATTTGGTTTCCAACACACCAAAACTCCACAGTCAGACTGAACTTCTAACAAATCTAACCCAATGTCTACAAAACATCTTGTGTAAAAGTAGATGTAAACAACATCACACTTCAGTAAACAAGATGCTTGCTGAATAGATGCACTGTTTACACTAGTCTGCAGATCTTTAACCCTGCAGACCAGTGGCAGCCTGTGGATCACTGCTCTAACAGTGGTTCTCAAGGTACTGAGTAAAAAGTAAGGGGAAGGATTAGAAGGCAATGTCCATCTCACTCAGATGTGATGTTATGACCTACTAAATGAGAAAATACAATTTAAGTAGGCTTGGTAGCATCTGCAGTACCTTTCTGCTTAACAATATATATAGCAACATCCAGAGCTGACATAGTTTAAATAAATGAATGAAGAATGATAGTGCTTCTCTTTAGGAAGCATTCTAAATTCCCTCTCGAGTCTTCAAAAAGGCCCTTGCACAGAAATATATCTTTATAGCAATGGACTAAAGTCTCAGTTGGCCAAGTGTGTTATATTTTACATTATTACGAGCAATAAACAAAACATTCCCTTCTCAGCAGACTACAGTATATAGTAAGATTTATTGACCCTGAATTTTAGTAGAGCAGGCACTGTAAAACATGGAATGTCTAGAGAATGGGAAAATACAAGAATAAATGGGAAGTAGCAAAGAAAATTCTGCTTTTTATCCATATAACTGCCTAAGCAATTAAAAGCATTAGCATTTATTGACAAGATGACCCACTTGGGGGGTGGGGACAAGCTTCCCAAATTACTGATTTTTCTATATCGAATTCACAAATACTGTTTTTCATTTTCATTTTCTACCCACTCACCTTCCTCAACTCTATCCTGAAATAAGGATGGACAAGTTTGTAGCCTATCCACCCTTACATTGATGAACAAGGAAGGGGGTTTAATGGGATCCCAAATAATCAGTGTTCCCAGTTTTTCAGACTCTTAACTTGCTTCTTGCTAGTAACTTCCCATTTCTAACTGCTTGGTATGGGAAGAGAATAAGATGACAATGCACTTGTGAGCTGAACAGAATAACTATACATCTCTAACTCTCCTTTGCATGAGTCACCCCTTTTCAGCAATACACTGAAAAAGTCTGCAATGTCAAGATCACAGAAGGAATCAAGTCATTATGCTCATATCCAGCTACCAGCTACCCCAAACTGATTGCATTAATATTACCAATAACTGTTCTGACTATGGTGTGCTACAGCAATGATCTGTTAGATGTTGTTACTGTGCAATTAAGAAGCCCACCTTCACAGGGACAAATTGATCCCTTGACTTTGGAAGGAAGTTCATGTTAATCTGGGTTTATATATCTACTTTTTTTTCTTGGAAGATGCAATGCCTCTCCTGTAGGACATGCAGACAATTTAAAAACATGGAAAACTTGCATGCGCATGCCTTCTCTAATGATTATTTAAATTTTCCAGTACTTTTGGATTAGACGAGGCAATGCCTGGAGATTCTTTCCACAGTTGCTGGAAGAATTCAGAGTTTTTAGGAAGCAAGACAGTGAATAAAAAGACACCAGCTAGACCTGAGACATATGGGCATGTTGGTAGTGCTCAGGAAAGATGGGCTGATCAGATTATCTGTGCAGTATCAAAAGAATGCCATGTATGTACACCACGCCATGGGCTGTTATCAGATTATAAGTAAAATCAGATACATATCACCTTGCTGTGATTACATTGCCTGGACTCCAAAGAGATAGCATGGACCTTTTTAGATTGCTAACTGCATCTGGCAGACTAACTTCAGCAAGCATCAAAATTAGATACTATAAAACTGAAGCCTAACAGTTAATGGATGGTTTACATTCCTTTCAGAACAGTACTCATTCTCTGCCGTTTAAGGAAAACAATATGAGTTTACATTTTATTTATTTGTGTATAGCATAAACAGATTTTTAATTGAAACAGGTTGTTGGAATGGTGCTCTACAGATGGAATCTATTTACTATTCATTATCTTCAGATGATCCTATTCATCACACCAGAATTGATGGTGCTGAAGTGGTTACTGAACAGAGAAAGGCATAAGCAAAATATCTTATTATACAAATTCAAGTCACACTTACTGTAATAAGATGCTGGGTTTTTAATTTTTAGATGAACCATGACGCTATGGAGACTAATATCCACAGAGGAAGCTACAGTCCACAACATACGTATTTGTAACTTTACCAAGGTAAGCCTCTGCATAGCTGAATCAGTTGAAATGAAGAATCAATTCTGGCTAGTTTGGAACGCCACTGAGATTTTCCTAAAGGAAGCAACAGCTTCTATAATGGAGTTTAATATTATGCATTATGGAACTTTTCAGTGTCACACAGGCCACTTTGGATATTTAGTAATTTCTAGATCAGTATTTACTTTGCATCACCTTAATTTAGAAATTGGCATAGTAATATGGTATAAAGAACTTGAATGACAATGTTTTATAATTGTCCAGCAACTTATTTAAA
This sequence comes from Clamator glandarius, assembly GCA_033459285.1. NCBI lineage: Eukaryota > Metazoa > Chordata > Aves > Cuculiformes > Cuculidae > Clamator > Clamator glandarius. The sequence goes on from JAUNZM010000753.1 coordinate 957,230, forward strand.
CATTGCATCAGCTGTTCAGCATTTCAGCATTTTGACATGAAGTGAATTTTCAATTAAATTGTTCAAAAACATCTACATTTTTTAAGTTCATTAAGTTTCCAAAACTAGAATGACTGGTATATGAAAGTACAACCGCTACTTTAATTCCAGTATCACAGGCTTAACTGACATTTAATTTAGTCCCTGAAATCAAAAGAGAATAGTTTTGAGTCAACAATATCTGCAGGACAGCTTCTTGCTTATGCTTTCACTTAAGATTTTGGTCCCCAAAGTTCTTAAAGTAAAATCAACTAATCAGGAACCTTAAGATCCACACCTTGTTCTACAAGTCAGTCAATAAGATGACAGATCGTAATTTACCAACCAACAATAGGATTCCTGGTGGAATTCCTATACAGCTAAACTAACACTATTGTGTCGATCATGAATCAGTATGAAATCATTGCTGACACAGGAAATTGAGGGGCAACCAAAACCATACTGGTTTCTGCAGAGCAAAATGAAAAGCCATACACTTCCAAACTTGCAAGCAGGTTACATGGTAAAGCGATACCAAAAGTGCTAGCAAATACAACTAAGGCTCCTTTTGGGGTTTTACAAAGCAAGCATCCTTTATCAAGCCTGGGCAACATGCGGGAGTGATCTCCACCAATCATGTGTAACGAGACAAGGGCTGGTAACACAATATATTTCCCACTTACACAAACATGTATAAGCCTTTCCAGAAATCTTATGCATATTTTATTACTTTTCAAGTTCTAATTTGAATGTTATTATGAAACTTCACAACAGGCAAACCCCTTGCTAATTTGGAGCTGGCTCCAGCTCTCTGCCTGACCTTACCTTTAAGGTAGGCAGAAACTCCAAATAAAGGTGATGACAGAAAAAAAGAGACATCTGTTCAGCACAGATCATACTGAACAGAAGATGTTGTCATTTTCAGAGAATGAACAGCATCTAGAAAAAATATTGTCTAAAAGAAAACTTGCTATCAGAGGGACATTCTGTTTAACTTTCAAAGAACATAACTGCTTAGACGAAACTTAAATAAACTTAAATATTTTTGTAATAGTAATTATTTCTTGTATCAAAAGGACAAAGAACAGAAGGAAGGCAGAGCACAGAAGCTGGTCTCTGGTAACCAACTGAACTTTAGTTTCCTGTATGGTAACTAAAGGGGCAACCATTATACATGAAGAAATAAGACTCTGGTATTATAAGCCAACTTAGAGGTGTAACAGCACAAATGCATTGCCAGAAGAGCAACTGTACTCAATCCTGAAGAGCAATTTCTTCCATTCTTTATCAACAGAAATCTTGATGTGAGTTTTTTCAAGCATTCTAGAAAACCTCCTTAAAATACTAAGTTTAATTAGTTACTTGATAACTAAGCAAGTAGTCAAAATTTTAGGATGCTTCCTTTAGTGTGTCAATAGCAAGTAAGACCAGAAAATTGGTGATTTTTTTTTTAATCTCAAGTTACAACATAAGACTTCCAAAAGTATTTGCTGTAAATGATGACTATTCATGAACAATATTAGTAGCTCGAAGTAACAAAAATCTAGCCCAATGAGTATGTTAAACATTACTTAATTTCAGAGTTTCCCTAGTTCTTAGTCAATGAAGTATGGCACAAGGATGAGGATTCCTTATTATATATCAGCAGTGATCACCTCTAGTAGAAATGGTTACAAAATCTACAATTTTAATTGTTTATCAATACAAACCTAGCTTCTAAACTGTTTTCCTGATTCTGCTGAATTCTAGAATCAGATCAAGTAATTTCGTAAGTTCCACAAGCCTTGTTTTGCCAAGATAACATCAAGAAGTCCAAACTGCACCTTGTTCATGGGAGGCACACATACAACTCCAATTCGTAGATACTTTGCAATGTTTCCCTCACCACCCAGTCAGGTCCTTCCCTGCATTCTCCTTGCATATAGGTTTCTACAAATGTTGTAAAAGTCTTGTAGTATACCAACTCATCTCATTTGTTGCCTAAAATCAGCCAGTTTCTAGAGAGGACTGCATAGAAAAAATATGTAAGGTTATTTCCATATGAAAAGAAACTAGAGGAATATGCACAAGGCTAGTTAAGCGCATATATCAGCAGTGCTAAGAGCCCAGTATTCCTGCAAGTACCTCTGCTCACGGAATGGCACATGGGTGGCTCTACAGTTGCTAGCTATTGTTTTAATGTAGAATAGTGATTGCTATGCAAAAGGGGCATATCTAACATGAAGCACTAGAACACGCTTTAAAAACATTTCTTGGTCACTGCTTAGCTTTCTGTGGACCCTTTTAAAGTTGTATTTTCTGTTCACAGAATACAAACTGATCTTGTCTACCCAAAGCATTAGTACCATCTGGTTAACTTGAAGCCAAGGATACTGCACTAATCCAACCAAGCACAAATTACATATTAATTACATATTGTGCCACAATTAGAACATTAAATTTAGTAACCATTTTTTGTGGACTGCAGTAAATGAGCTCTTAACTGATACTTTCTTGAATCAATGCAACTACTTAAGTTGTCTAATTTTCATTGAATTTTTCAGGACAGTTTTGTGTGCAAAGCCTCTAAATTTGCAAGAATCAGCCATATAAAATTACCATTGGTATTTGGCAGATTTTTCTCATAACATTGCTTGCTAAAAAATTCTGTGCAGTCATTCACTGGACAAACTAGTTCACTAGATGAACTGCATTAACAATTTTGTATGCCCATACATACTTTTGGCCTCAAGCTTACTTCTTGCTGACAAAGTGTAGGGCTTATGGAGAGGGGGGGTCTCAAAAATGTAAGACGAGTTCTCAAGCATTACTGAATGCAAAAAAAGGAAAGCTATTTCCTCTATATCAATATCTAGTTTCCTCCCAGACTGACCACCTGTTAAAAGAATGAAGTATTTAAATGACTGATGTAAAGCTATAATTAAGCTTAAATGTTCCAAAAGACTGGGCAGAGAGAAGCAACTGGAAGTAAATAGTGATCACATACAGCTATGATTATGATTTTTTTTTTTGATTGCTTGCTTTTAAGTGACAGTTACACAGGGGAGAGTGCCTGTGATTAATGCATTTCATCCACATATTTGAATTTGTCCTGTGTTCAGGCAAACATTAAATCTGAAGAAAGCCACGTGTAATTCTGAATTCAATTTTTCAGCACTAGAAATGCCAGGACCTCTTAAGACTGGATGCAGCACATAAGAAATATTTGTGAGTTTCCAGTAGGACAGAAATATCTCCTCTTGCAAGTGCAACTGCCACTTCAGAGTACAAAAGACCACTATTTCTTTTAACAAAGCACAATGTGTAAGCAGAATTAATACTACTGCTAGGAAAAGTGTAGCATTTATGTTCCAGGGTACAAGATGCAGTCAGAATAAAGAGCACTACCAAAAAGCTACAACAGTGAATAACTTTCAGTTTCTAATTTATACATAAAATGAATAGCGAGTTCTCTAATCAGGATAATGATTCTTCTGTTCCAAGCTATTCAGTACTGCAGAGCTTAAGATGAATAACATACTAGCAGTGCTGCTTATGCTGACTACTGTTCCTTCACCGCACTTGAAACTAAAAATGTTTTTCTAGGAACACCTATAGCTGCACTCTTCCAGACCTTAATATGAACTTCTAGCTGTCCTTCCTTTGTTGGCACCATAGAAGGACCTTTATTGTGAACACATTAGTGCTGACAGCTGTCATAGTACCCTCTTATCATCAGAAAAGTACATCAGTTTGATACAAGGTTATTTACAGTCTGCCTTTAAGTCATGGGCTTGAGTTGGGAGCCAAGTCCACCACACCCCCCACTTAGTGATGGGACATAGCACTATTAACACTTGCTTAGCATAATACAGAGTTAGGGACTGTATGTGCTAGATCACGTTCATCCTGTGAAGCATAAGCTGGTGTGCAAAGCGATGTTAACACAGCTTACGTAAACTAGACTTAGTAGTTAACATTGCTTCTAGCATTAAGGTATAGTAGGTGGCAACTCAAATGGAGACAACGTACAAGACTAGACACGTGAAATATCAATGCAGATGTCAAACCTTAACTACTTCAGTGAAAAGCTGTCAGGATTCAAACACTCATTCTTCTTGCTTTTCTGGCATTTTATGAACATCATTTCTCTTATTGGCAGTAAGAGATGATCAACCAAAAAACTTACAGCAAGCCTGCAGAATATACAAAACCACAAAATCGTATAGTTTGGAAAAGACCTTTAAGATCATCAAGTTCGACTGTAAATCTAACATTGCCAAGTACACCACTAAATCACACCCCTAAGCACCACATCTTCATGCCCACTGCCTTGGGCAGCCTGTTGCAAAGCTTCACCACTCTTTCAGTGAAGAAATTTTTCCTAATATCTAATATGAACCTCCCCTGGCACAACTTGAGGCTATTTCCTCTCGTCCCATCACTTGTCGCTTGGAAGAAGAGACCAACACCCACCTTACTACAACCTCCTTTCAGGTAGTTGTAAAGAGCAATAAGGTCTCTACCTCAGCCTCCTTTTCTCCAGACTAAACAACTTCAGTTCCCTCAGCTGCTCCTCACAACATTTGTGCTCCAGATGCTTCACCAGCCTCGTTGCCCTCCCCTAGAGACACTCCAGGACCTCAGTGTCTTTCTTGCGCCCCAAACTGAATGCTGTACCAGTGCCAAATATAGGGGCACAATCACTTGTGTACTCCTGCTGGCCACACTATTTCTGATAGGAGCTGGGATGCTGTTGGCCTTCTCGGCAACCTGGGCACACTGTTTGCTCACGTTCAGCTTGCTGACAACCATCATCCCCAGGTCCTCTTCTGCCAGGCAGCTTTCCAGCCACTCTTCCCAAAGTGTTGCATGGGGTTGTTGTGACCTAAGTGCAGTTAAAGCTCATACAGTTGGAGATGGGATAATCCACCACTGGTCTAAAGGATGCAGTTTTAATTCAAGTCACCAGAAGAACTGATTTGTTGCAGTAAACAAGTTGTTATGCCCAAACTTCAGTCAATGTTTAAATGTTTCGCTCTAGTCTCCCCTTAATCTAAAATGTTTCCAAGTAGTAGGCTCTACTAACTGGTAACAAAAATTTGGTAGCAATGGAAAAAAAGCTATGCATCAATATAGTAAAACAATAAAAAAATTACAAATTACAGATTACAGAAATATAGGACTATGAGCTTCAATAATTTTCACCAGATAACAAGCAGGAACTGTATGCTTATCAAGAAGGTACTTCTTGGTTTGGTTCCTGTGTACCTTTATATCAAAGGCTGACCCTGCAGAGAAACGGAAAATAACTTTGAAGTACTTCAGATCATATCACATTCTCTCTGTGCCACTAGCCCCCCAAAATGCCTATAGGGAATTCTGTGAATTGTTTCCCCAGATGCCTTGCACACCAGCTGGTTAGGATTAAACATCTTGCCTGCGGCATCTTTTAGGCCTCCAGGCCTGGCATTTTTGACAATGTGATGAACAGTGTACAATTGTGTATACCCCATTTGTTTAAGATAATCTAGAGTGCCAGAAACACTGTTAAATCCATTTACAGTAGTGATAAAGGTTAGGAGAAAGCTAATCTTCAAGTCTGAAAGTTACGGCTCTAGATTTTCCTTTCTTCACAACAATACTCATAAAATATTCAAGACTTCAATGTTGATATTCTTGTATGTTTCTGATTTTCTGTTATTTTAATAGAATTATTACATACAAATCACAAGCCTACTATGCAGAATACTAATCGCTAGCAAGTACTTCACACCAGAGATTGACTTTGCAATTACAGCATTTGTACAATGGATGCAGCCACTGACCTCGCTCTGAATGACATCATGCAAGTGAAGGGAAGTACCTCTCCTAAAGGAAAAAAAAACAACTAAAGAAACACTGTGTTGTTCTCACTTGCACCAAAACATACTGTAAAATGAATTTTCATGGTAGAGTTCTGTCTAGATTTTGAAATGTGCATGTGTATTAAGACAACAGTTTATTCTGAATTAGTCTTTTCCCAGAACCTTAAGTGCCCTGTCCAGGTGAACAAATTCCTGTTTGAAGCACCTCATTTTTTTGTTCATCTTTAGGTTAAAGAGCATGTAGGTTCTTTCATTATTTGAGAAAGTACTTTGGACTTGCTAATCAATGGTGGGCTTCAACTATCTTGAAAGACAGTGAATTCTTCTCTGACGAGACATTATTTTTTCAGTAAAAACATGTGGCAGCTTTTGAATTTTGGTTAAAAATATAATGCTCAAACTTCAATTACAAGCTAATGTCTGAAACAAAGACCTCCTTGAATACAATAGCTGTCAGCTACAGCACTTTTAATGCTGTTTAACAGCTGCCTTCAGATCACCAACTTGTTTTGTTCATATGCTTTAAGGTGTTATCATTTTAGTATTGAATTTGTTTGAAAACTTATCTTCCAAGAATGCTTCCACTTCAGCAAAACATTTTCCTAACAAGCACAGAAACTTGTTAGCATGAAAATGTGGTTTCCTACACATTCACGCTTACTACCCAGTAATAACCTGAGGATAGCAGTTCTCAGTGATCAGCTGTATTGTTTGGTGTCCTTCAAAAAAAGTTTCAGGAACATTTTAAGAAACAGGAAAAGGCGCACTCGGCAACCTTACCCGTAATCAAATCCAGTCATTCATCTCAGAGATACTGAAATGTATCCTGCCAAGATGAGTTTACTACTTATATCCTGCATTATGAGAATTCCTGAATACAGTAAGTTTAATAAAAAGATGCCCGAGTTGACTTACATAGTCCTAAAAGAAATAATTCTCCACCTCTTTATGGCTGGATGTAAAAGCCCTTTCCTAATATCCTTAGGCATATACAGTTAAGAACATTAACTTTTACCATTTTTCTAGGACTGCTACTTAGCTTTTTAAAAAAGGAAGCTTGTACTATTGTTCCAGTAATACAGATTTAAATTCTATGTGAAATATTTTCTTGTATTTATAGAAGCGAGATGAAGACCTAAGACTTAAACTCAAACAAGGTAGGTAAAATCATTGTGGCTCGATGTGTGAAAGATAATTAAGTTCACAAAAGCAGATGTATTAATTTTGATGCTGCAGCAGGTAGTTTATAGATGTACGAGAAGTAAAAGGGGTATTTTTAGTTTTCCTTTCTATGAGAAAATACATTGTCATAGAAGAACATATAGGTATGCAACTCTTGGTGATATTTTACATGCCGATGCCTGCTCCAAATGTAATTTACACTTCTTAAAGATTAGGAATCTTTTGGATGAAGCTTCAGCTCAGCTGAAGAATAAGGCCATAAATAAATTTCTTATTGCTTGGAAACTTGCCTCTGTCCAATTCCTTGAACAAAAAAAAAATCACCCCAAACACCAACAACCTAACGTGCTAGGTTCTCTTTCAGCACTACACAAACAGTTCCAATTAAGTAAAGAATGCTACTCTTCATTAATCTCTTCTAGTTCTCCATGGGATCTACTTAAAGTGATCAATTAAGACACACAAAGAGAAATTACAGTACACAACTCAATGATCAAATGCATCAAGTAGTAGTGGCTTTTAGTGAAAAACTCTGCCTGCTTTTATCCAATACAAGAATAAACTGAGCATCTGCTAACTTTCTACATTTCACTAGAACAGCAAACATAATAGAGCTGACAAACAAAACCATAAATTGTTATGCCAAGCTAGTGATTATACATAAAATACAACTCCCTGTTATAATAAAGTTGTTCTGGACAAACTCTAGACTGGAAGTGGAATGTCTTGAAACTAAGAAGTGGGGACTCACAAGCTAGATTTGAAAATTAATATTTATGAAATCAAGGCAGCACTTCAGATTAAAGATTTTAATGCAAAACAGTAGTCACATTGTTACTCCTGTGGGTCAAAAGGTATGTATATACATTCAACACTAAAAGCAGGCAAGTTAACAACACTCTTAAAGGTCCTCAGCTTTAAGCTGTCTGTCCTTATCAACCTGAGAAGGCTTGTCTGGGACACCAGTAGGGCTAGCCAGCAATTGAGTTGAATACCAAACTATGTAGAGTGATTGGGAGTGATGACCATTTACAACTTCCCCGGTATTATTAAATGACACAGATTTATAGACCTATAGCAGAAACAGCATGCCACTTAACAACTCCTTTGATATAAAGTAGATCATACATGCAATGCTTAGTTTTGTCAGTCACCACATAATTTTCTACTTTTTTATTTTTTTTTTTTAAACAATCTATGAAAAGGAATAGAAATGAGATTGAACTGAACTGCAAGTTTAAAAAAAAAAAAAAAAAAAAAGAATATCAGGTTGGGGGCAGGGGCACTGTTCTTGTACAGAAGGCATTGTCTATTATAAATCAAGACCTCCTTAGAAAGGAAGCACTGAGTGTACCGTGCAGTACCAAAACAATTACTTATTAATATGCAGATTCAGTGGAGCCAAATTTGAGTCTTGTACTAACAATAGTGCCTGGTATCATTAGACAAAGGAATATTTGTAGTCAAGGCAGTATGTTATAAAAATAACACTAAAAACAAACATGGGGACCTACATTTGTCCACAATTGAATTGCATTAAACAGTGGCAGGGCCTGTTACTGACAGCATAGCATATGAAGCATCAGCACCTGTTTGGGTTACCTCTGGCAAAAGCAAGTTAAACAAGAGATACTCAGCAACTGTGATCTATCTATTAAATTAAACAGCCTTTGTAAACTACTGTGCCTGATACAATGCTAGATATTTCTCGTAATATAATGTGTGAGGAATATTTCATGAATGACACCTGGTTAGTTATGGCTATCTGACATATCTACCCAAGTTTTGGCTTTTACAATTATTTCTCTTTCATTTTGTAACTCTAAATATGAGTCCTCCCCAACACTGGACACTGTGCAGTGGACACAAGGACATTATTGTAAACTACTTTTTATTATAAGGCTATTTCAAGCTTTTCCAGCACTCTAGTTTGTTCGTAAATGTTCAGAAATGCAAGAGCACGGACAGCCCTAACCTTACTGCACTGGAGAGGTAATACTCCAGAAAGCAAAAATAAATTGGTTTGACTTTTCTTTATGCTGCACACACTGAAGCAAACATAACATGTAAACTAGCTGCAACGCCAATCAATATTGCATGATGTTTGAAATTGTAGCTCAAAAGCAGGGTACATACACCAAATCTAATCAGCTGTACTGGATATGAAATTTTTTAAGACTACTTCCACTCTGCAGTTTTAAAGAACAAGGGTAACATTTCTCTTGACAGAAAAATTATTGGAAATAGAAAAAATTCATTCTTCATTTTGTTTCAGGCATGTATGACTTAAAAAAAGCAACAGGGTGGCAAGGAGCCAAGACAGTCTTTTGGAAGCTGAGGCCACCTAGCCATTAGCGGTAACGACACGAACACTGACATTTTACGTTCAGTGCTGCTGCCTCACTACACTCCCAGCAACTTCTGTGAGGAAACTAATTTCCTGTATAATTTGCCACCAGAACAAACACAAAATTCACTTTTATTTAAGCAAATAGGTCAAATAAGTAAAAAAAAAAAACTTACTACTTTGGTTCCCGAGGATCGACGTGTTGCTCTAACAGTAGAAACATTCCTTGTGCTGGCTGGAGTTGCCAATGGAAGAGTAGTGGAAAGTTGAGGGGGATTGAAAGACATCAAAGGCAGTATGGTATCTCTTGATACGCATTGCTTGGAACTGGAATTTTTACTAGTGCACCTCTCATTTTTACCATTTCCTGAATGTCCATTATCAATCTCTGTTTTCTCCTTGTTCTTGATTCTTCTCAAGCCTTCCTTTAGTGTCAACTGAGTTGCAGGCTGACTCAACCAGCAAAAAAAGAGTTCATCCACCTTCATTTTCAGTACAGGTTGCAAAACTTTCCCAGGTGACATTTTGTACCAGTTTCCCTTTCTGTTGGATCAAAGTCAAAATAAAACCTTGACATTCATCTACTTATTCTACTTGACTTCCAGCGTTTCACAGACTTCTGGGTTCCTGTTAAGAAAACCACTATTACTAAATCTTACAGTGTTGATATTTATTCCCTCAAAGTACCAACAGGTGTTGGGACATGCACCCTAACATGTCACCACACAACATTTTCTAAGCGTAAGCTACTAATCAGTGAGAATCAAATCCAGAGGACAATTTCTTACAAAGCCTACTGTGTAAATGACAGAGACTGAAAAAGACTGAGTGCAGTTTCTTTCTCTTCAAAGAGAGCTTGCTAACAAATTATCTCCAAGAACATACATTTCTTGCGACAAATAGCCTTGAAAATACTTATAACTGAACCTGCCAAGAACTAAATGTCTAACCAGTTTATGCAAAGCATTGGTGATAGTGTAATTAAAATTTAAGAAGCAAGCCTTTTAGTCAAAATATTTAGAGCTAGGGTTGAAGGCTCAACTTCCCTTCTGAAGTCTGTGCTTCTCATTTAAAGTCTTGCATTGCACATTGTGGCGCAAGGTACGTTCCCATATGAGCGATGCCCAGCTGAACTCCTGAAGATCCTTCCTCAGGATCTGATTTGCCTGCTTACTTTGTACTACACAGCCATTTGATATTTTAACTTATCTGTTTAACATTCACTTTTACATTTTTTAAAACAAATGTGAAACCCAATGTGACTCAAGAACTGGGACAGTTTTATTTGAGGTTCAGTTGTTCACATGAAAAAAAAGAATATAGATATTTATATATTTTTAGAGAGACAAAGCAGTGGAGCTAAATACTGAGAACAGAACCCACGTTACTATAATTATCTCTGCAATCGCAGAATCATTGATGTTTAAAAAGACCTCTAAGATCACTGCCAAGTTCACCATGTCCCTAAGCATCACATTTACAAGCCTATAAAATAACTCCAGGGATGGTGACTCACCCACCTGGCTGGGCAGCCTGTTCCAATGCTTGACAACCCTTTCAGTGATGACATTTTTCCTAATATCTGATCTAAATCTACCCTGGCACAACTTGAGGCCATTTCCCCTCAAATCCAATCACAAACCTAAACCTAACACCACATCCCTAAACACCACATCTACATTTCTATAAAATACCTCCAGGGACAGTGACCCAACCACTTCCAATGCTTGATAAGCCATTCAGTGAAAACATTTTTCCTAATTTCCAATCTAAATCTCCCTTGGTGCCAGAAACAAATTACTTAGTGTTCTGTAACAGTTTAACTGAACCACATGCCTCCCCCCAGTTTGTTTTTTTTTAAAGCTATTATCAATATTTGATCGATATGTAGAAGGCAGCAAGGAGATGCAATACTTTGCTGAAGAAGCCTCAAAATAAGCCCTTGATTTTCAAAATGAACACCTAGCAACCAAATAGACCATTAAAGCCCAGCTTTCATCCTACAGCAGAACTACAAACTTTATAATACTGCACCAGTTAAATGTTTTGAACTTTAACAGTTTGGTTATTCTGCTGCTATAAAGCGACAGTGTTTCACTAGTTTTACAAACCAACACTTCTGCAGTGTTCATACTGTCACTCGGCCGCAAGTGACACTTCCCTGGGGCGGGAAGCAAAGTGGTGCTGCCCAGCACCTGCCCTGCTGGGAAAGGTGAGCAGCCATACTGCCTGCAGGCTGGGAGGGAAAACTCACCCACGGGCTGCTTGGGGCAGGGGGAAAGGGAAAGCGAGGTGAAGGAAAGGGGGGGGGGGGGAAGGAAGGAAAAGGAAAGGGAGGCGGGGGGGAAGGAAAAGGAAAGGGAGGCGGGGGGGAAGGAAAAGGAAAGGGAGGCGGGGGGGAAGGAAAAGGAAAGGGAGGAGGGGGGGAAGGAAAAGGAAAGGGAGGAGGGGGGGAAGGAAAAGGAAAGGGAGGAGGGGGGGAAGGAAAAGGAAAGGGAGGAGGGGGGGAAGGAAGGAAAAGGAAAGGGAGGCGGGGGAAGGAAGGAAAAGGAAAGGGAGGCGGGGGAAGGAAGGAAAAGGAAAGGGAGGCGGGGGAAGGAAAAGGAAAGGGAGGCGGGGGGAAGGAAAAGGAAAGGGAGGCGGGGGGAGGAAGGAAAAGGAAAGGGAGGCGGGGGGGAAGGAAAAGGAAAGGGAGGCGGGGGGAAGGAAAAGGAAAGGGAGGCGGGGGGAGGAAGGAAAAGGAAAGGGAGGCGGGGGGAGGAAGGAAAAGGAAAGGGAGGCGGGGGGAGGAAGGAAAAGGAAAGGGAGGCGGGGGGAGGAAGTGGAAAAGGAAAAGGGGGGAGGGGAAAAGGCAAAGGGGAGGGGAAGGGGGGTAGCCGACCCCCGCACGCACCTGTCCGCGCGGGCAGAGGCGCGAGCGCCCCCCGCAGCAGCAGCTCGGGGCTCGGTGTGCGGGGGTGTTGGTCACGTGGCTCCGCGCGGCGGCAGTGACCACAAGTAGAGGGGAGGGAAGGGGGGGACGACGGGGAGCGTGGGAACGGAACTGACAACGCGAGGAGCGCGGGGAAACCAACGGCCGCGCGCCTCCCGCCGCCGCCTTCAAACCCGCGCCTCCTTCCGCCCCGGGGACACGCCCCGCCCCGCCCCGTCTCGCGAGAGCTCCCCCCGCCTTCGGCCGCCGATGGTCGCTATGGTAACGAGGGCGGGGCTGGTTTGTGTGTGTCCGGGTTGGCGGGGCGGCGCGGGCCCCTCGCGCCCTGCCTTCCCAGCAGCCTTTGCGGCGGGGCCCACCGTCCAGGCACGTGGCACGTGGGCGGTCACGTGGGCGTTCCCGGCGGAAGGAGGGAGCGGAGGAGTGGAGTTGGGGAGAGACCCTTGAGAACATCGAGTCCCACCTTAAACCAGACCCTGCCGAGGTCACCACTGAATCGTGTCCCCAACACCACGTCTACATGTCTTTTAAACAGCTCCAGGGGTGGTGACTCAGTCACTCACTTGGGCGACTTCTGCCAGGGCTTGGCCACCCTTTTGGGGAAGATATTTTTCCTAATATCCAATCTAAATACCCTGGCACAACTTGAGGTGGTTTCCTCTTATCACCTGTGATTTGGGAGAAGAGACCAACACCCACCTCTCTGCAACCTCTTTTCAGGTAGTTGTAGAGAGCAATAAGGTCTCCTCTCAGCCTCCTCTTCTCCAGGCTAAACAACCCCAGCTCTCTCAGCCCCTCCTCGTAAGACTGGTTCTCCAGCCCCTTCACCAGTCTCATTGCTCTTCTCTGGACACAGTCCAGGACCTCAATATCTTTCTTGTACTGGGGATGGGGGGACCCAAAACTAAACACAGTAATCAAGTTGTGACTTTACCAGCACCAAATATAAGGGCACAAGCACTTCCCTGGTCCTGCTGGCCACTTCGTTTCTGATACAAGCCAAGATGCTGTTGGTCTTCTTGGCCACCTGGACACACAGCAGACTCATCCTCAGCCAGCTGTCGACCAATAACCCCAGGTCCTTTTCCACTAGGCTGGTCATCTGGACCTCCCGCCCCACAGCCTGTAGGGTGAGGAGTGATCTGACTGGTGCCCTACTGTCTGGCTTGGGATGTGTGGGGCTGCTGAGTTGCTGCAGTGCTGCCTGCCCACGTCACCCTGATCCTGGCGCCTCCCCAGTGCCATCAGCAGCATTGAATCCACAGGTGATAAGGCTGCAGGTTCTGACCTGTGGCTTACAGTGGGCACATCACTGACTGGCTCTCTGAAAGGAGATGGTAAGGCATGTGAGCTTATCTTTGCTTGTCTAGCCTGCTAAATCCTGCTAAAAGAGAACACAGAATACTATTTCTATACAAATAGTTGCTGTAGTTGCCTTTGCTGGTACAGGATTAAAAACGAGAGGATGAAAGATGAAGTAGAGGCTGTAGCATATAAAAATATAGTCCCCTTATTAAGAGAACAGTGTGTGCTGATCTATTTGCTGCCCCTTTTTGCACTGGGTAACATGCAGGGGAACTCTGTGTTTGCCAGGCCTCAGAGGCATTTCTTTATGGCTCTGTAGGTAGGCATGTCAATGGGATTTTGCATAGCAGACCCTCACCCCAATATGATTTCTTTCCTTGGTATTTTGTACATCAGCAGATCATCTGTATTTTCATATCAGACCCCTACTTCCACACCTCTATTTTCCTTACATGGCTCTACTTCTCGTTGGTTTATTCATTTTATATTCTTCCACTTCCTTTACTATGACGGATGTTCCAAAGATTTATGACAGATTATTATGACAAGTCTTTGAAATGTTACCACTTTGGAACTGAGGCTGTACTAGAGATAATACCATTTACATCTTTCTGTAGTTTGAAGAGAAAGCCTAAAAATGCAGACAAGATTAAAATAGGGTCAGTGAAGGAATGGACTTACTTTCTTATTTCTGGGGCCTTGGAGAGAGGACACATATAAGAAAGGCTAGATGCCACAAGAGAGACCTAGGTCAGATCGATACAGTTATATTCTTATAATATTCAAAATATTATTATCACAGAATCACAGAATCACAGAATCACAGAATAACCAGGTTGGAAGAGACCCACTGGATCGTCGAGTGCAACCATTCCCACCAATCCCTAAATCATGCTCCTAAGTACCTCATCCACCCTAACCTTAAACACCTCCAGGGACGGTGACTCAACCACCTCCCTTGGCAGACCGTTCCAATGCCCAACCACCCTCTCCGTGAAGAACTTTTTCCTAATCTCAAGCCTAAATCTCCCCTGACGGAGCTTGAGGCCATTCCCTCTCGTCCTGTCCCCTGTCACTTGGGAGAAGAGGCCAGCTCCCTCCTCTCCACAACCTCCCTTCAGGTAGTTGTAGAGAGTAATAAGGTCTCCCCTCAGCCTCCTCTTCTCCAGGCTAAACAGCCCCAGCTCTCCCAGTCGCTCCTCATAAGATTTGTTCTCCAGCCCCTTCACCAGCTTTGTTGCTCTTCTCTGGACTCGCTCCAGAGCCACAACATCCTTCTTGTGGTGAGGGGCCCAGAACTGAACACAGGACTCGAGGTGCGGTCTCACCAGTGCCGAGTACAGGGGGAGAATAACCTCCCTGGACCTGCTGGTCACACCGTTTCTGATACAAGCCAAGATGCCATTGGCCTTCTTGGCCACCTGGGCACACTGCTGGCTCATGTTCAGTCGGTTGTCAACCAGCACCCCCAGGTCCTTCTCCTCCAGGCAGCTTTCCAGCCAGGTTTCTCCTAGTTTGTTCCTCTGCTTAGGGTTGTTGTGCCCCAAGTGCAGGACCTGGCATTTGGCCTTGTTAAACCTCATGCCGTTGGTCTCAGCCCAGCAGTCCAGCCTGTTCAGATCCCTTTGCAGAGCCTCCCGACCCTCCAGCAGATCCACGCTTCCACTCAGCTTGGTGTCATCTGCAAACTTGCTAAGGGAGGACTCAATGCCTTCATCCAGGTCGTTGATAAAGACATTAAACAGGACTGGACCCAGGACTGAGCCCTGGGGAACCCCACTTGTCACTGGCCTCCAGATGGATTTAACTCCATTTACCACCACCCTCTGGGCCCGGTCATTCAACCAGTTTTTCACCCAGGAGAGTGTGCGCCTGTCCAGGCCAGAGGCCGACAGTTTCCGAAGCAGAATGCTGTGAGAAACTGTGTCAAAGGCTTTACTGAAGTCCAGGAAGACCACATCCACAGCCTTTCCCTCGTCCAAGAGTTTAGTTACTTGGTCATAAAAGGTGATCAGATTAGTCTGGCAAGACCTGCCTTTCATGAACCTGTGTTGACTGGGCCTGATCACTCGGTTCTCTTGCAAGTGCTTCTTGATAGCACTCAAGATCACCCGCTCCATGACTTTCCCCGGTACCGAGGTCAGACTGACAGGCCTGTAGTTTCCCGGATCCTCCCTGTGCCCCTTCTTATAGATGGGCACGACATCAGCCAGCCTCTAGTCCAGCGGAACCTCCCCAGTCATCCAGGACTGTTGGAAGATGATGGAAAGGGGTTTGGCCAGCACATCCGCCAGTTCCCTCAAAACTCTTGGGTGGACTCCATCCGGCCCCATAGACT
Organism: Clamator glandarius; assembly: GCA_033459285.1. Taxonomy (NCBI): domain Eukaryota; kingdom Metazoa; phylum Chordata; class Aves; order Cuculiformes; family Cuculidae; genus Clamator; species Clamator glandarius. The sequence goes on from JAUNZM010000753.1 coordinate 973,198, forward strand.
TGTGGGCATCTAGCCGGGCAAGCAAGTCTCTAACCACCTCCTCTTGGACCTTGGGAATCTCATACTTCTCTTCCAACCCCTGGGGTTGTGCACAGAGGGAACAGTTTTCCTTACTGTTAAAGACTGAGGCAAAGTAGGCATTGAGTACTTCAGCCTTGTCTTCGAACCCTGTTACTCTTGTTCTCTCTGCATCTACTAGGGACTGGAGATTCTCCCTAGCCCTCCTTTTGCTGTTGATGTATTTGTAGAAAGACTTTTTGTTGTCTTTCACAGTCTTGGCCAATCGCATTTCTAGTTGGGCCTTAGCCCTCCTGACTTTTTCCCTGCAAAAGCAATAGTACTGCTGTAAGTGTATCGTAGGGCTTTGACTTGCTGCTGTAGACATTGAAATGTATTTTCACAAGTCTTAGAATTAGATTTTGCATTCAGAAAGACCTGTAGAATGTTGAAAGTTTTGGAGGGAATCTCCACTTTTCGAAGCAGAGTAGTACTCTCCTTCCTTCCTATTGGTTTGTGAAGTTATAAAGTATTTATTTAGAAAACAAAAATGAACAAAATGACACTATTTTAAACTGAAGTAAAACATTCAGCATAACACAGATGTCAAAGTATGGATATATCTGTAAATATCATGGAAGTAGTTTTAAAGAAGGGGAAAAGAAACCAAAACTGCTATGTTATGGATAACAGAAAGATTTTTGGCCGAGAACTGAAGGGCTGAATTAAGACGACTGATTGCAGAGCCACAGACGTGGAACAAAAAGGACTTTTAAAACATTTTGGATGCCTTTGAAGCATTCCTTAGTGATAGTGTAGCCATCTGCTGATTGACATGTTGAAGACAGGTGGCAAGAAAGGGATCAGAGAGTGACTTGACAGAGTTGTAGAGTTGGATATCATCTACATAGAGATGATGCTCTTTGTTGAAACTGGCAATGAGATATCCCAGAGGAACGGGGGAAATAAGAAAGAAGAAATGAAAAATAAACCCTCTGAGAAATATACACAGTCACAGTATTCTCTCGCATGTGCTAGTATATATTCAAAGCAATATGAATTCTGACTTTATCAGTTTGTCATGATTAACATTGATAAGAAAGGAATCAGTTCCATGTGTCTGCAGCTAAATAGAAAGTGTTTTGGGCATCATCACCATGTTGTACCCATACTTGAAATTGACAGGGTTATGAGGCGCTGATGAAGCACTGGAAGAGGTTGCCTAGAGAAGTTGTGGACATCGCATCCTTGGAAGTGTTCAAGGCCAGATTAGGTGGGGCTTTAAGCAACCTGGTCTAGTGGAAGAATCCCCTGCCCATAGCAAGGGGCTTTGAACTAAACTATTTTTAAGGTCTCTTCTGACCCAAACCATCCTGTAATTCTATAATTCTATAGTTTGAACATGCCTCTTGTATGGATCAGGTGTCCTCAGCAGGGCATCTACAGAGGGATGCGTGTTTGCAGAGGTATATGAACCCAGACTTGGTCAAAAAAGGAAGAATACTTAAATTGAACCTCTTTGTTCAGATCTTCTCCTAGTAACTGAAACTTGAAATTCACTTTGACTGCTATATCCATGTTGTTGTTGGCATGGTAAGTACAGAAGCTGTACCTTCATTTAAATGTTGTTATTGATGTATGGAAGACAGAAGTCTGTTCTAGTGTGTAACAGTTTAGGTGAAGTGTATCTATCTGATTTATGGGTGGCCTCTTTTAAATCCATTAAATAATTATTAAATATAAAAGTACCAAGAGAGGAGACTTCATTAATCTCTATAACTACCTGAAAGGAGGTTGTAGAGAGGAGGGTAATGGACTCTTCTCCCAGGTGACAGGGGACAGGACGAGAGGGAATGGCCACAAGCTCCGCCCCGGAAGATTTAGGCTAGACATTAGGAAAAAATTTTTCACAGAAAGGGTCATTGTGCACTGGAACAGGCTACCCAGGGAAGTGGTTGATTCACCTTCCCTGGAGGTGTTTAAGGCACGGGTGGACTAGGTGTTAAGGGTCATGGTTTAGTGCTTGATTGGAATGGTTGGACTCGATGATCTGGTTGGTCTCTTCCAACCTGGTTATTCTATGATTCTATAATTCTAAGTTAAAGCGATGGGGTTATACTTAGCATTGTTCTAAAAGATGCAGACTACACTTCAGATAAGGCAGGAGTTTATTTAACAAGTGCAAGAGTGTAGTGTAATGGTATAATTCGTATTAATTAACAAAAGAAGGGCTCAGGCCTAAGCACAGTGCAGTGGAGTTACTACACCTACGCTAATATGTCCATGAAATGCAATACCTCCCTCCATGTAGTGTGGGGAGATGCTCACCCCCATGCAGAAATTGGAGAGCTACACTAGCTTCCAATTCTTGCAGGCTCTGTTGTGTATAGCTTGTTTCTGACCTTGTTCTACCAGTTGTGAGACACAAAGCGGTGTTACCAGTACTGTCAATATACATTAATGGCTAAATATCCAAACCTTCTTTGCTTTTGTTTGTCACTTTTATGGTGATGCAGGTCAACAGTGTTCATTGCCAGTATTCCTGTTCCCAATCAGCATTTTGCCACAAGGGCGGGGCTTGTTCCCTGCTATCCCTGGGTATGTACAGGTTAGGCATCTGGATATGAAAGAGTTGTCTCCACTCCCTCTGTACTTGGTGAGAGCAAAGCAGCATTTCTAAGGCCTGATTAATAGTATCCTGAGGTAGACATCTAACCTAGGTCATGACTTAAAAAGGCCTGTGCCTCTCCACTAATTAATAAGATTCTCAAGTAGTATCTGAGATATACACAACCACATTTTAGAAGTCATAAGTTAGGTAGGATAAATGTGTTTGCAGTATTACCTTTACCTGGTTGCACACGACTGTGTTCAATGTTGTGTTATCCAGTCTCAAAAGTAGAGTTGTCATTGTTCCACTGAGAGTGGGTTGAGGTGGTACACGTGCTTGAGATCAAAATGCAGTTCACTGCAGAGCCCTTATTCTAGAGGTTTTATATGCCTGTCATATAAGGAAGAGAACTACAATACCTCCTTAGGACGTTGCTTTAAGGAGAAGATTGCATTTTGGTCAAGCTTCTTATAATACTTTTGGTACTTTTTAGTTTGGTTCTAACCTATATAGTAGCACTAAAATAACTGTGTCCTTATTTCCTAAGGTGCTAACTTAGTTGGAAGCAAGTGTGCTGAATATCTCTGACAAGCTGGACAAGCTGGTCACTATTATTTAAGTCATTATAACTGAAAATTTTGGCCAGAAGGGTTCCTTGAGGTTACACTGCCAAGGTGAGGTTCCTTGTGACCCTGCTTATGGCATGCAGTCAGAGGGACTTAAGGAGAGTATAAATGTTGCTTTCTACTAGCATTCTGTCACTCAAATGAAAATTGCTAGTCCTGGTACTATTCTGAGGGTAATAGAGGGGATTTTGGATGCCTTATGGAGGCTCGCTTAAACTGAAGGGAAAGCTAAGAGAATGGTGATAACTGGGAATCCCTTAAACTGTGCATCCATGCTGCTTCATCCTTCCTTTCAGCAGCTCACTAAAAATGGAGCTAGGGTGGTAAAGTACAGATCATATGGCTTCCAGAAGTATCATCATATGGAAACAAAAAAATGTCAGCAATGCTGACTTGGTGCACGGATTTGGCACCCAGCAATGCTCTCAGAGGAGCCTGGTACTGAGACTTGAGGCTTACATTTTCTGTCTTCTACCGCTCTGAGGTGGAATACTACAGTAATGTAGGATCTGGTTAATAACTTGCAGGTCCATAATTCTTTAAGAGCAAGTGGAAGGTACAATTACAAATTGCTTTGTAACTTGACAGCTTGTGTCATGAGTTCAGGTATTTAAACATTCTATACCTGCAGACATGTTTTGTTTTCTCCTTATCGCACCGTGTAGTTAGACCAAGGCCTTGTCACTAGCTATCTCTTTATGCAAGTACTTGGTTTAATATGGGAGTATTTACATTTCTGCTAGAAAAATACAGAGTACAACACGTAGAGACTGTAAGAGCAGGTGCACTGCAAGCCAAAGAAGAAAATTGCTTCAGCAGTTGTTTGCTGTCATGGTTTTCAATTAATTCCTCCTGCTTATCACTGCAGGGCTAGCAATGAACATTTCTTGTGCGTTTTACTGAATTACTATTGGTGTGTTGTTTTTTGTCCACAGGGGCCTTGGATTGGGCAACATTTACAGCAGTCCAGATGTGAAGACTGGTTCCTCATTAAGTCACCCTGATCTAATCCCAGGTTCACACATTGCTAGTGCTGTATTTTATCCAAAGGTTTTATCTAGCATTGTGTCCAGGTCACGAGGGGTATACGGAAAACTGCTTGAAATGTAGTCTCTGGGGTGGTGTTTAACAAGGTGTGCATGAAGATGTTTATGGGGTGTTAGAATGGGAGTCTATTCATTCTCCACGTTAAGTATTACTGAGCCCAGTTCTTTTGTAACCTTGTCCTGGTGCAACCATTAGAGAGGAAAGGAGACTCTAAGCCATTGTATTCAGCAGCCTGCGATGTCTGCCAGCTACTTGTCTGCTACCATACCATAGACCATGCCCAGGTGCTTGGCTCTTGCATCTCCACAACCTGGTTAGGACCCACGCTGAAGAACTGAGATCTGAAGGGTTTTGGGGCTAGATTATGCATTTCTCTGTGTTTCATCAGAGCAGTCTTCCTCAAGATTATCAAGAGGACAGTGTAAAACAGACAGTGCTCTAATCATTTTCTACTTTGACAGGTCTAAGGAAATGTAAATAATGTGATGTGCAAATACGTTTTCATTCCTTGATGCCCAGAACTGTTTCTGAAATAACGTGTGTATTTCTAGGGCATGATCTTTGAATATCTGTGTATATACATATACACATTAAATGGAAACTGCAGTAAAATTCAGGATTTTGCTAGCTCCTACTACTCTGATTAGCTCTCTGTGCTAAAAATAATTAACATAGTTAATCGTTAACACAATGAGAAGCACACACGTAATAAATCGCATTTTTTATTATTATCTGTTAAGTGGCTGCTTGAGTAATATTTTATAACTCTGGTAAAATTCACCTTGTGCTCCTCAAAGTCAGTGATAAAATTTCCAGTTTTCGTAACACTGAGAGATCAGACACCTATGCTTATGGGGTTTTAATTCACCACTGCATTACTCTAGATCCAAGATCTGTCCTGTGATTTGACTGCTATATTCATTCAGCAAAACTAAAAGATTAACTATTTCTAAACTTATGAGCTAATTAGTACACTAATACAAACCACATTTATCATTTCCCTGAGTTTGCTTAAGCCTTTTTTGCTACGAAAGTCAGTTCAGATGTCCATAAAAGCATACAGAAAAAAAAAGTATTTGTTTTCATTTTCATTAGGGAAAAAGTGAAAATTCCAAAAGATCCTGGGCAGACAGAGCCACATTCTTTTGCTCTCATTAAAGTCCTTTTAGTTACAGTAGTTAGAGGAGGAAAACACTGTGCAGCTCTAGGCATGTGTCTGCAAAGTTGCCAACACCAATAATTTTATCACAAGTTTAATAAGATTTACTGTTTTTCTTATAAAGCTCCAGCTCCAGAGTGCCATGATTATGAAATAATATTATCTTCCATTAAATTTGTATGTTAAAAAGAGCCCTTGTGGTTACAAAGAAACTCTTGGAAATATAAAATCAATGGCTCAAAGATTCTAATTTTAAAAAGTATAAGAGCTCCAGATTAATTTCTTTAAAATCAAGATTTTAGAAAAAATCTCAGATTTTGAGAAGTGTCTATAAATCTAAATATTATGCCAGTAGCAGCACTAATTCCAGCAGTATTGCTTTTCAAGTATTTCTGTATCGGTGCTACATTCTTGATATTCTTTTCCTACTCCAGAAATTTAGTTTAAGACACAAAAAACCTACACCTTTTTTTGATTTAAATGCATCAGAGCACTGAGACTTGGGGTTAAAAGTTGGTTACATATTTCAGATATTGGAGCCAGACAGCAATTTGGTCTAATAATGTACATGTCTACTATTTCCTGAAAATTTGCTGGTACATGACCCCTTATATGCATATATGTGACCCTGCAACAAACTCTCTTATGTGGTGCCAAAAAATGGCATTAGCTTCAGCTGCTTTATTAAATTGCTACCCAGGCTGGCTTACATTCATAGTGAACAAGACACAGTGCATCAGCAACGTTAGTGTGGTGTGCCCGCTAAATGTGGGAGCCTCTGCTCCCCTCCACACGCGCTACCGTGAGCATACAGAGGAAGAGCAGATCCTTTGAATGCTGGGCCAGAATACTTTGCACACTGGCACAACGTTGTTTATCCTTCTCTCTGAAGAAGGCACTTGAGGTGCGCTACCAAATAGCTACCTTGAGCCAAGTTACTACTTTAAAGAGCGCCCACCAGTCATCACTGCTGCAGTGTATCCAGCAGACAAGTAGTCTGGCTTTTAAGAAGCACTTATCAAATAGACTGCCGCTGTGATGGGCTATACTGTTCCCAACTACATGTTCTGTCCCAGTGACAAGGTTAGAGAAATAGCCCCTGTAATTAATGTTTAGCTTTTAATATTATCAGCTGAAAAGAGAAGTGAATGTGACAGCAGTCAGCAACTGCCAAGAAATGTATCGAATATTTGAACCCATAAAAGATCTAGGTCATTTGAAGAGTACTGGACTATTATGGAAATGAGAAAAGTGCAAGCCAAAAGAAGACAAAGGTTGCATAATGTCCCACATGCTCATAGGGAAAATAATTGAAGCTGAAGAATGTAATTGGAATGCATGGGGAGCATTCACAGGGGCTAAATTTATCTGGGTGATGCAGACTTCACTTGGCTTCAGCTGCGTTCCTGATCTGAGCTGCCCTCCAGAAGAGCCTGTTGGTATCCTTTGGTTGTGAAAGTTCTCCTTGGGGGCTTAGTGTCCACAGGCTAATATGGCCTCTGGGAATAGTCCCCATGGTAACATGAAACCAGATTTTATTAGTATTTTAATGCTATCATTTCCTGACTTTTAAATGCCTCCTTATATAGCCTTACTGTCCTGACTTAGTACCCATCCCTTCCACAAGAAAAGATACTAAGAACTTTTCTGAAAGGATTCAGATCTGAATGCAACTTTTGAACAAAATTAAAACATATTTCCAATTTCCTTTTGTACAAATATCTGTGTGTCTTACACTTTATATATTCACACAGAGGTGTTCACAAAAGAAGTTTCAAATAAATGTCAGCAGAAGTAAGGACATGCAGCAAATGTCCTCAGTGTTCTGGACATTGAAATGCAGCTTATGGCTTAGTCATAAGTATGCACTTATTTCCTATCATATTCAGGACAGAATAAAAGCTTGTACTTCCATCAAAATCACATGCTTATATCCTGTTTTGTGACATCTTAAATTAATTTTTGTTTTTCTGATTATGTTAAATACCCCACACTTTATTCCTTTGTGTATCTGTTTTGTATCTGTTGACTTCAACCTATAAAGTAATTCTTTTTAATGTCTCTTGTTCCTGCTGGTTCTGAAAAGGTAAGGTATCTGGGAACAATGACAAGGCTCCATTCTGTTATTCATCACTGTACCTGTTAATGCCTTCCATTGCAGAACGGCCCTTACACCAATGCTATGTAATATTTAGTTCCTAAATTGCTCTTGCAGGGCTAGGTTGCAACAATGCAATTCTTTTTTTTTTTTTAATCTTGGCTGAAATTAATATATTTGTATCTCTATAGATTCAGCTCCTTTCCCATGGTTGTGATAGTGGATCACAAGTTACTTTTCTTGATTTCATTCACCATTTTCTGCCAGTGTTTCTCAATTCAGAAGAGTTAGTTCCATACTAAGAAGCTTCTGTTAGTAAATATTTCTAATGTAGCTGTTATCCTTCATAGTCTGAGAACTCGTCTTCTTCTTGACAGTGCCTCTTCGTGCTTTTTCCGCATGCCTCACTGTCTTTACCGTGTGGCTGTGGAACTGTGCAAGCTGGTAAGTTAAACTCCTTCGACAATTTACTTAGAGAAAATAAATGCCCAGTGAGCGTGCCCAGCATCATGCAGAGCTCTGTGTTTCCACGTAGGAAGCCAAAGTCTGAGCGTTGTCCCTGTGAGCTACTTGTGATGTAGAAGAAGGAAAAGTGTTCTCCTCCAGTTGTGAAGGCCACCTTACTTCTGCCAGGAATGGGGAGGTTACTCTGAAGAGGAATTCTCCTCATGAGCCTGGGTAATTGCTCTGCACCAGGGGTGTACATGAAGTGAGAGCATGAACACAGGGGAGGCTTCCCCTTTTGCACAAGTTATAGTAGAGTCAGTAAAGGCGGCCCAGGACTACATTTTTAATACAAAGCCTTAGCATTTAGTTTGCTGTATCATAATCTTAATTAAATGCTGGCGCAGCTTACAGTTTAGCATTCCTTGTGGCTTGAATACTCAAAATAAGTAGAAAATAAATAACTTTAATTCAGTATTTAAAACCCAAAGAGTTTCCATAATTCCATATGTCTCTAGAAGGAAAGAAAGAACTAAACCAAACCATATTTATGCAGCATTATTATCCTCATGTTGTTCTGGGGACATCTTATCCAAGTCAAAGTATCCAAGCATGCTACATCAGTAAGGTGGTACCGAGCTGAAGTTGTTTAAATCAGTTGTTGTTTAAGGGTTGAATTACAAAAGCAGCAAGAAAGTTTTCCAAAATGAAAACAGTGAGATACCTGATACTGTTCACACACATAGAATCACACAGAATAACCAGGTTGGAAGAGACCTACTGGATCATCGAGTCCAACCATTCCCACCAATCCCTAAATCATGCTCCTAAGTACCTCATCCACCCTAACCTTAAACACCTCCAGGGACGGTGACTCAACCACCTCCCTGGGCAGACTGTTCCAATGCCTAACCACCCTCTCCGTGAAGAATTTTTTCCTAATCTCAAGCCTAAATCTCCCCTGGCGGAGCTTGAGGCCATTCCCTCTCGTCCTGTCCCCCATCACCTGGGAGAACAGGCCAGCTCCCTCCTCTCCACAACCTCCCTTCAGGTAGTTATAGAGAGTAATAAGGTCTCCCCTCAGCCTCCTCTTCTCCAGGCTGAACAACCCCAGCTCTCTCAGCCATTCCTCATAAGATTTGTTCTCCAGCCCCTTCACCAGCTTTGTTGCTCTTCTCTGGACTCGCTCCAGAGCCACAACATCCTTCTTGTGGTGAGGGGCCCAGAACTGAACACAGTACTCGAGGTGCAGTCTCACCAGTGCCGAGTACAGAGGGAGAATAACCTCCCTGGACCTGCTGGTCACACCGTTCCTGATACAAGCCAGGATGCCATTGGCCTTCTTGGCCACCTGGGCACACTGCTGGCTCATGTTCAGTCACTGTCAACCAACACCCCCAGGTCCTTCTCCTCCTGGCAGCTTTCCAGCCAGGCTTCTCCTAGTCTGTAGCTGCACAGGGTTGTTGTGCCCCAAGTGCAGGACCCGGCATTTGGCCGTGTTAAACCTCATGCCGTTGGTCTCAGCCCAGCGGTCCAGCCTGTTCAGGTCCCTCCTGACCCTCCAGCAGATCCACACTTCCACCCAGCTTGGTGTCATCTGCAAACTTGCTAAGGGAGCACTCGATGCCTTCATCCAGGTCGTTGATAAAGACATTAAACAGGACTGGACCCAGCACTGAGCCCTGGGGAACCCCACTTGTAACTGGCTTACATCTGGATTTAACTCCATTTCCCACCACCCTCTGGGCCCAGTCATTCAGCCAGTTTTTCACTAGGAGAGTGTTATGTAACAAAACTTTTGGGCATGGAAATGAAGCATTAGAACAGCTCAGTACATCACACAACATGAATGATTCAAAAGACTATATTTCTTTCTCTAAAAGCATTTAAAAACATAATAAAAGGCTTCAGTAAAAGAGCATCGAACATTGCAGGTACAGATCTGGGAACAGATTTGTGTTTGCCTCAGTTTTGTACTCATTCATTTGAGCACTCTTAGGAGGATGCCCACATTTTCCCTCAACAGTAGCTGTTTTTCACATGTTCTACATAAATTCTTAATGTTTTACTGTACTTTCTGCAATGGAGATGTTATTGCTTAGGTAATAAGAAAAAAGCCCCAGTTCTACCATGTTATGTGCATTTTTTTGCACCTTATGAGAATATTGAATAGACTTCATTATTTTTTTCAATACAAGTCTGAATTCTACCATTTGATTACCTGAACCAAAAGCATTTCAATTTGCCATCCATCACCCTGACCAGTGTAAAATGCTGAATATTCAGATTAAATTGGAACTTTTTTTCTATGAATAAGGAATTTGATTCAATTCTATAATATACAGTGTCTCTGGGGAGAGGAAATTGAGCTGAAGGTCGCTGAAGGCAAGTGAGAAAATTGTATTATCCAAATACAAAATTCTTTTTCTTATCATCAAAACCTGAAATACAGCCATGGGGAATAAGGGGGTCAAGAGAGAATTCAATTAGAGATGAAAATGGAAAAGGTGCATTTTTCAACTTACCTTTCATTTTTCCAAACAAGTGGCACCAGTAAGCTGTATGAGGATGATGAAATATTTGTCGAGTAGTTTAATTTTTTTTTTTAAAATATAAATCAGAAAACATTCTCAATCAGTTATAAAGAGATAGCATGCATGAACATGGAGTGTCCAATTCTTCATAGCGTTAACCTTTGCAGTTTTAGCTTGTTAATCAGTGGTGCAGGAGAGACAAGGGATATCTAATTGCAACAATTGATATGAATAAAGTTTCTTGTTAAGAAAGAGCAATTGTCAAATATTTATAATAATTTTTTCCCTGAGGCATTTTGTGATAACAATTTCTGCACTTGTCCCTTCTTAATTCATAGTGTTAAATTATAAATGTTCAAAGTAACTGTAGAAGCACAATAGTATTGTGCCATAAAAATACTTGTTTTCCTCTTTATTTATTTTAGTGTTTCTCTTTATTTATTTTAGTGTATACACTAACAACTTAAAATATAAACTAGACCCTGTTCTATGTGGCCCCCTCTGAAACACTAGCAGTTACAGATAGAGGCTGTGATTTAGCAAAGAGCTGCTATGCTTGCTCAGTTCCCAGTTGCATGACAGGTGTCGCTGCTGTCAGTACACCTGTGTTTGCAGGACAGGTTTTGTCTTGCTAGAGGCATTTGAGCTCATGCTAAGGCTAATGTTAGAGGAAAGAAGATTTCCAGTGAGATCCTGGAATGATAATTTAGCAACTTCCTAAACTTGCTGTGTAAATTACACAGTGATTTACAAAATTAGCTGATGATAGCTCAGGGGCTTTTGTTCTGTCTGTACTTGTCAGTTTAGTTTGCAGTCATTTCCTAAACACTTCTTCTTTCTGAGAGGAAATCACTGTGGTATTTAAAGAAACCTTTCTGTATTTGGTAAGTGATCATTTTTAATTGTTTATCATTAGCTAACCATTTGTAGTCAGTCTAGTTATAATAGATGGTACCACATATAATCAAACTTTGAAATGTAATTTAATTCTAAGGAGTACTTCACTCATATGAAATGTAATTTAATTCTAAGGAGCACTTCATTCATACTGCAAGTACCAGTTCTGAGTTTGGATTGGATCCAATATTGGCTAAAATGTCATGAAACTTTTCTCGTATTCTATAAAAGGTAATTTGAAAATGTTGTTACTCTTGAAGCCAACTGTAGTCATCTCTGAGATATAACCCGAAAAGCAAAACTTCAGACTCTGTGTAATAACCTGAATCTGAACATTACCTTTTCAGTATATTTGTATAATTATTAAAAGCATTTTATGTTGAAAAACTATTCTGCCTTCCAACAAAACAGTCTCTGAAATTAGCAGTTCCAGCTGTCATGCTCTGTTGATACAAATATTGTGTGTGCAGATGTGAAATTAGGCCTTTTACTGCTCTGTAAGCATGTGCACTCAGTATTGTTAGGAAACACAATGATGCAGTACTCAGCACATCTCTGAATGTGTGATGAGTTCATAGGGAAATCTCAATTAATGGAATTTTTTTTGTTTTAAAACAAAATGTTTAAATCTTGTTGGCTTGTTTCATTTAAAGAATAATGGATTGTGTTGCTGAAATTAGCTGGAATAAAATTATTTCAGTGGGAATTCACTTTCTGTAAATTTTCTAAGATCTTACTCTGTACAGGTCTGCATTTTTAGGTGCCAGAACACCTCTATAAGCCTAGTGCCTGATAGATTCACTGGCTTTCAGTTGAAATGAAAGGGCTTTTCCGTTCAGATTGGACTGCAAGTTTGGGGTCTTTGTAAAATAAAATTCCTACTAGATTGATCAGGAGTGTCTGTGTTTTACAGAGAGATTTGAATAACTTTTATATGTTTGAAAAGGGACTTATTTTTTTATTTCAGATTTAATGAAATAAGACTTACTTTAATTTTCTTTTCAGCCTATCACAGGAACAAGAATTTCATCAACAGTTGCTGAATTTTTCAAAGTGAAGAAAAAGGACATTACGTAGGTAAGATTATTCAGTCTGGTTCTGTTTGAATCTACTGAACTTCCTTCTATTTGACAAAATGTAAAATTAATGTTTTTGGAAACTGTGGACTTCAGGAAGCTAAGAAAATTAAAAAATGAAGAGAATTTCACTGAACTGAAATGAAATAGGTTGTTAGAATGAAATCAGCCTGTGGTAAAGGGAAGAAAAATGATAAAGAGAAATCACATTGACAGAAACCTCAAACATTATGGAAACAAGTAGGTCAAAAGAATTGTTCAAAACAATATACCTTTGGAGTATATATTATCAAAAGCCCCATTAATTCTTTAGGCAGAAAGACACTAAGATCAAACAAATGCAAATTTATAGCTAACCATTAAACAACTTGGGTGGTAGGAACAAAAGGAAATACATACAGTGCAGGAAATTAAACCAAGTGATTGTTAGAATTAAAAGAAAGGATACCAAAATAATATCAAAATAAATATAAAATAAAGTAAAGGCACTTGGTCTTTCAAAGCAAACTTAAGTCTCAGTGTTTGGGAATAAAGTTCTATAGGGTTCTATTCTGTAGAAATTTGATGGTTAAATCCTAAGAGCTGGGAAAGGTAATTAAATCCAATGTCAGCCACCTGGACTGTAGAGAGGCACTTCATTTTCTTAACTAACTTTGATCAACTGTGGGCTGCTGGAGAAATGCTGCAAAATAGGGGTTATATCGTAAAGCAACCGTCAGGCAGGGACACGCATCAAGGCAGAACTACACATACATTTTGAACGTGTCAAGATAAAACAGAAAACCTTCACTTTAAAAACAGAGTGGCCAGAAGATGTAAGCAACAAAGAAGGGAAAGGGTTATATAAAAGGCCTGCGAATGACTGCTGTGTGCACCCCTTGTTAGATGCTGGAGATCCTCAGCTCGGTTGAACTCCGTGGCAGTTGAGGCTTGCTATCTATCACCTTGCACTTGCAAGGTGAAACCAATGATGTAGAAGGCCAGAGATAAACAGTTAAAGGGCATGCATGTATTTGTTAGCTTAATGCAGACAAATCGCCTAAATGGTAAAACATTGCTTGAAAACAGAGTCTAAAGACTCCTCTGTAGTAAAGTGAAGGAGATGTGTCACCTAGGTAAGAGATTGACCTACTTAATTAAATACATATGCAAAGACTTTTTAAATATCAAAACCCTTTTCCACATGGTGTGAGGATTATGAGATCAAGCATTCACTAGTCAGGATTTCCCAATAGGTAAGGTAAGCTCAGTCTTGTCGTATTTCACCATGGGGAAAATACTACACAGACAAAGCAGGAGAACAAGGTACTTTGCTAGAGCAATGTGGCCATGTGGGATTGTGTGTCTCTGAGGTCTTCCCCAAGGTCCTTAGCTGGCATCATCAGAGCAAAATTACAGCAAAGCTTGTATGCTGTTGAAGGGACAGTGCACTTTTTACCTCTCCGCTTCTTGGATTGCAGCCTAGAGGATTAGCCAGACTACTTGGAGCTATTCCAACTCCCACCTCATCCCTTTGTGACTGCACCACCCCTGGAGAAGTGTGGGAATGGAGGGAAAAGAAGTGTAAAAGTCACTATCCCTCTTATGACTCCTGCTGGACTCTTGGAAACTAAGCATCAAATGAGTAACAGTATGTGACTGCTCTTTCTAATGCTGTTCTTAAACATGTTGCCATCTTACCAAGATATTTAGAAAACTCCACTAAGTGCAGCAGATATATATTTGGAGATGGACACCTGGAGGGAACCCACTTAGGTAGGTGACAGGTGTTTTTTATGGTTGTGCCAGTCCACATAATACATAAGTTTACTTCTGAAGTGTTCAACTTCAGCAAATTTGAAATGCTGTTATTTTTGTGAGTCATGGTTTGCTGACCAAAGGGTCCATCCCAGCTCCTGATATTGCTGGAGGATTCATCTCTGACTTTAAGGGAGCGCGGCCTTAGCTAGCAGTCTGTGTCTGGGTGTGCCTCCGGTGTAAGGGACTTTCTGACCCATGTGTCAACAACATGATTTCTGAACAGTCAAGTGTGTGAATGGTGTAGAGTGTAACAGAACACCTCGTGGAAAAAGGGTCTGTCCAAGGAATCGTGATGTGAAATGTGGTTGGACTCGATGATCCGGTGGGTCTCTTCCAACCTGGTTATTCTATGATTCTATGAAATGTACTCTGGTAAGAAGGAATACATCAGTTATCTCAGGAAATTTTGGAACAGAATCTAAGTGAGATGTTGAGCACCTTGAGCTATCAGCAACCTTGGCAAAACTTAATGTTGCAACCAGCAGGATGCTGCATTAGTAGGACAAACAGAGATACAGGTGTAGTAGAAAAGAGTTGTATTCAGTAAAATGTAAGTAGGCAGAAATTGCAGAACATACTGCAGTGTAGCCATACTCCATGGAATTGTTTCTTCAGTTTTATAGAATTTTGCAGACTGGCAAACCCCTCCCTCCTTCTCCATTTTTTATATATCTGCAATATGAGGGAAATACCTTAGCATCAATATGACTACATTCCTTTTATTTATATGAATAACCCCCTTTTCTTTCAGCTGCAGAGCCATTATAGCAACAGTAAACAACGGAAAGGGCGATCAATTTAAAACTGATAAACGGTGAAAATTTGCAGAGGGTAGAATAAGTTATGTTGAGGTTGTTTGGTGAGAGTAGATTAGGAGAAAACCACTTGTGTTTATTGAGCTTTTCTAATAAAAAGTAAACTCACAAACTTTGTTTATTAGCTTTTTTATTAACAACAAATTGCATAGTGTAGTATACAAATATGCATATTGATATTCAAATCTGAACTTGTTCTCATCCATGCATGAATATGTACACATATACTAGAATATGTACACATGTACTAGTTGCTTTACATACAGAAATAGCTTAAAAACCTAGAGAGACTCTGGCTCCATCAGAGCTTTATTTGTTTTTTTTTTCTTTTGGATCACGGGCCTATTAAGATACAACTGTCATTTGCTATAATTCGCAAGTGAGATTTGTCCAACAGGTTTCTCTGCATAAGTGGAGACAGCAATGGATAGCTTGCAATCAGGAACAAGGAAATACACATAAAAATACAAACCCAATCATATAATTGGGTTACATGTGTTTATTACAGAATAGTCTTTCTTAGAAAAGATGTCAGATTGGTAGATATAGAATTTCCAAACTTAATTAATTCTTTTTGACATAGGGAGAAGAAACATCCCTTTCCTTCTCTTCATCACAGGCAACTAAGAACCAAAGCATAATCCTCTGTAGGCCATACATTTATTTACCACAGTCTACCGAAGATAAGAGTATATACATATGCATGATAAGGGACTTGCCAGCCTTGCCTGATGGGAGGGGAGATTCCAACTGAAGAAAGTGAAAGAGGCAAAAGTAAGCACCAGGTGAAAACTTGAGTTTTGAACTCCAGATGGTGTTGTACAGGGTAGGACTTTCAGAGCGTGTTCTTGAGATAGGAGGCGTACAGCTAGTGTGAAACCCTAGAAAATTTAACTAAGAAGATCGAACCTGTACTGATGGGTCCATAGTCAAGTACAAAGGTTTGCTGTGGACGCGTTACTGTTAGATGTGGAAAGAAGAGGACTATTAATTTTTGGGAAGTTCTTTCTTATATTCTCTAATGATTGTGCTGCTGTCTACTGTAGAAAGAACATGAAAATTGTATTGCTAGAGATGTGTGCAGGGATTTGTCAGTGGTAACTCTGTGCAGTTCATCAACTAAAGCCTCCCTTCCTACCATTCACAAAGGCTGAAACACACTTGAATAGGCTTTTATATGAAGAGGGCATAAAACACCCATCAGCTGGTATACTACTGATACAATTTTTAAGTGTTTTGCTTAAAAATATATAACTGTGAATAGTGAACTCCTTAGACAACTCCTTTGAGGATGAATAAGGAAGCCACAAGTTCATCTGTTCTAAATAACTTAAGATGTACAAGATCTGTGCATGTTACTGTGGTACCTGTTCCTCTTTGCACTATGGAAATAAGACAGGATACTTGTAGCCACATTAGGGAAGTGAAACACCACTCCTTGTCCAGAGTCTCTGAAGGCCTCGCAGGTGTATTTTATTTCAGAAGAGAATAAGAACATTCTTTTCCATTTCCCATGCGCCTTCACTTCTTAACAGAGGCGGAGACTTTTGTTAACTTCAAGAAAACCTTGACCTCAGTTGCAAGTCTAAGTAAAGTAAAATAGGATCTGCCATTACTACCACAGCTAAGGGATCCTTTTGTTTTCCCTACATTGTAGGAGCTGCTGTAAGTGGCCCATACCTAGTTCTGTCTTTTAGGAAACTGAAAAAATGTGAACCCGCAAAAGCGAAAGGATTTTTGTGCTAACTCTCCTCTTTGACACCTACACATCCTGGAGGCTGTGAACATGTTCTGTCTCCAGTACTGCCACTGCAGTGACTCTAGGTTATACTTTGTACTGATGTTGTCAGCACTAAAAATCATTAACATATATTAAACTTGCTGGTTTTTAAGTGAAGCTTATAAATTTTATCATGAATTATCAGAAGACATGCAAGTATGTTTGTGGCTGTAGACTAAGCAAAATGTGTTTTATCTAGTCATTGAGGGAAGAATCTCCTCTCTCCTTATCATCAAAACCAATGAATCAGCTAGATAGCCATCTCTTTCAAATGACAATGCTGTGATATAAATACTCTACTATCATATAAAAAGACATGTGTCTCTCTGTCTGATCATATTGTTTCATCACCTTTATCATTCACTTAAAATGTGTAGTAATTTGCAAATCTCAAGAGAATTTTTGTATTATTTACGATGGGCTAGGAAGAATAAGAATTAGCAATTTCAAACTATTGTTTTAATTATTTTGTCTTCTACCAGCAACATCAGTCTTCTGGCTCCTTATGAGGTCAGAGGAGTAAGGCAGTGATTACCCCCCTGCTCTGGTAGGGCCACATCTTGAATACTGTGTAGAGTTTTGGGCACCTCAGTACAAGAAAGTCATTGAGGTGCTGGACCGTGTTCAGAGAAGGACAACAAAGCTGGTGCAGCATCTAAAGTGCAAGTCTTACGAGGAGCAGCTGAGTGAACTGGGGTTACTTAGTCTGGAGGAGGCTGAGGGGAGACCTTATCACTCTCTGCAGCTCCCTGAAAGGAGGTTGTAGGGAGGTGAATGTTGGTCTCTTCTCCCAAGCAACAAGTGATAGGATGAGAGGGAATGGCCTCAAGTTGTGCCAGGCGAGGTTTAGGCTAGATAATATCAAATATGACTTCACTGGAACAATTGTCGACTACTGGAGCTGGCTGCCCGGGGAAGTGGTTGAGTTACTGTCCCTGGAAGTATTTAAAAGACATGTAGACATGGCACTCTAGGAGAGGTGGACTAAGCAGAGTTAGATACATGATTTGCCTTGATGATCTTAACAGTCTTTCCAACCTAAATGATTTTGTGATTCTGTGTATACTTTTATGAGTCACTGTGCTTCTGTTTTTCATTGCTGTTTTCAAGGCAGTTGAAGAAGCAATATATTTATGGTAAATCGGTGAATGATATGCTGGAGGAACATAAAGCTGTCATACACAAGCATTCATAAGAGACTTTTCTCCCAGTAACAAATGGCTTCTATGTTTTCTGCAGCAACATGTTCCTTACTCTGAATATCTAAATAAAACCTACAATTGTACAGAGGAAAGACTTTTGAATGTTACAAACAGAAGTCTGGACTATTTTTTTATCCTGAAGTGCAATGCTGTCTTAATGGTCTACTGAAATAGCATTTTCTTTCATTTTACACTATTTCATAATATAACTCTAAAAGTGTAACAATATTTTTACATCATAACTGCTTCCTGTAATGTAATGCATATGAAGTGTAGTCTATAAAAATACCATGAAACAAGAAGTCTTGATTTCAGCAAAAATAAAATTGGTATTTGTGTGGAAGGATGGTTGTCATTCTATGTCTTTTGTTGTTGCTGATGGCAGCTCAGAAGTTGACTATACACATTCTCACTGGTGTAGTACTGATAATTCTGCTTGATCCTGTATCCTTACACTAAACACAGATTAGGCAGCCAGACCTGAAAAAGCAAACCAGTGTTTTATTTAACACATCTTTAAAATGCTATTTCTGTTTTCAATGTATTTGTGACTATGAAGTAATGATCTTGCTGTCTTTGCAGCTTAGAAATTCAAATGTATCCTGGGTTGCATCAAAAGAAGTGTAACCAGCAAACTGAGGGAGGTGATTCTGCCCCCTATTCTGTTCTGGTGAGATCTCACCTGCAATACTGCATTGAGTTCCAGAGTCCTCAGCACAGGAAGGACATGGATCTGTTCGAGTGAGTCCAGAGGAGGGCCACAAAGATGATCAGAGGGCTGGAGCACCTCCCCTATGAGGACAGGCTGAGAGAGTTGGGCTTGTTTAGCCTAGAATGAGAAGGCTCCTGGGAGACATTATATCAGCCTTCCAATACTTAAAGGGGGCCTACAGGAAACATGGGGAGGGGCTGTTTTTCAGGGAGTGCAGGGATAAGATAAGGGGGCAATGGTTTTAAACTGAAAGAGGGTAGATTGGATTAGATGTTAGGACGAATTTTTTTCCTGTCAGTGGTGAGGCCCTGGAACAGGATGCCCAGAGTTGTGGATGCCCCAGTTTCTGTTATGAGCAGCAGGTGTTCATGGTCACTGGTTCCTGCTCTAAACTGGTTTCATTTACACAAACATTTGTGGGAGGAATAGAAATGTGTCCATACTTTTAAATGTCAAAAACTGTTGCTTGTGAAATAGCATGTGAAACTCAAGTGACATATCTTCTTTGATTTTTGCCTTCTCAGTCCATCTTTTTTATCATGTAAGTCATGTCCACCCCCCTACTTCTACTTACACTGTGCTATAAGTCAGGATAAAATACTGTAAATGTGACTGTAAATATTTTCTTGGCATTTTTGTTGGCTTCTTCCAGGGTGAGGAGAAAGAACTGGCACTCATTTGAAAACTAGTAATCTTGCATTTTCCATGTGGCAAAACTCTGATTATCACAATGGTTTTAGTCACTGAAGTTTTGAGCAAGACCGGTGTTATTTATCTGTCTCACAAACTAGAGAACAAGTTATATCATTCTTAGGCTTTGTACAAGTTAATGTAATACTTAGCAGAGGTGACTTTATATTTGTAGGAACAGAGACTTTTTCCTGACCACTTGCTCTAAGTAAAACAAAGGTGTGCATTATAACCTCTGTGCTGTCTTAATGTGAGGCCCTGAAAGGCAGGTAAGAGGGCAAAGGGGAAAAAGAGCTTGTCAAAGGTATATGATATATTAATAAGCCACATGTTCATGTCTCCAGATGTTTTTGCAAGGCTAATGCCCCTGCCCATGTAATGCTATTAGTATGTATTGATTCTTGTCACAGGGAGAATGACAGAGGCACAGTGCACTAAAAATGAAGACAGCCAGGAATTTACATGTTTGAAAGCAACATTGGGCTGATAGCGGGACAGGAGAAGTTAGATGCCAAAGTCTGTATCCTAAACACAGCAGAAATGAGTCCTCTTGTATACATTTCACACTACAAATACTGTATCAAGCCTCCTTTCTCCACCATTTGAACCCTAAAGGAGGGTTCTTGCTGGGAGACTGGATGCTTTGCTGAAGATAAAAGACAGAGAAGCCATAACACTGGCTTGTTGTAGTGCAAGAAAACAGCTCCGTCTGTATCTTGGTTTCCCATGGGCTGCCTTTCCCGAAGAAGGGGATGGAATACATGATTGGTGTTTGAAATGCAAACATGGTACCTTGGATGCTTATGATGCACACCTGGGACTGAAAGCTTTAGGAAGCTTGACTTGTGCTCCTGTCCTGTCGTGTGCTCCTGAGAGCCTGGCTTAGGACTGCACACACTGAAGCGATCTATGAAGTGTCCTGTCCTTGGATTGTTCTGATCTAAAGTCCAGCTTTGTATGTCTGAAGGAGGGTGAGGGATCTCTAATTTAATTATTTTAATGTGATACCCACATTGTCATCTGATCCAAAGAATCACAGAATCATAGCATTGTTAGGGTTGGAAAAGACCTCTAAGGTCATCAAGTCCAAACATCGACACAATACCAATATGCCTACTAGGCAATGTGCTGAAGCTCTACATCTATACATTTTTTTAACATGGTAAGAAGAACCAGGTGCAAAATAAGGCTTGGAGGCTGTCAAATTTAATGACTGACAAGCTGGGAAATGCAGAGTGACAAGGCAAGAGTGAGAAGGGCAATCCAGTGCAACACCACTGTCAGAAAGGGGACAGTACACTGAATAAATTACAGTAACTTCTTTAGCACTGTGCATGTGAAGGATATGTGAGTGTTTTGCTGGGGGCTGAAGATCCAAGAAGGAATTTGTTGTAGAGATACTGCAGTTACAACTGTGCGCAAAGCTGGAGCTGTATGGGCTGGCAGGAGTTTGGCTGCAGATAGCTGGAGGCCAGAACGGGACTGTCTGTGTAATCCACGTGCCAACTCCCCCAGCTGAAACACAAAATTGATTTTCAGCAATATTGCCAGCCTGTAAAAGGAATGCCATTCCAGAGCTGGTAGGCACCGGTTCAGCAAAATAGTTTCCAATTAGTCCCAAAATGTGGAATTCCCAGAACCTGGTACCACTGCCTGTGGACGTAATGCAGCTGATTTCTCTACGCTTGAGATTGCTTACTGCCTTGTTTGCTTTTGCTTATTACCACCACGCTGTCAGACCACAGTTCTGCTGTTCATTGAACTTCTACATTTTTTGTCCTATGTATCTGCTTCTTCTTATATTAGCAGTGATCTGTTTGGTTTGGGTCACCAAGGGCTGTGGTTAGTGGTTCATGCGTGGCATTCAGTTGGGCTTCCTTATTTGCTGAAATCACACTTCTCAGATTTCTATTTCTGCTCACAGAAATGTGCATGTATTTCATAGATAGTTGAGTACAATTAACCCTGGGTCCTATATGGGGATTAACTTCTCTGGTTTCTTTTTTTTTTTTTGTGTGTGTAATATTTCAGCAGAGATTATTTCATAGAATCATAGAATTATTTGACTGGAAGGGACCTTTCAGATTGTTCAGTTCCACCCCCTGCCATGGGCAGAGACACCTTGCACTAGATCAGGTTGCTCAAAGCCCCATGCAGCCTGGCCTTGAACACCTCCAGGGATGGAGCATCCATGATTTTCTGGGCAACCCGTTCCAGTGCCTCACCACCCTCACAGGAAGATATTTCTTCCTAATATCTAATCTAAATCTCCCCTCTTTCAGTTTAAAACCGTTACCTCTCAGTCTATCACTGCACTCCCTGACAAAAACCTGGTAGTCTTGATATTCAGTTTCAGTTAATGGATTTGCTGTTGGGAAATCCAGCCAGGGGATACTTCAGTGAAAGGAATTCTCTTGCAACAGCTACAATACCCCCTCGCCCTGCCGAAATATTCCTAGTAATAAATAATTGGGGTGACCCTGAGAAGTATTCTCTCATGTTAGTTAAATGTTTATCATTATTTTTTCCCCTCCCTGACTGTCATGAAACAGAGAAGTAAAAACTGAATAGATTCTAAGACATTCCACAGAGGACAAAAAATACAAGCAGTTTAGTTATGTTTCCCCACAGTCCTTTCTGCTGTGCTTCTGTGAGTGTAGCTTGGTCTCAAGGAGAGAAAAAAAATGATTTGACCAGCTCCTGTGGGCCAAAATCCAGCCTCAAGCCAACTTGTGCTTTGTCACTGGAGCTCATGTGGTCTGAATCAGGGATGGCAGAAGAAGCAGCAGCCTCCTTTTCCTGTTTCTGAGCAAAAGATGAATGAGTGCGGTACCACTTGAAAGGCGACCATGAATCTAATGGAATTAGTTTACAGGGAAACCTCCACCCAAATGAATTTTATTTGTCTCCGAGCTACAAATGAAATTAATTTGTTTTGGACTTCCTGACAGATTCAAATGTGTCAAAACATTAAGGTCATGAAGGTGGTCGTTTTGCATTGACAACTGTGTTTTTAGTGGCACACTGGTTTAAATCAGTAGATTTCAAACAGATTTTGTATTGAAGTTCAGGACACAGTTGAACCCAATTTTCATGAAGAGAGTTGTGGTGTGTGAACAGATTTATATGGCTGGTCAGTAGCTGGAAGCAAAGTCATTAGTGTTTGAACATCTCTGGATGTTATCTGAGAAACTGAAAAAGCAATTAAGTGTTTGGAGAGATATTTAAGGGAAGAAAATAAAATCAACTACAAAATAAAGGCTTTGGGAACTCATTGATATAAGGGAGGAAGTCTGGAGAGATATTTGAGGAGGAAACTGCAGTACAATTGGGTAACACTGATTAGAGAACAGGAGAATTAAATTGAATAAAGTTAAAATTAGAGATCCCCATACTCTCCATCTTTAAAGCAATTTCTTTACCAAAGTCACAGCGTGCAAACAGTAGGCCTTTTCCCCTGTGTTACCAAGAAATGTGGCAATTTAAATTTGGCTGAGATAAGATGTGCTAATTAAGTGAAAGCCTTGAGTCAGGTGAAGAGTGTGAGCCTTTGTCTTACAGCTCTTCGTCCTTCAGAGGAGAATCTTACATTCTCATGCAAAGACCAGCTGCAGAAACATAGTGCTTCCTAGGGAAAACATTAGGACCCTTAAATAGGTTCTCTGTGAAAAAGACAACATAGTCTATTAGGACAACAAGTAAAGCTGGATGTATTGTTTGTGTTTGCACATAACACGCAAAATGCAAACTGGACATTGGTATCCCATAAAATTTCTAGCATATATTGATTAACTGCAAGGTGAAAGAGAAACAGAAGACTGGCAGTTTAATTGGATACACCTATATTCATAGGTGGTTTGTGTAATAGCTGGTGGCAAGAAATCAATATATCTTTGTTTTGCTTATTTGGATTTGAATGTGTATGTAACTACAGCTTGTTTCATAGATGAATACTGATAAAAGTTATGGTATTTTACATGGGCAGTTTAGGTTTCCATAAGGTACAAAAGGTAGGCTTATAAAGGCAACTAAAAATATATTTTTCTTTGTGGACACTAATTGTCCATATTTGTGATGTATATACTTTATAAAAGTACACGTTCTCAGTGCTTTAACTACGCTGTTGATGGAAATTTTTATTTATAGCATAGGACTAGCACCTGAAGTCTTGAATACTTTGTTCACATTTCTCACTTTGAAAGCATTTAATTTTAGAGCTTCTCTTGAAACATGATACAACTGATGAACTCATCACAGTAACTTTACTTAGTCTCCATAAGACATATAAATGCATTTACACTTAGGTTTCTTTTTCTGTTGGAATGTTAGGATACATTACATTCAGCTATCTAGGTCAAATGGTATTAGTTATTTTTATTTAATAGGTTTTAAGAGTTTGAGTGTCTAGCGCATACATTTTTTTCCCAGGTAACAAGCAGAATGGCGATGCAGATACCTGATGGGTCTGTTAGTAGTCATGGCACTTGGTGCAAAGGAGCGGAGCTATCCCAGCCCCCCATGATGGAAGAATTAAATATGAAAATGGGAAAGATTAGGTAATGTAAAGTTGATCTTTCTTATGACTTACACTTTCTCTGAAGACAAAAAATACAATGAGAGAAAAAAATATCTCGGATACTCACTGTATTTAGAGGTCAGCATTTTGTGTGACAGTTTATATCTAGCTTGATCATGTTTCTGTTTATAAATCATTATTGGAGGTTTATAATGGAAGGAGATGATGCTCCAGGTGGTATGTCCATACTGCCTATAGTGATAGTCCTTAGAAACTAGTCAAATTTACCTCAATTATGCAGATAAGATTACTTCAATATGCTGAGATGTATAACTCTCTATCTGCTTGACCCCATGTCGTGGCTTCCCTCACCCCAGCATAACTGTCCAAAGCATTTCCAGGGGCTGACCCTCCCCTGCTGCCGGTGCTGTGTGATACACAGTATGTGGAGAGGGCTCCAGCCCCGCTGACCTGCCTACAGCTTGGCTGTGGGTGCAGCTCAAATCAGTCACTGCACTCTGCACACTGCTGCATCCCCGCATCCCCAGAAACTGGAAACTTTTGTTCCCTCTCCATGGTCTCTATAGGTTTCTGTGCCATGGAATCTGCATCCTATGAGAATGCCAGCACCATGGAGACCCCTAACCTGCTGATACCACAGTTAAGGTCCTCTTACAGTTTTGCTATGCCTCTCCTCCCTTCTCCTTTGGAAACTGCATGCAGAGGTTTGGATCTTACCCAATACACTGTGCTGGCACTAGGTGTTCACAGACCTGTGTTGGGAGAAAGGTTTTAAGGCCTCTTGCACTGATGGAAATCTTACATTCTTACATTCTGGTCACTAGGCTTTTAACAGCCTGTGCACAGTGAACTGAGGTCAAAAAATATGGAAACAGGAATATTTGTAATTTGACTACAATATTTTTATAGCCTCAATCTTCTCTGCAGTACAAGAACATAAAAATGTTAAACAACAATGAATGTCCCGTGTTAATTTGAATCATCTCCAGACTACTGGTGGCAGGATTTCCTTTTCTCCGGGTGCATTTGCAAATGGATATTTACCTTTACAGGATAGAATTCAGTGACAAAAATAATCTGAAATGAAATGATGAAATTAATTGCATTAAACAGTCAGCTGCAGAAGGGAAACATCAAGCAGAGAACAATCTATACAGAATGCTGCCAGGGCTGGCTGCAGAAAAATGAAAATCTATATTCATTAAAGATATTTAATAATTTTCTAAAAAAAAACCCTGTGAAAAATATCTCAAGTCAGGAAATATGAACTTTATTATTGATTAAACATTTGAAAAGGGATTTTTCTCAATAAAGGAGACCATATTTTCTCTTGTGTTTTCATTAAGCAATTTAATATGTCTGAATCTTACTTTATGTTATATTTCCTCTTTATTACTTTATATTACATCTCTGTGTTCATAGATTGAATGATATAATGCCTAGCTAGGAAGAAAATATGCTTTCTGTATACTTATAATAAATTTCTGACCAACTTTACTCTTCTTATTGGGGAAAAAGTTATTAAAAAGCACATAAGATGTGTTTGTTTTCTTTTTTGATAGAAGACTTTGGTACTCAGGTTTTTCTTTTTCATATTCAGTAGGAAATACAAAGATGCCCTGTCTGTTTTGTAAAGGCCCTGCATTGCGCTGTTAATTTCAATGGGAAATTTGTCTTTAATGTTAATGGGAATACAACCAGATCATGCATTTATAGCAGAAAGCTGTATTCATCTTGGTGTAACAGAAAAGATACGCAAGCATTTTGAATACCTGCCAGTCCTTCTTGCTTGGTTTTGCTAACCAGCCAAAATGCGTGTAACAGTGCTTCTCCAAGGCCAATAAGAAAATAAATGTCAGTGCTGTAGAACACAGAATATCTGAGGAAAACAAATTTTCAGGTGTCTTTTTTTTCTTACCACATCTTTTTCTTGCAGAGGTACTGCTCTGATAATCACTTTTTTTTTAAAAGATGCATGTGTTATAAGAAAATGTCTTTCAAGCCAGTCTGAAGACATTGAAACACCCAAAGAAAAATTCCTCTTGCTTAAGAATCTTCTCTGCTGGGTTCTGTGTGCACAGCAGTGGCAGCATGGGTGTTAACGTGTCTTTCTTTTGCCATTCTGCAGCACCAACTGTAGGTGTGTTTCCCTTGACGTCTTCAACAGTTTCATCACCCACGTTGTCAATCCAGCAGAGGGCAAACCTTAGAATCAATGCAGATGAGCTTCCATTGATTCCTTTAGAATTCAGCCTGGCATGGAAAACAGTGGTGGAGGAGTTGCTCCTGGGAGATGTTCCTTCATAGGAAATGAAGTCTCTCAATATCAGAGCTACTTCATGCTTCAAGGTGACAAGTTCTGTCTGTACTTGCTCTTTGAAAGTACAATACAATGCTTGTTGCTGGAAGAGGGTCAGTTTTGGTCAGTAGATGCTTGAGAAACCACACAATTTGTGGCTGCCAATGTGCCCTGCAGCAATGCTGCGTCCTGTGTGGGTTCCTTGGAAGCAAAAAGCTTCATGCCTTCCTGTCCACCTTCCAGGAGCCACGAAGTGGGATACAAAGAGAATAAGAATTCGGACACCTGCTGCGTGAAAATACCTTCCCAATGGCTTAGTCTCAGTAACTGATATTGCAAAACTCCTGAGAAGTCCCAGAATACTGATTAGGCACAAGTACCTGCTTCATTGTGAGCCACTTTGCCTTGGTGGTAATGGCCTGTGCCAGCGGGTTGATGTTTTACTGGCAGTTAAAACTTGGTTGTGGAAACTTATTTAATTTCCTTACGAGGGAAGGAAAAAAGCATGAACATGCAGTAAGGTCACACAAGAAATCTTCCCCCAGCAGGGAAGGAATCACTGCATACATGCATACAATGATGTTTCTTTTTATTGTTTTCCACAGTTCAATACAATTATTTTTGAAGGAAACACTACCGAGGGGGAAATGTGAGCTGAAACATTTTAGGAATGCCTACAAACACACTAGAAATATCACTTGATTACTTAGAGGGATGGAACCAAGCTCCTGTAATCCACAGTGGGATAAAAATACACCTAAAGCTCTACTTTCCCAGTTAATAAGATGACGGTGACATTATAGGACAGCCTTGTCACAAATAAACTGATAAGTAATTGACAATCCTTACTGGTAAATGAATAGTCTTGACATGAGATGATTTCGATACAATCCTAGTAAAATCCAAGTAGATAGATGAGGAAACTGAAGCACAGAGTGTTGAGTGATGTACTCAAGGTCATTGCGAAAACGTTGTCAAAGCTGGCAGTCAAATTTAGGAAGACAAGTCCTTCCTAACAATTTCAAACTACTAAGCCATTTCTTCCCAGCTAAGAAGCTGTGGGCTTCCTCGCAAATAGTTACAGTGGATCTGAAGATCCTGTTCTTAAAAAAACATTACCAAGACCAGCTTGTGTAAGGTCATTCCTTATGTTTAATTATCAGGTTATTGAACCATTTCTAACGCATCCTTTCTGAAACTTAGTTCAATTTGTAAGCAAAAAGTTCAAACAGAAAATTTCAGTGTCTTATTCAGAAAATGAGTGTGTAAGGTGTTGACGTTTCTGAAATAAAACATTTCCCTCAAAAGATGCTGAGAAGTGTTCTGACATTTTTGACATTTCATTTTTTTTTGCTCAAACAGTCTGTAAGAGTTGATTTGACTTGGCAAATATTCTCATTCCTTAGAAAGTAATTTTTTGCCAAATTTACTCTTCATTGATACTGTTTCTCCCAGATCTATGGCTCAGCCTCATTTAGCTTAGTTGAGACAAGTTAACCACAAGTCATCATAAGATAATCCTTGTGCTTTCAATAAATATGTCTTTTCTAAAGCCTTAGATCCTTGGAGCAAGTGTCCCTGTTTTTATTAAGAAGAGCAAAATTAATTTAAAAGCCTTAGGGATGTAGGAACAACTTAAACATGGGATATAAATACATTTGGATCTATAGACTCTAAATCCCAGAAGATGGACATCCCATGTCATGACTATTTGAAGGTTTTACTGTTGGAATCTAGAAAATTAACTTTTGGAAGCCATGAGGCGGCTTTGTGAAGCTGCAGTTTGCCGTCGTACTATTGAATGTCTGAGCTGGACTTTGAATAAGACATGCATTTTGCAAGACAAATGAGAGGCAGCACAGTACTCATCAAAGGAAATGGACATTTTCACTTTTTCAGTGGACTCTGGATCAGGACCTCAAAAGTGTTTATGTGTACCTTTAAACTATGCATATCAGAAGTCCTAATAAGTTTCCCCGTAAGAGGCTTTTAACTAGCTCCACAGCCGTTTGAAGGTCCCTTCAAGTGGTGCCTTTGTACCAGCAAGCATCTCCCTAAAAGCCCATCACACCCTAGGTGGTCAGTCCTGCAAACAGTTGTCATTTGACGTGATAGTATACCTGTCACATGAAATTATTGCTAACAGCTATTAATATTAGCGTTTAGTATCCTAATTAGTTTAGTATCCTAATTCATGATGTCTGTTTTGTCTTCTAGAAATAAGTTTTGTAGATGCTTTGCTAAGTTACATTGTGTAACACACCTTTCCAGGAGATGCTGTAAACAGAAACAGAAACACAAACACACACACATGCACATCCCTCCGCCCCCTATTCTTACATACATACATGAACATTATTGTCATTATTATTTTATGGTGGTTTCTTATATGCTGCCACAGACACACTAGCTTATTAATTTTATTTCTGTAGTCCTAAATTCTTAGTTTTATGAACTCTGGCCCTTATTCAAAAAAGTACTTAAGGAAAATCTTAAGTAAAGGTTCTTCAGAAGTACACTTAGGGAGTGTAATTCTTAGGTGAAAGGAAAAGAGGGAGGAAAAAAAGAGACTCATAATTTTGTGTCCCTGTAGCTTATAAAAAAATCAATTGTGTGTACAAATAGCCCTCTCTTTTTTAGAGACACCATGGCAGTATAGGCTAAAGCTGCCTGGATGATACAATTAAGAACTTGGAAAAAATTTGGTTATATTCAGTTTGCATTTGACAATGTCTGTGTGCCAACTGTTGCTTGTCAATGAAATTTCATTTGTTAATGTCTGGGTTTAGGGGTAAGTAACACATGTAATGCTGTATTAATGTAAACAGTTGTTATTCTTTATTATCTATTTGTACCTTTTTTCTCATTAAATTTCATCATCCAATTAAGGAAGAGCAATGTCTGAGTATTGATCTAAGGTAAGGATCAGCCAGTGTAAATCACAGATGTCAAATATTCAAAGTAAATGATCCAGGCAAACCACCTCCTGTTTGTTCAAGCAATTTGCAGCAGCTTATGAAGAACAAAGACATAGTGGGAGTAAGAGTTGGTTCACAATCAAGGAAATATGCTTAATGTATTAGATGCTTTATTTATAATGAAAATATTAGAATCCTAGAATATCTCGAGTTGGAAGGGGCCCATAAGGATCATTAAGTTCAGCTCCCTGCTCATCACAGTACTACCTAAAATTAGATCATAGGATCTGTTCTGCAGGAGACGTGATTTTTATGACTATTACAAGATGTATAACTGTGGAACATGTTATTTATTAGAAGGTCTTCATTCAAATCTTCTCCATGTCTCAGAGAGACCAAATCAAGCTGTGAGCTCTGAAGTGAGAATAAATCCCTGTGAAGATCCTGAAGAGCAAATCCCTGTGAACAGCCTGAACAGCAAATTCAGCCCCAGGAAAGCTTACATCTTTCACAGGCAGGATCAATCTCCAATTAATAACAAACTGCTGAGATCCATCCTTTATATATACTTGGCTAAAGTATGGAAATTAATTAGAACAAAAGTTTCATGAGGATATCACTTCATATCTCTTTGGTGGATCTGTCCCTTAAAGAAAAATAGTGCTCCTCTACTGAGCACTAACCATTAGGATCCAACTCTACTCCAAGTACAAAAGGAAATTTCTTGCAATCAGAGTAGGGAAGAAAATGAAGCGGCATCGTGGGATTTGTGGCTGTACCAGTCTGTGACTCCTAAATCACAGAATCACAGAATAACCAGGTTGGAAGAGACCCACCGGATCATCGAGTCCAACCATTCCCACCAATCCCTAAATCATGCTCCTAAGTACCTCATCCACCCTCACCATAAACACCTCTAGGGTCGGTGACTCAACCACCTCCCTGGGCAGACTGTTCCAATGCCTAACCACCCTCTCCGTGAAGAATTTTTTCCTTACCTCAAGCTTAAATCTCCCCTGGTGGAGCTTGAGGCCATTCCCTCTCGTCCTGTCCCCCATTACCTGGGAGAAGAGGCCAGCTCCCTCCTCTCCACAACCTCCCTTCAGGTAGTTGTAGAGAGTAATAAGGTCTCCCCTCAGCCCCCTCTTCTCCAGGCTAAACAACCCCAGCTCTCTCAGCCGCTCCTCATAAGGCCTGTTCTCCAGCCCCTTCACCAGCTTTGTTGCTCTTCTCTGGACTCGCTCCAGAGCCTCAACATCCTTCTTGTGGTGAGGGGCCCAGAACTGAACACAGGACTCGAGGTGCGGTCTCACCAGTGCCGAGTACAGAGGGAGAATAACCTCCCTGGACCTGCTGGTCACACCGTTTCTGATACAAGCCAAGATGCCATTGGCCTTCTTGGCCACCTGGGCACACTGCTGGCTCATGTTCAGTCTCTGTCAACCAAGACCCCCAGGTCCCTCTCCTCCTGGCAGCTTTCCAGCCAGGCTTCTCCTAGTTTGTAGCTCTGCTTAGGGTTGTTGTGCCCCAAGTGCAGGACCCGGCATTTGGCCTTGTTAAACCTCAGGCCGTTGGTCTCAGCCCAGCAGTCCAGCCTGTTCAGGTCCCTTTGCAGAGCCTCCCGACCCTCCAGCAGATTGACACTTCCACCCAGCTTGGTGTCATCTGCAAACTTGCTAAGGGAGCACTCGATGCCTTCATCCAGGTCATTGATAAAGACATTGAAGAGGACTGGACCCAGGACTGAGCCCTGGGGAACCCCACTTGTCACTGGCCTCCAGCTGGATTTAACTCCATTTACCACCACTCTTTGGGCCCGGCCATCCAACCAGTTTTTCACCCAGGAGAGTGTGCGCATATCACATAATATGTCACATCAGGTAGAAATTGTTTTCCATTAGCAGAGAGACACCCCATAACAGAGAAAGGGAAACTCCGTCAGCAACATGGAACACCTACTCTACACCCTCAATATGAGATGTGGCAGCCAACAAGGTCTTGCTCTGTGGAAGAATATAGGCCCTTAAAGAGCATTCAAAGGAGAATTCATCTGTTTAGGCAATGTGCAGTCCTCAAATCCTGTGCCTGATTTTATAATGTCCAATATTAACCGCAGAGTTCTACTAAGTCAGGGGAAGGTATAGGTGGGTTCAGATCAATTGTCTACATCCAGGCATTGAATACCATTTGAAACATTTCAGTGGATATGGGAAACATCTGCAGAAGCCTGGCAATCATGTCACAGGTCCTGTGCCAGACTCTGTCTCTGGAGACAGCTGGAGTCTGGGCCAGATGTTCTAGGACATCTCAGCTAGGACTATGTATTTACAGGTGGATAAAGAACATCCGAACTTCTGCACAAGTGCTGCAGAGAGCTGAAACCAGCCTGGCATGTATCTGCATCTGTGTGTCTCACTCTTGACTAAGACTTTGGATGTTTAGTAATGGGACCACTTGTCAGGGTGTTTAGCATGAAATGCAGAAACAGCATTCATAAGAGGGTCTGGAGTGCTCTCTTCCCATCACTTGGGTGGGTAGTGCCCAAAGCACCTGCCTGCATTACCAGG
Source organism: Clamator glandarius (assembly GCA_033459285.1). NCBI lineage: Eukaryota > Metazoa > Chordata > Aves > Cuculiformes > Cuculidae > Clamator > Clamator glandarius. Next base: position 1,005,007 of record JAUNZM010000753.1, read on the forward strand.
TGTCATTTTTTTTTGAGATCCCCCTGCCACCATATCTGTACAGTGACTGAATGAATGTAGAGTGGTCTGCCACCAAAATTATCTTCTGCTTGGTGACTGGCACGCTCTCTTGGGAGACCAGAGACATGGAAGGTTAAGGCAGAATTTGAATGTTTTCTTCATCCTGGACTATTATCCCTGCTACACTGATATCTCAAAATTGCTCCTTGTCTCGTACTGCAGCAGGCAAAACTGATGGGTATTGCAGCTTGCAAAGGGGTGATGGAAGTAGTGAGCAGAAGTGGAGTGAGAGAGCAGAAGTGTGAAGGCTATGAATCCTCAGGTGACATAAATATTTCCATGGGATGTTAGTAGCCTTAGCCTGAAAAGTCAGTGTTTTTATTAAACACCCTTCCTTTCAGCTTTTCCTATCAGTTAGTTTTCATAACACTGTGGAACAGATGGCTGCTGAGAATCTCATTTGAAGCAGCCAGCTCTTTTCCACACGTTTCATAGTAAAATTAGGTCTGAGCTGCAGATTTTATCTCACAAATCAAATGCCTGTGGAGGAATATAAGAGCAGCTGTACTGGGTCAGATTGTAGACCCACATAGCTCAATAGCCACGTTCAAAACAAACAGAAAGAGGTTGTTCTTCATGCAATAGTTAATAGACCAAAATTTTACCTGAGTTTCAGGAGAGACTGAGTAAATATTCAGAAGAGAAATCCATTGGGATTACCAGATTGACAAATCACATCTAGCTGAAGTTCCTTGAACTGAAAACATTTGGATGTTGGAGGCCTGGGGGAAAGCATCACATGTACTTGTCCCACTCTTACTCTTTTTAAAGATCTGCTTATGGCCACTGCTGAAAAAAGGGAGCTCAGATAAGCCAAAGGTGGGTCATTGAGCAGAAGTATGGGAGGAGCATCTGTACTGGGGGATTTGCACTCCCAGCCTCCGGCAACGTGCAGCTCAGATGATTTTTGACCTGGAGTGGCTGTGTGACTCGTGGTACTGGAGTGATAGCAGCTCTGTATGGAGGTAGCCTTGTGATCTAAATGCAGTCAATGCAAGCACAGACTCAGGTTAAAATGGCAGACAGATCAAGCTACAAGCAACAATTTGTTGTGTGTAATTCATGTAGTGAACTCATCTCTGTTTCTGCATTTCCCGGAAGCAATAGAACTTGAAAAGACTTGATCACATCTTGTTTTGAGACTCCTAATATAAATTATGTGTTCATATAAACTAAGGCAGGAAATTTTAAACATGTATGACTAATATTAATGCCACCTGTGGTTCTGCCTCACCTCTGCCATTACTAATTTTCTCATAACTAAGATATTTCTGTTCAAGATCATTAATTCTTTTAAGAGAGATTGCCTAAATGAGAACAAGTCTTGATATATCAGCACACAGTTAGAGTCACATTAGTTTTGTATGAATCTCAGCCAGTTGAGTGCTAGTTAGTCTCCCTTGGCTGGCTGTAGGACATCACTGGTACCTAGTCAAGAAGAACGGCTACACTGGTCAACTTCAGCAGAAGTTAGGCTGTAGGAATCTGTGCTGCACAAAAGATTGCAGTGCTTTTTCTCCTATTTTGTGCTTTAAACTGTGTCAGTTTTTACTTTCAGTTGTCAAATTTAATAACCTTTGTAAATGAGACAAATTATAAAGTAAATTGGCACAATTGACAAAAACATTTATAGGTAAGGCATCAAGTCAAGTTCAGGTATGTAATTTGAATATTGAGCTCTATCGTGGGCTTTCAGTGTAGTTTGAGGCTTTGGTTTCTCATTTGTAAAACTGGAATGCATTTGTCCCATCCATTTTGATTGTAAATTCTTTGAGATTTAATCCAGCACTGGGCACATTTCCAGTTTTCCTCTGAAGCTCTTTGCGGCAGTGCAAATAAATAAATCTGATTCTTCAGGAATGCCCAAAATGTCTTGAAATAAACAATTTTTTTTTTGGTCAGAAACTAGAAAGAGCTCTTGAATTAAATTTTTGTGCTGCAGCAGAAGCCTCCAAATCAAAAATATTCCAAAGTCATTGTTCCTGAGGCGTTTTTTTCCCTGCTCTTCTCAGTCAGTATTGAAAACAGGCACTGTTCTAAAAGTAATTTCTTCATTGGTCTCATTTCCTGGGGATGGCCTTGGGGACAAGGGTTTGGATGGGACAATGTCTTTTTAGCATGGGAGATTTTCAGAGCAGCTTTCAAAATGTAATAAAATCTCCATGTTTTTTCTGATTTTCTTGCTTTTTTTTCTTTATTAGAAGAAAACTCAGAGCATGAAAAACCTATCCATGACTGCCCTGGTAGGACAGAAGAGCTAATACCTGTAGTGTGAAGAGATGGAGCATAGTCTCTTATTTAGTGTGGCAGGAGGATTAAAGAGTTTAATTCCCCTTAACAAGTTCTGAAGGATTAAACCACATCTTGATTTTGTAGAAGTGCACCAAAAAATGGCTGCTTAGCCAGGCTTGAATTTGACTCAGACCAGCAATCAGTGAGGATGCTTTGAAGAAAGGGCAGCATACACCTGGAGCCTGGGAGTCGCTTTCCATTAATTTCCAGCTCCAGAGTTCGGTGGTCTGCTAGAAATCTAAGGCTTGCAAAGCATTAGGTAGGAGTTGCGATTTTCACCTTCACAATTTACAATTTGAGAACTCCTGTTACACATGAGAGACTAGATGTCCCTCACCAAGACAGGTCATATTTCAGTTTTCCCCCTAGTTGCTATTGTCCCAGGCCAACACAAGCCAGGGGCTAGAATTTTTTGTCAGAAGAGCAGCAGTGTGGCTTACTGCAGGAGTAAACATGGACAATCAACTTTTGATTAGCTTTGCAAAGACTATTGAATTTGTGGATTAACCATTTCCCCCTGCCACCTAATCTTCATTATATTTACTGCCTCATTCTTCATACCAGCTTTTTCAAAGTTAAATATATTTACTCTGTTCTTGCAACCCGATTTACATCTGTTCTGTATTACTCATGTTCTTGCTTTATCTGTGTTGCTCTGTCTCCAGCTTCCACCATTGCCCTGACTAAGTTCATTATATAAAAAATAACAAAGAAGTGCCATGTGTAATCAATACAAGATTAGAAGAGTTTACAAAATGAACATTAGGTTGATCAATATAAATATAATACTTGTACTGTTACAGATGTTGAAATTGAAGTTATCTAGTGATGTGTCTTAAAATGTAAGCTTATAGCAGAGGTGTTAGGGTTGCAGAGTGAAAGCAAGGGGCTGAGAATGGGAAGACTTGGGCAAGTCTTCTCATAACCCTAACAGAGCAAAGTATGTGGAAGAGATGCTTATGCTTATGCTTATGCATGCTTATGCTGAAAGGTTTTAGTTTCTGAACATTCCATCTGGATCATGATACACCTTTGTGAGACACTGTGTGCTTCCCTGACATGGATCCCTCAAATCAGTACTGTATGTGTCATCATTTGTATGTGTAAAACGCATGCTTATTCAGGGAGTATATTTTCTGAGATTGCCTCACCATCTAGAAAGTGTAGAAAATCCATGCATTTATCCCATTGTGGAGCCTTTCAGGATCCTTGATTAAGTGGTGTTCTCAAAGCATGGAGAGGTGCTGGTCTGCCCGTGTTCTGGGACAGTGGTCCCTCCTGCCTGCTCGTTACATTCTTGCAATCAATGATCTGTCCTCGTTCATCTATTGTCTCCTGAATGGCATCTAAGGAAGGCCTGTCCCTTCCTATGCAATGCTATAACACGAGTTTCTTGTTCAAGACTTCTGCTCTTGTGGCAGTAAATACTGGGAGCAATAACTGTATGATAATACAAGTTTTGAAACAACAGGATAAAAAGACGATCTCTCTCTGCCCTCACTTTTCTCCTCTGTCAACCTGAGTTACAGCTGCAGTTATATGAACGGTCATCCCTTGGTATTTGATTTTTTTGACATGCCTTTCTATCTAAAAGCTAAGAAATTTTACATTAAGTGGAAGTGCTGTCGAACTTCAGAACATGTGCTAATTCTGAATATTTTGGTCTCTTGTTTGTAATTCCCTGTGTTTCAGATCTCAATTAACTGTCTTTCAGAGCCAGCATTGTTAATTCACTCCAGGTTATTGCTACTCTTATTTCTTTACCGATTAGCTAATGTATCTTAATTTCAGTGAGGACTATGCATGTTAAATAGCTGCTGCAATCAAAATGCTTTTTACTTTTGAAGTTTCTTTAATGCTGTTACAAATGTGTTCTTTGTGATAACATGTACTTATACTATTGCGAATCCCTTCCCGCAGATAACTTCATTTGTGCAAATTGGAAAAATAAAAGTATAAATAAATTAGGGAGCACTATTTTTCCTCACGAGTAGTGAAAGCAAAAAAATTTACTTGTTGCAGCCATAAAAAGAGAATTCACAGGAGAACTGGATCTCTCGGGAGGTGGATAAGGGAGTATGCAGGATTTCACAACAAGGACATCTGCAGAAAAGCAACCCAAAGATCTAGTCCAGCAAATATTAGTATCTCTCCCATAGCAATCTGCAAATGCAAACAAAATATCAAGATGTGCAAGAAATGGACTATAAGATAGTTTGGAAAAAACATCTGTCTTTAAAAAACTGAAAGCAACCAACAACTGCAGCATTTCCAAAAGACTGCATTTTTGGTGCAGGATAGAAATAACTTTTTCACATTTGCTTTCTCTTACACAGGCGCTTTCTACTTGACCTGTGGTTACTCTGGCACAGTGCTTCAGGTAGAATGTGACTGTGAGAATTGTGATCCATTTCAGGTCCAAAAGAATTCGTTAAATCTGTGATATTTAGGACATAGGAACAGATGCTTCTTGGGTGCAAATCTGGATGTACAAACACCTGTTTCCCCAGGCAGAGGGAAATATATCATGGGAGAAGGATGTAGGAGGCATCTGTTGGAGGACAGGGTCATAGCTGCAGGACTGCGCATCCTTCCTTCCCCCATATCTTACCCTTCAGTGTCTCTGGACACTGGAATGAACCGAAGAGCAATGCACAGTTTCTCTGTTCACGCTCACCTTTCACTAGCATTTGGCCCCACAGTTCTTGACCATTTTTCTCTAGGGCTCATCCTTCAGTGCTCTCTCACAGTACATCTGCTGTTCCTTTGCTGTTTTCCATCTCCTTCTCTTTGTACATCTTTTCCAGCTGCCTTTCATAGCTGTACCATCCTCCAGAAAAATAAGATATAGCAGAGTACTCCAGCTGATATGCTTTGGTTGGTGAAATAAGAAGGCCGAAAACCACTGTTCCTTCCACCTACTTTAAAGGAATTTAAAGCAATTCATTAGTTTCTTGCAATGATTTTCAATCCAATCCAGAATGTGTGGAGCTTGGGGATTTTTTTTGAGGGCTGGTTTTATTTTGGGGGTGTTGTGGGGAACGGGATTTGTGCTTTGATGTTTAAACCTGGTATTTCTCTGAAGAAACTGGTCAGTACTTTAGCCTGATAAACTTCAATGCTACTCTGCTCTTTCTGTCTGGCTCTGTCAATAGTGGATTGACTCTAACAGACCTTTAATCAAATATTTTATAGGCAGTTTTATGTTAGAATGGGGTGAACACTTAGAATTGTGGCTCTAAAACAGGCCTGTGTGTTCTTAAACACACTTAAACCTCTTCTCATATTCATCTAGTGATGAATTTGTCCTTTTCCTTCCATTAACTTCTGTTCTCTGAACATCTGGAAGTTCCTTTGACTTTATTGCTAAATCTATTTCCAAGTTATTATTTGGCTTTGTGCATTCTTATGTCAGTGACATCCCAATAAAATACGTTCGTATGGAAAAGAATAAAATATCACTAGCTAGTTCCCAGTGTGATGTGTTAAAGACTTGCATGTTTTCCTTTGCATCATGACAGAGGTCTCTGGCTTTTCTCTAACTTTCAGCTTGTGGTTTTTTGCCTTTCACTGTCCAGGAAGTAGGATAAGTTTAGGTACTTTTTTTAGAGGACTTTTATTTCCCAAGTTTGCTGGATGATCAAGTCCACAATATGTCTTTACATTCCGTTGTTAAGGTGGAATCTCTTGCAAGTGTCCTTGATCATTTGACTGTTTTAGAAAGTTGGTCTAGACAAAATGCTTTGGTAGATATCTGCAGTCTGGAGACTGGTCTGCAGTATTTTGGGATGCAAGTTAAGTAGTTGCCACTAGATGACAGTATAATCTACTGATACGGTACCTAAATCAGCATTTCAATACATTGTAATGTTGACATTGGTCTTTGCACTAGCAGTTTGTTAGCACTAGCTCGCTGGATCCAGTCAGAGTCCACTGAACGTCAGGAAAAAGTAATAGAAATAAAATAAAATCAAATTTAAAAATTTTAAAATAAAATAAAAGAAATAGACAATCCTAATTACTTTGATATAACCCACCTCTGAATCTCTCCTGGAGCTCTCGTTAATGTTGCCTGGCATCTCCATTAGTTTTTTTGCACTCTATGTTGTCCTTCTGGCTTGATGGAGCTTTTCCAAGTTATCAGTCTCTGCAGGAGAAGAAGAGGTGGTGAATCAGGTCCTTTTAAACTAATTGCATTACAGATAAGCATTACACCAAGGAAACACTGGCAAACTGGCATAAAAAGAGACTGAAAGTATCCTACAGTTTTTAATCTAACCTGAGTCATGAATTTGTTCTGTCTTGTGCTTATGTCATGATTTATTTCTCGAACAGTCACAGTGTGAACTTTGGGCTTCTCAGATAACTAGCAATGGCATTCCTTGTATTCACTTCACTCCTTCCTCTACCTCGTGGTCTGCAAAAATGTTGAATAACTGTAATATAAAAAAGCAGGTAATTACAGGAGACCTTTAGCACCCCTTTATTATTATGTTTGCCTTTCCCAATTGCAGCTTTGAAAGTGCATTGTTTTACCCAAAACATATTGAGAAGAGACTTATTGCAATTAATAGAAGGATGCTTGAATGGCAGAAACAACCTTGCTGTTACAGCTCTGTTTGGGACAGTCACCTGTGGGTTAGTTTACCTTCTGCTATGCAACTTTTGTAGAAAACATTCTTTCAAAAACTAAGGGCTTTTTTGACTCACTTAATTATTGCACCTTTGTAGTTGACATGATTCTATGTTGCTCAGTGCTGTGACAAAATAAGCTCTCTGTCAAAAGAGTCACCCATCACACAGATGTTCACTGTATCACAAAAAGCATCAAAGAATTAAAACTCCAAAAATACTACAAAATAACCCAAGCTTTTTTTTTTACCCCTTTACAATTTCAGGTTTGTATGGGAATGATGGGATGAAGAAGGCTGAATGGCTGGGAAGTGTCACATGCAAAGTCCTCTGAGGAGGTCGAGAGTTTAGCAGTACAGTAAACCAGGCAGCCTCCAGGAATATCTTCAATTTCCTAACAGTCTTTTGGAACTCTACCTTTGCCTTCTGAAGGTCATCTTTAAAATTTGTCAGATCATATGATATTGACAAAATCAGCCTCCTGTAAGACAATTTTCTGATCAAAATCCCGGCATGGCAATGACATTGAATACTGACACCAGTATCCACTGCTAAAAAAATTCTTGTAAGACTTTAAAACGTTTTTAGCCTGATAGTCACATGAATTTCTTTTGGTCACGTGAATTTCTTTTTTCTTTGTACTCTTCTCCTGGCAGAAGTTGCAGCTCTGAGAATATCCATGCTACAAATGTATGTAATTAGAACTATGGGAAATAATCAATATGAGGCCATGAAGCTGAACAGAAACAGAAAAATGAATACACTGGGTGAGACCAGCCTCTGATAAGAGTGGACCCTCTGACTCTCTGTTATTATAGGCTGAGTTTACTTTCTTCTGGGGACCCTATTTAGCTGAAATGAGAGATCCTTCAAATAAATCACTTGAAATTAAAGTGATCAGAATGGCCATGGAATGGTGCTTGAGGGTCTCTGTCCAAGAATGTGAAATAGTGATTTTTTTTTTTTTACCTCTTTTCACTGGGGAAATGCCTTCCTGCTAATTCTGTCTTCAACAACAAGCTATTAGTGTGGACACGACCATAGCCTGTGTTCTGCTGTTTGTCTGCGTGGTGATTTTAAACCAGGTTCGGCAGGAGGGATTTGGAAAACGTCTTGTGGTGTGTCTGTCTATGCAGGTCTCGGAGGAAGCGCTCTGTGCATTCTTGCGCTTAAACTCAAGTTACTGTTACTGAAAGAACTTTGACGATATATGAGACTGAGGGGAAGTGAAATGCAAGTCTTTGAATTTTAAAAGTTGTCTTTCAGAATGGGGAACAAAGGAAAGGTCCATATTTCTTCTGTTTGGATGATTCCCAGGATTTTGTATTGTCTTCTACTGAGATGCTACAAGCACTTCTGTGTGCTGTGTCTGGAAGTGGCTGAAACAGGGCAGTGCCCAAACTACTTAGAAAAACATTTTTCTTTGCGAGTGTCTAACATAAAATTCTGGCTTAAAACATAGAGTGACTACAGCAAAAGGAAAGCAGTTTTAAGTTTGAAGGCCACACACAGCAGTGGTGGGAAGGGGTGGAACTTTGAAGGTCTGCTTGTCACAGTGCTGGGGTTCCTGGGCTTCTCTTCTGTGTGAGCCACCATAAAATACCGTCACTCAGGCAGAAGAAGAAAGATGTTGACTGAGCTAGAAAGCATGACTATGGCTCATGCTTTATGGAATGCCACAGTACTGAAGATATTTTTTAACTATTTAAAAGGACTGCTTCAGTAAGAAGCAGTGACAACTTATAGCAAGAACTGAGACAAGAACTAGTAAACAGTTTGACATGTTTCACAGTGTGTCCCCTTCATGGGGAGAATGGAAGTGCTACAGTTATTTATTTTCATAAACAGTGATTTTCTTGATAGCACTCCTGTAGTTATTTTACATACCTGTCCACACAATGCACCTACTATTCCCACAGGAAAATGTGATGAGTGTAGCAACGTTACAAGAAAGATGGGTGAGAGCAGGATGGGAGGGAGTTAGGCCAGCTGAATGTTAGTAGTGAAGTATGTGTGTTTGCATCCCACCCAGCCTATTGAAACTACCTGCCCAGCTCTAGTGCATGTGGCTATGGAATATTTTTCTCAGCATCTGCTTAAACCTACATACTAAAACCTAAGGGGAAAAAAAGCAAGCTCTCACTCCAAGTGCAGTTTGTGGGGCTATTAGAAGCTGTTGGAGAACACAATCACTTGGCCTTGACAAACCTAGTGAGCAGGTGGGTCAGAAATGATTGAATATCCCATAGTGCTGGGTGTCACATCTCATTTTCTTGGTGAATTCAGAGTCAAGCTTATGGATCTCAGAGGCGCACGTATGTACCACTCTGGCTCCTGTTGGCAGGCTCATAAGCCCCATTTGAAGAAAGCACTTGAAGAAAAGGTTTGTTTTAATGATAAACTGTACTGTATTTTGGTGCCTGTAATGATGCTGTGGGTCAGAACTGGAAATCTGACAGGCAAAGAAGCACCTTTCACAATCTTCACTGCCTCTCGATTGAACACGCAAGGCAGAAGTAATTCTTCTTGAAACAAACAAGGAAAAGTCAGGCAAGGGAAACAGTCACCCTAGACTGAAAAAAAAAAGTGACAGAAAAGAATAGATGACCATGTTCCTCAAATCATCAAACTCTCCTGTTGATAGGGGTTTCATTGAAATCCTGCCTTTATGGGTAGCATATACCACCTGAAAAGCTTGAGTTTTCTGTGCTTTGTACATGGTGCATGTCTTTACATCCAGAAAGTGGGGACATACCACAGACTGTTATGATCCAGAGGCATTTTCTATTTCTGGTTTGCCTGCACTTGCATATGTACAAGTCTTTACAATGACAGGGAGCTGAGGGGACATCCTGCTATTTCCACGTGTCCTGCTTGTTAAATTTGAATTTATTTTTCCCAACTAGTTACATCAAAATATATATTGTCACTTAGACAAAAACATGACACCTTCCAAAGGGTATTGAAGTATGGACTGAAATGCTGCCTATTTAAAAAAATGGATATGTAGCACATAGAATCATAGAATAGTCAGGGTTGGAACGGACCTTAAAGATCATCTCATTCCAACCCCTCTGCCATGGGCAGGGACATTCTGCTAGACCAGGCTGCCCAAAGCCCCATCCAACCTGGCCTTGAACACCTCCAGGGATGGGGCAGCCACAACTTCCCTGGACAACCTATTCCAGTGTCTCACCACTCCCATGGTGAAGAAATTCTTCCTTATATCATGCCTAAGTCTGCCTCTCTCCAATTTATATCTGTTCCCCCTCATCTTATCACCACAAGCCTTTATGAACAGTCCCTCTCCAGCTTTCCTATAGGCCCCTTTCAGATACCAGAAGGTCGCTATAAGATCTCCTCGGAGCCTTCTCTTCTCCAGACTGAACAAGCCCAACTCTCTCAGCCTGTCCTCATAGGGAAGATCTTTGTAGCCCTCCTCTGGGCCTGTTCCAACAGCTCCATATCCTTCTTATGTTGAAGATTCCAGAACTGGACACAGTACTCCAGATGAGGTCTCACAAGAGAGGAGCAGAGGGCCAGAATCACTTCCCTTGACCTGCTGGCCAAGCTTCTTTTGATGCAACCCAGGACACAGTTGCCTTCTGGACTGCGAGTGCACACTGCTGGCTCATGTCAAGCTTCTCATCAATAAGCACCCCCAAGTCCTTCTCTGCAGGGCAGCTCTCAACTACCTCATTCCCCATCGTTTACTGAAATCAGGGATTGCCCTGACCCAGGTGTAAAACTTTGTACTTGGCCTTGTGTAACTTCATGAGGTTCTCACAGCCCCACTTCTCCAGCCTGTCCAGGTCCCTCTGGATGACATCCCATCCTTCCAGTGTGGCAACTACACCACTCAGCTTAGTGTCATCTGCAAACTTGCTGAAGGTTCACTCAATCTTGCTGTCAATATAATTGATGAAGATATTAAACAGCACTGATCCCAGTATAGACCCCTGAGAGACACCACTTGTCACAGATCTGCATCTCGATTTTGAGCCATTGACCACTCTTTGAATACGACCATCCAACCAGTTTCTTATCCACTGTACTGTCCACCCACCAAATCCATATCTCTCCAATTTAGACAGAAGGATGTTGTGGGGGACCATGTCAAAGGCTTTACAGAAGTCTAGATTGATCACATCAGTCAGTTTACCCATGTCCACTGCTGCGGTCACCCCATCACAGAAAGCCACTAAGTTGGCGATACAGGATTTGCCCCGATGAAGCTGTGCTGGCTGCTATTAATCACCTCCATGTCCTCCATGTGCTTTAGCATAACTTCTAGAAGGATCTCTTCTATGATCTTCCCAGGCACAGAGGTGAGGCTGACAGGTCAGTAGTTCTCAGGATCGTCTTTCCTACCCTTCTTAAAAATGGGCACAATGTTAGCCTTCTTCCAGTCACCAGGGACTTCTCCTGGCTGCCATGACTTTTCAGATATCATGGAGAGTGGCTTGGCAACCACATCAGCCAATTCCCTCAGGACTCTGGGATACATCTCATCAGGTCCCATAGACTTATAAATGTTAAGGTTCCCCAGGTGGTCACGAACTTGATCCTCCTCTACTCTGGGAGGAGTTTACCCTCCTGGTCACCATCTTGCTGTCCCATGATCCAGGAGGAGTGAGAAGAGCAGTTATCAGTGAAGACTGAGGCAAAAAAAAATTAAGTACATCTGCCTTCTCCTTGTCTGTTGATATGAGGTCACCATTCCCAACCATCAGTGGGGGTATATTCTCTTTAACCTTCCTCTTTTGATTGACATACCTCTAGAAGCCCTTCTTGTTAGTCTTCACTTCCCTTGCCAAGTTCAGCCCCAGCTGTGCCTTGGCCTTCCTGACTTAATCCCTACAAAACCAGGCAGTGTCCCTGTACACATCCCAGGCTACCCATCCCTGCTTGCACTGCCTGTGCAGTTTCCTCTTCTTCTTTAATTTAACCAGCAGGTCTCAACTCAGCCACACTGCTCTCTTCCCTTTCCTACCCGATTTTCTGCATATGGGGACTGAGCGCTCTTGAGCTTTATAGGAAGCATCCTTGAGTATTTGTCAGCTCTGTTCTGCTCCCTTGTACCCAAGGACCATGTCCAAGGGGGTCCTACCAAGTAATTCCTTAAAGAGCTGGACTATACTCCTCACCTGTTTCACATCCCTCTGGACCTCGAACTCCACCAGTGCATAATCACTGCAGCCTAGGCTGCCTCCGATCCTAATGTCGCTGATGAGTTCACTTGTATTAGTGACTATCAGGTCCAGTATTGCACCTCCTTGGGTCAGGGGTCACTAACAGCTGGACTAAGAAATTACCTTCAATGCACTCCAGGAGTCTCCTGGATTGCCTATATCTTGCTGTGCTACTTTTCCAGCATACGTCAGTGTGATTGAAGTCCCCGAGTAGGATGAAAGCTTGTAAGTGAGAAGCCTCCTGTGGCTGGAGGAAGAAAACTTCATCAGTTGGCTCTTCCGTTGGTTCCCCTTGTTTCCTCTGTCTTTAATTTTGACCCACGAGCTTTCAACTGGTTTGTGGCTACTCTTCAATGACAGCTCTTCACATTCTATCCCATTCCTGAGATAGAGAGCAACGCCTCCGCCCCTCGTTCCCAGCCTGTCCCTTCTGAACAGCCTGTAGCAGTCCAGTCATGGGATTCATCCCACCACGTTTCCGTGATGGCAACTAGATCATAGCTTTCTAGTAGCACAGTAGCTTCCAGCTCCTCCTGCTTGTTACCCAAGCTTCGTGCATTTGTGTAAAGGCACAGCAGCTGGGCTGTTGATTGCATCACCTTCCTAGTGGACCCTTTATTACCTATGAGGTGTTTTAGAGAAGTGTCCTCCCTGACACCTGACCCCTGACACCTGCCCTCCCACTGCTTGTTACAGGCTAGCTTGATGTTATCCCCCATCTCTACCTGCTCCCCGTTGCAGAGATTGAAGGCTCTCTTACGAATTCCTTATTCTGGAGGAGGAGCACAGAAGTGCTGAGCTGCACTTATTTTTACCTATTGCTCTAAGACTTCTGCTCCTAGGGACCAAGCCCTATAAACCTTGGAAATGAAAGCCACCTACAAGCTCATGGGACAGGCACAAGGTCTCCCTGTTTCTGACATCTGATGAGAAGAAAGGTAGAAGTTACAGCACTGCAGAATCAATGAAAAGCCACAGGGTGTTATTACCGGTCAATGTAATAGGAGCAATTGATGATGGAGGAGACTGCTGTGGGAAGTGAGAATTTCCCTGGTTTCAGATTATAAAACCCCCATAAAACAGCGTTGCTGTTTCAGTAATGCTGCACTGCATTAATGCCTTCCTATTTATAGCCTCAGTTTAATCTTAACAAAGTCCCCACTTTCTCCCCCAAAAATATTCCCTGGAGAATTGTCCAATCTAGCTTTAAATAACTCAAATAACAGTGCTTCCATCATTTAGCTTTGGAGATGATTGCTCGGCCTAGTAATAATAGTTGTGAGAATTCTGTAGAGTTTGGTTCATGATGGTGTTTGCAGACTGAATTCTATAATTCTGTTTATAAGGGGTTGGCCATAAATTAAAACATTCAGTGTTTTCCTGAGGTTTGAATGCACCAATTCAGGTGTCTCACAGCTTATTTCTAATGGGCAGTTATATGCTTAAATATCTTTAATAAGCTATTCTTAAATGAATATTCACAGCTAACTAGCCCTTCCTTTACTACCCTGCCCTGCTACAACACTGTGTGGGATTGCCTTACTTGCCCAACAGCTTTCTCTCAGTCTTTTTTGCAGATATCTGATGGTAGCATAGTTTATTCTTACTGTTTATGTCTTGGTAGAACAAGAGTGTGCAAGAAGGATAAAGTCTTTTTTCCCTATTTTGTAGCTCTCTTTCTTTGAGATTGGACAAGCAGGAGTCAGAGTCATAGTCAGTATTACAGTGGTAAAACATTAGTAGCTGGGCCTCCTGATTAGATGTTCTTCTTTGGAAGACATGTTCTATGGATACTTCCTTCTCTTCATAGCAGTGATGGTTGTTTTGACCAGTGATTCCAAGGTTTTTGGACAATGGCCTGCTGTCAGGCCTGAAATAGCATGCAGACCACCTGTATTCTTCATAACTAAACGACTGTATGCAGGTTTTTCATTTAAAAGACCAAGTTGCTGATTCAATCCCATCAGCTGGCTAAACATCAGCTACCACAGACTTTCTTCTCAGTGTGCAGCTGAGGAAAAGGTGTCCATATTATAGGTAGAAGTTTTCTGGTTTAAAACCAGAAGAGATGGGGATGGCTCCTTTACTAAGGCCAAAATTCATTATTAATCAAATAGGGCTTTCGTTCATCCCAATAAGTGAAATCTGAGATGCTCAGAGGATGTGACTCTGTGACTGGTTTTAGGAAAGGGCTTACTCAAGTAGGAAGGGTTGCACAATTTGCCTGTCACACGATGGTTCCTTCTTGTTGGAGCTTGCAGTTCTTTAGGAGTTACATGTCAGCGTTCATGAAAAAGTAGAGACTCTTGAATTGAGCCCAAACTGAGAGACAGATGAGTTCTGGGCAATCGCCAGTGTTTTCAGAATTGTTGATCAAAGATAATTTTTATCACAGTTGGTTTTTAAAAAATCCTGACATCTCAGAGAAAAAATGAATTAGAACAGATGGAACTTGGGCTCCTACAGTTTGAGCTGAGCTGGCTTTTTCTTTCTTCTTCCCTTTATTATGTTTTCTTCTTTGCCTTGTGATCAAAACCATAAAAAGATGGAGGTAATACAGGTGTAAAATTTATTATAACTTCCAAAGTCTTGGGGGTCTTTAGAGAGCAAAATGCATACAAAACCTGCATTTGACCTTAACCATTGCTTGTTCCTGTGGTGGTTGGGAATGATTAAGCTGTTTTTAATGTGGAAGATGGGGTCATGCTCCACTTCTAAAGCTCTTTAGAGGACAAGCTGCTATAATTACTGTAGTAAGTGTCATAAAGTATAGAAAAACGCAACCCACAGTAGACTTACTACTCACAATAACACCCAAGTTCTGCTCTGGGCATGCATTCTGGCTTAAATGTTGTAGTGAGTGTGGCAGCTATTAGGAGAGCAGAGAGAACATGTGGGAAAATGTTGACATTGCTGTTAACTACATCAGGCTTTTGGCCCAGTCAATTTTTGGCAATTCTTTTTCCATTAATATTGAAGCCACAGAGTCACAGATTAGAGTCATGGGCAGATTTAGGTCAGAAGGGACCTCTGGGGGACATTTAGTCCAACCCCATGCTTCAAGCAGGCCTAACTTCCAAGTGAGATCAGGATTCTCAGGGCTATTCCAGTTGCATTTTGACTGTCTCCAAGGACAGGCAGATTGCGCAGCCTCTCTGTGCAGTTTGTTCTCGTTCATCACCACTCTCATTGTCTAATATTTTCCCCTTATGTGCAATCAGAATTTTTTAAAATCCTACTTATCACTTTCTCCTTAAAGCTCCTTTTTAGTTTTTTTGAAAAATGCAGTCAACTTCAGACTTCTCAAGCTACCATTCTTTTTATAAAAGGGATGTCATCCCACAAGGAGAGAAGCAGCATGCCAAGTGACATATATAACCACTCATGCAATCTGGGGTTTGAATTCTAAACGGCAAGAGCCCTGTGGAACGCTCATTATGAATATTGGTGAAAAGTCCTTAAACCCAAATACATTCATAAAAGCAATCAGTCAAACAATTACAAAGAGCATACAAGCTTAGAAAAAAAGTCTTGCTCCATGTGTGAAGAATTTGAGAAGGAGGAAAGAAAAGGCCCCAGCAGAGGAGTCCATTGTCTGCAGCCTGCTCTGATTAGGAGCAAGCACACTGGAGTCAGTGGGAGCCACAAACAGGTTCTAGAAGGGATAGATTTGACTCTGAAAAATAAGACTTTACATTGAAAACCTCTGCATTTCTGCTTTTTATTTGGTGATATAGTTGTGATCAAAATTTAACTCTTTGAAGAATCAGCTCTTTCTTTACTCAGTTATTTCTGCAGTAGTTGTGCTAGCCTATGTTCCTTTTTTTTTGCTGTAACACTGTCGGAAATACGTTGCTTGCATTGGCACAAGGAAAAGAATGAAGTTCTGACAAATCAATAGAAAATGGAGAAACAGCATTTGCAGGAGGAATTGTACAAGGAAAAACTGATCTTATAGATGGATGCCTGCAGAATTAAAGCTACATAGATGACATACTGTGTATAACACTGAAAAAAATTCAATGGATTTACTGCTAAAACCATGAGAGGCAAATGTGTGAAATGTTATCCATTTCTGTTCTATGTGGTAGAAAAAAAATATCTTTTTCCATTGCGGGCATTGTGAAACATGATAAGCAAAATGAATTTGAAAATTATTTTAAAATTATTTTAAAATACACAGTCTTGGCTAGCATTGTAGTTTAAATCACCTCTTTATTTCCACTGTAACTTAACTCAAATTCTGACATGCTTTTTTTTTAAATTTATTATGTCAACATAAGTAGGTGCAGCTTATCATCACTTGGATGGTTGTTATTTTTTAGCTGCTTAATTCATTGACTCACATCCTGCAATAATTCATGCAAAATGGGCTCTGAACTCCTTTGCAATATGCAGATTTGTGTGCAAATGAGCGTTACCTATGGTGTTCACACTGAAGCGTTTTTCTTTGATGTACATTTCTGACATTCTGAGATTGTAAAGAAGAAAATAACTTTAAAAATTTTAAGAAACCTTAATTGAAGTTAACATAAAAGAAGATACATGGTGTTAATTGGTCTGTTTCAGGCATAATTTGGGCCTTTGAGACCATGTCCCTTACCCCCCGCCAAAGTGTCAAGACTCACATCTTTAATTCAACAATCTTTGTATTAATTACCTCTGGATAAGGTAAGCTTTGATTGGGAGTCCTTTATTGTAAAATTACAGTACATTGCCTGCTTTAAGATAAATAAATTAGGGTTGAACTTGGAAAAAAAATCTTCTTCCAACTGTGAATGGAAAAGTGCATTTGAGTATCAAATGCTAGATGAAAGAACAGTTTTTATCAGACTTCCTCAATAGAGTAAAAGTGTTTTCTTTTGGTTCCTCTCTTGTCATTGTTTTTGCACACTGAAAAATAATACTTCATCAAGAGATGGTAACACTCGGGTTCTAAGGTTGCCAGCGTTTCCTTCCCAAAGGCTATTTTCTGCCTCATGGGAACGCAACATTCTCCCCAGAGTAATTTCCCAGTATCTAGTCTATTTGTCACAGAATAATCAGTGAGCTACAGATGTCCTTCCTTCACCCCTTATTTAATTGCCTCTAGCTGACTGTGCATTAAGACTAAAATTGACTTTGTTTTCGGAGAAGGAAGAACTGCAACTGAAGAAAGTTTTGTACCATCTCCATGTCAAGTGGATTTAGGGAGATGATAAGTGTTTGCTACAGGCTCTGTGAGGTATAAAACTAGACACGTGGCCAAGAAAGCTGAAGGGAATGTCAACAGTATAAAGACAGCTTGTATTCCCTATTTGTCCCCGAGGAAGGCAACCATTCCTGGCCTTTCTGTAATAGGGCTGCAGAGCTGCATTTGGAGGCTGGGAGTGGGGTGCTTTGCATGCAGTTTGCTTTTGGTATGGGTTAGGCTGACCACCATATGCTACCCACACATATGCTTCCAATGCAACAAAATGGTTTGAAACAGCATATCAGTGGATATTGATAGCGTTTCACAGACCACAGGCTCAGTTCTGGCCTCAGGGACACCAGAGTGACTCCTCTGAATTGGTAAGATTTGCCATAGACCTTGTGTTCCTTTCAGGGCTGCCACACATTATTCCATGAACACTTATCTGAGGCAACTGAAGACTGCTAGACAAAAACTAAATGCACTGTTTTGAAGTTTGACCCATGGAGCCGGTAATGTTAATAGAACTGGGGTTAAGGATGCTTATACTAAATTTTCAGAACTGACACCCGGATTATTTCAGCTTTACTGATCTCTCAGCAGAGAGGCATGCCTGACGGTTCTTCAGAAGATTTTCAGCATGTACCAAAGACCTGGAGATATAGGTCCATCATTTTGTTCTTAGCATAGTTCTGAGTATAGTCTTTCACCTTCTCTTCCCTGTTTGGATGCCTTGCTTAGTGCAGAGCTGACACATTTGTCCCGTTAGCACAGAAGGTGCGCCAGTGGTGAAGGGAAGCTGGAAGCTTTGGTTTTTCCACTTGAGCTGTCGACTGCCTCAGTAAGTCAAGTTTTTCCCTCTTTTAGACATGTATCGTAACTACTGCTTCAGCTCTTTATTTGCATTGAAATAAGTCAATATGAAAGATAACTGGCAGAAAAAAGGCCAGAAGTCCTTTTGTTTTATTAGAAATTCTAGAAATGCTGATGCAGCAAGACACAGAGCACCTATTCAACCATCCCATGCTCTGAATGGGAAATGGTACCAAAAAAAATCTTGAAACTGCAGTGGGAGCTTGACCCAAGAACTGGTTGCATACTACTCTTTCTCATTGTACTAGGCCACTGTGATTTTCATCCTGCTTCGTTTCCCCATCCCCTAGAGGCAGACTTGTCAAGAAGTCTTTTGTCTGGCACAGTGTTTTCAAATCCAAACTCTGATAATTATCTGTGGTTCTGCTGCAGACTTGAAAGGCGATTGCTAGGCACTGAATCCACATTCCCTTCAGTACAAAAATTAAGAGTAAGGAGAAGAGGCATTTCTGTGCCTGCTTCTCTCTCCAACACTTGACACCAAATGCACATGTGAGGCTGACCGTCAAAGACAAATGAGCTCAATAGAAAAGAGCAGACACGCACTTGGATCTCGGTGTAATGCAGTACAAATCAGTAGAAAGTGCAACACAAAGGCTTTGCATGGCAGACTCTGCTAATCAGAAGAGGTGAGTGTTTTAGCATATTTAAATGAGGACAGGGCAACCACTAATCAAACAACAGAATCCCGAGGTACTGAAAGAGCAAGAGAAAGACTGTTGCTTAAAACTTTCCAACATGAGTGGAGGATTTTTGAAATATCATTAAATGTGATGAGCTAGGTTTATAGGAAGATAATGAGGTAAGTAACAAATATGTCAAAACTAAACTATTAAATATGGTAATTATGCTGGGTATGAATTAGTTGCTGAGAAAGTTTTTCATTACCACACTGTAGCTGTCAGAGAAGTGTAGTAAAATAATGAGTTTTCTTTTCATATGATTGATTTACCAAAAGGTACAATGTGGTAACTTTCTAACAGCTTTAATGGGATGAATAAAAATTGCATCATGAGCCTGCTAAGATTCTTCGATAGAAATTTGTGCAAAGAACACACAAGTGATAAAACCTCATTTTTCATTGCAAGATTTTAAAAGCTTTCACACCATCTAAGTAGATTGTTTTAAAAGTATTACCTTACATATTTCTCTTAAGAGTCATTCACCTTTCTTCTACTGTTTTTCAAATCAAGCCCAGGCTGTTGTCACATTCATTGACATTTCTCCACCACAGTAGCAATATTTTTTGTTAATCAGTCAGGAAAGATAATTAGTTTTACATCAACATTTTAAAGGAATATTTTCTTAAAACCTCCCAGGGAAAAAATTACCTTTTACTGAGAATTATACAAAGCGTACATGCTTCCTAGGCCAACAGATCATTGCCATATGAGTATATCAAAGGTTACTTAGCAGTCACAGGTTTTCTTTGGGAATATTGCCTTCACAG
This sequence comes from Clamator glandarius, assembly GCA_033459285.1. Classification (NCBI taxonomy): domain Eukaryota; kingdom Metazoa; phylum Chordata; class Aves; order Cuculiformes; family Cuculidae; genus Clamator; species Clamator glandarius. The sequence goes on from JAUNZM010000753.1 coordinate 1,024,679, forward strand.
AAGCAGATCTCTAAGGAGATGAGCTTATTTTAAGCTGATATTCATCAGAAAGCTGCTAAGCCACTAGAGACATTCTGGATAAAAAATAGGATATCTGGCTCATATTTTCTTTTGCAGGTAATAAGAGATAATACCTGTAATCATGGTCAGAACCTTTGATTTATTGCTGTGATAGGTTATATTGTGTCACATGATATTCTGAGCTTTTTATCTGTATTTCTTTAAAGGAGTAGTTTTAATGGATTTTAAGAATATGAGAGCATCAGACTGATAGCTTCAAGACAGATGTCTTCCTTCACTTATGAAAATGATGCCTCCTTCTGGATACACCCTGGATTTACTGTAGTTGCTTGTCAAATGCTTGAATTATCTGCTTTAAAGACAGAATTTATATTTTCATTGTTTTCAGTAGGAACTGGATAAAGGCTGCATACCTCACCAAATTAAGAGGGGGTTAACTATGATCTCTTGAAGGTAGGAGGGGGTACGTGTTTAATGTGTTATTGGATCTTTTGATGAAATATGTATCTTCCTCAAGGTACAAACATTTGAAGAAAAAACTAAGTATTGGACAGAAGAAAGAGATGACTGCATGTATTAAACAGTAAGACTTTTCATGCTAAATACTGGATAAAGATGATAATTTAATTGGATTGAATACTTGAGTCAGGAAAAGAAACAGAGAAAGAAACAGGAAGATCTTTGTTAAGAGTAAAAAGGAGTTATCAAAAAAGGTTGTTTTAATAAAAAATAAAGAATCTAGAATGGAGAATGCTTGCATATACACATTAATTTAATCTGTGATAAAACTGGTACAATCAAATCTGAAAGGAGACTTGGGAAATATATCTTTTCAGCTGTAAAAAAGAAAGCTTTTGGCTTATCACTTTTGACAGTATGGATACAATGGGGAAAAAAGTAGAAACGTATCTGCAGGGACAACCAGTGTAGTCAGTGATTGACTAAAAGGTAAATTCTGCTCCTTCTCCATTATGTTTTGGTGGCAGGATTTCATTGTGTGTACCCTGAATCCACAGTACTTTCAGGCATGCAGAAAGTCTAGTGGCAAAACAAAGAGAGGCACTACGTGGAAGTTTGGGGCAAGAGCATTATGAAGAAAAAGAGAAAAAAAGGAGGCACAAACTGAACAGCTGCATGACTAAAAAGGGAATATATTATTCCTCAGTGGCTTTGAGTTACTGGTAACCACAGACTTCTGCCAAAGCTTTTTCCTCTTCTTCAATTTTCTTTTGTACACAGGGAGGTGCCATTGATAAGGTACTCCCTGTGACTTGAGCACTGTTATCAACAGACAAAACACAGGTCTGATATCTCAAATCTCCAGCTCAATTTGCATCCTGGTCTTGCACACACTCTCTCTGAAGGTTATAGAAACCATTTTCCCTCTTATTTCCTTGATATTCCCTTTGCCAGTCTTAGAAGACTGTTGTGTATTCATAGAGCTTTCAATAAGAGAAGACTCGGTAGGGAATGCCAAAACACAGCAAGCAATGACTTTTTCCAGAAGCTGTGTATTCTAAGGGAGTGGGGGAAAGCACTGTGAAATTATTTTCTGCTTTTGTATTTGAAATAGGGTACTAACAAGGTTTTTCTTCCCCTTTACTGTAAACAGTCGCTTTCCGTAATATGATAATTCACCTTGCCAGGCTTCCAGCAGAGATGGAAGAGGTGAAAGCAAAAATCTTTGGTATTTTGGAATATTTTGCCTTTCTAGATAATACAGCTACTCCAGAAGGGTAGAACATGGCTGGTGGAGCTGCCTATAAAAAGTGGAAATAGTGAAGAATCTCATGTAGGTTTTGTTGTGGTATGTAACAACCAGGAATTACTTCTTTTTTTTGCAATGTAGTCATTCATATACACATACTCTTGCATGATTTTTCCTTTTATCTGTTTGCCTTAATAGGTTTATCTTAAGCTTGGATCTCTGTAAATATAAGTGCAAAGGGTATATGATTGAAATACAATTCCTTTGCTAATGCTATTAAGTGCCCATCCTCATTAGGGTGAAGATGAATGAGAAACAAGTAACAGACTTCAGCACTGAACATACAGGCCTTCAGTGCAGAAATGTGGATATATTTGGAGGCTGTCCCTGTGTTATCTTGCAATGAAATTTTTTTCCCAGGGAGGTGGTTGAGTCCCCATCCCTGGAGGTATTTAAAAGATGGGTGGATGAGGTGCTGAGGGGCATGGTTTAGTGGTTGATAGGAATGGTTGGACTCGATGATCCTGGGTGTCTTTTCCAACCTAGTGATTCTGTGATTCTGTGTGTCGAAAGGAAGAGGTCTAAAAGGTAAGCAAGAGTCTGGGAAGGGGCATAGTGACATCCAACAGTTTCCTGTTCCTACAGTAACAGTTCAAATAGCTTTTCCCTGCACAAACTTGGAAATTTAGGTTTCCCTGACTGAGCTGCTCCCATGTTACTGACAGATATCCATTTTCACAGTTACTCTCCTGCAACTTAGCTACTGAGAAACTTCTCCAACACTGCAGGATGACACCTTTAATGAAATTACCATTATTTTAAAGAATTCTGTCTGGCAAGTTACTACACATATTATGCCTGGGTGACTTAAGGTGAGTTTAACAACAGCAGATTTACAATGAAACAAATTGAAAGATAAAAGGAAATGATGAAATTAATGGGGAAATGGATTATTTTTCTATAAGTTGTGCATTCAAACATTGCATGAATTTGGACACTATGTCCAAAGGTGATCTTTTGAAAATATTTTTCAAAAAGTTGTCATAACATTTCTTGGCAAAAGCAGTAAAATGCAAGACTACCAAGCTATGAGTGAATGAAGAAGCAGCTAAGCATGAGTGAGCGTATCGTTAAAGACTCACTTAAAACCTCACTGATGTCTCTGTAATTAAATTAGACTCTAGCACTGCAGGACCCAGTCTAAGCCACAGTGAAGTCAGTGGAAAAACTCACTTAGGCAACCATCTGCATGCAACAAGGCTATTTAAGCAGCCACCAAGGTAAGCAGCCATTCCCACCATTCCCTAAATCTGTGGAACTCTTGGAATATTTTCAGCATTGATTATTGAGTCCAGATCTTTCTCACTGGTATCTATAACACTGTGTAAAAGATGAGTGATTCATTTACATGACGTACTTCTTTTGGTCCATCTCCAGCCCAGAAACTCCAGTGATTTCAATATGTTATTTAGCACCTGTTCACTGAGCCCTGAATAATGTAATACAAGGATACCCTCAAGATCTCTTAAAACACCATTTACTCCCCGTTGCAGTGATGTCCTCATTTTTTTATGCAATATTTAGGGGGTGCATATTGTTCTGACAGCATATTAAAGCAATGTCTTCTTTGAATGATGTAATGACTGTTAACAGCTTCACACTCCCATAACCAGCTAGTAATAGGAAGGGTATGTTGGATTCTACTAGTTTAGAAGTGATGTCAGCCAAAGATTTGTAGGATTATAGTTTTCCTTAGCATTTTACAATAGCTACATCTGGCATTTTTTTTGCTTTGGCTTGTAGTTGTGCAGCACTTTTTGACTTGCCTTCAAGATCTATGCTTTTTTCACCTTCACTTGACCTTTGTCTTGATTACCTTGGACTGGTCTTCAAGGATTCGAGTTTCAAGCACAAGACCTGTTGTCATCCTTCATTAAAATATAAATTGCTCAAGTGCTTCATGACTAATACTGTGTAAAAACCTGCTCACTGAGCATTTGATTTGTTTCTGTTGCTGGGACATGGAAAGTTTTTATGCTTACCACATATTTTAAAGGTTGCTAGTGATGTGTTGGGCTAACTTGCAACCTGGTTCTGTAAACTTTTAGTACTCGAGTCCCAGTCTGGAACTGATGTACTGTGTGATTAAAATTGCTTAACTCTTTCATCCCTCATGAGTTCCACAATATTTAAAAAGCCTGTAATGATACCTAGTCTTACAGAGAAGTGTGGAGCTTTGTTAGTATTTGTGCAGCTCTTTGAAGAACAGGACATGGGAAACAGGCTCAGGGGGGCGTAACACTGCATATTGCCAGTGTTGTTGATTTCATTTCAACTTTGAAGGCTGAAGCTAAGTTCCACTTAGACTTAAAAGGTGCTATATTTTGAAACATTCAAGCATTTCAACTACTTACTGAACTGCTCACATGCTGGTGAACAAGATGGGTAGAAACAGAGGAACTTTTTGTTAGGAATGAAGCAGCATCTTCTTTGAAACATGGAATATTTCACAAATGCACGTAAGTTTTACTGCATATAAAAGGCAAGACTTCAGAAATGGCACAACAGCATTTGAAAGAGGCAACTCTCAACATTCTCTCAAATTTAACATATACTCCTTAGGACAAAGTAGTAAAGTGGTATTTTTTTTTTGTCTCCTAGTACAATAACAAGCTACCCGGTAGAATGGGAATAGTTCTGGCAAAGTTTTAGGCTCATGCACAAACATCTGTTTCTGCTCATATGTGGCTCTTGCGATGTTGAAATCAAAATATTCAAGGGATTGAACTCACATCTTTACATCTTCGGTCCTGTGCTGTATATTTTTAATGGAACTTAAAGGTATAGGTAACACAAAAATTACTATAACACCTTGTTCTTTTATGACTAGATGAACTCTAAAGCACTATATACAATTCTGAAACAGCTTTTGAACAATAAAAATCTTGAAGTATAATGGATACGCAGTTCAAGAATATTGATAAAGTTCAAGTAGTTATGATAAGAAATAGTTGATATGTTATTGTATGTGTGTAGATGTAAGGTTATAAGTCTGCTAAAGTTTGTAAGGCAGACTAATTTATTTGACTGGACAAGCCAAGATAATATGACAATTTCTCAGAGCCATTTACAGCTGCAATGTGAGTCAGAAAACTATGTAGTTGTTGTAGCATCATGTGACTAGAAGTATGTCTATGTTTCAGTGGCCTTGGCTGTTTGAGAGCTACTGTCCTTATCTGTCCTCTAGCAAATCTGCACCTCTGTTTTGTCAATAGCATGTTGAATGAAATTGTCCTCAAAGTTGACTTTTGCTGCAGCAGTTTTTGTAAACGCATCCACCCCCTGCTAGAAGAAATGGACAGCTGACAAGATTTAAAGCTGAGGTTGACTAGGATCTCATATATCAAAAAACTCAACCCCACCTCCTTAAAGTCTACCTGGGCACCAAACACTAAGGATAAATTACCAAGCTGTGGGACCGTACACCTGACAAGTGAATGACCTTGGTGGCAGGAGCATTTTCCATCAGCTGTACTTGCTGGTTCCAGATAAACAGATGTTTAAAGGATGACTTTAATAGGTGTTGTACCTCACTAATTGCTCTTTAATAGTTGGAGAAAAGGTAATGATATTTTACAGTGTTTTATGATTGAATAGAGAGATTTCACATAGTGTGTACCTCTTTTGTATTATTGAAGTCTGGTCTATTAACACTGAGAACTGCATTGAATGTATCAGCTACAGGAAAATCGTATGTGAAAAGCCTGGAGGAAAGGCATGCATTGATGAAAATGATCAAAAATGTTAATTTATTAAATTCTATAAAGCTTGTTTGATTGATAAAATCTAGTTCTGGTTTGATTGCTAACTGATGGAAAACCTTTTGTTCTGGTGAACAGGTGAGGAGGATCATCTCTACAGCCAAAGCAGAAAGATACTGCATTTGTTTCCTGCAGCTTGTAGTAGCTACCTAATTAAAGATACTGTGGATCTTTTCCAGAAATAATCCAGTCAGACCATGTGCCTGTAGTTAAATTAATCTTTAACTTTTGGGCAATAGACCATGAGTTAAAAAACAGTTACATTTCTGCTTGGGAGAGATCAAAAAATAACATCCCTTTTGTAAACTCTGCAACCCAAGGAATATCAGAAGGTACTTAAATAAGCAAGAGCTGGTCAGTGCTGGTCAGAAAAGTGTGGATCCAGACACAAGGAAAGCATAGGACCCCTTAACTTCTAGAAAGAGGATGACTCTACTAACACCCTAAAGGAGGAATATGAATTTTCATTTATTGCTTGAGTGATAGCAAAACAACTATGTTGCTTGCTCTTTCAGACTGAAGGTCAAGTGTATTAAGGTCTTTCAGCTGGCAGGTGGTTGTTTTTCTAAGTAGTTACAGCTGATAAATGCACTTGTTCTCCTGACCATTATGGGTACATTGTGACATCCTATTTGGTTCAGTTTCAGTTAGCAAGATACGAACGCAGCAGGGATGAGAGATGGGAGGACGTTGGAGGGGAGGTTGAAAAGTACAGAAGAACCAGATGTCAAACAGCTTGCCCACGGGATGGCTCACTATTGTTCGATGCATTTCTGTGGATGACGTGGTGCGTTCAGAATCTGCAGAGTTTAGGCTTTGATTTAAAGGGAAAAAATTGAAATATTTCTGTTTTAGCCAGAAGGCTAGAAACTTTTAAATATTAGCAGATGTAGCCAGCACTCTTTGTGAGTAAACACACCAGCTAAAACAGCACCCAAATTTCTCTTAATCCCTAGCTCACCAAAGAGTGAACTCCAAAGCTAAAAGAAGCATGAGTTACATAGGAGACCTCCTATGTCTATGGACACTAGAACCAGCACAGAGGCTACCACTAACATGACAAATTTAGGGCATGTTATGCAGCTGGAGTGAGATATGGTCAGGAAGAACCTGGTAAATGAGATATTTCAGGGGAAAAAATCAGGGCCAGTCACTTGTGCCCTGTGCTTGAAGATGAGTGCAAGTCAATGGGCAGGCAACATTCTCAGTACAATCCCTATACAGCTTGCACACAGTTCTAAGTTGTAAGTGTTGGAATTCAACATCTACTCCAAAGAGGAGGTTGTCTTAAATCACATAGTAAAAACAAGTTAATAAGCATTAGACTCTTTTTATTAGCAGTCTAGTTTGGAGCCATTAGGGTTCACATGGGTCATATTTACAAGCTTTTGCCCTCACCCACCATAGTTAGAGAACTGCTTACTAAGTAAAAATAATGACAAGATCCTAATTATATGATTCTAAGAGCTGAGGTTTCAATAAAAATACAGATACAATGGATCTTGTGGGAATTAAGTATCTGTGAGTCCAGGGAGGAAAAGTCTTTGCAGTCTTCAGTATGGGGCATTCTCCTTGATCCAGCCCTAAGCCTGATTGCTTTTCTCATGTTTCTCCCTTGCACTGGCTCAGAATAGTAAGTTTATTGCATAAACAGCTCACTCTGGGCCTTGATTATGTTGTATTTACTCTAGTGACTATTTCTTTATTTCTAGAATTTGGCCTCAGAAATTAGAAGAAAGTCAAGGTCATCTCAGGAGCAATATTCACTGAGGTCAGGATATCCCCTTAGTGGGGCAGGTCCAGCACTGGATATTACAGAAGAGAGAAGGCTTGTCAAACTGACCACCACTATGTCTAAAAATATCTGAACATGAGCCAGCAGTGTGCCCAGGTGGCCAAGAAGGCCAGTGGCATCTTGGCTTGTATCAGAAACGGTGTGACCAGCAGGTCCAGGGAGGTTATTCTCCCCCTGTACTCGGCACTGGTGAGACCGCACCTCGAGTCCTGTGTTCAGTTCTGGGCCCCTCACCACAAGAAGGATGTTGAGGCTCTGGAGTGAGTCCAGAGAAGAGCAACAAAGCTGGTGAAGGGGCTGGAGAACAGGCCTTATGAGGAGCGGTTGAGAGAGCTGGGGTTGTTTAGCCTGGAGGAGGCTGAGAGGAGACCTCATTGCTCTCTACAACTACCTGAGGGGAGGTTGTAGAGAGGAGGGAGCTGGCCTCTTCTCCCAAGTGACAGGGGACAGGACGAGAGGAAATGGCCACAAGCTCTGCCAGGGGAGATTTAGGCTGGACATTAGGAAAAAATATTTCACAGAAAGGATCATTGGGCACTGGAACAGGCTACCCAGAGAGGTGGTTGAGTCACCTTCCCTGGAGGTGCTTAAGGCATGGATGGACTAGGTGCTGAGGGGCATGGTTTAGTGATCGATAGGAATGGTTGGACTTGATGATCCGGTGGGTCTCTTCCAAACTGGTGATTCTATGATTCCTTCTGGAGGGTAATTTTTTCATTAAATATATCAAGAAAGGTCCAGATGTCTGTCTTCAACCTGTCTTCTCATTATGTCTTCTCACTGGCAGATATTATCTGCACAATTGTTATGGACAAATACCTGTCATACTGAAGTCTTTTTCCCCTCTGCAGGTAATGTTTTGCCTAGTCTTGAGGGAGAAACAGAAAAGCAAACCCAGCCACCAAGTTGTTGCAAATGAACCCCTTTGCCTGCCAAGAAAACCAGAACTGAGCTGGACCTGAGCTATGTGTCAGACATAAGGAGGAGAGGGAAGAAATGGGTGCAAACAGGGTTGCATGTGACATATGGTTCCTTTTGCTCTTAGTCTAGCACAAGTTTCTTAGTGCATACAAAGTCCTGTGCCTGTTTGTGTAAAGCCCATTAGCATATGTCTCTGCAGTGGGTTTCTGTGGCAGAGTTCCAGTAATTACTGTTCATTAGTATTCATTAGTACCAGGTCTTGCCTGATCTTGAGTTCATGTTGAATCAGCTCTGCTGTAACTTTTTTGATATGGGCTGGATGTAGAGGTCAGCATGGAGGCATTAATTAGGCCTGGTAGTCAGAAGTTATTTTCATGACTCTTCAGATAGGGTTTGCTTCAGATGCGCCATGGCTTTCCCTTCTGAAGTGGAAAGCATATATGTAAAGTGGAGCAGTGGTGAGCCTGACGCAAACGGCTTGAGAATATAAAAACATGAATTTAAAGAAAGCCCCAAACTTGCTCTCTGGAGTGACCTGCTAAAAAATCTGCAGGGGTTCCAGGGACTTTTCTTTACAGTTGATCCCATTTAGGAATGTTGACACTGAAAAGAATTTGAAAGTGTGAAATATGGGTGATGGATGATAATGTGATTTCTGTTTCCGACTGTTCATTCCTCTCTTGATCAGCTACTGCTGATAACAATGTAACCACGAGCTGTTGGGGTATACCCTCTGACCTTGCAAAAAGAAGAACATTGAACAACAAACCTACTTGTCTCTTATTAAAAACAAAAAGAGGGAAAAAGTCATGTTATTCTAGTTGTTACTGCATTAAGCAGACAAGTTCAAGGTACTCTTAGAACCCAGAGATACTTTTGAGAGGTTACAAGAACTTTTCTGTCAGGGATAGCTGGGTAAAATCTGAACATATGTTGTTTTTTTTTTCCTTGGACAGTTAAAGAAAGTGATATTATTTCAATTCAAATGACTAGTTTTAGAGAAAGGTGTATTCTGATCTTTTCTCTCTGGTGGCCAATGATAGGACGTGAGGGAATGGCAGGAAGATGTGCCAGGGGAGGTTTAGATTGAATCTTAGGAAAAGGTTTTCACACAGGGGGTAGTGGAACACTGGAAAAGGCTCCCCAGGGTTGTAGTCATGATGACAAGCTGGACAATAGTTAAGAAGCATTTGGACAACTCCTTCAGACATATGGTGTGAATTTTGGGGTTGTCCTATGCAGGGATAGGAGTTGGACTTAGTGATCCTTGTGGGTTTCTTCCAACTCAGGTCATTCTATGATTCTATGACTTTCTGTGGAAATCTTAAACTATACTTTTATCTAAAAGCACAGCCATATTTACCTTTTCTATACTTCAACAATCTGGAAAATCATGATTCTCAATAGAATTTAAACCTCCAATGAAGAGATACAATTGGTGTTATCGCAGTCATTTACCTTTCAGTAGCATAGGGCATTGGCTTTATTTGGGGATTATCCCAAAGATATCTGGTTGAAGGATGATGTGAAAAAACTTTTTCTGGACTTTCTGATCTTTAGTAATGAATAAAATATTTAACAAGAAACAGGTAAAATTCTCCTAGTAAAAGAGATGCACAGATTAGGGCTGCTCTCCTCACAAAACCGTGTCTTTTTACCCAACAACACTAATAGTGTTCTAGATCTAGATGCACTTCAAATTACAAAGCACAAAGTCCTCTCCTGCTTAAAGTAATCAAAAGATTCCAGATGATGACAAGACAGCCTTTGACACCTTCCTGGCTCCCTTTAAGGCAGGCTTCTTTTACCCTTCCTTTGCTCTTTACCATTCCTTTGCTCTTTTTCCATTTTATGGGTCTTGGGTAAACTGTTCAAAAGTGTGAAGTGGGCCTTTTCTCAACACAGTGCATAGTCAGGCATGGAACTCTTGCTGTGGATGCTTAAATTTATATAGTGACCCAGTGAGTGTACACATTAATGGAAGAAATGTCCTTTTTCTATTAAATATAAATACTCCATTTTTTGGCTCAGGGGATTGCTAATTTTGGGGGCATGTGAGCATTTTGGCAGAAGTATCACAACTTGACTTGTTTCTATGCGATCTGACTGGCCCCAGATTGAGGCAGGATCCTAGGCAAATCGGCCACAGATCTGACCCGGGATGGCTGTTCTTCTTTTCTCGTATTATGGCTCTAGAGAGATTATGTTGAAATCTTGAAGGAAAAGCAGATGTGTGTCATTTTCAAATTCAAAGAGGATGAAACAGATGATATCATGCAGAAAGACCATCATGAAAACAAGACAAAAGATACAGATCAGGAAAGTGCAAAAGTAACGCTTCATGTAGCAAAGATGTCATTGTAGTAGTATGGACTACAGGGAAAGTCACTGCCCATACCCAAAACCTTTTGAAATATTGCATGATGTACACAGAATTAAATATGAATTATTTTATTTTATAGCTTCAGGAGATGAATCTAGGCAGACCATAGGTGTGTTTGGTGAAGGAGTTACAGATATTTGCAGCCAGCAGCAGGAAAGGGAATGAAAAACCTAGAATCATATGCTGTTCAGGCTGGTTCCCCAGCCTAAAAAATCTGGCACCCTCCGACTGACCTTTGGCACCAGCTGGTTTATAGTTCAATCTCACACATCTGTCTCCAGAACTGAACACCTCTTGGGCCTCCCCTTGCCCTCCACCAGAAAACACACACTCTGGATCCCAGCTGAACAGGATACTTTTCACTTCCAAATGATTTAAAAGGAGAGACAGTCCCCTTTAGGTCTTCTGTGGGTGAGATTCTTTCAAAGTTATGCTAGTGCTCTTTTCAGATTAATGGTATAAGCTTGTCAAGCTTGTTTGGGAAGCAGTATAGAATACACAGATTAATGACCTCCCAATACAGTATGACTCACAGGTACCTTTAATTAAAAGTCATATGCAGACTGGCCTCAAAATAGATAAGCTTTGAGCCGGAACATTTAATTGTAGGTCCAATTTTTTAGGATGTTTTGCTAGGACTCATCTGATTAGGAGGTGATCAGGTTGTTGCAAATGCAACCACTCCCTCCTGCAAGAAAAGTAACATTCAGACTACATTAAATAAGAAATAGCAAGCCTTTTCTATCAGTAAAAAAAATAAAATTCTCTTTTTCTGAGGATAAAAAAAAAATTAAATTCTCTTTTTCTGAGGATAAAAAAAAAATAAGTTCAGTGGCAGTACGTTCCACATAGAGGGCTCATTTTCTTTCTTGTCATGCTTGGTGTCTTGTTTTAGGATCCCTCTTTGATGCTGTACTCCTGCTGCAGGAGAGTTGTTTCTAGTTCAGGGAAAGAATGATGTGTCTTTAATAAACAAACCTGGGAACTAATACAAATCTGTGTTGACAAATGCTTGTCAAGAAGAAAACCAAAGAAACAAAATCAATACATGGTTTTGCATTAAATCACATTGTTTGCAGATAGATATTTTGCAACTTCTTTTCTTTTTTTTTTGTTGTTTACTAAATAGTTCTCCCTGATTAATTTAGGATAAACTAGAATTTAGCTTTATAACAATAAAAGTTTTTTTAAAAGTTTACAGCCAATCTTTTCAAATGTTCTGTCGTTTTTAAGGAAAAAAACATTCCTCCCAGCCTTCCTTATTCTGACACCATTTTACTTTAGAAGATCTCAAAGTACAACTGAATACATGACACTCGCAGTGTCTCCAGTGTACACATTTTACGTTTGATTTATGACATTACTATATAGGTGCACTTGACAGCTTTCAGATTGAAGCAGAGACAAGAGAGCTTTAAAGTGAGATGGGTTATCTGGGTAAATCTATCAAGGGTTCGTCCTGGGAGAACAAGGAGAGAGGCTTTGTAGAGCCCTGCTGTGTAGCAAGCCTCCATGCTGAGCACATCCCAAGCTCCCTGACAGTTGTGCTCAGCCTTCACTGTAATAACGAATAAAAGGGAGCTCCCTGTAGATTACAGATCTTCCGTGTTTTGACATTGACCTTAATACATAATTTAACCACAAAGCCTGAGAAGTGTGGAACAAGATAAGAAAAGACCACAGAACTGGCAAATAAAGTGATGTTCAATCAGAAATCATATTTGTTCCTGATAGTGGAGATGTGGGCATTAAAAAGGGAGACAGAGAAAGATTGAGAGAGAGAGGGGGGAAGAATGGCCTGGGTTATTTGAAGACTTATGGATCTCTTTTAAAGGACATACGGTTGTCAAATAGAAGTTTGTCCTGGTTTCACAATAAGAAATAAAAAAAAAAGTCAATGGTTATTAAATTTTCATAGAGACTGGGTTGCTGCTTTTCTCAAAATACTGTAATGGCATTTTTCATGTTTGCCTCATGTTTGTGCTTTTGCTTTTAACTCAATGGACAGCGGAGGGGACTGTACATAGAATTAACATAAAGTTGTCCTTAGGCATATATTTAGACTAATCATGTTTAATATCTGCCTATTCTAGACCTTAGCTTGGGTTTCTACATTAAAAGAAACATTTTTTTTTCAATGCTAAGAGTTTGTAGGTTTTTCTCCTTATTTACAGAGAGTACTCAATGCACAGTGGAATGGGCTGCTTACATGGCAATGGCATATTTTTACCTTTACAAAAGAGAGGCTCATGCAAAAGAACAGGATTTTTAGCATAAAGGATGTAGCTGTGGATACTGTTAAAATTAAGCGCAATTCTTATGGGAAAATTATCAGGGATAAAATGATGTACAAAATAAAAACATGCTTTTCAAATATCATGAAGGATGAGAGGAGTTGAGAAAAAGTGACTTTTCATAATTTGTTTTAGTTTTATTGTTTCATTCCTATTGGATAGTATGTATGACCCATTAATCTTATGTTTTTGCTTCTGAATATTTTTTATACGGCTTATCACTCACTTGTTCTTATGTTACAACATCTAGATGGCAGTGACTCCAAGAAAATTCCCACTTATTATTGACATGTTAAATGCAAAAATATTTACATTGAATGAAATTTGTACTTAAATTAGAGTTTGACTCTGGTTACAAGATTAAAAATTGATGTCTCCTCTTGGACGGGATTTTCAACCCCTATCCTCACCCCTAAATCCTTCAATTTCATCTTGGAAATCCATGCAGGTGCCTGAGTCACTTGGGTGGCTTTGAATGATGTACCCAGAGATTCTTTAGGGTTAGAGCATAGGTATGTAACTCAAATGGTTTGAGATTAACACTTTTTTGGGGGTGCAAATATTTTTATTCTTAAAATAAGGTCAAACACTGAAAATAAAATAAAAAAAAAATTTAAATAAAACACACTGTCTGGCATACAAAACCGGAATTTCATTTATTTCATTACTAAAAGCAAATAAGTGATCAAACCACTCTAAGGGAATTAAAATACATCAGTATCACCATTTGGCATCGCTGCATGCTTACTTTGGAACACTGTATTTTTTTTAAAAGATATGTATATATATGTTTATGCATAGACATAAAAAACGTGTTTATGTTTAAAATAAGGTATCAGAAGTATGTTTCCTCAAAGCAGACTGCACACTAGAAAAGCCTCAAGTTTGAAATAAGGTTTTTAACTAAACACAATAGAATGGTCCTAACATTAGCTCCTTATCACCACCGCACTCCACCCACCCGGTAACCCCTCTGACACGCTCACTTTCATTTCAGCAATGCAACCTACCCTGCTGCATACTTCAAAGGGCTGAATATAACACTTCAGGCCTCGACCGCCTGCTACATTATTGAAGAACATTATGACAGCTAAAATCCCAGAGCTACATGGCAAGTCCTTCTCCACGATAAACTGGCCTAATTTAATATTAAGAATTAGGTCTTAAGTGAACGTCAAAGTGCTTACACCAGACTGTTAAGAATACTCGTGTAGTTTACTGCTTCCACAACAATTTGGTCATTTGAAAAATGGAAGCAAAAAATGGGAAAGAAAAATCCCAACCCAAACATCTCAGCTATTTATGGTCCACGTATCTACATCCCATCTGTGTGCTAATAACAAACATGAAGTGAGCCTTGAAACCGAGATGGAGAAGTGGGTGAAACAGCTGAGGCTGTCAGGAAGAACTCCAAGAAGATAAACCAAAATAACTCATGGAGATGATGGTCGCTGAGGTTTTTTCTTATGTAGGAGAGGAGACAAAACAATTTTGTTCTGGTTAAAAATGGTGCAGCATAAAGTCTGGCAGAAAGATTGGCAAGGCAGTTTCAGAGAAAGGGGGAGACAAACTGTAATAGACTGGCTCATGCTAGCTGCAGTATATTAAAAACCTGCCCATCCATTTGGATCCAAATGGGCTAGCTTGTCTTTCAAATCTTCCATTACACAGCTTCATCATTTTTCATGGCCATGTTCATTTGATTTATAAAATAATGTCACAGGTTTCCCTGAAAATACATTACAAAAAGTACAAAGTTACAGGCGATGCCTGTTGTATAACACTGCCATATCAACCCTACTTTCAAATTTAGTAGGTTACCTTACTGGTACACTAATTTGAAGGTCTGCCTGTGCAATGCATTGTGAACCAAGGTTTTAAAGAGCCCAAGAAAGGTAACAAATGGTAAGAGGAAGGTGAAACAGAGTGTTTGGGATTTGGCAAAAAATCCAGGGAAGTGTAATCTGGTGTGACATTTCCCTGTCCTCATTAGGACTAACTTTCACAAACTGATGGAGAGCTGGCAGGTCTGCAAATCTTCTGTGATTGCCTGTAGAGTCACAAGGGCTGGAAATGCAGTGATCGCTTATGGGGCTGTTTCTGATTTATGGATGGGAGATGCTACTTTCATCACATAGAGACACAATTAAAGTAGCTCCTCAATTTCATCAGCAGGCCACCAAGAGGATCTATTTCAGGGTCCAGGAAAACAAAAACAAAAGCAGAGCCAACTGGGGCTGCTCCTTGAGAAAAAAAATAGAAGTTTATTTTCCTTCCTGCTAAAATGCAAGTGCCTGAAGTAGACAAAAGTGTCCAATGTTTTAAAATTATAGTGGGTACTGAAAAGGAAAGCATAAAGCTCAGGCAGATATGTAGAGGCTACGTGAGAGCTGTAAAGGCAAATAAAAGAGATGAGGGATATGTTTTTTTACTGAGTTTGGTGCATAGAAGTACCATATTTTTCACAAAAGCAAAGTGGAAGTAATGGATATTTGATCATCAAAGTTCCTCAGCGAGGGGTGGGAGAGTGAAGGGGGTGGTGGGGAGGGAGGCTTCTAGAAGAGGTATTGTCAGTAATATAGCTGGATCAACAGGCTAAACTACCAGACCAGTTCTTGTGATTTTAGGACACTGAAAAGTGCCCTTGTTCAAAACCACACACTTCATGGTGGTTCAGTTGAAAGTTCTCTGAATACTCAGACTAAATATTTGAGCCCATGACTGTGACCACTAGTCAACTGTAAGATAAATGAAGGTACTTTTTTTTTTTAAAAAAAAGGTCCTAAATAGCTTTGGCAGCTGATATGAATGAACATTAAAATGTCCAGTATATATGCCAGTATCAAAAAAAGGAAAAGATGATGTGCATTTGCAAAAACACTCAGACGAGAGCAGGTAATGAAATGAATAAATAGTGTGCCAAGGCGAGCTGTGCATTTAATCAACAAAGAAAGATGCTGCAAAGTCAAAAGAATAGCTAATAAAAAAAAAGCACAAATGGCCTCCATGTGATGAACAAATTAGGCCCAGGAGTGCAAATGAAAGAAGTGAGAGAAACTGAAATGTGCTTGTTCAAAAGAAAGTATAAAGTTGGAGAAGTCAAAGGTGAGACTGAAATCTGAAAGCAAGGGACAATTTCCAGGCCTGGCCAAGTGTGAAGTGTCACTGATGTTCAAAGGCACAAAAAGTAAAACAAGACATTGTGGTAACGCACTATGGAGAGCAAATAGTCCATGGGCACAAGCTTGGTCCTGTCACTGGAATGTGTGCCAAAGCCCAGTAGATTCATAACCCTAGGAACAAACCTGAACCAGACGTCAATGTGCCAATGCATGAACTGAAGTGCGCTTGCAGAATAAAGGGGTCACCTGGTGACATTAAAGGTACAGTTAATGGAAGATGCAGAATTTCTTACATGTGGCACTAATAAAAGTGCAGCAAAACATGACAACAGATGGCTTCATTCACAGGATCAGCCAGGGCAATAAAACAGGCTTGTTCTTTGTAGCTGTAGAGAAAAATAGCAAAAAGGATTGGTCTTAGATTTTGCAGTGACCACAAGATGCTGAACAAGATCATTTAAAAAAGGAAACATTTCCATTCGCTCTCAGGGAACAAAATGTTTGCTGAGATGGCAGAAGCCAAGTTCTTCATAAGATTAGATACAGAGGCAGGGTTTTGGCAGACTCCCTTGGACACTGAATGCTTCAAAATTTGCTTTCAAATCACCATTTTGCAGATGCTGCTTCCTGAGATTGCCTTTTGGAATCCATTTAGTACCAGAAGCATAATGCAGCGCAACGACCCAAACACTAGGAGGTCTCCCAGGAATGAAAATACATGTGAATGACATAATAGAAAGGGGCAGCACCACTATTGAACATCAAGAATGATTGTGCAGAATACTGGCAACTACAAGAAGAAACAATCTTAAATCGAACAACACCAAATTGTCAATCTCAAGCTAATGAGAGAAACAGAACACAAAATGAGCGATGCCTAACTCATCTGCAGTGGAGGCTTCAAGGGACGTGACAGTGACATAGGACAGGTGTATGAATGCATATTCTACATAGAACGTGCAACAGCCACATATTACTTTGTGATTTTGTCTAGAACCAAAAGACAAGACACTAAGCATAAATCACCTGTTATGAAACACAAAAGAGAGCTCAGTGAAACATTGTCAAGCTTACCACGATGTATTTTTGGAAAAGCTGAGAGGAAGCTGTAGATGTGAAGGTCCAGCTAAGAGATTAACTAGTGACTGTAAGCATGCTGTCAAGACGGTACGTTTTGCTTTATGACATGCAACCATGTTACCTGAAATGAGCAGTAACAGAGTATATGACGGCTACAAATGTGTACGAAGCTCTGTATTTACCCTGGATGTGAGATGAGTTATGCAAATTGTCATACAAGCTACAAGCAGAGTGGCAAAAAAGCAAAATTTCTCATGCTCACATGGGATCACCTCGAGATTGGTCACAAATAGTGCAAGAATGGCAGTTACTATGGTAAGGCAAAAGAAATGCAGGGAAGAAGTTTATCAATAAGGATACCTTGGAATGATTAGTCAAAAAACATACCATTGAAGCTGTACTTGAGTCACAGAAAAAGAGAGATATTGTAAATGGTGACCATAAATTAAGACTGGTTTAACTGCATCAAGTAGATCTCTGTAAGTTAGACTGTAATGTCTGTATTATTCATATGTGCCAGGTTCCAAAATCAGAAGTGAAAAATGTTTTATGTGGATAAGCATAACATCTCTCAAGGCATATAACTAATTGAAAAGACCACAGGTTTAGCTGTGATCAAGTGTGTTACAACTGATGCATTACTGTTAAGAAAGGGAATAGATATTACTGCACTCCAGTTCACTAATTCTGAACCCCCAAAAGTTTCTACCGTGTATGCATTTTAACATAAGACATCAAAGGCCTCATTCACTTGCCCACATATATGCTTCTAGTTCCATTTAAGATGCACAGACATACCTGAAACATCCACAAGGAATGATGTTGGACTTAAAGGAGACCTATATATAACTAGAGTGGCAACTGGAGTCTGTGGGGGACACTCTAGGGCATCTCAGATCCCATAGGTACACATCTATAAGCAACTCATAAGAAGATTTAACTATAGATACCCAGAGGTAAACCAGAGCACACTCTCTGAATAAGGAAGAATTTCCTCAGAAAACACATGACACAAGAGAACCTTGGAAAAAAAAGGGAAAATCAGTCATGGAGGTCTGCATAGGTATCTAAGATGTAGAGACAAACCTTAATCAAAGAATGACATGTAACTGTGATTTTTGGCAAACAGTCTAGAGAAACCAAAATGGATAAAGAACTCTAACAGTCATCAGGTGTTTGCTGCAGGTCAGAATTCCAGACCTGAGCAAGACTGTTGCTGGCAGAAGCAAGGAGTGAAGATACATCATAAGGTTTACATTGTAGGATTGGAGCCAGTAAATGGCACTTCACAGACAAACTTGTCATCTTGATATTGTGCTTATAGGAAAATGTATTTAGACTTTGGTATTTGACTGATGTCCCTGTACTTTTTAAAATAAGAACTACAAGGTCATCTTATGAAAGAGTTGGAGAATTCCCCTGACTAGCTAGTGCAGCACAAGCCTAATGCAGCACGTGGTGTGTAGAGGCCTGGTGTTTAGCATGGATTTGGCTGTTGCCAGAGTGAAGTTGCATGACCTTCTGGTCTACAGGACGTGAAGAACCGGGCACTGAGGAGCTTCAAGAACAACATGGCACTTTGGTCACCAGTACTTACCAGTCAAGGCTGAGCCTGAAGTCACCTTTGTATTTCCATCAGCCTTTGCATTGAGGTTAACTTGGGGAAAAATTGAATTAATCACAGTTAATCTTAGAGTTCTCCATTCACTTGTGCTGTGGCCAGTTCACAGGTAAAACCACTTCCTGCTGTGATTGACAGGATCACTCTGAGCTCCAATTTCCACAGGTTTCCTCAGCCTCTGGTCATCCAAAACAGGTTTTGTTAGATCTAAAAAGCTGCAAATGAGCTGTGCTGAGCGCTGTAACTCCTGCTTAATTGGAAGCTGCAGATGTGCAGTCACGGGGGATGAGACCGTTCTTGTTCTGGAGGGCAGACACTTTTGTGACACAGGGACCTCTCTTGTGGGGCAGGGCACCAAACATGCCCATGGCATTTTATAGACAAGAATGAATCTCTGTCCTAACACAGAGCTGTCATTTCAAAGCTGTTTTAGAATTATAGATTTAAAGAAAAAACAACCAATCCCGCAAAATTTCTATATTTGCATTTTTTTCTCTTTTAACTTGCATACAGCTGAACCAAATTATTTTACATTGGGTAAAAGTCCTCTCCCCCAAACAAGCTGGCTGTTTCCTTTCACATCAATTTTTTCCGTATGCTTTATGAACTTTTCAAAATCAGGGTGAATAATTACATTGTCGATAAAAATATCACATAAGTAGAGGAGACTGCTGCACAAATGAAGAAAGAAAGAAACAATTTTTTTTGAGTCAGAAAGCCTGGGGCAAATAAAAATCTTCTTGGAAACTTCAATGGTAGTTTTACTTGAGTGAAGATTATGGACTCATGAGCTCTGTGAGTGGACAGACATGCTCATGTAATCTTTACAACATCTGTGTGTTATTTAATAGGATAGTTGCAAGCAAAATTCCCAGGCTGGAAAATCATTGTCTTGAATGGATCAGAGGTCCCAGCTTAGATCAAAATCCATCCCCTGCTGCCTCAAGAAATTTTCGAAGTTTTGGAGGAAATTTTCATGTTCCTGTTGTGTAAGCGTATGAAGAGAAAAGGATATTAACAGGGTCCCTCAGCATCTTACCTGCTGTCTGGGATCTGGGGTCCAGGACAAAGAGCATCTTGCTTCATGTCTACAATCTCTTCAAGTGAAGCTTAGGTTGAATAGATGACTGGCTTCATGTGGAAGAAGAGGAACACATGGATTCAAAAAACTGGTAAGAGGGATGGCAATCTTCCTAATGTCCCTCAATATATTTTTTGCAAGTAACAAATTCCCTTCTACTAAAAAAATAATAGTTGAACCAATTTAATAACATGTTCAATTGAAAAAAAAATTGTTAAGAGGAGGAAACCTTTTGGGTCCCAATTACTGTTAATTTGTAATCCAGTGAGGTCAAGTGCCTGATTAAATATTTATATAGGAGAAAGGTCATAGTCTTTTGTGATCTTCTTTGCCCTGTGTTAATTTTCCGTCAGATGCAATGAGTTCTTTTTGGAGAACACTTTATCAGAGAAAGCAAGCCAAGAAAAAGAGGCAGCTGTTGGGTTTTGATGTCAAGCAGCTGAAATCAATCTCTTGCACTTAGGTACAATTTTAGCTCAAGTTTCTCTAAAGCAATTTAGTGCTTTTAGGATTCTCAGCATCCGAATGTTCATCTTGAGACCTTTGACAGGCACTAGACTTTAAAGAAACAAGGAGTACCTGATCTCTGGAAGTTGGGTTACTTTAAAAAGGTCTCTGCTAGACATGCATATGTCATATGGAAGCCTTCCAAAATCACTCGTCATTTTTGACAAACTTGTGTTTAAAGGGCAAGTATTGGTTTTATATCTATTATAATTTGTTTTGTAATTTAAAACCCCCCAAAGAGACATACCACATCAGGCTCAGAAGTGTCTCATGAAGAAATAAGTATCTAGATGGAACTCAGGCAAAACCAACCGGGACCAAAAGAGATTTGCCAAAGGCAGGTCTTGCCAAACTAACCTGATCACCTTCTATGACAAAGTGACCCACCTACAGGATGAGGAAAAGGCTGTGGATATAGTCTTCTTGGGCTTCAGTAAAGTCTTTGACACAGTTTCTCAGAAACACATTTTCTCAGCTTCAGAAACTGTCAGCCTCTGGCCTGGACAGGCGCACACTCTCCTGGGTGGAAAACTGGTTGGATAGCCAGGCCCAGAGAGTGGTGGTGAAAGGTGTTAAATCCAGCTGGAGGCCAGTGACAAGTGGGGTTCCCCAGGGCTCAGTCCTGGGTCCAGCCCTGTTCAATGTCTTTATCAATGACCTGGATGAAGGCATCGAGTGCTCCCTTAGCAAGTTTGCAGATGACACTAAGCTGGGTGGAAGTGTGGATCTGCTGGAGGGTCGGGAGGCTCTGCAAAGGGATCTGAACAGGCTGGACTGCTGGGCTGAGACCAACGGCATAAGGTTTAACAAGGCCAGATGCCGGGTCCTGGACTTGGGGCACAACAACCCTGTGAGTGCTACAGACTAGGAGAAGTCTGTCTAGAAAGCTGCCTGGAGGAGAGGGACCTGGGGGTGTTGGTTGACAGAGACTGAACATGAGCCAGCAGTTTGCCCAGGTGGCCAAGAAGGCCAATGGCATCTTGGCTTGTATCAGAAACGGCATGACCAGCACGTCCAGGGAGGTTCTTCTCCCTCTGTACTCGGCACTGGTGAGACCGCACCTTGAATCCTGTGTTCAGTTCTGGGCCCCTCACCACAAGAAGGATGTTGAGGCTCTGGAGAGAGTCCAGAGAAGAGCAACGAAACTGGTGAAGGGGCTGGAGAACAGGCCTTATGAGGAGCGGCTGAGAGAGCTGGGGTTGTTTAGCCTTGAGAAGAGGAGGCTGAGAGGAGACCTTATTACTCTCTACAACTACCTGAAGGGAGGTTGTGGAGAGGAGGGAGCTGGCCTCTTCTCCCAAGTGCCAGGGGACAGGATGAGAGGGAATGGCCTCAAGCTCCGTCAGGGGAGATTTAGGCTTGAGATTAGGAAAAAATTCTTCACGGAGAGGGTGGTTAGGCATTGGAACAGTCTGCCCAGGGAGGTGGTTGAGTCACCGTCCCTGGAGGTGTTTAAGGTTAGGGTGGATGAGGTACTTAGGAGCATGATTTAGGGATTGATAGGAGCGGTTGGACTCGATGATCCGGTGGGTCCTTTCCAACCTAGGGATTCCGTGATTCTGTGGTTCTGTGAGACAGTTTTCCCATTATATTTATCAAGGGGCAAACCACCCTGTCTGCTTCTCCAGATGGAGTGATGAGGTAGATACAGCTCAACCAAAACCTCTCTCTGAAACAATTCCCTTGCTATGGCACTGGATGGAGCCGCGTACTCTCTGCAGTCAGGATGTGGGGCCTTGGAGTGAAGCCAGCACCTTCTAGGGAGTGGTCAGGTGCCCCAGGTACTCTGCGGGGTTGTGGCAGCCTTCGATACCCTGATGTGGGATGCAGCTTCTGTGGAAATCCTATTTTGTCATTCTTATATTGCAATTAATATTGCTTTCAACAAAAGATTCTATATTGGGCATGTGTATTAACTAACCTGGAAACCTCAGGAAGAGTTTAGGACAAATATGGTGCAGAAGGATGGCAACAACTACAGTTGCTAGAAGTGGTTTATTTTCCATAAGCAGTTACATTATGTATTATCAAAACAAAAGCTGAGATCAGGAGGTAATTATGGGACTTTGAATTTATGATACAGCTTTTTAGGTGGGGAAAGTCTGTATGGAGTAACTCATGTGAGTGCCACTGGAGCTGTAACATTCCTATAACAACATGTAGTCAAGAGTATCACTCCTGTGCATGTCCTGTACTCAATGACAGGGGACCAGGACCTTGAGTGCAAGACACATCCCTCCAGAAGACTGCTGCCTTCTACCATCCTGGGTCTCTGAACTGTCAGAACAACTTAAAGGTTATTTTCATGGCATTGGATAGCATTTACTTTCCTTTCCTTTCAGTTGTGCTCTAAATAATATTTTAGAACTTCATTTGGAGACATTTTCCTATTGTGTGCATTTTCCTTACTGACAGCCATTGGTTTATCTCAGTTGGATAAAAAGTTGTATTTCAGCCAAAAAATGTTATATGGCAGCACAAGGAATTAAAAGAAAAAAATTATTTTCCATTTAATTTCATAATTTCATTCTGAAATCTTTAGGGATACCCCATGTTTAATAAAATGTCAGTTTATTCATAAATCTGTGTTCTTTTTAAATGAAAAAGATGAAAGCAAATATCTCATTATATTTCTTACGTTAAACAAATAACTACAGAAAACCCTAAGTTCTGCTCCCAGTTGCACAGGAGCACAAATCCAATGAAACCAATCCAGGGAATCCAGTGGTGCTTTTCTGGATTAATACTATAGGAATGCCCCCATTGGCTAGAACTTGGACTGGTAACTGTACTTTATTGTACTGTTATTTTTGGCCTTTGTAACCCATAATTACTTATTAACTGAATTAGTCTTTGGCCAGTGGACACTGAGTATGACTTTATCTGCAATAAATTTTTCTCCCTTGTTTATGTGTAGTCCCACTAATAACACCCTGGAGATTGAAGGTGATGCAAACAAACCAGGTAGCTTTTTCCTGATGAGGGCAGTATCCTTCTTACACTGCCCTTTCATGAAGAGTAATTGTAAGATTAACAGAATACTTGTTGTCACAATGCTATACTTTTGCCTTATTTGTCAGGTTTGAAATGTCAGTTCTTGGGACTAGTAGCTATTTGTTATTCCTTGTTCATACAATATTGAGTAGAGTGGG
Source organism: Clamator glandarius (assembly GCA_033459285.1). NCBI lineage: Eukaryota > Metazoa > Chordata > Aves > Cuculiformes > Cuculidae > Clamator > Clamator glandarius. The sequence continues at coordinate 1,048,185 of JAUNZM010000753.1, forward strand.
ATGGTGATGTTGTTTGGCCAATAGTAGACAGAATTTTCTAATCTGAAACAAGCCAAAATATGCATTAGTCAATCTAAGCTCTCACTTTATTCAGTTGGTGGGATCAGGCACTTAAGAATTAGATTACTTTAAATTTGAATGTCTCACTGCAGAGAGAAAACTCTTGTATCTGTTTCTTTCCCAGAATGTGTAGTGTTGAAGGCCAGGAAGTGATCACCTCGTCTAGCCTTCCGCATTATCACAGACTGTTACATATCCCAAATTACATACATAGAACCCAAATAACTTGTACTTGAGTCAAATAATACCCTCAGAAGGATGAACAGCTTTACATGGAAAATGCCAAGAAGTGTAAACTACCTACTGTTTCCAGTGGTACAGTGTTCCCAAGCTTAATTGTTGTCCTGCGGCATTAAAACCAGATACATTTATTCTTGTCTGAATTGTCTGGCTTCAGTTTCTTAGTCTTTGGGCTTTTGATATACTTCTCTCTTCTAGAATTTGCTACCTGAGAAGGTGTTTACATACTGAAATCATGTAACCTATCAGTCTTGCTTCAATAAAATAAATAAACTAAGCTCCAAAACTGTCTCGTTGTAAGTATTTTCTCCAGGATTTATGTTGCTCTTGGGATGCTTTCTTCACATTTTCATTTTTTTCCATTTCCTTCTTAGAGTATGGACACCACATCTGCTCACCAATGTCATAAACCTCCTCACTTTCTTGTTCCTGCCTCCCTTGTTTAAGCACGCAAGGGCTGTGCTTTTTTTGCCACTGTAAGACATTCTGAGTTCTTGTCGAGCTGCAGTCACACTGGAGTTTGTTTATTTTAATGTATCTGCAGACATTTCTATGTAATATGTTGTAATTGCATGGTAAGTTATGACCATAAAACTTCAGCGTAATTGCCTGCTAGAGTATTCTATGTAACATAAGAGGTCCAATAGCTTTGACTATAGTCCCAGCAGAAAGAGCCTGTACATTGGATATACAATGACATTTTTCCAAAATCTATCAAATCTGGGTATTAGCACAGTGACAGACTTCTGCAGAGTGACACTAGCCAAATAATTTGACTCACCATGTTGCATTAGATTTTTGTGGATGTCAACAGTCTGTGTTGTGATGAGCCAAAACACTAACGGAAACAGTGCTCTTCCAAAAATGACAATTTAAGCCCATTTTAATTTTGTTTCTTTACTAAGCTTAAGGGTTGGCAGCTGAGAATCCAGCTCACCCTTTCAATAAGACTGCTGGTTTCAGCCAAGGAATTTGCAGTATGTTTTAATGGAGTAAATTAACTACATAGTCAAGAACTTGGTGGCTTTGGAAGCCACACTGCAGACTCCTGAGAAGACATCACACTTTCTAAAATAGAATATTACAAAGCACATTCTTATTCTTCACTGCAAAAAAATACCAGCCTGTATTCAGCATTATGGACTGGTAAGCTGAATTCTCCTACTCATATTCCATCCCAAGTAAGGATTTCCTACTGTCATTTTAAAATTGACCTTCTGTAGCTTGGAAGACAGAAATACTGTGCTTGCCCTCTGCCTCATAACATCTGCATTAGTAGAACTGGATTAGGAGATACAGGAAGTCCTTGATCCAACAGAACCTTAAACTTGAAGGAATCTTGGACTGTAAGTTGCTAGGAATACAGCTGTTTTGCTGCTGTTCATATGGTCCCTTTCACAGTGATTTTCCTGCCCATGACAAAAAGCTCCTAGGTGCTCAAGTAATAAAGCTGAAAAATATGCAAATAGTCTCATTGAAGATCCAGTGCTTTGACGGATCAGGGCCACGACTTAGTGGATGAATGATGTTGGCTCACAGCAGCTGAACAAGCCCTATTGTTTTAGGAAGCTGTCATCTTGTGCTCCAAATTCTAATCCTTCATTAAAAATAGCCTCTAGCATATAATTGCAAAAATAGCCTTCCCCACTTGGACTGACAGCAAATTGATGCCGTGTTGCCTCTAGCTTCTGTAATAACTGGAGACAGCAGCTCAGAATGGCCTAAATTCACTCTTTTCACTTCAATATCTTGTTGACTCTGAAGCCTAATGATGGCAGTCTCAGAGTTCATGCTATTATTTAACTTATGATCAAATACACAGGAAACAAGAAAAAATTATCAACAAGGATTAGTGCCTTTGGAGCATTCAAAGCCTAAAATACATGGTTGTTGTTTTCCATGTGATACTTTTTCTCAAACATGGTCCTCTGGTTTTTTTGCCAGGCAAAAGCCATTATCTTCTTCTCCATGAAGAATTTTCTATTTCATATAAACCATATCTGTAACTGTGGAGCACATTGGAACTTGTTCTTAAACGGTCACGCTTTTTTGTTTCTGTGGCTTTGTTTTACACTCATAAAAATGTAACTTTGGGTAATGTCTAGTTTATTATAGTATAACAAAAAGACATGCATGTTTGTTCATAGCGCCTTCGGTTTAAGCTCTCTAGCTTGTCATCTAGCTGGAAATGTGCATAGCTTGCCTATGTCAATTACTTATTTTTTTCCTCCATTCAATTTGTAGATGAAAGAATCATGGGATGAACCGAGTGAAATAAATAAATTAATTAAAGAATAAATATCCAATAACAGACTGTACTGTACTGCAGCCAATTGAGACAATTTTTGCCAACATCTGTTAAAAGAACATCTGTGGGACTGGAATAAGAACAGGTGTAGGATTCAAGAACAAGAATATTTGAGATGCAGATGGACAATGTGTGTAAAGAGTTCAGGGAAAACTTTTGAGAATCTGGCAGTTAAAATAGCATATTCCAAGGTAGCCCGGGGAATTAAAGGATGATCTTTTCCTGAAACTCAGTCTTAAATTTTTGGTGTTGAGTATGTGTGAATGAAGAGGAGGTTTTGAAATCTGGATAAGACTTAACATGATCTAAAGAAAATATTTTTATCTGGAACACTGCAACTGAAGCCAGTTACTGTTCCTATACAAACTTTTTGTCTGTCCAAAATCTTCTAGACAATGTAGCAGTTGTTGTGAGAATGCACTTTTATGAACAATGAATATACATGAAACTGTGAAAAACTGTCATACCATATGACAACAATTTGTTTTTCTTTTGTCATAGTTTGAAGAATGGAGTGTGCTAACAACAAAAAATCAAATTAGTGTTAGACTTCTGTGAGAACACTGTTGTGAACCACCTAGAGGTATACACAAAAGAAACCATTTGAGCACGAAACTCTTTGTTTTTCTCTCTCCTGTGAAATCCTCTTGGTGTTTGTTAATTTGCTAAAGACATTCTGGAATGCAGTCTTCTGTGACACAACCGGTAGTCAGGGTTGCATAAATCCTGTAATATCACAGATTGATGCATTCTATGATATTTTCTGTAAACCTGAAAATATCAGTTAATTTCAAAAGTAAGATGGAGAAGAAAGATTTTAATGCATTGAAATATAAATGCCTTTTTTCAGAATGCTTCTTGCCTCTCAAAAAGCTTGGTTACTTGTGGCAAACAGAACATAATCCAGGGATTAAGTCAGTATATCTATCACCTCTGCAGGGCTCTATGACAAGAGAATTTTTTCCCTGTTGTGACGAAGACTATTAAATTGAAATATTTCAGAATATACAAAATGTTACCTATTTGCTCTAGTGGAAATACAAGGGAAAATATCTGAGAATGCAAAGGCGATTAAAATGCCTACTACAAAAGAATTTGTTTCATGTGGTTCATAGTTTATTTTGCCAAAGTACTTTTGTAAGATACCGATATTCTTCTTTGCAGGTGGATTTTGGGTTGCCCTATTTATGACAATGTATGATTATTTTACTAGTGAATTTCTGTTCACCAGGGTAATAACAAACATACACTCTGCTTTCCTGCCTCTACAGAGCTGGAGGCGGGTTTTCACCTTGTCCTAGTTAGACCAGTCATTGATACAACGAAGAAGCAATCACTAAATACAGCTGCATAGTTTGCCTCGCTCTCTCCTTCAAAATGTATGTGAGAGACTTTATAGTTTTAACTATACCAGGCTTTTCATTGGCAAGTAAAAGAATGTCAGAAGAGATTGTCTACACACATAATTACTCTTTCATGAATCAAATTCTTCCCTAAACATGGCTGACAAACTAAGTAAGTGTTAATTACCTAATTTAATGTAGCTTGGTTGATCTGTTTATCAGACACATTTTGTATATCATGCATGTCTTTTATTATTGTTACATGTCAAACTGAAGTGGGATTTGCCTCAATTTTTGAAGGCTTGTTTCAAAAGAACATAGCTAAATTTTGTGAGAGAATTATTTTTGTACTATTTCCCCACTAGGCTGGCTTGTCAGCCTTATCAAGGTGCTTTATGGTCTCTCTTATAATGTAATATTTAATACCTTTGTTTTTTGCATTTGGTTTCCTTGGTATCATTAGGGTAGGAAAGGAAAAAAAATGGCAGATGTAAAAGTATAAGTGTTACTTTGGCAGTTAATCTGCTAAACTATATACAAAAGGCTGGATGACTGAAAAGTAGGGCCCTGGTTCTGCAGGTACCCACCAAAGCATTTCTTGTCCTTCATGTGTGTAATTCTACTCATGTGTTCTTACTGAGCAAGAAAACATTTTCCTCTTTGTTGCCTAAGAATGCACATTATAGCACAAACAAGGTTTACTGTGACAATTTCTCCTCTGTTTTTTAGTATGCTAAGGCATTTGAAGGGGTAGGACCCAAACATAAGCTGTGTGTGCCTAATTCCAAATGTATGAGTATGCAATTTGGACTTATTGCAGCATTTAGTAGCCTGCTCAAGCAACTTCAAAAATAACGTTTCATGTCTGTGGCTGCTTGGAGATGTTGAATTCTGCCCCTTTCCTGAGTTTTTTCATTGCTAGATGTAGTGCTTAGTGCAGGGAGGCTTATCAGAACCAGCATTACCAGAAGCGAAGAGAATATAATGTGCATTATCAAAACACAGGAAATTTAAATAGAATGTTGTTAGGTGTCAGGGGTTATGTCCTGGTTATTTTCAGCTTTCGTGAGAGGTTCACATCCTGCATTTTTAGATGGTGAATTCAGGTATCCACCTCCGGTAACACTAAGATGCAGGCCTTCCATTCCAATGCTCATTCCCACTGGCAGTTTACTGGAGCTTCACTGAGTCTAGATGCATCCTCCACGAGTTGGGGAATGTACTTCACTCGATCCTTTGCCTACTCCTTTATTTTTCCTTCTTCTGAAACTTCTGAATCTAGCCCAGTAACACTGTTCCAAAAAGGCATTCTAGTCCTATTTTGTTCTCCTGCTTTATTTTTTTTCTCCTCAATCTTCCTTGCCTTCAATTTCTTCAGTTCATTCCCCATAGGGAAGTATAAGGGACTTCTTTTTCTTTTTATTAACCTCATTTTTATTCTTTGGCCACTTCCCACCACAACGGTCTTCTCTACTAGGAGCAACATCTCTTAACCAGAAGGAAAGAAACAGTCCTCTTAAATAAGCCAGTCCTTGTTAAGAAAAAGTGAAAGATCACTGCCAGTTTCATGCACAATCCTTGAAGGAAAGCTGGACAATTTATGTTGATCTCAAAGCCCTTTGTTACCAGAGAGCATTTTTTATGCATTCCCAAATGCCAGTCCTCTTAGTAGTATTCTCCATCAAATCCAAACATCATTTTGAAATACCCTTCATTCTTTATAAATTACCATAGATATATTAATATGACTATAAATCTATATATAGTGCATAAGTTTTTCATCAGTTTACCTGCTGCCACCTTCTTAGAGTACAGTTGGACTTTGTCCTTTGTCCTACAGAACTAATTTAATCCAGCCAAAGGTGGCCCAGGTTGCAGCTCATTTCAAGTTGAGTTGCTCTGGCTTTCTTTCATGAGTGGGTGGATCTTTTTCAACCCCAGGAAGCAACTTGTACTGAATTTTTTTATGAATGCAAGATGTGATACTTCAGCACACGTTGGATGCTATGGCAAACTCAAAAGGCAACAGCCACCCAATGACACTTCAGGGTAAAAAGCAGATAGAAATCAAGCATTTTACCTTCAACTCTTGCCAAAGAGAATAGTGCTGAGCATCTAACTGAAGTACATAAGAACTGTTTGTGTTTTTCTTATCTTACAGATATACTCCTGGATTTTATTGTTTAAACTGAGCTAGTGAGGCCACATATACTGTGAGATTTCTCCACCCAATAAGCTTTGGCATTTAAGTCTCACAAATTACATACACTCATTAGCCACATTCTCAGAGGTGTTAAGTTCGTGAAAACTGCAGTGTTGCTAAGCAGCCTTGTAAACTGTGTTGCAAGGGGCAGACAATTTTTTTTCTTAGCAGCATTCATTCCACTAAGCAATATTTCTAGCCATATATACTCTGCACCGGGAAACTTTTGTAGTGTTTGCAATATTGTTTCAGAAATGGTTTTATGATTTTTGGCTTCCAGAAAAACATATTCCAATAAAACAGCTCTGACACTTGCTTCACCTGGTTACTCAAAATATTAACATCTCTGTTGAGTGAAGGTATGGCAAGTGCACTGAGGACATAGTAATCTTGGGCACTTTCTCTTTCATCACAGACAACTGACACAGAAATTGTTCCAGCTAATTTCTTTTTTCCCCCGGCAACATGGTAATCAAAGACTTTAGGGAGATACTCAGCACGCAACCATTGAGATGTTGGCATGACCCCAGGAGATTTTAGGTTTGCTTCAAGGTAGCAATACAGACTTGGGTTATCAAGATCACTGAGTACCACATTAACACATGTAAATGCTCCCACCATATATAAAAAAAAAAGGCTTGCTGAATTGTTTTGGTCCTAAACAGTTACTTGTTTTCCTGTAGGGTACATGGGAACAAAATCAAGCTCTCCCCTGGCAATGCACCCTGCAGCTTTGGGATGGCTGATGGCAGGCAGCCTTTCCTTCAGGACAGTGAAGCTGGCACACCCCGTGTGCAGAATTGCCACCACCAGAAACATTAAACAGCATTTTGTGGAGAAATGACTGAAGCCAGTTGGAAATGTTTCTTAATATTGTGCCTGGTTTTGTCTGCCTCAGCCCCGTGCATACACTGGCTCTGGTGCCTGTCCTCTTCTCAGCCACCTGCCCGGGCAACTGACCCTTTTGGAAATGGGGAAAGAGGAAAATCCAAGAACTTCTCATGTTTCCCCCTGCTTCCCACCTGACAAAAGAATACATCAGGGGTCTGTTAAGTGTGGTGGTGTTAGATATTGCATTTTTTACAGAGTTGGGGGTGTCTCTTCTCCCTAAAGCCTGTGGCTGTTCCTTGTACTTCCCACACCCGCCCTGGGTGAGGGTTCTTCCTCCAAAGGGAGGGCAATGTGGAGGGCCTTTTGCCAGTGGAAGAAAGAACTCAAGGTAAGGACTAGAGTAGTTTCTCTTCAAGAGTTTCAGGTCTCCTCCCTTGTGTGCACCCTGTGGATTTTCCCCTCAGTTCCCTGGGGCTGAGAAGGGAGAGGGGAGCCTAAGGGCAAGCCAAGTACTGCTGGGCTGGGGCTGCCCAGGAGAAAATACCAGCTGCAGTGTTGCTGTAGGGCAATGCTGGAAGGTGCACAAGAGTCAGGGGCTTCAAGCCTGGTTTTGGAAAGTGTCACCTTCTGGAGCGAGTGACCATGCCTGGGCCTGCTGGCACGAGGTCATGCGGTGACCAGTGATGGAAGAGAAAGTGGCAGGGAAGGCAAAGGGATAGGATGTGAGATTGGGCAGAACATGGGAGCCTTCCCAAAGTCTCTGCCCTGACAGTTATCTGTCTCTGGTTAGGACTGTCCGGATAATATGAGTGCTGGATGAGCAACATTTATAGATTTTCTATAGATTGAAGGGTTAGTTAAATATGCCCCTCAAAAAAAAAAAAAAAAAAGGAAAAAGTTTTCTCACTTTTTTGATACAGTACTTCTGTTATCATGATATTAATAATTTCGGGGACACTGTGGAAGACTGTACTAAGCTGTTGCCGTGTCAATTACACAGAGCTGTATTTTTGTGCTCATTATTATTCTTGGATGTCTCTAATTTACATCTAAATGTACTGACTAATTTTGATTCAATCATGTCAAAAATGATAGGTCATGTGTGGGAGGAGATGACAGTCCTACCATCAGGAATTGCCAGAATGTGAATTCCTCGGGGCAATGATTTAATGCCCAAGTCAAGCAGTGCTGTCAGAATTGGAGGCCAAATTATGACACATTATGCTGTACTATGGACTTGCACATACAATACATATGAAAAAAGTGACTGAGATTGGAGTTATTAAACTATACTTTAACCGCTGCTACATTTTCCTTCTCACTTTCACTCCACCCCCCCCGTCTTTTTTTCCCCCACTCATCGCATTTGTTCAGAGGTACTAATAATGGTACAGAAATCTCTTCTGTAACAACCAACATCCCAAGCCATTCTGAACAGCAGCCTGTGATTAAAGTAGGTGATAAAATAATGGCACTTGATGTACATTTCTCCTTAGCCTTTCTTTAAATCATTTACATTTTTTTAGCAAGCTACATGTCAGCTGGATGTTCTGTGAAGGGGTAGGGCCTATTCATTCCATTGTGCTTTTTGCCGAGGTGTTTTTCTTTTCTAAGGGAATTCACTCTCTCTGGATAAACCTGATGAATAAACTTCAGCAGCTCCTGAGCAATCCACAGGAACTGATTTGCATACTGGATAACTCATTGTAATTATTGCATCCTATTTGCCTTTTTTTAGCTTAAGGGGATTTATCTGCCAGAAGTGAGCTGGTTTTGCTTTTTTTTTAAGAAATGTTTGGTTTTCTGTCTGGCCTTTTAATACTAATGGAGAAACCGCAGAGTTATTTGCCATGAACGCTGTATGTGCGGTACATTGCATGTTCTTCTTCACCAGTGCTGGAATTCATGTGTTAAATTTCTAGAGGGACTATGAAGTTGTTAAAATCAAAGATCTTCTGCTTTTCTGCCACTATTATATGTTCATCTGTGTCCTAAAATAATGCAATTAGAAACTTACAATGATATAATTGATAGCTGAGTGAAAATAATTGTTTTTTTTCAATGATACAGAATGACTCCTGTGAAAAACTTTGAGATTTTCAACTCATTTGTGTGAGAATTGCTAACTGATTTTATTCACCCAGGAGTGAAGGATTTTGCATTGTATATCCCAGTTTTGGAATGTTTAAATGAAATCCTTAGTCTTTTTTTTTAAGTATTGGAGATGAGCAAGAGGGAATTTTTTGTGTACGGTAACAAATATGATGTTTTAAGCATTGTTTGAGAACCAGACTCTAGGAAAACTCCCTGAGATTTAAGGCTTTAAACTGAGAATGGATATTGAGGGAAAGGACCATTACTGAATTTGGGAAAGATTAGCTTGATTGTCACCAGATTTGGATCATTTGGATGAAGTACAGTGACATTTTCAGAGAAGGTTTGGAATTCTGTTTATAAACCTGGAGGCTTAATCTTCACAGAGCTCCAAATCCTGAGAAGTAAGTCTCTTCCCAAGCACATCTGCCTTGCTGCAGACATGTGGATCGTGTCGTTCTTTCTTTACTTCCCTGAGATCATTAAAATTCATGGTGTTTCAACTTTCTCAGTCAGTCTGGGGCTGAATGCCAGGCTGGGGACAGTCTCTATGTCCTATGTGGCTGTGGCCACTCATAGCTCCAAATACCCAACCATGTGCTGGAATTGTAAAGGGTTTCTAAATGGCTTTTTTGTTCTTTGTGCTATTCTAACAACTGTTCCTGATCTCCTTCGAGGCCATTGGAGAAAAGGCAGCAGGACGAATGGACTGCGTGGGCCAGATGTGCCAGTTCGATTGATCAACTTAATTACATCACTGCAGTGCAAGTGACAAGTGGTGTTGCATTAGGAGAAAAGTATGTTGCATCTACTCACACGGAGGTGAGATGTGTGTCCGATGTGCTAAACATCAGAGAAACATCCCTCTGTCTTCTGGGAGAGCTCTCAGGCAGTTGGGATGCTTCCCAAAGTCTCAGGATCTTTGATGTGGCTGTTGATGCCTGTGCTAAAGCTACAATGTTGGATGCTCCAAAGGGTAGTATAGGCAGCAGTAGAAACAAAAAATCTGATCCAGTCAAGTTCATCTTTCCCAGGGGCCACTTCGGGGAAAGAGCAGAATTTGTCAGGACTTGGAAGGAAATGAGTGAGAGGTTGTATGGATTGGATTGGTTGTTGGGGTTGTAATAGGCAACGAGGAGAGTCTACTGATCTGATTTCACTTCTGCAGGCACGCAATTGAAATTCCTCTTTGTACTGACAAGGAGTAGAAATGATCTGCAGCCAACTGGATTTCATACTTCAGCCTGCATTTCCCTGAATGTGGAGAGTTCCTATCCCTGATAATTAAACTTCAAAGCTAACACCCTATTAAATGAATAAAGCTATTATTTCAGTCTGCTTGGCCACAGAGTCGGTTGGTTGACATAGTGAAGGCATTAAAGAGGGCTATAAACTTCACTGTTTTTCAGACAAAAGCAATGTTATAGAAAATGCAGCAAAATCATCAGGAATACCTTAATTCACAATATCTGCAGATTTTTCTGTGTGCCTGAATGTTTCTTTTCAGTGCTAGGGAGACATATGAGCTAAGTAAGTTTTTCTGACTTCTCTGGTCATGGGCTTGCTGAAAAGCCAGGACTAGCAGCCTCATCTCAGTTGGCAAAGGGAAAGAGAACTGCTGACAGGGACCATATCTAGAAAGGCATTTTTTCATTGCGGTTCAGTCACAGACTCCCAAAAGTGGAAAGAATGGGAGCTCCTTGATTAAAACAGTAAGCTGTCTTTCTATTTTGCTGGTACCTAAAAGAAATATTTTTCTGTATCAGACCCATGTAAACTTGCATAGTTTTGTACAAGATTATTTTTTGACTTCTATTGGTGCTTCTACATAAAAAGTGAATTCCTTCTTTTGCATTTCTGAGCTCTGGAAACTAGTGATATTTTGCATATGCACCTATGTCAAGTGTTTGTCATTCCACTTTTGGTCATCATTTTAATCCCATTAGCTCCTGATTTTCCTGGAACTTTTATGGTTTTTTTTGTCAAACAAAATTTGCTCTATTTTACAGGACAAAGTCAGATTTCTTAAGTATGCCAGTCACTGGCTTACCTAGCAGTCTTGCTTTTTCAAGATGAGGGTAAAGGTAGGGGAGGAGCCAAGATAGACATAGAGATGTTGTTTGAATAGCTTGCAGCTTTATCAACACATCTGGGAACTATCCAGCACTAACTTGTATAAACCAGATGATTCTTCCTTCCATAATCCACTCCACCTGTTGGAGGGCTACCATCAGGATGGCTGGACAGTGTGTCCATTCCAACTTGTTTTCTGGCCTTACTTTTCACATGGTCAACAGAGTTGTGAAGAAATTATCAGACCCCGACTTCACTGTAGCTGGAGGGACCACCACATCCTGGGGTGCATCAAGCACAGCATTGCTAGCTGTTTGAGGCAGGTGATTGTCCCACCCTGCACCACACTGATGTGGCCTCACCTTGAGTACTATGAATAGTTTTGGGCATCTCAGTATAGGAAGGACTTCAAACTATTAGAATATTTCCAAAGAAAGCAACTGAGATGGTGAAAGACCTCAAGGGCAAGACTTAGAATGAGTGGCTGAGGTCATTTAGTTTGTTCAGCTTGGAGAAGAGAAGGCTGAGGAGTGACCTCATCACTGTCTACAGCTTCCTCAGTGGTGGCAGTGGAGGGGTAGGTGATGATCTGTCTCTGCCCGGAACAGGCTTCCCAGGGTTGTGATCAGGGCACCAAGCCTGTCAGACTTCAAGGAGTGTCTGGATGATAGTCTTAATCATATATTTTAGTTTTAGGTAGTCCTGTGAGGAGGAGGGAGGTGGACTCGATGATCCTTGTGGGTCCCTTCCCACTTGAGGTATTCTATGATTCATTCCACACCTTCTCTGGATCCCTAAATCCCTCTACTCTTTTGCTGGTTTCTGCTTTCCAGCCTGCTGAATCTGAGATCTGACTACTCCACAGTGGACTCTTCTCAGGTTCTAAAATATTGAACATCATTTTCCAAATGCTGTTCTGGGTTCCTCAATGGTTGAAATGATTTTTCTCAACTTGTACCATCTGTGATCTCAGCCCATTGACTCCCTGGCTGAAAGGAAATGAGGAGAATAAATTTTCCCTGCCCTGGAAGAATGTGACTTTTATTGAACACACCTTCTCTAAGCTTTGCTTTTCAAATGCACTGTAAGCTAGTACCAATGAATGCCTATTTCCTTTCCCCTAGGCATCTGTGAATTTGTTGTGTGTGGACCCAGAAGATGACTGGATTATCTGTGCCAAGTACAGCTAGTGCCATCTCATTGTTTTCTCCCTTCTTTTCTGTCTTTTTGCATTGAACTGGCTGGGCTGGCATGAAATTGTATTTCTGCTGTGTGTCAACATAAAATGGTATTTGATTTATTCACAGCCTCTGGCATGAACATAGTTGATTTCACCCACTTTAGACATTTAAAAGTCCAATTGTTTAATACAAATTATTAAGTCTCTCTCCACAGATAGTTGAGAAAACACCTTTAGGTGGCAAACAGTGACATATTTGACTGGCACACACTGCATTTGTGCAATGAAACAAACTCAATAGACAAAGGTAGAAGGACCCTGATTCACTCTGAAGAATACTCATGAGAGAACAGTAATAAAGCTACCTTACTGAATTGTTCATTAGGGAATTTTTCCATTCTGCCAACTGGACCAGCCTAGCACTTTTTATCTAAACATGTCTACAAGACTAAACATATTAAAAATAGGTGTGAAAAACAGGCATTGAAAAGTGCTTAGAAGGTTCCCATGATAAATAAAAAAAAAAGAATACTTTAGACATGCTTGTTCCTTTCCTTTCCTGGAATTCCTTTGCAGTACAATAGCAATAATTCTTAGGTGTGGAATAATGTTTTTGATGATGGAGACATAAAACTTATAAGTACAAATTTTCGTGAATCTGACAAGCTACTTTTTGGAACTATGAGGTTAGTCAAACATAGCCTGAACTTGCAGAAGTTCTGTAGCCTGAGTGATAAGTATATTTTCAGTCACAGATCCTGATGGGTGAGGAAAATCTTTCTCTTAGCAACCCCAGTCAGGTTTCCTCTCTTCTCCCTATATAGCTACAACCCACTGATATCAACCAGTATTTTTATGCTGACAACAGACCCATAATGCCCTCTGCTGAGAGATAGAGGAAGAGTAAGAAGGAGAGAGATCAGAGCTGCCTTTGTGTTCTTTTCATGACTTGGGAAGTCTCTAAGGAGGGAAGAGGATCTCCTGAAAAGGAAGTCTAAACCTCAACAAATGAAGAGGGATATGAAGAAAGAAGAATACCAGCCAACAGAAAAACTATGCTTGGATGTGGGGCAGGAGGATGGTGGAGAAGCCAGCCACTACTGTAAGATGAAGCTTGTAAAATGACTTGCACAGAAGGAGCGTCTCTTAGGAGAAGGCTTGGAGGCTATGATTTGCTTGCTGGTGGAAAAAGGGGGCGAGAAGGGTGTCACATCTAAGTCCTAAGCAGAGGACAGATTCAGTTTACATTTGATACTTTTCTTCTTACTCCTTTCCCTAACCATGTTGTATAGAAAATCTATTTTCACTCCTGTATAAAAGCATTCCAAATTAAGGCTCTTTATGGGTAAAAGAGGAAAAAAGCGGATGTGATTACATGTGCTAATTAAATTGAATGGTCCAGCTACAACCTTGCACTGATGTTTCTGAAGATTAAAATAAAAAAAATATTTCTTCAATGTTATGTATTGCTATCCAGAAATCTTTCCTGTTTGGCATTATGGTAAGATGAGTTTATTATTCAAATTCCAACAAATGCTGTTTTCCAGATGTGACTTCACTAGTTACTCCAAGCTATTAAACTCTCACTGCCCTCAGACTTGACACATATTTGACATATAAATGCCATTACACAAATAAAACAGAAATTCCTCAGAAAACTGATCTAATAACACTGGAGTGATAAACCTTTAATGTTGGGGATAATATGAATTACCAACAGTAAATAACAGACTTGGAAACTGTGTTAGCAGGACAATGCCTTTGGTGTAAAGATACACAAACAAGCAGAGCAAACAAAATATTGTGGCTGGAATTTGATTTGGAGAACTGTTCTGGTGGATGACTCTGTAAAAGGCTTTGCATGCATGTGTGTTTTTATATGGGTGGTGGTCACATCATCTTGTTTTGAATAACTGTTGATTAAAGAAAGGTCTTCAAAATATCTGTCATAATTAACAGGCTTTGGGTGGACTCTTGGTTTCAGTAAGAAACATGAGCTGAGATTTGTGAAGGCTTCCTTTTTTTGGCTCACGCAGGGAAGAAAGGGGAACTAATTTAGCACTTTCTGCTTGCTTTCTTCCTGTTCTGCTAACACCTTTGTATGAAATGAGTAATGCTTTTGTTTCTTCTATCTGACTTTGCTGAATGATTTACATTCAGGAAAAATGGTTCCCTGTGGAAATAACAGTTATTAATTTCCAGTACTGAGGCTAAAATAGCCTTGATACCATCATGATAAAGAATAGTGTGGTTAGAATCACTGTGGTACAGCATTCACTATGACTTTTTAAAGTGTTAATCTGGTCTCTTAATTTGACCCCCTGTTAGGCACTTTATGAAATGAAGATAAAAATGGAAAGGGTAATACATTAATGCTTCATCCACTTAATGAAATAGAATTTCCTTTGTGATTCCATATAAATTAGTGTATAACTATGACTATTTTACCTGACATAATAATAGAGATGAAATTAATTCTCAGCTGTAAGTCCTTGCAGTTAATTTTGAAATGGTCACTTTACCCCTGTGGATTACTGCATTTGACTATTGTCCAAGAGACTCAGATTCTATTTTCACTTTGTGCTGTTTTTCTACTTATTGCAGTTGTTTCCCTCCTGTATCTGATACCCTACAGATGCAAAGGCTGCTGTGGATTAGTATATGCCAAAGGGAGGGCTTATAATGGTATATTCCTCACACAGAACTGTTTTGTGGTGGGTTGCACTTAACTTTACCTAACTCATGGCAAGAGATGGAGGGAGAAGAGAGTTTTGAGTTCTGCAGAGTTCTTTCCCTCCCAGCCCCACAGGGAATAAATAATTTGCACCTGAATATATTTTAGTCTTTGTGGCTCACTGTAAGACATCCAGGTTTGAAGGCTACACGGGTATGAGCCGTTGCCCTCTGAAGTGAATCTTTCCATAGTGTGTTTATGATTACTGGCACTGCTGCTGATGCACTGGGTATTGAACCAATGCTGTCAAAAGTGTGAATGGCTACAGCTTGAGCTAAAACTCCGCCACCCTGGGTGGTCATGGATCCTCCTTTGCATAAGGAAAAGACCAGTAGCACACAAATACTACTGGGCCTTTTGTGTTCGAGGATGTCTAGAGCATTAACCAATGATAATCTTCCCTCATCAAATCTGTGCATTGCAGAGAAAAGCAAGCAGACAGCAAATTGACATGGGGTCAGAGAGATTGTTTAAGGGACAGGAATGCCATTGAGAAGAAATGAAATGTAGTTAATGCTACCTGTTTGACTCCAGTATTATGTGTGTTTTGCTGGTGAGTTTGTGAGGCTGGTGGAGCGAATTACACTATGGGCTGATTAAGATTTCTCCACAACTGCTTTGTACTCTTGCAGTCCTTGTGGAAAGACTGGAATTACTTCTCTTATATAGGCATGTGAGATCAGAATCACCTTAATCCACCACCACTGGCTACAGGCAGCTGCTTTTAACACAAACACACTTTCCCCTTCTGACAGTGGATTTGACTTGTACCAAGTCTGTGCATTGTTTTGGCTAAGTAATAAATTCCCAGTTATTTAGCACAGTGTTCTACCTCTTTTTTTCACATCCGCACAACTTTTCCATTAATGTACAACCTTGTATTCAGTTGGGACCAAGTAATATTCCATGTGTACTGATTTTAGTCTATTAAAATATTACACGTTTTATATTTTTAAAAGGAACCACAGGAAATTTAATTCTTTCTTTCTTTGAGTTTCATTATTCCAATATCAGAAACCATATGTGGGTTTCGACTTGGTTGTTTGTTGTAACATGTGGCTGAAAAATAATGTAAAATTGGGGCTTAATTGGAATAAATGCTTGGCAGACAAGTCGCATCTGGTTTAAAGAAAATCCCAAACATCTTCCTTTCTGAAGACTGTGAGGCCTTGAGAGTGGTAAACTGAAAAGGATTTTAAAGAATTGTTAATCTGGTTAGGTAAGAGACCCTAGAAACCATGAGGTTTGGTGTCTGATTCTAATGTTACTTGCCTTGGTGAAAAAAAACATCTGTAACTCTACTTGAGTCAGTGGCATTAACGCAGTATCAAATCCATTAGTGTGAGATTAAGGTCTGGTCAGTTATTTGGAACTGAGAGAACTCCAGTCCAAGATCAGTAGTCCCTCCCTGCCTTTTGAAGTGTAATAGCTCAGTGCAACTTTTTTCAGTGGGGAAAAAACCCTGCTGCTGGCCTTTTAATTATCAGAAAAATAAATTGGAAAGGAGTTAGTTTCATCTGGTGGGATGTCTGAAAGATAGAAGAGCTCGCAGCAGGTGAGCAAATCTTGCTGATTGTGGCCCTCTTGTTGAGACCCGGTTGAGACAAAGATTGGGACACCTAAAGTGGGAAGTTGTCCCGACTTTCTGTCATACCCTGAGGTGTCCTGGGCTGACATAGGATCTGCTTTTGCTTTGGTTGGGCCAAATCCTTACAAAGTGAGCGCAAAAGATAGACTGGGTGTAGGGGAAAGAGGCAGTCAAGAGAGGAGGCAGGCCCCTGGTGTATTAAGGTATTAGAGTAATAGGAATGACAAAACAAGAAAATAAGTATATTTTTAAAGTGTAATTTTCTGTTGTTTGAAGTGTTGCATAAATTAAATGTGAGCTTCCATTGCCTGGAACCTCAGCTGGCTTTATCAAATATCAAACCAGTGGGTATCATTAGGGAGAGTAGCAAATTTAAGTGTTCTCCCTTCACTGTATACTCTGAACTTTGTTTTAACACTATGTATGTCATTTCAGTTGCGTGTGAAGACAGCGTCAAAACAGAAGTGTGGCTAGGGCGAGAGCTAGGCAGGCTGCTTCACTTCAGGAGCATTTACTTCTTGCTCCATGATAGCAGAACATTCCCAGACCTGCCTCAATGTTTCCCTGTGTTCCTAGCATTCAGAATAAATATCCTGAAGATGTTTGAACTTAAACAAGTGAAAGTAGTTAGTGCTTGTGTATGGTAATTCCCATTTGTGGAATGCAGTCATGCTTTTGTGTGGGGAGAAGATGAGGCATGGAAAAATGAAATGGTCTGCATACAGTGAAATAGTAAGTTGATAGCAGAGCCTGGAAAAAGGAAATTAGATCTTTAGATTGCCAGCCCATTTCCTCCACAGGATAGGCTCTTGGTATGGGCATTAATATCAACATTTGTATTTTCATGGTTTTTTTTTTTCCAATGAATATTTATCTACATATGGTTGAGGGAGAATAAGTGTAGCCCTCGTCTTCCCTAGGGTACTGCCTTTAACCATTCATGGGTACATTACGGAGGTAGATGGAAGATTTGTGTGTCAGCAAGTTAATGGATTTCTTTATCACCCACTTGGGTTTCAACCTATCCCTCTCAAAACTGATCATTTGCAACAAACAATGCCATCTCTGAGGGCTGTAAATTCTGAATCTTAATTCAGTAAGCAGTGATCCAAAAGGAAAACAACGAATTAAAGGGTAAATGACCAAGCAGAAGAGAGAACAAAAAAACCTGACTGTAGCTGCATTCAAGTCTATATGAAAGACAGATTGTTGACTGTTCTATGACACCAAGGGTAGAGTGTGTTTCTAAATCTATCTATAAGGTACTTACATTGTGCCAACAGTGGTTTTGGAAGGAATAAAATCCCAAACAACCCTTTGTTTCAACAGATGAGAGAAACAAGGAATCTTATCAGATATAGAAAAACTTTTGGGGGGCCTAAGACCCATTAAACATTATTTTCTTTCCACTGAATATAAATGAGTGTTGTGAACTTCAGTGGGTTCAGGAAGTAGAAGATTTTTTTTGTTCTTTTTACTTTGTTTGGACCTCACAACAGCTAAGAAATTTGGTTTGGGTTTTTTTATGCTCACAGTACTGCATATCAGGGCTGCACTCAAGTGGAGCAAATGCCAAAAGCTGCAGAAAGTCTGGGTCACTGTGTGTGTTTTGAAAAGTAGCTTGCTGTATTGAACAATAAAATGCCATAAAATGAGACACAGGTGCCATCTCAAAAGTACCTTGTGAGAATGGCAAAACAAAGCAATTCCCACACTAGCAAGGTTTTTCTCTTCTCTTCTGAAAAGCTGAACTCTTGGAAAAGGAATATGCTGAAAGACTGTAGACCATCTACTGAAGTTGCTGCTTGGGAAACTGCAGTTTACATTATTGATTTTTCAGCTAGAAAATTGTTACTTTCTCACACTGCCTAGTGAAAATAAAGTTTATTTTGCCGGAATCAGGTGGCTTAGATCAATAACGATATGGTAACTGCAAGCTATTTTTGTGTAAGTTGGCCTTTATAGATAGATGAAGCATGTAATGAAAACAGAAGGCAGGGAATTTTCCTGAAGTACAGACATTTAAAGGGTTGCTAGACCTCAACCTGGATTCCTAGGAATTTTTTTAGGAAGGCCAGTTACTTACAAATGTAAGTAATTTTGGTTGAGCATACAAAGGGTGGCCAAATCCTGAAATAGTGTCCTTGCTTGGGAATGGTGCATTAAAATGATCCTTCCTGTTTTTGAAGCTAAAAGTTGTAATGAACATTAATTGCAAGCACTCTTGCATGCTTTGGCTTCAATTTAGTCTCCATCTAAATTAGCTAGAAATCTATGGGCTTGATTTATTGCATTTGCAACAGTCGCACTAAAGGAAGGTAATTCCTTCTGAAAATGCCACATGCAGGCAGGAACAGGAAACCAATTAGGAATCAGTGGATGATAAATGGGCATTTTTACCAGCAGTTTACTTAATATCCCCATTAAATAAGCCTCTTTGCATTTATCATTTCATTCTCCCTCAGTCTATAAGGTCCTTTAATTGCTGCCTAAATGAGCCCTGTGTTTCAGTCCAAATTTAATCTTGGATCGGGAGAGAGATATCCTTTCCAATGCTCGCCTGCCCAGCTGCCAAGAACTGTCAGAAATGATCACATAACTTTGCACATTTCTCACAGCCTCATTGGAGAAATGTGAGATTGACAGAAAAGAAAAAAACACAGGCCATATTTTTGCTTTAAATTGTAAACTATAGCACAAGCAGCCCTTTTCCTCAATTGCATTTCCTGTATTTTTTTTTAAATTTGCACTAAAAATAGATGGAAGTTGTAATGTTGCCCTGCGCTTTTTCGTTTTGGAAAGTTACCTTCAGTGGATGTAGATGTGTGGCAGAACTAATGAAGTGTTACGGAGTTTGTGCAGCAAACAATTACTGGCTGGCTGTGGCTGGGTGGATTGGTTACTGAACATGTGATTTGTGGGTGGAACATGGCATCTCCAGGCTAAGTAGCAGTCGAAAACGATAAAGAATCCCAGAGCAGCTGCCTTAAACTGCTTTTTAATTTTCTTTTTCCCTCGTAATGCTCAGATTTGGGAGTCTAGGGTTTGGGCTCTTGAAAACAACAAATTATTGTGGTGTTTTTTTTCTATTCTATTATTTCAGAAGTCTTCTTCTGAGCTTAGAGCATAAGCAGATGTTTGCAGCATATGTAGAATTCATGGATCAGCCCCTAAACATCATTTTGGAAAGGGACATTCCCAGGCATTTAGAGTCAACTTATTCCTGAACTGCAGTGGACTTTCACCTGGGTGGTCCAGATGTCAGACCTCATGCCAAAAGTACAAAGCCTAATCACCACTGCTCTAAACCTCACATATTTCTGAAATATTGGCAGCAAGTAACAGGCCCAGAGGAGAAATATTACCCAAATATCCACTGCTGATTAATCTTCCTACTGTCAAAAGCATACACATCTGCCTTGGTCCAAAGGGAAACTCAACACAAATGCTGTTATCTTGCCCTTCATCCAGACCATTCAGCTTCATTCAGCAATTTAAAATATCAATCAAGGCAGACCTCAGTGTTAATGCTAGATCACTTTCAGCTGATGTCAGTGGGATAGTCTAAGACAGAGACACTTAAATCTGTTGTTAAATAATGGCAACTAGAGACACTTAAATCTGTTGTTAAATAATGGCAACTCTTATATCAATCCTTTAAAATGGAAGGACAATGCATTCTCTTGTCTAACTTGACTACCTAACACCAAAAAATAACAAATACGTCAAGAAAAGAAAAGAAAGAAATACAGCTTCTGTGGAGCTCTGACCCCAGGCATGGAACTATAAACTAGTTGTTTTATATGTGTGCTTGCATGCTATTTTTCTTCCACAAAGGAAGAAAGTTTAGAGCATATAGATAATAACAGCCTGGGAAAAATTACATGCATCTCAAAAGTATTTTTCTCTTAAGTCATTGAAAGGTGATTATGGTTGAGTATGGACACTGTCACATGGATTCAAAACTGTAGAAAAAAATCACAAACAAAGGTAATTGTATTCTGTTGAGTAAAGGAAATGATTGATGGGCTCCAGGGTGTACTAATATAAGATTTGTCATATTTTACTGTCTCCATTAAAGATTCAAAGATGAGAGTAAGCAGGAAGTTATTTACATTCAGACATAATACAAAGCTGTCATCCTATGCCATCCAAAATCAGCCACTTTCAAGCATTTTTGTCTTAATGTTTTCTTTAAATCATTCGTCATCACAGGGAGGCTGGGGAAAACCCAATCTGAAACCTAATATTCCAGATAATGAAGATAAGATTACTGCATGAGAATAGCTGTACCAAAAGCTGTACTTTGGTAGACCAAAGGCCTATTTATCCCAGCTTCTGTCTCAGAAGCAGCCAACAGGGAGGAGAACTAAAGAGGGCAGGGCAAGCATTCAGGGATGCTTTTCCTGGCTAAGGAAGTGTATGTGTCAAAAGATGAGGTATCTGTCCAAATAAATACATTCAGCACCTGAGAGGCTGATCGGGACTAGGCATTAGCTGTCTCCAGCTTCTGAGAACTAGCAGAGGAAGTTTTCATTTTTCACAAAGTTGTTAAGAAAACCAAGTCAACAAAATCCAGTCATTCAAGGGGAGGAGAGAGGGGTGAAATTCTCCCACCAATCATGGCTGGCTTTGAGGCCAAAAAGAGTTTGAATAAATGGTCCATTTTCAGCATGATATGGTGACGTTGCTGCACATTATCCCAAGCATTTAACAGGCCCATTTATAATCTGTATGTATCAAGGGAGGAAAATATTGAGGTCACAAAATGTGCAAAATTATTTAGGTTAGCCTAGACAAAATAAGACTGTGAGAAACTCTGGTGGGACATAACAAAGCTAGGTGGCTGGAGGACATGATGTCAGATGAAATTCATTGCTGACAAATACATGGTAATGCATATTGGAGGGAATAATTTGATCTACTTTCTTCACATTGCTGGGTTATAAATGAACTGTAGTTACTGCAGAAAAGGGCTTGGCTGTCAATGGACAAATCAGTGAACAGCAGTGGTTAAAAAGCAAGAAAAATGTTAACATCAGAGACTAGATAACACTGAAAATATTGGATTGTCATCATATAATTATTACTGAAAACAGAGCATAAATAAGAGGAGCAATGGATAGAAATAATGACAGTTATTAAATACATTGCACAAGCTTTGTAGCTGGAAAGAACGAAAAGATTACAATGTTAGTCGACGATTTGGAGGAAGCTTACTGAAAGTATATAAAGTGATGGACAGAAAATAGATATATCATTGGTTCTTACTGATCCTTTATCCTAACATGAAAAGTAAGGCTACCAAATGAAAGCCCAAAATAGGGCTGCAAGAGTTTAAATATCTGTCAAATATTTAAACTAACAAAGAACTCACTCTAAAATTTATATGCTAATAAGGTACAATCTATGACAGCCTTTATTAAGTAATTTCTTTGCTTCTTGTCTGCTCTTTTGCATCAAGGAAAAATGAAAAAAAAGAGTCAGCTAACCCTTAGCTTGGTAATTATAACATCTTTATTAATAATAATTAAATATTGCTTCACAAAGGCTTTGGTTGAAATGCATCACCAAAGATTCTTATTGGCCAGTTTTAACACCTGTTGGACCAATATCTCTTTACTGTGATACCTCCCTCTACCACATCTGTTAAATCTGCTTAAGGCTTGTGGTCAGGTGATATCGTGATGGTGTAGCGCCAGAGCTGAGGTGTGCTTGGGCAAGAATGGCTGGCTGACCCTCAAAAGGGGTTATGGCAGCATAATGTTGAATCTGTTGATAATGTGAGCAACCAACAGCTGGGAGGACGACTCATTGATTTCTACCTGACGGGATTCATATGCTTTATTTCACAGGTAGGTTTCACCTTCTCCCTCTAGGCTATTCTGCCACACGGTTTCAGCCCATTTGGGAAGTTTTTCCATTCTGCATCAAAGATGTGGCTCTGAATGGCTTTAGGTATTGAACTTATCTGATACTTTCTCACACAGCCAAAACAAATGCTTAGCCACCTGGTATAGGGGAGGAGGATGAGGAGATGCAGAGGAACATAGCAACTACATTTTGTGCAGAACCTAATCGAGTTGCTATGTTTGTGGAATTGAGCCCCTCAGGCAAGTAAACAGAAGGAACACCTCATTTACAGATCCAAACAGAGTTGAAGCATGAAACAGACTCTGAACAGCCCAGACAGTGAAGTCTGAGGTGCCTCTGAGAATGCCCAGAAGCAGAATCTAGGTTTCTGAAAACCCTAAATGTCATACACTTAGGCAGAGTCAGACTCAAAGCAGTAGTTGAGCAGATTTTTTGAGAATCTGGTATTGTACTAAGATACCAGATCATCCCTTTTGTCCCTTCATGGATGTGGGTCTCACTTTTTCATTGACTTTATTCCCCTTCTACAAAATGAGGATAGGAACACTCTCTTCTCTAACAAGGACACTGGAAAAATGAGCACAGAAAAATCTGTGAGGTGATGAGTTCTACAGAAAAAGTGCAAGCCTTTGAAAGACAAATTAAAATTCATAAGTGGATTTTGCAAAGTAGGTCTTGAGCCAACAGCAAGCTCCCAGAAAAAAAACATCTTTACTCTGGAGCAGTGAGGCCTTGTGCCCAGTCCAGGACTGCACTGACTGGACACATGTTAGTCTGCACTAGCTGATCACCAATGTATCTCTATAATACCTCATTTGTTGTTGACTGTTGTTTTCACACCATGGTGTACAGGACTGGATATTTCTTGTATGGGGCACAAAATGCATACAGGACATATGAGTCCCTTACCCTGCCCTGCTCCTGCTTTGTGCTGTCCACATAGTGGCTGGAAGGAATTCTGCTCTTCTCTCAGATGAGCCACCTTCAGCTTCCTCCATCATAGAAATTGTCCAGAGTTCTAGAGAAATGTTTGCAGGCATTTGTTGCATGCAAATACCTGCCAAATAAATCATTGTATATTGCAGCACAACCCCTGAGGGGGTTTGTACCTATGGAACTTGCTACTGTCACTCCACTTCCCCATATACCTTAATCATGTTATTCATTGAGCAAGGAGGATGAATGTTACAGTGTGAGACTTTAATCCCTCACTGCTGAGGATCTGATTCTCAGAAGGAGAGAGAGAGCAGGAAATCCAGAGACAAAAATTTCCACAGGAGTCAAATACCATTATTTCTCGCACTGGATTTTGGCAAGGATTGCATTATAAGAACGTCTTCCTAGAATACTTCAGGAGAAGTTTATTGCACATGCATGTATTCATTGTGCATGTATGTGTGTATGTACGCACATGTCAGTAAACACATGGCCTAATAGCACCTTTAAGGCAGTGAACTTGCAGCCTTTTAAAGCATCTAAATAATTCTTCTCTCTAGCTCAGTGGGGTAGCTCTATGGGTGACCGGGCAACTTTACACAAATGTTTCCTCTGTTCTCTAACCTTTTGATTTTTTTTTCCCATAAAGATGATAAAAATGAAATAACAGCAGACATAGGAAGGGAGAGTAGCACAGTATTTAGTGGTTACCTAAGAACCTGTCTTTTAAACAGCCTCAGTACATTTTAAAGGTAGCAGTTTGTCTTACAGCTCTGCAGTCACTGTCCTGTGTATGAAGGGCAATGCCTGTTTCTTCATGCTGGCCTTACAGTAACGCAGATGGATCCCTTCCACTAAGATTTAAGCTTTCAGGCCTCTGTTAAGACTGCTGGCAGATAGTTTAACTACCAAGCCTTAGACAAATCTAAAGGAAACTACACAAACGCTATGTAATACTTTATAATTCCCCCAGAACAGCAATGGTATAACACTAATAGCGATTGATACTTTTGCTTACCTGTGTCCAAGGGTGATTATAAATCAGCAGCTGAGAGATGTAAGGCTATGTAGTTCATGATGACCTAGTTGCTCTGGCAGGCCAGCTTCCAGCTGGCCACTATTATTCCAAACTCATCTAGGAAAGCATAAGAATCAAACAAAAAATTTCAGCTTTGCCTGTTTTCAAAATGCTTATTAATAAATTTAATATGAAAAAGCGGCCAAACAAATCAATAAAAGGAACTAACACAAAATAGTCCAGTTTAGAGTTTATGAGAAGCATATCTAACAAAGCTTTTTGTAGAGTTTTCCTCTAAGCATGATTGCATGCAAATTAATGATCTGTCTTTATAATGCCAGATCTACTTAAAAAAACCTGAAGATGCAGTCTCCTTTTTCTTTCCAGTAGATCTTTCTGATATCATAGAATCATAGAATAGTTTGCTTTGGAAGGGACCTTAAAGATCACCTAGTTCCAATCCTGCTGCCATGGGCAGGGACATCCCACTAGATCAGGTTACTTAAGTCCCCATCCAACCTGGCCTTGAACACTTCCAGGGATGTGGTGTCCACAACTTCCCTTGGCAACCTGTTCCAGTGCCTCACCACTCTCATGGTGAAGAAATTCTTCCTTATGTCTAGTCTAAATCTGCCCCTCTCCAGTTTATACCCATACCCCCTTGCCTTATCACTATAAGCCTTTATGAATAGTCCCTCCCTAGCTTTTTTGTAGGCCCCTTTCAGGTACTGGAAGGTCACTATAAGATCTCCTTGGAGCCTTCTATTCTCCAGGCTGAACAAGCCCAACTCTCTCAACCCTGCACGAAGGATTGACCAACTGCAATTTTCTAGCTCGTTTTTGACGTAAGGTGCATGCAAACCTGCTGACTCTCTCCCTTCTTGGCCTTATTTCAGGTCCTCTATCCATCAACATGGGAAGGAGTACTGCCTTTCTTGAGAGATCCTACTTCCAAGAAGCAGCAGCATGAGAAGGGTCTTGAGTTATTGAAGCTGGATATGACAGAGGTTTCAGTTCATTGATCAGGTCATGAGTTTTAATAACAATAAAATAATACAGCAGACAGTCATAAATAGCATTCTTCCAGGTCTAGGCAGGTTGTGGGAAAAAAAACTCCATTTTAATTCAAACTAGTGAGAAAAATAGAAATTTATTCCAAAATCTCAACTGGTTGATGAGTAAATCTAAACTTTGGTGGACTTGCCACTATATTATCATTATTCAGTGATCTTGTGGTACATTGATGCTCTTTTAATTTTTTCAGTGTTTACCAGTTTCCATCAGACAGACTTGACACCTCTATCTGTTCTGTAAGCCCCACGTGATCTTTAGTTTCCCAAATGGGAGCAATCTGGAATGTAAGAACAGGGAGACTGAATCCCATTTCTGCTCTTGCCACCCAACTCTAAGTGGCCACGGTGCACAGTGTAGTGACAACCATGACATTTCTGAGTCACCAGGGATTTGCTACAGAAGTCCAATAGGCAAAGTGCAAAGAATTGTAATGAAGACTAGTGACACAAGTCCTCCACACTTCCTTCTTACCACCTCTGCCAAGCTAGGAGTGAATAATAGTTTACAGATAATTCAGTTTACTCTCTTGTTCTTTACTATTAATCATTCTGTGTCTATGAGTGAAAGTAAAATTGTTAGCATAACAGATTAATTGTTGCAGCTTGATCTATAATTAAAGGATTATGTGCATGCTAAGGTTTTCAGGCATAGTAGTGAAAAAGAATATGATCAGATACAATATCTACCATGAAAGCCTAGCTGACTGCAGAAAATAAGAGCTCAATCCTGAGCTCCTCCCCAAAAGTGGTTGGGTTCTGTGTCATATTAACTAAATTTGCATTGAACATAGGGGAATGAAGGTAAGTGGCTATATAATTTGAAACACTTGCAAGACGTTACAGAGACCAAAGCCCAGCTTAGGTATATGCTGTGTGAGTTAGGATATTTTATTAACATCTTTGTATTTTTACTGAACCAAATGAATTGGAAGATGTCAGAATTTCTTATTTTAACATAATCCACAAGGGAGGTAATAAAGAAAGGATGACTTTACACAAAATATTTTCTGCACAGTAATCTGCAATATACCATAGTCTAGATAATCATGCTCCATGAAATCCCCACAGACGGATCCTGTCATGCCAAACCTCACAGTTGCATTAAATTGCTCTACAGACACTATTCTATGTCATGGCCAAGTATAGCAACCGTATATTTGGGCCACCAGACCTGATTAATAGTACTTCATCCTAAAGCCTTCAGTTTCTGTCCCAGTGTTTCCCCAAAGTTGAATGTCAGCGTACAGCCTGATGGCTGCTCAGCTTGTCCCCTTTCCCAACATCAGAAAGTCTTGCAGCAAGACTGACTGGCTTTATTTGTAGAGAGGATAAAGGCAGTAGCTGTATGTTCTGACTGACTGCACAAAGCCACAGCCGCATAGGCAATTGAAGATGAGTTGTTAATATTAAACACAAGAGATTCTCAATGAAAAAGTGGCTAGGTTATGGAAATACACCCAACCCTTCCAAAACTGGAAGTCTGTGCAACATGCTCGCAATGAAGACATTCACTGCTGAATGGTTTGCTCAGGTCACAGGCAATGGTTTCAAGAAATGTGTGCAAGAGATGTTTTTTTCATTCTATTTCTTTAGTCGGATTATTATCCTGAAAAATGCTAACTTAAGAGTGCCAGTATGTGCAGTTGCAAGTCAATGACAGTAACTTATTCAAAGGCAAAAATATGTTACTGGAAAGGGATTTCTTCTGCTATTAAACACTTCTGTGAGGTTACATAGTTTGGATTTAGCCCTAAGTTTAAGTCTGAAATCCAGGCACAAACACATATGCACTCTTAACCCCTAATGTCACCCTGGACATGAAGGCTATTAGCATTTTCCTCTTAATTATGTTTCTGCTGGTACAGCCTGTATTTTCAAAGATGTTCAGCACCTTGTTTTATGTAGTGTGCAGATTTTCGTGAGGGCACATACAGACTGTTAAATTACAGAGACATATAGGATATGCACAAAATAGTTGTGCACTCATTTTTTTTCTTTTTTCCCCCCTCCTCCTTTCTGTGTTTTCATAGTTCACTGGCCAATATCAGCATAACAGCTATGCTGTCAAAAAAAAAAAAAAAAGTATTCCAAGCAGTAATAGGGAGAGTCTTTGTACAGAAATTCACCCTATTCTGACAGGCCATTTCCTTATTATTTTTTTATCAGGATAGACATGTGTTTTACAGGACAAATAGGAAGACACAAGCATTACCCCAGTGACCTTGCAAACCAGCTTTTGCAAAGCTGCAAAGGCAAGATGTCCTGCTATAGACCAAGCTTTTATTGTTGGCTCTGCCAGTAACCCTGCTAGCAATGCTGGGCATACATCTGGGCCCTCTGTACCTCAGTTATCTCATCTGTAAAACAAAGTACACTTAGACCTATGTTTGACAACAGCAGTGCAGTATAATGGCTAATTTTTTTTGAGTGAATAAGCATTATTCCTTCTCAGACCTTGAAGAAATTGGGGGGTGAGGTGCAAGTGGGAACACCATGAACCAAACTGAAGAGTATTTCTCCCACAAAGCCATCAAGCTGTGATACAGCTCTAGCCCAGGGGCCTGCTGCTACATGGCCCCTCTCATCTTTCCTGTGTGAAGGGAGGAGACTTACAGGCTTCCTGGTTTTGAGACCTGGGTTTCCCCCTCACTTCAAGGCCTCTTGCATAGAAGTTGGCTTTGCAGAATGTCCCTCACAGGTCTATATGTACAGCCAGCTACAGGTGCGTGTATAGCCAACTACCTTTCTTACAGACCTGCTGCTGCAAGAGAAAGGTTCAAGCCTAGGCACGAAGAATGAACTATACCTGACTCAGACATGTCACAAAGCACACATGTGTGTGCACAGGCATACCACATGCCCACACCCAACGAGGGTCAACTCCTTACCTTTATTACTATAGCATATGAATATACAGTTGTTTTTTTTTTAAAAAAAAGAAATGTTTTTCTGTGCTCTTACTGCATCAAATCATCAAATGCAATTCTTTGTCCCTGCTTTTATGATATTGCAGTAGTTGTACACCTGTCACAAAATCACAGAATCACAGAATGGTAGGGGTTGGAAGGGACCTTTGGAGAGGAGATCATCTTGTCCAATTCCAGCTGCAGGTTCACCTACAGGAGGCTGCACAGTAATGCGTCCAGGCAAGTTTGGAATTCTCCAGAGGAGACTCCACAACCTCCCTGGGCAGTCTGTTCCAGTGCTCCATTACCCTTATGGTAAAGTTGTTTTCCCCCATGTTAAGGAAAAAATTCCTGTGTTCCAGTTTGCATCTGTTCCTCCTTGTCCTATTGCTGGGCACATTTGAGAAGAGTTTGGCCCCATCACCTTGACACCTACCTTTTGGATATTTATAAGCATTGATAAAGTCTCCTCTCAGTCTTCTCCAGGCTAAACAGAAGAAACTCACTCAGCCTTTCTTCATGGAAAACATGCTCCAGTCTCCTAATCATCTTTGAGGCTCTCTGCTGGACTTTCTCCAGTAGTTCTTCATCTTTCTTGAACTGGGGAGCCCAGAACTGGATGCAGTACTCCAGAAGGGGCCTCCTTCAGAGAGAGTAGAGGGGGAGGATAACCTCTCTGGATCTGCTTCCTAGGCTCTTCACTCCAGGATACTGCTGGCCTTCTTGGCCATGAGGGCACATTCCTGGCTCATCATCAACTTCTTGTCTACCAGGACTCACAGGTCCTTCTCCGCAGACCTGCTTTCCAGCAGGCCAATCCCTAACTTCTATTGGTTATTCCTACAGGAACTCCTGCAGGGGGTTATTCCTTAGCTTGCCTTTGTTGAGGCAGCAAAAATGAAAGTTTGCTCCACGAGCTTTGTAACACCAGGCGAGACTTGCAAATTCTATCTTCTGCTTCTGGATATGTGAGATCAAATTTATGCTTTGATTAAAATCAGTGTATCAATTAGATCTCAAAATGAGAAAAATTTAGAGAGTTGTGGATAAATTTCCACAGATAACTTCAAGATCCAGACTGTGGGATAATTTCTATTCTCTGGTGGACTTTCTGGCTCTATGTGCTTTGATCAGTTTTCTATTTGTATGTCTTTACTTGCATTTTGTATGATTTGTACTTTTTCCCATTGCTGCATGCGATGGCCAGGCAGCTACCAATATACGTGTTCTGATTTCAAAACTGAGAAGATAATCCACTGCTAAAATGCTGTGTGTTTAATCAACTGTCCATTGGGGTATGGAAGAAAAATTTATTTTATTTTTATTTTAATGCTTAGATATGTAATTGCCTGGAAGACCAGAAAGAAGAGTTTTGGTCTCTCGTGTAATTTTTAAAAAAAATCTGTCTAAATGTTTTGGAGTTGGAAACTCGGTCTTATCTCTCGGGTAAATACAATGCATTTCAGAACTAAACATAAAAGATATAATAAGAAATATTTTAAAGGGGAAGCCTGAACATACTAACAAGAGTTGGCAAGAATCAGGAAGGCCTGCGTGGCACTATCTTCTGTTGTGATCAAAATGTCCTAACTATAGTTGAACTTCCTTTGCTCAGTGCTATAATTTCACTTGCACTGAATGTTGCATTGAATATTGAAGCAAGTGCTTCAATAAGTGATCATAACATTTGCTTTAACAGAGTCTCAAAGTGCCTCACTATGTTACAGAACAAAGTTGCTTGCAACTTCTTTTACTGACTTTTCTCTGATGAATCATAATGCACCTCTCTGACAACCCAGAGTGATGGTGCCATAGGGCAGTGGGCTGGGAGAAGCTGTGCTAGGGTGATTGGAGAAATAATGAGTAAGCACAGTCACACTGCTGCTTGAACAAAGAGTTTTATCTGCTTGTGATTTGTATTTACACATAGTAATGCCAGGAAAACTTTTCTGAAACTTCTTTGGAAAGATGAATTGATTTTATTTCTTCTTATTTTTTTTTTTTCCCATGTCCACCTGATGCACTGACTAGGAAAACTGTTATTTAAACGCATTTGCTTTGTCTGTATTTCCACATTTTTTTTCTGTTGCACGCTAAATGGAGTCAACTACACTTAACTTCCATTTTCCAGGAAAAATATCCCTCTTATGAAATGCAGTTGACCTTCCTTATGAGCTGGTTTAATATTTAAAGCTTTGGATCAAAAATTTTTGGCTATTCAACAATAATTTGCTATTTTTGCTATCTTTTTAGAAAACAGACATGAGACGTTTTATTAAAGCAACAAATTGAGGAAGACTGTATAATTTAAGAATTATTTCTTATATTGGAACATCCTATTTCTATGTACATTAAGCTGTATACTCCATTTTGAATACAGGGCTTGTCTGCATTTTCTGCAATAGTTTACTCCCAAGGAAAGAGAATAGCCACACAACAATGCTAAGACTTGGATAAATGAGAAAAACTAGTCATGAATGTTTTGTGGCTAGAAATTAAAACAGAGTTTTTATCTATTATAGCGTTGAGTTCATGGCTCAAACTTCCCATAGCAGTGGTAAACCCAAAATATGCACACACATATACATACGTATGTATATATGCATACATGTATTTTTTTTGTTGGAACCTGATAAGTTTCTGAAAAAGGTTAATGAAAGGGTTTATAAGAATAGTCCTTGTAAGAGCAAGGGACTACACTATCAATCTAGAATTATTTTCCAGTCTTACATTCCTAAAACCTGATTGTGTTTGGAGCCCCAAAACAGCTCAGTGTTTGTTTGGTTCACAGAATCACACAGAATCACAGAATGACCAGGTTGGAAGAGACCCACTGGATTGTCGAGTCCAACCATTCCCACCAATCCCTAAATCATGCTCCTAAGCACCTCATCTACCCTAACCTTAAACACCTCCAGGGACGGTGACTCAACCACCTCCCTTGGCAGACCGTGTGTCCCTGAACAGCGAAGATGTTTGGAAATAGAAGAAAGGTGGTATCTCAGATTCTGTAACACGTGTGGGGCTGGCATTGGTTTGGGCCTGAAGCACCTGGGCTTTTATTACAGAATCACAGAATAGTAGTTGTTGGAAGGAACCTGTGGAGATAATCTGGTCCAAACCAGATTATCTGCTAAAGGCGGTTTGCCTACAGCAGTTGCACAGAATCACATCCAGCAGATTTTGAATATCTCCAGAAAAGGAGGTTCCACAGCCTATTCCAGTGCTCCATCACTCTCGCAGTAAAAAAGTTTTCTTCATCTTCATATGAGGAAAGTTCCTGTGTTCCACTTTGTGCCCATTGCACCTTGACCTGTTGCTGGGCACCCTTGAAAAGAGTTGGCCCTATCCTTTTGACATCCATCTTTTAGATATATATAAGCATTGATAAGATCCTTATGAGACTTGTTCTCCAGATTCTTCACCAGCTTCATTGCCCTTATCAGGACACAATCCTGCACTTCAATGTCTTTCTTGTACTGAAGGGCCCAAAACAGAACACAGTATTCAAGTTGTGGCCTCACCAGTACTGAGTACAGGGGCACAATCACTTCCCTGGACCTGCTGGCCACACCATTTATTTGAGTTGTTGGTCACCATATCTCATGGGCTTCCTATTGCAGGTTGTCACAATCTGCCACTCAGGAAGCATATATAGGCCTTTGTAATTCTTAGACAAAGTTAAATAGGACAAGCTCCAAAAGGGTTACTCTGTATTTACAGACAAAGTCAAATTCTCCTGTCTTTACTTTTCTTCCTCACTCTGATGTGGTGGAGCTTTTCTGAAAAATCTCACACTTTTTTTTTTGAGGTGGGGGCATCAGTAAGTTTTGATGCTTCCTTTGAAAGAAAACCAGACGAATAAAAGGTATACTTTGAAAATCTGATGCTGAAATGCAAAAAGAAAGCATGTAGAAAAAGGGATTCATTGCTAAAATTAAAAGAAAGGTAGCTACGTGATGATAGTTCAATGACAGTCTAAATAACATTATGCCGAAAATTACAGATAGCCTTGTTAAATGGGGATTAGGCACCGTGATGAAAGGAGGAAATAACCAGCAAGAAACTGAATGGAGTGGAAGTTATGTAGGATCACACTACAGAGGAAAATATAAAAGTCTGTGCATAGACTCCTGCCTAAGTGGATCCTGATAATGCCAGCATTAATTACTAGTGATTTTCATGTTTAAGATTATTTGAGCTCTTTGAAGGTGGCTGAATTATTTGGGAATTAAAATCTAGCAGAGACTATGGGCCAACAAGTTCCTGCAGAGAGCTGCCTGCTCAGGTGAGTGCCATCAAGGCACTCTCCACCATGCAACAGCACATCAGCCAGTTGGATCGTTGAGTTTGCACCTTCCAGTGTTGCTTGCTACACCTATCCATTCCTGCATTGCAAATATTTTTGCCAACAATTTCTGACACTTTAGAAGCATGGCAGACACCTCAAGGGTCCTTTTCTCTAGGGCTGCTTTGGCTAATAGTAATTTTGGCCCTAAATTGTTTAAGGAGGGAAAATGTCCCCTCCTATGCTGAATTGTTAATCTGTTTGCGTTTGTGTGTGTGTGTGTGTGATGTGTACAGGGTCTGTGTGGTTCGTAGATTGTTGCAGTCTATGTGTCATACTGTCATCATTGATATAACCTTGCTGAGCAAAACTGAGAACACCTGTTTTCTCTGAGTGATATTTTTTCTTCATATTTGTCACAGCTATTCTCATTATTTACAGTGTATTTTTAGACCTCACATTTAATCATAGCATAAAGGTGCAAAAGACTCTTTTCCACAAGAAAAAAAAATTAAAAATATTTTTCATTATCTAGTTTTTTTAAGTAATTGTATCATGTTTTTGACATCTAAATAAATGGACTTTATTAAGCAGGATCATGAGCTGAAATTATTTAGTATTCCTTTTTTATTATCTGGTGTAGCCTCTGCTGGGAGCTGTGAGTTTCTTTTCTTCATTTCCAACATTGATTCTTGCATTAGACGGTTACATTGAATAATTAATATACTTCCTGTGATTGATGATTTGCATGGCCTGAATATTAGGTTATCAATCACAACCCAGTTGTTCTAATGCAATCATATTGAAAACGTGTCAAAAGCTGTTTACCCAACAATGACAACAGGGGCTGTGATATTGAAGGTGCCTGATGCACTACAGCAGGAAATATCCTGGTAGAACATTCATAATGCAGAGATTATGAGTTCCTCAAATTGATGTTACAAAACCCTGGAGCCCTTGGTGAGAGTTATCAGCTCCAATAAGAAAAGCCCTTTTTTCAGCTAGAAAATTGCACTGATTTCTTTGCCTTTTATCAGCTGCTTAGTGACTTTTTGAGCTCACAGTGTAAAGTAATTATGTTCTGTGCTGCATGGTATAAAGAAACTGGAACAAAAATCCAGAGTGTTTTTTTTTTTTTTTAAATGGAATGGCACTGCCTGTAACTGTTGTTACTGGAAGGAGAGCACATTGTTGAGGTCTTTCACTGGATTACTGTAAACATTGAAAAAGTGGGTTTTGCATCTGTGGGAATCACTAAAGAAGAGCACCGTGTTTTAACATTCAGAGTATAATCCACAATTTACTTGCAGTGTATTTCTTAGCTTGTAGATGTTAGTGCATAGCCTGTTGGTTCCATTTCAATATCCTGTTACTATTTACCTCTGCCAACTACAATGACTCTCAGGTTTTAGTTGTGCATAATCATTTCATTTTTTCTTTAAATTTCACTCTGAAAATTCAGATTAACACAAGCATTATTTCGAGGTTCAGATCCACAACCCCATGCTGATGGAAATACTTCCTTTGAGCACAGCAGAATCACTCACTTAAGCCAAAGCTGCTTGAAGTGGAGAAGTCTAAAGCAATGGGATTTATAACTCTAAACAGCAAAGCAAAGTTGCTTCCTTCTATCTGCACTGGGCTTCCACTCTGAACTGCAGAGTACATGGGTATCCCAGACTCATTCATTCACAAAAGGTCATACAGTGATGCTTTTCTTGGCATTTGTCAGTGCTTTATTCCTCATTTCACCTTTTGGCTTTTATGGAGACCTCAAAAGCATAGCTCCTTGTAGCTCACTGTTGTGGTTGACATTAGGCAACTTAATTAGTGGATTTAGAGCAAAATCAGATTATTCATCAAGATTAAAAGTACTATAGTTTTCTCCAAATGTGAGGACTCCATTAGTTCTGGCTAGCCTTAAAGGCATTTATTCATGGAATTTATATTGGTGCGGTCTCTGAATAGCTGGAATGGTTGACAGTCAGAAGAAGAAAGACAATTGAAAAACTTAAAAGCTTGGAAAAAAAAGGAAGCCCTACAATTCTTTCCCTTTAGCCAGTATTTTACTCTGTTCCTCCAAATGAGGAAAATTGTATAGGAGCTATGTAGTTTAAGTCATACAAGCAGCAGGAAGAGTAATCTCCTGGGATATCACCATGGAGGAGACCAAGTGTTTCAATTACTTAATATATGACAATATTTGCCTTGTTGTGTCTCACAGTGATTAAAACAGAGAACAAATATGCTCATTGTTGTAGGAAAAAAGATTCCTAAAATAATCTGTAATAATAAAACCACAGAAAACTGGAACTGGAGATCGTGTGGATAGAAAAGATCTAGTCATCTAATTTCTCTGCCAGTGCAGGATTTCAGTGTTAATTTTGGTATATTCTTAGCGCAATAGAGTTACTTAGAAAACTATGCCCCAACCTGTTGGATCTGAAAACAACCACACTGATTCATGGGTTTTATGATATCTTGGCGTCAACCTCTACACTTAATTCAAAGCATCTCAAACACTAGTACTTCTACAACCATGGAAAATTAAGCAAATTAATTTGATTGAAGAAAAGCTAAGGCATTTCTTAGCTTCAGCAAAATACGTTGTCTTCTATTAATCACACTAAATAGTTCCAGAAGTGGAGCTCAAGTCAGTGAGAAAAATTCTATTAGATTTCTCCTAATTTTTTAGAAACTGTCTTCAAAATGAGGCAATACATAAAGAGTATTTCCTGAATTTTCTTTATTTGCCCAATATCTTTTAAAGCCTTTGGTGTCCATTAGTAATCTTTCTCCCACAGCTATTAGAGTTTACAATCTTTGGATTTTTTTTTATATTGGAAGCAAGGACTGTCCATTTATTGAAATGACTCCAGGAAAGTCATCTCCAGAAAGATTCCATATCTGCGACTGACTAAGGAAGTGTCTGTAAAGGTAACACTAATTTCTCTCTCTCGCTAGTGACTGATCTTATGAGTATTTGTGTATTTATTGTATCATGGCATCTTCTCTTGACTGCATCATGGTAGGTTTTAACCTGCCACACATTATATATGAAGTTGGTCAGATGAAAAGCATAGAAAAGGAGCATAAAAACTATTCATTTTGTAAAAGCACTCACTGCTTTATAAAGCTTTCCTGCAGGAAAAGCTACTCTGCTTTCTGAATCACCATTTTTGCATTTTTTTAATTAACATATTTGTGGTCATTGTGCCAAGACTAGTTTTCAGTTGTTTACTATCTCATCCAGTAGTAGAATTTTCCTTGGAAAGAAGCATCGTTTTATAGGAAGTGTCAGTAAATTGTTTTTCTATGGAAAATATTTGAGTAGCCTTCCTCTACGTACATCACTATGAAAATATTAGGCCAATCTGTACTAACTTGGTTAATTGTGCTTAGTTGTTTAAGCACATGGCAACCATCTCTGCAAGTTGTTGCTGAAACCAAAGTACTCTAACAAGCTATTTAACATAATAGGACATAGCAGGTGTTGGACCACATCTTCAAACAAACAAAATCCAAGCAATGATGAATATGCTGTAAGAAGTAGTGTAACAAAAATGTTCTTCTTCTGACTCACAACACTTCCAAAGGAAAACAAATCTCTTGTCCTCCAATAAAGAGCTCATGTATAGGGTGCAATTCTTTCTAAGCAACCAGAGACATATCTGATACTGTGCTTGAAAAAGATCAAAATAGGCATGGACTTCTGAGGAGAGACGTGAAACATATCTCGTGGACTGAACAATCCTCAATACATTGCAAATAAAAATAAGTACAAAGTCCATTCCCTGCTGACTCTGAATGGAAAAGAGCTGGAGAGAAGAAGAAAAAAGTGTCTTTACATGTTTTCTTTCTAATTTTGGAATGCATTCAGGCTTCACACCAGGCAGCAGCGAGAGAGGAGCAGAGGACATCATTCTCATATGCACCTCCACTTGGGAAAACTGTGAATTTTCTCATCACCATTGTCCACAATAGTGTCTTGACCCTGAGAGCAGTATATTTTTAGGTCTACATTTATGAACAATGAAGGACTATTTTGAAGGTTGATAGATGAGGGGTAAGAGGCAATCTGACCCATTGTATTTTGTGAAGGTGGCACCGCAGGTCTTGGCCAGTGGGAAGTTTCCTGGTGACTCTTCACCTGCCACTGTGTTTCCTTGAATTGCTGTGAACCTTGCAGCATCACCTCCCCTGCACCCACCACAAGACTGATGACACATGAGATTCCTGAAGCACGTGTCAGCCACTTTATGTTTGATGTCACTGATGTCAGTCTGAGGTGACAGAGTTGTCTTATTCTAAGCATCCTTGCAAATCCCATTGCTGTCTGTGGATACTTCTCATAGCTATTGCAGATACCGTAATCACTGCAGAGAAAGTGACAGGATATTGCTTTGCTGTTTTGTTAACTTCTAATATGACTATTAGGAAAAAAACCTAGGTGTTGTGCAGAATTAGGCAATTTCTTTGCCAAAGGTTTGTATTTTTTCTAGTATTGTCTTTCTCCCTCCTATCCCCTGCATCTGCAAAGGTCCTCAGTGGCAATATTAGGATGAATGTATCTGTCAGCTTCAAATTGTGACTTTTTTTTCTCTTTTTGTAGAACTGTCCCAAAGCATACCTGGGAGCTGGGAATGTTAAAAAAAAAAGCAGAGGCCTCTGTAGCGTAAAATTTCTGGCCTTGCCTATAACATGAATGCCTGCCAAAGCAAAGGAAGAGGAGACTCATTAGGTAGCTCTGACTCTCACTGAATTTGCTATTTTTGGGCCAGCTGTCATGTGCACAGGGTGATCCCCCCGGCCTTGACGTTCATTGTAACATCTCAATGCCAACCTACTGTACCTTTCCCCTTCTCACATCTGGTGATGGGAGAGATAAGTAGCCGCTGCTGATGTTATGCCATTGGGTCAAATGGCCAATTAAGCAAGCACAGGCTGGATGTGCCCAGATGGGCTTGGGTGGGCAGATGGGAGCAGAGTCATTGCCTTGGAGCGCCCTGCAAACCGTCCTTTCCACCTCTGCCACATCCCTGGGAACTGCCAGGAAGAGTATCTGAGCTGCCTGTAGCTTTAATGGTACGGCGCAGGGGAGCAGAGGTCTCCCAGGATTAATTAATGGGCATCCTGAGAACACATTCTCATTACAGCTATAGCGCTAGGGCTTTTCCTCATTTTGCAGAACATCAAATGTATTAGATAGTGTGCAGGGTGGAGGTGGGGAGGAGCGGAGAAGGCAGAGATGGCAGTCAGAGGGAAGAAATATGGACCAGGAGACTGAATCTGACCCCGTCAGAGGCTGTCACAGGACTTACTGTTGGATTTATTTAAACTGGATTCCCTCTGGTGTAACGCGGCTCACTTCAGGGGAATGAGCCTTGCTTTCGAGGGGTGTGTGGTCCCTCAGGGAATGAAATGCCACTGATAATAAAGAGCTCGTGTTGACATCCTCCACCACGATTTTTATTTGTTTGTAGCTGCTCATTCTTTGTTAAGAGCACAGAACTGATGAGGCACGTGTGTTTTGTTTCTCTCATGTGATTTTCCCCACCAGTCAGCATGGCTTATGCTCAATTAATTCCATCAATATACGGTTCCCCCCAGCCTCATCTGCACATGTGTAGCGTGACAGGCAGTTGTGAATATACCACTAACTGTGTCCAAACAAAGGCGTGAGGAGGCTCCACGAGGGGTCTATTGACTCTACAGACAGACTGCGGCTTTGGCTTCAGTGTAGCCCCTTTGCAGGAGGGTTTTCTTATTTGGTGAAACACTTGGTAAAAAGTGTTTCCTCCCTCCTGGTGAATTAACTGCCACTCAGATGCTGGCAAGCTGTGGCACTGCCAACTGAACTGCGTCATAAAAAACACTGGGCTAACTGGATGCAGTTCTCCAGTGCTCCATCATCTTCCAACAGTCCTGGGAGACTGGGGAAGTTCCACTGGACTGGAGGCTGGCTGATGTTGTGCCCATCTACAAGAAGGGTCGCAGGGAGGATCCAGGGAACTACAGGCCTGTCAGTCTGACCTCAGTGCCAGGCAAAGTCATGGAGCAGGTGATCTTGAGTGCTATCATGAAGCACATGCAAGAGAGCCAGGTGATCAGGCCCAGTCAACACGGGTTTACAAAAGGCAGGTCTTGCCAAGCTAACCTGATCACCTTCTATGACAAAGTGACTTGGCTGCTGGACGGGGGAAATGCTGTGGATGTATCTTCCTGGACCTCAGTAAAGCCTTTGACACAGTTTCTCACAGGATTCTGCTTTGGAAACTGTCGGCCTCTGGCCTGGACGGGCGCAAACTCTCCTGGGTGGAAAACTGGTTGGATGGCCGGGCCCAGAGAGTGGTGGGAAATGGTGTTAAATCCAGCTGGAGGCCAGTGACAAGTGGGGTTCCCCAGGGCTCTG
This sequence comes from Clamator glandarius, assembly GCA_033459285.1. Lineage (NCBI taxonomy): Eukaryota > Metazoa > Chordata > Aves > Cuculiformes > Cuculidae > Clamator > Clamator glandarius. The sequence continues at coordinate 1,087,346 of JAUNZM010000753.1, forward strand.
TGCTGGGTCCAGCCCTGTTCTTTATCAATGACCTGGATGAAGGCATCGAGTGCTCCCTTAGCAAGTTTGCAGATGATACTAAGCTGGGTGGAAGTGTGGATCTGCTGGAGGGTCGGGAGGCTCTGCAAAGGGATCTGAACAGGCTGGACCGCTGGGCAGAGTCCAATGGCATGAGGTTTAACACAGTCAAATGCCGGGTCCTGCACTTGGGGCACAACAACCCTGGGCAGAGCTACAGAGTAGGAGAAGCCTGGCTGGAAAGCTGCCTGGAGGAGAGGGACCTGGGGGTCTTGGTTGACAGAGACTGAACATGAGCCAGCAGTGTGCCCAGGTGGCCAAAAAGGCCAATGGCATCTTGGCTTGTATCAGAAACGGCGTGACCAGCAGGTCCAGGGAGGTTATTCTCCCTCTGTACTCGGCACTGGTGAGACCGCACCTCGAGTACTGTGTTCAGTTCTGGGCCCCTCACCACAAGAAGGATGTTGAGGCTCTGGAGTGAGTCCAGAGAAGAGCAACAAAGCTGGTGAAGGGGCTGGAGAACAGGCCTTATGAGGAGCGGCTGAGAGAGCTGGGGGTGTTCAGCCTGGAGAAGAGGAGGCTGAGGGGAGACCTCATTGCTCTCTATAACTACCTGAGGGGAGGTTGTGGAGAGGAGGGAGCTGGCCTCTTTTCCCAAATGACAGGGGACAGGTCGAGAGGGAATGGTCTCAAGCTCTGCCAGGGGAGGTTTAGGCTGCACATTAGGAAAAAACATTTCACGGAAAGGGTCATTGGGCACTGGAACAGGCTGCCCAGGGAGGTGGTTGAGTCACCTTCCCTGGAGGTGTTTAAGGCACAGGTGGATGAGGTGTTAAGGGGCATGGTTTAGTGATTGATAGGAATGGTTGGACTCAATGATCCGGTGTGTCTCTTCCAACCTGGTTATTCTATGATTCTATGATTCAACCAGATACGAACACAAACTCCCTGCTCTGAAACGCTCAGGGTTTTGCCTTGTACAATCAAATGGTGCAGGTGATCAAATCTGGCTGAATGTTTTAATAAAGAAGGTGCTCTGACCATGTTCTATCCCATTGGTATGATTAAGCAGCAATTACTTTCTCTGAAAGAGTACTAAAGCTCACAGCCATCATTCCATCTTTTTCTTCACAAAACAGCAAGAAATCCATTCATATCTTGGGGCTGTGTATCTTCCCCTCAGCAGTGAAGTAAGGTGCACTCAGATAAAATTTAGTGCTCTGAAGAACAGGGAGCCAAATAAAAACGGCAGTTTTCACCACAAAAAATTATCTTTATCTGCACTGGGAATTTCAGAGGTATGAGTTTGTACTAGCTGGGGTGCACTCTAATGACTAATCCCATTAGAGGTGCTGTTTACAGATTACCCACTTGTTTGAAGGACTAGAAAGCAATGTTGGAATAAAAAAAGAAATCAAAAAGAAGAGAGACTATTTTTTTTAGAACTGTTGTGACACGAGAATGTGAGAGATGTTAGTTATATTGAAACACTCTTTCAGCCGACAAGGTCACTTGTGGCAATAATCCGCTCATTAGAGGTGTAATCCATCACTCAAGTAATATCAATTTAGTGCCGGGGTTTTAATGCAGGTTGTACTAATCATTAGCGGCAGTTTGTCAACTGCATAATTCACAAGGGATTGTGGGTATGCATGATTTAGCAGGTGACCCTTGACCTCTGCTGAGTAAGAAGCCTGCCTTAGAGGCAAAATCAAGAGGGACAAAAAGCAGTGCTCACTCACTAACAATTATTATGCTTAACAGCATGACTGTCATTTTAGAGGGAAAGGGAAAAAACAGTATGTCCTGAATAATGAAGGATTAAAATTCACCTGAGACTTGGGTCCAGCTACAATGCTGGAGTCACCACCCTCACTTAGTGGGGCAGGAAGAAGACAGTTTTTTTTTTTATTGTTTACTTAATGGCCCCTTCCCTAAGAGCAATAAGCTCTTCTGCCATGAAAAACACGAGGGGTGATCACAGCAACCCACTTATTTATTCTCCCATGGTGAAAATGTTGGTTTACTCCCGTCTCTATCCCAGGTGCCAAGCACTGGGATTGACCTGTGACTGTCATATGTGAAAAGTATTAGTTAGGAAAGTCTGCATTAGTGTCAGACAGGTAGAGGATTTCCCCTCAGGCTGTTAATTCATTTGGAGGGAAGAGGAGAATAACCTGAAGTGAATTTCTGTGCCCCCCTGAAATCTGCTCAGAGAGTTAAATGCATAGTTTGATTTACCAATCATTATAAATGTAGTATAGCATCATATTCTCTATTTCAACTCTTGGAAAAATCCATTTCTTTTCACATCCCACTTGGGAAGTTATTGGTGTCTTCCCTTGCTGTATTGCTGCTCTGTTTTATAATAGCAATAATCCTCCTGAAACCTGGCAGCTAGGACCCGTTAAGTGCCCTAAGCTTTACTGCAATTAGCATATTCTTTTGCTTGCAATAATCCAGAATTGGCTTTGACTTAAAAATTGAAATTTAAGAAATTATTTAGCCTGTAATTGCTCAGTTTTTTATGGTATTTTGAAAGCAGGGCTTGGGTGGAAGAAAGAAGAAAGAGGTCAAACAACTCAATAATTTAACAGAAAAAAATGGCAGGTGAACTTGTGAGTTAGTCTCTTTTGAATGGGAATTTTATTATCCACACCAGCCTCCTGCTTGAAGGGCTTTTTCTTACTCTATCTGAATGTTACCCGTACGCTCGTATTTAAAAATAATGCTTGGAAGGACAAGAGGGGCTGGGCCAATGCATTTGCTTGCTAAATGTTTGAAATGCCACCAGCACTGTCAATAGCAAATTTACACTGTAGCCCTTGTCAGCTCCTCAAGAAGGGGACAAGGAGCACCCAGACAAGTGACCACCGTCACCTGGCAGCAGAAGCACCCGGACAAATGGATGGACAAGCCTTCCACAGGCTGAGCTTTCTCTCCCAGTGTCCATCTGGCTTAGTGGTAGGGATGGCACTACAAGGAGGAGGGGGCATGGCTGCCTCCCCAGGGACCCATATCCCTACAGGTGGAGGTGAGGGAAAGCTGCAGGTGGGCGCAGCAGTGTGGCTCGGTTTAGCTGTGTCTACTTGGCATTGCCCTGGCAATGATGATGAGGAGAGCTGCCCAGCTGCCCGGAGGAGAGGATTTGCAGGGTGAGCTGGCCCAGTGGTGGTAGCCCTGGATGCGGGGCAGCCAGAGCCGGCTCCTGGCTGGCCCCCAGTGCATCCCAAGTGGTTAGAGGTAAAGAAGGTTCGATGAGGGTCCATGCAGGGTTGGAACCAGTGTCAGGCATGGAAAGAGCTTGCTTCATGTTCTCTTCAAATCAGCCAGCACTGATGCAGAGGTGCAAGCCAGGGATGTGGGCTGGGTCCCACGTTTTACCCACATTTGTCCAAGGACCTCCCAGTTCTTTGCATGGTTGCCCAGTGTCTGAAAGAAAAGGTTTTTGTGCTGCTGGTTTTGATGCTGGTTTGAAAAGGGCTGTGTGTTCCTTCATGAGGCAAAATAATTGATGAATCATTATACTGAGGGCCTAAATGTGTGACTACTTTATGTTTCAGAGGGAGCTGAATCACTGCTGTATCATTCCCACTTGTGGTGCAACTTGGGTAAAGGCAATAAAGACAGGAATTCTACTGCAGTTCCTGGAGGTCATTGACAGCTCTGGTGGTACTTCATAAGAAAATAAAAGAGCAAACTCTCCATAATGAGGTATTGATACCACCTAATTTGAGGGATCTGCCTCTCTGCAATGCAAAATAGAGGGCTAGGGTCCTCCAGCAGGTAATTCAGCCTGCTTAAACCATGTTCTTGCTTCTAATTATCTTCTTGTTTAACTCCACAGCTTTGGTAGGTACCTCAGAGAGTGGCTGTAGATCCTGCTCCCAGGGCAGGCTGGGTTCCCCTGGTGGCTTCTGAAAAGGTGAGATGCTCCAGTGTGCCACTTTTAGATGGTGCATCTATTTCCCTGGCTGGAAAACTATCTAATGGAGCACCTGTGAGTGGAGCCTTCAGTGCTGTTCAGCTGCTTTAAGATGGGTATCTAATTTAATGTGAGCTGAATTGCTTAATTTAGGTATTTGAGGTGAAACACATCCAAAGTGACTTGTTCAAACAAGGGGAGAAGCAAGAAATGGAACTTCAACACGGGGTCAAGCCCTGATTGTAGTTCAGCCATCATTTAGTGATTCCTCTTGTCTTAAATATTTAGATTGTAGGGGGGGTCTCCTGCTGCAAAGGAGACTGCACTTCCATAATAAAAAATAATTAAAATTCTTTAAGGATATCACATACTCAACAGTTCACATGTCAATAATAATAAAAAAAAGCTGTTAAGGAAAGAGCAGTTTTCATCCAGTTAGATTTAAGATGCTGAATTCCTTCCTCAGGTACATGCATACAAAGAAGGCAATGAATCCAGCCAACATTTGCCTAATGAGTTGATGTTCTCCTTTGCTGGAAGTCAAAAACCTCCACAGCTTCAGGCAATATTCTTGCCCATGGTCATGGGAACAGTAAAGCTCATGTCTCCAGTGGACTGGCCAAAAAAGGAGGCAGAGACAAGTTGAGTCTTTATTTACTTAACTGTATTTTGATCACATTCTTCATATAATTGTAATTTCTGTAAGATTTCCTTTTTTTCCCTCTTTTGGTGCTTTTAACTTCAAAAGCTGCTGTTAGTAGGAAACAGGGGGAAAAAACAAAGCAAATGAAATGTTATACTATCATTAACATTTTGATATTTGGGTATATCAGAGGATAATACAGTGCCCATCTGGACAGCCTTAACAACACACTTAATTGCATTATATATGGAGAAGGGATTCAAAAGAACAAAGAATTCAAGCTATTCTATTTAAGTAGCCCATTGCTGTGGTATCTAAGCACAAGAGTAGATCAGAACATAAAAAAAGCAGATTGCTAAAAGCCACACATACCAAATCTTACACACAGTTCTGCACAGATTTTAATGAAACAAGCAGAGTGGCAAGCTGGAATATTAATGGCAACAGATTTACTCCCTCTGAGTGTTCATGAGGACACTAACTTCAGTGATTTCCAAAGTGAGCTCTCCTCACCATGGGTAGGCCCCACAACACTTGCTGGTTTCATGCACAGCTGCTAGTCACATGGGACAGGGTTTTAAAGGCATCTCCTGGCTTAAGGAGGCTGATCTAGTGGGGCTTTAAAAAATATCCAGCCACTTAACTCACACTGAAATTTCATGCCAGTAATCCTACAAGCTCTCTATGGTTAGGTTTCTGAATACTCCGCACAAAGCTGGGGTGTCCTGGTGGCCTGTGGGTTGAATCTAACATGTGGGGGTTATCGGTATGCAGATGATGGAGAGCACACAGGGGGATGCTCTGCAGTGCCTACCATCAACCTAGACTGGAGGTGTAGGTTCTGGCTGCTACTGCCTCTAAGCTGCTGGTAGAGGCAGAGAGCAGAGAGGCATTGGAAAGCACATGTCCTTACACAGCAACACTGCTACACTAAAGCAGTGATTGGGGTGATGGGAGAAAGCTGTCTGTGCCTCCTTACTGGGCTGAACAGTTTGAAGGATGGTGCTTCTCATTGTTGAAACTGTGCCTGGGGAAATGGTGAAGTCCCTGAGCCCGTATCTAACGCAATCTGATAACTGTGAGGCTGCTTTTCTTCTGTATTTCCAGGCACCTTGTGAAACTCAGAATCATTAGCCTTCTCTCAAAATATATTCCTAATATCATTGGTAAGCAACTGCTGTCTTTGGTAGAGGGAGTCCAATTAGCAATGATCTGCATTACTGAAAACTGATGAGCAGTGTATTCACAAGTCACTGGAACTATTGTTTCCTAGTGTTTGCATACAGAGTTGTGTGAATCTGCTTGATGGCTAAGAACAGAGCAGGTAGTCCAGATGCTGATTCTACCCCCATGGTCTTTCCTCAAGATAGAATGTCCCTGGGAGAACTTGAACCATGTGGAAAGCACGTGTGCAAACAACTGCAGACAGTGAAATTGTGTGTCAGAGATGGGGACAGACCTGTGTTCATGTGAGATCTTGCCTGTACAAGCCTGACTTTGTCCCTGTTGGACCAGCAGCACCCCAGCTTCTCAAGCATGCTCCAGCCCCACATCTTTTTCCCAGAGGGACGCCTCCCTCAGGGAAGTGCTGGGTGATCTCTTTAGGAGGATTCAGCTGCCCATCTGTAGCTCCAGGGAACAGCTGCTCTGACGAGGGTTGCTGAGACATCTGCATGGGCAGGCTAGTGCAGAACAGCCTGTAAGGGTCTGTGCAGAGCAGCAACATCTCACCCTGCAGCTCCACCTGTGCTGGAGTCAGGAAATCACAACAAAGGGCTTGATGTCCATCCTACCAGGACTCCAAGCCCAGGATCTCATCCTGTGTCAATAGCATCCCTCTGCATGCCAGTGTAAATTTGAAACTTCTCAATTTGATTGAACTCCGTTGTTTTGACTTCTCTGTTTTTATCTTCCTGGTTTTACTTTTGTTTCTGCTGGGTTTGTTATTTTTTTTGCTACTGATTTGTTTTGAGATGTTACACTTCTAACCACATTTCCTTTTTTTTGTCTTCTTTCTCTTTTGTGATGGCTGCCTCCACAGACCACAGATACTCCAGTAATATCAGATGCAAAAGATTCTAGGAGTCTCAAAGTGTACCATCTTCTAGCAATACTGGGCATATAAGATAATACATCTGCACACTGATCATTGTAACTAGTACATTTTAAGTAATTCTGTACATTAAAAATTAAGTTTTTGGACTCATTACAACTGACATGCAAACATTTCAACAGCAAGATTTCAGTGATTTATCTCGGTTAAACTCCAGGCAGCAGATGACACACAGTCTGCTAAGGAAAATATGTTAGTCTTTTTTTTTTCTCCCACTGCTTTTAGTATTTGCTCAGTATCATTACTATAAATATTCAATCATCAGAATCAACACAACTGAAGCTAACAGAGCAACTCCAGATTTACATCAGTGTAAATGAGAGCAAAACTTGATCCCTCACATGTAATTTATCTTTAATTCTGGTTTAAGTCTCTCTCATCTTGCTGAATAAAAACTGATGTTCTTCTCACACACAATCTGTGTACCATTCATTAGTGTCTCTTCTGTTTGGAAGAAAGCTTGGAGCCTGTGGTAATGAAAGCTCAAATCCTGGGGAGCAGTACACATGGTATTTTGTTTTAACTAAATGCTATATTGGTATTCTCATGAGTGGCTTTGCATTACTTGAACATTTATGAGTGGCTTGAACTAATAAATCTCTAATTAGCACTAATTACTAATTAGGTTATTGATTCTTCTGACTGTGGATTTCTCACTGTTTTTATTCATAAGCAGAGTATTATTTTAAAAATTCTTGTAGATATGTTCCTAAACAGAGCTTACTCCTGCCATGGAAAAGGAGCAGAGCAGCAGGCTTTAGGGAGTCTGTTTGTCAGAACAGCACCCGGGCTTATTCAGACTGGGATGGTACAATGAGGGGCAGAGGTACTTTTATTTGCTAACTAACTGAGCTGTCTGGGTGCTGCCTTCTTGCCCAGAAGCACTGGAGAACCCCAGAACTTTTCTGCTTTCCCATGTGATGCCTCCTGTTCATGTCTTGTGTGTGTGTCACAAACTGAGCACTAAGGGTCTGGCTACAAAGGGTGGCTGATGCTCTTCTGAAGGCATTTTGGGGAGCCTTGCTCTTTTTGGTCTGATGCGAATACCTAAAGCAGATCTCTTGGAGCAATTTCGAGTACCTTGCTTTGCTTCATACAGCTTGCCTTTGCTTCTCTTTGTGGTTTTACTGAAAAAAGAAGCCTTTATGGATCCTTGTGCTCCCAGAAGAGCTTCCCCTCCCATGCTCCCATCTCTCTTCAGCAGCTGTCCTGCTCACTATCTACCTGGCAAGTCAAAAAAGATTCTTTGCTAGAGTCTCTGTGAAAAGTGCTCCAGATGCTGCATTTACAGAGCATTCCCAATAGGTCTTTGTAGAAATGGCCCCACAGGGGTCAGGAGCTCCATAATCCCATTTTTCCCCAAAAGCTCAGAAAGCAGGACATCCAGAGCAGGAACCTTAGGGTCCTGGAGTCCTACACCAAACACTTACCCAACTGCTACTGCCATTGTCGTGACAAGTCACCAATCTTCTCTTGGTTTGTTATAAACTCATCCATAGATTTTTGTTCTTGTATTTTATTGAGCATAGCAGTTAGCACACTGTCTGTTGACTTCCTTCACTTGAAGGCAGGGCACACACAAGTGATTGAAGAGAATTTGGCTTATTTCACTGACAGGAGCTATTTTATCTGGTAGTGGTTGATTACCTGTGTGGTAAGACTGGCAGAAGAGGTCAAATGCAGCATTGCATTATTCAAGTATCAGGCAGTTTCAGTTGCAGTGGTACATCTTCGATTTGCAAACCCAGACAAGCACAAAATATGGCTTACTTCTTGTTGGCATTAATTGTAGGGAACATGTAAAATCTCTTTTCTGGTGGCTGCTCTCTCTTTCTGTTTATTTCTACATGCTACTCAATATGACTGTTTTGATCCTTACAACCCAATGTGGGCTATGTGATGAGCCACTTGTGGCACTGAAGATCGATGTTGCTACATTCACGTTGATGTTTTCACTAGCACAATCCAGGCTCTGCCAGACTTTGCTATTGCATGCATATAACTCCCTAGGACAGCTGTGGGAGGTGTCTGCATGTGGCGGCAAGGAGATAGGGCTCCCTGGATAGCAACATCTGGGGACCAGAAATTGAGTATTCCTGGCTACAGGCCCCTGACTCTGTAATTTGATCTTCCTACCCTTCTGGTCCATCCCTTCACGGAGCAAAGGAATAAAGAAGGGAGCTAAATATCTCTGGATGGGAGTCTAAGAAGCTAATTAATATCAATGAGGTGTGTGTTATTTTTAGTCATTGCAGATGTGCTCATTTCTCATTATCTTGAACAGGGAAGAGCAAATATATAGCAACTTCTGCAATGCTTAAACAAAACATTTTATAAATAGGTCATTGATTTGGACTTCAGAGAGTCCCAGTGAGAAATCTGCAAGGCTTCTCTGGGAGGTGGGTGAAGGTGGGGAGGAGTTTAAAAAAGTTAACTTAATGTGTCCTGTTTTGTAATGCTCATAAAGAAGAAGCCAAAGGCTTTGCTATTTCCAGGTGGACCCAGTGGGTTTGAGTTTACAAAGGTCTGGTTCCTGCACACACCTGCAGACACTTTGCAGCCAGGCTGCTCAAATATCTTTGTGCAATGGTCACATCAGGTCCAGAAGGAGGGGTTTGTTCTGAGCCTGTAGGATGAATACTTGTTTGGCCCAGCTTACCTGATCTTTTAATTTTCATATTTAGCAAGTACCCCAGATGCGTGTTGCAGGAAATAAGTAACTTGTCAGTGGTTTTGAGGTTTCTCAGCAAAAAGAAGATTACGTCGTTTTGCGCTGAAGTATTGAAGAGACTGTTTTATATTTTGAATGCTAATGAGCACAGTTTTTTCAGACGGGAGCCATAAAACTGTCATTATGTCAGTGGTATGTCTTTGTTCTTAGCTTTGCTCATGCTAATCAAAGACAACAGTGGTATATTTTGAGTTAATACTGTAACAAGAGGAATGGTATTAGTGGTCATCATCATGAGTGACTCCTGGACATGTGGTAATAATTTCTCAAGTGTTTCTGAATAGTGAATGAGTGAGAGAGAGGGATTTCAGCTCTATCGCTGTGCAGAATGGAATGTACCATTCAGCTGAAATGATAAATCTATGGCTCACACTTGAGGGTCTGTAAAAGCAAAATCTACTTTTTAATATAATTAACATATCTTCTTCCACAATCCCTTTTTCTCCTCCTGTATCCAATTCTGCTTTTCTGTTTAGGATAAAATAGCAGCTTTTAGCATAAGCAGCTCAATGAGTGCAATCGTTTTTATGTTCTAAAGGAATCATTATGCTTTGGAAACCAAGCTCTCATGCTTTGAGTATTTTACTTTTGTGTAACTGGATGCATGTTTGAAAGCCTTTAGCTGCAATGGCATTTTCCTTCTTTTATTAACAAGATGCCTCCAGATTTAGCAAATACCTGGAAACAGAGTTGGTAACGTTATATATTTAAGTGCCGGTTTTCTCAGGGGACCAAAAATACCACCCAAACCTTTTTATTATCAGTCAGACAGTTTTCATTTATTCGGTGAGGCAGTCTGTTTGCATTGGCTGGCGGGTTCGTGAATGGCTCCTGCATAACGGATCATACATTTTAAAAATTCTTTCCAAAGCTTTTATAAAAATACAAAAAGTTAAATAACTTTAACACAGTTATGTGATCAGTCTGATTAAGTTAAGGCATTTAGTCTAAGTAATCCCAGTGGAGTTTCAGCAGTACTGTATGTTCCAGCGAAGGGAACAATTGGTGTATTTTCACTGTCTAACTGTGTTTCTCAGAGAATACTGAACAATATTAAACATTCAGAGGCTGCGTTTTCCCTTTGTTTTGACAAATGCTAATAAGTAGCTAACTGCAAGATGGGGAAAAAATCCTAATTCAAACCAGTTGCGTAATGGTAGAGCTCAGCAAATTCCCTGACCAGCAAGATGTAATCTGGAAAAAAAAAAGAGTGGAGTAGTAGCCTTTGCTAGCCTTTGAAATCACTAATAAAGTCATTAGACAATGTTTAGTTGAAGAGGAATGACTAAAGCTAGGGAAAGACTCCTTCTGAGTAGCTCTCAGAAGGAACATTAGCAGGCTTTGGTTTCTAATTAAGTGGTATTATTAGAAGCTTTGATAAAAGCCCTCACATGCGTGACATCTTGTATTTCTCGGTGTATCAAGAGTTGAAGTGAAACTAAAAAAAGAGAGACTTTTTAATGATAATACCTGAAAAGTGTTTTTCGGCAGACCCATACATCATTGTCAAGTGAAAAGATTAAACTTTATTGTTTCTTTTTGAACCAAGAACTCAAGGTGAGTGGAAATGTCTTGAAATGCAAAGTAGTTTGGCAGATAAAGTAAAATGGAGATGAAAACAGACAATAAAAAGACATTGGCTGTAATAGAGGAAAGAGCGGGGAAGTTCACTCTTTAATGTTGCTTGGAGAACTTTCTTTTTGCTATTAATGATAGCATTTAAGTGTTACAATTACAAGCTTTTATTGAAATGAAACATTTCATTTCAAGGCTGACACCAAAGTAATTTTTGTGTGTAATGTGAAACATTAGTTATGTGATGCTGCTGCCAAAATAAACCCCACCATTCATTTAAAATATCAGGAAACTCCATTTGAGAGGGTAGTTATACATCCATTGAGTATACTCTGTATATTATTTTTCCTTGGTATTAATAAAGTCTATTAACAACATAACTGCAATTGATTCATAATGTCACATTTGTTTGCAAGTAATGGATGTAAGGTTAAAATGGTTTAACTATTACAATGTTTGAAAATTATTTCTGTTCCCTAAAGCCTCCTTTATTTTTATTGCAGGTTTTTTTTTCCCCTTCAGCAACCAGTTGTTTTGCAGTTGTTAAACTGCTTTCAGCTGTAGATATTCTGCGTTATCAAGATAGATGGTGCATGGTGTGGGATTTCCACAAAGGTTGGTTGCTGAAAAAGTAACTTCAACAGTGTGCCTTTGAAAGATTTATTTAACATGTCCTTTAATAGGCCAGGCTGCACCGATTTCCACAGAAAGAATGCATTTTTCTGTCAAACTCTGCCGCGTGGCTGCTTTGCCGGGAGCCTTATCTACCCTCTGGTCAGCATATGAAATGTGCACCACCGACCCCAAAGCGCTTTAGCTGCTTGTCTTCGTGCTGGTGGCTGGTGAGGGTCTGTGACTCTGGCTGCCTTTTGTAGCCAGGAGACAGAAGGTTTTGTTCTCCTTTTTGTGCTGCACTTACAAAGACTGTGCAGACGATGATGCATCGAGAGTGCCCACGCACTCCCCATTCGCTTTGGCCGTATGTCATTCCCTTCTCCATGTCCACTAGTCCAAGATAAAAGCAATCCTTGAAAAATTCTGCTGGGGCTGGGGGGAGAGCATCCCAGCATTGGGCACCCAGGCTTTGTGTTGTTAACTTCTGAGTTCCTAGGAAGGATATTGCCAAAATGACATACTTTATGGGGGCCTTTTTTTGTCATCTTAATTCACAATTCACTCTGCTCAGAGTTTTTTTTCCTCTGGGGTTGAGACAAAAATGCAGATAAAAGCAGATTGCTTGGCATATAATAGTAGCTTTGTAAGGCGTTAGCCAAGTGCTCCACGCAGGTACCTACACATAATTTGTTACAACAATTTGTTTTGCCTATTATCTTCTTTTACAGTCACATTCAATGATAATTAATCCGTTTAAGAGAGTCTTGGCTTGTGTGCTGATCTGTATGCTATTCACACACGTAGGAAGGGTTGTATATAGTTTTTTTTTTTAAAGCAGAAAATAGAAGGGAAATAATTTTATTAAAGAAAATGTATATGCTTGAAAAAAAGAAAACCCCTCAAGTTCTTTAACCTAAAACACTGTCAATTGCTTACAGCATCAGAAATATATATATATTTTTTTTTAAATCAGGTTTAGTCCTTTCTCACTGTATGCTGTGCATTTGCAATTTAATTTCCTTCTAAGTGGACAATGAAAATATTACAGACTGGTGAACTTAATTTTGTTTCTGGTTACCACCAGTTAATTTCACCCTTTGGTTTCCATACACCGACAGAGAGTTGTAATTACTATGGTTTTTGTGTTGATGGAACTCAATGAGCCTTGTGATGGGTGGCAGTTAGAAGCATTTGGACAGATGGCTTTCTGGACTACAAATACAGCAGCAGCTATTTAGATGGTTTTAAGGAAACTATTTTAATAGGTATTTTCAAGAAATCGTGAACACTCAGATTTGCAAACCATATGTATTTATAGCCTCTAAAATGCTCGAATTCTAATTGTTCTGCTCCTTTGAAGAGTGTCCTGAATTTTTCACAGCTTGTTATTATAGGACTTCCTACCAGCATAACCACATAACAGGGTTGCTTCTAGCATAAGTGCACTTACCCGTGGTACAGGAATTGCACTTATTAACTGTATCACTTTCCAAATGGCACATAATCTATCTACAGACTTAAGCCCCAGTCCTGCAAGTAGATCCAGTGTGTCCATGGATCCAGTAGAGCAGTCCGTTTGCAAAAGATCTCATATACTTTGTACAGGGTTTCAAAAAAGAAGCATGTTTTTCATTTTGTTTGGTATTTTTGTTTTATCCAGTGAGGCTTGCAGTGTAAATCCTAGACAGACTCTCTAGTGAGCACTTTGGGTGGTGTTTTTCAATGTTTGCTAAAAGAAAAGCAATCCCCTCAGTTTATCAGTGTTTTCACAAGAGCAATGACTCCATGCACAGGCGACATCCCAGTCTCACAGGTAGCGGATGGTACACCAGGAAAGCACATCGATGATGGAGAGCAGCTAATCTACACCACCACTTCTTGTGTCTCGACAATGCTAGATAGTGGTGTAAAGCAGCTGCTCTCAGATTTGTTAGCTTAAGAGAGCTTTGCCTCTTCAATGACATATTTGTGTTAAAGCCAGTGCTCCTGTCTGGAGAGAGCAGAAAGCTGGAGCTGAAATTTGTGACAGTGTCATTGTTCCCAGAGGAACAGTAATAGGCTTCGCTTTACAGTGCTGTATCACACTTGGAAAACACTATCTCTGGGAGTGATATAAACTCTTTTTTAATACAGATAATAGACTTCAGGACTACTTAAACCTCTTCAGACAATAAGGTTTGGACAGCTGAGATTATTAACTACATTCTTAGTTTTTTCTTTCAGTTTTTGGACGGCTCACCAACTTTTACATTAAGCTTCTGACTGTTTAAACCACTTCTGTGATCAAATATTTTTTCAAGCAGAATGAGCCCTTAGAAAGCTACAACCCAAACTTCTGAACTACAATCACCTCCTCAGATCAGCAGCTCAGGCAATTTGTTAACACTGAACACGATGTGTTACGTTAATAACTGTTCGCAATTGGGGGAAAAATGGCATTGCCAATCATTTTTGTAATGACTTTATGGACTGCTTTGCATAAAAAAAAAAAGAGGACAGTTAGTTTAGTTTATTTAGCTGTATTTCTGCAGTGCCTTGGGTAGTGCAATGTCCATCCTGGGCTTGTTTCTTTGGAGGTCAGTATGGCACCATCCAGAGCGACTGTTTCTCCAGGCTGATAAGTCCTGTTGATTGTGGGAAGAGAGTGAGGTTTTGCTCTGAGGCACAGATCGCCTCCTACATTGGCATGGGGCTTCCTCCTTGTGACCTGAGAGGTCCTGTCTGGGTGAGGCAGGTCGCTGCTCTGTGCTGCACTAATTTAGTTCTCTGTCCTCTGCATAGACGTCAACTTCCTTGGCACTGTGAGAGACACAGTATCTTAAGGCTGCTATCTTCAGGTCTCTCATATGGGCTTTAAGGTAGGCCAGCCACTCCAATATTATTAAGACGTAGTAAATGAGCAACACTGAGTCCTTCGGAAGCCCTGATAAAATCTCTGGTCTTTCAGTAAAGCATTATAACTCTACCAGGAATTTTTTGCTAACTCCCCCTTTCCCTTAAGTAAAACAGAGATGCTGAATAAAAGATATTCAGATTGCAAAAGTAATACGCCCATAATTTTACAGAACATGGGGGATAATTACCATTTTTACTGATCTCTGACTTTCAGCTGAAAGAAGGATAAAAGTTTCTTCATTAACTGATTGTAATTAGTCATAGAAGGAGTAAAAACTCCAACCTGATCTGAAAGATAATTGACTTTCTTGCCTGTTTTGGCTACCTGAGGCACGGGAAGCTAGTCTGAGGCAAACATCTAGACAGCCTCTACACTCACCATCCACCCCAGGAAAAGTCACCATAACCTAAAAATTATGTCTACAACCAAGACTTGAGGTACAAATCCCTCTCTTTGCTCTTGCAGGTGTCCACGCAGCTGATTTTGCCTAACATTTAACCAGATAAAATTAAATGGGACGAATGCCACCCAACCAACTATGGGGCATCATGATTAAGATACAAACTTCATTTGTGCAAATGTATCAGCACTGTCACTTATTCTCAGTGAAAGAAGAGCTTAATGTCTCAGATCGACAGCTCAGTAGTGCTGTCATAGCTGGTGCTACACACCGTGTATCACAAATTCAGTGACAGTCAATGACAGTCATTCTGTCAAATGGCCTGATTCTGTTTGGCATGTAACGCCCTTTACCCCAATTTGGCAGTGGCAAGAAGCCACACAGGTGATGTAAATAATATTTAAACAGACCTTAGGGCATCTCAGCACTGCTTGAACAGCATAACACTAGTCTGGTATAAGAGCCTAGAGAATTTTGTCCTTGAATTCAAAGGGTGCAGGATGGATCACAGTTATTGTTACAGAGGGGTTAGACCAGCCAAATAATAGCTGCATTTATTATTCATCACATGATATTTGGTTAGGACTAATAGATACAACATGGTTCCATGAATTCACAGTTTAGGTTGTATCTTGTTTTTTCAATACATGAGGCCTTTAAAAAATCCATATAGATTTGAGCAAGCATATATTCTGTCATCCCAGTGGTCTTAATAATGATTTAATTGTTCCTCACTTGATATGGCAATATTAGCGTGCTTCTGCATGTGCCTAAAGTAGGTGAGTTTCCAGGTTACCAATACTCATGTGCAGAAGCAGCACAAAAGTTCTGAGCTGTTCTTTTTGGCTTTTTTTGTGAGTATGTACATGAGTGTGTACAAGAACTATGTTATAAGGATAAATGACTCTGGAATTATACCCCCAGAAGGAAAAACAGGAATGATATTCTAAAGTGTTAGGAAGGAATGCAGCCAAGGCCCAAATGAAAGCACCTTTTATTTTTCAACTTCATTGATCAAAAGCTTTTGTGTATAATATGCTAAATGACATCTGACATATCTGAGATGCTGGGATAAAATACCGATAGCAAAAAATCCCAACCAGTAACAGCCAAGGTTTTACTGCTAGTGAAGCTAGTAAAGCTGAGGAGAAACATTAAAACTACGTGAACTACACCCAAGCAACTGACAACTTTACTTAGCTATTCCATACATTAGAGGATAAATCTCCATTCTAGGAAGTTTCAATGCCATTTTAGTTATCCATTTAATCCACCTATTCATTTAGCAGGAATGGTAATTACGGGAAAATTGCTGCCAAACTATGATGTGCAATTAAAATTCAGGCTATTTTGTGTGATGCAAAATCTCCCTTTTTTACTATCATCTTACAAATCCTCTGATAGAAAGTTTGTGCCTTTTTGAAACAGAGCTTGTAATAATAAGCCATCTGGCTTACTTAAACATGAAAGATTAAAATGATATACAGTATGAAGGCTTCCTATTCAATTGCTAATGTCCAAGAACTCAACTCCAGTGGTGAAAGCTGTCATTTGGGGGGAAGAGGTAATTAAAAGATTTCCTTGTAGAGATGGGTCCTAGAGCAGGGGACTGGCACATCCAGCAAGCAAAACTAATTTTCCAAAAGAAAGCAATGCTGGCCAAATGTCTTGCAAGATAATCTTCTGTATCCTTTAGTTCACTCGCAACTGCTTGAGCGGGACTGAAAGGTGGGTTGATGACTGGTGGGACAAAAGCAACCAAACCTTGCTTTATTTACCATACTAAGCCAGCAGTGCTTCCTAACACAGGCTTGACTGAGGCAGACAACAATGAGAGAAAATGCGTTGTGATTAAATAGTGACCCACTCTTTTTAAAGAGAAGTGGGAAAATGTTGTAAATGTTTTAGGGAAATTGCAATTCAGAAATGGAAAATCTGGATTCTGAGAAATGACATAGAAAGGCAGTCTCCTGAGATGAACTTCTGGGAAAAAAAAATTCATTTAGTAGCCCTTACCTCTTTATAATAGGGAAAAGGCTAATTGGGGGCACAGTGCTTGGGCTTGTGCAGCACACAGACCATATGAATCAACAAGGTTGTATGTCAGCTGTCTACAGAGGGTAAACAAGGGACACCTCAGCTGTGATAGTTGCACGTCCTGTTGATTTCAGCCTCCTTCTGCCTTCCACCTCTGACTGATAAATTTCCAAACTGGAAGCAACTGAAAATCCTGTTGATCAGACAAATTTCCCACCCTAGGGTCTGAACTCTAAGTGGAAGCAGAGCTGAGTATGAATCGTTACCAGACAGTGCTCCATATGGTCTGGAGTACTTGTAGGGAGTGTCGTATCTTTGACTTACAAAGCAATGCCTAAATGTTATTACATGTAGACTGTAACCCTCCCGGATGAAGAGATCATGTCTCATTCCTTATGGGAAGAAGAATTTAATACAGAATGTAAAACTCTCTGAATAATTTTGATCTCCTTGTGCCTTTTATAGCAGGGATCTACTCAGTTGAATTTTACAGAACTAATTTACAAGTCTGGAGAAACATAAACTTCCCATGTTTTATTCCATCACCATTGTTGTTCCTACAGAAGCCTGCTTAATTACAAGAAGCCTATATTATCTCCATCTTGACCAGACTTTTCCAAGAGGGAGATGTTTTGAACTCCTATGTGCAGGTACAATACTCCATAAATAAATAAAAAGTGCTAAACTGAGAACTTTCACAAAAAGAGACACTACCCTCATGTGCTCCTTTTCAGAAGAGCTGTTTTAATAAAGACCCTATTGCTATTAATTCTACTTTCAGGCTCCATTTAGGCTGCAAGGAGGAAATAATGAATCATGACATAATGGAAGTCCCTGTGAAGCACTCAGCTTACCACACAGGAAACCAGACTTGCATGTGCATTTGTTTTTGTTTTTAAGACTAGGTCTAACAATAGCAGCCAATGGGAGCCCATTAACTTCATTGGGTGTTAACTTTCTCTTCAGTCTTTGGCTATCTTCCAGCTTAATTCCTCTGCCTCAGCAACGCATTCAAAACAGGTTAAATGAATTCTTGGATAAGAACCTTAACTAAAGGAATAATTGATCTTTCCACCCTAGCTCATCACCCCTTCCAGCTCACACCCCCCCTTGCTACACAAACAAACAAAAATTACTGCAAAAGCAAGTCTAATATGGAGCCTGATTCAGAGTTGGCAGGATGGGCAAAAGTGGAGTATAATGTGGATGAGCTGGAGAAGAAACTGTGTCAGTGTTGTTAGGCAGCCAATACGAAAAGTAATGCATACTTTGTTAGCAAAAGTGAGTAGAAAGGGCTGTAAGACTGTCGGAAGTGAATGGACTGTATTTGCTTCTTTTAAGGAGCTCCTCTTTGTCTTCAGCACAGTTTCTCATCAACTGATTTTCTGTCAACATTGCTCTTTTACTCTCTGTAATTCTGTCTTGTAAAATGATGGAGATAGATATGCTCCTTTCGTGTCAGAGGAGAGAGGATCTCCTCCTTAGGAGCACAAAAAGCTGTAGGAAGAGAGAGTGAGTCCACTCCTTTCTTGGCCTAGATCTTCAACAAGGAGGATGGGATGAGGAGGGGAGCAGCTCACTGTCTGCACACCTGCTTACCTCTCAGAAAGGGAGGGAGTATGTCTACCCAAACAGATTGTTAGGTACAGAGCACTGAAAAGCACGCAAAAGTCAAACATGAGAATTTACTTTGGCTTTAACCAAGTATCATGTGTGTTTTTTTGTAGTTTCTTGGAGATGGATGGATGGATGGATGGATGGATGGATGGATGGATGGATGGATGGATGGATGGATGAACAGGCCAAACAGAATAGGACCTTGGAAAAAGTGGCCTAGTAGCTGTTATATTATGATCCCAGATCATTAAATTTGGGCACTCTCCACTGCTTTGTTCTATGCACATAGCACATGAAAACTTGGGCTCACTGTACTTAAGAGTATGCTCTTATTCTCCAGGGCGATAGTTTTGTTTTCAAATAAAAAAATTGAGTCTTTCACTGTAAGTGTGATATGTGATGATGAACTAAAACCAGCTTTCTTGAGGACTTCTTTACAATCTCCATGAGGAACTTAGTGCTACCATAAACTTCACATTCTCTAAATCTCAGGCATATCTGAGAGAAAGAATAAAGCTTTTTGCAATGTAGAAATGTCCATCAGCAGAGGATGAGAGTCCTGCTGCTGAGGCCTTTGCCGAAAAAGAAGAATCTGAAGAAGACATAACAGCTATAAAATACTTCCTTGTGATCTCCACATTGGTTTGTCACACGACATCAGAAGCCTTTTGGGGAAGGGGCCAGTGCTTCCTTTTTTGTCTACCTAGAAGAACAGGGTTGCGTTTTTGACTGGGTCATGGTAGTACCAGAATAAAAGTGTCTAGTGGTGTATTCCAAGGAGGTAATCCTCATATTGCAGAAAAAAATCAGACACGGAACAATAGTTTTTCCTGAAAAACCTATTTGTGAGGGACTACTTGCCTGTTGAAAGGCTAGTTGGGGAAGGGACATATCGCATGTCTAATATTTCTCGCCTTTTCTGTATTAGCTATATGTATGGCTGTGTAGACCAAGTGACTGACCAGACCTTAGTCCTGTCACTGCTCGATATGCCTATTCATCTCTTCATTCTTTAGAAAAATGTGCAATTCAAGAACTTCTTAAGGTGTACAGCACATAGAATATACAGACTAAGATTTTTCAGAGGGTGATTGTTGTCATTGTGAAAGATGTGCTAAAACTCAAAAGAATTACTCTCTGAAGGGGTGTCTGTCTACCATAGCTCTCATTTATAGAGAAGCTGAGAGGAGTTATTTCTCCTCTAACACTCCCAGGCTGTCCCTCACCTTGTGAGTAATAACTCATTGGGAAGGAGATGATAAAGTTTACTCACTTCAACTCCAGTGTCATTACAGAGCCTTACAAATAATTTGAGAGAACTACAATGTGTCCACAGGTGAGAAGAGTGTGAAGAATTAATTTTTTTTTGCTATTTTTGGCGCCAAATCATTTGTCTGGCCCAAGATGACTAGAGTCTCAGGAAAGAAGTTATCAGTAGAAGTGGCACAGCTCAGCAACCTCAGTGTGAACCAGTGCAGAAGCAGTGTAGGTTTTTCAGCAATGGCACTTGCAATTGCGGTTCACTCAGAGATCTGACACTACAGAGATGTTCCCATGGCAGCTGATTTGACTGATCACTGACACATGCCATAATGAATCTGTCGAGTTAGCTGAGGGACACAGAAAGATCAAGACAGCAAGGAGAAGATGGAAGGAAGCCTTTCTGAGTTGAAGAGTGGTGGAGCTAAGAACCTGTTCTACTTTTAAAGAGGTCTGAGAAGAAAGGAGAATATAAACTACAGTAATAGAGCTGCTGCTGCTGCTTAATCTGCAGGTTAAGGGAAAACAATGCAGAATAGCTCTTAATTTCAGAGTGGCTTAACAGGTAGGCAGGATACTTAAAAAGAAATATTTCCTTAGGATTAATAAAATGCATTATGTGGCTCAAATGAAAGGAAATTTGTGTTGTTTTGATGATGTAGCTAGATAATGAGAGGAAAAACAACAACTGAAGGCTACTCATTGACTACTTTGCTGTCCAAAGCAAACCAAATATACTGCTATGCTGCCCGCCCTTCCCTTCCCTCTTTCAGAAATATCCGTTTTAATAATTTATTTGGTATGTCTTTTTATTTTAGCATGTTCTGGATTGTTTGCACTTTGCCATAATACGCACATGCCCACTATAAAAATACCCATCAAACTACTGTTTTTCTTCAAAATGGGCAGTTCTTTGAACTGGGCAGTGATCAGCCTGGCCTAGTAGTGGACTCGATGCTGATCCTTATACTGCTAGAGGTACTAATTTGTCTCCTCCTTTTGTCTGCTTTTGTCTTCTTGGCCTCATTTTTTCCTCTTCCACCTTTAATTGCTACATCCTACAGCTGCAAACTGTGGGGCAATGGGTGTCTCTAATTCTCAGAGCTATTGCAATTCAAAAACTTATGAAAAGCTCCCAATAGTTAATTCAGTAGATCACTGCTTCTCAAGGTAAAGGAGTGGCTCTGAACTGTGCCAGTTACAGCCGAGCAACCCCAACAAAGTCAACATCTGCTCCATTTAAACATTAAACCTCTACAAGACATGAAATAATGTAGGCACAAATAAGGACAGTATGCTGATGATACAATCTGCTCTCATTTGAAGCAAATACTGACTCCAGGTATCATGAAAACAAAAAAGATGTAGTTGAAGAGAAGCTCATTCAAATGCAGCCCAGAGAAAATGGTTATGCCCTCCAGCACTGAGAAGTGTTTCAAAGGCAGTTCCTGGGAGAGCCCTGTAGGATCAGTAGGATACTACTAGCAGGTGTGATGGAGTGCAAAGCTATGCAGTTGCGGCTTTGTTTGGTAGTGCCACATTAATGAAAGAAATGTGTTCATCTATCACCTTGAGCAAAATACGTAAACTCCTGTCCTTGAAGAAAAAGACCTGAATACAACCATGAACATTTGAGACTAGATTACAGCATAGATTCATACTCCAGGCTGCCTGGTGAAGACATGAAGAAGTTGTAGCTGACTTAATTCACAGCAGTCTGCTACGTTGCATTTGTAGATTATTTCAGCTTCAAAGTATGTGGAGAACTAGACCCTCCCTGCAACGAGAGTTTGTTCTGTCCTCCTCTGCAGTTTACAAACCACTGATGTAAACAGAGGGTACTTCTGCAGTAGAAGGTCATGGAACAACAGTAGGGTTTGTGCTGGTACAGCTCCCATTCTCTTCCCCCCTTTAACAGCACCCCTAGAACATTTCATGATACAACCAGGAAAGAAGTCCCATGGGACAGGCAGTGGGAGTCTGGTCACTGATCTACCATGTTTCCACTGCTCTGAGGATCTAAAAGGAAATCTGCGTTTTCCCACCTCTTAGATTTAGAGCTGAACTTTTCCAGTACTCTTGGCTCTATCAAAGATGAAGGCATCAGGATTTTCCTGGTTCAAAAAAAGTCATTGTAATGACTGCCAACAGCAAAAGAGTCAAAATAGCAGGTCTTCATATTAAATATCTCTTGGATAAGTTGCTTCTCCTTCTTCAGTCATCCTATTTACATGGATGTTAGATGCTACAATGACAGTAACGTTTAGTTACATCATTCTTTCTTCCTGACTTGTCTTATCACCACTTCTGTCACTGTGTGGAGCGTTTGTTTTCTGAGGCAAGGCTATGCTCAGCCCAGAGGGTCCCCTTAGAACATGACAGTTTTAGTAGTGTGAGAAACTGAGACTTAAAGGCTGGTCTTCTCCCTGCTGGTAAATATGCTGTGTGCTCAACGCCATACCACCTCATGCAGAAAAGTGTAACTCATTGTCCTTGTCTTTTATGGCATCACTTATTTCTGCTTTGTATTTATTTTGTTACTAATACTGGCTGCTTTCCAATAGCTTCTGGCCACAATGACTGCTACAATCTTTTGTCAGCTAAATCAGACACAATCTGCAGACAGAAACATATTATTGTGTGCATCATTTTCAAATAAGGCAATGCACGTACAACATGCTGTTGTTTTATATGGAGGTGTACTGAATTAAATTGAGAATGTTGTTGAGCCCACCTAAAAGAATAGCTGCAAAAATCATAATAAGATGACACATCATCTGAGTTTCAAATAAAATCAACGTAGGAAAAGAATAAGGCTTTAAAGTGATAATCTCTGAAAGCAGTAATTAAATGTGATTCTCCACTCCTTCGCCCAAAAGAAGTATTTAGAGGAAATGTAAGTCTCTCTGCCCTTATAATCATTCAGAAAACTGCTGCAAAGATTATAATTTTCCTACTCCATGGCTTTAAATTCCTTCTCCCTCTTGACTTTCTCTGCTCTTTTGCCTTGAACTCAAGCTACTTGTCCTCACTCACTATACCCCCTGTGGCTTGTCACCACCCATCCTGTCACAGCTTTGACTTCTGCCAAACAGAAGGCAGCTTGGGGTAAACAGCAAAGATATTTGGTCTGAAACCTAAACTCTAAAGTAAATTTCAAACGTTTGTTTCTAGGGGAGGTTTCTGAAGCCCAGTGGATAAGCACTCCTTGAATTTTGGATAATATCCCTTGATTTTTGAACAGCACTGGAGAAGTTTATTCAATCTTTTGAAATTCTTGTCCTTTCTGGCAGCAGGCAGTTCTTAGAAGTATTTACTGTAGGACTTTTCCAGGCAGAGTATGATGGTGGTTCACAAGCTGCAAGGGGTCACCTTGCTAATACCCACAGCTGTTAACTCAGCACCAGCACATCCCCGCCGGGCAGCCTAGTCCTCCTGCACGCTCATGGCCTCCCAGACTGTCAAGAAGGGGTCTTGCTTTGCACATGTGTGAGATCATTGTCCCTTCTCTTGGGAGAAAGACATGGAGCAGCAATTGCTACTCATATAGAGCCCAAAGAGAGGGACAAATGAAGAAGTCTGAGTGAGCAAAAAATCCAGCATATGTCAGTGAGAGTACTGACATGAACTAATCTAATCTGTGCTGACAGATGAAAATGGAGAAAAGCCAGAATCAATATTCTTGGAGCCAGGAGAGGCAGTGAGGAAGATGGGATGCCCAGGTGAGTACATAGCAGAACTCTAGGCTTGGCCATCACTCTGTGCTGTAGTAGCTTCTACTTGGTGGCTGGTTGCTACATGTTTTCAGTATTTTTTGTTTAAAATGTGCAGTCATTGCTCCCATCCTTTAAGACTGTCTCAGAAGGAAGTTTCAGTCCTGTAAAAGACAACATCTTTGACCAAAGCCATACGGGCTGTGTTTGGATACAGAGGCTCAAGGAAGATGGAAGTTTACACACCCTAGTGAGGGCCACTGGCCCCCACCCTACTTTTCCTGTTTTAAAATATCTCAGACTTTTAGGGAAGCTCGCAAAGTCATGAACCATTGATGTTATGCATGATGGGGGAAGGCAGAGAGAAGACACTGGATATTACTGGATTTTGTCTGAATTTTCAAGTTGTGGTGATTGGTGATGGGATGACAGGTCAGCATGGTGGGATCAGGAGTCTTGGTTTAACAGAATTTCTGTGTTTGCAGGTAATCTGTTACCCCTCCCTCTTCTCTGGCAACTTTCAAATAATTCTTGTGGAAGAAGAATACCAAAGCAACATTACTCTCATATGCCTTTTAAGTGCTGCTTGAGAGCCCTCCCTCTTCTAGGCATACCTCCATGTGGAAAACAAAGATATGGTCCTGACATGAAGCTTTTGATATTGTATAAAATTTTACCTCTAGTTGACTCATAACATATTTTGACTTTGCATCCCCCCCCAATTCTATTCCAAAAAGAGCAGGAATGAAAGCCAACAGGGGCTTGTGATTCATGTCATTAATGAAAACTTTTGCTCAGTGCAGTGTTAAAACCTCCTGCCAAAATGTGTGACCAGAAATGTGCCTTCTTATCTGCTACTACCAGCCTATGCAAAATGGGGCTGCCAAGCAAGGAAAAAGCCATGGTAGTAGGGAAAGAAGTGGTGTTAGTCAACCAGGGGATGGGTGTTCACATCACAAATCCACTGGGCCTCAATGGAAGCATCTCTAGTGAGGCAGGGCCTGGCACAGAGCCTCTTGAAGCTGGTTTAAAGTCTTTCATGGACTTTGACAGGAGATGGATCAGTTTATTAACGAATTACCAATCTGTGTGCAGACCTGTAGCTGAAGCTCACTGATTGCTGTGAGCAGGGTAGGGTCTGTTCTACCATTCCCAGGCTGTCTTGGTCCCATGGATGAAGCCAGACCTTGGCAGTGCAGCATTTGTCTCAGGCACTGAATCAATTTTAAACTTCCCCGACAAAATTCCATTCCTTTCTAGACAAATTTCCTTTGTCTCGGTGCCTCCATCAGGTTATCATCGTTCTTGGCTATTATTTTTAAGACTATTCACTTCAGCTTTCCTACTTTCTGTCCAGAATTCACAAGATATCCTTTAATTTATTCTGCCTAAAATGAGATAAACCACAAGTGACCGGTCTCCTGGGGCTATGCTGTTCTGTAGAGAGCCTTATGTAAAAGATACAGGGCACATTTTCAGCACCATGCGTTGTTATTAATGAAGGCTGTGTGCGCAACTCTTTGTCCATCACAATGAAAATTTACCCTCATGTATCTTGTAAATCTCAGATGTAGATTTCACTCACAGCATTTTTGAATATTCTTTGATTATTTTTTTTGTATTAGAGGGCCATAACTATAAGTCCCTGCTCAAGTGAATATACAACTAGACCTCATCTGACACTAAAATTTTCTAGTTTTTCTTTTTGGGCTTAAAAAAAATTGCCTTTCAGAGCTATTCAGTAAGATAAATGTTAATGAGAAAAATTTTAACAAGGCAAGCCCTGGCAGTGACCCCCTTGGATCTAAGCAGCGCTACAAACTCAGGGCAAGCCTGATGCATGAGGAACATCTTGCAGAATATTGCTGGCCTTCTGTTCTATCGGCGCTATAGCTCTAGAAACAAGGCTCTTAATGAGGAAAGATCAATCCCAACAGGAAAATCTGTGATATCTGACATCAGTAGATAAGCATCCATACTGTACAAACCAACCCCCCCTCCGCTGCCAGCCCCTGCTTACAAAAACTAAAATAAAATAAAGTAAAATCGTGTCATTTTCTTTCAAAGTTTAAAGACTCGGGATCACTTCATGTACCATTTAACTATCATTTCAGTCAGGCTTTTGAAGCTGTTTAAGTTCTTTTGTTCCCGAGTTGTTTAATGTTATTCAGACAAGGTAAATCAAAGTCTAATAGAGTGGAAAAACAGTAAAGGCAGAAAATAGGTAAAAGATAAATCACACAGGAAGTTTTGCTTTTTTTTTGTTATTATATTCATTGAGATCAAAGTCCTTGTTTCAGCTCTAATTAACAAAAGCTAATGCAGATTGGAGACCTTCTGGCACTGAGCAGAGCCTTGGAGGATACAGTTGAAATCTTCTGAAGATTTAAATAATTAATATGACACCTTGAGCTTCGGATGGGAAAATAAAAAATAAAAAAAAAAAGAAGTGGGGGGAAAAAAGAGCCCCATGTTCAAGTTTAAGAACAATGCCATTGCCAAGTTTGATACCATTTGTTCTGATGAAAATAAGCTGAGTAGACTGCACCGACTTCATTGTCTGGTACATTGGCAGTTCAGTGGATTGTTTCACCTTTTGTCATGCTAAGGGAGTCTTTTGTGTAGTACTTTGTTACCCCCAAGTCTGCCCCAGTTGAAGGAGGAAAGAAAAAGGCAAATCTGCTTTAGGGACTTGGAGGATGGTCATTTAATGGTTTTTAATCCTCTTAATCCACGTAAGAATGGAGATCTCCAAGTGAAAATCCCATCCCAGAAGTCCTTATGATTCAAATGCCTGGCTCAGGAGACTGTCTATTGAAAAAAAATGCAGCAAAATATTCTCCACTACTGTGGCATTGTGGTTTATTTCTCTTTGGTTTTCCAAAGCTGTCTGATGCAATATAAGCAAAATGAAATGGAAACCTACTCAAACCCTGTAAAGTATGAGAACAGAGAGTGTCCAGTGCCAGCCTGTGTATTTGGGGTACTCTGGTGATTCAGTTTGATTTCATAATAGTAATAAGGACCCTCTTTTCTAATTGTCTCAACTGTATGCAAATCCACCTTAGATTTGGGCATGCACTAATGCCCTCCCCAAGCTGTTTTCCACTTGAATATTTTCTAGGTAAATGAAATCCTTTATTGAGTTTGGATATAGATTACTTCTAAACTGTTGACATAATAATAGCAAAGCCTTTCTGCTGAGCTCATAATTACTTCATAAGAGCATGATTTCTTTTCCTGGCTGCCAAAAAATATTTAAAAAATCAATACATCTAATTAGATAAACCACTAAAGAACTGCTAAAGGGCAATTTTCATAAGTAAAATTAAAGAGGGTCTAAAGATGGAATGGGCTTTTCTTGCTGTCAATCTATAGACTTGCCATTTACCACAACAAGTTGACTTTGAAATAATTTTTCAATTACATGTACAGTGTGGCTTTTCATTTGTTTATGTAGTTCATTACTTCACATTTTAGAACTGGTTGGAAAAAGGAAAAAATACAGCTTCCAACCTGTAACTCACAATGTAACAGATATAGAAAAGAGCATGTTAAAATGATATTATTTTTTAAAAAAGATGAATGAAGAAAAAGTTTCCACTGCAGTCATTTTAATCTAGGCAGATAGCAAACAATTATAGCAAAGTAGCATGACAAAGCAACTCAAGGCATGCCTTAAAAAAATCAGAGCTCATTAATGCAATGTTTTCTGTTCCACTCAGTTCACCGACAGCCATTTCTCAGCATCTATTCCTACAGGCTCCCCCTGCCTCCAAAACAACAGAAAGAAGACCAGCAACTGCTTTCTAGGATTTTAATACAGTTTTTTCTGACAATCAATTGCATAAAACTACAAGCTTTCTAAAGTAATTCCAACTAGATATCAATATTAATATACTGTAAGTCTGCTGCAAGAAAAACTGGACATTTTTTTTGCTTTCTTCCCCAGAGTTAACAGAAAAAGACAGGCTAGTGATGCTGCCTCATTTCATAAAGACTTTGGCTGTCCTTTTCATGAGATTTCTGTTTTTCTGTCTGGATCATGTTAACATCCATTTGAGGTCAGAGGGATATATCTATTGTATCTAATGTGTCTATTATGAGGGAGTCATCCATTTCAACCTCACCTTTACTGAGTGAGCTTCACATGGGTGTGTGCTCTTTTTTTTTTTTTTGACCTCCGTGATGGTGATGCCCTGGAACAACAGTGACACAGAACAGCAGCCTGGCCCGTGTTTCCTGACTTACAGCATCGCTATGACTGTAACTCTTCCTTGGCTAATGCTTTTTATTTCTAACTCTTCATGGCAATTGGTAATGTTATGGGGGGCCTTGGATAGTATTTGTGGTTGACACTGGCCCGCATCCTGTGTGGAGTGTGATCTTAATGTGGTACTTCATTCCTCCACCAGAAGTGTCAACAAGGTGTTTACTGGATTGATACTTTTTTTTTTAACCTTGCTTTCACCTGTAGTAATTAACCCCTTAAAGCTACCATCACAAATTTCAAATGTTGGGTGAGGATATACACACAAGAGTCCATCCAGAGAAAGGTGAGAGCTTGTGTTCACTGGTGGAGTCACATCACCCATAAGACTGAGAGCTGGGGCAGCCAGGACTTTCCTGGTGCACGGCAGAGCCTAGCAGGAGCCAGGCAAACTGAGTTAGGACAAAAAAGTGGAAAAGGCAATGGTTCTTTGACCATCTGCATGACACTACTTAAATCCTGTCTAAACTACACTGAATAATGGCTCTACTTTTGCTAAAGGTAGGTTGTGATTCTCTGGAAGTAGTGTGGTTATAAGATGTAACAGACCAACAGCAACAAAATTAAGGTCTGATTACAGGTGGGAAGATGCCTTTATCCTCTTTGGAAAACAGGATATGCAGAAATTAATTGAGAGGTTTTCATCATTAAGAAAATGAGTTGGTAGAGAAATATTTCTAATAGGAAACTGAGGACATAATGCAGACATGAGGGAACTTTAGCATTACTATTACGTGCAGGGAGTAATAAACACATGGAATAAATTACTGGGAAAGGCTAATAAGAAAAAATGTAAGTAACACTCAGAGTCACCTAGCTTTTCTAGAGTGAAACGGAATTGCAGAGCAAGAAGGAAATACCTAGGGAGGAGAGAGGTGAACTTCCAGGAGCCAGGTGTACTGTGCAAAAGTAGACAGACCTTCCTTGGTCATAAACTACTTTGTGTTTGCAAGAATTGATGGGCAGCACTGGCAGTGTCAGCCTGCACACTCTGAGGTGCCTTTGCTGCAATGTTTCCAGGGCAAAAGTTGCTTCAACCACAAACTTCTGGCTGAACATCATGACAGAATATGGCTACAGAACGTGGCTCCTTAAACATTTGCCAGGCTCCCCATAAGCCTGATTACGTAACCCTTACTTACATCAAAGAGCTTTCCCCTGGAAGACTTGCTTTTGTCCCTCTGGCCTCTGCAGCTCTGTCACTGGAACAGGTTGGGGGATGCCCTCAGGAGGGACCAAGTGGGGAGTCAAGGGCTAAACTGAGCACAAGTTTCACACAAAACCCCTCACACTTGAGACAAAAAATGGACTAATTCTCTGCCCGTGTCCTCTCTTCTCCTCCCACTGGTGGCAGCTGTTGGGCGGGTAGAGGTTCAGTATAATCCCCCATGACCCACAGCTCTTGAATAGACCACATTTATTCCTGAAGTAACAGAAATCTTTCTTTTGGAGGCTACGATGTTAAGGCCTGAAGCCTGGGCTGATACAAATTTTTTTAATGGGATATAATGTCCTCGTATCACATAGTTACTGCAGCATTAGGAAAGCACAATACAACAATAGTTGGTCAACAGTTTGACTGAAAGCTACCTGCTTTAAAAAAAAACAGGTTTCAAAACTATTCTGGAATAACCTTTTAGAAAAGAACGATTTTTGCTTTCTGTTTCCTCTATGGGAGCTTTCATCTTTCTAAGGTGACGTAAATTAGTAACAACCCCTCTCATCCCCCAGCATGAGAACATGCTTTTTTTTTGCAGATTCCTTCTAGTCTGCCTAGAAGCTGTCATTCTTAATATGACTTTCCAAAGTTTTCTCAGCAATTCCCGTTCTCTGCACACTATGCACTTCACAGGAATGTACACACTGTTCTTTAGACTGTGTTATATATATATTCAATCAGGCAAATTGTAAATTACTCAGTTCTCATGAAGATTACATATTTGTGACTATTTCTTTTTGTATTTTTCATATCCTTACCTGACAGAATTCTTTAAAAATTAACAAAACATGGTATCAGCAGAAACATCTTAACAGAGGCGTATGTGGGAGGAGACAGAGATAATAAACAGATATCATACATGCCACATTATAATGCAACAAATTAGAGTCTGACTCAAATCAGCTTAAAGGATGGACAGTAGCCCCTTATTACCAAACTACAGAGATAGTAATAACTCCTTTCCCAGAGGTAGCACTACGATCAAGGAAAAGACCTCTGGTAGTATTTTTATAGCCTTTGCTTAAAATGTTTTTGAATGAAAACTCTGACTTCTAAAGAGTTCTGAAACCATGTGGTGTCTCAAGATAGGTCTTAATAAAATTTGCTGCTATCAGATCTAGACTGCCTAGAATATAGCAAAGCCTATTAGAACCGCAATAACAACATTGATTTTAGGGATTTTCCCCTCCCTCCAAGTACACTGCACACTTTTTTGATGTGTGAAGAGTCTGAAGCTTCTTAAAAGATATTTTCAATGGGATAGTTCTGAAGACTTCAGATAAAATATTTCAACACAGTACCTGCAGGGACAGGCAAAATTGCTTCAGTTCATTTTGCCTTAGTTAGAGTCGTGTTAAATCAACTGCTCTTGGCGTTTGTGGGACTTTGTAGACATTCTTTCAAAAGTGTTTGAAAAGCTTCAAATAGATAAAGGTCTTCAAAAGGCAACTAGCACATGGGACTGACATCAGTAATGCTCCAAAGACTGTCCAAAAGGGCCAATACATGATATAAATGGAGCTTTATTACCTTCTTTTCATCTCAGATACTAGGCATGTTCTGTCTCTGTCACGTGATCCATTTGCTGCCAAGAGGATACCTGATACATAGTCTGATTAGTAGGAGACATGAGGGCCTGATTCTTCACAGCCTTGAAGTAGTTGTAGCTATTTGCATGTGACTTTAATATGCTGCCATTTTATCTGGTAATTTGCAAAGTTTCTCTGTCAGGAGCGGTGAGAACACAAAGTGCAATGTAAATCAGATGTGGTGACATCTGCTCCCTTCGCTGCCTTTCCTTTTGGCAGTGTGTAACACTGCGCAGCCTAATATAAATTGAAAAGACCAGTGCCTCAGCCTGAGCAACCACAATTTAAGCTGCACTTCTCAAGATGCATAGAGGCAGGGATCTTGCCAACCTCATTCATGTAGGCAGCTCTCATTATGTTTTAGCAGACCTATTCACATAAATAAGGATTTAATGACTCAAATTCTCAAACAGCAAGAGACTTAATGTTCCACTGGAAACTATGTAATATTATAAATTCCTAAATTATAAACAAGAGGATCTATTTGCTCATCCATACTTGTGCATGTGTAATTAAATCACATCTATTGTAACAGAAAGGGAAGGTCATCCCACTGTATTACTGTCTCCCTAAAGCGGGAAAGCGCATGATGGTTTCCTTCCTACTGGAGATCATCGACAATCCAGTACTAGTCCTTGTAAAAGATTGCCTGAATTCTGGATGAAAATCATTTTTCCTACGGAAAATGCCTCCATGTTTGCATAGGGAATATAGTGACTAGATTCGTATCTTGGGATATGAAGAGCTTCTTTAGATACCCTGTTGCCTGGCTCTGAAATTCACCCATAGAACCTATTCCAGACACTTCTGAAAATGTCAGTTTAAAAAGCAAGAAGGAACAATATTATCAGAGGAGTACATCTTACAGAGATGTTGCACCACAGTGCTATGAATTTTTCTGATGGCTCAGTGTGCCAAACACAGGTTTATCACATTTTAGTCATGTTACGATGTGGGAGAAATGTGTTTAACTGAAATAGGCTGGTGTGTACCCACTTGTAATAAAGTTGCTGAGTAGTCTGGAAAGTCTGTTGCTTGTGATAAATAATCCTCAAAGTGGCACATTCTTATAAATATGCAGACCTTGCTGTGTAACTTAAAAGAAAATTTTCTTGTCTCTTTGGTCATAGACTTAGCGACTTATTATTGTTAGTGTGAGTCAGTAGATTTATACCAAGGGTGAGTGTGAATCAGTGTTTTCCAACAGTGCAATAAAGAGATAAAGAGCCTTTATACAATAATAATGCCAGGAATGACCTTTAAAATGAGTTATAAGAGTAAGTTGAGATAAAAGATTCACCCAGGATGATAAGCTTTCTCTTAAACGCTAATCGTATTTACAGATTGTTGCTATAGAGACCAGAGAAGCCGGGTATTTTCTTTCTCCAGGAAAGCAATGACATCTTCACATTTTCCTGTCAAATCTCTTTTTGCATTTTGGGGCTTTGAAGCAGCTTTGATGGAGTTCATTTCAAAGGGAATAAAAGCAGAAGGCATTCTCCCCATGGTGCCAGTTACCTGTTCGTAACCTCTAACCTAGGCATGTGGGAAAGTTTAAACTGAAGCGAAAAAGGCAGCAGGTAGTGTTTATTTCTGTTCAGTTATTGTTCCTTAGTATATTCAGGACAAATAGAAATTTGCATATATAGTCCTGGAATGAGAGTCTAGCTCCACTTTTGCACTCAAGAGATTTTTACTTTAATATAACTTTTACTCAAACTTTTTCATGTTGCTTGAGATAAAACTGTGGGATGATTCACTGATCCTTTAACTTTAGAAGAATCACAGAATATTTCAGACTGAACCTTGGATGTCTCTACTTCAACCCTCCTCCCAAAGCAGTGCCAGCTCTGGGGCCAGACCGGGATGCTCAGAGCTATGTCTTTTTAGGTCTTGTAAACCTCTAGGGATGAGGATGGCACAGCCTTTTGGAACAATTTGCTCTGCTGTCTGGCTGTCCCCATGGAGGAAAAATTCTCTTTTGTTTTAAGTTTGCCTGTTGTCTCTTGTCCTCCCCACACATGTCTATGAGGAGCGCAGCTTCATCTTCTTGCTCTCCCCTTGTAGGCAATGGTAGGCAGTGCCACTACCAGGTGCCCCTAAAGCTAACCTTACTCCATGCTTACACACCCCAGGTCCTCATGGGACAAATGCTCCATCTTCAGCATCCCCCTCTTTGAGTCCCCTCTAGTTCGTCCATGTTTGTCCAGTGCCAAGGGCCCCCAAACTGGGCACAGCATGTAGATGTCATCTAATGAGTTGTCTGTAGAGGCGAATAATCCCTTCCCTCAATCAGTGGGGCACGTCCCTGTTCATATAGCCCAGTGTACCATCAGCCTTTATGTCTGCTAAGGTGTGCAGCGGATGCTGGCTGAGTTTGCTGTCCTCCAGTTCTTCCCAGCAGAGCTGCTCCTCGTTGGTCATTCCTGGCCTGTCTGCTGATACATGAATAGTAGTGAGCTCTAACATTTTTAATTCCCAGCTCATGCTAAACTCTCCTTTTTCATCAGATCTTGCAGATAAATAGCCTTTTTCAAACCCCAAGCCAGTGTCCCACATTAATCCTTGTTTCGTCTTTCTTTTAAAGATGAGCTATGTATTTTTGTGCCACTGTCGGACACAATGATTCAAAACAGAAGCCCTCTTTTGAAGCTTTGGTGTCCCTAACACAGTTTCTTCCTTACCTGCCTATCTGATACACCTTATGACAAGCCTTTTATTCATTTGAGAGCTATGCTTGACATAGTCATCATCTCCATCTGATATATTCACAGGATTTACTTCCCACAGCACAGGTTTTGTTGTTTTTTTTATAAAGCACTGCATTTATAAATCCAGCTTGAGTTATTCGTTCTCCATTAGCATGTCACTGACCAAATGTAACTGCAATCTCCTCATAGAGTGACTGGTCAGATAGAGTCATGTTCCCTTGAGAAATAAGAGCGACTACAAGCTCCTCAGCATTAGACACAGCAGCTCTGTCTTCCCCCTTTTTCACTGCTTGAAGTATGCCATCAAAGATAGGAAAGAAAAAAGACTTCTCTTCCCACTCACCTCCCTTCCCAAGCTCATGCTCTTATTCTATCTGTCTGGAAATGCAGGGCAAGCAAGACATGCTTCCTTTCCTCTCTGTCACAAGAGTTACTGCCATCCAGAACCTCCTGTACAAACCTGAAGAAAACTGTGACGCTTTGTGCAGGTCTTTGGTGGGGACTATGTGTCACCCAAAAGACTGACAGATAAGTGTTTGTTATTGTGTCTGGCATAACAAGTCAATAACATTTGGTATATCTGAATGGAGGGCTGATCTGAACAAGAAGCCACTGGACTTCTCATGTTGAAAGTCCAACACGTGGCTGTCAACCAGGTTTCAACTTTTTTTTTTTTTTATTAATAGTCTAACTCTTAGAGGAAAAAATGTTTAATGTGAAATATTAACATATTTCTTACTCACTTGGAAAATTTTAAGACGCAGTTTCTTTTCAATGTTTTTCAATGTTTCATCTTTACCACTCTCATGACAGGTCTATTTGTTTAGAGGAATTTAAACTGATGAGTTCCTAGAAGCCAGAACCCCTCTCTTCTTTTCTAAAAGGTTTCTTCCTGAGAAATGACTACTTCCCAAGAAGAGAAGCAAGAAAGAGGGTGCAGTTCTGCTGTCACTCTGTATCTTGTGTAAAAGCTCACTCTCTTTGCTTTTCATAGACTCTCAGGATCAAGAGTTTCCTTGGCTTGTAAAAGGTTATTAAGATTATCAACACAAAAGTGGCTCCTAGCTCATCCATGCATCAGACTCCTTGCAACTTCTGACCATCAGGCCACTGCCAAAAAAAATGTCTGGGATAGAAAGAGCTGAGAGGAAACCATAGCAGCCCTGGTGATTCAGTCTTCAACAAATATATTAAGAGATGAAAAAATAATCTAGTCTTTGCAATGTTTTACAAGAAAACAAGTCTCTCTCTTGCACTCAGGAATGTCAGTTGAAATGACCTTTTAGAAGTGGCAATATGTCATGGTTCAGGGAAAAACAGGAAAAGGTATTCTTTTGGATTAAAAATGTCATCAAAATACTAGCCAGCATCTTTGGATTTGAAAAAAAATTGTTACCTTTGCCACTTTGCTTCAAATGATAAAAAAGGAAAGAACTGCATTATGCAATATGTTGTGATTTGAAACAAAAGAATAAAACCAAATTCAGGAGTTTGTAGTGGGTTGTGGTTTGATTGATCACTTTTTCCCTGCAATACCCATTAATGACTGTGCTATCCATAAATTCTTCCTTTGACCTTTCTGTCAAAGTATGTATGACAAAATGACAAGTGCATTTCTCTTAGCTTTGGAATGAAGAACAGATTGTGTGTTACCTCTTGAGAGCCTGGGCTAGCATTGCTCCAGGTACTTTCTTTTCATGTGATAGCCTAGATCCTTTATTCTCCAGCTTTTCAGGATCCATGTTTAATATTGGTCCAATGGGTGGGTCTTGACAAATATTTATATTGCATGCAAATTTTCAGTTATTCCATTTTGTAATTACATTGTTTCATTTGATGAATCTTTTTAACTTAATTCTAAGCTTTATAAAGAAATACTCATTGTAGATGGCGAAAAGGTATATCTTAGATTCTGTGTGCAAAATAAATGTATTTGAAACTACTATAATATTTGTTCTTATGTTTTATGTTAAAAGGCAACTTAAAATCAATTTTAGTAATTTTCATCGAAAAAAAAATGTCTTTGAGCTAATAGCTTCTGCAAATCATGATATGCCTGATGGAAAAGAAGACACTCTAAGGAATGATGCTGCTGTTGCACTTGTAAACTGTTGTTGCAAATACCAATTCTTATCCAAATGGAAGAGTAGATCGAACTATTTTTCATGGCTGCTGGATGAGGTTTTCGATTGATAATCTGTGGTATGAAACCTGCAGGCTCGTGAGTAGGTGGCCATGGCCATGTCTGTGCATCCACATTACCATGCTATTCTATGCACCCTAATTCACCCACCAAATGCTTTGGGGCAGGGAGATTCAGAGCTTGGAAGAGCTTTGAGTGAGCAGACCAGGGCAGAAGGAGAGTCATGCTCACCAGCCCAGGAGCGAGCTGGCTACCCAATCCAGCAGGTCTGCTTGCTGGATGCCTTGTTGCACTTTGGGCTGATGGTTGGACTGGATGATCTTAGAGGTCTTTTCCCACTTTAATGATTCTATGATTTGTTGCTATGGCGCTCTGATCACATTATTTCCTTCTGCTAGGAAAAAATGAACAGCAAAGTCTGGAATATTTACTGTGAGTCTTTGATTTACTGATAATTAAAAAGCAGCTAATACAGATTGTTCAGATAGGATACTCTTGCCACATTAAAAAATTACAGATGGTGACTCATCACATGTGGCAACAGGATGGTTTTTGGAGTTGCTTTGGCATCTTTCTTTGGTGCTATAAACAGCACTGTGTAAAGCAGTGTAGGTAATGATATACAGAATGGATTTCTTATGAGGACTTTAAATAAAGGAGGGATAGCTCTTCAGATCAGTTTGTAGCCAGATCTGGCAATAATGCTGTTAGCTTACACGAGCTGAGAGCTTCTCCCTGTTTTTTGTTGAGGAAAAACATCAGTGTCAAGAGCATTAAATACTGAACTTAAAAAAGACTTTAGAAACGTGATGTGTTGCCAGCTGATGCCTTTAATAGATCTGTCAAGGGGGCACGGAACCAAAATTGGTAACTGATCTTTTTAGGGTCTTAGTAACAATACTACTACTTTGATGTTGTTCCCTTCAGTGATGAAAATGGCATTTTCAAGAGTAAACTTGACTAATTCAGTAATAATAACAATGCCATGTACACAAATGCTGGAGATTTCCTGTTTGAATAAAAATGAAATTGCGGAACTTTCAGCTGGAAATTAAATGTGCAATGGCAGATGTTTCTGTAGTCTGACGACTTCTGGAGACTGAATTCTGAAGACTGATACTTAATTTCAAGAAGCCACAAATAGACAAGAAATAGAAGTAGGAAGTCAAAAGGATTTTTCTCATCTAGTGAACTCAGCTCTGTGTCCAGAATGTGCCTCATATGTTTGGAAGAGGCAGAAAACCATTTGTTGTTATCTAAAGTAGAGCTGGCAAGTTTTAAAACCTCTAAGCATCCTGAGAGCTGTTTTGGATTTACATTTTACTTTCAGATACCCACGGTAAATTGTGCACAAGATAGAGTATGGAAGTTGTATTCAAATTATGCAGTGTAGTAGAATTCAAATTTTACTGCTGATGTAGATATCTGAATGTGTTTGCATTCATGGTACATCCATATTTGCAGTGCAATCTAATATTTTAAATCACTGAAAGTGCATAATGCAGGAGGACTATATTTGAAAAGAGCAGTCTTGTTTCACTAAATGACAAACTGACACTCAGAAGCTAAAAACGTCCCTAGTTTAACTTCTGATTTCTGCTAAATAAAGACCTGAGTCCCATTGAGGATTGAGTGAACAATAACAAAGAAATAAACAATTACTGCATACAATAAGCAGAGAGTAACTATTTCTTTTTCCTAAAGGAAAAGCAGGCATTTCCAAGATGAACAAAGGCTGTAAATGATGCCAAAGATACTTTTCTGCTGCAAGACATACAATGGAAATAAACTGGGACAATGAGGAGACACTAAAGGAGGAAGAAAACTCAATCCTTGCAGTCTTACAAGTTAAGGTCGTGGGACATTTTTTCTGTCTGTTGAACTTTTTTTTTTGTGCAAATACAACACATTGCTGCATAGATAATTTAAAGAAGATGAAGAACAGAAGAATCAATTGGTATTAGGGAGAGGGAATATTTTAAAAAAGAGAGAGAAGCTTCAGTTTACATTGCTGACTCCAAGAATAATAAAAGCAAGACTGTTGTGGAAGAAAATGTGGTGGGTTTAACTTCTGGTTTTCGTTACTAAACACTGCAGGGCATTGATTAAAAATTTTACAAACGCAAGAATAGGTGAGTGCATTATTGATAGCAAATCCTTTAATAGCAGAAACACAGTGTAGAATCATAGAATAGTTTGGGTTGGAAGGGACCTTAAAGATCATCCAGTTCCAACCCCCCATGCCATGGGCTACAACATGTTCCACCAGCTCAGGCTGCCCAAGGCCCCATGCAGCCTGGCCTTGAACACCTCCAGGGATGGGGCAGCCACAGCTTCCCAGGACAACCTGTGCCAGTGTCTCACCACTTGCATCATGAAGAAATTCCTTATGTCCAGTCTGAATCTGCTCCTCTCCAGTTTATACCCATTGCCACTACTCCTATCACTACAAGCCTTTGTGAATAGTCCCTCCCCAGCTTTCTCGTAGGCCCCCTTCAGCTACTGAGAGGTTGCTATAAGATCTCCTCAGAGCCCTCTCTTCTCCAGGCTGAACAACCCCAACTCTCTCAGCCTGTCCTCGTATGGGAAGTGCTCCAGCTCTCTGATCATCTTTGTAGCCTCCTCTGGATCTATTCCAACAGTTCCATATTGTTCTTATATTGAGGATTCCAGAATTGGACTCAGTACTCCAGATGAGATCTCACAAGAGAGGTATAGAGGGGCAGAATCACCTACCTTGACCTTCTTTTGATGCAGCCCAGGACACGGTTCGCCTTCTGGGCTGTGAGTGCACATTGCCAGCTCATATCAAGCTTCTCATCAATAAGCATGCCAAATGTCACCTACCAAAAAATCAAGAGACTGACTTAAACATAAAATGATTTTTAGAAATGGTCATTCAGGGACATTTTTATTTACCTTATGATGTCCAAGCCTTTTTTTTTGGTTTTTTTTTTTTTTATTTCAAGTTTTTCCATACAGTCCTGAGGGCTAGAAACTTCCTTTCTTTCAAGCTGAAATTTTCATGTAAGTAATTGATTCTTGGGACTGAAGCTTTAAGAGAAGTGCTAACTGCCAAAAGGCTTGGAATAAGCTCCTAAGAACCAATAACATGCAGATTGATAGGAGCAAGTGCCATTCATTGCTTGAGGATTCACTCAGTGATGGAATCCTAGGAGCATGGAAAGATTAACCTTAGAAGTCAAATTCAGCCAAGAAGAGTTCAGATGGGAGACTGTAATAATAATGGTAATGACATAAATATAAAGTCAAAGAGAGCTGCCAGTGATGCTGAAGATAATTAATTCACAGTGTGAATTAATTTGCTGGTTTGCCTGTGTCGATAATTACTCGCAACAGTGTCCAAACTGAATTTTCCTAAGACCTTCATAATTTGGTCTCCTACCATGGTGGGTCCACTATAGAAGAGAGCCTTGCAAGTTTTAAGAGGATTTAAGGGTAAGGTACCAAAAAGAGGTATTTTTTATGATTGCTATCATTATTAAATGCTCCTTTGAACATATAATTTTTTATGGATATTTCTGTTAAAGAATCATTCAGATCTTTATTGAAACAACCTCCTGAACATTCTTTAGTTATTACTGACACAAAAGCATTCAGCTTCTTCAGTAAATGGATTTTCATTTTTTTATCTAAAATATAAAATAATCAGCAAAAAAAGATTATTTTTTTCCATAAAACTGTGAAAAATAAAACCACAGGCCCTCCCTTGTGAAAAACTAAGATTTGGCTCCTCAAATATGGTGTATCAAAACCCAGCCCAATTCAGATTTTCAGCACCAGGTTCTGACCTCACTTCAAATGCCATAAAGCTACAGACTATGCAGTTATTCTGGTTATATGTTGATGCCAGAAGAGTTTCTCCATCTTTGTTGTCTGATCAAAATGGCTCTTCACATAACTGTTCCTTTTGATATTGTCTTTAGTGAGAATACTAGATACCTCTGAGCTTTAGAGACCATGCAAATATCTCATTGTGCAGCCCAGTTGTAGGCAAGGCCAGCTGATCCTGGCTGTGGTGACCCTGCAGAGAACACCTAGATGCATGTGCCAGTAGACAGACAAGTGTCTCAGCCTGGACTATCAAGAGACCACGAGGCTGTTTCTGTGGTCTGCCTATAACTTTGGAAGTGTCAGCCAAAAGCTCCTTGACCAGAAATGAAAGCGTTATTTGGGATGTGCTTGTCAGACAGACGGTGGTAAGAAGAACTTCTTACCTGAGACACGTGCCTCTAAGCAGCAAAGGGGGTGGAAGTGCCCCAGAAGGGGATGAAAACATCACTCAGGGATCAGTGTTACTCCAGCCAGGCTGTGATGGTCAAGGTGTCTGGCTGTCATAGCATGTTATGGCCAATGAAGCATTTCACATTTAGAAGGAAAAAAGTTAACTTGGCCATCGAGTCCTGAGTTTCAAATCTTTGAACTGATCATTTACGGCTATCTCGTCTTTCAGATTTTAGAAATAACAGTTCATATTCCTTTACATATTATTTGTATTCTTCAAATAAAAGAGGAAATCAAGGCTTCCTGGGTTTTAGCTCACTATCATTTCTCAAGTTTGCATGAGCCAGTTATTTGGAACTGGTGTTGATGTAAGCTGAAGTGAAGAAACCCTCCTCTTAGTATGTGCAGAAAAGACAAGCCCTGCCAAGGGCTGGTTTATTGCTCCAACAGCAGCTGGGTTTTAGTGCTCAGACAGTGACTCCCTTAATTTCACACATTTGACTTTAAAATGGCAGCAAATGTGTACTTGTTAAAGGACTATTTTAACTAAATTTGTTTGTTTGCATATATTATATTTAGGGCTAAATATAAGTTTTGATGATTTCAAATTTAATTGCAAACAAGTTGATGGAGAAGAAGAAAATGTTGAGTCATTTAAATTCAATTAAAACAAAAATGTTTTTTTCCCCACATGTTTTTTAATCGATCTTGCTGCCTAGCAGGAGATAACTAGTGTGTACATGATGTAGTATTTTTACAGTAGACTGGGCAGTAAAAGGAGCTCCCAAACACCTGATCCTGAGAACCAGACTGATTTCTTCCCCTCTTAAAGACAGAGGCATAGTTCAGGTAAGCAAGGTCTGTATTTGTGGGCCAGGGAGTAAATGTTTGATCAATAGTGTACCTGGAGTGATGTGAGGCTCTCTAGGATAATTCTTGGGCTCTGAGAAAAGATAAATAACTGTGTCTCTTTTTCCACCTCCTTTAATGGTGAAAACATGACAGTAGATGATTAGTTTGTAGAAGGTAAACAGTCTGAACAACCCTAAGTTTGGCTCAGCAGAGTGTGCTTTGAAGGGCAGAGAACTTGCCCAGGACAAGCAGGATTTGCTGTGGACCAGCATGGGGAAAATGAATGGGGTGGAGGCAGATAAGAAAACAACAGACTACACCAGCAGCTTTCTTTGGCAGCAAGAAGAAGATCTGAGGAGCAACCCTGATGGTGGTGGTTGGTTAAGAGACCAAGCAAAGGATCAAAAGCAACAGTCCCACCTGGGGGCGGGATGTGGGTGACATCAGGTAACAGAAGTTAAACAAAACACAAGTTATGGGTGATGAAAAGCAGGCAGCACCTAGCGTGCTGGAAGGGCTGTGGCCAGATCTGTTACTGCATCTGGAAGCACTTTGATTTCCAGGGAAAGAAAGAGGACCTGTGGTAGCTCCACAGCACACGCCAAGCTTTACTGGTCTGCCAGGTCCACCATGACAGGCATTATGGACACACCTTAGATTAAGCTACTCGCTAACCAGCTCTAGCTGTGGTAAGTCATCTAGTGCTGGCACACAAATCAAGCCAATAAAAGTAGTTAGAATATTGCATCAAGCTGGAAAAGGTATGCAGGGAGGAAGTGTTGGATTGTGGTGCAATCAGTCTGAAGGTACCTACATATGGTGCTAGCTGCAATTGAAGTGCAATATTTGTTTTGTTACTAGGAGACCAGCTCAGCTTTACAAACTCAAAGCCTTTTCTGTTATTTCCCCAGTGTGCAGTATAGGACATGGCAGTCATGTTGGTACCTTCCTCATGCAAGTTGATGCAAATGTCCCATTACATTTCTCCTGTACTTTTCAAGGAAGTATCAGTAATTTCTTCAGTCAGAACAAGCCCCTGCTCTATTACAGTGCAATGAAGAGATTTCCTTTATGCATGTTTTTGCTAGTCCAGTTTTGGGGAGCACCCAGGCTTGAAATGAGGTAAAAGCTTTAATGAGTGCTAGAACCGTCTGGCTGATTTTAAGAGGTTTGCAAAGCTTTAATCCTTGAGCTAGAGACTTAAGGCATAGCTTCTGTCATACTCGATAAGCTGTGAACTGAGGGAGCTTTGCTGGGTGGAGAAGAAGCAAATACAACTGAAGCTCCCATCACTCTCATCTTCTTCAAAAAGTGAAGCAAGCTAGGACTGTTATCGCTACGTGCCTGCTGATTAATGGGTTACTGCTTCCAAGCACTGGGTTCTTAAGGAATATGAAGCCGATTGCAGCCCCTTTACTTACCACAGAGGCTCCACTGAAGTTACCTGCATGAATAACGCTGGTAGTGCTGAGAGTTATTATGGTATTTATTAAAAGAAATGTGCCAACTAGATAGGGATAAATTTTGAACCAACTAGTTTTCTAAGTCAAACACCCTTTTCTTCCAAACACACTCATTTGTGGAGTAACAGAACTTCTGTTTTTACAGAAACCTTGACCATACTGGTGCAGGTCTCCTTGTTCTACGTGGTTCTTCACACACACTGTGCGCTGCTCATGGCCTGTTTTCTTTCTCATATAGATCTGCTACAGCTGTTTTGGTCAAAACTCCTTTTGCTGAACCTAGGGAAGAGAAGTCTGCTGCCAACAAT
This sequence comes from Clamator glandarius, assembly GCA_033459285.1. Classification (NCBI taxonomy): domain Eukaryota; kingdom Metazoa; phylum Chordata; class Aves; order Cuculiformes; family Cuculidae; genus Clamator; species Clamator glandarius. The sequence goes on from JAUNZM010000753.1 coordinate 1,129,689, forward strand.
GCTATAAAGCTGAGACAAACAATTGTTAAATGCACAGAATAAGCAAGCTGGGAAACCAGGAAAAAAATCATGTTTCCATTCAATCTTTCACTGCAATATTTTAGGACAGTCAGTGAACTGTGTCTTGTCCAATCTGCTTTCTGAAAGTTAAAAATTAATAATTATTTTTGCAGGAAAAAACCCAACAACCAAACAACAAAAAACCCGAAAAATAATAAAAAAAATACAAACACACAAGCCAAAATAAAAACAAAACCCAAAACCTCCAAAAACCAACAAACCAAAAACCAGCTGAAAACCTACAAAAAGATCCCAAGGCTGTTTTTGCCCAATGGATCTTCTGCTTGACCATATTGATGCTACTGGAACAAAGAGGTCTTGGAAGTGACCGTGAACATGGAATACTCTGGCTCCCACCTGCCTTGCTTTCCACCAAGTAATGGCCTGATGGTTGTACAGGGATAATTGTGGATGATCTAAAACCTGTGCAGTGTGAAGCTATATTGTTAGACATATATCTGCAGAACCCTCTGTGCTCCAAAATGTGTACTCCAAACATGCCTGAAATTTTGTAACCTAATTGGCTGGCAGTACACCATTCAAGTGGGATTCAAAGTGGGATAAAGGCAGCATCTGGACTGACAGTGTGGAAAAACTCAGACTGGGATAGAAGATATCTCAGATGGGATAGTCTGTGTGTTAATCCATACTTTTCAATGAATGGCAGTGGTTGGTTGAGGACCTGCAAAATGAAGTGCTACTCTGTGAAAAAGAGACAGTGCCTGGACTGCAAAGTCAGTAAGTAGTAGTAGAAGTGTAGTCTTTTCCTCTTGTTTCCTGAGAATGAAGTGTAGATGTGACTTACCTGTCCTGAGATCTATTGCCTTTTACTTTTTCATCTTGATCCCTTGGGGTCACTGTGTTTGCTGTATTAGCCTACTGCTTTATTAGCAGTGTAAATGTTCTTTCCTGCTCCTCCCTTGCTTTTACACCCTTCTTCAGTGAAACCATTTCTTAATATGAAGGTTTTATAACTGACAAGCTATCTTTTTTTTTCTTTTTTTTTTTGAGGTTGTTTCCTAAGTCCTAAGGCTTCGTGTTTTAAGTGTCTTTGGAGGATCACACCTGGTACTGTCTCTTGACCATCAAGATTTAACTGTAGACTCACAGACATGTGAGGTTGGCTGTGACCATACCTCCTGCACCTTAGGTTCTGGTGACAGTATTAATTAATGGAGTCACACATCTATGGTGTCCATCTTGACGTCTACTTCCAGTACCAGTAGTTTAGAGATGGATCAAATCATATTTTTCTCCCAAGACAAGAGCATATACATTTCTTAGGTATATTTTTGGAAAGATTGAAAATATATTAAATGTGCAGCACATATTTTTATATTTTTTCATCCATCAATTTTATTCTTATCCAGTGTGAAAACTGTCAGGCTGATACTTAGATTAATCTTCCAGGCTACACACATCACCCGTAAATCATTCTGCTTCAATAGGGAAACCATTGGCTTGTGGAGCACTGGTGAGTATTTTTTATGGGCCACCTTTTCCCCAGATGCAATAATTTGCCTGTCTCATCAGAGATACACTGGCATAACTGACATACACTGAAGTGGCTGATCAAGAGAGACCTGTTATGAGGCTGGGTGAAGATGGGAACACGCACCCTCTCTGTCAGCTGATATGGGATGAGGAGATGTCACTTCCTGTTGCAATGGGTGATGATGTATAAAAGATCAAGCAAAGAGAAATTATAATTCACAAACCGCACGAAACAGGGGAGACCCACAAGTTGGTGATAAGCAGAGCAACATTTTCCTTTCAAAATGCTTTACGGAATGTGTGATAGTGTTTTGAAAAGATACACTGACCCCCAGAACTTGAGCTTCATGTGCAGGAAAAGCCTCAATTTGTGTAATTCATCCTTCACGAAAAGATGAATTTTCCATGCCTTTAATTCACGTGTTTTTTTTTCTTTTAATGCCTTTGAAAAGCTATTCCTGTCTCAGTGCTTTCCAGTGATACTCACTTAGAGGGCCTGTTTCTGTTTTATTAGAAAACAAACCTCACTCAAGTAGTCCACATATAATTTCATTCAGCATGCAGAGGTTTGTATACCCTTTATATTCATGTTCCTGCAACCACTTTCCAGTAAAATTCTCCAATTTCCATAGCTGGCTCTGTCAATCTTCTCCAAGCCATTGAGTTTCATTGGGTTTCAGCTATTCTTGTGATTTTCTCATGTGTTTGATATAGGATACATATGAGCCTCAGGTTTCATTTTTATTAAGAATAATCACTAATATGGAACAATTGATATTTAGGTCCTTGTATTTAATGGTGGAGGTCTGTGGAGGGATTGGCTATCCCCAGAAGTCAACTAGACCAATTTCTGATCTAACTACATGGCAAAGTCCGGACCCCAATATGCTGCTGGAAGGCGGGACCATGTGCAGCTATATCCTAGAATGAGCAGAGATATACTTGATTTGGCTGGTTTTGTTCTACTGGTTTTGTATCAAGGGTTTGGGCAGAATTACCAAAATTTATCAAAGTTTTATGTTCATATGTTAATAACATTTAGGGCAAAAATTGACTAGACAAAATGCCAAATGGCAAAGATTATGAAGAAAGAGATATTGAGTGACCATGGAAAAAAGAGTAGGCATTTATTTCCATCTGAGTATTTTTATCTCACGAAGAAACTTTTGACAGGATGTCACCAGAGGTGGGTTTGCCCACTGCTGCTCAGCCAGATGATACTTGCCCAAGTGGAACACCACAGTAAGAGAACGCCTCCATTCTGCTGGTTCCTAAGCTCCGTTAGATGCTATGAACTTCCAGCTGGTCCCCCTACATGTGATGTGAATGCATAGTAATGGCAAAACCATTTTCCCACCACACACTTCTATTCCTTTGGAAGGTTTTAGTTTTTTTCTTACTTAGAAAGATAAGAAAACCTTTCCACTAATATTTTCTCTTAGCTAATTATCTCAGTTCACATAAAAAGAGTTAAATAACCACAGCCCTGTCTCGCTGCCTGTGATGTGAAGAGAAAGAATTTTTAAGGTTAAAAGCAGTGAAAAGGTCAGAGCAGAAACTAAGTCAGATACTGTTAGGGGTATTTTCTTCTGGTTAGACAGAGCCTACATCAAAGAGGCGCTTAAATTAGAATTAGAGTTCATTTGCATATCTCCCTGACGGGGGAATAATCGGTGAGAGGCAAAAGGAGGAAAGGGAGAAACTTCAGCGACAGGAAGGGGACAGAAAGCAGAGAATGAGCATGAATTCAGAGATGGGAAAGAGAACCAGAAAGGGAAAAGGAAAACCGAGTGTTTCTGCCACTGTACACTCATCCTTATTAAATAGGTGAAACAATTTTGCAGGAAAGGGTCATCTCCATGGACCAATGTGAAATTTTACAGCAAAGACCTAGGCAGATGCTGGTGTCTCTGAATGCACAACAGTCTCTGACCAAGGGGGAAACCTGTGTTTTTCCACAGGTCTATGTGCAGGCTAATTTGCATAGCAAATACCAACATAAAGCAGAATTATCAGGGAGGAGACTCTTTGAGCCTAGAGAAGCACATGGTTGGCCTGAGGGTAGATGAGATTTCCATGAAGTTGTAGAAACACTTCCAGGGATGAGGTGAAGGAAAAGCACAATAGAAGCAAGAGATGATTCTCTGGACTTCATGTCATTTCAGAGGGAAAGAAAGAATTTTCATGAAACACTTGTTCAGCATAGGAAAATTTTGGTTTGATCACTCCTGACATTAGCAAGAAGGACGTTTTACTCAGTGAGAGTTTTACATGGTCCTGACGAGCTGGAATTCTCACAACTGACTTTATTGCTGAGATCTGGGAGGGCGGGTAATGAAAAATAGTTAGGAGAAACAAGTCAGGTCTGCTCTGCAGGAGCTGGGTTCATCTGCACATGCGCACACGGGCATGCACAAACACAACACACATGACCAAAAAAAGCAGTGAGATTCAGCTGAGGGTGATGCAAGAACATGCAGAGGCTCCTGGGGGTTGGGGATGAAGTTCAGCTGAGCTGGATTTGCTGGGGCAGGGTGTGTGCTTAGAGCATACCGTGCTGCCATCATGAATATTTATTGAATCAGCCCCCTCATACCTAGGCGTGCTGGCAATCATCCTCTAGTTCCACAATTTACACCCTCCTGCCACTGACTGCACATGAGCCGACATCCCATTTGGCAAATATCTTTTGAAATTTTGATTTATACGCTCCTAAAAAAATCTTTATTACACTTCTCCCTTCCAGACAATTTACTTTGTTCAATATGTTTGGTTGTTGTGGAGCTTTTTTTTAAGTTCAGTTCCTACTTACCATTTTTCAGTATTTATTATGCCACATTCCCATGGGGCTGTGACTGGCAGGTGGGTCACAATATACATAACTGATAGGCCCATCTGTCTTCCTTTCACTGCCTGCTCCCCTGTTCTTTCTCTTTCTTTCTCTCTCTCTCTCTCTTTCTTTCTTTCTTTGCATGTGTCATAAACCGTCAACTATACGAACAGACAGGTAGTAGCAGCCTGAGAGAAGACTATCACTATATAAAGGGGAATTAGTCACTTCACAATAGCTTGTGAAACCAAACAGTTTCATAATGGCTGCATTATTTCTCAGTATTTACAATTTTGGTCTTCCACAATGCATGGAATCAAACAGAAACAGAACTGTGCTTTTGAGAAAAATGCAACAAAACTCTTCATTTTATGGTTTTTGGGGGCGTTTTTTTTTTGTTTGTTTGTTTTTTCTCTTTATTTCAATTCTTTATCCTCTGATATTAGAGCTCCCCAATACCCAAGTATTCCAGGGGAAAAAAAGATGCTAATACACTCTGAAAAAGCAATCAGCCTCTGAAAAACAGTCTGCCTGGCTTCTGTTCTCAATGCTTCCCACCTGAGATTTTGGGACCTCTCAGCTTGGTTATGTGCCTGGTTTTTAATTTTAGTAAAGAAAAAGTGAAAGTTCAAAGTGCTGCAGCAGCTGTTGATGATGGAATGCAAGTGATGTGTCACAGTGACCAGGGGACAGCAAGTTAATGAGGGGCCTGATCCTGCAGCTTGCCAAGAACATGGGGTTCACTGACGAATTCTGGCCTTTGAGGCTCTGTGCCTCCATCTAGCACTCCTTGAAGGTGCTGGCTCAATGGCGTGATGCTCAAACCCTGCAAGTGACATCAGCACTGGGGACAACACTTACCAACACCAGCTGAATAGCAGTCAGTCTTTTCAACACTCTCCTTTTTCCTCTGTATGTTATGCTTTGCAGCACATTCTACCTTTTTTTTTTTTTACCTTGCTATTGCTTTTAGTTTGCACCATCTTGCTCAGCTATCCCCAAAAACTGAAAATAGAAAGAGATGTCCCACATTTTTTCAGCTTATACTAAAAAAAAAAGGGGGGAACAAAAAAATCCAGCAGCCTGTCTTTAACCTTTGGTAACCCTGACATTCTTTGCACTAAAGTGTCTGATATTAAAGCAGATTGCTTTCATGCCTACATAAGTAATATCATATGCTTCACATCAGCCTATGCTCAGGCTAGCTGAATTCCCACTGTATTATTGCCTGTGAACGTACACTCTGTGCATACTAATAATGGCCTATCTGAACCAGCTTGCCTTTCAACATTTTGGAAAGGATTTTATTGGTTTGTTGGATGGCTATGGCATAGGAATATAGTTTAATGAATGACAGTAATGCTTGTGCCTGTTAGTGCTTGGCAAGTTGTACTAGAGAAGTAGAGCTGAGAAGAGAAACAGCCTTAAAACACTGCTAAAATTAATGAAGAAAGGGTGTCTTCCCCCACTCCCGACAACTGAAAACTAAGACCATGTCTTAAAGAGGCACTTAAGAGGACTTCTAAATTTTGTTTTGTAAAAGTAGTGTGTTTGGACCTTTTACTTTCTTCATTTTTTCCTCTTTAGGCAGTAGGTGTTAAAAGGAAATCCTTCAGAAAGGAGAACTAATACCAATGTGATTTATTGGGATTGTCAGGTGGTCTGTATTTGTGTGAGAGAATTTTTTTTTTCAATCCTGCTGGCATTTTACTCAGCTCTTCCTCCTGCCTCAAATGCTTCTCTGAGAGACCGTTCTTTGCTTCTTTCTTTCTCCAATACACCCATTCCAGTATTAGATTATACTCTGTTTCTGTTTCACAAGGGACATAGTCCAGGTTTCTGCAATGTGGAACCATAGTCTTGTACATAAACACATAACCTGACCCTATGCTGTTGTTATTGGGGTTTTCTGTTTTGTTTTGTTGTTTTGTGTTTTTTTCTCCTTCTACCTTGTAAAAGCCTGGGCATGCTGTTTATGATCCTACAACTCACCTTTTAGGGAGCTTCAAGATAGTTCTGTTGTTGTCTCAGTCTCTAAACTCAAGTGATTTTCTCATATTGGAGGTGCACTGCCAAGTAAAATGAGGACTTCTACCGAGTACATCAAGAATTCACCTGTGCATAAGAAGATGTATGAAGATGTCTCACCTTTAACCTTCTTTCCATACACAGGGAATGCATTGTCTTCCATAACTTGTTACCAATTTGGCAGGCCTCATCTAAGCTACACACATGCATACATATATTTATGATATACAAGATATACATATATATCCCTGCTAAAGATGCAAGCTCTCTTGAATTGAACTAGGGAGGTGTAAAGTGTTGCATCAAAAGTCCTCCTAGGTCTTCCCATAGGCAGTAGCTAGTAACAGGTTTTGGGGAATAGATATGGAATTAGGACAATCATAGAATGGTCCTTTTCCTGGCATTATTCCCAGGTTCATGCAATCTGTTGCCTGGAGATTTTCTAGGCTTTCCAGATAAGGATCATCTTGTTTTGTAGCTAACAGTGGACCTAACCTCCATAAAGTGTTTAAATTCCCTTTTCAACTAATTTAATTAGGGCTAGTGTTAAGGCAACTTTGTGATTACAATCACTAAATGGGGGAGAAAACAACCACTGAAGAATTAGTTATGGTCATAGTATCCTACAGTATAGCCTCCGATCACTCTCAGGATATGGATGTACTATCTGAAAGGGAATATGTCTGGTCCTGATCCAGGGTGTAAACCACAGGTAAAATGCTTTTATTATCAGCTAAAGTAAGAATTTTGTCTTCTTTTCCCTGAAGTGTCAAAGATGCTATGCCAGAGGTAGAATATTAGCTTTGTTTGACAAATTTCAGGTTCAATGTTGTTTGTTGTGTTGGCCTTTTAAGAACTGATAGACATCGGTGAAGGAGGGGGAAGAGATGGTAGATGAATGGGCCATGAGATTGCTTTCTGATGTTGACAAAAGAAGCGAGTGCGATTTTTTTTGTTTCCTCTACATGAGCCAAATGCTAACTGCTCTTCATTCTGTGCTAAAGTTTCTATTGTGTAAGTAATCATATGGGCATATTTAAGTACTGGGTTTTTTTGAGTTAAATCCCATTCAGACTGTTATGACTGTGTTTAATCTTTGAAAGACGGGTGAGGAGGGGGAAATCTGTTCTTCAAAAAAGAATCCTTTTTATACAGAAAACTATAGGGTTCTTATCTTTGATCTAAGTAAGCACAACTGTACCATGTCAGCAGCATATTAGTGCCAACGCATGTGTGTTGTACTTTTTAAATGCTGTTTCAACATGTGTCATTGGATCTGTGTTCCTACAGGCTCACAACAACCTGCACCCTGGTAACTACATGTTGATTGAAGCACTCTTATGAAAAAAAGATATAAATGTTTGTGGTTAAGGTGATAACCCTTTTGTTTTCTCTGTAATCCATCACAGGGCTTGTCAGCCCTGACAGCTCAAGTGGATTTTTTTGAACACCTCTTTATCTGACAGCTTCATGCATCATAAAGCAGCAAATAGAATTAGATCAAAGTCTAAGAGTCACTGTAGGCTTGGTAAGGTATGCAATCCTGTTTGTATCTTTATCCAGGCACTGACAGTTCATTTTAACTGGCAAGAGGGGGAAGGAGGGAGAAGGAGGAAAGTTTCTTTTTCTTTTAAGAAGGTACAGTAGTGCTGCATTTTTAAACATGCACTGCTTTCACATATCATTTCCCCTTGACATCTGTGATTCCCAGTGTACTGTAGCACACTATATATTTTTTCAGAATGCTCAACAACAGCAGTCACATTCTCAAAGCACAGGCTTAACCAGTGTAAAAGGCCATGTACCCACATGCTTTAATAATCCTGACTTTTGTTTAATATCAATGGCAAAGATTGACAGAGCTCACTTCATACAATGGAATATTGCCCATCTGGTACACGTCAGATTCTGTGAATTACTGTGATGGATAACAGGTTTACAAACAGTTCAGCCTAAACTCACAGGATACAGCCAGAATTTACTTATTAAAGAAACAGCATAATGGGAAGAAAAGAGAATGGAGAATAGGGAATGCAAAAAGGGAAAAAAAGGAAAAACCTAGTTTAGTAAAAAGGGGCAAAGTGAAGCCATTATTTGAAAAACTGGGTATTTAAAGTTTTCTACTTTGGTCTGTGTCAGTGTATCTTGTTTTTTTCTAAATTGTTGAATTAATTGTGACTCTTGATGAATAATAAAGGTAAACCAAGGCATTTATGCCAAAGCTTTTAGAGGTGTCATATTCCTTGGGAGTCTGTGGTGGAAGAGATGGGGGGAGCTTTCAGGTCTTTTACTCTGTGTGATATGATTCATAAATATGAAATCAGGTAGCCTCCTTCGCTTCCAACAGACCTGTACTTGAATGCTACTTTTTTCTTTCGTCGTGCCATTTGCTGAAAAGCCACATTGACACGGAAACAATAAGCTGTATTTTTTTTCATGGAACATGGAAACAATCTCCAAACAAAATGGTCCCATGAAAGGGAGAAGCCAGACCAGACAGATGCTGCCTTTGGTGCAGCAGCAGCACACGTGCCAGCTCTATAACATGGGCTCCTACGCAGATGCTGCTCTGAGAAGTGCCTGTTAGGGAGGTAAAGGTGAGAGGGTGAGAGGCTGCTCCTCCTGTCTCTTTCCCCTTTGAAGGCAATGGCTTTCAAAGAGGGTGTTAAGGCTGCCACTGAAGGTGGCTATCATCCTGCCTTTGCTCCTCTGGGCTGACTGTGTGCAGGAGGTGCTGCAGAGGTGCAAGGAGCGCTCGTCGGAGCTCATTCCTACTGACTTCTGCAGCAGCCATGTACCCAGATCAAAGCAGGGCCAGGGAGCAGCGTGGGGCAGTGAGGAGAGAAACTGCAGCAGCAAGGAGCCAACACTCCCCTCCCTTAGTGCAGCAACAGAGCTGGAGCTGGGTACAAGGAGAGGATACATATGCTAGCACCTCCCTCCTCCCAGCAAGCTGTGTCATCTAAGCACATCCCAGCAAGCTCTATCGAAGTTCTCAGTGCTACACCCCTCATGCATTCACACCCTTCCCTCTGACAAGAGCTGAAGGAAAACTTGGGGTCACCACCTGGCCTTACTGAGCTAAATGTTGTTGTATCGTTGCCCCAAGGAGAAGTGAACTTCTGTCAATCTGGTTTTCTATTAGCTGCTCTTTTTGAAACTGTTTTAGTAAATCTTTTTGAAGTCTAAACTCCAGAAAAGTGAGAAGCCAGTTCCAAAGAGATGTAGGAGGTTTCTGACTAAGAAGAGTCTATGTAAATAGCAAAATGTCCTCTGAGCTTCTACCCTTACACATATTGGTCCAGCGTTGGAGATTCTGTCAGAGGTTAAAGGCCAGTAACAGTTCACTTGTGACTAGTCCCAGAGCGATGTCAACACGAAAGCTTTTCTTGCAAGAAACCACAACTATCTCTACCACATTGTGGGATACCACGGGCACTTATTCTGTAATGTCCCAGAAGCTCTGTGCATCAGGGACACCTCCCACTTTTTCTGTGTAAAATGCTTAAGCCTCTGCATGAGGTAAGAGACACTATTCGTTCCAGCAACCCTCATGTAGGTGCCTGAGTACCTCATTTGTTGCACTGTGACACAAGGGAAGCAGAGTGGGACAGAAACGGGCCAGACATCTATAACTTCTGAAGTGGTCCCTGACCAGATGGCATAGTCCCTGACCAGGCAGCGTGTACCCTGACCAGGGCTATCTGCAACACCTAACTGAAAAACAAGGAGCTCAAAACATAAGCCAAAATTCCTCCTGCCGGTCTAGCAGTGCTGTATCTATCTGGTCTGACGACAAGAGGTCTAACTACATTTTAAATTTGAAGTCTACCTCAAACAGCCGAGGCCCACATGCATTACAGCTGCTGCCAAAGCTCCGTAGCTGATGGCCACAAACATTGGCTCCTGCTAGGGTTTTTCACTGCAGGCAGTATTGGGGTGCAGCCATTTGAGGTGACTTCACCAGAATGTTATGGGCAGCAGGAATAAGCAGCCACTCAGACCCAGAGGACCTGGCATCAGTTGATGTTTGCCAGCAGTGTGCCCAGGTGGCCAAAAAGGCCAATGGCATCCTGGCTTGTATCAGAAACGGCGTGACCAGCAGGTCCAGGGAGGTTATTCTCCCCCTGTACTCGGCACTGGTGAGACCGCACCTCGAGTCCTGTGTTCAGTTCTGGGCCCCTCACCACAAGAAGGATGTTGAGGCTCTGGAGCGAGTCCAGAGAAGAGCAACAAAGCTGGTGAAGGGGCTGGAGAACAGGCCTTATGAGGAACGGCTGAGAGAGCTGGGGTTGTTCAGCCTGGAGAAGAGGAGGCTGAGAGGAGACCTCATTGCTCTCTATAACTGCCTGATGGGAGGTTGTGGAGAGGAGGGAGCTGGCCTCTTCTCCCAAGTGACAGGGGACAGGACGAGAGGGAATGGCCTCAAGCTCCGCCAGGGGAGGTTCAGGCTGGACATTAGGAAAACAAATTTCACAGAAAGGGTCATTGGGCACTGGCAGAGGCTGCCCAGGGAGGTGGTTGAGTCACCTTCCCTGGAGGTGTTTAAGGCACAGGTGGATGAGGTGCTAAGGGGCATGGTTTAGTGATTGATAGGAATGGTTGGACTCAATGATCCAGTGGGTCTCTTCCAACCTAGTTGTTCTATGATTCTATGTTTTCTCTTGTGCTTGAAAACCTATGAGCAAGTTGTCTGAAAACTCTTCTCACTGGTGTGCTGTGCTCTCTTTGCCTTGACCCAACCAAGCCAGCTGAACTACCTTACAGAACAAGAGGCAAGGTGCCCAATGAACTTGTCTTTTGTGTCACTATTACCATGGTTGAACTGCCTCTGAGTTTATTTATAAACAATTGCTAACAAACCTTGTCAGTACCGTCTGATTTTTACAAGTGCATATTATTCCCTGAGTTTGCACTGAAAAACTTTAAGCATGTCTGTAGGCTTGGAGGTTTGCAGCTCTTCACATCTTACTTCAAAAAGCCCTCAAGAACATGAGAGATGCCAAGGGGGGATTTCTTAACTGTTTCTGACTTTTTTTAGTAATATTAACTCAAATTAATTAACAGATTTTTCCCTTGCTTTAGAAAAATGAGTTTTGACTCATAGGATTGGCACTATGGAAATGGAAGGATGCCCTCTGTGTTAAAAAGACATGACCAAGAACATCTCCAGCCTATGCATTATGAAAAACCTTCAAAAATCATTATTTCTAGTCCTATGGAATACTCAGACTTTCATCTTAGTAAGTAGGTCCCAGTGGAAATATTTGGGAGTAGTGGGGGAAAAAATGAAAATAAATTCTCTTTCTATACAGTTTTAAACATTAGTTTTCTTCCATTCAGTGTGTGTTAAAGTATAAGCCTTCCATGGCTTTTCTACCTCCTACAAATTCTCTTTTAACTTTTATTTGTTATTTAAAAAGCCACAGGGTATATTCTCTTCTTAATACATAGGGATTTACGTGTGAAACTCCCTGTGCATCGAGGTGATAATATACCCCTTAATTGGAAGCTGTTTAATGCTCTCGATTTAACATTTTAATAGAAAAGTTACAAGCAGTCTGGCTGTGAGTGCAGCACTATTAAAATTCTCAGCCAGGACAGTAGTGTTTTTTTCTTTTTTAAGTGGCTTTTTATTTGTTAAAATTCATTGCAGCTTTCATTACAAGTTGAGGTCACTTTTAAGATTTGCTCTGCATTATGAAAAAGAAAATGGAGAACTTTAAAGCAATTCTAAGTCTCAAATAAAAGGAGTAACTTAAAAGCATCTTTGCCATGTGTGTCCCTCTATAGGTTGTGCTCATGAAGGTCATTCAGCACTGAGGAAACTTTATTGAGTGTCTTGTTGTGCAGACACAGTAGGAGGAACATTGCCCTTTAAGCTTTCCAGGACCACTTCTATAGCTGGAGTTTACTTGTGTGTTTTCAGACCCTTATAATCATATGAGAACAGAGGCAATGTGGGACCTTTATAGATCAGACCTTACAGCAACGACCCTGCACAAAGCAAGCTATGAAGAAATGGGATCCAAGGTTTGACCCTGTGACTAGCATGTGCGTCACAGTCTTCCAGATTTTTGTTTCTAAAACACTGCTTAAAGGCAGGAAAATGCTTTCACTGCCCTGTCAAGGGCCATATTCATAAAACAATTGAAAACCTTAGGTATGACTTGTAGCATCTGAATTGTACCCCAAACCCACAGGACATTCTTCTCTCTTCCAAGTTCTAGAGGTATCCCGTGACCTCAGGTATCCATGTTTTTGCAGCAAACTTCTTGAGCTGCTAAAGATTTCTTCTGCCAATGCCCTCAGTCCTCTGCAGGCTGAGTAGCTCTGCACAAGGCTCCTATCTAAGTCCAATTTGCTTTGTTAGAAGGATGTGTCTGTAGCTGTGAATTCTATGATATGCTCTCTGGAAGCCCTATGGGTATTCTGGCATCAAAACATCAGTCTACCCAAGCAGGTTAGTGATACAGACAAGGAAGAGTAAATTTTCAGTGGCTAAATAAATGCTGCATATATTCCCTATGGGTAAATGATGTCTGAGTTTGTTGTTTTATCTGTTTTAATTTGATGTATGTGAAACTTTCAGCAAACAAATCTGCGTGTATGCATGAAAACCGTTTGCATTCTTATATTCCTGAATCAGACTTCTGCTCTGTGCCTTTTTCCTTCTCACTCATTTTGCACTACAGAGAGATGTGTGGGTAAAACAGAGTTTACTCAGCTGAACATGTACCCCTTTAAGGAAAAATCCTGCCTGTTTTTCTGTCAGAACATAAAGCTTTAATGACAAGCGGGATGTATGCACTGCTGTTAGGAAGGAGGATTCCTGTATAGGCATGGGATACCTTTACTGCAGCAGGGTAGATATGGGGTAGGCTGGGAGGAAAGGGTGGCCTGGGTTGCGTACCTCTCCTAGACACAAGTCTTCTCTTCCCCGGGGCCAACACAGATTTCTTGAGAGCAGCTCTCTGTCTGTGTGCTGCTGTGCCTGCTTTAAGGGGATGTGGCACTGCTCACACCTGTATTTGATATCTTCATGGGTGAACCAGACCACATGCCTGCTATGAGTCCAGATATCCATTCTCTCATGGGGTTGGGAATGAGCTTAAAGCCCAGCTTTCTCAAGCTGTATTTTAATGTATTTTCATTAGTTACCTGATCAGGGAGGACTTGCCAGAGGTAGTAACTACTTATATCAATCTATTCATACAATTTAACCAACCAGTATGACTTAGCAGAGTGTGAAATCTGGGCAGATTTCAGCTATGTGCATGAATCTCCAAGGGTGTTGACAACCTGTCCAAAAGGATGACTGGTCCCCATGCCCATTTGCTCCTTGTCTTTTGGCTGAGAAATCAGCAAGAAAGAAGCTGAAGACAAACTTACTTGTTCCTGTGCTTTAGTGATGTGGCCACTAGGAATGCTACTTAGGAGGCTACTCACTTTACAAAAGCTTTAATAGCCTTTAGACGGTATCAGCTTTTAGTTGTTCCTCATCTGGGCTGGAACTGAACCAGCATCCTGTTGGCTGAAAGGCTTTGTATCCCCATTAAAAAATATTTTACTGGCCTTCTCTACTTAAAATACATCAAACGGTTTCCGCTTCTGTTTGTTTTTCTGCTGAAATATGGAAGCTAAAAGTGATCCTGGTAGAGTATAGCTTAAACTGAAAAATACCAGGAGACAAAGCCATGGGTTGTTGAGGGCCTTTCAGATGCAGGATGGGGAAAGCTAAGCACAGCAAGAGGTCAGAGCCTGAAAAACAGAAACACCTAGAGAGGCTTAAGTTCCTCCACTCTACAGCATAGTTGAAAAGTCTCATTAATGTTTGTGGAGAAAGAAAAACTTTCTCTTTTCTTCCCTCCTTACATTCCACATCTACAGCAAAAGGCAGAGAGCTATTATCTAAATGAGGGGATCACAAAAATGTGTATTTTTTAGTGAGAATTTAACTCTGAGTGCAGAATTCCTAAAAAGGTCATTACTGGTCATTAGTTAAGAGATTTGAACAATCAAAAGCTATGCAAAAATTAGGTTTTCATATAAATTAACTCCATGCTATTTCTCCTGATTTTTTTTGAAAAAGCTACAGTCTTTGAACAAATAGATTTTTCTCCAACATACAGTATATATTGTCTTTCAGTACAGCTTCCAACTAAAATTTATCTCTTGCTAAATGCAGACTAAATGAATAGTGTAGAACTAATACATTTTGTGCCAAGAAAATAAATGGGCATGGTGCTAGATGCTTAAAAGTGTCACTAATTATTCACGTGATTTGTGGCATCCCTGTGCAAAAGTATGGGGACTATAACTGGGAACTCTTTCACATTTCTCTCTCAGAAAACATATAGTGAGGAACACAGCAGGCTTAAAACATGCCCAACCCTCTTAATTTTTGTATACCCAGAATGCTATTCCAGAAATACTCCAGTACATCTAGTGTTTGCATATTAAGGACAAACCGGAAAGCTTAGGCGTTCCCGTATGGAAACCAAGTTTTTTCTTTCTTTGTTTTCTCTCTCTTTTTTTTTTTTTTTTTTCCTTCTGGTGTGTTTTGCAAGATGGAATTGTGGAAGGCCAGTCCCACTTTTAGCTTCCATACCTTGAACGCAAGGGCGTACCCAGAAGAGTTTTTTTAGCGGGCAGTGAATAGTTTCTAACCACACAACTCTCAATCTGGCACAACATGTCTGCAGCTTCCAAGCAGCGCAAACGGATGTACGGGGGCTTCCATGGTTTTTCAAAGAAATGAGAATTTTTCCTTGATTTTTTTTCTCTCCTTTCTTTTTTTGGCTATTGTTGGCCAGTGATTGAAATGAACAAAGGAGAATGAAGAAACAAGACAAGGTAGAGATGTCGGGGAAAAGCGTCGTGTTGACGAGAGGTATTTTTTTTAACCTTCAGATATTATTGATGAGTGTAAGATTACCACATGAGGTACATTGAGATAAAAATTGAGGAAGTTCTGCCTACATGACTTCTTTTAAAGAAGAAGCAGACTGTCATATACACAAATTAAAACACAGGCGCCCTGGAGGACAGAGTCACTAGTGACGACTGCAGAAACAAAAATCTATGAAAAACATTTCAAATGAAAAGTGACCTCACTTAGCCCGCAGGTGGCACTTTCATTTTCTGGGCAAGTCACAATTTCAATTTGGTTTTGTGACAGTCCTTGGTTTTGGTCAAGCTTCGCTAATGTTACTACCTCAATTTCTTTGAAAAGGAAAGAGTTGTCCTGAACAGCCTATATTTTAGAACTGGTTTTCTCTTGAGGTAGTTGTTTTATTTTTGTGAGAGTTTGTAGATTTATTCCACATACTGTTACCAGCACAGTCTCCAAAATTAAAGTCTGGGTGGCCAAAACTGGCTGAGTGATAGCAGCTTAGGATATTTTTGCCTTTTCTCATAAGCATGTCTGGGCAGTGTAAATTCATGTTTTTAGGGAGGGGGCAATGTTCTACTCTTTTTCTCTTTTCCTGCTGTAATGACAGGAAGTCAGCAGTTACTGTCAAAAAACCCCAGAATTAATAGGAATACAGTTATTCTACTTTTGACTTTTATTAGATAAAAAATATGTTTGGCACCAACATAATCAGATAGGGTGTGTTCATTTCTGAAGAGCATTTAAAATGTAATACCAGAAAAATATCTGATGTGCATGGAAATGCAACACATATTTAGATATTTGAGTGAAAACATGCTGCAAAAAAGAGATGAAACTTCACCTTAAGAGCCAGCCTGCTCAGCAAAGCCCTTGAGAAACAGCTTCCTGCATCGGAGCCAGAGGGAAGCAGCTAAGGCAGTGAGTAGATCAGAATTGGGCCCTGAAGGGATGTGACCACAGAAGCAATAAGAAAACTGATTACTGTTATACTGAAAGGTCCTGGAAATTATTCACGTTTTGCAAGCTCTTGTTGGGGAAGAGTCCAAGTTGGACTAAGAAAACTTAAATGGGCAGCGTTAAGATTAATTTGGACTCAGAGTCACCAGTTAGAAAACCTGTGTCTTGTAAACACCAACCTCTTAATTAGACAATCTTGCCTTTTTGCTTTGTAATGTCAACAAAATGGATACATTAGTGCCATATGAAGCTGCCCTAGGAGGATTAGCTAGAGGAAACTGCATATTGAACTTCACCTTTTAATTAACTTTTAATTAATTGCTCTCACAGCAGAAAGCGGTCACAGAGGGACTCCAAGATTCAGGAGTTACCTAAGGTCTATAACGGTTTGGGGGGTGGAAAAGACTTATTTCATTGTTCCCCATCTATTTCAGCTTCACTCATAGCCTGGGCTGTGGAATTGTTGTGGGTTATTTGAAAGGAAGAAAAGCTGAAAAAAGTTAGATGTGTAACTAATTATATAAACATGTCATCTTTGTTTTTGTCAGTTTCAGTTACTGAGAAGCATATTTTCTTTATTTAGTGTTGCCTTTGTGCAGTTATATTAAGCCAAAAAAAAAAAAAAAAGAAGAAGAAGGAGAAGCAGCAAGGGAGGAAGGAAAGGAGGGAGGAAGCAAGGAGAGCGTGGGGGCTGGCTGGATGCTCTGGCTGCTGGCAGCTTGGCCCAGCCGTCCCTGCAATGATGGCATTCCCTGTGCACAGCCATCAGATGGAGGTGAGGATCTCTAGCTGGGGAAGTAATCACACTTGGCATTCGCTGTCAGGAAGACAACTTTGGTACTGAGGCTAGAGATCATTAGGAATGAAACATCAAATACCAGAAAACAAATGGAGGCTTAATCTTCAATGAAAGAGAACATCAGCAAAACACGACTTTCACAGATTTTGGTACCTGACATGCTGGGAAATGGCAGATTTTTTACCTATGCTTCATTCCCCATCCATTGCACCCATAGTTCTCTGTGGCTGCCATGAAAGGAGCAAGCATAAGGAGCAAGCGGGCAGCAGGGCAATAATTTGGCACAAATCTGCATGTGTCCAGCTTTGCTTGAGACCAGAGGCAGACCTAGGTGCACATCAGAGGCAGCATTTGGTCATCTGCTTTTTATTTAAAGGACCTTAGCAGCAGGACACAGAATGGGAATGTATCCTCCACCATCCCATGGACCGCACATCCGACACCACACACCAGGGCTCTGGGGGGGGGCTGGGGCTACCCTCTTGCCGCCTGTGCTCTGTGTCTCTGTGGAGTGATGGTTTTGTGGCCAGGTAGCATGGAGCCACACCATCACTATGAGAATTGGTTCAGTGTGGTAAAATCACAAGCAAGAAGCAGGAAATGGTGGTGTTCCTGAAAACCCCCCTCCTGCCAGGGGACCCTTCCCTTTGCTATTTGCCTGCCCTCCTCTAGCTGCTATGTGTAAACATTTGCTCACACACATTTTTGTCAGCACAATAGGCTTTCTTACTGTGAACTTCCACATCAGCAGCCAAGACAAAGGCATCTGTGAGCAAACTGAAATATTCATTCTTGTCTTTCGCTTGGCTGAGTGTTCGCCTTCCAACATTTGTCTTTGTGACACTCTGGGACTGCCCAGAGCTGTGGGATATCCTTCTGCAGCCTGCCCTGCAGAGGGACCTCCTTCCCAGCCTCTCAGCCACCACCTTTGCAGCAGACTCCCAAGCTGCCCAGTTTGAGGGTCCCCTGGCCAGCCTGCACGCATGACTTCAAGCTGGCTGCTCCCGTTGGCAGCTGCTCCTGACTCCCTTCACCCCTCGCAGCGAGACCAGCTGAGGGTTTGGCAGTGGGACCCTAGAAAAGGGTTGCTGCCAGCTTGTGTGGGCTGCCCAGGCATCAGATTCATGCCGGACCCTAATACAGGGGTTCCTCTGAGCCCCACTAGTCCTACTGGGTGTTACACTATGCAAGGAGAGTTTGGAACAGGGGTACGAGTCCCCACAAGCCCTGCAGCTCTCTGAGGTCTGGACCCTCATGTCCTCCTCTGACTCATATCTTTATTTATGGGGTTAGCATTTCGGTTATTAGGGTCACTTCATCTGCAGCCTCAAGTATTTATGTGTCCTAGCTAAATGGCCAGAAAGCTTGTGACTTGTCTAAACATCTGTGCCTGCTCTAAGAGTAACTTGGCACGTAGGGCGCTGCCTGGCTGTTTTCTTCTCTCTCTGAATCCACTTGCTGTGAAGGGCCCCTGTCCCATCTTAATTGTTCATTTCATGCCTTTCATCCCCGGGTGGGGCTCCTCATTCTCTCCTTAAGCTTGTGATTCCTAAGTAGCTCCTAGCTTGTGATTTTCTAGGGAGACTGTACATGACACACTGTAACAGAGATGAGAGTCTGGCTGAGAAGCAATGGAGGTGTAGCTCCAAGAGAGGTGTCTCCACACATTTGCAATGCCCAGCCCTATTCCCAAACCCTTGGAATCCTCTTCCAACCCACCAGCCTCTCAACCAGAACCAGGGCCATGTGACTGACATGTTCATGTCACACAAATAATAACATATAATCAAATCAGGAGCAAACTTAGCAAGCAGTCTGCAGTCCTTGGCTGAATATCTTTCATTATTCAAAAAACATGCAAGGAGGAATATATTCAGAGAGGACAAGATTGCTCATAAACAAGTCACAAGCAGAGAAAAAGCCTGTGTTTGTCAGATAATTTATCTTCAATGAATAATTCAACCAAGTCTAATAATAATTATTTATTATTTATAACATACATACTGACATAGGTGTACACAGTGCTTCAATAAAGTAATTGAAATAATTTTGCATGAACTTATTGGATTAATGGGATAAGCACATAATGTTCTTTTTCTGCTCAGTGCATTACAAAAATGATTTTTGCAACACATAGTGGGCTAAGTGTTTAGCCAAAATTTTAGATGGGTTCTCTATGGCCCTCAGTGGTATAATAGAGCTTTAAATAATTATAAAAGAATGCATCCCTTGACACATCTTAGATATCAATTCTGATATTTGTCTTCTTTAAGTGAGTTCAACAGAATCGTTCAAATTGACAGTCTATCTTTCCGTAGGTTAGATGTTTTAATCACGATGATATATCAGTTAATGATAAAAAAATTAGACCTGATTTTACAAATTTTTCATGAAGGATCCAGCATTCATTTTTCTCTAAACATAGAACAAATATATAGTTTCAAAATGGATGTTTAATAGGAACTAAAATATGAAGATTTTTATTAAGAAAATAAAATCTAAAAAATAAACTTGGAACTTGTGCTGCATAATTGTTTAAAAATGATTCAAAGAGTCTGTAGAATGAGACTTACCCCAATCTTTAATCAAGTGATCTGTAACCCTTTATGAAAAAACACTTGGACTTTTTTCTCCCTGAAAGAGTCTGAATATTATGCAGGATTTTGCAGAGAAGCAAAATGAGACATGAGCTGAAAATGTTCTCGGAATTTGCTTGAACGGCATAGCCCAAGCCATGCTCTGAGAGATGCTCTGGACTTTTCAGGGAAAGTATGCCTATTATTTGTTTTCTGGGCTCAATGCATTTTGCCTACAAATGCACTGGCAATGTGCTGTCAAGCAGATCAGTTGCGTATTGTTTCTCCTGCTTCTCCTAGCATTTGTACAGCCCCAGAATTTCCAAAGTAAGAATAGTTCTCAGAAAAAGCAGGGTTTATTTGTACGCATGCTGCTCCATGTAATGACCTCTGCAAAATGTACAATCTCTAACAATATGCCGAGGAGGAGGAGCCCTAACTTATCCTCTCACTCCACAGAGCTCAGAATCTTGTGCTCGCTTTCAGAATGAAATCAGGCACACTAAAGTCAGTGAGATAACTCATGTGCTTAACATTTAATGCATGCTTTCATACTGTAGTGAATCAACCTTGGCAATAAAATATGCCCAAAGAAACTGTTAAAAAATTCCTTAACCAAACTTAAAAAAAGGGCATTTTTTGATTGCAAGATTGGGGTTTTTAAAACTCTTTTAGTAAGGAATATTTACTTTTTATTTAGAAATGCTCATATTTTTTCGACTTGGCTTCACTACTTTAAAAAGTGACAACAAAACCACAAGTGTTTAGCTCTTATTAATTATGGGGAGGGAAAAATTAATTTCCTGACTGTGTTTCCCGTGTACACAGGAGACCCAGGAGTTTGTGGCAATCTCTGTAGCTGCTCAGGGAAGCTGTTAGCTAAGCACACAGCACCAGTGCAGATCTGCTGGAGCAAGGAGCTGAAAGAGCAATATTAGAGGCTGGCTGAGGCAAAGTACCACAAGGCAACTTTTATAGCTAAAAGTCTTACAGGCACAAAGCATTGAGATTTATTTAATTGTTTCTCAAGAAATTGGGATGGGATGGGTTTCCAGGAATCAAGGAGACACTAAGCTGTAAAGCTTTCAGTCACTGTGTGGAAGGGGTACCCACCTCTCAGTGAAGACATCAGCTGTGTTTCAAAGGCCCCAAGTCAGCTCTTCTTAGCCTGAGCTTGTGAGAAACGCAAAGGCTGTGGTCTGCCAGGAGGGGTGAAGGGTGATGACAAATTCAGTGTGAATTTTCTGCCTACTTTTATCCTGGAAGTAATTTCAGGACTTTTCAAAGAGTGGAATTTAATAGTAAAAATAAAATAATCAAAAAATATCTAGAAATAAGAAATAGTTGGAACAATTGATTCCATGTATTCCTGTTTTACCTCTTTTTTTTTCCTGGTGATACACAGCCTACAGTGTGAAGACTGTTTTTGAAATTAATTGTTAACCTGAATTTAACCTGCTCATGTTCACATTGCTTTTTTGACAATCACACCCATCTACATTTGAAAAGTTGCAGTGTCGTCAACGAAAATGATTTTTAAATTCAACTGGTTTAAACCTTGCTTAAATGAGTTTACCTTGATTGGTAATTTACCAGTTTCAAATAAATCTATATAAATAAGATAATATATAAATCTACTCCAATTTCTTAAATCCTTGGACAGCTCTTCACCCACAGGGACTGGGACTTTTATTTGTACTTTAACTCCACAGATTCTTCAGATGAAATTGCTCCTCTTTATATTTCTTTTTTATTTTGTTACTCACACTGTCTGTGTACCTGGCTTCCCAAACAGGCAGGATTTAAAACTACTCCTTGTCATAGAATTATAGAATGACAGAATGGCTTGGGTTGGATGCGACCTTAAATTAAAGATCATCTAGTTACATCCCTCCTGCCATGGAGGATTTGGGATCAATGTTTTGTAAACTACATTAAAAAAATTATGTCTAGATCTAAAAGCTCATGAAGGTTTGCAAATTCTTCTGTGTGGTGTAAAAGACATTTCAAGAGGGTTGGATGCATGCCTTCAATCTGGCAAAACCCTGATGCTGGAAGGAAGGAGGAAAGAAGTTCCATCTTCTGTTAACAAAATACCAGTGAATTAAAGAACCTACCCAAGAGAATATCTGCAAAACTTATTTTATTTTTTGTTGTAAATGCCACTCACAATAACGGTTACTTTTCTAATGGCAGAATGTCTAAATTTAATCAATTTCTTGCATCATTGTATCTAATCTTTTTCATAGGTTTTTGAAGGGCTTATTTCAGTTTGTAAAATATTGTCTATCATGCTTCTTCATTTAAAGAGCTGTTCATACCAAATAAGTGAAAATTATCTGAATATTTTTACTGGAAATAAGCTTGTCACTGTCATGGGAATGATATTCACATAAATTGTGTGTTGTTGGGTACTGCAGCATGAGGGAAATTAATAGGCTCATTTAAAAGGAAAAAAAACTCCTCGTACACTGCAGAGTTCCCATCATCCTAAGATCTCAGGGGGAAATCTTTTAAAAGTATTCCAAGAAGTGGGAATACATAAAGTTAAGAACATGCATGTCTTATCCTGAAGAAAAATAGTCTACAGAAATGAAGAAACGACTAGTCTGAGCCTTCCATCACTACCGAAGTTAATGTAATCTAGAATGCTCCAATGAATAAATGTTAGCTTTTTTCTTTTTAAATTTTGGATGCATATTATTCTCCAGTCAAAACACAGATCCCCTTAGGACTCAGGCTGGTTTACTATCTGTGGCTATGGAGATTCCTTAGAAATAACCTCAATGATCCCCTAGCAGTGACTAGTCCTGGCTGGCAGTTTATTATGCTACCAATCCCACTATCTCATTCTTGCAATTTCCAGGCAAAATTTCCCCTCATCTGTGACAAGCATCACACCAAGCCTTGAGGAGCTTTCATGAAAGTGAGTGAGGAAAACAACACAGGCATTTGCCACACAGGAAGGACAAGGTGTCCAGGAGGGACCTGGACAGGCTGGAGAAGTGGGGCTGTGAAAATCTATGAGGTTCAACAAACCAAGTGCAAGGTCCTACACCTGCGTTGGGGCAATGCCCCATTTCAATAGAGGATGGGGGATGATGTGATTGAGAGCGGCCCTGCAGAGAAGGACTTGGTGGTGTTGGTCAATGAGAAGCTCAACATGAGTTGGCAATGTGCACTTGCAGTCCAGAAGGCCAACCGTATCCTGGGCTGCATCAAAAGAAGCGTGGCCAGCAGGTCAATGGAGGTGATTCCACCCCTCTATTCCTCTCTTGTGAGATCTCATCTGGAGTACTGTGTCCAGTTCTGGAATCCTCAACATAAGAAGAACATATGGAACTGTTGGAACAGGTCCAGGGGAGGCTACAAAGATAATCAGAGGGCTGGAGCACCTTCCATACAAGGACAGGGTGAGAGAGTTGGGGTTGTTCAGCCTGGTGAAGAGAAGGCTCTGAGGAGATCTTCCAGTACCTGAAAGGGGACCTATGAGAAAGCTGGAGAAGGACTTTTCACAAAGGCGTGTAGTGATAGGACTAGTGGCAATGGGTATAAACTGGAGAGGGGCACATTTAGACTAGACATAAGGAATAATTTCTTCATGATGCGAGTGGGGAAACACTGGCACAGGTTGCCCAGGGAAGCTGTGGCTGCCCCATCCCTGGAGATGTTCAAGATCAGGTTGGATGGGGCTTTGGGCAGCCTGATCTAGTGGAATGTGTCCCTGCCCATGGCAGGGGGGTTGGAACTGGGTGATCTTTAAGGTCCCTTACAACCCAAACGATTCTATGATTCTATGATCGTGGGTGCTGTGTTCACTGTTTCTGAGCCACTGCATCTGCTTGTTTTTCACCTGCAGGCTTAGAAGGACCACAGCTTGGCTGCTGATGGATACCCTGATTTCCTTAGTAAGCTGATACTGAAAACATACTACCTGGTTTCAGCAGCATTTGGTTTGGGTTCTGCTGGAATCCAAGAGCCCTCCAAGCGCACAGGGTGCCATAAGATCTGCACATCTGCTTCTAAATTTCTTCTCTGCTTCTCTTGCACCATGTATGACCCTCCTCCAGAATGAATTGGCTTTCTGCTTGACATGTTCCACGTGGGCAGGAGATGCCTTAACAGTAGGTGAAGGAGTCTGGGATCCCTGGTGCTACACGTGAATATGCTTGCAAGAAATCAAAAGGAAAAAAAATCCCGCATTTAAGGTGATACCAACCTGTTCTGGAACAACTTGTTGTTTTAAGCCTCTGCACAGATGGAGGAACTAGGGAAGGTCTGGATGAGTGTGTATTTTCAAAGTCGCCAGCTGAATGTGTTGTCCGCACCAAATCTGGTTGTAGGAAAGAGGGCACCCCATGTGCCCTGTGAGAGTGGCTTGCTAAGAATTACACTTCCATCTTCTTGCTGGCTTCTTGGGTGTAGATAGGCTTTTAGAGATGCTCCAAAGTGGCTCCAGGGTTTTGGCAATGTGGGACCAGGGTGGAGTGGGGTTGGGCTTGCTCAGGGCATGGAGGAGGGGTACAAGCTTTCCAGAAAAATGCCAAAGGTGTTGGGGGAAGGGACTGTCAGTGCTGCTGTTGAGTAAGCAGCAGCTTACCGTGGTGGGACAAGCCTCCTTGTGAGCCATCATGCCTCAAATGAGTGTCCCCCTGCAGCTGCCTCAGGGATGTGTGGACATGGGAGGAGAATGGACCTGTAAAACTGTCATTGGTGCAAAGGGCTAACCTTCATGTGTCCACCTAAAGCCTCCTCCAGCAGGGCTGCTACCATCGGCAATGATTTGCTCAAGCCAGTCTCAGGCTTGGCTTTTTTTTTCCCATGAAGTTGCTGAAGTCCCTTTGGAATATTAAAAACCACATCATGATGTTATACATATTAATGTGTGAGGATTTTTTTCTATTATCTGTACCTTTCAGTCTAAGTCTGACTGACAGCCTTATCTAAGATATCCAAGCCTTAGAACAGTCTGATTTTTAGGTAGGCCACTCTTCTTCCTCTTTGGCATCATCCTTTTTGTTTGTTTGTTTGTTTTTCATCAATGAATTTCCAGTTTTAGTAACTTTTATGCTGTACAATGTAGTGCTGACAAACTGTACTTGTTGTCTTGGCTAATTAATGTCTATTTCTTAGATACGAAAGCCAGAATACATTTGATTGAAGCAAAAGCCAGAAATGCTGGTATTTCAAATAGATTGATTTGTCACAATGGAAATGGCTTTTAATTTGAGTATTTACTATCTCTATCATTTTAATCTAAGGTCAATATACAAGTTCACATTTTTTAAATAAAATATGCCACTGAAATATACAGAAATGGGATTTTTTTGTGTTTTCCTGTTTCTTTTATACTACTACACTGTGAAAATCTTTTTTGTTCACCTGTGGAGAGGCTATTGCTGGAGTAGTTCTCTTATTTGATAGTCAAATCAAATAAATATGACCAAAATCATACATAAGAGGGGAAGAAAAAAAATCCTGACACTTTTTTTCTCTCCCCTAGTAGCCACGTTTGTAGCCATATTTATTTTAAGTAGCCTTGGGCAAAAAGTTATGTGCCTCATTAATCTAAATCAGCCTTGCAGGTTTTTACGGCAACTGTTGTTGCTGTTGCCACATTATGTATGCTTTTTCCTTTTGTTCTTCAATATAGTGCTTATGAAGCTAAGGAACAATTGTCACTTCCTATTATGTGAACTAAATGTACAAGAATTGATGGGGCTTTCTACCTAATGTTGTTAGCCTGAACCTGGTTTGTTTATTTAATGAACAAAATGTCACAGTGTATCTGCATCCTCCTGACATCTGAAACAGTGGCAGCTGCTGGTGGCAGATTTCCTGAAACCGGGGTGCAGAATTAACCAATTCAATTTGCATGTTATCCAAAAAAGGAGGGAGGAAGGAGGGGGAGAAGAGAGAAGACTCCCTTTTGAAAACATTCTTCTAAAAAGCATGTATTTTGTGCACAGATGTCTCAAGGACTATTGTATTGTGGGGGGCGGGGAGGAGCCAGTCTAATCCTGACACATAACCTACTTCAGCACAAGTAGATTTAGGGAAGTTCATTGAGATTCAAGGTTTAAATATGATGCCATTACCAGATAGATGCCTGGTCAGTAAAGAAAACCTATTAACTACAGGAGCATTTTAAAAACTGAAATTCAGTCTTGCCTCCATCCTCTTACAATGGGTTCTGTTAAAGAGGAGATGCTGATTTTGCAGCCACCCAAAGAAAAAAATACATTTTATGCCTTCTCTAAGTTGGAATTCATAGACATAAATAAATGGTGATAATGAACTCTTTTAGAAAGTGACAAAATCTGTGGGAATTACTGAAGACATTCACACTCCCCAATTGCTAATCCAAATAATGATTGCTAAATCACAATGTTTTGGCATAAGTGGCCAGAAGTTACAGTCACCTTTCTAGCTTGGAATGGTTGGTGACAAATAATGATTACTAGGCGCTGGAAGTATTCAAATAAAGGTAGAACCTCCTCAAGATTTGTCTAGTTTTAACTGTTCACTGGGAAGGCGATGCTGAGTCTCCATAGGCTCCAATCAAAGGAAGAGCAAAGGCAACTGCTTGGGTTCCTTGTTTACGGTGTTACATGCGTCGCTCATCGTGGCCAACACTATTGCCACACTTCATATGCAAAGAAAAGCAAACACAGTCTTTGGGTATATTACATGACAGTGCAGGGATCTGAGCTACTTGGTAAAAGGCCCAGTTACGAGTATGTCTGGCAATTAAAAATAATTGGGAAGCAGGTTTGCCACTAACTCTTCCAAGAATGCCAGTTATGATATAATGATGTTTCATTAGACATGCTGAAAGCTGTGAGCTCCGTATGGCAATGGCAATTAGGAAGGATCATAAAGAAGAAAAAAAAAGAAGAAGAAGAAGAAACATTAAAAATATCCCAGCTAAGATTAGCATAGCATTTAATGGCCACTTCATTAGCTAATTGATTTCTTATTAGTTACAGGGAAAAGCCCAGTTAGGGGCTCTGCACAGCTAATTAACAGCATTTACACAATTAGTCAGTTGCTCATTTTGTAACCAAACATTCTTGGAATCAACTGTGGCTGTGATGCTCTGGGCCATTTGATTAATTTTATTTTATTTTTTGCTAATATTGGCTTAACCTTCAAATAAAAATTTCGCTCCCCAGGGCCCCACCATATTTAATCACAACATTATACAAACAGAAAAAGGCTACGTCACACAATCTTAGGACATGAATTGGTTCCTCTTTCTTTTATTTGCAAGTTGTTTTATTGGCCCCATGAAGTCAATAGCATTCAATAAGCAGAGTCGTCAGTCTTTTCTCCTGACAACTGAGTTTTTTCCCATCAAACATTATTAGTATTTTGCAATTGGCAAATGGAACAATGTACATTTGACCACAACACATTTTTTTGTTTATGCATTGGAAGAAGTATGCAGGAGTTCTGGCCAAGATATTTATTTCTAATGCAGTTTCTTCCTACTGCAAAATAAATGTATTTACTAGAATACTTGCCATTTAATAAAATGCATGTTTTTACATTAGCTTATACCTCGAATTAAGGGTGAGTGGGGAGAATTGCATGATGTTATAAAGGTCAGAAAGGGACAGAGTGGATTTATGTGGCACTTTGTTAGCAACTCCAAGAAAATTGACAACCAAGTACATAATAAATAACAATAACAACATTTAATAAAACAAACAAAAATAAAGTCGTCTGTTCATTTTCAGTTTATGGTAGCACTCCATAATTTCATATTACCTAGTTATTATTATTATGGTGAACAGTGATGTCCCTTTCCCTCCGTGGACTCCTTTGCACCAAGAAGAGCCAAACTCTGATCTTGCTGTAGGCAATAATGATATCCCCCTGTCACAGGGTCTCTCTTGTGAGACAGCAGCCTTTTAGCATTGATGCATATAGGCTGTTAGCACTGTAAGAAGACATTGCATATGTGAGCAGAAGGTCAATGTTTTCACTTGCCAGTTTTCATCAGCACACTGGGATTCTGTATGAAATTACCATACACTAATTAAATAAAACCAAAATCTCATGATGATCGATCAGGTCAGAGATGATAACAAATCATTAATATATTAATTATTATGCTTTACTTTTCTTTCATTTCACTTCTCTTTTTTTTTTTCTCTTTAATGTTTCTTCACAATAAGTGCAAAATGGGAAATTATTTTCATTTCCCATCACTGTATTAATTGCAGCTAATGGAAAAACACTCTCTCAGACACATAATGGCAATTATTCCTCTTCTCTTTTTAATGAGGATTTATTCTGTAAGTGTATTTGCAAACAGTGAACTATAAAGGATGGTCATTTCAGTGTTGGGGGTTTTTTATTGTGTGCATAGATAATACATTTTCTTTCCTCCCATATTGTTTCTTGTTTTGTTGATAATGCACATCTTGCTTAGTTTTTTTCGAATGATGGTGAGAAACAAGAAAACCTCCAATTTACCTCATTTTAAAGTGGCATATTTGCAATCTGGGATTTTTTTTCTTTTGTTGAGGAAATCTACTGTAGCTGGAAGCGTTTTCTAAATACTGAGCAACATCTACAACACTCATGCTGAGTTTCTTTGTGCTTCTATTAAATACAGCAGAAGAAACTACGGATCTGTGGGGCTTTATTGTATTCCAGATTACTGAATCAGTGGAAGAGAGTACTTAGGAGTCTGTGGGGTTCTGGTATTAATCTCCACGGGGTTAGACAGTGCATCAAAGAGGGAGGAGGGACTAGGGACTGGTAGCCTTGGCTCCAACTCTTATTCTCCAGCTTCTGCTGCAGATGAGTTTCTACTGTGTTCATTCAGTTCCTGCACAGTTTTCTTCTCAGGGTTACCTGAATGTCCATACATGTAGCAGCTACTCATGTATTTCAAAGGATGACAAACGGTAGCCTGCAACTTTCACAGCTGACATCCATTATTCCCTTGCTTTGCCTTTGTAGACATAAATGCTACCCACTTCGCTCCTCCTTTCTACTTCAGGCTATGAGCATTTCAAAGTAACTTTTCAAGGTCTACAGTGAGAAAGCAAGACAAAACAAAATCAATTTCTGTAATTCTTCTCTGTCACCAGGATGCTTGTCCTGCAAGCTGTTTCCCTGACACATACTTACATGGGATTCAGGCAAGAGAAGCTGCATAAAAGCACCTGACTGATGAGACTATTTTGGCTGGAACACAAAGGAAAATAATTTCTCCTCTTCTTTTAGCCCTTTCCTGAAGGTAGAAAATATGTTTTCTCTGCCTGTGATAGCTTACAAACCAGTCCCTTACATGATGCCCATTAAACTTTCCCTATTCGGCATCTCTCTACTAGGGCACTATAAGTAGAGTAGAAGGAACTTTTCTGAATTTCAATCTTATATGATAACTCACAGAATCACAGAATCACTAGGTTGGAAAAGACCTACTGGATCATTGAGTCCAACCATTCCTGTCAATCACTAAACCATGCCCCTCAGCACCTCATCCACCCATCTTTTAAACACCTCCAGAGAGGGTGACTCAACCACCAACCTGGGCAGCCTGTTCCAGTGCCCAATGACCCTTTCCATGAAAAACTTGTTCCTGATATCAAGCCTGAACCTCCCCTGGCAGAGCTTGAGGCCATTGCCTTCTGTGAGCTGCATCATTCAATGGTTTCTCATTGTGTTATTTTGCTGGGTTTGAAACAATCAATTCCTCGGGAATAAACATAATTTTTCAGTCAAGTTTGAAAAAAAAAATTTTAAATCCTTGCAGCTATCTGCTCAACTTAATATTTCTGCACCATTTGTTTTCCAGATGCATACCTTGATTTCCAGGAGTTGGAATGCATTTCTATTACTGGGATTGAGTTTGGTGCTCATGTTGAAGGGTCATGACTATTTGCAAACACAGAAACAGACATTTAACTGCAGTAGCTGGGCTGCTGTTCTTAAGATAACATTTGCAGCTCTGCCCCATTGCCCATGTGCAAAATTGATACCTTTTTTTTTTTGGTATTTGCATACCACAGATATTAAGGAGTGCAATTTGACTATCTTATAGTGAACCTGAGAAAATGAAGTTCTATTTTTGGCTCTGTTGTATAACGTGCAGAAAATCCAATGGTTTCCCCTTGCCTCAGTTTCTCCGTCTCTCAAAAGATTACATTGAAACCTTGAATAGACCACCTTGAGAAAGACAGGTCTTACAGCATTGCTCTTAGTGTCTGTGTGAAGGAGTCTAAGATGCACTGGCCATGGGCTGGTGCACATCAAGGGATGTGGTGCTAGCAGCTCAGTCTGCTGACACTGAGTAAGGGTCCCACAGAGAATATTCACCTTTGCTAGCAATGGTCAGCAAGTCATCTTAAACGGATACACTGATTATTTTTTCTCTGTAATAGCTATAGTTACTCTCCAAAGAACTAGAGGAGCAGAAGATTTTTTTTGTTGGTTTTTTCCCCCCAGTATCTTTTTGCTGAGGATTTAACATTAGAACCACTTTTGTGGTTTCACTTCCTGAAGCCTCCTCCTGTCCCAGTCCTCATTCCCTATTTAAAAAGAGACAGAGCAGCATTTTTTAATGACTGAAGGGATCTGTCTCTGTGTGTGATGAGTGGGGTTAGTCATTCTTTATGCTGCAAAATCACCCCTTCTCTGCTCTGGAGCTGGCTATGCTGTGCAGTTTCTGGAAAGAAATTATTGAGTACTACCGGAAAGGTGAAACAATGTTATTATGATCATCTCATCAAATACTGTAGAAAAAAGTCCTGTTGGGAGAAAGAATTAGACACTTCACAGACCCCCTGCAACTGTCAGATCTAGGAAACTATTATCCATCCCAAGAATCAGAGAAAGGAGTCTAAACCTAATAAAGAACATGAAACGCTAATATCCCAATTGCAGGGTAAAACAGGAGATAGGCAAGATAGGCAGAAACTATTTCTGGATGACATAAAATATACAGATTCAACAAATGATACATTAAAACTGACAACACAAATATATGCTGACTTCTCTTCCAATGCCTCTCTTACCACACTGTCTCTCCCTGTAATACTTTCTTTCACTCCACTGATATAATCAATGTTTAAAAAATATATATATATAACAAAACTGAGAGGGTGAACAGAATCTGGGATTCAACTCTGCTTGTCAGGAAAGTCAGTGATGACCAGCAAAGCCCCGTGATTCTCAGAGCAGCGCATAGAAGGTGATATGGGATGATGCTAAATGGATAAACAGCAGAAAGGAAGCAGAAACAGAAGAATGATCTTAGGGTACAGGCTGACTGTTGTGTAGGTGAACGAACAGGGAAGAAAACTTCCTGCACACCAAGAAAGGTCTCACTTGGACATGCTGTGCTCCTTAAATATCTACCAAGGAAATGCACATTGCTCCAATGGGTTCTGTCAGGCTGCAAAAGCAGCAGGATTTCAACCTTTCATCCTACACAAGCTGGGCCATAAAGCTGCCTGGACACACACAAACATTTCTGTCTTTCTGCTGAATCAATCTCTTCTACAACCCTGTGAGAAAAGTGAGGGAATAGCTATGTTTGTTTGAACTTGTACCATGTGTTTTAGGGACGGCTTGGGCTCCCTCAATCCTAGAGGACAACCCAGCATTCCATTCCCTGCATGAGGTGTTCACAGAGACCCCCCACTGAGGAGCCATGAATACTGTTGGTGAGTAACCAGATGAGGACTTTGCATGGGAAGGAACGAGCTTGTGGTCTCTTTTCTGCCCTATGGGGGTTCTGAGAAGCCCAGCATCTGACTGTACCAGCTGAGCCCTTGTTCCCCCCATACCTCCATCTCCCTAGTTCAGCACAACAGGTGATGTAGATAACCCAAAAAGACAGTAGTTCTTAATGTCCAAGATGATGATGTCTTGCCCTTATACTTTCATGAAATCAGAGCGTGCAAAGGCCCAGCTTAGGTTTAAAAAGGACCAGTTTAGAGCAGGGTCGGATGTTAGTGGAGGAGTGAAATGAATAGTTTGGGAATAACATGTGCAGGTTACACTTTCAGGGGAGCTCTGCTTGGGAAAATAAAAAACTTTGGAAATAATATTTGTGACCAGGATTAAGATCACCTGAGCATGGGCTCCCCATACAGCACTATGGCCGCGAGGGCTAAATCTGTTCCTGCCAGTATAAAAAACAGGAACAGAATGGAACTGTTTCCACTTTTCTTGGTACTAGTGCTATGCTTATGGGGGTCTTATGTCCACACCCAGTGCCCAAATTTCAAGGGGGATTTTAAAAAGTGTCATGAGTTCAGAGAGGAGCTCTGAGAATAATTAAAAGATAACTAATAGGAAAAGATTTAAGTAACTTCCAAGAAAGAAGGTTAACAGTGACTTGATTGTGGTCTGTGAGTACCTCCACAAGGAAAAGATTTAGGTAGTACAGGGCTTTTCAGACTGGCAGACAAAGGTACAGTGACTAATAAGACCAATGGCTGGAAATTGAAACGAGGCAAATTCAGACCAGAAGGAAGGTACGTATTCTTAGTAGCAAGGATAATTAATCGTTTGGAATGATTTACACAAGATTGTACTGGATTCTCCATTAATGGAGATTTTTAAATCAAAATGAAACACTTTTTTAAAGGAGCTGCTCCGCTGCAAGCGCAGCTTTTAATCTCGTAGCACAAATTAGTGTACAGAAGTTCTAGGGGCTCAGTTGTATGAAAAGTAGTGAGCCAATCACAACAATCCCTCTTCATTCTAAAACTGATCATTTTAGATATTAAACTGGCCATTTTAGGAATCTACATCAATCGTGGTTTTATATATTTCTTTGTATAACACTCAGAGAATTTCATTTTGGCTTTGTGTAATTTGCTTTCCTACATATTCACAGGATTCCAGGTGTCAGGGCTTTAAAAACTACAGTGCAACAAAGGCAAATATAAGTGTTTTCAAAAGCAGAAATAGTCAAGGTTTGTCACAGGAAGAGATTCAGTTTTAAAAACACAGCTATCAAGAGATGAAGCACTTGTTACAGCTTCTCATTTTACAATTTTATTAGTTCAAACCTCTTAGGAATTAATATTCCTCATTGGCCTGATAAAAATTCATAGCAACAAAGTTAATAAAATGTCTCGTCATCTGACAAATCTAGTAGGAAGTATTTTAAAAAATCTGTTTCACAAAGTAATCCCCCAAGCCCTTGTAGCAAAGTCAAAGAGTTAACTTTAAATAGTCAGAGGTAGTGAATTGTCATCTTCTGTGCCAAAAGACGACCTGATAGCCTTCCAAAGAAAGTCAGGAAAAATCTGGGAAAATGGTTGTTGAGAAACGAAATGACAAGTGAAAGTACCTCCAGTCCTTTGAATCTATGAATTATTATTTCCTAGAAATCTCTTGGCTTTTATCAGTGCTTATTAGACAAAGTATCTCCTAATTTTAATGTTTCCACCAAAGGCCAAGTGCTACTGTCATGTCTGTTATCTGTCTCCAGTATTTGCCTTAAATTAAGACTGTCCTCTTTTCTAGTGTTTGCATCCAAACAACTTTACCATCAATGACAGGTGACACCATGTTCCAGCATGGGAATTTTTCCCTTTCTGCTCTGACAGATATCTAGTGACCTATGTGGCTGAGATCTTTGTGGAAAAGGCTTAGTGATGTGTTACAGTAAAAAATTCTGCATATAGCATAGCTCAAACCAGGATGGCTGATTGCCTTTCAATAGGCACAGTGTTTTCTTTAAAGTAAAAAGTGGGTTCCTGATCTCTTTGATCTCTGCCCATAGGTATATTCTTTCCAATGAGGACAAGAATATTTTTAGATGTTTCTAGAAGAGCTGGCTAAGGAGCTCAATTCATATTTTGAACCCATCTCCAAGTACTTTGGAATAACTTCTAAGGAATCACATTTTTTAAAAGGGGAAGAACATCTACACTTTCCAAGCATTGCTGTGAACCTGCACATCCATATTCATGTGCGCAAATCCTGCAGATTTGCAAACATGCTGAATCACTCAGTATATTACCTACACCAGGCTGATGGCACGGCTACACGCTGCAGAGATATGTTGTGTGAATGCCAATGGTATGTAAGTGCATGTGTTTCCCAAAACAAGTCAGCCTTAAAGAACATCACTCCTTACATGTTGCCTTGTATGTGGGACGGCAAAGCACAATTAACAGTAGGTTTATGGTGTACTAGTCTGCAAAAGACTTTCCCCTAGATGTGTTTGTATTTATACCACTCTTCACTGGCAAGCATTGCAGCTGGAATTGTGCTGCTCATGGAGCTTGCGCATGGAGGATGATCCCAGCAATTTTCAGAGTGAGCTGAAAATGTCTCCCTTGCAAAATGCAGCATCTGGTTGAAGAATACTGAAGAATTTCAGCTCTGGTACTATGTATAAATTGCCTTTTTCAGAGGATCTGGGAGGATCATTTTCCTCGTTCTGTGCTGCACTGCAGTGACTCATGTGCATCCAGTATTCTTTATTCATTTATTTGTAATACACAAGTGATTGTGTAATTAACTTTACAACATCTGTGAGCTAGAAGAACCCAATCCCTATATCAAGAAAAAAAGTTGCAAAGGAGAAATAACCATTAGCATTATATCATCTCTATATCACTGCAGATTTCTATTAATGTTTGACTCAAAGGGATCATTTTTTCTAGATTCCTTGGAATCCACTTCTTCATTCTCATCAACATTCTGGCAATATATTAAACATTCTCATGTATTTGATTCCAAAGTTTTCTGTTCCCTTGTTTCCTTTGATTTGTGACTCTTAAAGTAAAATAGCAGATTTTATTTCCTTTCACCTCTGTACAGAGTATCTCAGATGTGACCCCTGGCTGCATTAACTGGGGTTTACCATAATTCTTAACTGCTGCACAGCAGTGCTGCTGGCTTCCTCATGCGTCTGCTCCTCCTTGGATGGAAAGAAAGAGAAGAGGAAAAGGCATTTTGGGACAGGGTGGGGCACACCTGTGCTTGGCTAGCTCTCAGCTGGCACAGAGCTTCTTGTAGTCGGAAGCTATCTGGTATAAAATAGAGCTATCCCTCCTTGGATTCAGGAAGGTATCTGTGTCAAGCTGTCTAGATTTTGTGTTATACTAAATTTAACATCTAATGGTTGACAGAGGTCATCATAAGAAGAAGGAGGAGGGAGAACATATCCTAGGGTAGCATTAAGTTTTGATTTGTGCCAGTTTGGCATGGCTATTTCTCTCTCTAGTAGTGAAATCATGTCAAAACTATGCAGCTCATCTCACCAAGTGTTTATACCATATGAGGACATGTTTTGCCTATCCCACAGTCTCAGAAAATACACTAATTTATTTTCCTAATGAGGTGTTGAAATTTCTCCTTGTATATTCTGTATCTCTGTAGATAGAGCCCTGCTCTCCTGATTAAAAGGGCTTTGTCAACATATGAAAATCTGCTTTGCTACATAATCAAACGCATTTGTTAGCCATTTGAAAGGATGAGGAGTTCAGAGCTTTTCAACAGAAAAGCTTACGGCTTGCTTCGGAGCATGGAGGACACAGTTGTTTGATAGCAGGGCCTGTGCTTCTCTACAAGGTCTCTGCTGACTCTAGAAGCCTGCTCAGCTTTGAATTATTTAGCCCCAGACCCTCATCAAGAGTGAACAGTATTTCCATCTGTCTCTGGAAATTTCTGTACCTCTCTGTCTTTACACACCTGGTTGCCATCCCCATCCCTCTTGACAGGAGGGAGCTGGTGGAGAGGGTGGAGCTGCAAGAGAAATAGAAGGAACTGAAGTTGGCTTTCCTGAAGAGCTGGATGCTCCTCTTCCCCACTTTAAGAATCTGAATTCTATGCAAGCACTGGAGGGTCCCAGTTCAAGTACTATGGGCTGGTCCTGAAAAAAAGAGACGTGTGCTCAGGGATAATATGAGACACTCCTGTCCTCACTGCCAGGAGTCGACTACCAAGTCACCACGCACCTATACATGTCTGCTGTGCTTTATAGGGTGACTGCAGAGCATGCACACCAGCCGTCTGGATTTCTACCCTGAGTGTCAGAGCTTCAGCATGGGAGAAAAGGGGCCCCGGGTCCAAGAAGTCAGGATTAAGTGCGTTAGTGAGGTAAGGAGGAATTTCAAATGGAGAAGGGAAAATATTTAGCAGATAGGAAAGGGCCAGAATGTTCCAGGTGTAAGGGACAGTGTGAGAGGTGATACTGAATGAAAAGGAGGGGGAGAAGTCTGAGAGGAAGGGAATCTTTTAAGTTGCTCGTTCTCTGAAGTCCGCAGGATGTGCCTTGCTTTTAAATCTCCCACTGCTTTTTGAGGAGTCAGACCACTTAGAAAATCCCTAGGACTATAGCTCGACACACGAAAATTCTGTTAAAATATACAGGCTTGCTGCACTAAGCCCATAATTTTAACAGGTTAGTTGTTTTAACAAGACCTCTTTCAGAGTGCAGACCTATTTTCTGAAATATGTTTTGGATTAGTGCAATGGAAATGCTTTGGTTTTATAGGTCAATTCTCTACTGTAAATTGCTTCTCACTTGTAATAGATTTTTATTCCCTTGCAGGTTTAGTCTTTTAACAGGAATTCATTGGATGGACACACAAGTAGTTCCATCTCAAACAAATACTGCTTCATGATGCTAAAAGAAACAGTGGACCTCACCTGGCGGACGGATCCTCAGCATCATTGGAGAGGTTATTCATGCTACAGTGCCAATCCACCACCATTTATAAGCCAAGCCAGTAGCCTGTAAAACTTCATGGCTGTTCTAAATTACAGTTTTCTGGGGAACACATTAGAAGAGGTGCTTTGCATCAGGAGACAGCAGGAATACTGCTGTTCATGCCACTTCATTCCAGTATAGCCATTATCAGAACTTGTACATCTCTGGAAGCTGTGCTGAGGGGCTCCCAACCTTGCTGCTCACAGCAGCTCTAGGCTGCAGGAACTGGTTTAAGCAAACTTGACAGAGCCTCATCTTAAATATTTAGCTCTGGGCTCATGCAGTCCTTGCTAATGTTTCCCAGGATGCAAACGGATGGCATGGATACACCTCACCTGATTTGAACAGCACACATGTGAGATATCTGGTCTGGACACTTTGCCTGGGCTCCCACTGCACCAAGGCAGCAGGGACCCCCACAGGCAAGTCACCCTCTTGCCCTTCAGTGTGTAGTGGCTTGGGCTCAAGTGGAGCTTTATTTTTTTCTCTTGGCTACAAAAGCATAGATTGATCTGCACATCCCACTTTAAGAAGCCTAATATTACTTGAAATAAACTCCATCCTCTGTTGATGGCTTCCTGCTCTCCTTTTCTTCTAGGGACAGCAGAATCTGCCATTCAAGTGGTGGATTTTTTTGTGGCTATGGTGGGACAATGAGGGACAATATTGTATGAGCATATGCTTCACAGACTGATCCTTTACCTTTCAAAACTTCTTGCAACTTGTACGTTTTGACATGGACATGTTTTATACAGACAGCTTTGAGTCATGTTTTTAGCCCTGTACATTCTACTTGCTACATGTCACTAATATTTTCCTGCAAATGTGGGTACTCTGTGTGAATGGAATGTTTTCATGGACTAGTGAAATTGTTTCCTGAGACCAGAGGCAGGAGATTGAAACTGTTTATTAAATTAAGACAAAGCAAACAATCTCCCTACCCCACAAGGATAAAGTACTAGTTTCTGTTCCTTTGGAAAAAAAACATTTCAGATTCTCTGTAGGAAATTATATTTTGAATGTTAGGTAATATTTTTTAAGAATGAAATAAAACAAACAACCAAACAACCACCTTAAGACTAGGAAAAGAAAAATTAATCATAGGTTAGATGAAGCATTCTGCATTGGTACAAAATAAGCTTTCTTCTCTGGTTAGATCTTTTCCTCACTTTTTTTTTTTTTTGGTTTGGCCACTGAACCAAAAAAAATTCAAAATTCAACTGTGCTCTGAGCTCAGGTTTATATGTTTTGAATGCTAATGACCACAGGAAGAACAGCTCAATATAAATAAGTAACATTTTCAAAATTAATGAGGTCTGCTAATTGAGTTTATCCAGGTAATATAATCCATCTAATAAAATGTATCCATCAAATATAATTCTTCCAGTTCTATAAAAAATATATG
Organism: Clamator glandarius; assembly: GCA_033459285.1. Taxonomy (NCBI): domain Eukaryota; kingdom Metazoa; phylum Chordata; class Aves; order Cuculiformes; family Cuculidae; genus Clamator; species Clamator glandarius. The sequence continues at coordinate 1,167,436 of JAUNZM010000753.1, forward strand.
TTTCTTTGCCTGTATATCATCTGTGTGGAGATAATGAATACCTTGTGACATTCGGGTCATAGGTCAAATCCCAGACCTTATTACAAATCTAGGGAAAATTACTTTTTCACTGACCTATAGTACGACCTAATAGTCTAGGAGGAGTTAAAGGCCAATTGTTCATTCAGCATTGCCAAATAATATATATATATAAGTGTATATATATATTTAATAACACTGATGCAATGAAAACTTACTGCTGTAGATATGGATTTACAGCACATCCACAGGGATTCCTCATGCAGATCTCGAGATGTCAAAAAACAACATAACAGCAACACTCTGAAGTGCATGTTTGAAATGAATGATGACAGACCTTGATGTGTGGGTTAGGGTTTTATTGTTCCTCCAGTGATTTGCCACAGCCCCGGATAGTGCATCTTTAACAACTCTAGACGACAAGTCTTTCTCGCACTTTTAAGGATGAGGGTTAATTGCAGCTACCTTTTGCTGGATGCAAGGAGACAAGCTGTTCGATGGTGTTGCTCTATGTGGCAAGTGCCGCTGGTGCCAAGGACTTCCCAGAGATGCCAGCCCCCCCTTGCCATGGTTTCAGCTAGTGCTGCAGAATGTGGGGCTGGGCTGCAAAACTGAGCCAGGGAAATTATCCAGGTCCTTAACAAAGCCCAGGGAAAGGGGCACCTGGGGTTGTGGGGAGTTTTGCTTGCTCGGCTCCACAGCGCAGCCCCTCATAAGACTGCACCTGGAGGGGAGGGTGGGTAAGCCATGTGGTCTGGAGGATCAGGACCAGAGAGCAGAGCTGGGGGAGCAGTGTGGCCACTGAGGAGCTTGTAATATCTGGAAATACAACCTAAAAGCTTGCCCTGGCTGAAGATGCTGGTACTCCTAAGAGAGTAGTTTCATTGTGAAGAGGAGGCTGCTGCCTTTTCTGTGGCTGAAGATGTTGTCTAACACCATTTATTATTGGGCCTTTTGCAAGCATCTCATGCAGGCACAATGAGGGAGCCTTAAGTAATCACACATGTTTTCCACATTCATTTGCTCCTTTCTTTTAAGGCTCAGATACGTTCTCAGCACACAGGTCATCCACGTGTCTCTCTCAGCAAACTTTTCTCCCAGTTCCCTTCCAGCCTGCTGCACAATAACATCTCCCATGTTTCCTTCAATGGCCACGTTGGACAGGATCCTGTGCATTTGAGCCTGCCTTGATTTGCAGGTCTGCTGCCCTGTAATGACTGACAAACAGGCCACAGATTACTTCCATTTTATGACTTGAGTTTAGGGAAATTGAGCATCCTAATTAAGCACAGATGTAAGGTTAAAGTGTAGAACAATCTGGACTGGTTTTCATTTAAGTCCTTTTCTGATTCATTTGGTTCCATAAGAGAGTCACAATTACAAAAAAATATTTTGTCAATGTTGAAAGACATGTGATGTAGAACTGATTGGATTAAATCTGAGTTCATGTGAATTTTGGCATATTCAATTAGGAGAGGCCCTTGCAAGTACTCTGTGGAAAACCTCCAATGGCTTTGCAAACTGTATTTGGATTTTCCAGTCCACAACGCTGCATGTGTTGACAGTGCGCCATCCCGGCGTAATGTGCAACCGTTACAAGCAAGTTTCTTCGCTTTGCGGGAACCATAAGGTCAGGCATAGAGTAAAACTACAAACCCGGGCTCATTTCAAGATTCCCAGACCGTGCAAAAGACCAGGTGAGTGTGGGCTAAGGGACAATGCAAGGAAAGACCCCCGATGAACTACTTCAAATTGCCTGTCGTGGTACAGAAGTTGTGGGCTAGATGGGAGAGCTTTTTGAAACAGGGGTGGCTTTCTGTGCTATTTGTTTCATGGCTGGGTCAAAAGGACCCTGGTTTCTGACTACAATATATGCCTCCATTGTAAAATGTTTTAATACTTGATATTAAAATATCTTGTGAAACGTGTTTCTCGGTCTGATCATACTACATTTTGACACTCATCTGGTTGCTCCCAGCTTTGGCTCATAACTTTTTGTGGGGAAAATATTTGCAGAAGTACCTGTGTCGAGCCAGATCTATTTTGGGGGAGGGAGAGTCTGACTGAGTTTTGTCCAGACTAAACCTTGCTCTCCCCAATTGCTCCTCCTCCCGAACCAGACAGAAAGACATACTTCCCTGTTAGAGGTAATAAGACTGAAATGATTTCCTTTTATTTTCTGACTTTGATAAAGATAAAACCCAGCTCCTGGTTTCCCCAATGCTAAGCAGGAATGTGCATCAATTTTAGTGCTGGTAACATATGTCATCAGTTTAGATCATTTTTAATAATCCTTTGTTCTGTCTCTGCTGGCAAAGTGTGATCATCAGGACTCATCTGGCTTGATAACTGTTCTGTATGAACCAACAGACAAACAAGCACAGCCTTGTTTTTAAAAAGCTGTTGCTTTCCTTCCCTTAGAAATGTGAGGGGTTTTTATTGATGCAAAATGGATTTGCCTTTCTCAAGTCTCTTTCTCCTCCAGTCAGGCACTGGATAGTACTGCAAATAAAAAACAAAACAATACACCCAGCACATTAAAATGGACCCCTGCAGTACAGTCAAAATAAAAAGCAGGGAGAAGGCTTGGTAAAAGAACCACGAAACTCATGGCCATTTCCCATCTCTCCCCATGGTAGGGGACTGTCACATGTGCCTGATGGGGGTAAAGTCCCCTTTTGCTGTGGCTTTCTAAGAAACCTCTAGCTGCGTTAGCTTTGCCTAAGCCCTTGAACTGAATTCTTTAGAATACTCGTTGCTTTTTGATTCAATTTACAGAGCCCCTTCTTGGTTTCTTTTTCTCTTGTAAATTGGGGGGGTGTTGAAGTCACTCCATGCTTTTCCTGAAAACAAAGGAGGCAATGCCTCTCTCCATGAAAACCACACCCCCAAAACAAGCTGCCAAAGATATCTCCGTTGTTAGGGAGCAGCTATTTGGTCTGCAGCCACAGCTGCAGATCTGCCTCCTCTGCACTGAGCACAAGTTTCAGATATGCCCAGATCAGTGGCTGAGGCTCCCGACCTGGCTAGGTCCCTTCTTTCAGCTTCTTCAGTTCTGTCAGCGTACAGTGAGAACAAGCTTATGCCTTGCCTACACCTGGAGCTCCCCAAATCAAAGCTGTTTCTTTTTTCCCCTTTCATCAAAATTTTGTATTTGATGATTCTGTCAGCAGCAAGAGTTGTTTACATTGACCCTGTCCACTGCAGCTCCCTTCTTCTGTGCATCTACCAGTATTGGTAGCACTCAAGTTCATACAGAAGTGTGGCAATTCAGCTTGCGGATATATCTCAGATTCCTGCTTTTTATTCAGTTCTTCCTTTCAACAGACTTTTCATTCCTGGAGTAAACCCTGGGCTCCACTGAGTCAGTGGGAAATTTGCCTTTTCCCTTGATCAAGCCAAAATTTCCTCTGTCACCTTCAGATACCATCATGAATTCCCTCCCCCTTTGAACCTCTCTTCCAGCTCTAAAACTTACTGTCTATGCTCCTTAAGTACTTTGTTTCTGTTTCTTCCAATACCCGTCCCCTTAAACACTGTACTGTGGTTGAAAACCCTTGTAGGGAAGCCCAGGGAAATTTTCTCTGGAGAACCTTAAAATAATACATGCAATCTTCTGGAATCTGGTATACCACAAGGCAGAAGAGGAAATTACACTCAGATCTTTTGTACCATTAGAATTGACATAGAGATTAATCCTTCATACTTAGGTGGAATCTGAGCTGGCTCTTCCACCTCTCTAAGTTTTGAACATGTAATTATGCGTCTGTGGGGAGAACATGGATAGATTTTGTATGACACAATTATTCTTCCCCGTGTCTGGCCATCATGAACAATGAGGCCAACTTTCTTGATACTTCTTTGGAAGGCTGCATGCAAATCCCATTAACAAATTAAATACTATGAGGAAAATCTTCTTGAAGTCTTGCTGGGAAGCCAAAAGAGGTCATATTGCAAACTTGAAAAGAAAATGACTGAGTTAGTGATCTCTGTTTTGGAAAGAAACTTTTCCTTGGAGGTGCTTTGGAGGCATGTGGGAGTGTTTATTTGTCTGGTGCATGTGAGCTATTTGGTTACGTCTTACTGAATTGTGGATTATTAAGTTATTTTTTATTGAAGTTCTTTTTCAAATCCTTAATAGCCAAACCAATCCATACTAGTAGGGTCTTAGTATGTTGTTGTTAAAATAGTGCACAAAAGGTTACCCAACTATTTTTTTTTCCATAGTTCTGTTGTTTGATTTTGTAGTATCAGGAAATGTGAAGCCACCACTTGCATCTTCTTACAATTTAAGGGGATCGATTTTGAAGTTACTTGCCTAAAACAGCAGCAATGCTTCAGGTTCCACCAAAATCAGTTTCTGTATCAATTGCCTGGAATTCATAAACCTAATTTTTATTGTCTTTGTGGACTGAAGGACATCACTTCTGAAGCAGCTGTGTCATTTGGGGATGCTGACATTTACTTTTCAGCACCAACTTAAGCGTGTAACTTCAAAACTTAGCATCATACAGAGAACACGGACCTGCAAGTGGAGCCTCTGAATCACAGCTCTGTTAAGCAGCATGTGGGATCATACATAACGTAAAAACCCTTCCCTCCTCTCTGTAAGTTAGTGCATGTCACTGTCTAGATATCTTTTCTGTGACCCTGTTTTCCTTCACTGCACAGAATGCGGAAAATGTGCTTCTCAGAGACACTGAGACAGATATCTGTCCAACTTGCATTGGTTTTGCGTGGGCATGATTTCCACAAGTAAAATTTGTCCAGGAGGATGTTCCCAAACAGGAGAATCCTGTTGGGAAATAACAGCGGAAATAAAATTACCATTCTTATTACCATAAACACACAAAACTTGTGCCACAGCTGACAGGGTAACAGATTTTGACACATTCAGTGTTGAATGCTTGTTTATTGGGCTTGTTCACTTGCTCACACACAAAATCCAGCTTCTAGTCAACACATTTCCCAGACCTTATTCTAACTCCATGCAACTTAACTCTACTAATTCCAAACTCATTAGGAAAAAATGCAAGTGTCATATTACTCTGTGCATTGCATATGAACATGGAAGCAGCTAATAAAGTCCATGCTCGTGCCAGGCAGGAAGGGGAAATTTGCAGCCTTGTTAACACTTTTGAAATGAGAGGGAGGAAAATGTTGACTGGACATGCAGCTCTGTCTTCTTACTGCCACAAGATGGATTCTGTCTTGTGCCAATGGAAAGAAACAGGACCAAAAGCTCTCCTAAAAACAGCTTGTATTAATGTGTTTGAAGATGCACCGACCTTGTAATTTCCAAGGAACTGGTTAGAAATTTTCCATCTACATTGGAAATTATCTGAATGGAAAGAAGATGTTGCCAAACTGTTAGCAAATTATTCATGCCCACCCTCTGTTTTCCTATAGCTGTCCTTTAGCCTGACTCATCTCCTCCTAGAATCACTGGACATGCCTCTCCTAGATTTGTTGGAAGCTTTCCTGGTCCTTTGCTTTTTATCTAGAATTTCTGGTAAATTTATCTACAGTTTTGTGAGTTAATGTGAAAGTCAACATTGATTGTACAGACAATACTGAATTTTATGTAAAAAGCATTCTGCTGTGGACACTGTGCACACGATCTAATAAAACTCTTAGGAACACATAAAAGAAGAGGGGTCCTTCACTTTGGGGTGAATTTCACATTTAAGACCTTAGCTACACTGAGATCACATTACAAAACAACCTATTGTATACATCTTGCATTGAAAACAAAAAGTAGAACTTCATTGAAATAATCATAAAACTATTTTTCCTATACTAACTACAGCTGTGGGGCATGTTTCTATGGAAACAGTTTTCCTTATGTGTTTCTCTATAGCTAAAGGTCTCAAATGGACCTTCTGTCTACTCATTGCCTGTATAAACTGCAGATTCTGTACAATAATCTCTAACACAGATCAGCTGAATCTCCTGATATGTGTCAGAAAACATTATCAGGAGGCAAACACCAGTTATTGCAGGTTCACATAAATTTATAGATAATCAGATCCTTAGTGGCAAGTTGGCATCTTAGGTATAAGGACTGTATTGAGGAGTTTTGATTAGGGGTCATTGTCCTACCCAAAGCTGTAACACACACCGATGAATTCTGCAGCTTCACCTTTGCTGTACAAAGATTTACGTTGCTTTGATTTGAATAATTTATGCTGCATACTGCATTCTAGATACCAGACGCTAACACCAATTTGTTCTTTGTTGACATAAGTAAAACACTTGCAAAATTGCTGATTAAATGAGCCATCCACCTTTAATATTTCCCTTATTGTAAACCATCGCTGCAGAAAAAGAAGGCATAAGTAAAGCTGATATTCATTCAACGATAACTGACAGTACAAGCTAGTTGGTAGATAGTCACATAGATTTTGAAACAGCTGTTATTGAAAAACACATGATAAAGTACCTGCCTTTTTAGATATCTTTGAATTATAAGGTAAATGTTTACTATAAATGTAAATGTATAAAAATCAAATAATTTTTAATATGCCTATGTATACATAATCTTTGTATGAATAATGCAGAAGCATTTAAGCGTATAACAACTGATATGTACATTAGTGGGTCTTATTTGGCTTAGTCAAAGGCAATAGGTACGTTTATATTTATTATGACTACTGAAAAGGTTTGTTTTCAAATTGTGGGATGTTGTCATTGTTAGAACATAGGCCACAGTCATAGACACAGTTACCAAAATGAAATTGTCTTATAGCTACTCCTAATAAATTATGAAGATGATAAGAAATAACTTTTGAGTCCATATTTCATAGGAGGGTAAGACTCAGTGTATCCTTCTTTAGAGTTAAGCGTGGCCCTGAGAATACTGCTTGGGATTCTTCTGGAGTTGGCAAAGGAGGGCCTTCAGAAAGTGAAATTGCACCATCCCTCTGAGGCATTCATCATGCATTGAGATGAGTGAGATAAATGAAGCTGGACAAATTCCTCCATAGGGTGAGAGCCTCTTTGTGCAGTATAGGAGAAGAAGCCCACACCACCAGTACTGACTGGGATACCTAATTTTTAGATAAGTGAATTGAAGTGATGTGAATGCAGTTCTACTTCTCATTACCCAATACCTTCAATGTTGCATTTTAAAATGTGACTTACCTATGCATCTAATAATAAATTGACTTCACTTTTCATCAGCTGCATTCTCGGTTTACTCTTTCTGCTTTGCTCAGTTCAGGCAAAATAAACAGTCAAGTCTGATATTTTATGTAATAATTTCTTCTTTATGGTTTGATTCTGTAGCACAGTGTCCCTTGTGCTTTTTTTCACAGGACAGTTTTACCATTTATACTTCACATAGTGCATAGCTGATGAGTGTGCATCCTATATGGCTGAGAGTGCTTTGGTCAGCCTGCCTGGGTGGGCACAGTGAATTCAGGTAATGGGGGGCAGACAACAGTGAGTGAGGAGGAGTGTACCGTGTGCTCAGTCACAGCTCTGCCTTGTTTGGAGAACATCTGAGGATTGAGGACAATGTCCTCGTTTAATATTGTGGGGAAACCATGTGTGCAGTCCACACACCTGGTCCCCTCTGCCGCCACTGGGCGTTATCAGCCATGTGTAGGGAGAAAAAATCTACATTATAAAAATGGCTACAGATTTCCTGTACTCACTGTGACTGTTTATGCCAGGGTGGCACGTGCCCAGAATAACCAGGAGTTATTCTAGTCATTTTGGGATCAGGTTATTGCCTCCTGAAGGAGTCTGTATGTAGAGTAATCCCATTTATTCCTGTGTAATTTCATGGCATCTTTCCCTGGGTACTCAAAAGAGGAATTTTGCTTGTTTACTTGTCGCACTTCTCTTATATAAATTTAACCCCATGGCTTTTGTTCAAACAGCTAAGGCTTTTATTTCCCCCAGATGAGCAGTCAGAAACGCGTGGAACCCTGAAAGCTTTGTATAAACACACTCAGCACAGGGAAATGCTGCAGAGTGAATAAGGCGCTGTGGATGATGTTGGACCAAATAAAGTGAAGCCTGTGCAAAACTGGGACCTTGAAAAAGATGAGTTTTGTTAGAAGAACTTAAATTAATAGACAAATAAAAAATCCTTTTTGCCTTGTTTATGCTTTTTAATCACTGTCACTTTTCAACTGGTTTCTTTATATCAGCCATCTGAGAATACATCAGACCAATGAAACATCTCAGAACCACATTATAGGCTAGCTTCACTGAAATTTGTAATACCCTTTTTCTTTTATTTTAAATTAAGAATTACTTACTGATGAGATAATTGTGCAGAAAGATTATAGCTAATCATTCAAAATATATGTACTTATTCCATTGCTGTGTTTCACTTATTTCACTGTCTGGCTCAGTAGTCCAATACTCTTATCTGCAGACTGCTTCCAGTAACTTGTGCAAAAGATAATTATTAATGACATATGGCCTAACATGAAAACAATTGCTATCTTGCTTTTTTTTTTTACATTTTCTTTCTTTTTTTCCTTTTTTTTTAAACATATCTGTATATAATCATGTGTATCAAAGCTGTATTTAAGCCCTGTGCACCTGCTTGAGATTACTTTCCTTCTCCCAATAGTCAAAACAAATTTCTATCGAGGTTAAACATGAAGAAAATTAATAAGCAAGGAAAACTACATTGAAAAGAAGGCTCTCTGGAGCTAAGTATAGCAGTGGGAGCCAGAAACACCTCTGATCCATAACCTTCTTTGTCCCTGACAGAGGCCAATTGTGCAGAAAAAGCTTCCAAATCTGAACACTGGCATCTGCAGGTCTCTGAGCGCCAAGTGCTCCCTCCTAGCCCTGGAGACTCTGGACTCGCATGCTATGGTCTGATGTCTCCTCAGCTATGGAGCTGAAACTCTCCTGGTTTCCATTGCTTTTAATATCAGTGTTTCACTAGCTAGTTATGGTTCTGCATTTTCCACTCTGGTGAAGATCTGTGCTGTTGAAATGGTTTGTTTTCATCATTTATAAATGCTCCTTTCCACTGTTGTTTTAGCATGCTCCACGGCAGTGTGCATTTAGGCTATCAATACCTGTATCTCAACATACTCTTTGAATTATGTAAGAGTTGTAAGGGCTGCCTATTGTAATGTCATCTTCATTAATCAGCCTTTTAATTTTGCGGTATGTTGCTGCTAGGGTTGAAGAAATGCCTGGTTTGGGTTTGGCTTTCACCATAGCTGTTTGCTTCCGTACTTTCTGTGGGATGCAGGAACCTGAATATACTTCCCTTTAAACCTCCTATGCTGAATTTTGATCTCTCTGTGCCCTTCCCACGTTCCCTTAATTAAGGTAGCACTCTCTTGCAATCTTGCAGCAATAATGTCTCAGAGCTCAGGATGGGTCCTTGGGGGAAGGGAAGGGAATTTTATTTCACAGCAGAACTGATCTGGCTGGCTCATACTGTCACACCTGAATGCTCCCAAGCCCCACGTCTTGGGTCCACACAGGCCAGATGGTCTTCCCAGATTCACAGTTTCCTGACAGGCAGGACAGAAGATGCGCCTTGCCAACTCTTCTTTACATCTCTTGGGGTTTTAGACTTGTGGTCGTGTCCTGGTTTTGGATGTACCCACTTTTAGAAGTTGTCAACTTTCCTCTCTACCGCCTTTGAATTCCACCTCTGGCATTGTTGCATTCTCTCTCCTTTGCCCTGTTTTCCAGAACTGAGAAGCTGCACAGAAAAGCTGCATATAGATCTGGCATGACTTTGATGACCTTCTAGTCTAGATGCCAAAATCATATCCCTTTTAACTTTTTTTTTTGCCTGATACTCCCACGCTCAATCACCTCTGTTTGTTCTCCATTCGGATGGATTTTAATAATTCTGTGAGAGATTTCTACACATTCAGGATGACAGATAACTTTAGGAGACCTCAGTGGTTCCCATGAGGGATTTCTACAGTTCTCTGGAGATCTATTCCTTCTTTGATCTTTTCTTGTGTCACTCTCATAGAAATCTCTGCTCAACTGTGCTGGAAGCAGTTATCTGACACTCAGTGAATCTACTCCATTCCATCCTCCCGTTCTTTTACACCTGCTCTGACTGCTGGGGGATCTTGGGTGTGGGTTTGCAGCTCTATCAATAACAAGGCTGGCAAAACTATTGGTTTACTTTCACATCTCCAGTCAGGCTGCATGTTCTTGATGGTCTCTTTTTCTTTCTGCACAAAAGGAGATCTGAATATAACAAATATTTGGCATCATTAGAAGAGCTCTGAGTGTATTTGGCCTTGCAATATATTTTATTTACTCTTCACCACCTTGATACTGTCAAAGAAAGTAATTATTAGTGCAACTGTTGTGTGGATGTTATATTGGCAAAGGATACCTATAATTAATTTATTGCTATGAAAATGCTTATCTGTCCACTCTTCCCATGTCTGGTATTTCTCCACAAGCTACGGTTTCTCATTTTTAAGGATTTGGAAGTTACACTGCACCTTACTTTGAGGTAAGGAAGCTTTGCTCCTGAGTGGCATCATACAGTGGAGAACTAGTTAAATTTTATGCTATGTACCACACTGGGTGTCCTCAGTTGCCTTTCGCACAAGACATCATTGCTCATTGGATTCACTGAAAGGCATGGCAAGTACAATTGTAGCAAGCACAACGTCTGAATAAACAAGGATAGTCCAACAGTTTTCTAAGAAGTAACAGATACAGTATTCAGTACTTCATGCAGAAACTCTGGGGAGTCATCTCACCTCTATTTGCTGCCAGGGACATGACAGAAGTAACTTTACTAGCACAGCAGGGGAGTGTCTACTGGCTACTACGTCTACATTAGCAAGCAGCCCATCCCAGCAGGAGCTGATCTTTAGAGTAAAAGGATGTTGGAAACCCAACACCTATGCCATCTGCATTTCAGGAGTGGGAGTGTGGCCTTACGCTGATCTATATCAGCTCCTGGGGAATGAACTCTTCCTACTGATTGGTGTGCATCAAGCCAGCTCCTAGTGCACAGCTTACAGTGGTGTCCAATAGTCATCAGATTTATGGGGCGAGCACATTCCTGGTGCAAGCCAAAAGGCTGGCGCGGACACACAACCACGCCCAGTATGGGCTGGCTGCAGCATTCTCTTTTTGGGGAGAAGGGAGAAGAAGGGTTTTCTGTATGAAGGTATCCTCTGTCAGAGGGACATTCAGAAAGAGACCCTAAGTTATGTAGATGCTTTGAATAGACCCTATGAGGGACCTCCTCCTACCCCTGGGTGAGGCAGTGAGGATGGCCTCATAACTGAAAAATGTTTGAGTGTGGTGGCATGCTCAGCAGTGTGAATTTCCATCCAGGCTCTGATCTTGGACTCCTAAAAGTAAATTGACAGTCTGACCTGTGAACCCACATGAAAATTAATTCCCAAGGTCAAGACTTGGAAAACATCTGGTGAAGAAGACAGGTGATTACTGAGTATTTCAAGTGTGGTGATGCATCTAAATTCATTTTCCATTGAGAAATGCTGGGCAGTTCCATCTCACTCAGAAGTGGAATGCACTCTGCTGCTCTGGTTGTTGGTGGTGATGTCACTGGTGACTTTCAGATTTTACATTGGGGATTTATGGCCTGCGTGTGCCTCAGAAGCGTGGTTAATTGTGAGCTGTGATTTTTAGGATCATAGGAAAATTCAGGTAGAAAAGGACTTCAGTAAATCATCTAGTCCAGCTCAAAATGGAGATAGCTCTGCAACTGACCCGTATACATTTATAGATGTATATGTCATGCTAATATTCTATCAGTATCTCTGCTTGGCAAACAAATTCCAGAGTTTTTGGTAATCATTTTGGAAAGTCATTACTTCTTCATTCTTTACGTTGAAAATGGCTTCCAGTAGCAGACTTAACTCTTATGTCTTCTGCTCAGCTTGGCAAGCTGGAGAACCACACAAAATCACCCAGTTTGCCTCACACACCTAACAAAGAGACAAAAAAAAATGATTACTGTTGAGCCTTGTTATTGATCAATTGTCTAAAAATAAGTCAAAACCAAAGCAATGTTAAGAAATGCCTGTTCAATCACCTCTGCCAAAATCTTTGTTATACTACAATTTAGGGTTAGCAAATACACTCATATAATTTTTCTTCTGATTATTTTCTTTTAAAATCACTTCAGAAGTAAAAGAAATTTGAAGCGAGCACAGTTAACATTTGATATTTCATCCAATCTGTTATATAAGGATGAAGTATCATAACATGAAGGATCTTGAGGCACAGGAAGGTTGCCTGGTAATGTACATAGACTGTCTCTTATTCACATTATGGTTCTCTGAAGGACAGTATCACTTTTATACCTCTTCCCTCAAGGCATGAAGTCTGTGTCCACAGAGACTGAGTATTTGTCATGGGAAAACAAAACAACAAGTAGAAAAAAAAACTCATTTAAAAAAATCTTAGAAAGTAGGGACAAAAACACAACCATGTTTAGCAGCTGTTACTAGTAAGTAATTTTTTAAATTAACTGTGTCTGCGTGCTTCTGGAAAAACAGTCACATGCGCTGTTACATCGAAATTTAAGTAAGGAAAATTCTTCAGGACACTCCAATGCAAAAAAAGTAGGAATTAGTCAGTCCAAACATTTGTGTATGTGTTTGACTATCCAAAGTATGAATACAGCTCAATACTTATTTTCTGCGTAGGCATACGAAGTAAAAGCAAGTGTGAGTTAAAGTGCTGGCCCCTGTGTTTCAGCGGCTGCGGTCTACTCTCACTCCATTCTGTCTGCTGGTGGGAAAAGGAGGTAACCCCTGGCAGACAAACAGCAATAAACAGGTGATGATGGTAACTTCTTAAACTGTTCCAGCTAGGTCTGCCAGATTTAATCTGAACATGTCCCTCTTCTGCTGTAATGGAGAAAAAAACCTCATAGTTTGTATTACTTAAAACTACCCTCTCAAATGCACTTTCTAATTTGAGGAGCCTCACCTTTTGGTGATTTATGAGATATGTGGGACATGACTTTTTGAAGAGCACAGTACTTAAAAATGTATTAGGGTTGAAGACAACAGGAATGGACAACACACACCGTGCTTTTAAATCTGGACACATGCCAAATTAGAGAGGGAATGGAGACACATAAATGACTGATCACTTTTAAAAGGGCTCTGCTTTCCCCAGGCACACCACTACAGGATTTGTGCATCTTCATTGCACAAGGTCTACATCCTGCATGGGTCCCCTCTTTCCATACACCATCCCTTTAAAAATTGCAGGAACCCTTCTGCTGTTCAGTGTTTCAGTCTTAAGAAGAGCAGTTAGCTCTGGGTCACTGGTGGTCCCAACTCATCTGGCAAGCAGAACAAATGTGATGGGTCACTCTGGTGGACAGCAGCAATTCTTAACTATTATTTCCTTGTAATCTGGTAAGACTTTGTTCAGTATGGGGCAGAGACTCCACAGTGAAGACACTTTTCTGCATTTAGCTCATGAGAAAAAGATGTGATATGGCCAAAGGAAAAAAAAAATAGAACCTGTTAAACTTATTATCTGTGTTATGGAAAATGCCTAAGGGTCCCAAGGGATGTGAAACCACCAAGCAGTAGACACAACAAAAATAGAAGCAATGCCCCAAACTTTATAGACTTTGTAGATAAGGCAGACAAATTAAGTGAAGACAAAACAGTCTGTTTAATTCCCATCATGCAGGAGACAAACTGAGGCAGAGAAAGATTAAAGTGATTCACTCAACAACACACAAGAAATCCCTGGTAAACACATCACAAATCCTAGATATTCCAAGCCTTTGGCAGCATCATCACCAAACCCTCTTTTGTACCCAAACTCTTCTCCTTCTGGCTTTCACTGGAAGTTTTTATCTGCACCCAAACTTTCATTACAGCAGAGCTGGCCTCCCAATCTCTTTTTTCTGTACAAAAGCTTATATATTTAACTACATATTGTGCTTGATGCCACACCTTAGATCAAAGTGTGCCTATTTCAAAGGCAAACAGTTAATCTTCAGGCGGGTTGAGCTGACCCTTCTTCCCCGGCAAAACCCTCCCAAATACTTATCAAGTCACGGGAAGGACAGTGATGGCTCGGAGAAAGGCCATGATGACCTCTGCTAATACTAACAAGTTTTACTTACCGCGAACACAGCAAGGATTAATTAGCGCAGGGATGATGCAGAAATATATAGGATGAAGAAAATTAGGCAAATTAAAGATGCACTCAATTTTGCCTCCTCTAAAATGGATTCCCAGAGGAGCACAGTCAGTTTAACTAGTTTAAAAAGCTGTGGTGTCTAGAGGCAACGTACTTAACTGTTCCCTTCCTACTTGCACTTTTAGCACCCAACTCCTTGTCTTCTTTTCTTTGCCAGAAGGGTTTGCGCAGGTTCTTTTTTCCCCTACAGGCCAACACAGACTCTTTGCACATTTTCCCAAGATGTTTGGCCCCTATCCCCAAGATTACCTCTTCAAATGGCTGGCCAGCCCTCACCAACCTGCAGCAGTGCAGCTGCGGCAAGCTGCTTTCTGGGTTACCCAAGCCTGGAAAGGCACTCAAGGTCTCCAAAGCCTTTCATATCCCTCCAGTTGCTCCTTAATGTGGAAAGCAGGACTATCCCAACATAGTAACCAATTGACACTGTCCTTGAGCTTGGTCCACACAAGGATTTCCTTGGAACCTGCCTGCAGCAGGCAGGCAAACCACTGAGAGCTGATAATCTTCTAATTAATAACATGGAGTTAGTGAATAACTCATGCTTTACAAATAAGTCAGCACATGGAGGTCTCAAGACCCCAGTATATCCAAAGGAAGCCCGAGAGAAACTAATTGACATCTGTGGGGGCTACAAGGTCTGTTGGCTAGCCTTGCAGCTCTCCACAGCTGCTCACGCATACCCAGAGGAACTAAGGGGAGGCTGCAGGCAGCCAGTTTTTAAACAAAACCAGAAACCTCCACAGCCTTGTCAATGGGTGAACATTTGTGCATGTGGACATGCAGCGAGGGGTGTAAACGGGAGCACAGAAACCTAAGTCCTGCTTATTTAGCAATGTCAAGGACAGAATCCCACTCTAAGGAAAAACAAATGATTTCTTCTCTCTGACAGAGACTCCTGCCTCTGCCCCAAAAGGAGCAGCATTCCTCTTCCTTCCCACAGCTTTTCCTTACTCAGCATTAAATGAGGACCCAATGCAGCAGAGGGAATTGCAGATGTCAGTCCTGGGCCTCCATTTCCTTGGGGCTGGTAACAAAAGACTCAACTATTTCTGAAGGCCACGTCCTTACTGCAGAGCAGCTGAGCCTTCATGAGTGAACCCTGGACAAACCATTTGTGGGGCACTTCTCGCTGCAGCAGTGAGGGAAAAGCGCAACTGAGATATACAAAAAAAACCCCAACTAATAAAATAAACCCCAGAGCCCCTCCAGTTTGGGGAAAAAAATGGAAAGTCTTTGCTACTTCTGATACTAGCAGTCCCACTAGTGTGGCAGCCCCATTGGTGCTGGAGGGTGGCCCCACAACTTACCAGGTGCCCCAGGCACAACCTTCTCAGCCCAGCCATCTCCTATGGGGGATTCTTGGAGGTCAGAACCAGTCCAGGGCCCTATGCATCACACAGAATTTTGGGGGTGATACCTCCCCTAGGCAAGCCAAAGACCCTGTGTAACCTGCAGCCCTGAGCCCCAGCCTGCAGCGCTGCCCTCCTCACAGTGCAAGCGTCAGCAGGAGAGCTTAAATCATCATTTAAAAATTGGAGATTTCACGTGGCAAGACCAGGGAAACTTTGAAATGGCAGTAAAACACATGGCAGAGTCTCAATTGTCTCTGTCTTTCTAAGCCTAGTCAAGTCTAGTCTTCAAGAATTTCTAAATCCAATTCATCTACAGAAAGCCTGTGCGCTTGTGGGTAATCAGTTTGGAAGATCTCTTTGTTGCTTCAGCCTGGCTCTGTATAATACGCTTTGGTGAGCTGGAGAATTTAGTTCACTTAGTATAAGGTCATGTTAATAAAAAAGCTTGCGGTCCTCAAATTGTCTCTGTCACTGGTAAAAAATAAACCCTGCTCATTCAAATCCTATTTACAGAAGCACAATGCAAACACCCATCAGCGTAAGTATTGTGACCTGCCTGTGTGGTAGGCTCTCCCCAGGGCTGTGTCCTGTCCCATCCACAGGCAGTTCCCAGCGTTAAGTGAAGCCAAGGGTGAAGCATGAGCATAATATAAGGGAAAGCCACAAGGACGGGATGTTCCAGGAGTAATGAAACACTAGGGAAATTAGGAGTGGGATGCATGTATCTGAGAGAGATTTTGATGCACAATTCAAGGGCTGAGTGTATTAAATGAAGTTTGTTGTCACTGGTTTTCTCTGCCAGAGCATGGTTTTCTGACTGCTTCCACTGCTTTTTTTTTTTTTTTTTACTGAGAGTGTCTCATCTGGGTAAATATCCCTCCTGCCACTGGGTTTGCTGGTGTTGTTTCGCTCCATAGAAAGTTGAGGATGTTTGCTGGGGGAAGGCAGCCTTGCTGTGGGGCTGGTCCCCCAGGGAACACTGCTGGCTGCACCCACCAGGTGAACTCCCAGGGGGCTACCCCATCAAAGGGGCTGGAGATTGCAACAGGGAAGCAGGAGCTTTTTCATGCTCACAAGGTAGAAAGCCAGTAACCTCTTCTTCACCAAAGAGGGCAAAGAAGAGAGGGCAGGGGAAGGAGGAGAGGGCAAGCTGCTTCTTTTTCTACCTTGCAGACCCCCTCCCACTCCATGTTATTCTCACCACTGATCCCTTAGAGCCTCGTTTTGCAAGGAGCTTAAAAGCGCGTCAGACTGCTGTCATATAATTTCGTTGCACCGCTCACCCGCTTCTACCTAGAGCTACTGTTTCCAGGCTTCCCACCTCTCCGAGTCTCACCTACAATAATCCCTATCATAAGCACCTCTGCAAAACCCCTCTCAGTATAACACGAGGGGAAGCCCTGCCTGCTGTCGGCGGTAGAATGTCTCCATTGTGGCCCTGTGCAGGCGCTGCACATAATCTTTCTCTGCCAATATATGTCTTCATGACCTGCCCCCAGCCTCCCCCTCCCAAAAATAAAACGGCTATTCTTTTCTGCTTTAAGTAGATTTCATGCAATAAAAAACTTTTTATTGCTTCCAGTAATTGGTATTTAATTTGCAGGCCTTTACAACTTGCAAAGGACAGACTGCTCTAGCCCGAGACCCGGTATGTGTGTGCACTTTGTGGATTTTATTCTACTGGCACTTGCTTAGTTGACTTGTGTAAAATGATACAATTATGGTTTTGCAATCAGAAAGGCTGCAGATAAAGACCTGGAGAGACGTTATAAGGTCCTGGGTCCAATTTGAAGCAGCAGGCAAGGCAATATAATTTTAGGGGGCGCTGCCAGCCTCAGAGATCAAAACTTGACTCCTGTTAAGTGTTTTCCATTTTACTGTCAAAATATCAAAGGCTGTTATTTAAACCCGGAGTCTCTTAAAGTTGATTTTGTTTCTCTCTCCTTCTCCCCCACTTCTTTTTTCCCCTTTAACTACCCCGATAAATGCGAGGCCAGGTAACATGTGAAACGTTAGACCTCTCGCTCCCCATCATGCCATGTATACGCCATGAAGACCATCGCAGCCCTTAATCCCTTTTTGGGGTGAAATCTTGCTCTGGACTGTCCCATCCCTTCCGACGGCGTCCGAGTCGGGGGCACAGGGACTCGGGGGTCTGTGTCTGTCCGGGTGTGCTACTGGGATCAGTTCAGAGGGGATGAAGCTTGGATGGGGGAGACGCTGCTGCAGCCCCCACTGACACGACTGGGGGTAGGGGACGAGTTGGGGAGCCCTCCCTGCGCCTCTCCTGGGCACAGCTGCCCCCCAGCCCGACGCTTCCCCCCCCCCACCTCCCCCCTCCCCACAGCCCCGAGGGTCAGAGCAGCATCTCTCCCCGTCTGGGGGGGCTGCGGCTCCGTCCGTGCGCGCTCCCCGGCTTTCGGGGGGGGACCCAGGCGCCTCGGAAAGACCTTTCCAAACCACGCGTGTCGTTCCCAGCTGGCTGGAACCGCGCGGTCACGGCGGAGCTCACGCTTCTCTCCCCCCACCCACGGCCGTGGGCAACCAGGCAGACAAGATGTACCTTATTCTTATGCAAAAACACAAGCGAATCTGGGGGCTTCTGCCCGCGATAAACCGGCAAATGAACTATTCCTTCTCTCGAGTGTTAAACTATTACCCGATTTAAGTTTACTCCGATGTCTCAACAATTTCTTTCTAGTAAGGGAAAAGGGATTGGGGGAGGGAAAGAGATAGCTGTGCCTCTGGCAGGGTGAGAAATAAATAAATAACCCCCT
Organism: Clamator glandarius; assembly: GCA_033459285.1. NCBI lineage: Eukaryota > Metazoa > Chordata > Aves > Cuculiformes > Cuculidae > Clamator > Clamator glandarius. The sequence goes on from JAUNZM010000753.1 coordinate 1,185,758, forward strand.
AAATAGTCTTCTGTAGGAGAGAAGTTAATATACTCAATTATTTTCTAAAAAAGATCATAACATCTGGAAATTGATATCAAATGGTGTACAATCCCTGAGAGACGATAAACTTCCACTGTATAATATTTCCACTAGAAATCTTAATAATCCTATAAATCTTCCCTGTGAATTGGGAAAATGTAACAGTTCATTGAAATACTCATTGGGAAATAATTGAAAAAATGTAATAGTTCAGTGAAATATTCGTGGGGTTTTCTCTTTCTTTGGTGCTGTTGCTAACTCTGTACATGTGTGTAAATATTCCTGCTTCGTTTTAAAGACGTACACGGAATATTCCCTTGAGCGCCGCATACCATAAAAGAAAAATATGCCCTTTTGACTTATTAATCATTATTACAGAGTTCAAAACTGCAGCGTCCCTTGCACATTACCGCAGGAGGCAAACAATTCTCTCTGTGTGTATTTTGTGTTGCTAAAATCGGTACAAACTTTACTGCTCGGAACTTTGTTCCCTGTTTCTTTCTGCGGGTTTTTCTGAAAGACTTTACCAATTCGGCTCGAGTTATCCAGGGCCACTGAAATCAAGGGGGACTCCTCGCCCATTATGTTCGCCCACTAAATTGTAACTAATTACACTCAAAAGCAATTGCTTATTATAATTCACTACGTTTAATTTTACAGAAGTACGTGTAGATGAGAATTCGAACGCGCCTAGGTACCCTGTGATGAATATATGAGTTATTGCTGTGGCTGGCAAGATGCAGCTTTTTTTAAGCTAATAATAATTGTGATAGAGAAGTGACAGAGAAGTGACGCTGTGTGTGTGAGAGAGTGTGTGTGTGTATTTGCATGCGCCTCCGTTTAGGAGAGCATTTGTGTGTTTTTGTATTGAATTAATGTATCCCTTTGGTTACGTTGCTAGAAGTCGGAATAAAGACAATTAAGCCCTTAGCATTTCTGTCACACTCCATTAATTACTGTAGCCGCTCCTGTTCATCAGGTACCATCCCCGTTCAGCAGCCTTAGCCGGGGAAGTAGCCTATTGTTGGTTTAAACTATAGCCTTTCGAACGCTCTTTATTTTACTTTTCATCCAAGATTGTTTTCCTCTCCTTTAAAAATGTTTTTCTAAAAATAAAACTCAATATAAATGTTTTAAGATTAGATTTGCGGGGAAACAGTTTAATTTTCACCATATGTTGCTCCAGCGGCTTGTAGATTTATTTAAAAAAAAATCTTTCCACTGAAGCTACCAAAAAAAAAATCTAATATAAAAAAGTATTCTTCCCAATGCGTTTCCCTCCTGTGGGCCGTTTTACGCCCCCCCAATAAATCTTTAGGGGGGGGAAGGTACCTTGATGACGGAAAAGCAAGTCCTGCCATGATAATGTCCTTTATTAATATTATACACGTGCTGTGTGCTGGGTGGATCAATCATATCCATTCACAATCAGGATTAAGAGAGCCTATTTTAATGAAAATCTATTAGTCTCTCATTTGAGACACGGATGCTGCTTAAATCAATAAACAGCATAAAAGAGAATACGACGCGGGCTTCTAAATTAAAAAAAAAAAAAAATCCCATCTATGAAATGTGTTAAGACGTCTGTAAAATCCTGAAACCCTCGATCGATACTTATAAATATTTAATGTCGGGGTTTTTTTTTAACACAAATTGAAAACCATTAACACCGCATCTATTCTTATTATTAAAACAAATTGTCCTTGGAATTATGTGCCTTGGAAATGGAGCCAGATTGAAAGGGCATCCTCTGAAACATGTTTACTCGCTTTCGTGTAAACCAATAAAAATCTGCAGGAGTCCGTACCGTGAGCAGAAAGGTTTGATGTACAATGTCCATGATTACAGTCTCTGAATTAATCACAAGAGAGAGAGAGGGAGAGGGAGGGAGAGAGGGAGATGGAGAGAGGGGACTCAGTTATCTACGCAACAAAATCTTGCTCTTCGGGTCAGCGCTTATTAGAGCGCGGATTAAACCAATGACTTTTCTGTTTGCTTATTTACCCCATTTCGACCAAAATAAGCTGAAGCGGGGGAAGGGAGGCAGGAAATCGGTTTCGCCCTACGTCACACCAGGAGTCAATGTACAAATGTAAATTCCTTTTATAAATATGAAATCCAATACTTCGCCTTGGAAATGCTTAAAGCTAATGCAGCGGTTAAACCCATTCATAATTATTCCTCTGGCTTAACAGGGAGGAGGGGGGAAAAAAAATAAAAAAGAAAGGATGGATGGTCAAGAGGTCCCTTTGACAGCGGAATTAAAAACAGCACGTGTATTGATACCACGGTAAATAAAGGCTGCTGTGCGCTCCCTGTCCGGGGCGAGATTCCCTGCTGGCACACGTCCCCCCGCTCCCGGCCGTCCTGGAGCTCCCGGGGAGGACACCGGCACTGTCCCCACTGTCCCGGGGCTCTCCCTCGGGAGAGAGGGGCAGCCCGGGAGGAGGAGGCGGCTCCTCGGGGTCCCTGGAGGGGGTGCAGCCTCTTTAGGGCCGGTGGTGGGGAGAGGGGAACGGGGGAAGGTCCCCCCCTTGCGCCCACCAGGGCATCCCGGGCAGCGGGGAGGGAGGAGGATTTGGGGGCGCGGGTTTGGGGGGATGTGGGACACCTCGACTTGCAGCTGATGCCCCGTCCTGCGAGGGGCCGGAGGGTGGAGAGCGGGGTGGCTCTCGCCTCGGCAAAGGTACCCGAGGTGCCAGCTCAGCCCGGGGCGGCTCTGAGGGGCGCTGGGGACTTCTGAGTTTGGCGACAGGGTCCCAGGAGCACCGTGTCTGCAAGGGAATGGGGTCTGGACTGCAGCTCCTCTCTTCACCTTCCTTCTCTCCTCCCCTCCTCCGCAGCCCGTTATCAGGAGGAGCGATAACCTTCATTCCCCCCTGAATCCGCTGCCAAAAGTTTGTGGGGGGGACGAAACTGTCCCCCACCTTTGTCCGCACCCTCACCACCTCGCCCGGGACGCCAGCGCGGCCGCGGGCTGCGATGGGGGGACCCGAGGACCCTCCCCCGCTCCCCTGAGCCCCGAGGTGACGGGACGGGGCCGTCACCCCCGCGCGGCTCCGCATCCTCCGGGCTGCATCCCACTCCGGGCAGGGTGGCAACTCGAACCGCTTCTCTCTCTCTCTCTCTTTTATTTTTTTTTATTTTTCTTCTTTTTTTTTTTTTTTATTATTTCCCTCCTTTTTTTTTTTTTTCCCCTCCTTTCCGGTGCTTTGTTTCCCTTTTTTTTTCGCTTTCGGAGCGAGTCTGAGGCAAGTTCCCCTCTTCTCCAGGGCTCCCCCCGGGGGTCTCCCCGCTGCTGTCAGGGTGGCGAGTGGCCGCGGGCCTCTGATCGCCAAGCGTTTTCCTCTCCCGGCGGCTGCTCCAGATCGAGCTGCGGGTGCAGGAGCGGGAGGGGGGGAACCGGCTTTCCCACCGGGAGGAAGGGATGGGGATAGCGGGAAGGGGGTGGGGGTGGCAACAGGGCTTTCCCTCCTCTGTTTTAGGGGATTTGCCCCTGTCCTCGCGGAGGGAGGTGGGTAAGAGCCCCTGCGGTGACAGGAGGGACCCGGGGAGGGCTCCGCGTGGGTCTGGGCGCAGGGGGAGCCGCGGGGAGGAGAGTGGGACGGGGGCCGAGGGGAGGGAGGGGAGTGCTCGGGGGGTCCGGGGGATGGAGCGCAAACTCTGGCAGCTCGGGGAAGCCGGAGCTCGTCGTGCCGGGGAACCGGAGAGGGAAGCGGAGCTAGTAAATATTTATCCTTCATTTGCCGTTCGCTGCCAGGGGGGCAGAGGGAGGCTGGGCTCGGGAAGGGGGGAGAGGGAGGGGATCGATGCCGAGGGCTGGGAAAAGTTTCCCCCGCAGCCGCTCAGTCCTCGGGGCTTCTCTCCCGTGGGAGCGGGTCCCCGTGTCCGTGACACCCTCGCAGCCGCGACACCAGCGTGTGCAGCATCCCCCCCCCAGCCCTTTATACAGCCAGGCTGCATGTCCTGCCGGCATCCTTTTTTTCTTTTTTTTTTTTCCCCAGCCATACGTTATTTCCACGTCTATCGTTTGCCTTTATTATTTATGTGGTGCCGTGTGATATACATTAGAGCCTCAGATTTGATTGGCGTTTGCGATGACAAGACCTGTTTGTTAAGTTGTAAGGCTTCCTCGGCTCCCTCTCTTGTTAAATGAACTCTGGAGGAAGGATGCCACCGAGACACAACAATATAATAAATGTCAGGGATATCCGCAGTGCCGAGATCAAATAATCAATCCTTGTCCCCTAGATAATCGTTTTAAATTCGCGCAGGGGGAGATTGATTTTTTTTTTTTAAGCCCTTTATTAATTGCTTCCTCGATTATTATTTTTTCCCCTCTTCCCGTGGAGGTGTTAACTCTGGTGCTGGCGGCACCTTTGGATTAATTAAACTTATTTTTAGTATTTTAATGTTCTGCTAATTTTCAGAGCGGTCCCAGGCTCCCCTGGAAAAGAAACAATGGCCCCTCACTCCGGCAAGGAGCCTGCTCTGGTTGCGATTCAGAGCAGAGGGTGGCGTGATAATGGGCTCTGATTATCTCAAACTCGAGGCGAGGGAATGAGAAGGACGTAAAAAGCCAAACGACCAGAAGACAAAATTCCTCCAAATACCTAATAAACCTTCGCGTTAAAGCCTGAGGAGGGGAGATAGAAAGCAATATCTGGGAAGTCTTCTCCGCTTGCGGTTCAAATGGTGCGGAGAGGCGCTAGAAATGCCGGCGCTGTTATCTGGAGACGGATTTCAGGCAGCTATTCAGGCGCACGGAGTAATAATTATTCCGGGATTACAACAAAAATAACAGCAGCCTACCAAGAACAAGGTCGGAAATTATTGCCAGTATTATCTTAAATCCGTCAGGTTATGATTCGTTAAAAAAACACGATTTAATGCTCTATTAATCGTGTACAAACACTCCTGTTAACAAATTGCCCCTCTGCTGCAAGCAGCAGGATAGCTCTACATCCAAAGAAACATTTTAGGTTTTAATTTTTCCCAACAGTATCTTCAGGCGACATTAATAACAGCAAACGATAAAACAGACCCTGCAATATTTACTCGGATCTGGAGAGCCCCTCCGTCTACAGATAACACCCTCCCACCCCAGCCAAGCAACCCTCTCTAAATTCCCCGGACACACCGACTCAGACCTCCGAGACACCCCACAACTTGCTCAACTGCAACACGCGTCTCCCTCCACGCACCCACCCGCCCTCCAGAACAGGCAACACTTTCAAAACAGCATTTTTTTTGGATTATTCTCACCGTTTAATTAAGCGAAATTAGCTAAATAGCAAATCAGGTAGAATTTTCATTGATTACAACAAACGCACATCTCCGTTTTTTTTATTCATTACCTTTTTTTATTGAACACTCATTTTCTTTTCCTCTTGACAGCGATTTAATCGCAGGAGCCCAGTTATTTGATTAGCTGTGGGTCCGTTTTTACTCACGGTGTTGCCACGCTCAGGATGCCTTTGCAATCAATTAAGTCTTCCTCGTTTCTGCAACCCGTTTACAGAACGCAGATACCTATTTTCATGTTTTCCTCTCCCCCCCTCCTCCCTTTATTCCTCTCTCTCCCTCTCTCTCCCTCCCTCTCTCTCTCCCTCTTTTTTTTTTTTTCCCTTTTGCTTCTTTGCCTCCCTAAATCAAGGTGCAAAGATGCCAAAGAGTGATGAAATGAAAAGAAAGCCAATTGCTGGACTGAGGTGGGGGAGATAGCTGCTGGGAGTCCGCCTGCGACTATGGAGCAGTCAGTAATTGCTGGAGACAGGGAGAGCTGGGGGTTGGGCTGAGGTAGCCATGTATAAATAGTGTGATCTCAAATTGAAAGGCATAAATAACAGCAGGAGTGATCTAACCCTATACAGCCCATCTTCTACGTGCAAAAACAGCGTGCGGAGGACGGCCACATCCCCGAGCGACAAACAAGTGGATCTCTGTGGATAAGAGCACCGGGCAGCAGCCATGGAAGAACTTACGGCTTTTGTATCCAAATCTTTTGACCAGAAGAGCAAAGAGAGCAGCGGCGGCAGCGGCAGCGGCAACAAGAAGGAGACGATCACGTACAGGGAAGTTTTGGAGAGTGGGTTGGCTCGCTCCAGGGAGCTTGGAAACTCTGACTCTAACCTGCAGGACATGAGCGAGAGCAGCAACCATTGCCCAGTGCACCTTTTCAAAGACCATGTAGAGAGCGACAAGGACAAACTGAAGGAGTTCAGCACGGGCAGGACGGCGGAAGGTAAGAGCGGGTCCGGGCTCCCCGGCGGGGTGAGCTGGCTGGAACCCCGCATCCCGCCCCGCTCCTCCGGGAACACGCGGTTAGGAACACGTATTCCTGCATGCCCGGCCGGGAAAAACCGGCCACGGGTCTGTCCTCTTCCCCGCTCGCATCCGAAACCGGCCCGGCGCGTTAGGCGCCCGCTCGCCCCGGGGAAGGGGGCAGCGCAGGACCTCAGACGTTATTAGTTTTTTTTTTTTTTGGGGGGGGGGGGGTCTGTCTGTGTATTTTTGCACGAGGAAACCTCGTCCTGGGAGTTTTAATGCCTCAGAAGACCTGTTCTTCCTGCTTCCGGGCCGTCGGGATGCTGATGCTTCTGCTGGGAGAGAGATGCATGTAGAGAAGGTTCTCCCTGGACTTGTCGCCGTGTGCCGGTCACCCTGTCCTAGGCAGAGGATGGAGCCGGCAAGGAGGAGGAGGAGGAGAGGAGCCTGGCTAAGAGGGAGCTCCCCGGGCCCGGGTGAGACGGAGCATCCCTGCGGAGAGAGGCACCGGCCGCCCGGTCCCTCGGTCCCCAAGCCTGTCCTCACCTGGGCCAGGGCAGCGTCGCCTCCCTGCAGGGTGTAGGGACTCCCGGCCGAGGGGTAAAACGCCATTCCATCTCTTAGCAGAGCGTAATTAAAATTAAAATAATAAAATAAATACATTTAAAACCGAACAAGCTAAAAAACCGGGACGGGCTCGCAGGGGAAGGTGAGAATTAAAAAAAAAAAAAAAAAAAAAAAAAAAAAGTGGGGGGATTAGAAAGTTGAGAAAGTGTCTCTAGGCAAGTTAGACAGGTGGACCTGCCTGGGGAGCTTCGGGTAATAAAAACCGGTTAATAGGTTGGGGAACAACAAGCAGTCTTTCAGCTGTTTCCTACCGTTTGATCTTGTTTAATATAACATTGGGCGAAAGGCAATTTAATTTACAGCCCAAACACTTATTTAATATCCTCTTTTCCACCCCCTCCCCAAACAGAAGAACCGGGTGTAGTCGCGTATTCGGGTATCCGTATCTCTGCACCAACCAGTACCGCTCAGCACTGCTGGTTTTCCTTCTCTAGTCGAGAGATTGCAAAGCGAAAGGGTTCAATTTAGAGGATTCAACTGAGCAGGAGATGTTTGATTTTTTTTTTAAGGAAAGAAATAAAAAAAGAAAACAAGGCACGGTCCAGGAAAAAAAAAATTAATGCGAACGAACAAAAAAAAATTAAAAAACAGAGAAATCGCTGCTACTCCCCCTTTTCGCTGTGTATCGAAATTCTGGCTTGTATGTTTAGCTAATCTAATCTATGGAGAGGGGCTGGGGGTGGGGATGGAAGGGAGGAGTTGGAAAGAGCTGGGATGCTTGTGACAGTTTAAATTCATGCCAGCTTTCAATCTAATTTCAACTGATTCCTGCGTGTGATTGCAGTCCCACCGATGTGCTAGTTAATATTTTAAACCTATCACGGACACGCTGTTGCTCCGGATCGGGGGAAGGAGGCAGCTTTTGAAAGCGCTTAATTCTCCCTGGGCATTTGTTAGGTTAGCACCCTCGTTTTTTCATGGAGGTTCTCCTTACAGCAGAAATACTAACAAAATGCCATTAAATCCGACCCTCTCCAGAGGCTAGACCCTTCCCAATTTTTTATGCAGACTATATCCAGGTCGGATTAGGAGACGGGGACCCCGGAGGGGTGATAACGGCCAGGGACAGTTTTCTTTTCGATGTGAAAACGAGCACTTCGGCTTGAGTCCTCGCCTCGCTTGAGCTCAGATACAGTTCAGGACGTTCTATTGCCATCAACCATCCAAAGATTTGCTTCCTGGGATGCCCCTGAGTGTAGAGGTATAGATAGAGAGGATAAGATACATGGGAATGCGCACATTTCTGTGTGTACACACATATCGATGCATGTGCATTTGACGAGAGAAAAGGGATTTTATTCTGGATGCTCTGCAGTTGTGGCTCTCCCCCTGCAGCTCCGCACCTCCCAGAAGGTGAAGCAGGACAAAGGAGTCAGCGGGGACAGGCTCGTCCCGGGACTGCCCGGCCAGGAGCTCCGGGCAGGCAGGGCACCCCAGTTTAGGCTCCAGAGCCGCCCCCTGCTCCAGCGTTTCTCCTTTTTTTTTTTTTTCGTTAGGAGGGTTTAAAAGAAGGCCGGTGCTTTAGGCCACCTGGCATTAAAGGGGGAAGGGAGTTGAGGGGGGTTGGGAAGGGACATATAAAGACCAAACAAGAAATCACCTCTGAAAACATGAAAAGATGCAGCAGTTTTTCCTCGCTGTCTCCCCAGCCCTGCTCCCCTCTGCCCGGGACAAGCGTGCACAGCGGCTGCCTGCGATCCCAAGCTCATCCCGAGCCCTGTTGGGCTCCATGCGAGCTGAGAAGTCTGTGTGTGTGTGTGTGTGTGTGCGGTGGAGTGTCCGCTGTTCTGGGGGGGCTGGCGGGTACTCGCTCTCCTTGCCCCGTGCAGCCCCGTCATGCTGGGGGTTTAGACACGCCGGCAGGTATTTTGAAGGAAGGAGGGGTGATCAGGAAAAGAGGAACGTATAATCTCTGCCTCAGGCCCGAGGAAAGTTACTTTTAGGAGGCAGATAATTCCACCGTGGCCCCACCGTGTCAGCGGTGAGGAGCTTCTTGCCTAACCCTCTTTCCTTCGGGAGAAAGCAGCGACGGAGAAACCCCCTTCCCTCCTCTCCCCATCTCCTGGAGGGACTGAGGGGTTTTTCCTATCGGCTCCTTCCCCGAATTGCCCTTGCCAACCGGCGGCCTGGCTCCCTCCTCACCCTGGAAAGAAAATAAAGTTGTATTTATAGATATAGTTTTTCTGATGGGGAGTCAGCCAGGCAAGGTAGCGCGGCTCCCTCTGCCTCTCCGTCTGGCCGGACAGGAGCTGGCAGCGGGGCTCAGCCCGTCCCCGTGTCCCCTGTCCCGTCCCAGCCCCGCTCGCAGGTTGCGCCGAGTTTGGGGAGGAGGAGAGGAGAAGGTGGGGAAGCCCCCCGGGTGCTGAGGAGCAAAACGTCGGGGAGGTGTGCGAGAAGCAGCTCAGTGTCCTTTTTCCCTTCCCCCTCCCGGCAGGGATCTACGAGTGCAAAGAGAAGAGGGAAGATGTGAAGTCAGAAGATGAAGACGGACAGACCAAGCTCAAACAAAGGAGAAGCAGAACCAATTTCACACTAGAGCAGCTGAATGAGCTGGAAAGACTTTTTGATGAGACTCACTATCCAGATGCCTTCATGAGGGAGGAACTAAGCCAGAGGCTGGGACTGTCTGAAGCTAGGGTTCAGGTAAGAGAAAGGCTCTGTTCCTGGAAACGTCCTCATCTCACTTCCTAACTGCCAGCGGATCCTAGCACAGTGCCCCGTTTCATCCCAAGCGGGGAGGTGAAGGCAGAGACGACACGTGTGATGGGGAAACTGTTTGCAACTCCTCTGTACCTGTCCTGCCAAACAGTAATTCTGCACTGGGAATATCTGCCCGTGTCTTGCATTTCCTAGGAAAGCATTTTAATTTTTTTTTTTTTTTTCCTGAGGGATGGTGAGGGGGTTGAGAGCGGTGGTGGTGACGAATCTCTAAGATCTGAGGAACTTACTATATTTTTTTTAATAACTGCTTTTTTTTTTTTTTTTTCCCTTGCAAACGTGCCGTTAACTCCCCCTTAATCCACATTTTCTTCCCTCTCCTTCTTTTCTGGGGCCGTTTAGGGGGGAAAAAAAACCAGAAAACAATCGCTATGAATAAGGGCTAGACGGTTTGGGTGCTGAGGGACAGGATTAGCTGGAGCCGGGGGAAGGTGCCTGCTCTGATTCGCACAGCAAGCTTATGAATGCATGGCACCCCATCTGGTGGAGTCTCCCCCTGTCCCTTCCATCCTTCTTCAGATACAGCTAAATACCAATTAGCCTTCAAAACCTTGAAAATAGGTCAGGGTTGCTGTAGTTCTGGAGCTGTCAGAGCTGTCTTTTTGGGTGGCTTCACCTCGATTATTTGAAAATCGAGTTTCGATATGATACAGGGGGAGAATACCCCTCTCTCAGTCCTCCTTAAGGCACCTAGGGAAGGAAGCCCATAAAGAGATGCTGTGTTAAAAAAAGAAACCCCTAGAAATAATAAGATCAACCTGCGCTCCCTGAGCAGGCCTAGAGCGGGACAAAGCTGAAGGAAATTCCTTCTTAGGCTGGAACTCTGTACTTGGCCTAACAGACCCAAATGAAAACCCATGAAGAAAAAGTCACTAAGCTAACCCCTTCGACTGAACAAAACGCCTTCTCACCCTAGAGATAAGAAATGCTCATGCATATGTATGTCAGGCGGGCACACATGGGTGCGCATATGGTCATGTGGGTGCAGGTGGGTGTCCCCGTGCTTGCCCCCATCCCAGGGTACAGCGAGAAGACAAGAAACACAGCCCCGAGCAGGGTCACCTCGTCCTCCTTGATCATGGCCACCCTGGAAAGCAAGCAGGCAGGATCCATCCCGCTCCTCCCAGGCCTGCTCAGCAAGCCTTGGCCTGTGTAAGCGACTATCTCACTTTTAACAACAGCCTCCTGGAGGCATTTCTGAAACAAATAGTGTAGCTAGGTTGTTTTCTTTCTTGTTTGGTTTTATTTATAAAGGGTCTTTTCTCCCCTCAGCTCCTACCAGTCGCAGTATAAATCGAAGCGGGCGAGGGATGGTGCTGGGCACATGCCTTAGGAAGGGCGGCTTCTACGGGATATTGCAGGGGTTCATAGTGCTGCCGGCCTACTTTCTCCTGGAAGATTGATCTAACCACACCATATAAATAAATGAAAAGATTAAACTTTTGCTGAAGGGGACATCAACTCTTATGTCATCTTCCCAGATCTTCTTACTTGGGCTCTGTAATATCTTTCCCAGGTCTTGATGTACTGTTTCTATAAAAATAAATTACTTGTAATTGAATTCTGCACTCTTTCTTTCAAGTACTTTATTACTGAGCAGCACTTTAACAGGATGTTCATAGTTACAGGAAAATTGGTGCTTCAAGTGCTTACAGATCTTAAAACAGCACACAAAAAAAAATAAGAAAGTGATACTGATTCAGGCAGAGATTATGAGAGATAAAAAATAATAATCTTACAACAGAGGTTTGAAAATTAAGGTAGAAAGAAAAGAAATATCATGAGGGAAAAGAGAAGAAATAGATAATTAATTAGCAAATAAGCAAAGAGCCTGATATTCACCAAGAAATGGTGGCAGAAAAAAAAGGAGAAAGGGGGAAAAGGGTTGGTTTGTTTTTTCTTTTTCTTTCTTTTCTTTTTTTTTAATACTTTCAGAAGTGTTCTCTAATTCCTATCTGAACCGCTTGTCCCTTGCTGTTAAAGGATATAGTTTCAATTTAGTGTGGAAATTTGCTGTAAATAAATTGAAGCTCCTATGGTAGCTAGTCCTTATTAACCTTTTATTTTTAGTGTTGTACTGGAAACTCATATCACCCAGCTGTCAGGGTTATAATTGAAAGTTATGAGACCATAGTGAGGAGCAGGCAGTAATTCAATTACAACAAATATCTTTGGGTTTATGGTGCAGGGCTAAATTAAATGTCATTATTCACTGTCTCTAATGGAAATCAAAAGGAAATCAGATTAGAGCATTTGTGAAAGAAATCACTGAGTGATCCTTAATGAAGAAATAACTGTCTAAAACAGTGTACTGCGCTTTACTTAGCATATTCATGACTAATTGGAATTGATCGTGAATCACACCAAGCCTGATTTATTATCGCTTAACGCAGTGGCTAATTCATCACTTTTATTCCTCATAACCTTATTTTTTCATAGCTAAAGGGAAAGGGCACTTCGTTTTCCAGATTTAAATATAATTTCTGTTTGAAAGATGTTCTGATTTGCAAGAGAAGTTGTTTAAACGCTGCTTAAATTCCTCCTGACAATTTATACTCCTTTTGGGGGGGGGGGTGGGGGGTGGAGAACACTGGCAAGGAGATTTCTTGCAAGGAGTTATAATCATTAAAAAAAAAATTGTATTATTGCCGCTAAAGCACGATGATATTTTGCGTGCTTATGTTTAAATACATACATATAAAAACCTAACGGTCCTGTAAGAAAAGCAGAAGCGTTGCAGGGTGTCAGTGCTGGCTGGTACGGAAAACCAGGCTGGTGCTGTGCTGGGAGTTTCAGGGCAGCGAGGCGGCCGCGAGGGGCAGGTGCCGGGTTCGGGAGGGGAGGTCGGAGCTAGCGGGGAAGCCCGTAGGGAAGCAGGGGCCGTCGGTCAGTCCGTCCGTCGGTCTGTCCGTCCCCGAACCGCTCGCTCGCTCGCTCCCCCCTCGGCCGCTCCAGGCAGGGAGAACGGTGCTCGGAATCTCGGAGCAGGGCAATTCCTACTTAAGAAAATCACTTAGGTACCTGAGGTAATTAATGCCTTTGGAAGCCTTTCTTTGCACTAATTACTCCGTTGTAAATGACCGTCATTAAGGCAATTGAAGAAAGCTTGAAGGGAGAATTTGATGTAGGAAGTGCGGTTAGTATTAATTAACCGTATGATCTCTTGGCAAGTGCAGGAACATCAGAGGCTGTAGGTGTTTACTTAGCTACGAGATTTTATCAGCGGTGAAAGTCAATGTTTGTCCCTAATCGGTAGGTTTTGGTGCAAGGATAAGGGTCCGCAAAACGCGTTGGTTCCTTCCTCCGATTCTTTAGGGAGAGCACCTGGGAAGGGGCAAAGCCATGAAGGGCTGAAATGCCCCTGGAAAAGAAGCAGGGGAAGCGCAGCGGCAAATTCTGCTCTTGTTTGAGTCGGAACGGCTGGAGTTGGGGCAGGACTATTGGGTTACAGGCATTCCTCGAGTAGGGACACAAGCATTTCTTTTAAATCCTAGCCTGCAAAGATGTTGCTCTTGTCTGTCCAGAGGTCTACAGAAGTGGGTTTTGTTTTCTTTTAGCGTTTGGGGAACGGGGAACGATTCAGCCCCCTTGTACAAGTTCAGTGTCTCACATCTTCCCCGAGATCTTCAGCGTTTCCCAGCCCACCTGGGGAGAAGGCAGGCGGTCCCGTCTCTTAGGGGCCAGACCCCGGAGCCTGACCCGGCCCAGCGCAGGCTGTTCCCGGCGTGTTTGGGGCTGGGCTGGAAAGGGAGAGCACGTCCCGTCTGGCCTGCGTGTGGTCTCATTTCACAAGTTTTTTTGGGAGCAGCTCCTTGCTCGGGAAGTTGGCACAAGGTCTGCCAGCCCGGGAGACCCAGGGCCTCGGGGACGCGGTGCGGAGCTGCCGGCTCCCGCTGCCCCAGGCGGCGAGGGCGCTTCCATCCCCTACATCCAGCTTGGAAACCCCACCAAAAGAGCAGGACTCCCCTCTCCCCGCTCCGAACATCCCACAGAGGGGCTCATTCCTCCCAGAGCTGCTCCCAACCTTAGCAAAGTTAGGCGAAGTCCCCAGCCCTAGAGATAATCCACTTTCTTAGCAGCTGCCTAGTCTCAGCTGCCTAGTCTACCACCTTTTTTTTTTTTTTTTTTTTTTCCTCTTCTTTGTTTGTTTGCTTTTGTTTTGTTTGCGTTTTCTTTTCCTAGGTCTGGTTCCAGAACAGGAGAGCGAAGTGCCGAAAGCAGGAGAACCAGATGCACAAAGGTGGGTGAGGGATGCGGGGCGCTCGGGGGGCGGCGGCCGCTCAGCCCCGGGCCGCCCTCGCCTCTCACCCGGCCCCGTCCTTCCCCGCAGGTGTGATCCTGGGGACCGCCAGCCACCTAGACGCCTGCAGAGTGGCCCCCTACGTGAATATGGGAGCCCTGAGGATGCCTTTCCAGCAGGTAGTTAGCTCGGGGCAGCCGGGCGCGTTTTACAAGCGCCGTTTATATAGGAGTTGGCACTTATTAAAAACGGGCTGTAAAACTCGGTGACGGAGCCCCCGCCTGGCAGCCGGGAGCTCAGCGCCCCCCCGGGGAAGAGGGAAGGGGCCCCGGGGGGCTTCTCTCTCCGTCGGAGCTGCTCTCGGCGCTGCGGGAGGGCCGCAGAGGGGACGGGGAGAAAATCCTTGCGGAGCCTTGACCTGTCGGTGTCCCCCTCCTGCCAGCTCCTTCTGACTGAGGCTTTTCCCCCCTGCGAGACGGGACAGGAGGGATGAAATCCCATCCCGCTTCCAACCTCCCTCTCATCTCCGCTTGCGACCCCCTTCTTTCCCCCCTGCCCTTTTTATTTTTTTGGTCAATTAATCGGGGAATCGATTTTTTTTTTTTTTTTCCCCAGCCCAAAGGGACCCTCTACCACCTTTTCCTTCTCAGAGACACGTAGAGCTGACAGATTAATTGTATTGATTTTTTTAAAAGACATATTTGGACCAAAATAATTAAATACATAAATAAACTCCCCCCCTTCCCCCGCCCCCCACCCTCTCTGAACCTACCCGGAGCTGAAATCTCTCAGTCAACCCGACGTGTTTGTGTAGATCGAGAAAGCTCCAAAGCAAACACCGACCCCGTATAGAAGGGACCCGTGGCCAAGGCGTTTGTCTAAGCAAGGTATAAATAAACATCCATGAAAAAAAAAAAAAGAAAAAAAAAAGAAAAAATTAGGTATTTAGCACTTGTTGGCGCCCGTGCGTTGGGCCTCATTTCCACCCCACCCCCCCCCCGCCAAGTTTTTCACATTTAAAAAAAAAATGCGAGGAAGGTTAAGTGGGTCTGTGGGTAAGCGCGGAGCTTTGCTGCGGGGGGGAGTGCGCTCGCTAGAGTTGCTCTTTCCGAACGATGGGGACGGGGACGGGGACGGGGACGGGGACGGGGACGGGGACGGGGACGGGGACGGGGGCAGCCCCGGAGGTGACGCCTGGTTCCTCTCCCCCGCGCCCCGCAGGTCCAGGCGCAGCTGCAGCTGGAGGGCGTGGCCCACGCGCACCCGCACCTGCACCCGCACCTGGCGGCCCACGCGCCCTACCTGATGTTCCCGCCGCCCCCCTTCGGGCTGCCCATCGCCTCCCTGGCCGAATCCGCCTCCGCCGCCGCCGTGGTGGCTGCCGCCGCCAAGAGCAACAGCAAGAACTCCAGCATCGCCGACCTGCGGCTCAAGGCCCGCAAGCACGCCGAGGCCCTGGGGCTCTGACACGGCCTCCATCCCGGCCCGGACCGCGGCTCGCCTTCCTCCCCAGCCCCCCCGGCTCCTCCTTCCTCCTCCTCCTCCTCCTCTCCGGCCGCAGGGCGAGCGGCGGGTGCTCGCCCCGCCACCTCCTCCCGTTCTGCTTCTTTTTCTTTTCGTTTTGTTTTAATTTTTACCCCCCCCCCCCCCCCCTTCCCCCCCTCCATCCCGTCCTAAAGGTCTTGGAGCGCTCGTCGTCCTTTCGCCTTCCCCCAGAGACTTTGGCGGCCGGGGGGAGCCGAAGAGAGAGAGAAAGAGGGAGAAAGAACCCCCCAAGTTGGTGGCCGTGGGTGCTGTGTGACACGGGGGGGACTCTCCGCACCCACTCGCGCACCCGCGGGCAGCGACCGCGCACCCACGAGCCAGAGACTCAGCGGAGGATAAAGTAGGTGGGAGGAGAGAGAAAGGAGAATTAGGAAAAAAAAAAAAAAACCAAACCCCAAACACAAAACATCCCAACAAAACCCACAAAAAGGAAAGAAAAAAAAAAAGGAAAAAAAAAAAAAAAAGAAACGATCTCTAAATTATGTTAATCTGTGAACATTTGGGGACACTTTGGATTTTTTTGACCCTGGCAAAAGTGATCGCTCCAGCGTAACATCATCCGCTGCTGTCAGTTTTGCTACCTTGTGCATGTGTCTAACTAAACGCGTTTTGAAGATCAGAAGTATATTAGAACGAAGCTAAACAAAACAAATAATAATAATAATAAATAATAAATCCTTGGGGCTGGTCTCCATTAAAGATGACATTTCTTTGTTGCCAACAGTATTATTTCACTGCCATGAATCTCTTCCATCACTGAGGAGCTGCTGCTGCAGAACTGGTTTGAATTTAAATGTGGAATTTCAGATCTGAGGCAAGGCAGGTTTTTTTTCCCCCCCTTTTCTTTCCTTAAAAAAAGCAGCAATAACAAAAAAAATGTGCGTCTCAAATGGCTACGTCCTTTGAAAGGAGAAAAAGAAAGAGACTAGATGTTACTAATTGTTAGTGAAAACTTGAAAAATGGGAACGATAAGAAATGCACCTGTTTTGCCAGAATCACCTGAACTCAGTGAGATGCATTGTGCCATAGAAACAGGTAATTTCCCCCCCCCCCCAAGTATCTGGATCTTTGAATAAAAATCTCACTGATTCACAGGATGTAGAAAGAATGATGTATCCAACAAAGATGGACATATGGTTTTAAAGGCATAATACTGATGCAGCATTAATTTTAGTGAAATGCAATTAAGTGCAGTAAAGTGCAATACTGTAAATATTATAGATTAAAAAAAATAGCCGTACTTATTCTGTTAATAACCAATTCTGCAAGAACCATAACTTAAGTCTTTTATGCTCAGACTGGTGCATTGCAGCTCCTTGCTGAAATGACAGTCCGAGTCTTCTATGAATGGATAAAGTTAAATGTATTGCATATGGGAAAAGGTAGATGCCAAGATTTTTAGTCAAGTTAATGTGCCATGTCACTGGCAAATAAGCTGAAAAGTCTGTACGACACTTTACAATCATAGTAAGTAAAACAGAAACAAAACCACCCCAGCTCATAAAAGTGTTTTGTAGAGGTAGACAAGTACAATATTTGGCCATTTTAATTTTTGCCTGTGATTTAGACACCTAGTGTTAAGGTAACTTTTAAACAGAATAACTAGTATAAATCCAGAAAGGATGGGGAATAGGGAAATCCTTTAAATTGTATTACCAAAGTGTCTGGACTCACTGACCTTCTCCCCTTTTTACTTTTTATGTTATTCAGTTCTAATTAATTTAGTATGATTATTATTTTTTTATTTTTTGAGGGGAGGAGAGAGGAAGGTACAAATATTGGCCTTGTCTACATCTAACAAGATAGCTATTTGTTGCCTGTGTTATCAAGGCCTGTGTTGATGGAAGGTTATCCTCTCAATAGTACCATTATTAAGCCTGCTTTTTATGTTGTTTAGCAATCCATTACTAGTTTTGGCTTTTGCTGATATTTATCAAAAATCCAAGTATTGCTGTAGGACAAAAATTCATGCTGTAGATAAATTTTAGACACTTGTCTTTTTTTTTTTGTTTTTTTCTGTTTCTCCTTCAAGTTTTGATATTTTCTAGCAAGCAAAATTTCTGGAGTATTAAAGTTGTGCCATTTCCCTTCTATTTATTACATAAGAAGAAGTTATATTTTGGATTTGCTAGAGCTGGTAAATGTTGCCTGCCTTTTCTACCTCTCTGTGAAAGCTCAGTACCTTTTTAAAACAAAGCCAAAAAACTAAGGTAGTGTTACTTGTTGCTGAGAAATATGACAAAAATATCGAGCAATTAACAATTCTTGTGGAAACAAAGCATTACCTCGTCAGTAACTTGTTATTCATGATGATGTATGAATTTCTTGCTAAAAGAAGAAATATTTGGAGTGGTTCCAGCACTTGTAGCGTGCAGATCCAAAATATAAAAAAAACATTACAACAGATATGCTTTAAGCTATAACAAATAACCTATTTTACTGGATGCCCAAAGCTATAAAAGGAGAATTTGATACACAATGTTGAAGTCATAGATCTATCGATGGAGTGGGGACTTCTAGTATCTGTACCTGTGATCCGATTATTACCCTTCCAGGTCCTCTTTTGAGTCTTTAAGTGAGGTTTATGCTGTTTTTCCAGTCCTGTGCTGGAGTTTGGCAAGGGAGCAGTTTTCATTGTCAAGAGATTTTGCAGAAGAGCTCAGCTGAAGTGGTAGGTTTGGGATCTGAATTTGCTTAGATGTCTTCTGAGTGAGGCTGTAAGTGCTACCAAACTCACAGTGTTACGCGGTGAGTGTACAATGTGCATCCACCTCGTATTGGCAGGAATAAGTTTTCCACTTTGGGATTTTACTAGGTACTAACACTGCAAAAATACTTGAAGATTTCTCTCAGAATTTTGCTGCACATAGCTTGCAGTGTGTCTTGTATTAAATATAACATTAACATGAAAACAGTTCCCTGCTAACATGAAACAAGGCCAGTAGTGTAACATACCTCTTGCCAGAATGAAAAATTCTTAAGAGTTTCTTCGATTGCTTTCAAGGACAGTCTTGCCCTCTGCTGCAGAAGGGAAGGAGGTGGCAAGATTGATTGGTTTAACCTGTTTTGAAGGAGGTATCATAGATCAGCCAGGGGAAAGGGGCAGGGTGTGGCTGTGAATCCACCAAGGCTCTTCATGCTGCTCTTGCATGTCATTTAGCACAAAAGGAAAAGAAAAGGTGCACTGCGCAAGGGCAGTAGACGAAATCGATTCTGCTTTGCTTATTTCTAGAATGGGCCGATTGCATCAGAGGTGATATAAAAGCTTTGCCTTGTTCTGGGTGATGCATGCAGGCCATCCTTACGTCCTTTGGAAGAAATGAGGAGTTCTGCCTGGGCTACCATGTACCGGACTGTACCTTTCACTAAGTGTAAGTCGCTGTGGCACGTTCACCATGTGGAGCTCCAGTGATCCATACAAACTGAGAATCCGGACCAAAGCGTCTGTTAACGTGTGGTCTTTTTTTAATGTTTTTTTTCTTTCATGTGTGTGTTTCTTTAATTATTTTTCTTGATTGAAGATAAGTTAGTCATGGTCCTGAGGTGCTTATTAAAATTTAAGTGTGTTGTGATTCTTTTAGATTCGTAGGCATGCCAAGCCTCATTTATTGTCCAGCATCACTCAGCCTGATCTTTGTCTAACCTTTCATTTGAGAAGTATGAGATTTCCAGGATCATCACAACAGCAGCTGCTGGGCAGAATTCCTTTGGAGGAGGCCTTAATTTAGTGTATGTGGATTGCTAAAGAATCTTTCTCATGAATTTGGTCTGGTATTTGAAAAATGACTTGAATGAATGCCAAATGAATAACGTTGTTTATAAACAAGTCTATGAAAAAAGGCTTTATATGTTGCATGGGCCCCTCTGTTATGGAAAAAATAGTCTCTGATTTTTTTGGAACTGTCAAATAATGCTAAGTACTTCATCCATTTGTATCAAAATAGCAAGCTGATTCCATGGTTCATTTTTATTAACTTGGAAACGTGTGAAAAAAATTATACTGGAACATTTTTTTTGCTTAGTAGGATCATATAGATGTAGTGACATATCATAATACTTAGCATTTATTAATGTTTATTTGCAAAGCACTGTATAAATGTTTATTATTTAATCCTCAAGCATTATGAAGTAGGTAAGAATTATTACCCCCATTTTTGTAGGAATTAAGGCTTATAAATCAAGGGCCAGGTTCCATCCCCTGTTGTCAGCACTGATTATTATTATTTTTGCTTTTGTAAAGTAGCAGCATTCCCCAGATTGTAATCTGACATGAACTTTTTGCTGCTAGACACCTTTCAAAACTGTAAGTAGCAGAGGCCCTGCTCTGAGAAATTTAAACTCGGTACCTGACTTCAGCAAAAGTCTTAAAGGGAACATTGAACTTGATTCAAAGTGGCAGAATGTGTCTGTGAATTATTTCCAGAGAACCAGACATTACTGCCCAATCCTCTGACCCTCTGTGTCAGTGGGAATTTAGTTTATGGCTCAGTGGGGCTGAGTTGCAGCGGTGCTAAGACTAGAAATCTGAGTTCTCAACAGCGCGCACAAATTGCTAGAAAACCCTGACTTCCAACTTCCCCTACTATAAATTTTTCACACAGACCAAGTGTGCTGATGTCAATTCTTTGCATGCTTTATCTGCTATGTCTTTTAGTCCTATTTCTGCCTATAAAATAATAATAAGACACGATTTTGAATTGACATAACATTGACACATCGGGACTGTTGACTTAAATACAATAGACATGTAGTCCTATGGAAATCCAGATCCCTAAGGCAAAGCCAGGTTGTTTTTCTTTGTGACAAAAAAAATTGCGCATGTTTTCTGCTCTTTTAAATGTGCTAGGCAAAGTAAATTGTTTCTTTTTTTTAAAACAGAAAATTTTAGGTTTTGGAGACATTGCTGCCTTGGAGATGACAGGCTTTTCCCCTTTTCAGGTTGAGGAAAATTTTCAAAGTATAGGAAAACCAGATTACACATCTTTCCTAGAAATGTTTTTATTTTTATAATATCTAATGATCCAGGTGGTGACCTTGTGATTATTAATTGTACTCTACTCTATGAAGTCCACACAGCAAATAGAGTTGGAAATTTTTTCTGTTCTTGGTTAAAAAGGATGGTTGATCTGCCCCACTCCTTACTTGTAAGCAGCCTATTGAATCCATTGTATTTTCTTTCTGTGATGTGGCAGGATTCCCATGGCTAACAGGTTTCCAAGCAGCTGTAGATAACATAGCAAGGCCTTCTCATTTGGTAACGTGAAAATCTCTGCTGGCTGCAGTAAGCTGCAGTGGGGCTGGAGAAGGCCAATATTGGTTGGAAACAAACAAAAAAAATAAATGCTGTGTGCTAGAGAGGATGATCTCCTCTCCCTGACAAAAGAATAGAGCTTTCTGCTTTATGACTCATGCTTTTTGTAAAATTGCATCTCTAAGTCACATCTTTAAAAGACGCAACGTGGGTCCAATCAATACAACCTAGAGGCTAGTTATATTGGTTCTTTTTGTTGGCCTTTCTAGGCAGTCCAGTGAAAGACCGTTGGCTTCTGTGTTTGGGGCATTCTTCAAAAGGGGTATGATATGAGGTATCCCTCAGATTTTGTTTGTCTGTTTGACAGATTTGATGCTAAAAGCTGGTGCCTAAGTTTAGTAAATCAGCCTAGAAACTTGCTGATTTCCAATAAATAATTGAAACTTGATGCAGTTCATACACCTTATTTTGAAAATTGATATTTAACTAAAATCAGTTGAAGAATGTAGAAAATATCAGATTTTGAAGCTGAAGATATTTATTGAAAGGCAATACTTTCATGAAGCTAGGCTTATGGTATGTATTAATTACATCAAAGACAGGCAAATATCTCTGTTTCTTTGTATTAATGTATGTGGATGTTTTATTTATTTTTTTGTTTGAAATTTTCTAAATGTGTATTATTTTAACTACATTGAGTGTAAATTTGACAATGCTTTGTGTTTATTTTTATATTTTTTAAACCTGTTGCTTTTGCAGAACTACAAGCAGCCAGTATGATTTGCCGTACCATTGTGTTATTTCGATTATGTACACATAGTGTGTCTGAGTTTACAGACATTTCAGGGATTGCTAAAATGAAAATGAAAAAAAAAACCCAACCAATCTCCAAACCCAACTAATCTTAAAAGTTTGTACCCCTTTGTTATTGTGGAAGAGAAAAAGTAATAAGGAGAAAACTTTTTTTAGGTTTTGGTTATGCCAGCATGCTCCTACATGAATTCACCAGACATGTTGAGTTCCAGTTTCAGATTGCATTATGTTGAATCTCATGATATGAATGTACATCTTGTAAAAGTGAGAAATGAATAAACTTATAAATATTTGTAATAATGTGTTAATGGATATTCAAAATTACTTCTACCAAAGGGACTATTAATAATAAGACAGAGATTTTTCTCCTGTAATTAATGATTTTTCTTTTTTAAGCACCTCATTCACTCTCTTCATGCAAGGAATGAACACAATGCATCTTATAATAACAATGATAACAGTATCATCAGAAATGGCACCAGGCCTAACTATATTCAAGAAGCATTTGGACAACACCCTTAGACACATGGGGTGAATGTTGGGGTCATTCTATGCAGGGACAGGAGTTGGACCCTATGATCCTTGTGGGTCCCTTCCAACTCAGGATGTTCTATTATCTTACTCTGTAGCCATTCTACTTACAGATCTCTCACTGGCTTCTGATTAAGTTCTTCCAGGCAAGTTATAGCTTAGTGATAACTAATCAGAAACTACTTCAGCATTCCATCTTCCAGTATGATTTTTTTTGTTTGGTATCTCATTTTTTTTTTCATAATCTTCCCTCAGTGTCAAGAGGCATAAAGGAGTCTTCATGGTGGACCATTCTAGGGATTATGTTTGTTGGATCTGATCTGTTTTCTGTTCAAAGCAATAGGAGAGGCATTAGACTGGGATCTTATTTTTCGGATGATTAAGGAGTTTTTTCCGTGTCCCGCTTTGTTAGTATGTTAGCTAACAGTATCTCCTATAGTTTTATTATTTCTAGTTGTTATCTGGCATTCCGGTGTTGAAAAGGATATTCCAGGAATGTTCTGGTTCCCATGTCAACAATGCCAAAGCAAAATGGGTTAGTGGAAATCTTTCTGTTAGGTTACAGTGTGTAGATCAGGTTCAAGACTTCTGAGCTAGTCACAAGACTTAAATTACACTTGTCTTGTTTGAAAGCAGTTTGCCTGATATGAATGTTCCATTTAAACATTTATCAGGAGGGATAGTTCCATATTCCAGTTCTTCCTCCAAATGCGTCCGGCATGCCTTTATCCTTTCTTGTCAGCAGCTGGCTGTATTAGTTGAAGTCAGAACCTGTATGTAGTTTTCCTGACCTTGCATTTTCTACAAGTATTTATGTCTATTGGACTGCTGACCTGGAACATAGCTGGAAAGCAGTTGGTACTATATTCCCACATTGTGATTACTGTTTTTCCTTTAAGCCAACACCACAAATTGACGTCCTGTTTTTCCTGTCATTAACTATATATGAGATAGGTTATTATAAGAAAATTAATCCATCCTTTCTGTCTCTTAAAGATATGTGGGCAGCGAGTGGTTGTCAGTAGCATGTACTGTAAGGGCAATCAGAAAAAAATATAGAGCGATAACAGCATGTGCTGAAAGTTTAGCTTCACCAGAAGCCCATCTAATAGTAATCTATAATTAAATACGTTTTAGAGCTCTTATTTTTTGTATATTAATATTTGGTTCAGATGTTGAAAAGAGAGATAAGCACTTTCAGCAATATGGTTGTGAGGAAGAGATTTTTTTCCCTCTTCATTTTTGTTAATTAGCATGTTTTTTCAATGGCTACTTTTTCTATTGCTTTCTGAAATCTCTGACAGTACTGAGAGAGGTTTCTTCTCTCTTGTCTTTGGATATCTTTTTCTTCTTTGCACGAGAATTTATCTTTAATTCCAAAAAATTATACTTTGACCTTATTGCCATCAGTATTTTTGACTACTGTCTCTAGTTCTCTCTGTAGGACCTGAATTTAATGGGATAAGAATAAATACCATAACAAAAGAAATTATGAATTGTCAGTAAAATTTTCCTTTATATATTGAGTAGTTTCTCTCAGTGACTATAATGTTTTTTGAGCTGAAAATATCTGAAAAGAAATTTATGAGGAACTACACAGGAAACAGGACTGAATATCTGCTGGCGTGAATACCCATGAACTGTAGAAATTTTACCAATATGTGTATTCAAAAACCCAATTAAAGTCAAAGAAAAATCTGTATAGTCAAGTCTGCAGGGGCTACCACAGAAAGACAGATCTGCATTCAAGGGCCACATGTAAATGACTGGAGATTGGATGACAGAACAAAAGGAAATGTATGCAATTTCATTTTCCTGAATCAAATACTCAGACTTCACTACCAATACTATTAAGGGTAATGATCCTACTCTTACATTTAATTGCTAGTTTATAATTGCTACCAAGAGGCTATAAAAATACAGGATCAGAATGCTGGATCCAAAAAAATGTCTTAATGCCTCACTCTAAAGTTAGACTTCAGAGGAATTTAAACACTTAGTTCCAAAACCTGAACACAAGACTCTTGGCTGCTTCTCAAACTCTACGGAAGCCCGAGGGCTGCAGGTCCTCTAGTTCCATGCATCGAATTTCACTATGAGCCTCAAGTTCTACTTTTGAGTGTGCCTGGCACCTGACAGATCTCTGTGGCTGGGAGGCTTGCTCCCTATTTAGCCTGAATGAGTTATAGAAACTGTCCATCTGTTCCATCTTGCTTAACTTCAGGTGTTTACAATTCAGACATCTATATCAGAACTTGTCAGTGGAAACAAGCAGACAATTTTGGCAAATAGATCTCCAGTGACTAGATTAAAGATGTGCCTTAGAAATAATATAGCTCATATGTAGCCACCTTCTCTGCAGATACCTCTCTTTGTATAGACATATCTGATTCCATGGCAGGTATTTTCCATATGCTTTCTTTGTGTCCTCCACTGCACAAATGACAGTAGTTCCCCTATTTTTTTCTTTTTCAGAGACTTCCTTTTTCACACTGACTCAGTGGCTAGTAGATTTACACTGGACTCTATAATCTGGGATTTCCTGACTTCCTTTGTCTGAATAGATAGGGTAGCTGGAAAGGTAGAGCCCTTGGTCCTGGAGAAATACTATACAGAACATACTAGACACAGATCTTTTGGGAATGAGTTGTCAGTAGCTGATGTCACTCTGATGGCATAGAAGGAAAATGACTTTTCTGCTATGATTTCTATTCTAACTGCTTCCCTATTGTGTTTTCTGATATTATAGTCAACCAAAGGGCAAATTGTTTTTCTACAGATTCTTGGAGAAAAGAATCATCTTACTATTTTCCCTAGCTGAGACTCAATACAATAATATTTGAATATTTTCTAAATATATCAGCTTTTCACAGCAAAGGCCCTAGTTTTCATGAAGTTTCCAATTTACCTCTCTTCCTGGTTAAAAACAGTCCTCCTGGGAGGAGGGATATAGATGTACATATACACATAAACATTAATAAAAAAATCCCTCAAAACTTGCCAGAATTTAAATTGCCACATAAATAGCCCTAGGGTCTTTAATGAAGCAATCTCATATGATTCCATTTTATGTTATCATGTACATTCTTATCATAGTATCTCTGTCACTGTTGCTGCATGAGGTAAACTCTGCTTAAGGAATGAATCAGGACTGTGGAGAGAATGAAGAGTTTTTCTAGGAATACTTGTCTCTTATATAAGGCAGGTGTCTGTATGTAGGCAATAAAGGAAAACACTACAAAAAGTGTAAACTTGGCTTTGTCGTTAGCTTAGTTAATGATGACGTAGGAGAGGCAGATCTAGCTTCTACTGAATTACAAGCTGATGCACTGATACTTGCTCAGTCAGCAAGAATCGTCAGCAGGGATGGTACATTCTGCAGCCGGGCACTAGATCGAGGATAAAAGGTAGTTGCCTGAGGGGGGAAGCCCAGGAAACCCAGGAAAGAGTGAGAGGCTGAGGATCCTGACTCCAATGGGATGGTCACGGAAGAAGCTGCGGATTTAAATGGCCCCTAGGGAGCACCAACAACCAGAGATCTGCAACCAGGAGCAGACAAACAGGTGCGGGATTCATCAGAAAAGCAGGGTGCAGCACTTTGCGTGGCAGTTCGTGCAGGCAGGGTGGGCAGTGAGCTCTGCCAGAAGGACCAGAGAACTGTGGTGGCCACTCGACAGAAAATTAAAGCTGCACCAAGCTCTGTACCAGCTGTGACCGATGCAGCCTCCCAGACAGACCCCCAGTGGGTGCACGATGCCACTCAGATGCTGGGCTGCAGGGTGTGACCTGCTCTTACACTGGTATCATGCACTGGTGGGGAATTCACTTGTGGGAGTTGTGCTCAGGTGGAGGAACTCCTCTGTGTGGTGATAGAACTCAGGGAGGAGGTGAGCAAGCTGAGGACCAACAGGGAGTGTGAGAGGAAGGTTGACCACTGAAATAAAACCCTATGTTCCCTGTCTCAGACCCAACAAGCAGGCATGTCTTGTATGACAGAGGATGCCCCATCCTCTCTCCAGTCAGCTGAGGAAAAGAATTTAGGAGATGGAGGAGAATGGCAGCAGATTCCTGCCTAGCACAGCAGGCGTGTCTCCCCTGTGCCAACCTCAGCCTCCCAGGATGCTTTGCAAAACAGATATGAAGATCTGCAAATGGAACCAAACCCCAATGAAGATGATGGGTCTCACAGCCTAGATCTGTTCCCTGTGTTAAGACACTAAGCCATCATCAAAATGACCTCTGTTAAGAAGAAAAGATGGGTTATTGTCATAGGGGACTCCCTTCTGAAGGGAACAGAAGGCCCAGTCTGCACACCTGACCCATTACATACGGAAGGCTGCTGCCCACCTGGTGCCTTGGTTAAAGATGTGTAAAGAAAACTTCCAACCCTGGTCAGGCCCATGGATTATTATCCTCTATTGATTTTCCAAGTAGGTAGTAACGAAATCTGTACGAGAAATCTGAGGGCAATTAAAAGAAACGTCAGGAACTTGGGATGTATGGTAAAGAGATCGGGGCACAGGTAATGTTCTCACCTGTCATTCCAGCTACAGGGAATGATGAGGGGAGGAGTAAGAAGCTGCAAGAAATACCTGCCTCCAAACCTGGTACAAGGAATATAACATTTGGTTCTTTGATCATGGGTTGTTCTACACGCACCAGGCTTGAGTGTCCAAGGATGGAGTACACTAGTCCCCAAGGGATAAAAGGATAATTGCCAAGAAGGTAACAAGGCTCATTAACGGAGCTTTAAACTACATGTGAAGTAGGAGGGGGATCAAACCAGGCTTGATAGAAAAAAGCCCAGGAAGGGCACTTCAGTGCCTGGGGAACAAGGTGCTATTGAGGCCCTTTGATCTGCCACCTCAGAGGAAGTGGGGGACAGCACTTCAAATGGCAATGCATTTGTAAAGATTACTGATGGATTCAAAAGTTCAGTGAGTAGTCACTTAGAAACTGAGACTATTCCCCTTAGTAGTGCAGTGAGATCAACAGTCCAGTTGAAGTGCCTCTACACCAACGCACACAGCATGAGTAACAAATAAGAGGAACTAGAAGTAATTGTAAGGCAAGAAGGCTACACTATAATTGCCATCATGGAAACATGGTGGGATGATTCATATAACTGGAGTGCTGCTGTGGCTGGCTATAAGCATTCTAGGCAGGTTAGGCGAGGAAGGAGAGGTGGTGCAGTAGCCCTCTATGTTAGAGAGTGTTTTGATACCCTAGAGCTTAGTGATGGTAATGATAGAGTTGAGTGCTTAGGGGTGAAAATCAATGGAGCCCCTAACAAGGCAAATATTGTGGTGGGAGTCTGCTATAGACAACCTGGCCAGGAAGAAGAGGCTGACGAGTTATTCTACAAGCAACTTGGAGAAGTCACTAGCCCTCGTCCTTGTGGGAAACTTCAACTTGCCAGATGTCTGATGGAAGTAAAATACAGCAAAGAGGAAACAGTCTAGGAGGTTCCTGGGGTGTGTGGAAGAACTGGTGAGTGAGCTGACTAGTGAAGGTGCCTTGATGAACCTGCTGTTTGAGAACAGAGAAGGCTTTGTGGAGGATGTGACAGCTGGAGGATGCCTGGAGTACAGCGATCATGAGATGATAGAATTCTCAGTTCTAGGAGAAGTAAGGAAGAGGGTAAGCAGAACTGCCACCTTGGAGTTCCGAAAGGTGGACTTCGGTCTGTTCAGAAGGCTGGTTGATAAAGTTCCATTGGAGACAGTACTTAAGGTCAAAGGACCCCAAAGGGGCTGGATACTCTTTGAGAAGGAAATCCTGGTGGCACAAGAGCAGATTGACCCTGTGTGCTGGAAAATGAGCCAGTGGGGGAGAAAAGTGACTTGGCAGAGCAGAGGGATCTGGATGGATATCAGAAATAAGAAGAAAGTGTATGAGCTTTGGAGGAAGGGGCAGGCATCTTGGGAAAACTACAGGGATGAAATGAGATCATGTAGAGAGAAAATCAGAAGAGCTAAAGCCCAGCTAGGACCTAGATTGGCCAATTCTGTGTAAGAAGATAAAAAAAAAATCTTTCTACAAATGTATCAACAACAAAAGGAGGGCCAAGGAGAATATCCATCCTTCACTGAAAGCAGGAGAGACATTAGTGAAAAAGGACAAGGATAAGGCTGAAGTACTTAATGTCTTCTTTTCCTCAGTCTTCAGTAGTGAGGTAAGACATTCTCTCGGTACACAATCTCATGAGCCAGAAGATAGGGAGGAAGTGCAGAACAAAGCTCCCATGATCCATGATGAAATGTTTAAAGACCTGCTAGGCCAATTAGACATTCACAGATCTATGGGACCGGATGGGACCCATGAGAGGGTATTAAGGGAGCTGGCAGAAGATCTTGCCAAACCCCCTTCCGTCATCTACCAGCAGTCCTGGCTGATGGGAAATTCCACTTGACTGGAGGCTGGCAGATGTTACACCCATTTACAAGAAGGGCTGGAGGGAGGACCCAGGAAACTACAGGCCTGTCAGTCTGACCTTAGAGCCAGGGAAGACCATGGAACAGGTCATCCTGAGTGCTGTCACACAGCACATGCAAGACAACTGGATGATTAGATCCAGTGAACATGGGTTTATGAAAGACAGGTCCTGCCAAGCTAACCTGTTCACCTTCTTATGATAAGATGACCTGCTTAATGGATGAGGGAAAGGCTGTGGATATAGTGTACTTGGGCTTCAGTAAAGCCTTTGACGGTGTTTCTCGCAGTACTCTACTTGAGAAACTGGCTATCACTGGCCTGGACAGGTGCACCCTCTGCTGGGTAAAAAACTGTCTGGATGGCTGGGCCAAAGGGTCATGGTAAATGGAGGTAAATCCAGGCCGGTCACAAGTGGTGACCCCAAGGGCTCAGTGCTGGGTCCAGTTCTGTTCAATATCTTTATCAATGACCTGGATGAAGGGATTGAATCTACTCTTAGTAAGTTTGCAGATGACACTAAAGTGGGTGGAGGTTTTGATCTGCTTGAGGGTAGGGAGCCTCTGCAAAGGGATCTAAACAGGCTGGATCAAATGGGCTGAGACCAACAGGATGAGGTATAATACAACCAAGTGCAGAGTCCTGCACTTGGGAAAAAAAACACCCTATGCAGTGTTACAGACTAGGGGAAGAGTGGCTTGAAAGCTGCCAGGAGGAGAAGGACCTGGGGGTACTGGTTGACAGCCAACTGAACATGAGCCAGCAGTGTGTCCATGTGACCAAGAAGGCCAATGGCATCTTGTCTTGTGTCAGAAACAGCATGGTCAGCAGGAACAGGAAAGTGATTCTGCCCCTGTACTCAGCACTGGTGAGGCTGCATCTCGAATATTGTGTTCAGTTTTAGGCCCCTTGCTACAAGAAAGACATTGAGGTCCGGGAGTGTGTCCAGAGAAGAGCAGCAAAGCTGGTGAAGGGGCTGGAGAACAAGTCTTACGAGGAGTGGCTGAGGGACCTGGTTTTTTTTAGCATAGAGAAGAAGTGGCTTGGGGGAGACTTTATCACTGTCTACAACTACCTGAAAGGAGGTTGTAGAAAGGTGAGTGTTTGTCTCTTCTTCCAAGTCATAGGTGATACAACAAGAGGGAATGGTCTCAAGCTGCACCAGGAGAGGTTCAGATCGGACATTACAAAAGACTTCGTCACTGAAAGAGTTATCAAGCACTGGAACAGGCTGCCCAGGGAGGTGGATGAGTCTCCATCCCTGGAGGTATTTAAGAGACAGGTAGATGAAGTGTTTAGGAATACGGTTTAGTAGTAGACAGGTATGGCTGGACTTGATGATCTCAAAGTTTTTTTCCAACCTCGGGATTGTATGATGCTAAGACATTTACAGGATATCAGTGAATGTGTGCTTTCTGTTTTCTGGGGGTTAGTCACAAGACTGGGAGTCTGATGTATAGAAACGCTCAGTACTGACTGTCGCAACTTTAGTTAACACGAGCTACGTAGGTTTGTGACTTTGAGAAGGTAGGCAGCATTATGTAGCAGTGTAGATTAAGTCAATATACTATTGACTTATTGTCTTATGTTAAGCAGGTCATGATGTCTTTCTGCTTCAGTCAGTAAAATGAGTTTAATGATGCTTTCCTAGTGTGTACATAGGAATGACACTCTTCAGGTGTGTACATAGGGGGGTTGTGACCATAACTTCATTAATCTTTATAGTACACTGATATACCAGATTTGTGAGCATCAGCACAAAACCCATGAGGCAACAAGTAACTCTGTATTCAATGCAATGTTCAGTGGATGTGCAGTAAATAAAGCATGAGGATAAAGAGAAATACTGAGCAGCTGCTGTGTTCACTGAACATGGTACACTGAATAAAGCTAGGATCCCATGGAAAAAAAAACCCCACCCTGATTGTATAATTAAAGGATGTGTCATGATATGTATAGATATGGGAGTAGAATTCAGTTCTACAATAAATGCCAGTAGTGGGACTTCATGACTCTTAGATGTTTAAGGAATTAATTGATGCTTATTTTTTTCATCTCTAAGAGTATTTTCCTTCAACATTTACATATGAAGTTGTCAATAGTTATCTTTTTTTCAGTTAAAAATAAAAATCCAGAGTGCTTAGGCTGCAGAATTGTTAGGACTGGGACACTGGACTTTTCGCTGAAGCCTAGAGACCACTTGATCCACAAAAGAGCTTATGCTAATAGGAAGCGAATGTTTATGGTGACTTAAGCTTGCATAAGACTACCAAACAAGTCATCTGAAGGCATGTAGAGGTTACTGCCACAAAACATACAGGAGACTTCATTTTATGGGCATTGTAGACCTCTGGGGAAAAGGATTTGGGGCCTTTTCTGATTAGAGATCAGTAAGAGGTGGGTTCTTAGCTTGCATAAACTCTCAGTGCAGTATGAGTCTCTGCTTAATAGTAAAAGATATGAAAGGCTCAGAGATTTTAACTCTGGCCAGAAAACTGTGCATTCACCTTAGGCCAAACAATATTTTGACTTGGGAAAAGCAGTCTCCTTTTGTTTTCAACCTATCCAGATACATCCTAGGGCACCCTATACAATGTGAAATGTTCTTCATCATCACTTGTGATCTGGTGCTAGTGCTGCCAGATATATAGTTGTTCAGAATGTAGAAAGCTCTGAGCTGCAAGGAGAAGCTAAGCTAGCTCGAAGCAAGGGGAACAGCTGGGAAATACAGAAGCTGGCCAAATTTGAAGTGATTTAATTAGGAGATGCATAGGCTCTAACCTGGCATTAGGGGTGAGATGAATGAATGTTTTATCACTGGCTGACAAAAGGTCTTTCTTCAAGGGATAATTGAATTTAGTTCATACCAAATTTGCCAAGGACTATGAACATGTATATGGATATTTGTGGACGAGCTGACTTTTCTGTGTAGCTGAGCCTTTGTACTATTGATCATGACACAAAGTTTGCAGGTGGTGCCAGCCATTATTAATATAGAGGATTGCTCTGCTCCTCCATTAGTTATTAACTTGACTATAGATGGAAAACTGTTTAATTGATAAAATATTGAGCCAGTATTCTGTGCGATAGGATTATAATAGAATTTGTTTTTCTAGAATTTTTTTTCTTCTGCGCCTCATGTACTATCTTCAAGGCTTGCACTTTTACAGGGGCACATAGTTTTGTTGGCCAGTGATAGGCAGAGGTATGTTTGCTAGTATACATGGAGTCCTGTGACTTAAGAAAGTTTAGACTGGGGTTGCCATAGTCTGAGAGCCAGGGCTTGAACTAGGGTGCTGTGCTCATGGGAGCCCTTCTGCTTATCAAAAAGACCCATGATTCATGTATCAGGGCCCTGGAATTGTTTGTTTCTTATCCTTGTTGCTAAAGAACTGGGTATGGAGCATTTGGAAATGCTCCATTAGGAAATATAGCATATCTAGGCCTTGAATAGTGTCTAGTACCTTTTCTTTGAGGAGGCTTTGGCCTTTTATTCACAGATAAGCAGAAGAAAGATTTTTTTTTAACCATAAATACTCCTTATGAATAAATGCTACATTGGATGATACTGTGAAATTCGGAGTAATTTTTATGAAGAAGAATAAGGGACAATAAGAGAGAAGGAGGACCTGGTGAGTTCAAGTTATTTATATCCTTTACACATTCAAATATTAGTTCTTTATCAAACCTACAGAGAAAATCAGGTTCTCAGACCCATTACTCTAAATGTTTCTTCCTGGGCCTCATTCACTTTGCCTTTGGACACTATAACGTTTGCTGTTGCAGAAAAGCATAGATTTTCTTGGTGAGTGATACTTTCACTCAGATTGTTCTAATTGCTTTAATTTATCTACTTTCTTACTCAGTATTCCTTTATTCTTTTTATCTGGATGTTTGCTCCATCCAGTAGGAACTGTAATACACAATGGTATTTCTATAAATAGGCTGAAACCAGTTTGCATAAGTTTTCACAGTTTTCTGAAAAACGGCGATAGAGGTTCCTCACTGCCAGATCGATGCTGAATTTTATCATGCATCACAGCACAGCCAGGTCACAACCTGGTCTATTTTCAGCCTTTCACTTGGGTTGTATCTATGAAGTTTATAGGGCCAGGCAAGTTATAAGTTCTTGATCCAAGTTTCTTTATGCTAACACAAGGGAAGAGTAAAAGAAGATAGGATCTGTAAAATATCACAGAATATTGCAAATATTGTAGCTCTATTGCAAATATTGACTTATGTTGACTCAGATATTGGAGTATCTTGCTTGTAGCCACCATACTGTGCTAAACAGTGACTGTTTGTTTTCTGGTGATATTGGATGGGTTTGTGGCATTACTTAAAGCCTTGTGTGGCTCAAGACTTATCTACATAGAAGACCACATCTCCCTTGATATTTCTATTGGTCAGTAAATAACAATTTCTCTGAAGACCTTCCAGAGAATAAAGGAGGCTGCTGTCAAGGTTATCCCTTTGAGTTCTACTTCCTGAAGTGGTCCAATATATTTCCAATTCTTTGTCCCTTAAGGTATGCTGCAAGGTACATCATTCTCCTTAGGCTCCTGTGGATTAATATGGGCTGCTTTTGCTCTATGTTGATTATGTTTCGAGGAAGGGTTCTTAGGAAAAGAAGCAAATGTTTAGAATATCCACCCATCTTTTACAATGCCATGAGAATGGAGTACTTCAGGCATACTTCTGTATGGTTTTGCTGAAGGTGTAGAACAACTGCTGATTTAGATCCTCTATGCTCTTGGCCTTTGTTTCAGGTCTTAGTTATAAGCATTTGTTGATATCTTTGTCTATCTTTCTGGCCATAGCCTAAAGTGAACCTGAATGACACTTGCATGATGCTTTGTCTGTTCTCTTGTATGTGTATTGGTAGTTTCTTTTCTGGGGTGTCATTTTATTTTGGGCCTTACTCATCTACTTTCTACATGTAATAGTTGATAGAGAAGCAACCTCTTGGGAACTTAATTTCCTCCCTACTACCAGAAACATGATAAGTTTTCTTTCTGACAATGTGTTTTCTTCAGGACTGCTGCATGAGGGTACCTTAGCATGGAAATGATAAGATTGACCCTAAGGACAACTTCCTGAGTTCCTTGAAATGAGTTTTATTTTTGGAAATCATGTGTGAAACACTTGAAAATTACACAGACTCTCTGTGCTGCAGGAGAACAAGGTTAAAAAGGACTGTCTGATTAATCAAATACAATGATCCCAAATTCCACCCAGTCATGGAATAGAAGATTCTTTTCCAAGCCTCCAGGCACCACAGGGCTAGAACCTAAGACTTACAGCAGGCATACTTTGGGGAACTTGCTTTTCATTTAAACTTTTCCTTGCCCCCCACATCTTGTTAGTGAAACTCCTCCTTCTCATGTTTTATACATTGACAGCAGTCCCTGAAAGGTCATTCCTTTTAAAATTATATACACACATGCGATGTTGTGTCTCTGAACTTTGAGAATTAGTATCTTTCATGTCACTTAATGTCTACATTTTGAAGTAAGATAGGTTTTATTTTTATAATAAGATTATTATTTAAATGGACTGTTGAACATACAATACATATGACTGGAAAAGATGGTATAGTTTATTTTTTTGTACGTGGACACAGGAATGAGAAAGAAGTAATGTTTATTTCAGAAACTAACTGTATCTATGGCAACAGATGCATGCTGTATTTTATCTGGGAACATGAGCAGCCATGTTAGAAAAGAAGAGGTTATTTCAATAATGGCTTTTCAATAATTCATTGCACGGATTTTACAAGTCAATTTAACAAGTACTGCCATAGTTGAGCTAATGAGTGTTAAGTTAATTTTGATACTCAACAGTGATTATTCCAGCAATTAAATACTCTTCTCAGGTTGTGGTTAAAAAACTGCCTAAGAATATTTCCCAGAGAGCTACTAGCAAAAACAAAGTTTGACGTTTCTCAAGTGGAAATAGAATGAAAACTTTTTATAGCTATCTTTATTACCACTTTATATCCATACTGTCTCTAGCAGGATAACAAAGACTTCTAACCACATGTCTGCAGGCAGAATGGGTTCTAGCTGAATATTTATTTAACTAGTACTTAAATGCTTACCTAATTTGTAAACATTTGTGTTAGGGGTATGGTATGTGGTTCCTACAGGCACATTAGTGGAGTTTCTAATTTAGATTGTTTCTTGTTAATTATTGAAAATAGTGCCATCTTTCCAAAGCCTTAGGTGCTGTCCCTGGCTGTTGCTTTATTTGTACTGTATCTATCTGAAGCTGTAAGCCTCTTTACCATCCTGCAATGTCAACTGCTTCTGAAACTGCAATAAGAAACATGAGAAAACACTTCATGTCTTTGCTTATAGTAGTTATAAAGAGTTCAGGCTGCATGTTAATGATCTCAATAGTAAATAATGAGTAAAGTTTTCAAGCAAGAAGATGTTGAAAGAGACTAAATAGCAGAAGCAAGAGAAATAAAAAATCCTTGAATACTAAAGCAGACCACCCGCATTAAAATCTGACAGAAGTAGCCTGGAATTTTCAGGTGAAATTCACACCAAAGGATCAATATAGGACATACACACCAATTTACTCATTTAAACATTACTTTAATAGCCCCTAATTTTCAAATTAGCAATTAGAGAATAATAGAAATTAAAAGAAGGTATTGGTTCTGTACCATTTCACAGTGAAGGGGTTAATTTTATTATTAAAGAAGCATGCAAAGAAAAGCATGTGTAAAGTGAGCCCATATCTGGCTCAGATACACACTTTGGCAGCAATTCCAAAGTTAAATCCTTGACTGGCTACTTTCTTTGTGCATATACATTCTATGACATTTAATTCCAAATTTACATACAAAATTGGCCTGTGCAGATCTGAGAAGGTTACACTAGAGCTCCTGAGTGACTCCTATGTATTACTGATCCTTCATCTTTGTCATCCACTCTGGAAAATGGAGTTCCATTTTATATGCTGGACGTGCTTCATGGTGAGCACGGAGGAATGAGGTTTTCCTTTACATATGTGCCCTGTCCGTAAAAGATTGGAGATGCCAGGAATGTGATTTCTCACCTTATGATGTTTACACAAAACTGATTCTTCATGCACTTTGTTCCTAGTGAGTCTATTATAATAAAGGGTGTTTTCATTTTGAAAAGATTCGCTACTGTCGTGGAAAAAATAATATATTCAGTTTTTCTGAAGACATAATTTTACCTCCTCTTTTATTCCAAACCCCCTGAGTTAAGTATTTGTTTATGTTTGTGAACATGGTATATTTTTCTGTGCTACAGGTAGGACAGATTTAGATTTTATTAAACTCTTTTGTTATGACAGAAAATTACATTTATATTTTAAATTTATTATTTAAAAATAAGCACTACAGACAAAATTTTCCATCCTGACCTACACAGCAGCTCTCAACTCCAACAGTCTGTTTTCCCTGCATGAGGGGAACTCCCATTGATGTGTGGATCTGAGAGGAGAATTTTGCCCTAAGGGCTCAATTTTGCTCTGAGATTGACATATGCATATCATCAAAAATAGAATAATCTATGCATTTGAGGAGCTATCAGCAGCTGCCATGCAATGTTGTTGCTCTTGGATATTTCTGACATCCTACTAAAATGTGTGGTAAGCTGAGAGATATCTTGGGTCTAATGTTTGTGCTGAAAAATCCCCCTCCCAAATATATGAGGTTGAAATAAAAGAGTAGTTTTTCTTTGTTATTGTAATTATTTATGTTATGACATCTCAGTCAGATTTAACAAATATGTTTTATCTTATATCACTTCCTTGACACAGGGCCTTCTCAGACATTACTCAGTCAGGAGCTATCTGGCTGCATGAGATTTTTCACATCCTTTGATGTTTTCTGAGAGCCATCTGCAACGTAGGGCATTTGTGGATTGTGCTGGTCATAAAAATTATAGTTTATTGGAAGTGGAACAGCACTTCAGTGCCTTCTTGCTCCTTGCTGTTTGTAAATGTGCAAAAACGCTATATGAGGAACAAAAAATCATCACCTCTTCTCCTTCTTGCAGGGCAAGACTCTGTGATCTGTCTTTCCACCTGTTTTCCTCTGTGTTTTCCTGGTGGCCTGATTAATATGTCTGCTTATCTCCAGTGAGCACAAGTTTGGATAGAAGTCATCAGTAATTCCCATCGATTTCCCCCATCACTTGTGATCCCACTCTTCTTGTCCCATTTGCACTTGTGGTGAAGTTCTGCTCGTCTTCATGTACAATTTTTTTCAGGTAACATTAGACATCTTACAAAAACATTCTTATTCCAGAGTGAGGTCTCTTGATGCAGTATAGTTTGGACATAGGTGCCAGGATCCACTGCTGGATGGCACTGGACTAGGTGAATATCAGGGACTCAAGGACCAGCCTTTCGTACTTGCTTTCCATCACTTTTTTCCAGCTGACCCTGTGCTAGTGACACAGTGCTAACATGGCAACACATCTTGAACCACTTGTTAGGTGCATCATGATCAAAACTGTAATGCTGACTGCCCTTTACCTAAATCAGGTAGAAATTTTAAAAGATTGCCTAAAAGAGCAACAAATTAACTTTCTCTGCATCATACTTACAAATATTAGTGTCAGCAGTTAGGAGACAGTGCCATATCACAATAAGTTTTCATTCTATTTTTAACACTGCCTATGCTATGATCAGCCCTTGTGTTGGAATCTGCAGAGGAAAGAAGTTCCTTTCTTGATATACAGCAGTAAGAATGGTGAAAAGCTCTTTTTTCCCCCCTTTTCCCCCCCTTTTTCCCCCCTTTTTCCCTTTCTCACTGAAATTGGCAGGAATAACAGAACCTGCTTTTCCTCTGGAGAAGAGCAATTTCTTCTAGAGAAAGACACTGTAGAGCAGCTCCAAGCATTACCTGCTGGACCTCTTGCACTCCCCCTACCTCATACAGTTTCTGTAAGGACACCAAAATAGTTCTTCAGAGCAATTGGTTAAAATACCTTTAAAATAATTGGGATGGTTTGTAGCTCCCAGGAACTGTGCTAGAATGAACATTGCATTAGCTCTTCAACAAAGGTCAATGACCACACTTTGGGAAAACTGAATTGTGTAAACAGTAACATCCTTCAGCATCAGGGATTGGTTACAGCTTGGAGTGGGCTACAACTTGGGCCTCGTATAGATGCTGACAATGTATGTGCCCAGCTCAGTGCCCAAAACTCCAGCTAAAGGAGATGGAGGTCTAGTTAATTCAGTTAATGAACTCTAGAACAGATACTTAGGAACTGCCTAATTTACAAAGAAAAAGTGTTCTAGGGTACTTGAGAACTCCAAATGAGGCTGTCAGTTTTGATGTAATACATGTGAGGTCACTTATGAAGAGGCAGTGGGCACCTCACAGGATACACTAGAGCATTTGGAGAAGAGGAGGCTGAGAGGAGACCTCATTGCTCTCTACAACTACCTCGACGGAGGTTGTGGAAAGCAGTGAGCTGGCCTCTTCTCCCAAGTGACAGGGGACAGGACAAGAGGGAATGGCCTCAAACTCTGCCAGGGAAGGTTCACACCTGACCTCAGGAAAAAAATTTTCATGGGAAGGGTCATTGGGCACTGGCAGAGGCTGCCCAGGGAGGTGGTTGAGTCACCTTCCCTGGAGGTGTTTAAAAGACGGGTGGATGAGGTGCTGAGGGGCATCATTTAGTGATTGATGGGAATGGTTGGACTTGATGATCCAGTAGGTCTTTTCCAACCTGGTTATTCTATGATTCTATCTGAAATGGCAGCTGATTGAGCCATGGACCTCCCCATTGAGTAGATTGGCACCTAATTTTTGTTGTCATCTACATTGTTAACAGCTAAGGTTAGGTGTCTGAATCTTGAACAAAATGCTTCCTCCTGAGTCACTGTGCCAAGATTAATTCCTGGAATTTGGTCATGTTGGCAATGATATATGATATGAGATTAGTCATACTAATTCAGTGGTATTCCTTCTGATTTTTTATCAAAGACATAGAGACTTTAATAGCTATCACAAAAAGCTTATCTAGTGAATACGACCAATAGTATGAAAACATATTTCCAGCTTTAATTTGAATCTGTGTTCGGGGACTTATTTTCTGACTGTATCACCTGCCCTTCCTCACAACTACTGTGATTCTTAGTTGCTACTTGTGGCTACAATGTACCTTCTACACACTGTCACTTTTGCTTAAGGGAAACTTTAGCCAGAAACTACTAGTCCAAACCTTTTAACTTCAAAATGCTTCATAAACATTTAAATCTAATCACAACAACATCCTTTCAGTAGGAAATGTAACACATTTTACAGGTGGGGAAACCAGGAGAGAGAGAAAATAGCATCCTGTGAGAACACATGAAATCCTCAATCTGCTTCAGGCCACTAAGCATGCTGTCAGGCAATATGGAAATGTATGAGCTATAAAGCAATTTTTAGTGTTCTTAAAATTTGTGACTGTCACAGGTGACTTACAGTATTCTCTCTGTTGTTGGTGATGCAGCTACAGAGACCTCTCTTGTTTTACTGATGGAGAAGTGTGGTGGCAGGGTGTTGATAAAACATCGGCTGATAGTCATCTTCCTCACATCAGCCTCCTACAATGAAAAGCAGATATTTGAAGGTTGTATACAAAATGTTGATCTTTGGAAATAATACCTCGAGTTTAACAGATATGCACTTCTTTCTGTAGCAGAAATACCCCAAATATTTCACACTAGTAGATGTAGCTCTCTGATTGTGGAAATCTTGTCTCTTTGAGCTGATGAGGCTAGTAATGAAGAATCTGTCATACTTCTGATAAGTACAACAAAATCTTGATACTAGAAAGAGAAGCCCATTGCAAAAATATTTTTGGTATTTGTAGGTGTTCACTTCATAAGAGAAAAAAAAAATAGTATCACTGAAGCAGCAGAAATTGCACTGAGAAATCCAGCTAGATGAGAAAAAAAATCTAAAGTCAAATAAAACACAAAAATCCAGAGTCTTCCTTACAATTTATGAGATACAGCTGAGAGCATCTGTAGTGGGCATTCCAGAAATCACTTTTCACTAAACCGTACTTTTCCTGCCTTTAGTTTTTTCCATATGTCATAAGCTAATATTGCTTTGCTCTCCTGGTCAGATGAGCCAAGGAGCTTCTCGTAGTGGCAGAAGCGACCACAGGCTAAATTCTGTCTCCCATCAGAATTGGATCCACTGTACAGGAGCTGCACTGCTTGGTCATATTTGCTTTACTACATGAGGGTAACAGTTTGATGCACCCAGAATTGTTGAGCTGGCTAAGGCTCTGCTAAACCCCATATATGCTTCAGGGAAAACCTTACATGCTTCAGAGTGAAAGCAGACTGCAATGATCAGAAAACTGCCTGTTGCTTAGAAGCATCTTGGTGCCTGAGGACCATTCCCTGTTCACTTATAAAGGATGTGAGCAAGCAAGATGGAATGAATTGTCTATCAAGGCTATAGAGCTGGGTATCCCTTTCATAAATCTGGGGCTCAGCTGGAGCTTTCAGTGGTGCTTATGGCCTGGAATAGGGTCTTTGACTGTCAGCTGCTGAAGTCTCTTTTTCCAGGTCAGATTGCCAGCTGCAGACCATCAATATGTTTTCTTACAAAACCTGTTACCTTGCATCCTGCTTTAGAGCTGGGTTTTGGCTCTCTGCTGACTGGGGTATGAACCTGATGTAACTCAAGAAGAGACAATGTAGTAAGTGGAAGTAAAAATCCACCTGTGGTCCTCAGGTCTGACAGATGATTCTCTCTCATTCTTGCATAAGGGATGGCCTATGACCTCAGCTTCGTTTGGTATAATATGATGTTATTTTTCAGAAAATGAAGTTATTTAGGTGAGGCTTAGCTGAAAAGTTAGAAAACTGATTCTCCTTTAGCTCAAACCCAAACAAACTCTAAACTAATGTGTCTATCATTTGGCTCCAAATATTTCAGAAGCTTTCCTGATAATCAAGAAAGGAATACAAATTATCCTTGAATTTGGCTGCTTATAGTGGATTGGAAAATCTCTGTAGTAATCCTGTTTTCACTCAGTTTTTCTTTAAAAACGTCCATTGGCAGTAAAAAAGATTATGTGTCATCTCAGTTTAATGACAAATATGTTTTGAAAGCAGGACAGACATTTGGAAGACTTGTTTAGTCATTTTGCAATTGTGCACATGTGACCAGCCAGTAAACTTTTCAATTTAGAAAAAAAATCATGAACAAATTTTTATGACTTGATATATTGCTAATACATGGCTATATATTCAGCCAGCATAACTGCAGTATAGCTTGAATGAAGTCAGTAAACCTACTCTCTCTTGATTTTGTTAAGAACACAGTGGGCTGTGCAGGTCCAACTTGAAACAAACAACATTCTCTCTGGCTGAGAAGAATCTTGCCAAATTAAAAAGGGATGAAACATTATTATTTTTGAGCTATGATGGTTTAAAATGATGGATTTGCTCAAGATTGGGAGGAAAAAGTTAATCTAACTTCTTGTTTTGCATAAAGAAATGTGCTTCCTGAACCCTGAATGTGAGTGAATGTTGGCCTCACATTGATCTGTAAGAGCAGCACTTCTCTTGGAATCTGTAGCTCTGCAAGTGTTGTGAGAATGTGGGATTTGGAGAAGGAAAGTTTGGCTATGTCAGATAGTTTATTCCCTTGCAGGAGCTGAAAACTCTGTAAACAGATGATAGACCAGCCCTTATGTGTAAATCCTACTGAATTTACACAGTGGGAAGACCAGAACTGGAGTACTAGTTATTTAAAAAGCATATGAAGAAGATTAAACCTTTTCTATAAATTCATGCACTGTCCTATAGCATGTTGCTGCTTGATTGTAAGGATTTTAGTCAAAACCAGGTGTTATGAGAACCTGGAAAAAATTATTATAATGTTATTAATACATTGGATCTTTCCATAGAAGTGTTATTATCATGAACTAACTTCATATTAAGCCTTGGCTTGTTAAGTGTATTATGCTTTAGGACACTTAAAATCTGAGAGGACATCCTACCTCTTGCTAGGAGCTTATGGGCTGATGCATCTTTCTCGGTTATTATATAAAGACATCCTTGTTGATGTGGTCAGGAGACAAAGAGACAACAATTTTCAACATTACTTATCATGTCAGCTCTTGCAGCAGCCTCAGACCTTTTATCCATTTGCAGATATGCCTAGTATGATGTTCATATGGCAGAGCTTCCATTATTGCCTGGCATATCACGGAGGTTGCAACACATTCTAACTCTTCCTTTCAGCAGAAAAAGTAAGATAAGAGGCAGCTTTGAATACTTTTCTTCTTTTTTCCTTCTGGCTCTGCTTAAACCTACTCTATGTTAAGTTTTCCAGATGATGCCCTTCTGTCTTTTGGCAATTCTAACCACATGGAATTTGAGACTGTCCTTATTTATAATGGATTTCCAAATGCTTAACAACCTGCTTGGGCCTAGAATCTTGTTTAAATGTTGCTCCTTGTGTCAGAGATCTATCACACTGAGGCATAGGTGCGATAGTCTTAGAAGCAGCAAGCTTGATGTTTCCATGGAGTGTCTGATAAATATGTAGTCAGGTACAAGCAAAAGGAAATGGTATTTTTCCACTTCGATGTGTCTGTAGTGGAATTTGCCCGGTTCTCTTTTATACTAAAGGTGTGAGTTTATTTGCCTTTTTTATTTATTACTGTACCACTGATCTTTGACCATATGTGCTCAGTTTTGTGCATCTTGAGAGCAGCAGATTTACTGGATGTGTGCAGACCATCTGCACCCTGCATATGTAATCCAGTCCTTCCAAAACCTGTTACATGCAGGTTTACTGTATGTGTGCTATGTGGCTTGCAAACCTAGCAAATGATGAGAGGAATTGTCACAGCCCTTATTGTGCTGAGGGATTAGGAGTAAGAAAAGAAAGGTTTTTCATTGTAGGAAAACTGACCTTCAAGAAGAAGAGCTTTCCATTTGGAAAACTTATTCTGTGAACTTTGAACAGAAGACAAATTCAGTGATTGTGAGAAATCTTAGTATCCAAGAAAGAATTAAGTTCAACAGTTAATAAGACTTCAGGCTCTATAATCCTCTGAGGCAGCAAAGCAGCCTCTGTGCCTTAGAAACTCCTCCAAGGTGGCATTTGTGAACCACTGTGCTGGCAAGCCACACGGTGAGGTATTGGACCTCCAGCCTGTAAAAGCTAAGTGTTCAAGACAAACAGTCTTGTTGAGCTAGTGTGGAGCTGGTGTAGCTCTCTACAGTGGTGGGGAACAGGCAGGATACCAGATCAATGTCTTGTACACAGATTAAGCACCAAGAGGTAACTTGTGGTGCTGGGAATAGAAATGGCAATGAAAAATTTCACTGCAGAAAAAGCTCTGGATGTGTGGAAGATAACAGTAGATGATGTGAATGGCTCCATGTTCTTTATCTGCTTACAAAAGGGAAGACAGAAGATAATAGCTCTATCTGACAAGAGGTGGTACTGAAGTCCTGACAGGCTTCTTTGGTTTCC
The DNA here is from genome assembly GCA_033459285.1 of Clamator glandarius. NCBI lineage: Eukaryota > Metazoa > Chordata > Aves > Cuculiformes > Cuculidae > Clamator > Clamator glandarius. Next base: position 1,228,698 of record JAUNZM010000753.1, read on the forward strand.
AGTTACTCAGGCAGTCAGAATTAACTGTGAGAGTGTTCCAGACTATTAAGCTCTGTAATAATGAAATATAAGTTTTTTTTCCAAAGGAAAACATATTAAAAAAGAAGGTGAAAGCCATAACTGTCAAAGTCTGTGGCTGAAGAGAGAGTTTTAAAATTCAGTGGAACAAGACCCTGATCACAAAGGAGTTTGTAATTGGAATCTGGAACAAATCATTGTCAGACCATTAGGAACTAATTCTTGACAAAGGAGTTAGAGTTTGGCAAACTAAACAGTTCCTCAGTGCAGAATGAAGAGGAAGATCTAATGGATAATCCAAAAGAGTGCAAAGAAAGATGCCTGAGGAAGTTATAATTGGAGTCCTTCAAGAGCAGTGCCTAGGCCTGCAGATGGTGTAGAAAACATCACAAGCCATAAACTGGTATGCACTAGATTACATCACTGTGAGATAGTTTGTAAGAGGCAGCCTACAGCAGATCAGTGACAGCGTCATTTGCTCTAGGGGATTCTTCACAAGGGCAATTCATCAGAAGATGAATGGACTATCACCCTGAAAGCAAGTAAGACATTTATTCATTTTAAATTGGATACTGGTGCACATGATGGTATGTTGATTGAAATAATATTATCCTTCTGACAAGAAGCAGATAATGGAGAGCCAGGAGAGGCTTATAGGGCTAAGCTAACAGCAACTAAAGTTAACGTGAGGGTAAATAAATTGCAGAGATACACTCTATATTAACTTCATGGAGAAGAGCATCCATTATGGAATAAAAAATGTGTTGAGCCTTTGTTCTTATCAGTGCTCATGGGAGAGGACAGGAGGACAATATGCCTGAGGAGGTGTTAGAGGACATCAGCTAGGGAATAAGGAATAAGTTGTGTCTGAGCAGAACACACATCAGAAGAGTCAGCCACCCTCTTGCCCCTCTTTTTAATCAAATTCCATTCCTCTTAAGGAAGAGGCTAAAAGAGCAGTTGTGTGAGTTTATTACCCTAAGAATCACAAAATGCTTAGGAGAATGAACTGTGGGTACATTCTTTGTTCATCTCTAGAGAGGACAAGAGGGACAGAATGTTTTGCTTCTGGATAGAGCAGAAGAATTGAATAAATGTGAAAAAAAGAAAAAAGTCGCAGCATTTGTTAGGAGAAGATTTTCAGGCATATTGGCTAATACTGGATATTTTTATACACTGGATGTATCTGCAGGGTTCTGGGGAACGTCTTTGGAAAAACACAGCATGTGTTTTGTGTGTTTTCCATGTCTTATTGAGAAGACTTTATTTCTTTAGACCTCTATTATGTTGTGCACAGCACTCCATTTGCATAATCAGGAAATGCAAAAAAGTTAGGTAGTACAGAAGAAATTGGGCCATCATAGATGGGAAAAATTGTAAAAAGAAACTGGAATGCCAGAAGAAAATGACTGGGATCTCTGAGCATCCTGGAACAGAACCAGAACTGTTGGGTTAGTATGACATCAGCAAAATGTAAATTTTCTGTAATATAAATAATACACCTGAGAGAGTAGGTTATTTAGCAAGGCATATAGGTAACAGTGAAACCACTGCATCTGACAACAAAATAGTAGATTTCTTGGAATGATGAATTGCATTAGAACAATTGTACGTTATACAGCTGCCTGAATAAATAAACAGGGAATGTTCCCACACGATGACATTGCCTGACCTTAATAAAATGTCTAAGAAATAAAAGGAATTAATTTGAGAGGATAGTATGCACAAACTTATATTGTCTATGGGTACCTCTAAGAAGGATTTTGGTGCAATCTTCTTGCAGGAGAGTGGTCACCGCTAGAGACCAGCAGTTTTTGCGTAGTAGATGCTAACAGGAAATGAGAGCTCATAAGCTCAGATAGAGGAGGCGGCTTTGGCCTGCTTGTAAAAGTCTTCATGCCGTAGTTGCAGGAGGCCTTAGCTATTCCTATTTTATTAGCTGAAATCGACTGCAAACCACTTATTGCTGTTCCTGAAAATGGTCTTGTGAACACTCCAGAGAATTCACAGCTTACTTTTTATCAACTACAAATGGATGATTTGTAAATTGAATCTGAACCTGGAAGAGATACAGACACACTCTTTAAAGTGTTTGGCAGAAGCGACGACGTCCAAGATTAGCATGTTACGCTAATAAAAATAAACTTTGTGTTCTGAGGTAAGCTATGGACTGTATGTTTCAGATTGACTACCTAGGATGAGACTCTCTACAAAGTAATTAAGATTAAAATAGTTGCAAGAACAGCATATTCCTCATTACTCTTATCAGTTTAAGGGGGACTATTACCAATGCCTTAAATGTTGTTCCAAGAATCAAGACATATAAGTTGTTACTAAAAGGTAGAAGTAGTCTTCTGAAGAGTAGTCATGGAGGTCGATAGGGGTTCTTTGAGGAAAAAAAATATGAAGGAAAGAGGAGAGTTACTTTGACCTTAAATGCACAGTAGTATCAAAGAGGCTCTAAAAGTTTGCTGCATATGTCAAAAATAAAGATGAAGGTGTGGGAAAGAGTTATATTGATGGTACAAAGAAAAAAAACCGTCTGGAGCAAAGTAGGCATAGATTATTTACATTGATTAGGGGTAAGAAAGTCCAAATCAGAACTCTATGAACCATGTCCCTCTGAGATAATTTTGTTGGGAGATACAGGTAAAAAACTTGTGAGAGACATCAAAGATCTTTTCTTGTCTAACAGGCCTTACTTGAGAGCGATGAGCCAGAATTAGGTTTGCATGAATGTAAGCAGTTTGCAGTGCAATATTTGCTTAATCAGCTGTGTGCTAATCCCTGTGAGCTTCTGCCCAGTAGGTGGGCAAGAAGTGGTGTGTGAGACAGGAAACAAAACCCAATGTGTTCAGACAATAGTTGTTCAGGTTATGAAGTAGCCAGGAGAAGCAGCCATCCGTCATGTCTTGTGACAGGAGCCGGTCTGATCTTCCAGAGGAAACGAGACACCACCTCAGACACTGTTGGACAGTTTAGTTATTATTGTGACTTCATATGTTTGCATTAATAACAGTTTTAATTATAGCTGTCATTACGTTCTGCCTTGGAATGGAACGTGTGGTATTTGGGGCTGTGCCTTCAAAGGCCTAGCAGCTTGGAAGGACACTGTGAGGCTCTTGTTGCAGTGCACAGAGGGTTGGATGCAGACGGAGGGTTATTCCCAGCACCTCTGCAGCTGAGTAGCACTGAAGACCACAGAGGGAAGAGCTACTGAGGGCCAGAAGACAGCCTAGGGGCAACTTGCCCTCTACCTATGATTGATCTACTAAGACCCTGTGGGAGATAGGCCATTTGCTCCTGCTGGCAGAGAAGATGCCAACCCACCCAGAGAGAAGGATTCTGAGAAGTCTCTGAAAGGGGAACCTCAAAGAATGTCCCTCCTCCTGCCAGCATTCCTGTGGGAAACACTGCCTGCCTTCTAAGGAGGTGGTGAGCCCCAGCGACTATGATATAAAGCAGAAAAGCTCCTTCTGCCCATTTTCAGGTCTGCCTAAGGCCTTCAGAATTAGGTCCATGGACAGAAGAAATCATAAGGCTTATGTTAATATGAAATAGGTTTACAGGTACTGCAGGTGAGACATTTTTCTGGTATGTACAACTTAAGCCTGGCAGGTTAAGATGGTGTGACTTGGTTCCAAGCCCAATAAACCAACAGAACTTGTGTTTCCTATGAATGGGCTCATTCATTTCAATGGCAATGTGTGTACACATATGTTTGTGCATGTGAGTGTGTGCAGAGAGAAGAGAATCACTCTTCTCCCTTCTCCTCATGGCCTATATCATAAGGCAGGCTGATGTATCCAGTCTATAAACTCCTTCATAAAAAATCTGAAATAAAGAGTCCAAGGAAAGTTTAACAACTTCATAGCTTGTAATTCTCTTCTGACCACATTTTGTTTGTCAGGGAGAGCACAAGAATGAGGCCACACATAATTTAACACCTTTCCCTATTTAGAGTTTGTTAGTTTAACTTTTTCTGAGATCCTTTTTTTCAAAAAAAATTTGTCTGGATTTAGTGGTTGTGAAGGAAAGCGATGGCCCTAAAGACTGTAGTTTGCCTTGCAGAATGGGCATGGGATGAGCTCCAGCAGAGTGAGCTTCCCCATATTACCACCCTGATTTGACCCTGAATGACCTTTTGCAGAGCTCAGTGGAGTCAGTCTTTGGATCTTTCCAGTTCTTGGCCTTTTTGCTAAGACTGACAGCTGGGCTATGCCAAATGTGGTGGTGCTTGTGGGAGGCTGGTACATGTCCAAATCAGAGCCTGACTTCTTTCACATAGGCTCAGTGTTGTAATAACCTTTCCAATAAGAAGGCTGGCGGGCAGACCTAATGAGACGAAGATCTCAGGGTGAGTATTTCAACACCTGCAGCCATGGAAGTGCCACCTTTCCCAAGGGCTCCATTATTACAGTCACGCTTAGGCTTTAATACTTTCTGGGCCTTGTACAAACTCAAAGCGAGACAGAAAAAAATGTAGGAGGAGAAATGTGAAAGCCACAACCCCTCCTACCACATTTCTTCAATAAAGGAGCAGAGGCACAGGGAAATACAACAGTTTTCCCTACCGCAGCTAAGTATACAAAAGGACTTGGCTATTCCCATGCCCTGGCAAGCACAGCACATTGATCCTGCTGTGTTTTGAAGGTGGATGATAAGACTCCGAGCTTAACTCCAGTAAGTAGGTTACAGCTCAGGCAGGAAATTTTTACTTTGTTGTACCTCCAAATTTTTATAAGTTTGGGTTTTTTTTGAAAACAAGGGCCCGTTCTTGAATTTTCTTTAGTGAAAACTTAGTAAAGCCCTTATGACTTCTCTTAACAAGGATTCTCCAGCTTAGGAAAAATGTTTTCAAACCTTATGCTGGCATTGCCAAGGGATCTGGTGTGCTGGCCACTGCAAATAGTGACTCCATCTGCACCTCAAGGTGGATGTGCTCTAGTTCAGAAGCCATGTGGTCTCATTGGGCTGGTAGTGTCCTCCAGCTCACATACATTTAGCCCTGCTAAATGTCTAGTGACACAACAAGAAAGCCTCTAGGATTCTGTCTGAAGCCAGGTCATATTGGGTTGATGCGCTTTTTGGCTTGTTTGGAGTAGTACACACTACTTCTTCCCATGTGAAAAAGGAAGGAGGGAGCTGTAAGGGAAGATTAGACAGTTCACTGTATTATTTGCAGTAGGACCTTCATTCTTGAAAAATACTGGGCAAAATCCTGCGGGAAAGCATGGCCATTATTACTGCACAACTCTGATTTCTGAGTGTTAACAGCATTTAGAAGAACACTTGGTTTAATACAACATTCAGTTTTTTCCCAGTAAGATGTGACCAAAGTCTGAATCTAGATTTTGATTTCTGTGCCTGGGAGCATAATTCTGAGTGTGTTTTCTGCTAGGTTTTTGAGTGGGCTGTGGTAAAGACAGAGACATTTAGAATCTGTTAATCAACTCCCTGCAAAATTCTGGCTGTTTAGGCCAGAAGGTTAGGCTCACCTCTGTAGAAAACTACTCTCTTGCATTTAAGATTTTTCACTTGATATCAAAGTTAGCCATGGCTAGTGAAGAAATTACTATTATTATTCATTAAGTCTGGTCTCTCAGAGGAACCATATGTGCAGAGCAGAGGAAAAGAATACTGTTGGTTTTTAATACTGAGCCACTGCTACTGATTAAGTGTTTCTATTTTTTTCTTTTTGAGAAAAAGAAATGAAAAAAAGAGTTTTTTTTTTTCCTGAAGCCTAAATGTCAAGAGAGTTGATTTCCTCTAGGTGCCACAGTGTCTTCAGAAAGTTTTAGTTCAGCCCGCCACAGTGATATCAGCCAGCACTTGTTTTAAAGTATATCTGTAAAAAATTCATAGTTAGATTCCTGCATCTCAGGTCACCAGAGAGTGTGACTATTAACAAGTTCCAGCTGCTTTATGGAGTTTCACCAGCCATTTGTGGATCTTTTTTTTTTTATTTAAGGAAATCTTTTAACTGCCTTTTTTTTTTCCTGGAGGTATATTAAACCTTTAAATCTTCTAATTTTTTTAAAGTTCACATTAAATACTCCCTTTGTGTCCGTGCTGAGGAAGTCTTTAATTACATTAGTTATAAAAAAGAAGAAAAAGCAGGAATAGTTATGATTTTGCTCTCAGTTGCTCTGTGATTGTGCCGCTTCCTCTAGTCATGTTTTTTGTATTTATTTTCTCAGCAAGCTGCCTGTTTAAATACTGCAGCTGATGATCTAAAAATGCATGAGTTACGCTTTATTATACGCAAGCCACATAATATGGACGGCTGGTTCTCCTGGGCTGGCTGAGCTGTGCCACTCTCAAGGCTGAGAAAAGCAGCACCAGTCAAACCTCTTACTCTTCCATCCCAGGTCGCTGCTGGAGTTTATAGAAGCCTCAATAATGGTGGCAAGGCAGCACAGTTTGGGCAGTACATGAGTTCAAGGAGGTCCAGCTGTGGCTCCTTGCTGTCTCAGCTCCTCTTGCTGGAGCTGGTCCCAGCAGCTTGATGTCACCTAAGAACTGCCTCACTCCCTCCTCCAAACTGCTTTTCTCAGTGTTGTGTGGCTGCCAGAGCTGGGGCTTAGCACTGGCCAGTCTGTTCTGCCTTCGTTACTGTTATTTCAGAACAGGAAAATGCTGAATAAGAAAAACAAATATAATGACACTGTTTTTCTCTCTAAATTTAGGGGTCTAAAATTTTGTGCCCAGATCCTGAAGAGAGCAAACATAGTGACTTACTGTAATATCTGTGTTTGAATTTAAATGAGAACAGGCAAAGGGATTTCTTCATTTAAGGTTGGAGCATTCAGAAAATGACAGTCTGCTCAAAGATGCATACCATGAAGGAACCACAAGAACGAACCTTTGCCAAGTGATTGTTAACAGCAACAAAAATATACAAATTCTTTCTTGTAGATTTGGCATTTGCCACACTTTTGTTTCTCCTACATGTATATAGAACCTCCTGGATGTATGTATGTTTATCTATAATCACATACACATGGATGTGTACTTACAGTATGTATATATACATCTGAAAGCACATATTTATATATTCTGTAGATGAGGGTCATCATTCTAGGTAAGAAAGATAAACAGAAAAAAACATTTTAGTATCAATTTAGAATTTTATAGGAAATCTAGGGCATTGCCATGACAATTTGAAAAATGGTTGGTTGATACGTTTTGTATACTTGCAAACTCCTACTTGTTTAATGCAGAAGCATTGAAAACTTATTAAGAATTCTTGTTCAGGCCACATATGCATGGAAAACTTATAACAATTCTCCTTCTTCTGCATAGTTATTGTTTTACTTAACGTAAATATAAATTGATACAAATAAATAAGGTCTAATTACTGTGAAACTGCATGTCTACAAAGTTTGGCACGAATTAGGAAATGCACCTGGAACTTTGTAGCTCTTATGTAAAATTAATAATAAATGTTTTCTTGCCAACATCAATATGTTTATATTATGGTCATGGGACTCTCTCTGATGCTTAAATTATTTAACACATTAATTTTTTATCTCCACTCAAGCCTACTACATGAAGTTGCTGAGTTTGATATCAAAAGTAGTGGTTCAAATCAAATTTATATTGCATTTTAACTAAAATAATGTTAGGACGCTTCTCACAGTCTTTACTCAGGCAAAATATACTGCAGTAGTCAAAACTTGGTTTTCCTCTGCTTTCTGCTTTGCCAGGTGCTGGCAAGGCTGGGGGCAAGCAGGCAACACATGCAAATATTGCCACACTCCCAGCTCTGTGTTTGTATTTGCCACTTTTAGGTTGCACCAGTTCAGGCTGTGCCATAGAAGAAAAGGTCAGGGCTGAGCCACAGGCCAGATCCTCAGCGCCACTCTCATCATACTGTGAAATACACGTGAAATGTCGTTGCGAAGATTTGCAGCCTGAGGACTGCCATATCCTTCTGTCCCCTGAAGGATGCCCTTCTACCATGTGGTACGTGAGTGGAAGGGCAACTGTTCTTGGATAAGTGCATGGCAGGTGACATTTTGGGGTAGATCAAGGATACAAGGGAAGCTTGATGTGGATGTATGGGTAAAGTCCTCTTGCTAGTAACTGAAGCAGAAATCTTACGTACACAGGATCTGCTTCAGGTTTTGATTTTCTAAGCTCTCCTTTGCCAGGGGCACTTTCAGTCACTGCCATCTCCAGCTTCATACTGCTCCAGGAACTTCTCAGGTTGTGTGAATTTCAAATCTGGAAGAATGCAATAGGCAAACAGATGACTATGTTACGGAGAGGTAACTTACTAATAGAGGGAGTGGATTTGCTAAAAAAAAGAGAATAGTGATCTGTTACTACAGGAAGAATGGATCCAAAAGATCAGCCTTTCTTATGGAGACATGAGCTAGCATCTGGCAACTTCCCAATGAAACAGTCATTTTGTAAAATACTGAGACTAAACCACTACCTTTTTCCCAGAATACCCTCAGTCGTGAAATGAGTGGCCTGGTAGCTCTAAAAAAATGCTTTTATGGTACTTTTGCTTCACATTTACTTAAGGAGTTTCTTACTCCTTAAGTGTCTGAGCTCATTTACTTACTTGACATACCTGAGTTTGGGTAATGTGGGCTCTCATACAACATCACAGATGTGATTTTCTTGCTCCACTGGTGATTGTGGCACAAGAGGAGACCTGAGTAGCATTGCTTCATCATGACTCTGAAGTAAGAAGGGTTTTGGCCATGTGAGTACCTGAGCTGCCACTGTTTAAGAACTTAATCATGCGTAGTCAACCACTGATAAATAAATAGCTCAAGGCTTTCCAGAATCCTCTCCCACATCCCTTCTGTTAACACCTCATGCCTACATTCTTCTACACTGCATCATTATCCTAGGTTCTTAGATCACAGAATCACAGAATTGCAGAATACATTTGGGTTGGAGGTGACTTTTAAAGTTCATCTTGTACAAACCCCTGCAATGAGCAGGGACATCTTTAGCTAGATCAGGTTGTTCAGATAGCTCATTCTACTGAGAATAAATCTGTTGCTCTACCTAAAAAATATAGTTACCTCAAATAGCTATAAAAATCTAAACAGAGTTTAAGCAAACAGAAGAACAAACTGGGCAATAGCCACCTTGGTGCATGATGATTTCTGATACAGCCTAAACAAAGTTTCAGGCACATGAAGACAAGTCCAGGCAAAGCCTGAGGAATCTTGAGGTCTTACAGAGTTAGTATGAAACCTATGTCCTGTTACTAACGAATTACTGGGCTATCAGGCAACACGTTGCCTGGCTTCAAAACTCAATCCTTTTCCAGCTCTTCCACGTAATCACACAGTACCAGTTGCTCTCCCCTTTTCAAGCATCTATACCACTCTGCCATGGATCATCGCTCTGTGTGCCTGTTCTATGCAGTATGCTCCTGAATTAATTCACTTCTCGACCTCCTGTGACCATATTCTAGAGGGCAGAGCTGTGGCCTGAGCTTATGTTTCCCATGAAATAACTAGGAGATATTTATCCGTGGTCTGACATTCTCTAATTTGTTCAGTTGCCTGCTTTATTGCACCTGCAAGATCTTTCTCTCAGGAATTCTATTCTGTGGCCATGTTTCCAGACAGGTGCAACTCCTTGCTAAAGATTCTCATTTTGAATTGTCAACTCTTCTTGTCAATTCTCTTTATTTAATACACATCAGGCTCTGCCTGATGGTGAGTAGCCAATGTGTTTGTCAGTACTCAGTCAGATGAACATTACTCCATGAAAAACAGAAGGAACCTCAGATGTAGTGCAGGCTCTGACTTCCTAAGCCATTCCCCACAGATGTGTGTCTAACTCATTTTACAGACTTCCACTTATGAAGTCTTCACAGTATTTCTGCATCTGTGGCATTAGAACAGATTTTAATGCCTAGCTTAAATTTCTCTTGCTATAATTAAAGCCTGCTGGGTTCAACTCATTGGCATGGATGTGAAGAACAGCACATCCCCTTCCTCCTTGCTATATTTCCCAAGAAAGGCCATTCCAGCATGGCTATCCTTACAGACAGCCCATGCTGGAATTTAGAGACTGAGCTGTAAACTCATGTAACAACCGAGGGAGTTGCTACCCAGGGGAAAACCTTGCTTGTCTCCTGAGGTGATTAGTCTCTGTGATTCTGTATATTCAAATGCATATCTTCACCCTGATGGCAAGGGCCAAAATGCACTGAAATCAGTAACAGTCTTAAGCTTTTAGTGACTTGAGTGGCACAAAAGAAATAGAGGACCTGTATTAGTGTTGACCTCTAACAGATGGTATCAAAATGACTGCTACAGAAAACATCTTGACATTGGAATCACATCCAGCCTGGCTGTGCTGGAAGGGTCTGTACAAGATCCTGTATAAAACTCCAGCTGTTTGTGAATGTTTAGAACTTAAAAGTTAGCACAGGCTCTGAGACTGCTCATTGAAAGGTAGCTGTCTGCCTACAGGGGAGAAAGAGTGGTTTTCTCCCATTCATCCTCTTTCTGGTAACCAGCCGAGACATCTCCCTTCCTGAGATCTGTTAATCCTAATCTCTTCTGCTGCATGAAAAACATAGTAGAAAAAGGCTTTCTTTAGTTACAGACAAGTTCCCACCCCCCTTCTCCTATGACCAAAGCAACATGTATCTTTTTTCACAAAATACTCAACCCATTATTTCTGACCTGCGTCAGGCTCTTTCTCATATGAATAGCAAAGTATAAGCTTATCCTTCTCTTTCTTAAAATAGCATAGGTGCAAAATATTTTGTAATCCTCTGCAATAAGGGCATGGAACAAGGCTTGAGTTGCTTCTCAGTGAAATCATGATCACAAATGTTTCTTGCATTACATTGTTCAGGGTAAGGGCTCTTGCTAATTCCTTGTCTCTGTGGAATGGTCATGTGTTTTGGCTCTATAATCTAAAAGTTCAAGACTAGCATTATTCTGATTCTTGTTGTCCTGCATCTTGTAAGCCGACTATTTAAGTTTTAAGAGTAGCGTGTTTATTTATGTATGTTGCTGCTAATCCAAACTGTCTGCTAAACTAATCCCTTGTTAAAATGAAATCAAGTCAGCTATTTTAGATTACAAAGTTAAAACAATAGCTCAGTCAGACACTTCACACATCTGTTTTACTTTTCCTGAATAGGTATGCAGTTTTTCTTACATTAATTCCTCTGCAAAAGTGCCACAAATTAGCTATACTTTTCTTTACTTTCATTTTTCTCTTGTGACCTAAATCTTTTGTTTTCTCAGTTCTATTGCTGATTACTTTTGAAATGCTGGCTTTTTTATGTGTTTGTTTTCTTTCTCAGTAACACATTTTAAAATGGATAAAAATTTCATGCTTATTACTTGTTAATATGTTATCATAGTATATTATCCAAATTTGGACCAGAGGTAATTCCAATGTGGGAAATGCCAAAATAATACATTCTTGGAGATGAGATCTTAGACAGATATGGAAACCCAAAGTAGACTTTGATTTACTTACAGACTACAGGAAATGAAGCATTACTGTCAACATGGTACACAGAGATTTTAACTGAAGATAACTTTATTTCCAGCTTTACCTGCTGCTTTGATTTAAAGTGTTTTTCACATAATCTAATTTTTCATAAGCTTTCACATGTTTAGGGTTTGGCTTTTTTTAAGGGATTGTATAAGTTTTCATTTTGTGCAGTTTCCCCCTGTTATTTAGTGTATTTGCAGAGCATTTTAAATGACATCAGGTGAGGGTCCCTCTCCCAGACTCCTGGAGTAAAAAATGTAGAACAATTCTCCTTGTTCCTGGATGTGGGGTTTGTCTCACTACTTTTTAATAAACTGGACTTTGGATTGGTATTCTGAGTGGATGGCCCTGTTTCAGCTGAGGAAACCTTCAGGCTCACTTAAATTTGATATAATTTTCTTGATCCACTTGTTTTGTTGGCCCTTTTTGAAAACTGGAAAAGCAATCTTCTGATGCATGTTGATGCCATCTCAGTCCTATATTTAACTCTATACCAACCACTTCAAGAGGGGCTTTCAAGACTCCTGTCCCAGAAATGTGAGTCACTTTGCATCACAGGGAGGTGGGAAGAGTTATTACTTCCTTTCTACTGAAAGGATGCTAAGGCGTAAAGTAATCATATAAGGTAAATTCAGATTGCTCTATAACACCGGGAGGCTATGATGTCGTCAGGAAACAAAGCTGGTCCAGCTTGCCTCTCTGAGTTTGTGGGATCCAGATCTGTGGACTGAGTGCAACAGTCCTCTCAGCATCCCTCCTGAGGGTAAATGCCTCCTGCCACTGTTCCCCTGTGGTTGCTCACAGATACGTATTTCCGTTGCCTTTCTAGCAGGTCTTTTTAGACACCTGTGCGCAAACTCTCAGCAGCTGCACTGTAACTGCCTCCAGTCTGAAGGTGGATTCATTGGCTCCTATCTAACTGATACACTGGTGGGGGTGTTAGACAGGGGATTATATCAAGGTCATTATTCCTTTCTTTGGTGAAGTCCAAATCCTACCAAAATTGCTAGGGAGTGAACTTTTTACTTCAGTAGGCAGTGTTTAAATTAAGATGTCAAGATCGCATATTTCCTACATAACCTTTGTCATCTGATGGAAGGAGAAGGGTCTGAATATAGCCAGAGATGGCCAAACACTTCAAAAAAGGAAGCTCAGGTAGTCCCCAGCAATGGGTTTGATGTCTTCATGCCTCACGTAAAAGAAGCCGGTTATCGTTTTAGTATGATGACTGCCATCTCTCAGGGTATGGCAGGAGTAGCTGCCCACTGTAGCACAAAAAACTGATAGACACATGGTCAGATTTTTCTGCTTCCTGCATTTCAGATCTTCTGGCTGAAAGAGTGACTTCAGCAAGTCAGTGTTGGCACAGCAATCTCCAAATAAAGCCCCTTCCTTCCAGACCTGGATACACCCCTCTGGTTGCAATTCCTGCATGCAGAAGATTAATCCATGACACTTAGGGCTATCACCAAGGTCTTGAAATGGGGCAATGACACTGTAGAGGCAGATGGGATCAGACCATTTAATGTATTAAAGCTTGACACTGAGGACACATGGAAGTCAGCGTGAGTTTGCTGTGTAAGTCTTATAAATTTGCAAAGTGTGCATGGAGCCTTTACAGCCTTGAGAAAGCTCTGTTATCAGAGTTGCTCCAGTGTTGCAGCCCCTTCCAGGCTATGTCCCTCAGCAGATTGTTTCCTTCCTGCACTGGTCCTCAAAACTTGGCCTATATCTGTTCCTCAGGGATGAGAATCACTGCCTCAGCCTTCTTTCCTGTGGACAGCTACAATTGAGCTGCTTACTCAATGCTCTATCTGAAAGTAATGGAAATTAATAAGCACTTTCAGGATGTGATTTGTATGGCTTCTGCTTTTGAAGGAAGTGAGTTTGGTCTTGTAAATGCCCATTTTCTTTCCATCAGCTTTAAAGGGAATTAAGGGTAGCTAACTCTGATATAGATATCTTATTTCAGAAGAGGAGCGATGCTATTTCAACGCCCTAAATGTGAAAAAAGTACTACAGAACTTCTCTACTGTGATGTTTTTTGTGAAAGATTGTAAAAGTACATGGCAAGTTAAAGCGTGTAGCATTTTGTATACCTAGCACTCTTTCTGGATGAGCTGTTATCTACCTTTGTTTGATCCTTGTAGCGTATAGGCATGCTCAGTCCTTGATGAGAAACATACAACTGGATTGTAGTATTAATAATTTGACAAGCTTCTCATAAGGGATAGAGGAGTATTTCAGCAAGTCTGCCACGCCCTTTTCTATTGACCTGTTCTCTTGTCACTAGTGAAAACAGCAATTAAGAAATAGCAGGGGTTATCTCCTCAGCTCATGTTCACTCTTTTGCTGGAGATAAAGGTATTTGCCTAGCTTAATAAACAAGTCCAGAACATTAGTGCAGTAAAGGAACTGGTTATGAGAAAGACCTTGACATTCAAAGGAAGTTGCCCTTCATCTTCTGATGACATTAGTTTCTTCTGTGCTTATTACTATTAGGAGTTTAGGTACATCTGGGAACTGCAGCAAGGAGTCGCTACCAGCATCCTGTGATCCCACATATACACTGTGCTCATGGTGTATTTCCTGCATGTGATTGTTACACATGGAATAGCTGACCAGATGGTATCCCAGCCATGCTTTTGCTGTGACACTCAAGAAAACTTACAAGTGACCCAGTCCTATATGATATGCTAAATGAAATACTGTCTTGTGTTAGAACAAGGTGATGAGTTTCTAACGCTGGTGAAAAGAGGTTCTAGTATGCCATTTTGGACCACAGTGACAGAATATTAACCCTGAATATTGGCATATGTCATATTTCTAGCATTGTTTATTCCCATCTTTGCCATCTGCGTGGTTCTTGTAATACAATTTTACATTAAAACAGCTTGTGAGTTGAAGTATAGTGGGCATAAGAAATTCAGTGATTCCTGTATTCTAAGATCTGAGTCTGTTTTACTTTCCATTGCATCTCTGCTTCAAGTCTCTTAAAACTTTGATGATTCTCAGCTCTGCAATAGCTGCTTTTTTCCCCCCCTCATGTTCTCCCCCTAGGTGCTGCTGTATGATAGGAAAGTGTGATTATGGCTAAGCTAAGCTGCAGTGTCACAAAAAAAGTCACAGAGATACTTTAGAGACCAATTTCTGTTCCGTAGTTGAGAATCTGAGATAAAGTAACTTACCCAAATGTCACAGAAAGATCTGTGGCAGAATAATAGGCAACTGGCTAGGCAAACTAGACAAATATCCAGATCCCAGACTAGAGGCATTCCTACTGACTATTTGTTTCTCCAGGGAACACTGAAGATATAACTAAGAGAAAAGGAAAAGGGACAAACAGGCATCTCAGGGTTATACAAAACAACCTGATCTTCATAAGGGATGCCAACAGATAATGAATTGTGGTAAACAGCTGGGACCAAATCTGTGACCATAAACTCACAATGCTTTGCATCACCAGCTGCTGTTTAAGAGCTGGAGGTGATTCTGGCTGGTAATTTCTTCCTTGTGTTTTTAACACAATGGAGTGTGAGTAGGTCTCTAAAGCACCTATGACAAGCTCCACTGCCTTCATTGAGCTGAGAAGAACTGTGCATGCTGCTGGTTCTCAGAGGCTTTAAGGGAGACATGTTGCAATGGAAAGTTTGGTAGCATCTTTCACCTGATCCAAAACTACAGAGTTGAATTCTCAGTTTATTCATTCCTTATGTTTATTGATTTGCTTGTCTTTTTTACATCAGGGAATGTATTTCCAGAAGTTTTGCTAATTGAGAAGTTGAAGTTAAGCTGGAGTTTTTGCTTGATCCTGCCCTCTAGGCCCTCTAGGTAAAAAAAAAGAAGCTCTTATAAGGAAGGGCTAACGTTGCATGGGATGAGGGCAGGGGAAGAAGGAGGGAGAAGGAGAAAGAGGAGGAGGAAGAATTGTGCAGATTTCCTGCCCACACTTCAAAAGGGGCTCTCCTGTATTATTTCCTTTCCCATTAGCTTCGCTTTGTTGGCTTATGGTTCCAAAATGCACAAAGAGTCAACTCCAGTGCAAACCTGATATTAAAAACTAACAGGCTAATGCCAGGGAAAACACACTCTCCTCCTGGTTTCAAAGACAGATTTTTTTTTTTTCATAAGTGCAGCCATGCTTTTCTAATAAAAATTCATTAAACAATGGTTATGAAGGATGAAGGGTGGGGGAGGGGGAAAGGATACAATCAAGTGAGTCCCTTTGAACTCACTTGAAAAAATAAAAAAGCAAACAACTAAGCTGTTAGTGTCACACGTTTGCCTTATGAACAGAGAGACCTCTTCAGGTTTGCTCACAGTCAAGAGACTAAAGATGAGTTAGGCACCTTCTCTAAGCTTCTTCCTTCAAAAATTGTAGGATTTCTATTCTGTAAACATGGATGTGGAGGCTCTTTCATGTTGCTTCAGTTTATATTATTGTGAGTCTAAACGAATCTAGTAGAGACTGCTTAATTCGTTTATGTAAAGTAAAAACAAATGTAGAAGCCCTCGCTGTTTTTTATTGTTAACATCCCATTGGGAGGCAGGAGAGTAAATATTTTAGAAGTTTAAAGCAATCTACTTAAGCTTAATAATAATGCTGGGCTTCAAGTAACAGAGAAGAGTACAAGTCACTGGAAGATCAAAGATTACATTGAGTTTTATAGCAAATCTTGGAAAAGATCTCCTGGGAGGGGTAAATCTTCAGAACTCTCCTTTCCCAGTCTTTCATGGTGATCATTTGACATCTATGGAACAAGAAAGTGAGGAAGTGAGAATTCAGGCAGTTCTGCACCCAGAGAAGCAGAGGCCAGAAAACTGAAGGAATTCTGACTTTTTACTAGCTTATAGCTTGAAAATTCTAAATCAAAAAAGAAAGAGAGAAAGAAAAACAATGTACCAGAGATACCCTTTCTTTTCTCTTTTCCTGGATCAGTTTGCAATGTTGTGCTAACTGACTTTTGAGTGAGTAATCTCTAAATAAGATTGCTGACAGCTTCTCTGGGTTTGTGTTAAGTGCTTTTGCTTGTCAGCAAATTTTTTGAATCATTTACCTGTTGAGAGACACTAGACACTCTTGCATTCTTCCCAGCAACTTTGTTCCTTTCATCTCAAACAAGAAGAGGAAAGTGATTTTGGGCCATGGACACGATTGCATATTTCAAAAAAAAAAAAAAAAAAGGAGGAAAAAAAAGGAACATCAAACAGAAGACCTGATAATGAATGATGCCACATAACAATACTGTAATATCAGGTATATGTGTGTGTATTCAGAGGATTGATATTTAGGGAGCATAATCAAGAACCTCTAGCATAAGAACAGAAACTAGGCCACATTGTTTTCCCATGGCTGAGAAAGTTTCCACTGGCCTGGCTTCCAATTATAAAAACACTGGAGTCCTCAGCCATTACACCAAAGCTTGTAAATTTCCTAATGAATATTTAAAATAACCCTATGGAGTTTTTTAATGTTAATGTATTTCAGCCTTTGACTAACATGAATATCCTACAGGGCTACCATCGTATTTAGCTACATGGTTAATTCCATTCTTTTCTTTTAATGCTAGAATATAATGCTAGAGAAAAAAAAATATAAATCCTTGCTTCAACTGCTCCTGGTGTGCATTTTACATGTTTTTTGCCCCTGTGATATTCCACACACAGAGCAGACCCACACAACCAGTTTCTTTTTAGTCTCTCTTACAATACAAAAGCAATATGTGCACTCTCCCCACTCCCCCAAAAGCTATTATTGAAAATCAATACCATAATAATGGTGAGCAGAGCTGTGTTTTTTTCCTTGAAAGCCAATTATAAGCAATTTAGTAAAGTTGTCAACTCATGGCAAAACAAATAGTGTTAATAGCTTAGATTTCATAAAGACCTATCTGTCTTATTATTGCTGCAGTCTGAGCAGTGTTCCAAGTTCAGTCTGATAATAGAGCAATAACTCACCCAGAGATGGAGAGCATACCATCACCAACACCAGTTGCCTTTGGAACAGGAGGACTGAGCCACCATGCAATATGTCCAAACATAATTCCTGCCCCATAAATAACCCCTGAGATTTTACAGGAAAGGTGGGAAACCATAATAGCTAGCAATTTTCTTATGTTCTTTTGGGGTGGTTTTGGACAGTGCAATAATCCAGTGTAGTATTTTGGGAAGAAATTTGAGACTGGGATGTTAATGTTGTATTTTTGATTGCTGACTTCAGGACTGAAGGCAGGGAATGCAAGCTTACCATATGTTTGCATAGCATCTACCAACAGGAACTTCATGGCTTCTCAGTGCTACTAGTGTGCCAAATTATAAGACGAAGGAGCATAAAAGTGATGTTAATACAGTAGATGAAAAGTCTGATGTCAAATCAAACAGCCTTTTTTTTGTTGATGACAGTGTTACTAGGCCAAGTGCTGCCAAATTATTTTAGCTGCAGGAAGCTGTGTCTTGTACATTGCAGCAAACATGACAGTCTCCACCTTTGTGAGAGGAACAGAGCACTGGGCTTGGCATTATGCGCTTGCAAATGAGTTCGTATAAAGGAGGGCTATGCTTCCCTGTGACAGAAAATGACAACGGGGAGAAGGTAAGTAAAAAGCTCCATAGATCTGAGGTGTTCCTATCACAGAGATGCAGAGGGGCAGATTTCTTTTTCTAGTCCTTGGGAAATTCTCAGAGGTGTAAGAAGTCTGCATGGAGCCAGATATGCTATTTATGTCTGTATGGTTGAGCTTTACCATGAGTAGTGTTGTGCTTTAAACTTTTAAAAATGTGCAAAAACATATTCTGGAGTCAGTGCAGGGTATGCTAAGAAGGAAACCCACCTCATTGTTGACCTGCCCAGGTATTCTATGTTCCTGCTGAAAATCCTGGGATGGTAGGCAGGGATGTGCCAAGCATACATCCCTGTGGCTGAGCTCAGCTCTTCCCTTGAGTCCAGGCTTTGAGTCTGAGTCTGAACTATAGCCAAGCTCCAGCCTGTATGATGGCTGGAAAAACCTTTTGGGGGTCTGGGACTTTAGCTTATGTTCAAGTTTCTTTGGACTCCCCAGACCAGCTTTCCAGCAGTCTGGGAAGACACCGTTCCTAGGTGTGGAAGTACAAATCAGAGTCAGCAAGTGTTCGTCTCTGAAGGACCACTGCTGTACACAGAGAGTTTCCAAGCCATGTTCATCTTCTGGTCTTTAAGAAGGACATAAACCACAACAGCAAGGAATTACTCCGGGAAAAGAGAGGGAAGGCATGAGGCTTCTTGTAATCTCCTGCCCTTCCTGCCTTCCGAAAGATATGTGTGTGTGTGTGTATTTGGCATTTAAATGGAGTATCCTTTTTTATCCCTTCCCAGTGAAGTTCTGGAGGAGCAACATCATCCTTCCGCTTGCAAGGAGCAGCCAACAGTTCTGTCTGGTGCGATGTCTGCCAAGCATATGTGGTGCTCCATAATGATCATCTGGTGAGGGTCTGAAGACAGCAGCAGCACTTGCTGGCAATTTCAAGACACTGTTCTGCTTTCCCTTTTCGCATCCCAGGCTTTGGAACAAGTGGATACTCCACTCTCTCTCCCTAGGTGCAGCTGTCAGTGGAGAACGGGTGTCTACACTGGGAACTCACTCCAAGCATTTCCTTTAGCTGCCTTGTCTCTTCTAATCTGCAATCACCTTTTCCACATGCTGGAAGAGCTGTGAGCACTGCATCCAGCTGGTTCTCAACAGGGTGTGTTGAGCGTTTCTCTGCTGTGAACATCTCCTTTGCCATAATCCCAGATTCATGTGGCAGGGGTGGGAGTTGGCATCTCACCTTTCTTGGACAGCTTTAGCAAGGAAATTTTTCTGGAAAATAAAGGGTTGACTTTTCTTCTTTGTGACTAATCTGTTTCTAGCTAAGTTGAGCCTGGTGAGCAAATTTTAGGTGTCTCTTTAAGCGTTTGCAGATCCCACTAGCAAAGAAGAGGAAACTGGCTTGGGGAAAATAAAAAACAGCCTGCACATGAGGGAGAAATTGTGATCAATTTCCATGTCAGGTTTAAGGTCTGTTTTAAAGTCGAGTTTTGAAGCCAAGGTTCGGAATCAAACTTGGTAGCGCTGAAACTGGGCAATCTGTTCCATGAGATTTCTTTGCTAGCAGACATAAATTCAAGAAGTTGAATAACCTTAAGGGATTTCTGCCATCTTGGGTTGTGTAGGAAAGAGAACTAGAGTTCTTGGGGCCTTGTCATGCTTGACTTGCCCTGATGCTGAATCAGAAGGGAAAGTGTCTCACTACTTAACAGAGAATGGGTGGATGTGGAGACTTACTTAGCAGTTCAGAGCAATCTCCTATACCAATTTAAGGCAAGAAGTGAGGATGAACAATCACTTGAAGTGTTTTTTCAGGGGGCATTTAGTGAGACAACACATGAAGTTTGGCCAAGACGCTGTCACTAGTGCAGCTCTTTTTGAGCCATAATCTGTAATTGACCATAAGCTGTCAAGGGCAAAAAGTGGTTTGGCCAGCAATGGCAGCTGCATAAACTGGAGGAGTAACTATCACCAGTGAACTCTGTGCCCACAGCATTTTTCCAGTCATGACCAGAACAACAAAGCTAGTCTGAGTGATGAGGAGCACAGCATAGTAGGTGAGAACTAGTAGTATGCTAGGTCTTCCTTTCCATACATGTCACATCACATCAGACCTGTGTTGGGAGTGTAGAGCTGGCCTCAGGTGGAAAATGGAAGGCCAGAAGATCTAGAAAGGAAATGCCTCAATTTCAATCATATAAACCACCAGCAGTTTAGAGAATGGGGCCGTTAATGCTTTCTACATCTCTACTTATTAGTAGATGAAGGATGTTTCTGTTGTTTTAGTGTATCTCTGTGCCTCTGCTACTTGGATAAAACTTGACAGTAATTTTCCAGAATCACAATTTCTAGAAAGTGGCCCTTCCCAGAGAAGGGGTAAGAGGCTTGGCTTTCTGTTGTGATTACTTGCTTGAAAGTCAGGTGGCGTGTTGTTTTAACAGGTGTAAACTGGAGAGAGGCAGATTTAGGCTAGACATAAGGAGAAATTTTTTCATGATAAGAGTGGTGAGGCACTGGTACAGGTTGCCCAGAGGGGTTGTGAATGCCCCATCCCTGGAAGCATTCAAGGCCAGGTTAGATGGGGCCTTGGGCAGCCTGATCTTGTGGGATGAATCTCTGCCCATCACAGGGGTGTTGGAAGTAGATGATCTTTAAGGTACCTTCCAGCCCAAACTATTCCATGATTCTATGATTCTATGATTCTATGATTCTATGATTCTATGATTCTATGATTCTATGATTACTAGTCCTTGTAGACTGGTTGTCTCTGCTCCCAGATATATATGAAAGTTCTTCCTCCTGGTTGCTACGTTGCCACTGTTTGTTGCATGGCACTGTAATGAATGTTGACAACAGCCCACTCCATGCTTCTAATACAAGTGTCTAGATTACAAGCTTAGATTAGTGTTTCCCTCTGTAGTCTTCTCCAGATGACAAAACAGAATATGGGCCCAAACTGGATGTTGTGAATGGTCCTCTGGAGCATTCCCTCTCTGTTGTCTACAAAGAGATTCTAGGGAAAGTCACACCCTAATTTTAGGTGCTGCATTTTGGTGCCTCATGTTTACAGGTAAGTGTGAGAGAAGGACCTCTGTATGTAGTGCACTATGGAAAACATCACATCAGTGACCTGGCCTATGGAAAAGGGGCTGCTGGTAAAGCATCATTTGGAGCAAAACTGGGCATTAGAACTCTTTGTCCTGCATAATTTCTTCCATACACTCCCTCTCTTCTGGCATATGAATTGTGTGTTAATAGCTTGCAGTTTTCTCACATTTGTTGGTTATTTGAAACTATTGTCTGAATAATTTCTATGAATAATTCTTGATCTGTACATCTTTCACACTCATTTCACTGGGATTATTTGAAAGCTAAAATTCGTCTTTCAAACTGAGTTAGTTTTTATTGGTCTCGTGGATCATAAAAGATATTTCTTTTCATGGAATTGACTGTTGAAAAATAGCATGCATTGTCCTATGAAGAAATTTATTTGGGTTCCTGATGAACAAATCTCATCCCTTTGTAGTTTTGTATTTGGTTTGTTTGAACTATCATTCACAGAAATAGCCATAGTATTAAATAAGCTCACCAGTTCACCTAGTCCAATCCTCTCCAATCCCAGGTAACCATATAGTAATTCAAACATCTGAGTATTGCTTCAAATACTTGCAGATTTTTAGCCTATAAATTAGCTGGGGAGAGACTTTCCTTATGCTTTTGATCAAGCTAAAAGTCCTGAAAACATTAACCCCTTTCTTGTGGACATTTTATTTCTCCTACATCTGGTTAATATTGCCTGTAGAAAAGTAATGGAGAAGGAGAAACATGGAATGTGGGAACGGTAAGATGTAAGACTGGAAGGAATCTCAGGTCCTTGACAACACCAAGGCTAGGCAATATTTTAAAGAGGACAAGCTAAATATTTATAAGCCTTAGAGAACAGTTTATTTTGGATTAGTTTTGCATATGAAAGTTTGGGTTGGTTTCTTTTTATCTCAGGAGGCTCTGTTATGCCTGTTAGTCACTTCTCTGCAGGAGTACCTCAAGGAACTTCCTATTGCTTTTGTGAGTAAACTGCAAACATTCATATCAGCTGGCTGCTTCTTGTCCAGAAGTGAGAAGACGTGTGGAAGTCCATTTTAATATTTAAGCGACTTTTCCCTAACAGCACTACCATGCTCTACTCCTCATTCATATTGGAGAACAGTTTTGCTTTCATGCACATCCCACAGTGTAAAAGCAGACAGAGGCAAACTGGGGAATTCGTTCTTGAGACATTCTGTTGTCAAATTATCTTCTCAGTATCAGTCAAAAATAACTATAGTAGTAACAGCGAGCAGAACAAATGGTAGTGCTACTGAATACAAGCAAGACAAGAAATCTTTTATTCCCAACCCCCAATATGACTTTCTAGTAACAAGCCATAAACAATTAAATATCATTTACATTTCAGTTGATATAGGCTCCATATTAATCACTAATTAATTAACCAATTCAGACTCTTATCGCTGTATTAAAAGTAGCCAGGTCTTCAGTGCCTGTCTTTCAAAACTTTTGAAATCTCCACAATACTGATATGAATGCTGTCACCATATAGAATGGATATAAAAGTTTTGCACTTACTGTTCATCTTGACCGGCTCCTTTGAAGAATACTTTCCCTAAATGTGATATTACAATACAACAGAGAGAATTTGGGATGTGGATTTTGGTTGTATCTGCATTCACAGATCCCCAGCAGACAACTGGGCTGACCAACACGGTCAGAAACTGGAGGTTATGACAGCTCCATTCCAGAAGTGTATTTGGGCAGTAACACAGCCTGTGCCAACCCACAGTTTTCCTGAATTAGGTGAGTAATACTTGAAGGGATACAATACCTGCTGTGAGATGCCAGGACATCACAGAGATGGAAGGGATCTTGGCAAGTTGTCTGGCCCAGCCTCGTGCCCTGGGGTGAGTCCATGATATCTGTCTCACGCTGGCAGATGTTTGCCTAAGCAGCAGTGATGCAAACACCACGGCCTTCCAGGCAGTCTGTGCTGGTGCTCCGTGGTCCTTAATGTTAGAAAGGTTCTCCTAGATATAGCTTGAAACAACCCATCTATTATTTTAGCCTGCAGTTTCAAGAGTTATCAAACACAGGCATAAGGAAGAGATTATTCTCTTTTTGCAGGAGAACTTCTGCACACTTGAACACTATTACTTAGGTTCTTCTCAAATTTATTTCTTAAGTACTTCCAGTTCCTTCAGTCTTCCCTTCATTTCAGACTATCCGCTCTAAACCCTTACTCATCTTTATTCCCCTTTAAAAAACAACTTCTTGCAGTGACTGACCTGAATACAGGACTGCTGTGATGGCCTGCTTACTGATGTGGAGGGAACTGGAAAACATCATGTAGCCTTCCGAGTGATGTTGTTTTTTTTTTAAATATATAGTCCAGTAGGTTGGTTGCTTCCTTCACAACTGTGACATTGCTCCACTGATCTTAATCCAATGTTCATAATTCCTGGTAATATTACAAATAAACTCCTGAATTAAACCATCTGCCAGTTTCTATCTGAGCTTACTTGTGTAGATTAGCTGATCTGTGGCCATTTCACCCTATCATGCTTTACCTATCTATCTTCCATAATATGTTGCCAAAACCTTTGCAAATTCCTTAGCTGTCTCTTAGCACAGCTAGACAGAATCTTGGGTGTAATGCTGTTGTGATAAGCTTAACTTAAGCAGTTGCAACATTCATTTATTATTTGAGAAGAACCTAAACCAAACAGCTTTCCTCATTTCCAGTGTGAGGAAAAAGGTGTTTTCAGGTCGTAACTTGTCAACTTGTTTTCAGCATTAGTTTCCGGGAAGCTCTATCCTGGTCATGATTATACATAAGGAAATCTCATGTGTGCATAACAGTGCTACAATATCTCAGGGTTAGTGAGGCTAAATTAATTCAAAGATTTTGATAGGCTATGTGGTAAGGCATTTGAAAATCTGTCCAGTTTCTACCTATCTGGGGCTGGAACTACCTGGGAAATCTGACTGTGACTGTAAATACTGAACTAAGCTCCCAGCTTAGGGCTCCAGCAAATGAGGAGCTTCTGGAAGAGTCTGTAGTATCAGGAAGTTTTTGGATAGGAGAAAAGTTATAACCCTTTTCAAGCTTCCACATTAACGTGCTCTACATTTGTTCATTTCATTCCTCTCTCTGTTCCTCAAAAGAAGATAACTAATAGCTGTGGGTTTGGGTTATACTGGCAAGCAACCACTATGAGTGAGGCCCTCACTTTTTTCATTAAATTTGGGCAAACTTTCACCATCCATCCCTAGGGATGAGTGATTGGCTGCGTTAATTCATATTGACTGTTTTCAACTATATAGCAGCCATCTTCATTGTAGAATCAGAAGTCAGAAGAGATAAACCCACCATTCATCTACTTCAAAAAGGAGGGAAAAATACACAGCTGTAGTTTGAATTAGAGGGGAAAGCGTTTTGCTGCAGTTTTTTAACTTGCTGTTTATCAACTAACAGGCATGTCATTGATTCCAGTGATGTTTCTTGCTTCCTAATAAAGCAAAGAAACATTCATTGGCTGAAGCGTGCATGTGCACACCAAGGTTTTCATGTCTCACTAGGTAGATAACTACAAACTAAACTCATGTCTATGTTAGGCACTTGAGTTTAACTGCAGGTGACTAGAGAAACTAGATAAAAAAATATTTTTTGTACTCAGGTAATAAACATCACACAGGAGCTCCCACCAGTAGATTTTCCACGTTTATTCTAGCCTGAGAAAGGTGCAAAAGAATGACTGAGCCCTACCCCTCCAAAACCCACCTGAAGTTAAATACTCCAGCTAAATAACAAGCTGCCTCCAGTGATGTGATCAGCACAAAGTATTACTCAGGGAGGGGGAGACAGGGTGGTTGCCCACATGCAGCATTTGCAGGTGGAGGTTGTGAGCTGGAGAAATATGAAATGCTGTTTTGCTGTTTGTGGCCACAGTGCTGTCAGTGCTGGAACCAGACAAGTTTGTGGGGTAGGCAATTCAGCTCCCTATGCTGCTGCAAGTATTTAAACAACTGCAAGGAAAAAAGAAAAGGAGTTTCCCTTTGTCAAAACCTACTATTCACATCCCACTTGCAGCTTTTCTAAGCATTAACTAATCACAAACTAATAAAATACAAGCAGGACAAGAGATTCCTGCAAGACGAAGGCTCAGTGGCAGGGATGAGCTTCAGGAGTGAGGACACTGAATAGTTATCAGGGGTCCTTGGGCCCTTCTTTGCCTCTGCTACAATTCAGTCTCCCAACCTAATGTTCCTCTAGCCATCTTGCATGTGGAAGCATTAAAACTGGGACTTTCTTTTTCTGCATATTTGACCAGTGCTTAATAACATATTACTGTAATATAAAGTACACTAATAAACCTCCCCAAGACACCCATTGGAGAGCTATTCAGCAAAGAACTAGGAACAAAAATGATGTAAGGTGCAATATGCAATAGTCCCCAAATAATTATACAGTCAAGATGTAGTAAACATGGACAAGTGACCAGACGATACTGCATAACAGTCGTAGAAAGAAACAATGCTGGTTTCAGAAACTGGAGGAAACTGTGGCTATGCAGTCCCCTTGAAAGTAAACCAGTCTTTAACTATCTTCCCTGAGCTGCCTGGAAGTGACTTGGCAAACAAGCAGGTATTTTTGATGTTGAGACTTCCAACAAGAATGGGATCCATCTGCTCATGCCTGTGGTTGCTGCTGTGCCCGCTTTTGCTCTGCTGTCTTTTGGTTAAATCTCTGTAAATCTGGGCTCAGCTAGTCACCATAAACAGGGAATCATTTTAATTTCTGTTTTCAGAGGGGAGGTGTTTATCGGCTCCTTTCAGACACCAAATTTGGTTAATAACGGTACCTACCTTCTTTGCTACAGTACACGTGTGGTGTACTGCTTTTGGTGTTTTCAATAAGTCTACAGCATATGATCATTTGTGCAGGTGTACAAACAACCATGGGAGAATAAAGAAATGGGAATTTCCTCAGGCAATGGCAAGAAAGATACTTTTGTCTTTTTACTTGCTCTGAGACCCAAGTATGCTAGAGCTTAAGTTGTCGGCTGTGGGCACAGGAAGGACATTTTTGAGTTTGCAGAAAACTGGGAGATGACTGTTTACTTGAAACAAGATCAGATATGATGCACTGACTCATGCCCAAGTTCTCTTGAGGTCTGAGGAGTACAAGGTTTAGACCCTCTTTCAGCAGTACCTCAACAGCATAAAGCCCCATCTCTGCCCATACAGGTGCATTTCATTCCAGAGAACTGATTGCATCTCCAAAAGACAGATCTACATCAACTTTTACCTACTCAGCTGATGTACCAATAACTGCAGAGCCAGAGCAGCAGGTAACTAAGAGCTGACTGTAGCAACAATTGCAGTAAGTAATGGAGCGTATACTTCAGGAGGTACCCAGCTTTGAACCCTGTGTTGTCATGGCTAGATGGCTGTTTTTCTACCTCAGCTACCTGATTTAGAGATATACTCATGCCCTCTAAGAATAATGTGTGCACTGTCATCCATATGCAGGCAGAGGTGAGCCTGCTCCCAGATGAGCCTATGCTGCATTCAGAGGCGAGGAGAGTATTGCAACACCTGAAAAATTGCATTCTTCATGCCCTGCTGGGCTTATACTGATACTGCTCAGTAAGACAACGCAGGCTCAGGCTGTTGCTGCAGCACAGAAGGAGTTTTTATCCCTCACTTCACACTGCTGAGGGCAAGCAGACTGTTTATGGTTTTCTGTGATACTGGGGTTCTTAGTAGCCGAATAAGTGTGCTGGCCTCCATTCCTTTCTCCAACCCTCTGCAGGGCAGATGGACCTGGAGCAATTATTATTTCCTAAGTGGGGAGCAGAGGAGTGCATAAATCCTACAGAGCTAGGTGAAAAAAAAAACAAAAAAACCCCCAACAACCAAAACCGACTTGGTAAAATAGATGCTAGAGAAAAAAAAAACACAAATATGTAATTCTGCCACTAGGCACCTGCTGGCATTGTCAGCAAAATGTAGTGAGAGAGGTGTACTGAGCCACAGGTTTTGCAAACGCTTTTTTTTCCGAAGCCTGTTATAGGTCTCTCTGCATGTTTATTTATTATTGTCTTCACAGCACTTCATTCAGGCTTTTTAAATGATTCTGATAAGCATGAGGTTTAACATCCATAGGTCTGATGCCATGCTTTAACCTCCTAGAAGGGATCAGCAAAGACACCAGCTGGGCAACATTTCTGACACTGTTTCGGCAGCGTGTCTCTGACTTCTTCTGGAAAACTGACTGCTTAGGGCGAGAGGAAGAGGTCAGCTGCACGTTCATACCACCTGTCCTTGACCTTTCTGTTGACAATATCCACAAGGTATCCTTTCTAACAGCTGCAGCGACAAAGTGGTTTTGTGATAGAGACATATGTCTGGGCTGAAATCATTAACTCAT
Source organism: Clamator glandarius (assembly GCA_033459285.1). Classification (NCBI taxonomy): domain Eukaryota; kingdom Metazoa; phylum Chordata; class Aves; order Cuculiformes; family Cuculidae; genus Clamator; species Clamator glandarius. The sequence continues at coordinate 1,256,262 of JAUNZM010000753.1, forward strand.
TTCATCTCAGTCACTGAGCAGCTTTTAGAAATTTAGCACCTTTTGGCTGCTCGAACAACTGCTCTGGTTTTGAACTGGTGGCCTTTCGGTACAGGCTCTGATATCCTATTACAAATTCCCAAGCCATCCAGATCCTCTGAACACATGCAGACTCATAAAAACCAATTACACATATATGTAAATGACTCTAAAGTGCCAATTGATAGAGACATGGCCCTCACCTTTACATGAGATGGAATGAACTGAGTTAAGCTGACATCTACAGCCTTGTTGTCTTGGAAGTTTCAGAAACTGACTCTAGCCCCAGACCCTTGCTGTGCTTTGCTTCCTTTCACCTGCACCCTTCTCATGGACAATAAAAATGAGACATAATACATCACTTTTGTGATAGGTCTATTTTCAACTGAAATGGGAGATCAGGATCTTGCAACGACTTGTGAGATTTACATTCAACTGCTGTAGAGGGTTGTTATGAAGCTGTAGTTTGGGTTACTTCAAAGTACTTTTATTTTGAAAAATTGGCCAGAACTTCAGCTGGTGTACATCAACACAGCTCAGTTGCTTCAGTAGAGCTGATTTACTCCAGCTGATGATATGGCCTCATATCATATTACTGTTTTTTAACTTAAAAGTATATAATGCTGCCAAGTACAAGGCAGTCAGACACCAGATTTAGTATAAGAATAAAGGAGAATTCTTTGTAGGAAGATCCCATTCCTGTATAAAGCTATTTATAGCAAAGGATTAAGAAATTATGTGCCCTTATATTTTGTAAGCATGCCATGTTTGGATATAATTGTGTTACTTTGTATTATTACTTCCATCTACAAAGTGAAATTCCAGCCCTGCTCTTTGAAAATTTGTTCCTTCCTACTTAGTAAATCATAATTATACTGCCATAGCAGTTACCAGCGGACCCTGAGGGTCAGTGGACTACTTCTAAGGGAATCACAAAAGGTAACAAAGAAAATCAAACCTATTGTTAATAATCTTGAATTCATTATGCAAGGATATGCAGCACCAATGAAAGATCTTTTGGGGACTGTAATTTGTGAAAGGCTGGGAAGTGTTTTCAATGAGGTTATATTTCTTTCCATCTTTCTCATTTTTCCTCATATTTTGTTCCCTTTTCTTTTTCAGTCCTTTCCTGATGGAGTGTTTATGTTTACTTTTCTTTCACAAAACAGGATATTGAGTCTCAAAATGTATCTTTCTAACCCACACCAAGGCATCAGTAAATTTTAAGATGTCGTCCCTGTCCTCAGTGCTTTAGAAGTAACCATGAGTGGTGGCATCTGAAGAAGGGTTTTAGGATAGAGCCATCTATCTGGATGTCATATTCCCATCCTGGCAAACCAAGTACTTTGTGAGCTGGCACGTATGGTTGGACTCGATGATCTCAGAGGTCTTTTCCAACCTGGTGATTCTATGATTCTAAATGAGTTAGCTGTGTCATGCTTATGCTTCTTAGAACTTTGACTTTCTCTGGTTCCTGTGATAAAAGCTTGTAGTTCTGATTCTTTCAGCTGAGTATATGCCTTATAAGGGAGTGATGCTCCAGGGGAAATCCCTCACAGAAACCCACAGCAAAGTGCTGAACAGATATTTATAGTAAAAAGAGAATTTCTCCATCAAAGACTGTGCAGTCTGAATAAAGTGCCTTTAACAGCTCCCTGACACACCGCTAACCTGTGTAAATGGAAACTCTGTCCCCTTGCCCTTTCTTTGTGCTGTGTCCAAATCCTACCATCAGCAGAGTGTGCAGCTCTCTGAAGAAGCTTTGCTGTCTTCCTTTTTTGTCCTTTGCTTCCCCCTGGATACCTATAGGTTAGCTGGGACAGAGGGAATGCATTTCCTTCAAACACCTCGTCATACTTCAAAAAAAGGCTCATTTCTTGCTGGCTGTTTTGAAATTGTAGTAGATTTAGAATATCCAGGACAGATTCTCACATTGGTTGACATACACACTATAGAATCTGAGATCCTTATAATGAACATCAGGATGGGTAGCAATGAGGATTATATACACATATCGTTGACAGAATTTTAGATTATACTTACATAGATCATAAGGGAGAAACTATTTCTAGGAATTCTTAAGTCTGGAGCAAGAATTTGTGTGAGGATTGGGTAGAAGGCAAACACTGGAAAATTCATCTGAGGTTTCATCCATAATTTCTTTAAGTGAAATGCATTTATTAGCAGGTTAGTCATCCTCCGAGGGATATGAAAGTATTCCACAACTAAGGTGTTAGGAATAGCTGATTAAATAGCATAATTTTTTAAATTACTTGCTTACTGAGACATAAGAAGAACTAAAAAATGCCCATTTTTTTCATCAGGAAAATGAAAACATATTCATTATGTAATTAATAAATAATATCCCACACCATCTTCCCAGAAAAAGGAAGATACTTTGTCTTTTCCATTCTCTCTTCCTTGCTGAAAGAACAGAAAAAAGGACATAGTAAAAGGAAGAGAGGAACAACATGGGAAAAAAATGGAAAGAAAAAAGTAGTAATATAAAAAAATAAATGTTCCTGTTTTCACTGCCAGACAAAAGAATTTTGAATTATAGAATCATAGAGTAGAATCATAGAATAGTTTGTGTTGGAAAGAGCCTCAAAGATCGTCTAGTTCCAACCCCCTGCCATGGGGAGGAACACTTCCCACTAGATCAGGCTGCCCAAGGCCCATCCAACCTGGCCTTGAACACCTCCAGGGATGGAGCAGCCACAGCTTCCCTTGGCAACCTGTGCCAGTGCCTCAACACCCTCATGGTGAAGAAATTTTTCCTTATGTCTAGTCTAAATCTGCCCTCTCCAGTTTATAGCCATGTCACAGCATTATAGTGCCAAGTTAAATTGAAGGAAATGTAAATATTGTTAATTTTCTATCCAGAAACATTTTTGATAAAGAACTATGTCTCTCTTGTGGTGTTTATCAACAAGGGGTTCAGCAACTAAAAATATTTCTGAAAAGGGTGGAGACTTAGAACTTAGATGTGAAGAAATCATGAAAGAATGCCTTCTGAAAATATTTAACTATCCACCTAGAATCCTGTTTAAGCTTGCTTAAGAATAAGTAGTTGTAATACCATATAAACTCATCCCCGGTTTCCTTTATTTCCTGTGTTCTGGACTCCTCTAAATGAAGCTGGCTAGAGTAGTCATGCAGTAACATAGCAAGCTGGGTTGAGGAGCTTGTCTGGATGAAAATTAAACTAGCGAAATAAAAGAAATATTTTCAGTTTTCTCACCAAACTAATTTGTGGCCATCAGTGTGAGTCCAACACAAGAGAGCAACCAGATATTCTGTCTGAGAACATCTTGTCCTTGTGTGTAGACCTTGTCCCATGTTCCAGTCAAAGTGTTTGGGATGTTGACTTGCTCTGGGGAAATTTTGGGAATGGAGTTTTCTGTATTTTACACAATGTGACCTGATGTGGGGCAGATACAGGACCTTTTATTACAGAACAGGTAATTGCTTGTTAAGTCAGAGCTTTGCTTCTGCCTTGACTTTGAATGTGTTGACTTCACGGGAGCTATTTCTCGTATCAAAGCAGGCAAGGAGATATTGTGCGTTAAGCTTCATAACATTTTAACTTTTTAACAAAGAGAAGCTGGAAAAACTGGTACCAGTCTTTAAATTTTATAATTTCTTAGTATTTGTCTGAAGATATCAAAATGCCTCACATGGCTTTCTACAACACCTGCCTTCCAGGTATATATTATCAGTTCTGTTTCCTCTGTATAGACTAAGAAACTGAAGTACTGAAAAATTAAATGCAAACCCACACAGCAAATTTGTGCCATGGCTTGGCCTAGAACTTGGACCTCCTTCAAGGATATTTAATAAAATAAGCTATACAAATATACATGGCTTTTTAAGGGGTGGGCATAAAAGTTCAAGAGTTATACCTATCAAACTGATATAAGGAAGCACAGTAAGTATATGTCTGCATAGTAAGTGCCCTTTGATCTGATTTTTAACCGCCTCATACTGCTGCATGATATTTGCCCAAGCTAGGGTTAACGCCTGGTTTAAACAACTTGCCCTGAGTATATATAGAAGAGTTTTTTGAGTGCTTGGATTTGCTTTCAGATAATTTTTCACCGTGTCCCTCTGGACCATTTTTTTTAATGTATTCTTTCAGTACCATTAGTGAGGCAGTGCAATGCCATTTTTCTAAGGTCCCGAATGTTTACTTCTCCAGGTAGGGTGATTATGGGCATGATGGAATGATGTCTTTAGTCAAGTGTAGATCTTATCTTCCCTTGTAACAAGGTAGCCTAATGAAATGAGTTTTATTCAAAGACCTTGTCTCATAATGCTTCAGGAAAACATGATAAATTGAATGATTCTTTTAGCAAATGCATCACACAAAGCACTGGCATATTGCTTATGAAGTTTAATTTTGTAATAGTTCATGGGGTATAGTATACCTGTAGCTATTTCAGCGGAATGAATCTTACAGGCTCATTACAAAAGCAGAACTACTGTCCCAAAATATTGCTTTTCTTGTTGAACTGTTGCTCAGATTTAGGGCAATTTGCATATATAGCCTCCAAGGAATCACTGCACCTCACTTTTTAATTTTTTTTCTTTTATAGTACTATTATTATGAACCATGGTGAAACACTTCTATTTAAGTAGTGAGAACCTACCTGTTATTAGCAGTGGTCTTACTGACCAGATGTGACAGACCAAATCTAAATCCAGAAGTGAATTAGATTTTTTTTTCAACTAAGAAAATCTTGGTTGCTAATGATCTGAAAGAATGTAAAACTAGGCAATGGTAAAAATATTGGCATTTGGACATAATTTTGTTCTCTTGGGTCTCAGATGTGGTGTTTTAAACATTTCTTAAGACATATACCAGCTTTAATGGGAAGATGGCTGATCCAATTTATTTATGAAAATGGAAGTTGCTCTCCTGATACAGCGACGTTTCCAATAGTAACACTGTATTCTCATTAATATAGAATAGTGCATAATGTAGGGAAACTTAGCGTGAAATTTGAGCGTACATTTCATGTTCTTCACTGTCCATTTGAACCCTCCTGGGCTTGTCTCTAGCTGTGGCAGGCTGGGAGCAGAGCACTTGTCACTCTCCTGCGTGGAAGACTTTCTAGCCACCCAGGATTTCTAAGTGCAGTCTCAGGGGTGGTGGGGTGAGTGTGGGCATGAACACAGTGTCCCGCTTCCTCCTTGCATAAAAACTTCCCACCTGCTTCAGCAGAACTGCCACATTTACTCTGTTTGCCTGCTGGGGAAAACATAAATGTTGACAGTATAGTTTGTTTTAGTGGGAGTGGGTGTGGGGGTGACCTAGCAATCCACACATGTATCATCTGATTGACTTATTTGGGTTTTTGGCAAAGCACGTACTCAGTGTCTCCTGGTCCCTGAAGAGTGGTACAATAATCATTTCACTATCTATCCTTTCTTAAACAGGGCAGCATGTTTTTAAGTTGCTGTGCATATATTGGCAGTTCCTGGAGGCTGTAACGCTGACCCTTTAGAGTGTGCTGTGTTTGTATCCAGGCTACATACCCATTAACTCCTCAACCAGAAACAAGAGGTGATACAGATCCAGGTCTTGCCCCATATTGAATTGTAGGTTTATAGACCAGGGGTCACTAAAGCACTCCCAGATAAACTTTTTTGGACATAGGCTATAAAACCTCTGGGACTGTCACAATGGACCAGATGAATTACTTCTCTTCAACTTTTTCTCAACTCCATTAATTTCTCCTTGCTCTTTTTTTCCTTACAATGTTCCTACAATTAGAAAGCCTGAAAAGTACCAAGGATTAGTTTGTGGAAGCAGGATTAAAATGCACAACTAAAGTGCATTGAAATCAATGTGATTTTTTCAAAAGGTTAGAATACCATGGACTTTCTTCATGCTTTCATTCTGTTGTTTGTCTTACAGTAATCTTTAAAGTAGCCTAGTGATGCCTATGGTTCATTGGCTAGTTCTTCAACTTATTTGGGTTCATTGGAGTCATGCCAAACCTGAGCAACGAGGCTCTGAACCCATCTCTGCTGCAAATATCTTACCAGATAGGAAGCACCTGGCCTCAGGAAGCTCAGATTTGGAGACTTTACATTCTAGCACAGCAGAAATATTCATTACTGCTAGCTCTAATGCTACAGCAGGGGAGTTGAGTGATTTGCCCTAAGTCATGTAGCAGGCTGTGGCAGGATTGAGTCTCCTGAGACCCAGGATCAGACTTTCAGTCCTTTTCTATCTATCTGAGGAAATGCTCTGTCTGAGCATTGTGCCACTCAAGGAACCAGTTCCAACAGTAGATTCCATGTTTTGGGGATGAGTGGGAGAAGTCCATGTGCACATTTAACTAGGAAGAACAACTGTGGTACATTTGTTGGAGTCTGAACTCACACTTGAAATGTTCTGGGTTCTGAAGGAGTAAAAGGCTGGAAAGCAGTGAGATGTAATATTATTTCAGATTGTAGTAATTGGTCTATTCATAATAAGATACACTTTTTCTTGATAACTACAGACCTCTCATTTTTGGCTTTTGAGTGAATGAAAAGAAACTTCAGTAACTTGACTTTGAACACTGAAACCTCTCAAATATATATATATTTAAATTATTGCTTTTATATAAATTTGCAAATTATATACAGTTTGAAATCTTGGATTGTCAGGATTGTTGAATCTCTTTATCCATTGTTTATCTCATTTCAAAGCACCGAAGGATGTTTCAGGGGATGCATCTTGTAAGTTTTGGAGTCTACTTCTCCAGATCTTTCCAAATATTTTTGGTTAGGATGTGCATGTCATTTAGCTTGCAAGTGTTTTAAAATAAAACCTTCAGTAGCACTGAACATGGTAGAATTTATCATGGGATAAAGGAGTTAAAAATCTCTATGGAATTCAGTGTGAATTCTATATATGTGTACTGTATTGCACATATTTACCACAGTCAGTATCTTTAATCACATTTGGTGTTTCTGTCTGTCTGCATATACTTCACAATTTTTTCTTCTGTAGCTTCAATTAGTGTTTAATGAACTTAGAGAGAGTTAATTATTAAAAAGTGACTTCAGGGGTCAAGCCTGTTTTACTTAGATCCACAAAGACACAGCATGAATGTGGTTTAGCTACTATGAAAATTGTAGTGAAAAGCTCATTATTATTTTTTTAATCAAAGAATAAAAAGCTGATGAGTCTAAGTATCCTTTACACAACACATTCTCCAGCATTATCGCTATACATATTTATAAAGCAGCAATCTGTCCTGTGTTCAGGTATACTGCTCTTATCTAGCAGCAAGCATCCATTTAAGTCTGACAGCATCATTCAGTTCTTTTTATGTTCCTCCTCCTTGCTGATTTAAAAATGTTATGAAATTGAAGTAGACTGCAGTAAGTACAGCGACAATATGTTATTTTCGCATTAAGTACTATGGAATGTGGTCTTAGGTGCCTTGCTTCAATGCCTGAGATAATTAAACATTATGGAGGGATACTGAATGTAATTTTTTTTTAATGACATCAGAGTCACAATGTTAATGCAAAGTCAACATGCCTACAACATTTTGGATCCAAATCCATAATTTTTTACAGCTAACGTTTGTGTTGTGACAAACAGCTTGTACTGTCCTTTTAGCCTTTGAGCTGAAGCTCAGGCTGATGTGGGATATACCTTCCATCAGACCTGAGTAATGTTTGAGCTGTGGCCTTGCTCTCCTACCCAAACAGAGAACAGTGAGTTTTCCTTTACCCTGCTCTGTGGTAGGGACAGAGAGCCAGCAGAAAGCTCCTGTAAACCTCAGTCCCTCCCATGCCCTACAGCTGCCTGTGAAGGCTGGGTTAAGGGCAGCCTTGTTAGGCTGACCTGTGCTGCAGTTGTGCCTCTGTGTCACCCTCCTTGCCAGCTATTCCAAGGCATGGATATATTTGCTTCTGTGAGACTCTTGAGTGCAGCAGTATGCCTCAAGTCAAACCCCAGTTTTCACTAACTAGTATTGTTAGGCTGATTAATGTTTCACAGTTGGTAATAGTGCTGAAGATACTCAGATTTAGCCTGCTGATCACTAATACTCTACTTTAAATAATAATGGGAGCACGTTGTACGTTTATGTTGACAAGAGAACCCTCTGACAATGAATCTTTGTGCCTGACATTCAGGGAGGTCAAGCACTCATTAATTTTCTGCCATCTTCAAGGATCATTGTCGATTGCTGCTTGGAGGATTCAGAAGTGTCACTGCAGTGGCTAATGAAGATCAGAGTAAATCTCCTTTGTATGTAGGCATTTGGTGGTGTTCAGAACCAAGACTCAAACATCTGACCTTTAGGTTTTCCTCCTACACTTACGTTACAGCCACTCAAGATGCATTTCACCTGAAGTGCCAAGGCAATTGAGACAAATATCAATACCACATGCAGTGTTTGTTATTGTGTTGTTTGTCTGAGCGTGCACAACTGCTCTGTAGAGAATGGTGTGTGTTTTGTAATGATGGAACATTGGTAATTTGAGATGCATTATTAAGAGCTGACAATGAATGAGCATCAATACACAAACAAATAAGTGATGACGAGGAAAGGTGGGAGAGAGGAATAAGAAAAATGGTAAGGTTTCCTGAGGATCAGACAAAGATGTTTCTCTGGGATTATTTTGACTGGTGTCAACTCTTCATTTTATTTAGGAGCAATTTCTTTCAAAGCAATGAATATTTGAAACCTTCATATTTATTAAGTGTTAATTTTACCCCTAGGCCTTTTGAGCTAAAAGTTCAAAACACAACAGTGGAAATACACACAGGCTCCATCTGTTCATCTCTGACTGCATGCTTTGAAAAATGTCACCCAAAGCTTTCATTATTATTAGGGGTGATGTTTTCTTTTAGATTTTGAATCCTTGTTTTAACCTTCATTATCTGTTCCTAGCTCTTTCTCTGTAAGGCATATCTTCAGCAGCCTGTACAATTATGCCTGGTCACTCATTGCAGCTCTGTGCAGTGAGGCCATCACTAGGAGAAGGCCAATTTCCATTTTTAATTATGGCCTGAGGGTAGAGATCTATATTCAGGACTTTGGCCCACTTCAATCCGCAAAGGATTTCCCACTAGTGTTATCAGAAAATTGTGCACAGAGATGAATGATAGCAAACAGCTTTTTATTGGAACCCAGTAAATTACATTACTATTACTTAGGTGTCCTGTTTTCACATTTAGTGTATTCTCACAATTTATATTTATGGAATACTATTAATTTTCTGAGTTTTTTTCCTGTTCCCATCCTCTTTCCTCTGTTTCATTCCCTTCTATCTGCTTTCGGTCCACATCCTAACACTTTTCCTCAGCATTCTTCTTTCTCCCGTACCTCCCCAAACCTCCCCTGTCTCATAGGCTGAGATGATCAGAATTTGAATAATCAGTGTTGACACTTCTGAGTGGCATCATTAGGGGTTAGGCTTAATCCCTTGGGAGGAACAGATCCCTGGGAGCTCACAGCTTGCAGAACATTGTCTTTAGTTGTCTGCATGTTCAGCACCATAGGGCTTACAATTTGCTTAGTTTTTGAAGTTTTTTGTAATTTTGTGCCTCATTTAAAGAGAACGACAGTTCAGGTTCTGCAGAACATCTATCATGGAAACACCAAGCCAGTCAAATCCCATGAATAGGATATAAGCAGGATCTGCTTTGAAAGGTTTTTCATTTTTCTTTTTTTTTCCCCTTGGGAATTTTAATCCTGATTGTAGTAAGTGGAAGCACTGCATGTCTGGTATTTCAATGCTTCTGTAAACCAGGCTATTTATTTATGTGAAATATGGATTTAGATGGAACACTTAAAGTTTCAAGTCTCATGTATCTTTTTTGTTCTTGCAGGGAGTAGGCAAGAGTTCCTCCTCATATGAAATACCAAAATGTACAGGTTCTTGTGTTTTCAGTGATATCTCTTACTCAGTTTTAAAGAAGGCATCACTGAGATTTAATTTCACTGTTATCCCTCAACTTCTAAACATTGTTTAAACAGCTCAGGGAACCCTACTCTACTGAGAGGCCTGACCTGTTAGCACTGCACTCTATGATAGGTAAAAGAAATGCTTGTCTTGGAGAAAAAAAAAGATGTATTAGTACTCAGTGCAAAGCTCAAGTATGAATGAATTTATATATAAAGGTAAAACCTTAGGGAGAATATCATCCTCTTTCATAGATGGACATAAAGAGAAGTTGCTTTTGAGGAAAGGCTTGAACAGGCAAAGAGTCATCCCAGAAGGTGAAATTGGTCTAATTAGCTACGAAACAAAAAAGGCTCTGTAAAGACATTTTTGTGGAAGAAAGCTGATAATTTCTCATCTTAGGGCCACACTAACCAGCGTTGGTAAGTTATACTCAAGATGTTGATTATCATGAACAGCTACTGTTTTGTAACACTGCACTTTGCCTGTAAAGATCTTGTGAACTCTGGTCCTAGGACTTCTCAGTATAAATTGCTGCTATCAGACCACTCTGAGTTTGTTATTTCCCCAAGTGCAAATTTGTTCTTCTCTGCAGTCCCTCATCTCCTCATGGGAACTACATTTATGCAGGCAGACGACCCTCTTTGGCAAAGAAATATTCAGCCTTTCGTGATGGGAGTGTGCCGGTTCAGGTAGGCTTCCCTGACTCAGAAGTATGTTGGACCTCTTTGTTTGGGCAACATTGAGTCAGGATATCTGTAGTCTTAAAATGGGAAGCCCAGGTGGCTCTTGGGAAGCTTGAACCTTCCCTACAGAATGGAGTGAAGATAGGTATCCTTCCTTTGCAACATCTCCCATAGGATGACAGAAAGTCACGAAACATGGAGCAAGTAAGAGAAAGATGAGTCTTACCAAAGCCTCTGTCATGAGACTACAGAAATCACAGGGTCTCAGTGAGACTGGCTTGGGATTTTTGCCCAAGCAGTAGCCATTCCTAAGGACTGCAGCATCTGTTCCAGCATCTACCTTCTTTCTCTCCTATGTGCTCATATTTTCCAGCAGTACAAGACTTCTAAGGGTGGGTTTCCTGTCATATACACCCCTCTATTCCCTCTAAAAGGAATGCACATCTTATTACGGTTGTAACTGACTAGTTGTATCAGATCTGCACTCAGGAATCTACATTACTTTAACAGCTTTTTTAAATTTCAGACACAGGAGTTTGGGTGGAGATGGTTGGGAAAAGAACAAGAAGTCTTTTAATTAAGTGTGTACATTTCCCTTTATATCCTGAGTTGATCGTAAATCTGGAAAGAGGACCCAACTGTTTGTACTCTAACTCCAGTTCTTCAACTGTACAGAATTTTCATTTTACCATTAGAAATATCAATAACAGTAATTTATCATAATTTCACCTTCAAACGGAACAGTGAGAAAAGACAGGTAAAATCAGGATAATGCAAGGGAAAATGGCTAACACCAGTTTGCCTTAAAGGTTAGTAAAAGCAAACTAATTTTTCTTATATAAGAAGACATGTCGTTTTAACAAGCTTGTTCTCAGTACACAGCACCCAGTACTAAGAATTTTATACCCAAGAATCTGTCTAGTTTCCACTCTTCCAATTTATACTGCAGGATGTGGTAACATATTGAGTTATCAGTCAAGCTATTAGACTAGCTGTAACTATTTTTAATAAAATACCACAAAATGATAGTAGCAAATATTTGAAAGATGAGGATTTGACCACTTTACATATGTTATAGATTCTGAACATGATGTGCAAATGGTAAATTCTGAAAAGTTATCTTCCACATAATGTCACATCTGCAGAACTCTCTTGCCTCAGGGTTGTGAGTTATTGTGCTGTGAACATTATAGGAGAGATTATTTACAATAAATCGTGTAAACCCCCAAATGTTTTGCAATCAGAATATGTCAAATGCTGAGGAATGAGGAACCCACTTTAGTTTATAACTTCCTTCAAGTATGAGCCAAAAACTGTACAGTACTGTACCTAATGGAAAACCATCCAGACCATTCTCTATAAATACTTCCCACAGTCCCATAAACTAACCTATTAGAAGCACTCGACATTTTCATTTATACCTGTAAAACTGGTGAAAAATGAAACATAGGTTGAGCTCTGTAATGCTTTCCTCAACAATTCCCATGTGCAAAAAACCTTATACTCTAAAGATTTGTTCATATAGTCTTTTGTTTGAATGTTGTTTAAAATATGATTTATCTGAATAGTATGACTTATGCTTCCTCCAGTTCTTAATTTATGGTGTTAGAGGCATTCTTGTTTATTTCTCCAGTGCAGTTGGTATACTGTAAAAATCTGCTGGAATATTCTCAGGTAATAATGTAATAGGAGCCTTCATGGTTGTTGTGAAATTAATAAAGGAGCTTATATTTCTAAAACATTAAAGATTTTAGGGTTTTTTTTTTACCAGAAGTGCAGGAAATTAATTCTGCCACATTACCCATCGGCAATATTTGATATACTTTTAAGATTGGTTTTTATGCTGTGTATCAACATATAAATTTAAAAAGAGAAACAGAAAACACTCAGTTGGAAAGGATGCGGGCAAGCAGATCAAATCACAGACTCTCTTGGTCTACCCCAATTTGAATATTTCGTTGCAGATACAGAAAACTGAACGAAAATATTTGGGAGAGCTTTTGAAAGAGGCTCAGTATTCTCTGAATGGGTAATAACACTCCCAAGTTTACTGAAAACAGAAGTGGCAAGTCAGAGTATTAACATTAACAGTAGTAATAATATGCCAACATTTTTTAATTGTACCTCTATGAATGCAAATAAAATACCAGAGGTATGAGATGTGGAATAGATCACAGGACAAATTACTTCACCCTTAAAACCATTCAGAGAAATGTTGAACCTGAACCCTTTGAGTAAGAAGTACAAACAACATACAGAACCTCATGCTAAAACTACATGACAGAGTTCCCTGCACTGGTGGTACCACATCGTTTGCTAGCACAGACTTGTTTCTCTCCTGCTTTACAAATAATTTACAAACTGTTTTGCTGAATGTGGATGTGGAGATACTTAAAGTATAACCATAAGGACAATAAATGGGACACCAAAGACCCAAACACTCAAACCAGCTGTCTGTTGCTCACTTCGAAGCAGTCGTTTTGGAAAGAAAGAAGGACAGCAAGGCACACTGGGAAATCTGTATTTATCAATCACTTGTGTCTATCAGTCATGTAGATGTAGCATTCCAATGGAAAGAACAAAGTCTTACAAACTAGTATTGATTACAAAGCTACATGGCTGCAGCACCACTTAGTTTCCAGACAGTCTACAGCCAGGTGATCGTAGGCTAGTTCTCTGCAATTGCTTTCTGATAAGCCAAGGAAGATGCGTGCTTTTGCCTTCTGCTGTTATTTCACACTGAAGATGGTGACATACATAGAGTTCACTGCTGCACATCATTCTGTTTCCAAAAAGAGCAGTGGATTTAAGGTCAGGCTTTTAGGATCAAGAAGCCATGCCTTCCTGTGTAGTCTCTTTTTACTGCTTGGTCACAGTGCCATCTTTTTCAGTAAAAGCTAGAAACTCAAACTTTCAGCAAGTCTGCTTATGTACTACCAAGGAAACTAAGCAATTGCCTTGGAAACAAGAGCTGTTGTTATTCTACAGTGTACTGAAGAGTGTATATTTTTGTGGAATCAAATTTGCAAGTATTACAATAATTTCACATGCCCAATGTGACATTTAATGGTTATGATTAGATGATAAACACTCTATCTTCCTGAACTATCAGGAACAATTCCAATATGTAGAAGTAAGACTTGTGATATCCAGGTAGAGAAATGACTATTAAGGTTACATTCTTATTAGTTTTGCAGGAATTTTGATGCAAAATGTAACTTGTAAAATTTTTGTTAGTATTTAAATTTTATCTGAGTAGAACAGAAGTGCATTTCCTATCAGCCTATAGACTATATTGATGCTATTGGCATTTTATTATTCAAATATTTTTTATGTCATTTGGGAAATCTTATGCCAATGTTTTTGAAAAATCTTTAGAAAAGCACAGAACAGAGGGCAGTTATTTTTATGTTACACCAAAGATAGTATTCGACGACAAGAAAATCAAGGAGTCATGCACAATTCTCTATGGTATTTCAAGCAGAAATTTGCCTAGAAAGAAAGTCCAAGTTATCACATGGAAGAATAATCCTTAGTGCGTAGGAAACCAGCACAAAGTATAACAATTTGCAGGTTACAAGAAATGTAGCACTGCTCCCTAAAAAGCATAGCATGTTAAAGGTGTTTTAAACAGGCAGAAGACATATTCTAATATATATTTTGTAACTGTCCTCCAGATAAGATATTTCTCTTTTCTTTTGATGATTACCCTTTGAGCTGTTTTGGAAAATGCTGATTTTGCCTGCTGTATGCTTTTTTCCATAGTTGAAAATAGGCAGAGCAGCAGTATCATAGTCGTGTCCCCTGTGTCGTGTTCCCAGCACCCCCCCTTCTATATTCTCTTATTAAAGGAAACAAAATGGTCTGGAAATTTATTCCAGACACAAGATTTTTTCCCTTAATATATATTTCTGATGCAGCCACATGCTGGGCTCTTTACATTAAACACATTTGGTGATTCAAGTTTACTTTTAGAAACAGTTTGCTTTGTTTTCTGTTCTTAGTTGTTTTCTTTTTTTTTCTTTTTTAAAATCATGAGTTTACTTTTCATGCATCTTGTCCTTTTAAGGAATGCAGGCCTTTACTTCCATCTCCTATTGTTTGTTTAGTGCTTCATGGAAAAATGCTGATATTTGTAGCCAGCAGCCCACTGTCAGCTTCCTTAGGTTGCCTCTGGCACTGTAACTTTTGAAATTATGATTTCCATCCATTAAGGTAACTTAATTTTGGTTTGGATTAATCTCATTCAGCTTTAATTGCCTAAAGTTAAAATATCTATCCTGGGCTACTTAGTTATATGGGCTCCTTCTGAACTTCAATGGGAAAAAGGGTTCTACAGAAGGTTACTTACCTCAACTCTATCACTTTGTGTCATTTTCTCCATTGGCAGAGTGCCTGGATGATGAGCTTTAGCTCTAAATGGACCCTCCCTGCTAACGTGTGTTTTGTATTTCCTGGTTGCCCTTCACAAGGAAAGGATGAGAGGCCCGTTTTGTCATGATGTCCTCAACATACACACTACACCATATACATGATCTCTTTGGGTCCCTTCAAACCCGAGATATTCTATGATTCTGTGACGGTGCTCTGGCCTAAGGCCTGTTTGTTTCTGTTTAGTTTAAGTCTCTCCCTAGGTGCCATTCACTAAACTTAGAATTTTAATAGGTATGAAATTGTTCACAGACACTTTTTCACCAGGTTAATTAAAAGAATGATAAAAACCAGACTGAGTTAAGCTGATACAACTCCAAATACAAACATCTCTAATCACTCCTCTGTTTCTCCTTTATGCATCTAGTTTTTCTGTAAAAGGCTGCTCAGGGCCATCGTTTTTTTATTGGCCAAAGGCTAAACAATTCTAATGCTGTCTTTCATTCTCAAGACCACAAGTACAGTGGATTTCTTTTGCTGTTTCACTCTTACAGATTCCCTTTGTATTATTATAGATTCCCTCTTGGGATCAGCAAAATAATATGTGAGGAATATTAGTGATATGGAAGCTTGCTTCAGGGTTATCTTTAGATATCTGAGTTGAACTCTACAAGTGAGGTACTAAATCTGCCTTGAAATTATCAATACAAGAACAAGTGAAAAAGTAAGCTTAAAAATAGCTTGTACGCCTTTTGTTCTAGGACAGAAGGAAAAACTGAACCAAGCTCTGCACTCATTGTTGAAACACAGCTGGCTCCACTGAACTCACAGTGATGTAACTACTGGCAGAGTAAGGCTATGTGTGTCTTATTTAAAGCAGTAAAATATCACAAAGTGTGCAGATACTATAGTGTGGAAAAGGCAAAACAGAAGGTGCAAATGACTGGCCCATTTTGTACGTAATCATCCCGAGTGATTATCATAATAGTCATACTATTAGATTCTTTGTCTGGGGCATATATAATAATGATTTTACAATATCTTACAGAAATGACAATGCAATAACATTATTTATGCAAGATTTAAAACAAATCAAACCTCTGATATTTGTTATACGTTCTACAATATCTTCTGCATGGGTGGCATTTCAGAAATGGGCTAATAAATCTTCAGTTTTGTAATTATTTCTCACTACTGTGGTCCACAATGAGCCCACTTATTTTCAGGGAGTAAAGCCAGACTCCACTAATGCTTTTGCAAGGAGCCAAGTATTGCCCTACTCTAAAAGCTGACTGAGTGAATCTAAAAATTTTACAAGAGCTGGCTGAGATTTATACCAATAAAAATCTTCCCCCTCTTTTATTAACAGTAAAATTCCATTAGGAAAACAAAGTTTAACCTTTAAAGGTGTAAAGCTTGGGTTATTGGACCATTTGTAATTTTTTTTGGCAAAGTTCAAGTAATGCATATTTTTCAAGGAAACTTTATATTCTATTTCAGGAGGATCTAGATATACGGAAACCTGTAATAATCCCTTTGTCTTCTAAGATCTTCTGCCACTGATGAGTTTTAAAAATTTCCTTCTGTTTTCAGAATAAAAATGCAAATAACCCTTTGGTATAGATCGTACATAAAGGAATATGTTGGGTTTTTAAATATTTGTTCTTTCAATTAGTTAATCTTGTCCAATAAATTTTAGTGATTTTTACTAACAACTAATGAAGAACAGGTAACAAATACCTTAGTAGCATCTTGCATTCATTAAGAACGAGGTCAAGCTGGCTTGTGCATCACATGAAGCATACCATCACATCTCAAAAGTAAGAAGTGTCTGGGGTAACATATATTATTAATTAGAGATGGACTTCTGTCGTGGCAATCATGGGTTTCATGTTCTATTACTTTCATGTTCTAAAAAAAATATGCCTTATTTGACATTTTGCGATCTCGATATGTGAGTGGGTGGACATTAGTCACACTTCATGAGGAGCTGCAAGTTTAAGATCTTCTCGCTAAAAAAGAGGAGAAGTTCAGCGAAGCCCTTCTACCTGGGAATGTTCATCAATGGACGGCAACAATTGGCTCCTGGCACCAATAGGACGAAGTTGGAACATCTTTCATGTCCCAGAATATTAAAAATCTCAGGATATTTTGTAGCCTCTTCTTTGTTTTCTATTTCTCAAGACAGCTAGACCCTCTGGTACGGCATGGGCAGCATTCCATGCCCATCCTTATATCAGCACTTTGGCTGATATGACAATCTACCCCTTTTAAGATTTCCTGTTAGCTCCTGATTTTCCCTCCATAAATATGCTTCAGCCATTTTATGTTTGCACTGTTTGAACAGTCTGAGTGTAGCAAAAAGGTTGACTTGTTTTTGGAAAAGCTCTTTTCTGTAGATGTAATTAATTTAAGTATGACCAAGCTGTTCCCTTCTTTTGGGTTAGTGATAGCTGGGTAGGCAGTGAAGCTGTCATTGCAATGCTTTCCAATGATTATATCTTCCTTCTTGAAACTGATTAAGAAAATGTAAATATGAGACTTTGCTCTGTTAGCATGAATAGGTGCAGAAACTTGGCAATACACAGTTGGAGGAAAGGGTTAGAAGGTAGTCTGACAGGAGCTCCATTAAAGATCAATAGGCTAATAGGATGAAATCAAATGTCTTCTTTGAGTCGCACTTGAAAAGCTAAAACACTTATGTGGGTCCTTCAAGACAAATACTTGTATTTTGTGCTGAAGCAGAAGAGGAATTCAAGCATAGCTAAATGCTGCATTTTACACAGGGCACTGTTACCAGCAGCTGAAAGGCAGTAACGTCTAAGCTGCCAGAGCACGATCCTTGGGATTTTGCTTCTATCTTGAGATAGCTCCAAGTAATAGTAATCACAAGCAAAACTCCCTAGACAGATTGCTTCCATCTCTTTTGGTGTCACAAAACACATACTTTAAAATTTGCCAGAAAGTCACGTTACTCATTTAAGGAAGTTGGAGATTTTTATTCTGATAACTGAAACCGTTATTTTTACAGAATAGTATCCTGTTCTTGATTGGATATTTCTCCAGGTAGCTCATCCTCTTCTTAAGCAGGTGAAGGCCCAATGCAGTGAGGTCATCTCCAAATGAACTGCCCTACAACACCATGAAAAGAGGTGTGGTTCAATGACATCATCCTAATGTCACTAATGTGAGCAGAGGATGCTTAATATCTCATGGTAATGCTAGTGTTTTTTTGTATATGCAAAACCAAGCATTTGAGAGATCAGACCAATTAATTATACCTTCTAAGACTTTTTCTCCTCAAATAAAACTATAAGTATTATGAATTGACTTCAGCCACCACAGGGCTTTAATAGAGATGCTTACATAGATAAACATTAAGAAAGGCATCAATAATCTTATAACGCTTTGTAAGATCTATCTTTTGGCCAACCTCTGAAGTATTTTAAATAATTTTGTTTTCCTGATTGCTTTAAGGGCTCTGTTTTCCATCCTGAAATATGTTTGTTCAGCCAATTTTTGAAATTACCAGCATGTTCAGGGCTGTAACCTACTTTGACTGAAGAAAGCCTGAAGATAGCTGATGTTTCAGGGAACATGTGCTTTGAATTGAAGAACAATGATACAGTTTTGTTTGCACTCATAAATAATGAATCTTCTTGTGACCACAAGTAAAGATTGTCTAAATTAGACTCCCGATTCAGTAACTGATATGAAGCATACGCCGTGTCAGAACTATCAGTATACTGATGACTGCATGTGTCTAAGAGAGCTACAGTAGTGTTTATGAAGGACATTATAAAAAACATAAAGGGGGTTAGAAATGAGCTTTGTGGATTATCTCCAGTTAATGGCATGGCAAATGTCATTTTATGGACCTAATTTACTGAACTTTAATAATGCTACAGTTGAGGTAAATCATTTTAATGGCAAAATTTATGTGAGTAACACTACCACTAATTTACCAATGGAATTTACAAAATCCATTTAGCTCTTCTAAATAGGCCCTATCTAAGTGGATGTTATGGCTTGGTTTTAGACTGACAATATCATGGGAGCAGGGCAGCCTTGCTCTTTCTTTCTACTGCATACTAGAAGCCAGAAGATGAGTTCAGCAATAGCACTTTTGTGACGCAGAGACTAGTGCTGAGTGACCAACCCACTTTTTTCTGTGCCTTCAGCTGATTAAAGTTATGGCATAGCAATACTGGGGAGAGGTGCTTGGGACTGCACAACCTGAACAATGCCCTTGCTGCATTAGATGCATTGATCTTCAGATAGATAAGCTGATATGAAGTCTTTGCACCCTTTAGTCATGCAGAATGCTATTGGGAGACCAAGATGCTGAGGGGGAAGAAATCTCAGTGCCTATGCCCATCTGGCTTATGGTGTTAAATATAGAGTAATCTGCAGCACGTATGGTGCGAAGATGTCCAGAATGGCTAAAGGGTATTTCTTTTCAAGAGGAGGCTGTATCTCCTTAAGGAGGAACTCTCATGGCAGAGAAAGCCCACAGGACCAGCAAGACTTTAGTTATCAAGAGGAGCTCCCAGGTAGAGTTTCCTCAAGTGGTGGAGCAGAAACACTGCAGAACCTTCTGTCCTCATCAAGAGGGCAGTGGTGCTTCCTGCTTTTTCAGGAACAAATGCAGCAGTCAGGTTTTTTAGCCTTAGCTTTCAAATCCCACAGGCATTTCCTGTAAAAAACCCCTCTGTTTATTCTCAGGCAAAATCAGTATAATATAAGTAATTGACCAAACTTTAAATTATTCAAGCTGGGAAAAGAAAGATAGTTGTTTTCTGTTTTTAAACATATAAAAATTACTTAGGCACTGTTGTAGTAGGGAACCACATAAGTAGAAGAGAGGGAGAAAGGGAGAAAGAGAGAGATAGAGAGATGGATAGATAGCCCAGGTAAGAAAAATGAGTACATACTGTAGTGTTTGCTAATCAGGTGTCTAGTATGAGCATTCAGGTTGATCAAATAGTGCATAATTATTAGTTTAAAAATTATTGCATAGAGCATTTGATTATTCCTGTAAAGTTATGAGTTCAGCTGAGTGTGAGATTTTATACACGTCTGTTGGAACTGGTTGTTTATGATGTGACATTCTTTAATGGTAAAATGAAAAACAGCACAGTTCTGTGCCAGGACACGAGAGGGTCATAGGGGGAATGAATATTTATGAAGCAAAATAAATATGAAGATGGAACTTCCCTCTCCTTTTCCCATAGCCTGCTCCTGTTTTTTAACTATACTATGTCCATGACATTTAATTTACACTGGCTTATGTACACTGTGGTACAGCTCAGGCCTTTGCATTTAGCTCAGATTATGTTATGGTGTTGCAGGTACCCCTTCTGAGAATTGGGTGCTGTTGGAAGTGTAATTTGTCCTTTACTGCTTCTGGAAGATTCATGTACTCCTGCAATGATGCAACAAGCCAGTTTTGCAGAGCTATAGTTCTATTTTATCCATCTATTTAAAGGAAACATAGATACCTCTTCCCATAAGACTGCTTTGTATTCCATATTGTGATCTGCAATGTACTTACTCTTAGAGGAGAGAGGTTTTACTTTTCATTTTACCCAAGAAAAAGACAACTAAATGTTTCAGAACCACACAGTAGGGGTGTAAGAAATCAAAGAGAGAGATGGCTTAAATCCTCAGCCAGCATGTAAAGTACCAAAATGACTTTTGTCTTCCTAATGTTCTCTAATATCCTCTCTTGGAGCTCCTCATTCGCTAGCCAGCAGTGGTACTTGGCATCTTCCCCAGTTTGTCACGCTGTAATTTGGATAGATTCTTTGTCCCAGGTTCTTCATCTGTAACTTGAAGTGCATAAATGAAGTGCTTAAACTAGCTTAGTGTCATGTGATCACTTACATAGAAAATGGAGAGAAGCACATACCTCTGGAAACTAATTCAGCTTTCCTAAGTTTTGATCTACCTGTGAAGATGACAGTCTCCCTTTCAATAGAAGCAGGTCCAGAATGAGGGGCTTCCAGGGCAGGGGCTTTCATTACATGACTGAAGTTGGATAGGATGCATGTTGGGTGTCTTGATAGTGAAACAAAGCCTTGATGCCCCTCAGAGCCTGATGGGTTCAGGGTGCATTTTAGCAGCAATTATCAAAGGGAACTTCCCAATGGAGATGTGGATGAACTGAATGCAGAAAGGCTGCTAGTACTTATCTTTACTCATTTATTGAGCAGGTATTGTGCAATTTTGCCAGAAATACCTCCATCCCTCAAGAAGTCTGTTTTTCAAACCTGGGCACAGACAGGTTTGCCAGCTTATCAAATAATGAGGTGGTTTTTGTAGCATGCACAAATGAAGATGAGAAAAGTACATTCCTTGTAAATACATTCTCAGAGGAAAAGGAAAACAGAATTCTGGATGAGACATGACACATGAAAGCAGTCTGACTCACATTACCACTATCTCATCATCATCTTTCCCAATAAAACCAAGCTGCTTAAAAATTGTGTTGCATATCTTTTCCCAGGGAGAAACAATATTTCAGGTGACAGAGAGAGAGAACACAGAAGACAGTATAGAATTCAATATGGATAAAATACTATGGCTTTGCTCTAGTTTTTTTTATTCACTGCAATTTGTTTTTCTCTGAATTCTTTATGGGCTGTGTTCTACACAGGGGGAAAAATGGCCAAAACAAAACAAATCCTAAGAAGCAAAGTGAATTTCAAAGTCAACTTGAAAAGAAGAGTGAACATTCAAACAACTGAGAGGAAGCATATCCCTTCTTTGAACTCAGATGGTTAGTATGAACCAGCAATACTTTCTTTCAGACCGTTCCTCACAATTAAATACAGAACTGATGACAACTCAAAGAGGAGATCAATGATGTGTTCTGGAAAGTGCTTGAACCCATAATGGAGCAATCAAGAGCAAATGCATTCTAAACACCGAGATCTCACAGGGATCAAAAGAATTGCTTTGTTTATTTACTAGCAAAGGTTCTTGCATTTATTATGCTACTAGGAGCAATGAACCAGTGTTTTTTTTCTCAACTCTGCTATCCCCATCAATAGTTGAGACAAATTCCTCTACAGAAACAAAAACCAGGCTTACCCACTTGCCCACAGCTAGAAGAGTTGAAGTAAGAGGTGTGATTTTTCCTTCTTGTCTCCAGCTCTAACTGGCATAAAAGAAGAGCTTGCCTGCTGCCTGGTGCTAGACTGCATTGTGTACTCACATAGTATCTCACTCCCAGCCAGGAAGCTCTCTACCTTCCTCTGAAAGCACACCAGAAATCCTGTTTTGAGATGACCCAGGACAAGACCTCAGCTTGTGTGATCTTAGTGGGGAGAATTATAGTTGAGAGCTTTCACAAGGCAAGCTAGTCTAGTTATGTCACACAGGTGAGTTTTATTGCCTGGAGACAGAATGTTAATGACAAGTTTTGTTTCCATTATTCTGCATTATTTTGGGTCTTGTGAATGAGAAGTGATAATATGTTTGGCTCTGTTTTGTTGTGCAGTTTACAGAAAATTGATTGTCTTCTGACCTAAAACTGAGAGGACACAACTGTTGATCCAATTCTGCTCTTGCATGCTTGTGAGTAGTGGGCTTAAGGTGCAGGAACTCAAGGGCTGGAACCTCTAATCCAAGACACCACTTAAGACATATTTTTAACATAGGAACAAATTCACTGTAATTAAGAGCTTTGCTGGACTGAGGTCAGAGAGCTCATCACCTTGTTTTGAACCAGCATGGCAGAGCTTAGGGATTCATCCACTCACTGCAGCAGCACCAGGCAGCCACAGCCTCCTGATGAATCTTGCTCATTGTTTTACATGTTATTTATATATCTAAAAATGTAACAAATGGAAAAATTGCTATAAATCATAAAGTCATGGCAAGCGTTCACAGAATTTAGGGAAAACAAAATAAGCAGTCACAGATTCTCGGTTAAAAGAATGCCTAAAAGAAAGAAAACTCACTATTTCTCTCCAATGATAGATGTATTCTCATGATGTACATTCTTAGCATAATTCACATCATGAAAAATAGGTAAACACAAGGAAAAGCTGCAATATGAACAAAAAAAAAGGAAGAGGGACAACTCTTTTTTTGGCAAAGAATAATCATAAGAAGTATTAGTATTTACGGGACCTTTCTTCAGAGCCTCTTCTACTGCTTGGATGCAATAAACAAGGATCCTAGCTTTAAAAAGAAAAGCAATTGGTTTTCTAATAATGAAGAATATCCTCAGAGATCACCTGTGATTTTTAGGGCTTTATCTAGATAACACAATACTAGAGGTGTGTGTCAAGGCAAAAAATAGATCTCCCTTGTAGTTTACACTTATTCTGCGTACCTATTGCTTCCATTTTCCCCACTTTAATAACTTACTAACCTGCTCTGTTCAACTTACTCAGCTCTGTAAGTACACAGTATATGGAATGCAGTTTAGGGCATCATGCAACATACAAGCTAGTCTTACACAGCAGCTGAATGTCATGGTGTGTGTGCAGTATTTTGTACATTTCTATCTATTCTGTGACATCCATACAGCAACTGATTACCTTTGTGTTAAATCAGCCAGAACTATTGAAGTTGTTCTCATCCATCATGGAGTCTTCGCCTACTTTTTCACTGGAGAAGAATTTATGTTTTATTTATTTGTCCTTTGTTTCTTTGGGTTTCCCTTACAAGCACCTCTTAGAGAGTCCTGATGATTCTTGGCAATCCATGAGGTGGTGATTTGCTCTCAGGGTATTTTATCCCTGTTGCTTCAGAGGTTTACCATGCTCCCTCCAATGTGTCAAACAGCTATATTAGCTAGTCCTTGTTAGTAGTGACTGGCTAAGTCTTGTTTTTCCTTTACCCTTTCTCACTTCTCTTTTATCACTACTGGTTTTAGGACAAAATAAATGTGTCCTGTGTACCTGTTCTTGCTGTAATGATAGGCATATGCGAGGGTGTGGCCAGCTGAGAGCAGACCTCCATTAACTGGTTTTTGGCACGTTCCTCCATACCAGGGACACTTATTTGCTGTGTGACAGGGTAGAGTGGGATCTAATCTCCAGATCCCTAGTGATACCATTGTAAGCAATGTTGGAAAACTGCTACATAGTTCAGTGCTCATCACGTAATCAATTTTTTAGCAAAGTAGTTGAGAAACAATGGATGCAAACAGTACAATTTCTTCCTAGAACCAATTGGAATGACCTATCAAAGCAAAGGAATTGTATTCAGGTGAAGCTGATAGATAATTTTGACTTCTAACAACATAGTATTTTTCACATATTCAGCTACTGTGATCTTTTCTGGTAAGCTTTCAGTAAAGTTCACGCATCTATGTGAGGAGAAAAATCAAATAGGAAGAACATTCCGGAGAAGGTGGGAACAGACTCTTTCCAAAGTGCTTCAAATATCCAAGAATGTCTCTAGTATGTAATATGGAAGCTATTATTTTGGACATTTGTAGAGAGAGAACATTTGTAATGTATCATACACACCTTTGGTTTCTGAGAAAACTAATAATGTGAAGGGTAAGGACGTATGACATAATCACAGTTCCAGCTCTGTTCTGTTTCTATATTCTTGTGTCTCCATGGGATACTTATGTTTCAATCTTGAAAGCATTAAGTGTTACACGTGTAGGCACATGACTTGAACTCTGGGGCAGACACAGATTAATTTATTTTTAATAGAAATATGCATGCTTGATACTACTTGTATCATAAAGTGTCTTTTCCTGGGTAGCGAGTAATAATCTTTTGGCTACCTGAATGTTAAATCTAGAGTGGTTTTTTTTACCCTCATTGATACAAACTCTGCAAATACAATGCTTCCTTTTCACCTTAATCATAGGGTAATATTTCTATCCACCTTGGTTTGGTTTGTGGTGGATTCCTTCTGTACACAATTTCTAATTTTGAAAATCAGTCTTGTAAAGAGCTGTCTCTGTTGCAGACATGCTCCTGTGCAGCTTTATTTTCTACTAGGGTACATACCAGAGGTGTGGGCATCTTGCTAGTAAATATCTTCAGTTTGTCAGGAAGAGACTGGTTAGAGTGAAGCGTGTGTCTGTTTGGGGAGTTTGTAGTAAGTGTGCCACATGGGACTACCATCAGCTCACCCCACTGAGGTTGTGTATCCCCTTCTTCCCTCATAAGGCCTTTTAGAAGTGGGCAGAGTCCACTCCTTCCAACACATTTAAGGTTTATGTGTCTGGTGTATTGTTATTCTTGCTCTTCATTGTATGTCTGGCCAGACTAAACTAAGCTGCAGTGGGATAATGCTTGATCCATCGTGACAACATTTCATTGAAATACCTTCATCATGATGCGAATTTGATAGATAACTTTTGTGACTTTGTTGTACTGGACCACTTCTCAAAACTGTAACAGGTTGTATAAAAATAGCCATATCTTTGCCTTGCTTTTCATTTTCATTTTGGTCTTCTGCTGCTTTTTTTGTGGTCTTTTTAGACAATTGGTTCTTCAAGGCAGGAGCCTACTGTTCTTACGCATCTGTAGAGTACAGTTCCTGTCAGTGCTTTATACATCAAAATAATAAATGAAAAGTGCCTCACTTCTCATTGTACTCACTGAGCGAGCCTTACTCTGGGGATAGACGTAATATGTCTAAGTCACTTATACTGACATGCAGCATATTCCTTGAAAGTTAGGCCAAGTGTCTCTGATGTGTGCTTGGCCAAAGTATTGCTTCTTTGTCAGGGACAGAAAGAATGGATGGTTTTGGCCTCTCTAGTGGCCAAATCTAGCTGTCAGCAAATAACCATCTCCCCTCCACCTTTGGTGGTAACCACTATTAGTCAGTCTTCACTTCCCGAGGCCATCTTGCAATTCTGAAGAAAGTAAAACTGCACTTTATTTCCAAGAATATTGGGACTCTGTTTCTTGAAAAGGTGTGGTGATGCTACGTAGCCGTAGAGTGAAGGATTTGCAAGCAATCTGCTTTCAAAAAATGCCTGCCATGCAAATGAAAAGAAAGTACTGTACCTTTCACTGCATTCTATCCAATTGGGTTCAGTTTTTTCCTGTACCTACCTATGAAGTTGCAAATACTAACATGATCTATGCTCTTTCTCCAGCTTTCCTTATACTGGATACAATCCCAGTTCTGAAGGTCTCACTTTTCTCATGAAAGATGATCCAACTTTTTTAATAGCTAGAGTTCAAAAGATGGCTCTGCCTCTCTGACTTATCAGTAATTGCCCTACCCCATTTACAGAGATGCCAAATAAGTCCTGAGGCAGATTCTGTCACCATTTTTCCTAGTGAATTCATAGATGTGATTTAAGCTATCTTTAGAACATACATTTTGTTTCCCAATAAAGTATTCTTTTTGTGACCTCCTAATTAATAAGATTAAGGGAATTTAGCCTGGGAATCTAACAAAAGGCAGCATTCTAGGACCCTCACTGAATATTAATATCCATCTTGTAGCAAAAGCAGAACACTTGTTTGTGTATATTGGAGCCCCACTGGTTTAGGTCTTTACTAGGAAAACAACAAAGAAGAGAAAAAAAATAACAAATTACAGCTGAAACAAATCATCAGCATCACTGTTTTCAAATTGCTATATTTCTGGGGAATTTCAGTCACTTACATGAAAAAGAAGACACCAGTTTCAATGGAGCTTTGATAGTCAGGTTATGTTAATAATGGGGACTCATGTAAAATTCATAAGGTATACCTTACAGATGAAGAAGATTGCTAATAATTATTCTGTATGCTAAGAGTGTAGCTCTTTCTGAACTGATACATAAAGACTCCTTTACATCCCAGTCTAATTACTTATAGACAGTTGAGCACAAAATTACTTTCATCTGTTTGAACATGTGGAAGGAAAGAGATTAGAGATGTACCTTTCAAAACAGCTGGTTGGCGTGTTAAAGAAGAAAACCTACTGGTTCTTCGGTTCTGATTGAAAAGTGCATTTCTTTATAATTAGACCTATTAAATTAAATGTCGTGCAGGGGGATTCTCAGAGGGGGTGACTGGGGTGCACAGCATGAAAGTCAGTTGCTCTCTTATGGCTGCTCTAGAAACTTGAAGGGTTTTCAAAGCTGAGGAAAGATAGGACTAGGTGTTTTGACACCCCATATTTTTCCCTAGTCATTTTGTGGTGCTCAGGCTTCCACAGAATAACAGTGGGAGTTCCTGGGGATGCCAAATGGCCGTGTGCAGCCACTGCTCTGACCCTTCTTGATGTTTTTCTTTTGGTGTCCTTCAGAAAAAGTCAATGCAAGTTGTGTGGAAAGCAATGATTTACATGGAAAAGACATCCAGAGTGTCACAAAAGGATTGCAGGTAGATGAATGATCAATGTCTTGAATTTCTATTTGTTTGCTGTAGCTGATTTCAGGGCAAGTACTGTAGAAAAGGGACGTGTATGCATGGGGCCTAATCCTGTACTGACTTTATAGTTTTGAAATGGAATAATGTGCATTTGTAGTGACACCAACAAGCAAAATCTCTCTTCTCCTCCAGGTTTCTAATTCTGCCTTTTAGTGTGTTTTCATGTAACAGCTGTAGTAGCAAGTTCTTAAGAGTGCTCTCATCCAGACTTCTCCGAGCATTTCATGAACTGGAGATGTACAATGATATTGCTGTCCTCCTTGGGCTGAGAGAGAAGTCAAGACTATGCAAGGTGAACATACTACCTCAGAGACACAGGCAAGAGCTTCAGGTTGACTATGAATAGAGATTTTCCTAGTTTTTCAGGTATACAGCAAAATAAACAGCATCTGAGGCTCTGTGGGGAGGGAGCTGCACAGTCCTCTCCAGATCACCAGAAAGAGAAGTGTGTGGCTGGTATAACTTCTCCATATCTGAAGTGTGACATATCTTACCATCTCCTGTTTGGTCTCTGTTCTCTGTGAGACCATGTAGAGCAGCTGGAATTGTGCTAGGGTGTATAGGTTGGTATGGAAGCCAATAGTCTCTGCTTTAAAACACTGTAGAGATTGATTCCCTTCACTCAGCACTCATTAAACCACAGCTAGATATTGCAAGGACAAACTAAAGTGTTGGAACACTAGCCCTTTGAGGACAGGCTAGGGGAGCTGGTCTGAGGCAGTCTGGAGAATGAATGGCTTCAGGGGCACCTAACAGCTCCCCTCACTGTCTATAAGGGGTCATTGAGGAGACAGAGTGGGGCTTTCAGAGTGATGGAAGGACAAGAGATAATGGGCACAAGTTGTAACAAGAGAAATTCAGACTGGGTATGAGGAGAAACTTTTTCCCAATGAGGACTGCTAAGAAGTGGATCAAGTTGTCCTGAGAAGTTGTGCAATTTCTTGTTCCTTGGAGTCTTTCAAGACCTGACTGAACAAAATCCTGGGCAAGTAGGTTTGACCTCAGATCTGTTTCTGCTTGGAGCAGCAAGTTGGACTCAACACCTAGAATCCCTTCCAAGCTAAATTATCCTGTCATCCTATGTATGAATAACATAGGTCACTGAACTAACACCATCTCCAGAATGGCCGAGTGCTCAGTTAAGAACGTCCTTATGCCTGAGTAGACTACACATACAAGAAGCAGCAGGTAAGAGGACAGGACATAATATGAAGAACTGAATCTGATAATTCTGGGAATGTTGTACTATGTCGTGTTGTGTAGTGTCCTAGAGGGCTGAAAAATGGTTCAATGTTCCTCACACAATGTGCAAAGGACAGAAGCCTAGTACAGTACCCTGTGTCTGTAGGTGAGGTTACACTTTGCACATTTGCCTCTGAACATGCTTGTGGAGCAAGCTGATATGGCTTATGATGCAACCCTATGCTGTGTAGCCCCTGAGGTCTCTGAGCTTTTTCATCTCACTGCCTTTTCTTCTTCTGCTTCCCTTGTTACAGCCCCTTATCTCATGCATTATCAGCATGAATCTGATAGCAAGTATTCTCCATCTCTTTCTTCGTCTTCAAGTCTCCCTATCCCTTCACATAATGATTCTGTTGATTTTTATTATGTTTTCTATGAGTGCAAGTACTGTCTGTAGAACAATTAATGAGTGTGTGTGACTTTACTTGAGCCTGATGGTGGAGATTCATCAGACTTGACTACTCCAGAAGCTTTTGGCTGAATATGGATCTATCTTTGCAAAAAGCTGAAAATTCACATTAGACATTCAGCCCTAGGCACAACACCTTCTTCCAAGCCCCTACAATGATGATGCCTTGGAACTGGTCTAAATGGCTCATTTTGGACATCCATGTAATGGTTAACTGGACATAAACTGCAGCATATAAACTCCTCCCATGTTGATGTAGGATGTGGTAAAACTCTGCATTGAAGACCGTTTTCCAGGTCTGAAATGACATTCTATCACATTTCATGACTGCAGATTCTCCAGACATCAGAATCATAGAATATTTTTTGTTGGAGCCTCTGGAGTTGTCCTGGTCCAGACTTCCTACCCCAAAATGTTGTTCAGGTCCTTGTCCTGCCAAGTTTTGAACATCTCTAAGATCTTGAGATCAATTCTTAAGAAAATGAGAGCAGTTCAAATAACCACCAGTTTCATCTGGTACCCTGTCTCTGACAATAGAAGTGGATAGTATTTAGGGGAAGATTATTGAGTAAGTCTATAGTAATCCTTCCTGTTGCACACTTTAAATCAGTGAATGTTGGATTAACTTCATATGTGTCTGGGATCTGTTGGATGTGGTCTTTGGATTGCAGAGGTCAACTGTTTATGGTAGATGAGACAAAGAGGGTACATAGGCAGATTGTGGATTCAGTCTGGACTCTCTTGTATTTCTTTCCTAGATGAATCTTCCCGTGAATAAAGACATAAAATTGTAGATAACACTTTACAGAAGATTACATCAAATAAAGAAGAGGTCCATGGCCTTTATATGTACCCTTATTGCCCCTTTTCACGAGACTAGCTCCTGTTTATGTCAAGAAAGAAGCCAGCCCTTTTTGTCCATGTGAGTATGCTGGTAATGGGACACATGCCTGTGTGAGGCAAGGTCTCTTGACTGGAAGTATTTGTGGCAGTCCTGATGAAGCTGCCCCACACAGTGGCTCACAAATCCCAGCTTCTAATGAATTCACTCTGCTTCCTTTGGTGAGCTGTTTTGCCGCTGTGTGAGGAAGAGTATCCTGGCTCCTCCTATCTTCGTATCAAGAGGCTTCATCACTTTGAAAAAGCAAAATGTTGCACGTCACTCCAAAAGATGACTGATCCTTTCTTTAATGATATTAGTGGAGAGGTCACAGTGACGCACTGAGCTTGCTGGATGCTTCCTTCTAAACCTCTAGGGGAGTACAGAGGAAAGAATCCCTCAGAAAGCTCCGAGTCTACTCAGGGTCCTGCCCCACACCACAACTGCTAAGTGCTTTTCCAGCATGCATAGAAATAAAAATAACAGTAATAGCACCAGCCATCCTAACTCTTGAATGAGTTAGCCTTTGTTTTTATTTCTAACTCAATTTGGACTTCCACCAACTTTGAATTCTTTATGGATAGAAGATACTTCTGATTAAAAGATACATCTTGATTTAAAGGACTGCTAGTGTGATGTTGTACACATAATACATGGCTACCGGGAGTGCTACTGATTGCTGATAATTTAATTCCTATAACAGACTAGAGAAAGCTTATTACCTGACAGCCAGTATTCAATCACTGTTTTCTGAAATAAATAGCCTATCAGACAGCTAACGATAAAAAAGAAAACTTGATGTCCTTAATTTTGTGTATTTTTAAATGTAATATACTGTGCTAGCACAAGCATCCTAAAAGCTGTCTCCCTACTAATCCTTCTCAATGGCTTTTTCCTGTATTTGTGGCATGGCTTATTTAAGTAAACGGTGTTTAAAATCTTATGTATGGGCTAAATCAGAGTATAATAGAACATGAAATACACTAAAATACTGTCGTGTGTTATGAGTTTCATGGTTGCTTTTTCGTGTGTTGTAGAAAAAGGAGCATTTTAAAATAAGCAAATACAATTGATTGTGTATTTCTGTCCGTTACAATTGTTCTTGGAACCATAGAAACAACTGAAGAAGCAAAGACTGCAGAAATAATCAGGCATCTGAGCTGCAGAGAACTAAATACTGTAACATAAAATAATCCTCTCCAGTTCCACAACTCAAACCTTATTTGCCTCCACAGAAACCTTGTTGGTGTAGTATGTTAAAATGTAATATATGGGTAAGCAGTGAGGTGGATAATGGAAGTAAGAGAGGAGAATCTCACTCATTTTAATTGATTAATAAACCAAATGATGACAAATGTACAGAAAAGACACCAGTCCTTTCAGTTATCTGTCTTTTATTGATGTAGAATGAAGTCTGATGTGACATTGTCTATAATCAACACTGAGACCAAACACCAAGCTGGTTGTGATTTTTCAATGTGATTTTTTTCAGAAATATTTACATTTTAAAAATTAAAACATAATTTTCAAAATAAAAGTTGGAATTTTTTAGTATGCTATGAGCAAAAATTGACATATTAAGATATTTATTTGGGGAATTAGAACAACCCTAATCAAAACATTTTATTTGCCTAAATATTGTATTTCAGATTAACTGGACATGAACATGTGTCTGCCTAACATCACAGAATTATAGAATTATTAAGGTTGGTAAAGACCTCTAAGATCATCAAGTCCAGCCATCAATAAGAGTACCTCATGGAACCAGAGGAGGTAACTTTAGGTGTAGCTCATATTCACATACTCTTCTAGATGGGCTTTTGGGCAAGATGAGGTTTCAACAATGTAACAATGTTCTTTCTAATTGCATAAGCAGTATGTTCAGTTGAAACACAAAAATAATTTAGTCCGCAAGTTACTCCAGGACTTCTTATTAAGGTTCTAGAGGAAGCAAACTTGCCAATGAAAAACTGAATGAATTTCAATTCTTAACATCCTAAATTTAATTCTAATTGTTCCAACTTTGATAATGTATGGTATAAATTTTGCCCATTGAAATATATGTACCATGGAAATGAATAAATTTTGGCTGTTATTCTTGAATTTACTGAAGTTGAAAACTAGGACTGAAACAAAGTTCTAGCATACTTATACCCTGTTTAAAAAAAGATAATGAGAGAAAAGGGAGGAAACAATAGTTCTTAGATGAGAGTATAATGTTGATCAAAACTCATGTGCAGAGATAATACAGGCAAGATGGTGGGGTGTTTTGGCTGATAAACACTAAAGGCAATTGAGAATAAATCAGCTTGTAGTTCCTGCATCCTTTTGAGTGTCCGGCTGAAATGATTAGTTGAAGAAAAATATATACATAAATATATATATAACAATTTTGGAAGAATTGGCACAGCTGCCGCCAGCTATGCCCTCTGGCACTCCGAGAGGCAGAAGCTCCTCTTGGGTTTTGCAGTATGCTCTGAAGTGGGGTTGTGTTTTAATTGCTCCATCCATCCTTACTAAAGGACAGGAAGAAAAGGAAAAGAAAATCCTAAAGAGAAAACAGATATTGTATATACATTACACTAAATACCTGTGGTTAAAAGAATATTAAGGTTGCTAAATGAAGCAGAGAAAAGCCTGGAAATATTATATTTAGGGCTCCTGGTGTAACGTTAATTTAGCTTCTGCAGCCAACAGCATTATGCTCCAGTTCCAGAATAATCAACAACTAACTGGTCCTTCATCTGACACTCCACAGGCAGTATGGAGTCCCAAGCCTTATTTATCATGTAAAATACAAATCCTGTCCTAAGTACGGGGTTATTAATTTTGTCTCAATTTTTCATTTAGTCCTCCTACTACATTC
Organism: Clamator glandarius; assembly: GCA_033459285.1. NCBI lineage: Eukaryota > Metazoa > Chordata > Aves > Cuculiformes > Cuculidae > Clamator > Clamator glandarius. The sequence continues at coordinate 1,289,014 of JAUNZM010000753.1, forward strand.
TGTTAATGGTACTCACAGTAGTTATCATTGTAATATTCAACGTCTTGAAGAACATTCAATAACACATTTCTGCAAAATCCTAGGAGGCAGTAGGTGATGGCTATTATTTGTTATATGCGTTATTATGCTCCAGCTATCATTTATGGGCAATGAGGAAACACTTTTTACATATAAAGCCAAGAATTTATTGTTGTCATAACTGAAATCTTTAGTCTACTCCAAGAATCTTTTGTGCAAATCCAATTGTTTTAGAAACAAATATTTTCATACAGAAAGTCTCATTAATAGTAATAATATAGTTAAAATCATTATACACACACTTATTTTCTACTCTTTTTCTACTGGTACACTCAACCTTTCCCTGCTCCTTGCGTCCTAAAGCCAGGGGTTTCATCCTGTTGTTGGGGGTGTTGCAGGTGCAATGCAAAGTTGTCAGTGTCTTGAGTCCTTCACCAGGAGGAATATGATGTTTCGTGTTGATGGTTTCTTCCTTACTGTAGAATCTACTTGAGGTGGGCTTTTTTTTGTTTGTTTTTTTTTTTCATATGCTTTGTAGCATGCATTTACATATTTGCATTTTCTGTATGGGTCTGCAGCTTTAAGTTACTAACAAATCTACTATATATGGTGCCCTTTCAGTGTGCCAGGTATTATGTCTTTATTCACTGTTACATTTAAACCCAGTTTTGTCCAGCCTTAGGTCTGCGTTTCTTTAACTGACTACTGGGAGGTTGATTACGCTTGAGATTAGGAGGAAATTCTTCACAGAGAGGGTGGTTAGGCATTGGAACGGTCTGCCCAGGGAGGTGGTTGAGTCACCGTCCCTGGAGGTGTTTAAGGTTAGGGTAGATGAGGTGCTTAGGAGCATGATTTAGGGATTGGTGGGAATGGTTGGACTCGACAATCCAGTGGGTCTCTTCCAACCTGGTCATTCTGTGATTCTGTGATTCTGTGATTATAGCTGTGGGTCCTGAGTGCCAAACCTGTGCCACGTTTCTTATTACCCAGTGCAGATATTCCTCAAAACTACATCCTGTCTCTCCTCTTCCTAGGCCTGCATTTCTCTACATTATGTCATTATACTTCAAAGGTGTAAAAATCATGGAGGTACTATAAAAGTATTAACAAAAATTAAATAAATTAGCCAGAGATACCTGGTTAAATCAGAAAAATTGGAGTCAAAGCTAAACGAGGAAAAGTAAATTTGCCACCAGGTCAAGAAAAGTCCAGGCAGAGGAACCCTGACAAGCCTCAGTCCTGAGGATTTGCAGACTCACTGCAAAGCTTATAGCCTGCTGCTAGCAATGGTAATATCATTTTACGGGATTTGCAACTACAGTGTACATCCTGGGAAAATGACTAATTAGAAAGAAAATGTAACATTTCTTTATAGAACACTTACTTGAACTCATTCAAGTTTTTTTTTCCTAAATCTTAGAATTCAAGAAGTGTTAATTGACTGAAAGTACTTCTACTTCCTAAAAAATCATTGCCATGACACTGTAAATAAAGGCAATGATAAACAGACACATGCTAAGTTAGGATGTTATGTCCAGTAGGAATGATACATTCAAGAATTTTGGAGTTATGTTTGAGTTCAACTCAAAGCCCAGAAATTCAGTTCCACTGATATTGGCTGTTGTGAGCTGTTCTGGTGATGCAAAGCAGCCATAAACTTGACTTAAATAGCTGGTAAAGTAGGTTTTACTGCTGCTTTGTGTCACCAGATTGCTGCAGAGCAACTGGAGTATCCCTTGCAACTGGCCCCAGATGTTTAAGTGGCGCTTATTCAAAATATTTTAACCTCTTTGACTATGAAAACTGTTGGAAGTCTCATGAGAATAATCTCTCTCTCTCCTTCTTCTCTCAGCCACTATGCCAAGAAAACAGTTAGCCTTTCAGTTTCATCACACTTTGACCTGGTAAAGACTGCAAATGGAACATAAATGCACCCAAACTTACCTGAGAATTTCAAAATTCCTCCTTACACTTAATTGAATCAGTTCTAAGAGACCCACTGTGTTTTGGTGGTGGTGACATCACTTTATTTATACTTAAACTGATTGCTCCTTTATTGTTGAGATATATCTTGCAGGGCTCACTTTCCAGCCTGTAGTCTTACATTTAAACACTGTAATTTTCAGCTGAGTTGCAAATAACTTCTGTGTTATAAGTTTGTTTATCTGTTCTGTTTTATTCCATTCTAGTTATCATGCATCTTACCTACTACTGTATTCCAGCAGATGGTTGTAAGCGGGATTGATTTTATAGGAGCTCAGGTGTCTGCAACTGAGTTAGCAATCTTTCATTCTCTTTATTGGTGGCGGTGTGAAAGATGCCACTACAAGATCTCACTCATCTGGGCGCCTAATCTATGCGATTATAACAATTTTGAATGGAAATGTCATGTGAAAGTGTTTTTGCTTTTGGTGCAAGTTTATAATATCTTCACTCATACTAGATAAAGATTCATAATAAGTTGGCTCACTGAAGTTAATGCAATAATAGAATCGTAGAATCATCGAATGGCTTGGGTTGGAAGGGACTGTGGTCATTTAGCCTAAGCTCCCTGCAGTGAGCAGGGTCGTCTTCAACTAGATCAAGCTGCTCAGACACCCATCCAACCTGATCTTGATTGTTTCCAAGGATGGGCCATTAACCACCTCTGGACAATCTGTTCCAGTGTTTCACCACATTCAGAGTAAAAGAATTGCTCCTAATATCTAGTCTAAACTTCCTCTCTTTTAGTTTAAAACCATTACCCCTTGTCCTATTGCTACAGATCCTACTAAAAAGTTTTTCCTCATCTTTCTTATAAGCCCCCTTTAAGTACTGGAAGGAGGAACATGCCTGTGGAGTAGAGCACTTCTTGGCATGAGTAAGACATTCAGTGTCTCCCATTCTGGTGCCAGCTCCAGTCTGGCTCTGTACTGCTCTTATAATGAAATTGAAGTAGCAAGGAAGAGCTATCCAGTATTTTGCATAAGGTCACAGATCTCTGTGATGTTCAGGATAGTCTTTATTGTGACACAGATGTCATATTTGGGAAATCTCTCCCTACCAGAGGCAAGTCCAACTTTTCATAAGATTTAAGTAATGTAAAATTATATAAAAATATTTCTGGCTTGAGTCACTTGAAGCACAGCCAAGGAAAACACTGGGGACTGCATTGGAAGGACCATCTTTTATTTTTGGCAGCACAGATGAGCTAACTGACCTAATAGAAAATAACTATCTCTAGTATCTTTGATTAAAATTCCTTAACTTCTGGCATACATTTCTAAAAATATTGAACTTTAAGTTTACATTTTACAACATCCTTGAAGAAAAGTCCTGCAAACATGACTTCTCTCTGAATTAGATGTGCACTAGTAGATAGAGAAAGAACTGCCTTTTGTGGCCAAGATCAAGGCTAAAGTAAATATTGATTGGAGAGAAGGTTTTATACACCAACACTCAGAAGAGTTAAACAATTTCTTCAGTGGAATATTCAATCTAATCCTCTCTTTATGCTGTGATTGGTTGCTGCATTTTATTTAATATTCTTTACAATAACAACATTTTTGTATAGGTTGTATAGCAATGTTTTTAAATATCTACACGAAAAGCATGACCTTAAAAAGTAGGCAGGAGGGGCAGAATAGTTGAATTGTTAACAGATGAGTAATTAATTTTGAGAAATGTCAACAGAGCCTGCTTGTCTACACTACAGCTGTTCCAGGAGAGATAAACAGAGGTAGTCTTTTTGCTGCAATTACATATGCAACATTCAGAGAGATTCTTCTAACGACTTACATGCCTGAGATTACTTGGTTTACAGTGAGTTGGGGCAAAATCTGAATCCAGTAGCACACTGCATGGTGGCCAGGTTATTGGTCAAAGAATAGGTTTATTTAAAATAAAGGTAGCTCCATATCAGAACCCATCAAATACAGAGAAAACCAGCAGCATATTCACATATTTTTATGAATACATAACCCCCAGCTGATAAAAGAAAGTTTAAAAAAAGAAAGTTTCCATCATTGGAAAAAATGATTTTGGAGGACTTTGTTATGTGGAGCTTGCACAAATACAGCATCCCTGTACTCAAGACTTCACTGCATAAACAGACAGGATGGACAGAGGGTGGAGGAGGGAGTGGAGCGGTTTGCACATGTTCACAGAGGTGGAGGAGTGTTAGAACCCATAGCATCCTTCATGCAGTCATTGCCTGATCCTACAATCCTCTCTGCTCTGTTTCTCAGGTTGGATAGCTCAGCTTTTCTGCTCTGCAAAGTCCTTCTATGTAACAGACATTTCATGTGTCCCTGAAATCATAACCCAGTAGTAAGGCATCAGTCTATTAGTAGTGCATCAATAACTGTAACTATTAAGATTTCTGGCCTATCTCATTACTTGAAGATTAACTTGTGACCTAAAATATATCCCTCAGTCATACTGCAAACTTCAAGAATTCTTGTTTTATCTAGCTGAAGTACTTATCTTACTTGTTTGGATGAGAGATTTTATTTTGAAAGAAACATCAGGAGAAATTGTTTGGCATGTAGTTTTGAAGGCTTTCAGTGGTCCCTTCTCATTTCCCCAAATTAGAAAAAACTCAGCTGCTGCATCGTGTCTTTGTTTAACAAATATCCTCATAGCCATCTGCCTGCTGTACTCCATGCTTCTTTTCCTTACTTTCCTGTCATCACCTAGTTCAACTGCCCACCAGCAAGCTCAGACTCCTGCACTGTCCCACTCATCCCTCTCCTACATCTGCATTAGACAAGCAGAGATAGTTTAAAAATCTCTTTTGACTCTCAAATTAGACCCTGAATCTCATGAGAACTCCAGTTCCAAGATTACACGTGTTCAATGTAAGGTCCCACTTGTAGGATTAAACTTTCTAGAAAGCGTAAGTCAAACAGCACTGTGTGAGATACTCCTTACACAGGACAAATGGAGCATCCACCAGGAACATAACCCACATGTGTGCTTTTATTTATATGCCTTCCTCCCATACAAGTGGGCAGATATGACTAGTCACAATGCTGCCTGTATGCAGCGTTGTCTGTATATGGCAACTGCTGTCTGTATAGCAACGTCAACATCCTATTGATTTTACATAATACTGGATACAGGATCTTCTCATCTCCTCTGTGCTTCTGTATCTCTGTTGGTAATTACCACCTGTTATGTGCAAGCAAGAAATTTACAGCTTTCACTGTGATCACTGAGATACTATAAGATATGCAATAAATGCAAGCTACATAAGTACTGAAGTGCTTGGAAAGTATTTGGCTATCCACAAAATGTAGACTTTATTCTATTTCCTTTTGCCTTCTTGCCAGAATATTTCTGTGTGAAGGCACAATAAGATGGGTATTTTAACTGATATAAAGTGTGAGCTTTGCTTTTTAATTTCAAATCGATCACAATCCTACTGTGGTAGGTCCATTATATTAGGTTACATTAATTGGTGCTGTATAGCACTTGAAACAGAGAAAACAGGAAAAAAATCTATCCATCTAGTCCTAGAGATAAAGTACTATCTATTTTTGATGAATCTTTTGGATCTGCTTGCCATTATCTTCAATTAATTCATTTATGCTTTCTGCCGATCCATGCCCCAACATCCTCTATTACTTTTGCATAACTACAGTAGACACATTATGTTTTTCATGGTATATTGCCTTTTTTTGCTTTTGAAAGATATCTCTTTGCTTGATGTTGACAGTGAGAACTGTTTGATGTGGTAGCATTTATAAACATTATCCTCTAGAACCTGCACAACTATTGAAACCAATAGTTCAATCCCCCAGTTCTTATAGAAGTATTTCCAAGGCTAAAACACTTTCATGATGTTTCCAGTTTTATGTTTCCTAGGAAAAAATGACTGAAAAATCTGTACATGTCTGAAACAGCTAATATTCTTCTTTCAGCAGTATATATTATCTATCATTGTCTTCACAAAATTTGGCCAACGTGTTATCATATTTGGACACAACTTCGAAGTAGCACTAAATGTTAGAAAGAGAGGCATTATAAAAAAAACTCCACATTCGAAATTCTGTCCTTATATTTTCTGAATTTGAAAAAGAAAAAAAAAAAAGAAAGGAAAAATAAAGGTGGTCAAAATAGCTTTGGAAATAATTTGAAGATTCTGGTTTATTAGGAACTTCAGCATAAACCAGACATTTTTACATTGAGCTTATGCTTCTTCTCCAAATAATCAAGACACACCTTGTGTTTAAATTAGACATGATCTATATTTTTAAAGAGGAAACAAATGCGATTACTTACAAATAGAGAGACATATACGGAAGATGCATTCAGGTGTATGTATGACTTTACTCATGTTGGTAAATAGACTTGTGGCATGAGAAGAGTTACAAAAGTGCCCAGGGATTTGTCTAACTACACTAGGAGTGTCTTTGTGAGTCAACATAACTCCACAACAAAGCTAAACCCAGGTACACACCAGCTTTTCCCCATACATAACTATCACCCCATATTTGATGGAAAAAGGAATGGAGTATACAAACAAGAGAATGCTCATTTAAAAAGCAGAAACATAGACAATAAGTGTTTTCTTCATAACACGGTTGTGCACTTACTGGCACTTAATCCTTTGATATTAGCCAGTTTAATCCCCACAGAGTGATGCATTAGTCGTATCACTGAGTCAGCAGAGCACAGATGTACTTTAGTCCTGAGATAAAGTCTTGAGCAACAAACAGAACTCAAGAGGTCTCAAGTTTTCCTTGGTTGTTATCACTTCTATTTGTTCGGAGGGTTACGGAACTCTGAGTTCTACTATCTTTCGGTATCCTGATAGAGCAGTTCTTCTTCGTGCAGTTGTTCTTCGTGCAGTTGTTCTTCATACAGTTGTTCTTCATACAGTTGTTTAAAGGAGTCTGCTTGTAGTACATTGAGCTTCAAAAATCATCATGGATAATGGTCCAATCATCCCACAGGCACTATAGAAATACTTTTAGAGAACTGTCCAGCAAAAATTTCTCCCTTGAAGGGTTTCAGTATTGTGTCCATCTTAGGGGTATTACTCGCTGCAGAAAGGAAAAGGCAGGTTGTGAACTGGCAATAGGTGTACTGGGGAACACAGTGTAACTGCCTGCTGTGGGCTGTGTGTTCCCCTCTCTACAGGGCAAACATTTGTTCATTAGGTCAAGCAATAGGGGTAGATTCATTTCCTAAAGAAAACTTAGATGGTAGTGGCTATATGAGGAGGGGCAAACCTCTCTCTTATTTAATGGACTAATGCAACCCATTGTCTGCCTATAAAATGCAAAGCCTGGGTTGATACATGCTGAACTAGATACAGGAAAGAGAGGCCATAAGCTTTGTATTGAGATCAAATTTTTAAAATCCTTCTGTTGGTGATTTCTTCTGGTCTTCTAAGATGGAGATTTCTCTCTTTGCTTTCAAAATCCTTTCAAAAATGCTAGGGTATGGGTCTTTTTGACAGAAACCATCTGTGTATCTACCAAAACATGGTAAGTTTGAAGAAAGTTTTCAATACTTTTCAATCTTACATGCAGATGGACATTTTGCTACAAAACATACTTTCTTCCTTTCTTAGAAAGCCTGAATAGGTATATAGTAGAAAATATCTTTTTATCTGAGCTTTCCTTCAATATCACCTTTAGTCTTCCATTCTTTTGCCATTTTACTTCTACCTGGTTTTGACCATCTGTACTCCCCTGCTTAATAATGTGCTAAATGTTTCTGCTTATCCCATCACATACAATGAGACCCTTCATTAACATCCTATTAGACACCTTGCACACTTACCTAGAGAGGAGCAAAGAGAGGTAGCTGAAAGAGTGCAGAGATAATCCCAAGACAGAGGTGATATATGACAGTCCCCGATCTGCTTACGTAATTGTCTGGATCTTGATTTAAGATTCCCCTGCTGCCAGAAATGAATTATGCCACAGAATATGTGTTCTTCCCATTTGAACTCTGGAATGACATAAGTGATGATTTGTGCTGGATATCATTAAAATTATGCATGAAAAATACAAACAATCTGCAAAGCAATTACATGCTTGCAGTCCCAGGCCATTTTTTGGTCATCCCAAGCTCTCCCTATTTTGAATGAGAATTTCACATACAGAAAAAACCCTGTCTTGGGTCCTTTAAGATGATTTCAGAACTTTTTCAGTTTATTTTTTTTTCTTAAAAAATGGACAAGGGATTTAGGAGCTTAGGTCTTATTTAGAGCCTAAGTGAATTTGATGCTTAAGCACCTTAGAAAATCTGGGCTTGTGAGTATCTGAAGTTGAGCATAGCTGAAATATGTGACTGCTAATGGAAGTTGGAATAACCACTACTTGAGAACCCTGCAAACCTGAACTTCTTATTGGTATGTTTTATTTCTGTGATGCATTTAATTCAGTGGAAATGTGACTGCTAGCCTTAATTTGAACTAGGTACAGCACGGGCAGATATTCTACAAAATTCCCTACACAAGATCTGCTAATGCACCTCAGTTTGAATTTGTAGATCTGCCAAGTTTCAGTCATTTGGAGAGAGGCTTCCTCATTTGGGATTAATTTTAAGGCTCTTTTAAGAAATGCCTTCACTTGTGATGAAATATTTCACTGTGCGTGAATGAGCTGTATAAAATTTCATTCTAAAGGCCAAATTCATCTCTGGTGTAACTTCAGGGGAATTCCCATGATGCTTTGAAATCTTCCTCATTCAGATGATCACAGCTCAAGGAGTCTGAACACTCCTTCAATGTGATCCCTGTGCATTTTGCACAGAGTGCCAGTCATATATTAGTTTTCTGATATGTTCATATGGAGTAAGAGATGAGGTAGTTACAGATCATTTTCATTTTAGAATAAGCCAGGATGAAAATTCTACTGACAAAATTAATGTGACATACAACTTAACTATTTGTATGTAAGAATAGTATACACTTTACAACATATGTAAACACATACAGAATAGTAAAACTTCCCTTTTTTTCTCTCCTTTTCTCCAAAATAAACATATTAGGAAAGTAGCGAACAAAAGAAGCTGTGACTGGCATGAAGCTATTATATATATTATAACTAAGACATCCACCTGCCTTTTTGAACAGAAGAAATGACCAGCAACAAAAACAAACAGGAAAAAAAATCCAAACCCAAGTTCCAAATAGTTCATGTTAACTGATAATATCATTCAGGACTAAAGATTCTTTTCGTCTTTTGTGTGATACTAAAAACTCTGAAGCTGATAAAATCAGCAAGGACAGGGCAATTGTCATTGCTCATTTTATGACCTCGGGCATTGCTCCAGTGCCTCAGACTGACTTGGCACCATTAGTCCCTAGACTGCTTCTGCTGATCGTAAAGAGGCTTTTGTTGGTAATCAGTACAGACTCTGGAATCCCAGGACACCACTGCTAGTTATGCTGAGCTAAAATCATAAGGAGTGCAAGCAATAACAAGTACCAAGGCCCATGCTGACCCTTAGCAGCTGTTTATATGCAATCATAACTGAGCAAATGAGTTTCCAAATGAAAAGTCATGTTTTTGGAACTGATAATAAATCAATCTTAAAAGAACGACAAATACTTATTAGTTTTATTCTCTGCTAGGTTGTAAAAAAGCCAAATAAGAGCCCCTGCTTTAGAGCCAGACAGCTTTCACGTATACAGGGAGATTTAAAGAGGTTGCACATCAAAAGGGAGCACTTTTAATAGTGCTCACATGACAGAAGAATACTGCTGCATTTCTGAAAGTGATACACTCCAGCTTAATGAAAGGCAACTTCCAGAAAATCAACTAAATTCCCACCAAATCTCTGGCAATTGTAAAAATTAAATATATAAATGCTTAATGGGGAAAAGGAATAATAAACAACATAATTATGGTAGTGTGAATTTCAGTGTTGTGGATAACTTGATAAGGTTGTTCTCACTTCAAAAAGTTTTCAGGAAATTAATAATAGAAGATATTTTTAATAGATGCAGGCAAGCAAAGGGGGAGAGGACACACTGGTTCAGCACTATGAACTCTGCTTAGTTCTGCTCCTGCTTCTCCAAGGAGTCTTGGTGGGAGGTCAGTGCCCATGCCTGGCCCCAGCAGCACAGCTGCTGGCATGCTCCAGCACTTTCTTCCCTAGCTGATGTGCCATGGATGATGCTGGTGGGTGAGAAAATGGGGGGACAGTTGTTTGTGTCACCCTCAAGATGGTCATCTATTCCTGCCAAGACTGTACATTTAATTGTAAAAATGTGCAGCTGTAGCTACTTTTCTCCTCTCTCCCTCCATCTGTACTGGCGTTCAAAATGGAGTTTAGGAGGAACAGAAGGAGACAGAATTCATCTGGTTGAATCATGGGTTTACATATGAGCTGGCTGTTTTTTCTGTGAATGACTTGTCTCATCCTCAATATTACCTGTAAAATAGTTCAAATTAGGAACACCAGAGAGGTACAGTCCTGCTGCACTTCGAGGGAGCTGGTGATGAATGTTCCAGGTACAGAGGTCTGTATGGCAGACATCTTAAGCCTGGGTGAAACAAAAGCCCTCTAAGAGGCATCCTCATATTTTCCTTTTGTTGATTATGAATTCTGGCTCAAGAATAAGTTGGGAATATTAGACCAAGATGAGCAACATCTTGTTTGTAGTCATGGTGTTGTTTTGAACTTTTGCAGAGGACTACCATATCCTTCTGATGTTTGCTTTGTAACTTACAGACTGCTGTGAGATTGGCACAACAATGGAATATTAACAGAAGAAATCTGGTTTGAATTGCCTTAAAGTCAATGTTCTTGCAAATTTAATAAATACTTGGATATTGATGTGCTAGTCACCAACAGCAGAATTAAAAAATCTGAAATTCATTTAAGTCTTATAATTAATAAACACAAATCCTCAGACTTAAAATGTCAAAGACATAATTAGTTACACTATATTTTTATGGTACTACCCTCAAAAGGATATTGAAGTGCTTCAAAGATATCCTGATCCCTTACCATAATGCTGTAAGAAGAATGTTTTTTATTGTCGTTCTAGAAACTGAAGAGATTTCTAATACAGACCAAACTTTGAAATGCTTGGCAGTTTGCTAAGGACCATTCCCATGCTGATTGTGAGACATGAGAAGATGAGAGATAACGAGATAACATTGCAGCAGCAGTGTAAAAGCTGTGGCTTAATTTGTAGGTTCAGTATCAGGGACAAACATATATGGTCCGTGCTGCAGCTGAGCAAGACTGGGCATGCAAAAGCTGCTTCAAGGATGGATTAGCAAAGGTTTTGAGGTCATTTAGCAAAGCAGCTGTGAAATGTGTGCTTGCCTGATGTGGGTAGTGAGAGGAAGAGGTAAGGTAGAGGCAGGGGGCACCTTTGGAGGCTCTAGTGGAGATAGCCAGGTGGTAGGACTCATTCGCTTTCTTCCTGGCACAATTTGCTATGAGCACTGTCAGGTGCCCAGTAACAATTAGGATATGCTAATTGGCAAATGAAGTATGCTAATGATCAGATGAAGCAGATGCTAATAAGATTGGCAGGGGTACCGTTATCCTGACAGCTGAGTAGCAAAATAATGTTTTGAGCAAAAAGGCAATAAGAGGGTGAGGGTATGGGGAGGTGCCCAGATGACCCCTCTGAAGGCCATTGTTCCCAAAAGCCAGAATGTAATTTAGAGGCACGATGTAGGAGGTGTTGTGCTGCCCTCTGTGGCAACCTGAATCCCTCTCATCTGGAGTCTGCCTGCAGAATAAACGTGTTGTCTCTGGCATAAGCTGCCCTCATCTGCCCAGTGTGACTGGCTAGGAAAAGTCAGACACATGGTGGCCATCAGAATATATGGTATTACAATTAAATTCAGGAAACACAAGGGGCCCTGTGGCTTATTCCAGCCATTGGTGCTACTATACATGTACAGTGGAAGGACTGGGCTTGCCCAGTATTAAAAGATATTACTGATCACAAATGGGTATTGCCTGTGAACTTCCCACGTATTTTGCACCAGCTGGAGCTGTGAGTCTAATTGGAGCAAATAAGTAAGGCCAATGGGAGGTACTGTGGTACTGTCGTTTAATTTGATGTTACCTCTTGACATTTTCTTCCTCAAAAATCCCCACCAACCAAAAGAGTCTATGAGCCTTGACAACTTACTTTGAGCATAATAAAAAAAAAACCCCACCCAACCAAACAAGAAAACAGAAGGGTGTTTTTGTGTTTTTTTTTTGCTTTGGATATTATTTTACATTTTATAGAATTTTCTGAAAAATTATGGGTTCACTGTAAGGCCCGTGGAGTGAGAACATTTCTTAGGATCTTTGAGAATTCAGGAAACTGCCATTGGAGTTCATCTTTGAAATCTCTCTTATAACTTATGAAGATGTCTACATATTATGATCTACTGAATTTCTGTTCACACCTTCTGACTACACCTCCAGAAATTTCTAAGGACGTAGGAAAGAGTGTAGTATGTGGTTAGGTCATGCAGGCAGAACAGAAGGATTTTTCAAAAGTGCATATACGTGTTCCTGCCTAGTCCCAGAGCAAACCAGAACCTCTGTGAACTTTCCTGTTTGACTGGAGAGGTTACAGAGCCATGAACTGTGCTTTTCTATGTGTTCAAACCTATCTTACATCTATCAAGCTTAGCAGTTACTATAATGCTTGTGTTTCACCCCAGTTGGCAGCCAGAAACTGGCATTTCCCCCACCTCAGTTCCCTTGAGATGTTTGTTAGCACCTTACAGCTTTCTTGGAGCACGCTTTTAACACAAAGTAGTGGGAGATATTGCTTTCTTTTCAAAACCAGCTAGAAGAGGAAATTGTGGTGGTAGGATTTTGAAATAGTATCTACCTGAGAATCGTTAAAATTTGAGCAACTTCTCCTTCTTTCTATGGAAGCATCTACTTCTCAGAAAAATACTCCAACCAACAAATTACACATTTTGGGAAAGTGATCTCCACTCCAGCTCTTGAACAAAATTTTCATTTTAAAAATGAGAAGGAATGCAATTTCACTGAAATATTAAAGAGATTTTGTGCATCAAAAGCCACTCCATCGGGTTTCAATATCCTTTTGGGGACCAGCAGAGACCCTAAAGGAGATATAGAAATATGTTCTGCATCCCACCCCTTTAGTCAGGGCCTAAAAAATAAACACTGTGATGCCAAAAAAAGGTCATTACTGATTTTGGCATCAAATATTTTAACAGCACAAGATCTGTTGCAAGTGGATATGACTTTGCCCTGAAATTTCCTTAGCAGTTTTTAAATCCCACCTTTTGGGATGCATAGTATTTATCTTTCTTGCATACTTCTGTCTGGGGCTTATGTTAGGCTTTAAACTATTGCTGGTGAGGACTATGAATTGATAAATATTTGTGAAGTGCTTAGCGTGTTGAGTTTCTGCCAGAACTGCTGCTATCTAAATAAGATTATTCAAAGATGAGTGCTATCAGATACTGATCCTTGAAAGAAGAGCTGATGACTTGCAACCTCTATCCAACTGAGGACTTAGACCTTTGCAAGATATAAAGGACTGTTTATGGCCCAGAGGACAGTGACAACTTCAGTAGGATAAGCAGGACTTAAACTGGCGGAGTAGCAGTGAGATTGCAGAATATACACCTTCCTACTTAGATTTTTTCAAGGTGATTTGTGTTCACCTACTAATATTTCTTCATTTTCATTTTATTTTACTTCTGCATTACCTGTGAGTTGCAATAATGCATTTGGTTGCATATTGGTGTTGAGCTCATCATCCACATGTGACAGGGCTAAATGGCATGGTGAAGTGCCTTTGGAGGGGAGGAGAGATATCTGAGCACTCTATGATAATGCTGTCATCCCAGGACCAAGGCCAGACTACCAACCCAAGTTTGCCAGTGTTCTTTGTGGCAAAACTGGCACCAGAAACTGTGTTGGAAGCTGCATCTGTCTTTCTTCAGATATTGAGACTCCTTGCTGCCTCTGGTGCTTACAGTCATAGAAGCAGAGGTGGACCAAGGTAGGCTAAATGACTTTTCAGAGAGTCAATGGCAAAGTGAAAAAGAACATAATCTCTACAGGTTACTTTACATTATGTTGGGTCTCTATTCCCATTCCCCTTATATGTAGGTATTGATCAGGTTTTTCTACTGCACTCAGTTATGATCTTTTTCTTGTAAATAAATTAACTATGTGAAAGAGCTTAAACACAATTTTTGAAATATTAAAAACTGTCCTTCTCCTCAAATCTAGCTCTTATGTTAGTTGTTTACATACATAATTTAATAACTTGCATATATTTTTTATATATTATTCTAACAGTTGTAAATTAAACTGGATTGAGCAAAAATATTCTGGTACATGGAATCTCAAAACACACATTTGCATTGCTAAGGTACTCGTGTATTTTGGAGGGCTTATATTACTACTCATTGTGGTTAGTGGTTAGTATGACTATCATGTTTTTGCAGTATGATGTATCCAAGAAAATGTAATTTTTTCTACACTTTTAAAAATCAAATTACGATGTGACATTCAATAAAATATCTTTTGTGCAGCTAATAAAAATGAGATCCCATCTCACTGCTTTGACAAATAAACCACACAAGTCAAAATACTGCCTCTGATACAGTTTATAGCTTAAGCTTTCATGTCAGCCTTTCCTATAAAAAAGCCCCATTATTTATTAATAGCCTTCTATGTCTTAAAAGTTTCTTTTTCTTGTGTGGAGAAAAAATCATTTGCCTTTTAATGGGGTGTCAGATTTGTTTTCCAAACCTTCTAAAAGGTTATCGTTGTTACATATGGACAAGTGCTTTTTTCAGAATCAATGTAAACTCTGTTACCAGGGTAATTTACTGCAATCCCTTGGTAGCTGTACGGAAAACTTAATTTCACCATTTTGCAAAGTGGAGGGGTGGGACTCTTTCCTTGTGGTTAACTATTTTCACATGGAGTGAAAAGAAAATGCATGCTTCTAGCACATACTAAATAACTGATGGGCTCTTACCCTCTGTTTGAGTTCAGGGCACACTGGCAGTCTGGTAGGGTTCATGGCAAAGGATGACTGAGCCAATTAGATATACCATAAAACCTTTTGGCAATTAACTCCCAACTAACCAAAAGATTCAGTCTAATGCTAACAGTGGATAATAAAAGCTTGTTAAATTTCCTTCCACTACCCACACACATGCACAAATATCTGAGCCACATTTTTGATGACAGAGAAGTCTGTACGAAGGGAAGAATATTCTATGAAAGATCCAGAGGCATCAGGTTTGAGTCTATCTTGCAGTTAGAGTTAAGAAATGACATAAGACACCAACAAATACAAAATTCAGACTTGTGCATTTAACTAGAGTTTGCATTAGTCTGCTGCAGCGCTTTATTTCAAAAAAGGCAACAAAAGTAGTGTTTTTTCTCTAACAAACACTACTTAAAAACTCTCCAAACCCAGAAATCATTAGGAACTACTTATGACCTGAACAATATTTTCAGATTAAATTAAGGAATTTTTACTAGTACTTTCTGTTAACTTGTCTGATTACCTAATGTATTCAGGGGTGCTGGCTACATCTGCACACTGGGTTTCACAACAAGCATCAGCACTTTAAATGCATCAATCTGCGATCTTTCTGTCTACTTTGGTGGCCATTCACAATCAGAAGACAGTTTGCCACATCTATTCTGTACTTAAATGGAGGCAAACTGGTGGTCTCTGCTACTGAACTGGACTGAAGCACAAATGGTTCTAGACTTCCAGAATTCTAAAGTTCACACTCATTCTGCAGGAAGAGACACACAGGCCAAAACAATTTTTGAATCTCAGCAAGAAAGACCTGGCATAACTGTAGAATCACAGAATCATAGAAACACCAGGTTGGAAAAGACCTCTTGGATCTTCGAGTCCAACTATTCCTATCTGCCACTAAACCATGTCCCTGAGTACTTTGTCTACCCATCTTTTAAGTATCTCCAGGGATGAAGACTCAACCATCTCCCTGGGCAATCTTTTCCAGTGCCCAATGACCCTTTCCATGAAAAATTTTTTCCTGATATCCAGTCTGAATCTCCTCTGGTGCAGCTTAAGGCCATTCCCTGTCACTTGGGAGAAGAGGCCATCACCCTCCTCTCTACAACTGCCTTTCAGGTATTTGTAGAGAGCAATAAAGTCTAAGCCTCCTTTTTTCAAGGCTAAACAATCCCAGTCCCTCAGTCACTCCTCATAAGGCCTGTTCTCCAGCCCCTTCACCAGCTTCATTGCTCTTCTCTGGACTCTCTCCAGAGCTTCAACATCCCTCTTGTGGTGAAGGGCCCAGATCTGAACACAGGATTCAAGAAGCGGTCTCACCAGTGTCAGGTACAGAGGGAGAAGAACCTCCCTGGACCTGCTGGTCACACTCTTTCTGATACAAGCCAAGATGCCACTGGCCTTCTTGGCCACCTGGGCACACTGCTGGCTCATGTTCAGTTGCTGTCAACCAACACCCCCAGGTCCTTCTCCTCCTGGCAGCTTTCTAGCTGCTCTTCTCCTAGTGTGTATCACTGCATAGAGTTGTTGTGCCCCAAGTGCAGGACCCGGCATTTGGCCTTGTTAAACCTCATGCCATTGGTCTCAGCCCATTGGCCCAGCCTGTTCAGATCCCTTTGGAGAGCCTCCCTGACCTCCAGCAGATCTACACTTCTTCCCAGCTTAATGTTGTAAATAATATAATAACTGGTATCATAAATAATAATATAATAATAAAATAAAATAGCTGGTTTCATAAGTTAGACTAAAAAGGGAAATACAGATAAGGAGTAAATCTTACCTCACTTAAGATGCTGGAAATCCCATATTCATGAGGTGTCAATGGTCCCTGGATGGGTTTTCTCTTGTTCTGCTGTGCAGAACCTTACCATGGAGAGGCTCCTACTTCCTCCCATACCGTGAAGTTTGTGCAACAGACAAAACTATATATCTTCTCCTGAGAAACAGGAATATTATGCCTATCATAACCCCAGTGATCACAGGCCTGATCACAGGCCATCACTGGGCACTGTAGCAGATTCCCATGCAGCAGCTCTTCATGCTGACATATGGGCTTCTCCAGCCCTATGTATGGGGCCCAATACTGCAAACATGGCTTGCACAAGATCAATAGGTCCCCGCATACAATGTCTTCTGCAAGTCTCCAGATATGGTATTAAGTTACTTAGTCTGTTCTATGTCTCTGTCTGCAAAAATCTCTGCAACGTAGCAGAGTTATCCTCTTACTATTAGCTTGGGAATGTATAAAACTCAAAGCTCTAAATTAATTGACTGAAGTGGAAAGATTGGTTGTCATTTAAGAAACAAAAGTTCCTAGCACACAAAATTCAAGGGCAAATTCATGAGTCAAGAACCTCAATAATATTATTCTAACAGATTGAGATTTTTAAGCCAATCATGATGTTGAAAGCTCAGCTTATTATTTGTGAAAACATAGGGCTGGCAATATTTTCCCTTTCTTGCTATGTATAAACATGATAGGGAACCATAAATTTTCTGCTGAAAATTTTGGAATATCGAATTTTCAGCCTTCTTCATGTAGAAAAAAGCAAATAAGACTCTGGAAAGCCAAGTACTATGCATAAAAGATCCTCTGACCCTCCTAGACAAAGGTTTAGTGGTCAGGTCAGCTCCCCTGAGATGAAGGAAACTCAGACACAATGCTTTTCCTTGCTTAGGTCAAGAACTTGCCTCCCTCATCAAGATAACAGACCAAGAGTCTTTACTTCCTTCTGAGTGTGGCAAAAAACAAGTTACAAGCTAAGATAACATTCCCTGACAAATATCATACTGTTCTATCAAAGCAGGGGATTTGTTTTTAATATTGTTGTAAGAATTATTTTAACACAGTGAATCCCATGGTTTTTTTTTTTTTAGAAAATATTCATCTTTACAAACTATCCCTGGAATTTTAGATATTACTAGATATCTTTCTTTTGTCACACTGTGGCAGTCACACAACGTGAAACATTTTTGCTCAGATTATTAGCATTTGGCCAAGTTACAACATCTGAAAATGAGATTTTATAATAGGAAGTATTAAAAAACTATAACTCACCAAGCAGCTCTATCTACATAAACTATAAAAGTATAAAAGCTCTCCTCAAACACAGTATTGGTTATCCATGTGATTGTACTTTTTATCTGAATTTACGCTGGAGCAATGACATTATTGGAAGGTCAAGTGACCCACCTGAGGTCACTGTCTGGCAGTCAGTGACTGAGTCACCATCACAGCCTATGGAAGTTGTGGTTTTGAGTGAAGTACAAGGTAAGTGACACTAAGGTACATCTTCTCTCAGTTTCCATTATGTTTCTAATCTCTCTTCACTACAGTAATGAATGATAATGAGTTGTAATCTTTCTGGGTTGCTCTTGCCACTGCATTGATGACATTTATTGTTACAATAGTGATATAAGTGGTAAAAAAAAAGTGTTAAGTGATACTACAAATAAGTAAACCTAAATAACTTACAAAAAGCATAATGGTTGCAATAACTTGCTAGAAAGGACAGTCTTACTCAATGTTTGCATATCAGACAGATCACTGTCTCCATTTGGAACTGAAAATACTAGGGGAAATATTGACATGATTCAGTAACCATTATTTATATGATCAAGCTTTGCTAATGCAAGGATGGACAAGGACAAGAGTGCAGTTGACCTGATGTTATCTACTATGCAAAATGAAAGACTTATTTATCTCAGCCCTGAGGAGGAAGTTCTTGTTATGTGCTTGCCCTTAAGGGCTAGTGAATATAAAGCATTTCAGACTTCCAGGGAGCCAGTTTTCAGAAACTGGTCAGATTTTTTCAAAAGAGCTTAACCCTCAGAAAAACTTCTTCAAAAGGCAACAGATTTTTCAACTATATTTCACTCTCAGCAGCTCCCCCTGGGCAGGTGATGCTCTGTGGAAGCTGTTGGGTGTTGTGCCATCTGCCAAAGTCTAATACCTACCACATGCACATTGTCTGATGAGGAAGGGAGAGAGCAGGATGTAAGAAGAGCCTTCAGTTGCCCCTGTTTCTTGCTTCCCCTCCATCCTTCTCTTAGACCCTCTCTCTTCTTCTGCTGCAGCACTATCATCTTCAGCACAGTTCCAACCAGAAAGAAACAGCAGCTCTGAGTTGGGGTGCGAAGTGTGGCTGAAGAGTATAGGTTAGGGACAGTTTTGGGGAGAGATCAATGAAGTCTCTGCAGTCAGCAATGTTGATTTCCGTCATTGCTGTTCTCAAAGCCTGTCCCATCCATGTGTGATAGTAACAGTATTAGGAAAGTTGGCAGCTGGTGAAAATTCAATAGAAATGGAATCTGTTGTGTATTATAGAACAAGAATATTCCATATGTTGGATGCTATCTCCTTAATCATCTTATGCAATATTCAGGATTTTTCCTCGATCTGCTGAAACACTATGATTTGGGGTTTTTGTGGCTAGCTGTAAATTTGTGTATGTGTGTGCATGCGTGCGCTCACTGTTCACTATTATTAGTTTATACCATATTCAATTATTTTTTCCACTCCCAGTTTGTGATACCTGTTGTCATTTTCCTCTAGTGTCTTATTTTGGAAATTAAGCTGCTGGTTTCCTTTCTATTTAAAATTAGCATTTTTTTTCCTACAAGGACATAAGTACAAATATACCCATAAGCATAACAAGCCCTGGAGGGAATGGTGAGTTCTACTTGTTGCTTAGAAGTACTGTGTGTAAAGGTAAGAATTCACCAAATTTGTATGGTAAGGGAGCCTCCACTGTTTGTAAATTTTGGAACATCCATAGGATGTGATATGTGTCTTGTCCTAAGTTGCAACTTGAGTTGCTTATGTTTATGAAACTCCTCCAATCTATGCTGTGGCTAAATTCATCCTCTTCACTAAAAACCCCCAAACAACTAACTACTAGCCTTTGCAGCTCCAGCAAGCATTTTGCCATGGCTTAGATTCAGCTGTTGTCCTGGTTCCTTCTGTAAATTACCATTTCTGCTGGAGAAGAGAGAGAGAAAAATTATGCTACAAGGATATTTCTTTTATTTGTCTACTCATTTCCCACGTTTCATTTAAAAATATCAGTTAGAAAGCCTATCATTTATTTAAAAGAACCATTTATTATGGTCATTATTTTTCTCCTATAATTTCGATTAAGAAAAATTTTTAAAATGGAAGTGAGATTTTTATCCTTTCATTTGATAAACTCTGTGTGATTAAGTAGAATTTTTCAGTGGCTGACTGCACTAATTAAAGTTAGCACTTTTTAAAAGTGCTGAAAAAGCACTTCTTTAAAGCATGCTGAAAACTTTGAAACACCAATCTTCTCTCTACCCATTCCCATGTTATAAAGTTTTAGCTCTTATGAAATCCATAAAAGTTCTATTGGTGGTTTTGGTGGTGTTAGTCTTACCAGGGAGAGTCCCACCAAAGTGGCCAGGCTGGAGAACCTCTATCCCTTAGGAGAGAGCCACAGCGAAAGTAGAACTGCTGCTTCCCAGCAGTTGAGATACTTTTTACATCTGTACTGCTGTGTGATACAAAGCGTTTCAAACGTATGAGAAAGGGATCATGAAGGTTCTTCTCTCATGTAGGACAGTTTCTGCAACTACCATAGTATGCAGCAAGCAAAACTGAGTAAATAATCTACTTACTGAATTCTTATTGTATAATCTGTAGGAACTTTTGATTTTCTTGAAGATATTCAGTATTCCAAGTAGTTTAATGTTACCCAGAAATATTACTAGTCCTACAGATTTATTTTGAGTATTTGATGCATAGAATTGGACTTTTGCTGGTTAATTTGTCAGCTACATCATACAATATTGTCTCTGTTTCTATCTGGAATGAGCATAATTCTTCAAATTGCATATCTGCTGGGAATACACTGTTTCTGAATTTACAATTTGTATTCTATGAGTATACTGTAGCATTCACTTAACACTAATTTTCCATGAATGTTTCATGTGCCCTGTACTGGTTAATAACATGAAGAGACTATGTTTCAAAAACTCTTCTTGAGGTGTATTTGGGGTATTAATAAAACTGTTTTACCTACAGCTTACTAGCGTTTTGCAAACAGAATTTTTTTAGTTGCTTCCAGAGTCTTCTGTCTTAAATTCTCTTCTGCGTTCTCCACAGGCCACCATAATGCTGCTTTCACGACTTGTATTTAAACAAAAGTGTCTTCTGAAAGTTAATGCAAAAAGAGCCCATAAGATCCCAGAGTGGTGTTTCACCTGAGCCTACAAGTCTGTTTTGGGAGACATCAGTCCAGCTAGTGTCAGCAATTATGAGATCACCTGGTCATTCTGGAGAAACCTTATGAGAAATATAAGCCATCAGTTGTTTTGAGAAACCTGCTTCCAGACCTTTTCCAAGGAGGGCTCTGACTACTCTTCTTCCAGCATTTTGGGTATGTTCATTTTACTCCTACGATACAAACACTGGGAGCTCTAAACCAGGCAAATTCCTCTCTCTGTCTACATGCCTGCATTTTAGATCCATTCCCACATTTTTGTCTCTCCTCCCTCATCCCGACACAGAAGCTCTCCCTTTCCTGTTGCCATATCTGTACATATGGCTCGAGGTGGGCAGTTTCCCTCTCTGATTAAATTTAAGCAGTAACAGCTGCTGGATGTCAGGCTGGCAATGCTGGAAGTGGCTACCCATTGCCCTCCCTCCCCATCAGCCCTTGGTACCTGGCCAGGGGCTGGAGATACTATACACCTGTGGGGAAGGGACAGGTTGAATCACTTCCCTATACAGACCCCTGGGATCCACAACCATGGTTTTCAACCATTTTCTGGGGGATATAGACTGTTCAGCACTATGACACTTCAGAATCATGGCTTTGATGGTTCTGTCATCAGCCATCTGAGACAGCCCTTCTGGGAATGTCATCAGAGCCTGGCAGTTTGGCAGATGCACAGAGTCACTGAAGTACCTGTGAAAGAGCAGTACTGGGAGGTGGATAATCATAACGCTCACAACACTTCCACATTTTAATCATGATATACTTGCTTGTAAAGAGAATTTCAGTACGGCTGGTCATTATTCATTTTTGGGGAAGTTTGGCGGCTGCAGAAATCCTAAATCACAGCATTTGCTTCCTGCTTGATGCTAATTTGGGCCAGTTCCAGCCAACAGAGTTCCTTTTCCATTGTGTCATTTAATTATACATTTGCCCATGCTTCTCAGCTAGTAAGAGCCTTAATATACAGCCTCTTAATCTAATACTGATCTATTAAAAACTACACTCAGTGTTTTAAAGTGTTAGACAACAGATGGAATTGACAGTTTTAATAGGTAGCAACTAACATCATCTCCCAATCTACACCTCTGTATTGGATTTCAAGCAACTGATATCGCTGTGGACATGTGCAGATATGGAGCTTGCATTTAAAGTCAGAAATTCAATCAATAGCCTGTCTCTCAACAGAGCTTACTAGATTATATCAGTTAGAAGTGACCATCTGGCCTAATCTTGGGAGTTCTGAGATATCATGTAGATCTTTTTCACTAATGTAATTTTTATTTGGTTAACATTAATAAACTGTAGCAAACATTGCAAATCTTGCACTCTGATGCTGTAACTCAATTTTTGCCTTTTATGTGAGACAAGTCAAACATCTGCTTCTCTAAAGGGAATGTGTGCAAAAACAAGAAAAAGAAACACGTAATTGCTCTGAAGATTTTACTGTCTTTCTAGGTGTTGTGAAATGATAGAAAGTGGCAGTTTTTTTATTTATCAAAAGTAAAATATGTTACTAAAGGGTATCCAACAACTAATGAGATTATTTCAGTGAATAAAAATATGGAGGGAAATATGTAGATAGCATTCTGGGGGTTAAAGTTTCATAGTATTCTATGACTGCAATAAAAGAAGAATGTACATTACATATTCATCTACCAGATTTATGCTACAAATAAAGTCTAACTTTTAATTTGGTGCAGTCAATATATATCACAAGTCTGTGATCAGCCCTTTAACTCTGTCAAAGCCAGAATGTGTAAACCTGCAAAAGCCTTTTTTTAATACCAGACTCATGAACGTTCTCTCTACTTGTGCTTCTTCACTCCTTAAAATTTAATTTCCAATTCTATTTTGTGTTTGGCTGAATGCCAGTACTATTAGAAGTTCAGAAATGCTCTGTTCACAAAAAAAGGAAAATTAAGGTCTGTCTCTAGGTCTAAATATAACTTTGTACATATAAGTGGCACAATAGTGATTCAATTATGAAAATTATTGTAATTGGATTTTGATCTTGCAAAATAAAAATCAAGAGTGATTTAGAGATTGATTTGATGTTATCAGAACCTTTGGAATTCTGGAGATAGTTGTTTTTGGCTTTGATCCGTTTTTGTTCAATTGGAATTTTAAAAATTTCAAACAGTGAAGGAGTGCATAATAAAACCCCAAAAGTAGGAAGGGGGAGAAGAGGGACAGGAGACATTGCTAAAAAGAAAACCCAACATGGGAATAAACTGTAGGAAAAAAAAACAACAATATTTCGCAACTTCATTAAAGAAGTACCTCTCGTGATGTCCTGTTGCAGAGGGAAGAGGACAGGGAGAGATGTGTGTCCTTCCCTTGACCATGATACCACGAACTGTAGGAAGCTGGGTAACTCATTACAGGCCCGTGTGTTTGCATTTCCTCATGCAAAAAATTATGAGAATGATTATTAATTGCCTTTATTTTAGGACACTAAGTTCTATTACTTAATACATTCTCAAAAGCGAGACTCTGTGTTATTGCAGTGTTTCACTTACAAAACAGAACTAGATGACTGACATAAAAAACCCTACTCCACCCTACAAAACAAAATCTGAAATATGAACAAGTCCCTTGTATCCTCAAAAAACATAAAGAATAGAATTTCTGTGGTGTTATTGCAAGAAGAAACTTTCAAAGCTGGAAGGAAAATAGAACCTGGAAAACCTGCAAAATCAAGGAAAAGTGCCCTGACAAGTTAAGTACTTTTATGGAAGAACAAAATTTTGGTAAAGATTGCCCTTGAAATAACTCGGATATGATTTTTTTTTGGAAATAATATTTTGATTTTGTAATTTATATTTGTGTTTTATAGTGAAAGCTGAAAAGCTGAAGTGAACTTCTGTTCCTTATTTTTATTGGTCAGCTCTCCTTCTTAGAATTCTTATTCAAAATATGCAAAAAATATTGTTTCTTTCAAAATACATCACAGGCTATGTTACAAATTTTCAGCCAGATCTATCAAGGGAATGGAATTTTGCATAGTAAAGAGTCTGAAGACATCTAGAGAGTCTGAAGATATCTCTCTTTTTTTTTTTGTTTTTATTTTTTTTGTTACCTGTGAATCCAGCAGTATCCTAAAATTGTCATTGTCCAGCATTGTTTTTGCTTTTGAAAGAAGATGAAAATTTTGCAGTATTTCTTTATCAGAAAAAACCCTAAATACTTTTGTAGGAAGAATACCCCTACATTTATCCATTTCTAGTAGTTTATTGACAAGTAGCAGAACACAGCTCATGGCTTCTTCCATGCTAGCAGGCTATGCACATACAGTACATTTTTCAACTTTCTGTTTCTCACTGTAGTTAATAAATCAGGATGCAGATGAGAGATTCATAGTTAATTTTCAATAGCTAGCACAGCATGTCTCAGCCTATAAAGTCCTGGAAGTCTTAGGCTCTGAATTCGTTGATACTGACAAGCCAAACAGCTTAGAAATTATAATTATAACTTACAAGTGTCTTAAGGGTTGTTCTTCTGACATAAAACTAATTTCATGTTTTTATTCATAATGTGAAAGAGACGAGAAGATAGGGCCTTATTTAGATTGAGCTCCCAGAGATATCATGGGCTCTGTGTCCTGATTATAATGGGAAGAGATCACTCACTTTGTTCCTTGTAGCTAGTTGATTCTTTCCGTGTGTGTTTTTTTTTGACAATCAGGCTAAAAAAATGTGGGCTTTCTTCTACTTTTCATCCCAGTGTTGTTCATAGACAGCCACCTATGGGTGCCTGTTGTTTTTTCCCTTAATAGTAGTAATATCAGCATGTATTAGGCTTGCTCCTTGGGAAATGGTTGCAGGTGACACCTCCTTTTACATGAGTGATGCACGATGCACACCAGTGAATGCTCTTACCTGTACCATTTTCTTTGGCCAAACAACTCCGTGAGTAGAGAAGTGAGAAGTCAGACCTGGGAAGGAGACAAACAAAAAGCATCTTTAGGGAGTGAGGATAGTCTCTATTGCCCCTTTCTTGACAGGCAACATGACATTCTGCAGGCGTTAACTCACTACCTAAAACTCCTCTTAAGGCTTCAAAGCCTGGGGCTGTCCAAGGGTGTCCTAGGGATGTTCTGACGCCTCAAAACCCATGACAATTGTGTCACCAAAGCCAATACTGATCACACTTGGCACACATGTTGCAACTAGCAGCACCTACGAGGTCCAGTGTGAACCACAACCAGAACATGAGGCCAGAGCTGATGCCTTCCACAAATCTCTATGTACATGTGAACATGTCAAGATAGATGGAGGAAGGCAGGCCAAAGGCTGTAAGAAAATAAGGAGAGAGAATGGGTTTGTTTGCTGACTGAGGTCTGCCAAAGCTTTCTCCCCCTGCTCGAGAAAACAGATTTGGTTCATGTTTGCTGCCAGGGATTAGGAGTGACTCTACTGCTGTAGGTGAGCAGTGCTTGACTCCAAACTCTGAAATGAGCTACTATAGTTTTATTGTCAGCTTTGCACGTGTAACTGGAGATTTGCATTACTTACAGCTCTAGTAATTCCCACATGGAAGTGCAATATCAATGTCAGCAAATGCAGGAATTAAGCAGGCAATATAATTTTTGCTAGGAATGGTCCTAGCAAATGAAGGTCCTGACATCCCACTCAGAAAATTCCATGCTTCTATATCTCCTGGACCTAGCCAGATCCTTCCTCAGAGATGTTTGAAGTGGCTTATCTCAACTAGCTTTATTTATCTAAAATTGGAGTGCCAAGACTGATTAGGTTGCAAGCAGAAATAATTTTGTTGTGACTTGGTCTTTCCATACAAAATATATCAAATCTATATTCTGTGCTGAAAGGATGGTAAATTAAGTGAAAGTTATGTGTTTTGACAAGATTTTTAGAATTTCAGGAACGATTTATTACAAAAAGGCCCAAACAAAACTCTGCTTTCTGTGCATAAGGAAGGAAACTAACATAATTGCCGGTCTTCTTATGTCAGCAAGGGGCTAAGAACTGAAGGATCATACAGAAAATATATGTTTGCATATATGCTTGCAACGTATGAGTGGCAAAAAAGGGACTTAATATACACATCGGCTTTCTTATTCTACGAGAAGTTAGTGGGAAATTTCATTTTTCAGTCAGTTGTTAATTTATATAGCCCTAATTTTCTTCAAAAATAAGAATCCATTCTCTTTCAACATGGAATAAAAAGTTTAAAGAACCTCACCAGAGTTTCTGCATCCATCCAGCATTAGTTTAAGACCTCTGGCCATAGATTTTTTGACGTAATGCCTACACCACACTGAAATTTGTACAAAGTTATTTTAAATATTTACTTGCATGTAGTATTGAACCAAAGCACAGATGAACTCCTTGCTATTTTCTGTTTCTGTCACTGATCTATCGATAAACAGACATATGATATAGAGGAGAAGTTAAAAAAGCTTAGAGGACTTAGCTCACTGAAATTCACACTGTTTTCTAGTAAAGGCCTTGAAGACCTTGGATGTTGATAAGGAAGGAGCTCGTTGGCAGACATTCACTGATAAGGGAAAAGCTGGAATATGAGCAACAGCAGAAAGCCGGCTGCATCTTGCACGGCGGTTTTGGAGCTCGACCAGGATGAGACTGCGCTTGTGCACAGATTGAGTTCAGGGATGCTGAGATCCTCTGAGACCCTTGACCACAACTACCAGGAGACATTACACCTGCGCCAGTATGGGAGAAGCTTCTTGAATCTAATTATAATAGGAAGTGGGGAAAGGTCATGAATATGTAACAGGCATTTATGAATAGGCATGTCTTTACACTATAACTATCTGCTTGTTAGACCATACAGTGTGCAAGTTAGGAGGATTATCCCCTCACACCCACCGGCAAATAAACACATACCTACTTTATAAACCTTAATTGAGTTATAGAGTTTGATTCTGCAAAACGCTGCTGTGCACGCTTGGGCAACTTGCTTCAGCTCTTTGGCTACAGCGTTGGATCAGACCACAGGACTCCATTGCACACTCACCTTGCACCTTGTACATACCTTGTACATGAATGCAGACCTGTGCAGAGGTCCACGCTAGATCGCAAAGCAAATCCATTATGTGGTTATGACAGAGGAGATGAAACTTGTTTGTTTTGAGGAACTGATGAGACACTGAGTGGCCAAAAGCTTTGCTAGGCTACCCTGCGCACGTGTCCTGCATTTAGCAACAGATGTGTACCGAGCTGGGCCAACATCCATTGAGTCAGAACATTGCAAATGTGAGGTTTCATTTCCTGATAGCTCATCTGCGTTCGTCTATTAGGACAAGAAACCTTTGGAGAGCAGATGCCCCCTCTTGCTATCCCTTCACACTGTGCCATATTGTTATTATCATTTTAATTTCCATCATCATTATCTTTATCATTGTAAATATCATAATTCTTATTATAATACCAATGATGATAGTACCAATAATAATAATGGTAATGGTAATTATTATATTTGCTTTGCTACACCATTTAAAGTTGCCTGTTATCTTGGGTGATCTGTCCTAATTTTCACTTTCTTTTAAATTTTTTGCCAGCGCCCTATTGTACTCGTGAGTCTTGCTTGAATTAGACTGTGATGACTTGCTGGGTTGAGGCAGATTATAGATGATAAATATCAAAGAAAAACAACCTGCAGCTGTTGGAAAACACACTACAATCTCTGTGCTTGCAAAGACAATACCCTAGAAGGTCAACTGATGGAAGGGTTTTCAAGATATTCAGGAGATAGACTTGTGTAAAAGAAATGCAAATCAAGAGTAGGATAATTTTTAAAGGTGGGATTTGATTAGTTCACTACATAGACAGACTGATTGGAAGAGAGTTGTCCTCAGTTCAGAGGAGATTCTGCTCACAGAATCTTGCTTTCATATCCTGAACTCTTAGTCCTTACTGGGCTTATTTTCATTAGTACATCTGGAATTTCTTCTTAACAATAACAGGTGAAAAATCTCTGGGAATCTTACATTGATCCCCACGTCCTTGAAGAATATCTTTTCTAAATATGAAATAGTTATTCTTATTACTTGCGTTCCTAGAGAGAGAAAAGTTAAATTTTTTCAAAGGAAAGTGTGCCATGCTGATGGACAATATTTCTTTCATTTAATTGCATTAAAGGATTTTGTGATTCTGTAGTAACAAGGCTTTGAATGCAAAACTGGAAAAGGAGAATGGAATGGAATGGAATGGAATGGAATTGGAAAGGGAAGGGAAAGGGAAGGGAAAGGGAAGGGAAGGGAAGGGAAGGGAAGGGAAGGGAAGGGAAGGGAAGGGAAGGGAAGGGAAGGGAAGGGAAGGGAAGGGAAGGGAAGGGAAGGGAAGGGAAGGGAAGGGAAGGGAAGGGAAGGGAAGGGAAGGGAAGGGAAGGGAAGGGAAGGGAAGGGAAGGGAAGGGAAGGGAAGGGAAGGGAAGGGAAGGGAAGGGAAGGGAAGGGAAGGGAAGGGAAGGGAAGGGAAGGGAAGGGAAGGGAAGGGAAGGGAAGGGAAGGGAAGGGAAGGGAAGGGGAGGGGAAGGGGAAGGGGAAGGGGAAGGGAAGGGAAGGGAAGGGGAGGGGAAGGGGAAGGGGAAGGGGAAGGGGAAGGGGAAGGGGAAGGGGAAGGGGAAGGGAAAGGGAAAGGGAAAGGGGAAGGGGAAGGGGAAGGGGAAGGGGAAGGGGAAGGGAAAGGGAAAGGGAAAGGGAAAGGGAAAGGGAAAGGGAAAGGGAAAGGGAAAGGGAAAGGGAAAGGGGAAAGGGAAAGGGAAAGGGAAAGGGAAAGGGAAAGGGAAAGGGAAAGGGGAAGGGGAAGGGGAAGGGGAAGGGAAAGGGAAAGGGAAAGGGAAAGGGGAAAGGGAAAGGGAAAGGGAAAGGGAAAGGGAAAGGGAAAGGGAAAGGGAAAGGGAAAGGGAAAGGGAAAGGGAAAGGGGAAGGGGAAGGGAAAGGGAAAGGGAAAGGGAAAGGGAAAGGGAAAGGGAAAGGGAAAGGGAAAGGGAAAGGGAAAGGGAAAGGGAAAGGGGAAAGGGAAAGGGGAAAGGGAAAGGGGAAAGGGAAAGGGAAAGGGAAAGGGAAAGGGAAAGGGAAAGGGAAAGGGAAAGGGGAAGGGGAAGGGAAAGGGAAAGGGAAAGGGAAAGGGAAAGGGAAAGGGAAAGGGAAAGGGAAAGGGAAAGGGAAAGGGAAAGGGAAAGGGAAAGGGGAAGGGGAATTGAGAAAGTCGAGTCTAAGTCCAGGTTACAGGGAAGATCCCTGAAATGGGAAAGAAACGTAATGATAGTTCCTGGGTTTGGAGACCTCAGTCTGAAGTAGTGAGGTTGAAAAGAACTGTTTGGGAGCTAGGAACACAGGTTAGTCTGTTGGGTGGAGGAGGCAATCAGGAAGGAAAAATGTTTCACAGAGGGAAATAGAAATAGAAAAACAGAAGACAGGGCTAGAAGGATCTGCAATAAGAAGATGAAGAGAGGGAAATAAAAGAGAAAAGGAGAAGTGTTTCTTGTGAGACTGTGGTTCTGAAAAACCTCATAATTAAGGAACTTGACAAGGAGTTCAGGAATCACAGGTAAGACCTACTTTCACCTTTGTGCACATCACCCTCCCATGTCTCATAACAAATCCAGAGGTGAGTTTAGTCCTTAGGTTATATCCAGACCAATCTGATTATAACTAAAGTGGAATTTAATATTCACCTCAATAATGTGCCTGGCAGCCTAATGCAATATATGTGAATGAAACACAGTCAGTGTCTCCACTACTAATAAATGTCCAAAGCATGGGAGTTTTGGTGGAGGTTAAGGAGAAATATATACTGTATAGTGTTAATTGCATGTCTCTCAAGCACAAAATGCTGATATATTATGAGTTCTAAAAATATATGACAATAATATATTGCATACATTTTAGAAGAAAATTATATCTTTACCTTGAAAATCTACTTTCTCTGATAAGATGTTGTAATCATTTTAGTGAAGGAAAAGGGCTGCAGAGAGGAAATCTAAAAAGATTCAAAGGTTAGAAATGTTGAACAAAAGGCTGAGGGATGACTTTGCATGTAAATAAGTAATTAATCACAAATCCATAAACCAATTAGTAATGAACTAATGATATTTCTTAACAACTGTATTTTTGATTAACATATAAATAATTTAGGTGATTATTTCTTTAGTCATGCCAGTTTCTGCTGTTATTTACTAGCCTTGTCATGGTTGCTCTTAGATCACATGTTCCTTATAAAACATTTCCCAATCTATTGCAAGGACCAGTTTGTTTTAATGCGCTCAGTTAACACTGCTAGAGCTATTAACAAGCTTATTAGCATAATCCATTGTGATATATCATTGTATAAAAGTTCTGCTTCACAACTGAATGGGACTAGGAAATGACTTTGAAGATTTTATGATGCAATAACTATCCATTTGATAAGCAATTAAAAAGATTCTCCGAGGCACAAAGAGTGAAGACAATGGCAACTCAGGGAAAGGATGGGTTTAAGAGCAGAAGATGCTGCTTGGTGCGGGAACCATGTTAAGTGAGTTAAGTTGCTCCTGCTCCTTAGTCACAAACCCAGGGGGGTTCTAAAGCTCCATTAACAACTTGAGTCTAACTCAGTCTTTTTAAGCAAGAAAAAAACTGCAAAACATTTTTAAGGCTTAACATCTTCTACTAGCTCACCCATGATCAATTTTTTGACCTCTCAAAAGAATGTTTTAATACATAGTTGAACCTCAGATTTTATGCTGGCCTTTTACTTCTCTTAAATTTCAAATTTCTTTTGTTAGCTGTATGCATTATCCTTAGTGAACTTTTATAGAGAGAAACAGAATGAAGGTTACTGGACACATTACCACACATTATTGTTCAAAACTCACTTTGTATAATATGGCTGTATTCTGCTTTTAAAAATGAACATGCAACAAAACTAGTAGCATCTTTATTTTGAAAAAAGTAGCTTTTCAAGAAAATGTTGCTTTCTAAACCATGCCCCTCAGCACCTCATCCACCCATCTTTTAAATACCTCCAGGGAAGGTGACTCAACCACCTCCCTAGGCAGCCTGTTCCAGCGCCCAATGACCCTTTCTGTGAAAAATTTTTTCCTGATGTCAAGTCTGAACCTCCCCTGGTGGAGCTTGAGGCTGTTCCCTCTTGTCCTGTACCCTGTCATTTGGGAGAAGAGGCCAGCTCCCTGCTTTCCACAACCTCCTTTCAGGTAGTTGTAGAGAGCAATGAGGTCTCCCCTCAGCCTCCTATTCTCCAGGCTAAACAACCCCAGTTCTCTCAGCTGCTCACCAGTTACTCTCAGCCATTCAGCCCTCACCAGCTTCGTCGCTCTTCTCTGGACATGCTCCAGAGCCTCAACAAATAATGATGTAATAGCTGCAGATATGAGCTAGCACATTTTAATAATTTACTTGTCTGAACAGAAGTTGTAGACCAAAGTCAACACAGCCTCTTTGATCAGTAGATACATATGTCTGGGAGTTCCCTGGGCATCTGGAGAAATTTGGCATGGCTTTGACCTGGGAGGGTGGTTCCATGGCCTTTATCCTCCTGAAGAGGATTGTCAGAACTGCTGTAATAATAGGAATTAGCTCAATCTTGTATGAGTTGTGGTTATCACAGCTCCTGGGAGAACTCCTTAGAGCTGCCCAGAGGTTATTGATGAGGAGCTGGCCTGAGACTGTCCACTCACATTGTGTGCTGCACCACTTCTGCGCCATCTGCGAATCAGGAAACCACAACTGCAGAGTAAAGCCGTCTTTGTCTCCTGGTCTTAAGTCCAACATCCCTTGAGCCTCTCTGAATCCTGAGAACTTGAGCCTTATATATCTATTCATTTGCCAAGATACTAGGTGTTATATAGTATATCATAATTATAAAGCATGTTCAAACTCAAAGCTGTGGTCTTAGTGCAGTGTGAAATATTATATACTTCTGGCCAAGGGACTGCAGATCATTTAATAGATAAATTGAGATGACAAAAATGGCACAATTTAAATAGCAGTGATCAACAAGAACAGGGGAGCAGGAAAGAGAGAGAAAAAGAGAGAGAGAGAGAAGAAGCCCAGCTTCTTTCATTACAGCCATCTTAGTACTTCAACAACAGGTAGCAGTATTACATATTCCCTTTCCACTTTAAAGCTCTTGTAATTTCCTTCCTCGTGTCGGGGCAATTTTATTCATTGTTTCCTTGCAGCAGTGATTGATGTTCTGAGCTGCTAATCTCTCTGAGTGATAACTATTTTCATGTAAGTCCATGAGTCTATGACACAGGCTGCTCGGCCAGGGCTACTGCTGACTACTTATTTTGTGCCTCATTTACATTTCAATCTTGGCCTCATGAATGTAAAACCTAGGCTGCAAATTAATAACAGGAAGAATATTAGACTGCTCCAGAGTGGGGGAACAATGCAAATCCACCAGAGCACAAGGCTTTACCATTGTGTTCCGAGAGGGACTCATTTATTGGCCGGCAGTGAATGACATTACAGAGAATGGCATATCCAGAGTGACACAAATTTATTTCTGTCCCCAGTGCTCCAGTATATTTTCATAGAATCAGGGGGCTATTTGTCTAGGGACAATTTAGTTTCCATGAAAAATTTAAATGGTTTCTGTGGAGATAGTGGAGTGAAATTTAATTTGTTTCTCATTTACTACAGCAGGTATGAAAAGGAGAAAAATTGGATGTCTGATGGGCTGAAATTGGTGCTGTCCCTCCCCACTATCCCCAAAAGGCCTGTGGGCCTATATCATAGAGATTGAGCAAGACTACCTCAGCCCTCCCCTTAGAGAATGGTAACCTTAAACCAACTTACAGAAAACCTTTGGGGAGGCTGCCAATCACCCTGAAAACAACATTTCCATCGATCCCCTGTCTGTGTGATTTATGGCTTCATTTTACGGTAATTGAGAATTAGTGAGAAGATTAGCAAGGCTCAACACTTCACCTTGATATGCACACTAAGCACCGTAATTTGTCACTAAGGGATGTCGGACACTTTTTTAGTTACATGGGGTTCCCATCTAATTGAATTTGGGGATAACATGGAAATTAATTTGACACAGGAAAATTTTGAATACAGCCATTTCCTCTATTGTAATGCACAATACCAGGCTGCATTCAGGGGCAGCTATATTGATCCTGATCACTTTCAATTGTGGCCAGCTGAAGGATGGAATACACTAAATCTTATTTAAGCTTATATGAAAGCAGTTCATCTGCAGCAATCTGTGGCAGATAAAGAATATTACCTTTCATTTTGTCTGACTGCATCAAGATGAAGTTTTGAAAATTTACTTCTTGCAGCAAATATACCAAATGTCTAAAGTCAACAGTTATGATTCAATTATGGACCAGCTCTTGTGGGCTGTTTACAGGGTAATTTGCTACTTAGGCGGCAAATGAAAATACTAACTATGCTCTCCATGCATAGAGAAATTACAGCACATGGAGAAGCCCCAAGGAAAGACAAAGAATAAAAGATTCCAGACTTCTTGGCAATTTAAAGCACTGCCCATTAGATTAGTCTCATTATAACCTGAGCAGTTTCATATGCAACCATTTTTTGTTTGTTACTGGCCCATCTTGTGGGATGTTTATTTTATTTTGGTTGCTTAGCGTCAGGGTCACAAAGATGGTACATGGTACAGATGTTTTCACATCTGAGAGACACTCTACCTCAGAACTCACCTCTATTTACATTTCTATTTCATTCCAGCCTTATTTCTTATTACCCCCTTTCGTGCTGTATTTTACCCTTCAAATAAGGACTTTGGTTTCAGCAAACTGCTTAGATTATTTCCTGAGAAATGTGCTCCCTGCTGTGAAAAGGGGAAGCAGATCTTGGCACTGTATGCCAGAGGGTGCATGGCTGGGGCATTTATGGACATTCTTTACTAGACCATCTGGCTTGCTTTGTTCCTAACTGTTTTGGTGATAATTGGCCTGAGATGAGCTGTAATCAAGATATATTATTCATTACCTTTTATTATTACATGATGGTTTTTAATCTGATCATCATTACAACACTGTTTGGAAAGACTTTCAAAAGGCTTAATGGTCATAGTTTAAAGTTGTTATTTATGCAGCCCTGCTTAGTAGGCATGGGTACATATCAGATTGTCTGAACACTGAGGACATTCTCCAGTGCATAGACATCAAGAACTGGTATGTGATGATCAGAGATATATAGATGTGGTCAATAGGTCTAACCTGGAGCTCTCAAGATGTGGTCATGCAACTTAGAAGAAATGTTATGCTGAAAGCTGTCCTCATCCAAATGCCAAATTCCCTGGAATTACTGATGGCAAATGACAATTGTTGTCAGCACTTATACATCCCAGAGTACTTTAGTCTCCGTTAGGCATATTATTTAGTCTCAGGAGTTTACCTGCAGGTAGTCTTCTGCACAAGATGATGAGTGGCAATTCTGCAAGAGGTCAAACTGTTAGAAATGGCATTGTGCTTTTTACTCATTTTGCTGGTAGTGAATTTGTTCCTTAAACTAGCAATTTGATTAATCTTATTCACAATGTGCATACTGCATATGTAATTCTCTTATCAAATTTTCACGGGTTGTTTTCACTAATGTAATATAAAAGGGTGCTAACATGACAGAAATGTCACTAATATAATAACCTTAAAGGAATTTGGATCATGTTAGCCAGGGTTTGCTTTCATATTCGGATGCCTGCTGGACCACATTAGAGAAACAAAGCTCTCCGATACAATGAGAAACATATTAACATAATAAAAACCTTACAATTACAATAAAATATCCATATTTAATTTATAGGCCAAGTTATGGCATTTAGCAAAAAAAAAAGAAGTAGACTTTTCTTCCTTTCCGAATAGTAAGCGGTGATATCAAGTCACATTATTACACTTCTCTATGTTTTTGTTTCTTTAAAAAGACAGCTCCCTTATCCTAAACCTTAAAGCTATATTTTATTCTTGGCCAGGACCTCTAACAGACTTATGGATAGAGATAAACTCTTTGAAGATGGTAATCTAATTAAATCCTCTGGAAGAAGTAGAGCACAAGGACAAAATAGCCATGGTTGCCTGTCTTGCTGATAAGATGTGGTGCAGTGTTCACTGCCAGCCTGTGTTTCCTAAATACTGTGAACTGAGTTACAGCAGTTTGTTGTAGCCTAGTTGAGGAGGACCACGACTGTCATGTTGTCAGTTTTCAGGATCTGATAGAGTTCAAGTAAATACTCATAACTGCTCTGATTTGAAAATCTGCTGTTAAGAAGGAGTCTCAAACTGGTTCTGTGCTGGTGGGCTCATGCAAACAACTGTATTATTTTCCATCAGAGGAGATCAAGCTATAGCTGCAGACTTTTCAAAATTACTTTCTTGTACCTTTCCCATCTCTTATTTCTCAGCATCATCTGGTGGCTCCCTGAGTATGAGTTGGGACGATCTCTCTTGTTCAGGCACTATACCATCCAGGCGACTGTTGTGTGCCTAATTATGATGAAGGGGAGGTAGACTGGGATTACACATATAGCGATTTATAATGCTGTAAGATGTTTTCCGGCTAGTTTCAAGCTTTAAGTATAACGTTTAGGTACATATTTCATATTAGTTTGGGACTCAGTTCAATCCAATGTAGCTAGGAAAAATCTTTTTACTTCTATCAAAATATTTAAATTGTTGAAGAGCCCACTATTTTTTCAAGAGTCTTTCCTGATTGTCAACTTTTCACCTGTGCCATCAATAAGCAATCACAGGGGAGTAAAATTAACAGAAGAAACACAGTCATGGTTGATATTATTCCAGTTCTAGATTCTGTTGTTTCTTGTCCTTTCTTTAGGGTTTCGATTACTCAGGTTAAAGTGGAACAGGTAGGATATGTGTCATGATGAAAGATGCTGAAGCTGGTGAAACTGGGATTCTAATAGCTATATTGGTCTTCCAATGACAAGCTCAACTCAAATCAATAAAACTTGTCTCTAGTCCCCCTTTTCCCTAACAATCCTTCATAAGAGGTGTTTTCTTGAAAACATCTTCAGTTTTCCAGACATTCTTTTGCACACTGACTATCCTGAATCTCTCCGCCTGGGGTATTACATTTCAACAGTTCTGAATGTCCTTGTTTTCTGGGTGGTATTTAGCATAATTCAACAGAAAAGAGCAGAGCAGAAGTACCTGGGCCATCCCTTGCCAATGCAAATGATAGACAATACAAGGACTACAGTTGAGTTGCACTCTCTCTTTGCTTGTGAAGAAACTAGCTGTTATTAAAAATAACTCTGCAACACCAGACCAAAGAGATGACAATCTGTGGGTCAGAATGAAAGAACAAAATGTGCTGCAGCACCAGGAAGTAATGATAATTAGAAGCAAGAACAAAACTAACTCAGGACGCCTCAGAGATAAGTCGAGTTAATGCAGAAATACCCCAAACAAATCAAATGCCTTAAACAGAAGAAATTTGCATAAGGTTTTCCTAAATGTAATTATGGAATGGGATATAATTTATCAGCATGACTAGAAGCTTCCTCTGTGCGTGCTGAAATGAGTAGAAGGGCTGTACTGCTGTAATTGCTACTGCACCTGCCCAAGAACAAGCACTTCTGGGAGGGACTGGCTTGAAAGTAGACATGATCTATGATACCTGGGAGACTTTAGTCTCTATCTGTTTTAATACATTTCACTAGCTTGAGTTTCCATGCTTATTCCAAGATCCAGCCTCACAGCACTGCAAAGACAGATGTCAAACCTGGGTTCTCATAAACATCTTGCTTCCCAAGTGGCATGAAGGGGAGAGCGTCAGACTCCACGGGCAGCAGGGAAGCTGCTATTTGTCGAGGGACCTACTGTCAAGGGGCTGCTCTCCTTCCCTCCAGTGTCTGTAGTGCCACTTGCTAGAGAAGATGGATATGGTTTTGCTCTGAAGGGGAGAAGCAGTAGGAAAGGAACTTCCTAGAAAGTCTCCAACTGCCTTTTCTGCTCTGGAGAATCCGGGTCTGTTATCTCTTTGCTCTATTTGAGAGAAAAAAGCTGAAATGACACCTTGACAGCCTTCAAAGAGTTTCTCAGATAAGTAAGATAATTCAAGCAAGGGCTCAAATAATCATGCTTCCAGTACTTCGGATGGAGACAAGATTTAGCCTGAAAACCTGTTAACAATTAGTTTTTTACAGGTTTTCACACCACGTAAACTTGAACGAGGCAAGTCTATAAAGCACCAACAAACCTTTGCACTTCTTGAGATGATTTCCAGTTTTGCTCATGTTCACAGAAGATGCTTCTGCTTTGTTTCTGCATGCTTTGCACCTTGAGTTTCTCAGGGACTATAAAGCCACCATGTACTTGATAGGAGCAGGCAGAGGGGGATGGGGCTGAGCAGCAGGAGGAAGCGTAACTGAGAGACTGATAGAGACATCCTGACAGCTGCAATGGGTCATCAATAGATCCATCACGCCAGTAATTTGCAACAAATTTAACATACATCACTTTAGTCAGGCCACGCTGTATCTGTCTTGTCACAGTATCAGAGTGAATAACACTTAAATCGGGTGTCACTGCCGACCTTTCTGACCCTTGAATTGACACCGCTGTTTGAGCTTGGCCTAGCTGGCAGCAGATGTAGGGAAGATTAGTGCAATAGTTTGAGGGGTGCAGGAGGAGGACAGGGCATAACAATACAGCTTAAAAAGGCGAATAAATGGGATCTCTGGATTTTCTCCCAGTCCTGCTTTGCTTGACAAAGTGTTGGCATTTATTTAGACCTGCTTTCAGCATTCTTTAGTCACAATTTTAAGTATGTGTATGTTTTCCATTCTGACTGATTTTATATTTATGCATGTACACATACACGTATACATATATATATGTACCCAATAAAATTTGTATACTTTGAGATGACCAGCATGGAGATTAATGACCTAGAGAAGATGTAGCACACAACAGTAAAACTGAACTGCCCTTTCCATGTTTAAAACATGAGACCCAGCCTGCATGTTACTTCCTTACACCTTTTGCTCCCTGGCCCTGATTATCCCAGGAAGAATGAAGAGCCTCCCAGCAAGAACAGCCAGCACAGTCTGGAGCAGGGGGAAATCTCTTGACCTGAAATCTGAAGACTGATTTCACTTAGAACCTGTGAGCAAGACTCACTAACCAGCTAGACAATGTATTTTCAAGCAGCTAAGAGAAGCTTCTCGCATTTCCAATCTTAATGAATGCTTTCATAGACTTCTATAGTTGTTTCTACAGACTAGCATGGAAATAACTACAAACCTGTTAAGTCTCCCTGGCGCTAGAAATGAGACACCCTCCACATTCAGGCAGAGCTAATGCAGTCTGCCAAGCATTTACTTTTGAATCAGCACACGATAGAATTACACGATTTGTTTGCTCACCTGAAAGGCACTTTAGAGCCATTCATGGTATGTGTATGACTGGATTCTGGGTGGGCCTTTCCTCTTCATTCATTCATTCTTCTAAACAAGTATGTGTAATTTTTTTTCTTGAGCTATTGTTCTTAAATGTGTGACTTAATTATTGGATTTTTAATAGTAATAAAAAAAGAAGCTCTTTCTGATCAGGTAATATTGGGTTACAAAATTAAAAGGCATATGATTCATATAATAGCTTCTGCTTTTTTCTGACAGAATCATAGAATTGTAAAATAGAATCATAGGATCATTAAGGTTGGAAAAGACCTCTGACATAATCTAGTCCAACTGTCAGCCCGACACTACCATGCCTACTAAGCAGTGTCCTGAAGTGCCACATCTACATTTTTTTTAACACCTCCAGAGAAAGAGAATATACAATTTCCTTGGGCCACCTATTCTAGTGCTTCGCCACTCTTCCAGTAAAGAAATTTTTCCTAGTATCCAATCTAAACTTCCCCTGGTGCAACTTGAGGCCATTTTGTCTCATCCTATTGCTAGCTAATTGGGAGGAGAGACCAAACTCACCCCTCTACAACCTCATTTTAGGTAGTTGTAGAGGGTCATAAGGTGTCCCCTCAGCCTTCTCTCCTCCTGAATAATCATCCCCAGTTCTCTCAGCTGCTCCTTGCTCTCCACACTTTTTATCACCTTTGTTGTCCTTCTTTGGACACGATCCAGCACCTCAATGTCCTTCTTGTAGTGGGCTACCCAAAACTGAACAGAGTTTGAGGTGCAGCCTCACCAGTGCTGAGTACAGGGACACGGTCCTGCTGGCCACACCATTTCTGATACAAGCCAGGATGCCATTGGCCTTCTTGGCCTCCTGGGAACACTGCTGGCTCACGGTCAGCCAGCTGTCAACAAGCACCCCCATGTCCTTTTCCACCAGGCAGCTTTCCAGCCACTCTTTCCCAAGCCTGCAGCATTGCAAGGGGTTGTTTTGACAGAAGAGAAGGACCCAGCACTTGACCTCGTTAAACTTCATACAATTGACCTCAGTCCATTGATCCAGCCTGTCCAGAACCCTCTGTAGAGCCTCCCTACCCTCAAGCAGATCAACACTTTCTCCCAATTTGGTGTCATGTACAGACTTATTGAGGGAGCATTCAATCCCCTCATCCAGATCACTGACAAAGATACTAAACAGAACTGACCCAAAAACTGAGCCCTGGGGAATACTGCTTGGAACCAGCTGCCAACTGGGTTTAAGCACTGTTTACCACAAGTCTCTGGGCTCGACCATCCAGCCAATTTACCAAACAAAGCGTATAACCCTCTGCTTCATGTCTGTTGTCTGGATTAGACTGATTTATCACATCACAAAATATCCCTCAGCTGGAAAAGTAAGAAGCTTATATTTAATGAGTATGTGAAGGTGGAAACACACGTCAAGTAACAGGAAAATTAGAGAACCTTATAGAAATAGTCACTTTCTACAAGGATTTTTTTTTTTTCCCGCTATTTTCTGGAAAGGCTGGTAGAAAAGTGGAAAGTAATTTTTAGTTAGTCATCAAGGATGGTAATCAGATTCTACTTGTCTTTATTTTCTGAGTATGAAGCTGACACCCCAATTGTCCATTGATATCACTGTAAGTTTTTCTCCTGTCCTTCTCAGGAGAAGGACTGGGCTTCAAAGGATCTGAGTTAGGTGGTCTTATTCACAGCAAGTAGTATTGAAAGCAGTTTATAACATGCATTATCTTTAGAAGGAATCATGTGCCAAGGAATCATGTGTCTTTTATAATTTAAAACTGAGTTGGGGTACCCTGTGTATAAATTTCTGTGTTGCTTGGGTAGAGAGGCAAAGAAAAGGAAGCAAACAAGCACCTGACAGATCATGTTTTGGTTAGGGTTCCTGGGACTAGTGAGCTGAATGCAATTGCAATGGCACTGGGAAGGTAAAGATCTCTGCCTTGTTGCCCAGCTGTCCCACAATGAAGCTAGTGAAGGGGCTGGAGAACAAGTCTTGCGAGGAGTGGCTGAGAGAACTGTTGTTGTTCAGCCTGGAGAAGAAGTCTGAGGGGAGACCTCATTGCTCTCTACAAATATCTGAAAGGAGGTTTTGGAGAACAGGGAGCTGGCCTCTTCTTCTAAGTGACATGGGACGGGACAAGAGGGAATGGCCTCAAGCTCCACCAGGGAAGGTTCAGGCTTGACATCAGGAAAAAGTTTTTCACAGAAAGGATCATTGGGCACTGGAACAGGCTGCCCAGGGAGGAGTGTGAGTCACCTTCCCCCGGAGGTGTTTAAAAGACGGGTGGATGAGGTGCCTAGGGGCATGGTTTAGTGATTGATGGGAATGGTTGGACTAGATGATCCTGTGGGTCTTTTCCAACCTAATGATTCTATGATTCTGTCTTAGAGAAACTGGGAGCCATACAAAGGTGGACGTGGGGCAAAACTGAGTTCATCCACGTGCAGTTCGTAAACATATGTGTAGAGGGCTTAGCCCCAACAGGGAATATTGGCTCTTCAGATAAAGTTGTTCTTTCCATTTTGCATACCTATGTTCTTCCCTTCCTCACTCTTGTCTTTTTAAAAAAATGCATTTTGTAGTAATCTATGTGCATTCTCTGTAAAACTGTTTCTTCCCTCATTAATTTTGGTGTGAAAGGAGGAATGAAAAGAACACGTTTGACAAAGGATCTTTGATGTATGTCTGTGATGGTTTTGGGGTTTCCTGGCAGATTCTGTAAGAAGTCATGCTGTGGATCTGGAGGCAAACTTGAGACTTTCTCTGGATTCTTGTTATAGGCTGTCCTTGGGAGTATGTGGCAGCTGTCCAGGATAGGAGGTCAGAGATTGCCAGGAAGGATGCTAATCATATAATCCCCTTGGGGGGGTATAAGCTATAGGAACTGGCCTACCTTAGCTGTTCAAGCCCAGTGGCTTTTTGATGAATGTTTTCTGACTGGTCCATCACCATACTTTTGTTACTGAGAAATAAAGTACTTATGAAGTTAGTTGTGAATACCCTTAGGTTTGGAATAAATCAGCACCTGGATTTTTTCTTTTTTTTCTCCAAGGAAAATCAAACTTTGGTCTCAAAATGTAAAATTTCAATATGAGAATATTGTCAGAGAATCTCCAGAAAATTATTATTCGTTTGCTTTATGGTCCCATTTATTCCTTTGGTCCAATCTCCCTCACTGAACAAAATATTCAGTAACAGACCATGAGTTTTCTTCAAAATGAACTACTTCACCACTGGGCTTTTTCATTATTGTGCTTAGTGGCACATAATTAGGTGGGGAGCCTCCTCAAGGTGCAAGTGATGGTGCAAAGCATTTGCCTTCTACCCTACTCCCCTCCTCTCCCCATGATGCACTCACATGGCACTACCTCAAAGAAGCTACTACATTTGGCAGGAAGGGTGTATATGCCAATGTTTATGTTTTTCAAATGGGTTTGGTAAATAAGAAATTATTAAATAAAAAAGTTATCTCTTCTGGTATCTGTAGTTTTCTGGTCCTAATGTCGGTAGGAGATGCTGCTATCATGCCTCCTATTATCTTGTTTGTTCAGGTGGGTATTAATACCCAAACCCTTTATTGCTTTCACAGGAAATTAAATTGAAAAATTACAAAGGAGAATGATACAGACAGAAACTTTGCATGGAGAACCGTTGGACTGTGTATACACATCATTCCATTCTCAAAATACTTTGCAGATAATTTTTTGGCTCTGAATTCACTCCTACGAGTTAACTTAATCCTTTATTTTCGCACTTACAAATAAAGGAGGCCATGACTGTATCATAGTCTTGTCTTCTCCTTTGTACTATAGCTTTTGTAGCTAGAGCCCTCTTCTGCTTAGAAACCTGAGAAGTTTAGCTACAATACTTAACAGAAAAGGTAGCCAACTCCACTTTTATGAATGCAGTTTGTGGTAATGGTCATGGTAATGCTGCTGTATATACATTTACAGGACACAGACCACATGAGGAAGTGGGTATCCCTTAGAAAGACTTTCTGCTATCCCTTGCTGCTATTGGCAAGAGGGGCATTTGGACCATCCACGCATATTCCCACTTGCATGGGAAGCTGCATGGGACGGAGGGGGGGAGGCTCAGCAATGAAGGTCCCTGCCAAGGACTGAGGGATAAGGTACACCCACTTTTTCTGCTGTTCCCAGATGAGTAGTAGTACTGTGGGGAGGGCTGCCAATGCACAGGGTGTAGGCTCTGAGGTACTGGTACCAGTGATATCCCCACTTCAGCCACCAAAGGCATGGGCACATCCTACTCAGCCCTTGGGAGAGAAGGATGACCTTGCACCCTCATGCATTTCTTAAAACCTCATGGCTGCCAGGCTGTTTCCACTGCCTTGAGCTTGCTTAAACAAATGCCTCCATTCTCCTGTTTTCTTATCAGTCATTTAACCATTCATCTGCTGCCTTTCATTTTTTTCCATTTTAAGTTTTTAGCTACGTATTGTCAAAAAACAGAGGCATAGAAAGAGCCCCCAAGAGTAAATCTCCTACAGGGTTGTTCTTTGTAACTTCTCTTTGCTCTTTGCTGCTATGGTGATGATCAAGGTGAAGTTAAAATAATAATTTGGTCAATTTTTCTGTGATTGCTTAAGCCTAAAAGAGGCATAAATAACTTTCTCATGTCAAAGTCATAAAGACTTTACGTTTAGTTTTCAAGAGTTTTAAATTTACAGTTGTTAAGTTTCTCTGACTTATACAGAATACTTCCATATTAAAAAATAAAAAAGGTGTGTGCGAACTCTTTCCCAATGATAAGTTTTATTAGATATATCAGGTGCTCTGTAGCATAGATATACAGTAGTGTAGGAACATTGCAAACAACATCTTATAGTATCAGACAAAGAGAACCTTTTACAAACCCCATGTCTCTAATTTCATTTTAGAAAATTAGATACTCAGAATTTTGCATAAGATAACTGTATTACTGGGATGCAATTTGGCCCAGGTTTCTAGCTTTAGTGCATGTGGCTCCTTAATAAAAAGTGTCAGTTAAAATGAAAATACAGCTTGGGTAATTAAATTTAATTGGATCTTGTCACTTTAAATCCTCTTCCGTTTTGAGTGTTTCTACAGAATTGCAGCTTCTGGTTTGCTAATTTCTTTATTGCAAGCTGTGCGCTGAACCTGACTGTCCTATAATAAAGTGGGACCTTGTTTTTTGTAGAGGGCTTTGAACCATGACTGTAATAACAAACAAAAGGAGGGTGGGAGCTAATTTGTTGCCAAAAGAAAACCTCACCTTATTTCCTACATATTCAGTTAGCAAAAAACAATGGGTCTCAATTTATTAACTCTTTAATTTTCTTGCCAGTTGAGTGCCATTTTGCACAAGCTGCCCAGAGTAACACAGTATGATTCTATATCTGTGACAGATAGCAGCAGCAGTCATCATATTTTTATATACAGAGTTATTTGGGCAAGCAATAAGGATTAGGTGAACTGCAGTATTCATACATAGGTCAAGCAGGGTGCAGGCAGACACAATGCAAATGATGTGTACTGCCTGCAAATAGCTACCATGCTGATTCGGAGGGATCACCTTCTCCAGGGGTGAGAGGTAATTCAGTTTCTTTACTACACATTGCACATGCACATGCACAGCATTCAAAGGAAGATTTAAGTGCAAGCGATGAAGAGAGAAAATATGGCTGTACCAACAGACACATCATAAAAATGATCAGTCTGTCACAAATTGTACAGAGGCTAATGCCCGTATTTCAAATTAAGGCCAGTTGAAGGAATTGTACACTCAGATTTTATGCGTAAAACAGGGTATCATTGCATCCTTGATTAGAAGACAGGTCACTTAGTGCCAGCATCACAGAATGATTAAAGATGTAAGACTGTCCTTCACTGCACAGTAGTGGTCCCCTGATTCTGTGCTAAAGCAGATGGATATGATATAATTATATTTTGCAAACTGCTGGCAATACAAGTATCTTGAACAGGAACATTATGCCCACGTAGACAG
This sequence comes from Clamator glandarius, assembly GCA_033459285.1. Lineage (NCBI taxonomy): Eukaryota > Metazoa > Chordata > Aves > Cuculiformes > Cuculidae > Clamator > Clamator glandarius. The sequence goes on from JAUNZM010000753.1 coordinate 1,333,584, forward strand.
TGCTGCTCACAGCCTCTTCAGTTACAGAGGTGTGCCTCTTGTCTTACCAATACACCTGGGAGAGAATCTCTGCAACCAGATATGGAAGGCTCTGTTCAGTTTTCCACTCATAGGTGTCCAGGGCTGTTTGAAGTGCATGAGGTTACACAAGGCATCTGCACAGGGCTGGTGAACCTGGTGCCCTTAGTGTGAAATTCAGAGCACAGATGATGATGTGTCTTCACACATTGGGGTCTCCAAGGTAGAAAGGTGCCTAAGTGCATGTTTTTACCTAATGAAGCTCTAGCTCTTGGTTCATCTGGCTACAAACAAGCATCCAGTGGCAGATGGAGTGTCCTAGCTTAACCCACATGACCTCTACTGGCTACTCCAGAAGGGCATAACTACTACCTATTATTGTCTTGTATCTATTATATCTGTCTTGGTACTTCAGGAGAGTTCAGCTGAGAAACCTAGCTTTAAAGATCCATTTGTTCCGTAAAAGGAACTCTCACACACTGACCTGTAGGTGGACACTTAATCATGTCTGTGGCTTGAAGCAATGCAGCCAATCATTGCTGCAGATCAGTTCCTCATTCAGATAAATCTCACACTTAACTCATGAGCTCCCTGGGACCACTTGAAGCATGCCCATACAGCTCTTCTCATTCTTGGTGTCTCTGTCTGCTTTGTGTCGATGATCTTGCTCCCTCGAGCAGCACCTTGTAGGGGCCAATGCTTCATTTGCTGCTTGTTCCCAAAGCAAGACATCTCGTACCAGCCTGCTGTGGCTTCCTGAGGAAGTAACATTTGCCTTAACTGTATGTGTGGCTGTATCTGAAGGAGGAATGTGGAGGCAGGAATAACCCGTCCTTTCTGAAACAGGTGGCAAGCACCATGTTTGGAAGACTTGCTTTTTCCATTCACTATTGTTGGAACCTGGAAAGCTAGTTTATACTACTTATCTACATTTTAGATATCTAAATTCATGTGCCTAAGATGAGATGAATCCTGCATCATCTGTGTTTCTATTTTTTATTAATGAAGCCACAGAAATTTTATCTGTTTGGAATAGTACTGTTTGATCAAGGCAGGAATAAAAAAAATGCAATAATTAATTATAAAGATCAGATTGACTATAAGAAAATGTCCTGGCTTGCTGTCATTGAAAATAGTTGGCAAACATCCCATCAATTTCAAAGAACTGAGAACAAATCCTTCCACACTGCTTTGTTGATTTTTGGTGTTTTATAATTCAGTTAGTGAATCTCATAAGTAAAGACAGTGTTGTTTTCATACTTACCTTTTTTCTTCAATTTTTTTAGAGCCTCTGGAAAGTACTAGGCTAAGAAGATCTATTTAAAGAGACTACTTACTTCATTTATATGCAGAGCAGAAACAATATATGATTTCTTATAGCCGTCATTTGACCAACGTGATTCATGAGGCTATAGTAATGTTGCTAGTACATCTCGCTACTTTATTTTTGCCACATTTGAACCCTGGGATCTATACTGAAATTTAAATTAATTTTGTAGATGAATTATCCATTCTTAATTTACGAGAATGAAAGGTGGATACAGAGAGTCTCATGTTTGGTGTATGAAATGAGGCTCAGATGATGGACTGTACAAACACATCTTATGTTGTTGAGTAATTTTGACATTTTTTTTGCATTTTTTTTTCTGAAATTCAAGGAATGGAATCTCATTCACAGCAGAATGGCATTTTAAAAAATATTTTGATCTCTTATGTACATATTGATAAAATATTAAATCCTGCATTACTACTTTCCCTTCTTCCTGGCAGTGTTGGTCAGCATGAAGGTCAGGGGAGACCTCATTGCTCTCTACAAACACCTGAAAGGAGGTTGTGGAGAGGAGGGTGATGGCCTCTTCTCCCAAGTGACAGGGGACAGGACAAGAGGGAATGGCCACAAGGTCTGCCAGGGGAGGTTCAGGCTGTACATCAGGAGAAAATTTTTCATGGAAAGGGTCATTGGACACTGGCAGAGGCTGCCCAGGAAGGTGGGTGAGTCTCCTTCCCTGGAGGTGTTTAAGGGATGAGTGGATGAGGTGCTAAGGGGCATGGTTTAGTGATTGATAGGAACGGTTAGACTCGATAATCCAGTGGGTCTTTTCCAATCTGGTGATTCTGTGATTCCCCAGAAAAGACAGATACGTGAATTCCAGTTGACTGCCAGGTTTTAGGCTTCCAGGTTATTAGGCACTTGTTGGAAAATGCTATATTGTATTTTTTTTAAGCTTTGGAAGACAAGCTAGTTCCATTTCCTTTCCTGATGCAAGAAATTTTACCAGGTCTCACAGCCTTTTTGTGGGGACCTGATCCACCTTATTTACAGATTGATATGTAGTCTTCATTGAATCCAGTACTAGCAAATTCGCCTCTAAAAATAGAAAAAAACCTGTGCCCCATAAATAGAAGTATGTCTCTACAGATTAAGCCGCATTAACAACTACTGTGCTAAAATTAATGTTGTCTGATTAATTTGCTCATTTTAGTGAGCAATACCTTTTTTTCCTTTAGTGATATCCTTAAGGATACACAATTACAAATTTACACATTGTTTTTTGTGGCTTTATCTCTGCTTCTTTGATCTTTGTGGGTTTACAGCAATCTGCTGCTAAATTTTGATATCACAGTGAGAGTAATTATTTTAAATTTATGGATGATTTCTGAGATGATCACTTCTGTCCTAAATTAAAAACCATCTGAATGTCAGTTTAAAAATCACAATAACAAATCTTACTTGACCTCTTCATCTTCAGCATTTAATACAGACTCTTAAATAACATTTTTAGTATCCGATTGTTCAGCACTTACGCACATTATCCTGAAACAGTCAATTTCAGGAATAGCCTTCTGCTAGGAGTAGGGGGACCTCAATACACACCTGCAAGAGATTATGCAATGTACTTTCTAAGATCTCAGGGCACAGTCTCAATGACCCAGGTGTTTCCCTCTGGCCTTATGCTTTCATTTGGGCAAACATCTTCTTTTGACTCCAGCGATGCTGCGTGTTACTGTTAGCCCTTGTTACTGCTTTCTCTAGAAGAGCTCCTGACCTCTGCCAAAGATAAATTCATGTGAACACCCTTGTCCCATATGAGGACAGGCTGAGAGAGTTGGGCTTGTTTAGCCTAGAGAAGGCTCTGGGAAGACCTAATAGCAGTCTTAAGGGGGCCTATAAGAAAGCTGAGTAGGGGCTCTTTATCAAGGATTGTAGTGATAGGATGAGGAGTAATGGTTTTAAGCTGAAAGAGGGTAGATTTGGATTAGATATTAGGACGAAACTTTTTATTGTGAGGGTGATGAAGCACTGGGACAGGTTGCCCAGAGAAGTTCTGAATGCCCCGTCCCTGGAGGTGTTTAAGGCCAAGCTGGATGAGGCGTTGAGCAACCTGATCTAGTGGGAGGTGTTTGGAACTGGATGATCTTTAAGATCTTTTCCAACCCAAATGATTCTATGGCATCCATTTTGCTGCAGGTTGGACTCACTAGAACCTGCAGTTCTATAAGTTAAGCTTGTCAGTCTGACTTTGCTCACAGCGAATGAGAGAGAGCAGGCAGCTTGCTGGAAGTGCTAACTATCTTCAGGATGGGCAGACATGAGTGGCCACCAACACACCTCAGTCTTGAACAGAGCTTCTGAAACGTCTGAATTAAACCAATGAACTCTTATTGATGCAGTTAGGTCCACTAGCTTCCATACATCAGTGGACATCTGTAAAAGTACCTCTTATGTGGTCCTACAGTTTTCCTTCCAAAACCTTCACATGTCTGAGAAACACCAGACCAAGTACTCATTACCTTGTGATCTCCTTGATGATTCTTATGGAGTGAAAGAAAGTATCTTCCTTAGAGTCCCCACTGGTCCATTGCTGTAAAAAGTAAATCTGTTGTATGGATCCCATGGCTCACTTGTTTTCACAGCTTGATCACTGGCACACCAAGCAGCCTCCATGCTAGCACAAATCTGCTGTTGTCTGTACAATACCATCTAGACCTATAATTACACTTGAATAGCTCATGAATTCCATATTGCCCAAGTGCTACAGGTTGTCATCCCTTTTGTAGGCCAACAAGAAACTAAATCGTAGACCTGCTTTGCTCAAGTCACCCAGAGGCAAAAGTAATTATATCCCATCAGCAATTCCTTGAGTCAGGTGGTGTGTTATTCTTTTTGTAGGTTGAATTCAGTCACAGCTTCCAAATGTAACTGGCAGGATGGGCTTGATACATTACCAAAAGGACTAAGTGCCCTGCAGTCTTATATTTGCACGGCTGGTGGAGTGGCAGAATCCTTGTGGTTCTGCACTGCCTCATGATATCTGAAAATCATAATTTTGCATGACAGTCATATCCCTTGAATGGTATCCTCGATCCATGGAGACAGGAAAACACCTGTCCATTCTGAGTCATGTTTATGATATTCATTTTCCTTCATGTAGCAGCTTATATAATTACTGTGTTTGTGCTACTCTCTCTTCCTACGTGTGTCTCCTTAATAACTTTGGAAGCCCCAGCCAATTGCAGCCATAGCTGCCAGAAGGGAAAATATCCCAGAGATATTAATTTTGTATAAGTTTAAGTAAAATAAGTGTCTACAGAAGAGAAACCTTCCTATGGAGTCCACTGAAGGAAAAGCTTGGTCCTTGTTAGACACCAGGGACTCTGAGCAAGAGAGAAATATTGCAAATATCCCAGCTGTAGGAAAAGGTTCAGTCAACCTTTGCCCTTTTTAGTCAACTAATTGACTAGTTGTGTCACAAATCTACAGGAAACCAGACTCAGTTAGCTGTGTTGTTCACCAAATGATATCTTTCTGATACCACAAGAAACTTGTGTGGGAGTCACAGGTGATGGACGTATATATTTTCCCAACCTATTTTCTTTAAAATACTCTGCCTTTATTAGATTTATTTTGTACCTTGGAAGCCTCTTTTGTAACCCTTTTCTCCTTCTAACCACCTAAAAGACTTCAGTTGAGTTAATAACCTGGTGGTCAGCCATTTGGAGTAATTTCACAGGTCTTTTGTGCTGCTTCCCCAGCCCAACAGTGTTGTGTCAGGTGATGATACAGTGCATATGGAGAGATGGCTTCATGCAGTTGTCAAATGACCAAGCAAATCCAGCAACAAAGAGCAGTATTCATCCTTTCACCCCTAAACATGAAGGCTGGCAACAAAGAGTAAGGAGGAAAGGAGGAAATAAATTAAAAAAAAGGTAATAATAATAATACTTAAAATTGTTAGTAATTTCAAAACTGAGGTGCAAAACATGATCTACAGTAGGAGTGGGTTCAGGCTGATCTACCTACCGATGTTAACACAAACCCCAAGGCAAGTTTGCACCAACTTGGCTGCAGGTCTCAGTAAAGGGCTATGTAAAGGTCTGGTCCCTCCTAGGGAACGTTCAGAGAAACAGACAATTCACTGGACTGTTCCACAGAACTAGTCACTGTGCAAATGTCCCATACATTGGCTGAGGCCAATTGCATCTTCTCTGAGTTCCCTGCTGGTCCCTGTCAATAGGGATGGGTTCTGAGTTCCCTGATGGGGTCTGTCAAGGTGGCTTTACTAAACAAATGTTTTTTATCAGGGAGGGATATGTGAGCCCCTTTTAAAATAAGACCGACACAGACCAGCACTAAAGACTTTGTCTTCTAAGTGACTTGCACCCCTTGGTAAGATAATGTACTGGAAATGTATGTCACTGATATTTCGGAATGGATAAATAATGCATAACTGGCAAATGAAAGTTTTGAACTCAAGAGGAATCTCTGGTATTTTTTAAATTATTTAGGAAGTGTTCATAAAAGAGAAAAATGAGGAAAAGGCCTTTAATAAATGTCACTTATTTGGCATCATAACCTCTTTAGAGTGACTAGTATTTTTTATTAACTTCATGTAGATATAAATGTATTTAAATGCAGAAGTATCTGCTTTCTCTGCAAAACTTGAAATCATTTGCTACAAGAGAAGAAATTCTTATTGATGTTTAAAGTGTAGATATTCAGTGACTATTGGGTAATTAATGGCCAATACCAACATTTATTATTTAGTTATTCAGAAACCCAAATATTTGCTGGTTTACTGAGAGCAGTTAGTAGAACCTGTGATAGAACTAAGTGATCTATCAGTTTTATGCTTACTTCCTTGTTCTTTCATTCATGCCATGCTTGTTTCTGTGTCTAAAAGTGACAATGCTGATTCATGTTTTATAGAAAAAAATCCATATCCTTTGATAACTCTAACAAAAACTGTTCACGTGGGTTAACTCAGATGGTTAAAGAGACTAGAATACTTGCATAAAAAACCCATTTCTTGTTCATAAGATAAGTCTCTTGAATATGTTTTGTAGCAGTTGTCCTGCTCTTGCTTTGAAAGTGTCCTTCTTGGCTACCTGTGCTAAGTGTCTTCTTCCTCATGCAGTACGAATGGCTTCTGACTGAAAGAGTGTATAGTTGAAGGATCAATGGCAGAAGTCATACAAGGAAATCTACTGGGTGCTGCACAGAGATTCGAGCTTAATTTCCTTCAGTTTAATTTAATTTTCTTTTGTTTTGTGGAGTTCAATTTATAATTCCATTTAGTATTAAATCATAGCACTTTTTTTGGCCTCTATGATGTCATCCACAAAATCCAACAGCAGTTCTCCAGACTGTCTGATTCAGGTTAGCCTAAAAAAATTTTTCCTCCCCTTTTCTGGGGACTTCTGGTTGCATTTTGATTAGTATATTTGGTCTGCGTGGCTTCTGTAAATACAGGATGGGAAAAAGAGGGTATAGGCACTTTTTTCTCCAGTAATTTTCCTTTGATGTTCAATGAGGTATTAGAGGTGTAGAGGTATCTTTTCCACAACATCTTCTTTGGAGTAATGTCACTGCAATAGGTGAAATATGTAGGAGAACTTATTTTGCTGACAATAGCACTAGCTGATGTCTCTATTTTTTTCAAGAAATAATTTCTTGGTGTTGTATGATGGTTCTACATTCCTCTTTTTGTTAAGATTGTTGAAAGGTTGTGATGTGGACCCTGTCATCTCTTTGACCTTGATCAGGAAATGTTAGAAACCTGGCTAAAGTTTGGGAATTCAGGAGATTTTCTTCAAGTGATGTCTGAAGAATTGCTGTGTCTGCCTGGGGTGTCAGTGATTGTGACAGATTAGTGACTTATCTGAGACTGGCTAGGATTGCACTTGAAACATCTCACATGCAGGTACTGAGCAGTGCTCCCCAGCAATGCTGTTCAATTTTATTGTCTTCCTGTTCAATACCCATGCAAATAAGGGTGGAAGGTAGATACCTTGATTGTGGGATTCACAGTATGCTAAAGACATCTCACTCCAAATCAATATTTGAATTGAAGGTGCCAGTTCTGTCAAATGTCTTAAGCAGTGCCTGGATGAAAACAGAGAATGGGACAAGAGTTACCTGGTATAATTTTGTCATAACATATAACTTGTCTCAAGAAAACCCTCAAACATTATGAATGTGATTAATGGCTTGACATTTTTATTGAGCCTTTTTGTAATGTAAATTTAGATATATTGATTAAAGAATTCAGCTTTGATGCAATGCCTTTTGAATTCAATAGAAAGACTCCCAATGGTTTAAATGACTTCCCACTTGTTTAAATAACTACCAAATACTGTTTAAATTCCTATCCTATTGATTTCAGTTGCTTTTGTTATAGTATCTTCTATATCATTTGAGCTATGCTTGAATGAAAAGATCCTTTATTAGAAGTTTTTTAGAACGGCAATACAATTTTTTTCTGATTTTTTTTAAAAAAGGAGATAGTGGATTTAGAAATGTTAGTGAACATACAAGTAATGACTTAAGAAAGGGAAACATTTTAATTTCATACGTTACAGATCTTATTTACAGGAGTTGGATCATTTTATTTTCTGCAACTGATGTCTGAAAGACATTGAATACAGTTCTTATATATATGCAAGTATTTACGCACCTACATCTGCATCTATCTATATGTGTGTGCAAATGAAACTTTAGCAGTATTAATGATTTAAGTGCATTTTCTCATAAAGCAAACTTACCTGAAAACAATATTTTGACCCATGACATCATAATTTTTCATTTTATTCATTGCCATTCACATCTACTGGTGTAATCTCTGTTGAAGTCAGCAGCATTGTTCCAAAGGCTTATCAGAACAGGCACTGTCAGGATGTGGCCCACTCACTTGATTTTAATTTTGTTTCTTTTAACACAATCTAATCCAACACTAAATGTTCCCTGTTTATCAATTTGCTGGACAGAAAAGTTGCTTTCACTGATCAAGTAATGAGCACTGCATGAACACTTTGACTTTAAGTCTCATTAAACACCCCATAGCTAAATAATAGGAAAAATTATGTTACCACTCTAATCTGAATACATAAATCATCTGTGCAAAAATTATTTATCATGAAACATTCGTCTTTGTTATTTTTCTTTTTTTTTTTTAAACCTACATACATATACACGCATCTATTACTGATGCAGGTAAGCTACAACTCTTTTTGAATGTGAAATTGAACTAGCAGCCTTTGATCTGAACTCGAGGCTGATCTGAATTCAAGAAAAGGCTGCTGTTAAGCCACATTCCCATTCAATCCATTAAACCATTCACTTCTGTGCTCCTCATCACACTGACTCCTAATTTGACAATGACAAAGAGCTCCACAGTGATTTTAAATTTCATAATTTTAATCTGTCAAGTCTGACATTTAATTAGTGCCCTTCTAACCTGTGCCCACACACTTGAAGGTTACTGTTGGTTTTCCTTTAGAAATTTTTCCTCTGGAAGAGTGGATTAATAAATATGTACATAACTGGCAGGGATAAAGACAATGCACACACAATGGTCTATTAGTTCCAAATCTAGACAGATGAGGTTAATAATATTTTAAAGTGCTGCTTTATTGTATTAAGAGTGATTAAGCCCTTGGCTCAACCCTGTATGAGTTGTTCATTGAAAACATAAAATATAAGGTCTATTAGGCAAAGTCTAGCGAGAACGGTTACCCAAACTACAGTAGTACTGTGTTCATAAGGCATACTACAGGAGTGCATAATTTCTGAGATATAATTTCTCGACTTAGTAAACAATAGAACATGTTAAACTCACTAAACAAAATAATTAGATTTCAATTGCTAGTCAGTCTATGAGAACCTGTCTTATAGACTGAAATCTAGTGCAATTTAACACTCTGATATTTCATTTTCTGGGGGCCTGAATTTAAATGTAACTTAGATCACCTGTTAAAAATGAATTTGCTGTTCTTAGATCAGCCCCACGCGGACATAAATCCCAATCACAAAAATACGCCACCATTAACAAATGGAGTGCTAGGAGAGTGGTCGGTCAAAGTCCTCAGGGAGCAAACCTCAGCCGAGCTTTCCAGCACCAAGCTTGACTGCAGTCAGTAATATATGATGATCATTATACTGCCACTGAATATTGAACATCTAAAAGTGAAGATAAGAATAAAAAATACCTTTTCTTAAAGCAGGCATTACAGGAAGAACACTTGTGGCAATACAGGGATATCTTGACCCTTTAGTTCTCAGCTGGGCATGCCTGTTTTCTTTACTCTGTACCACACTGTGTACTTTTTGGAAAATAATGAGTCTACATGAATACCGTTGTTTTCTTAACTAAAGAAGATGCTACCATGATTTAGTACCCTGTCTGGCAATTCAGACTCCTTCAGTGCAATTTAATGTTATTGAGGCTTCTCCAGATTTTTTTTCCAGGAGATCCAAGGAAGAAACAAATAACACAAAGCAGTTGTCCTTAAATACTAGATGTCTTAGAAGTAAATTGGATACAGGTTTATTTCCTACTACTTTCACCCAGATTCCTCTCCCAGAGTAGCCTTGCTATGGTTAACTGCTCCTGAGGTTAAGCAAGAGTTGCCAAATATGACTTTAAGCAACCTTTAAAAAAATTAAATGGACAAGAAAAATGGTTCACATTTGGCTTTATTTAATATATTAGTTTTGGTGTACAAGGTGATACACACCAGTATCTCAGAATTAACCTCTCCCTCTGAGTACTGTTCTTCTACTGTTGCAATTACAGGAAACATAACATTTCTGAAAAGTTTCTGTGCTTTTCCTGAATTTATCATTATTTAGCTTAACATAAACAGAAATGTAAAATAAAACCAAGTATATGATGCTTTAAAATTTTCAGAGATATTTTGGAGGAGATAAACTTTAGATTTGAAGTAAAAGTTTAACTGGTGTGCACTGTGGCACAAACATATATAACATATCTGGGATTAACAGTCATTCATTTCTCTTTTTATATCATCTAGGTTCACCAGTTCTTTTAGATCATTCCTGGCTTCTTCTAGGTACCTGAATATATGCTGTTGTACTCCAATACAAATCTCAATTTTCTTTGGGTCTATCAGTCCTGTTATGGAACGGAAGGATTAATTGATTTTCATTAATGCCCTGTTGCCCTGCAGTCTAAACACTGGAAGGACTTTAAAAATGTTAGACAAAATAGACTGCAACCTCCTTACTAGTAATTTCAGATTCGATTTCCCTACAAGTTGTCTTAGCAACTTTTTAATGTCTTTATGGGACTGTCATGAAAACAAAGATGGTAATGGTGTAGAACATTGTGTTCTTCTCTGTTAATGCTCTCTACTTTATCAGGATAAGCAGCTAAGACTCTTACATGCTTTTTGCATCTCAGCAGTAACTGATGCTTTTCCACTATGCTCAGGGATTCAGGCACAGCATGAATAAGGCCATTTCTTGTTTAGGCAGTGCTGAGCAGCATTTCATTTTCTGAATGAATATATAGCCATTTCAGCTGAATTTCTGTCAGGAAATGATTCTCAGCTTCAGAAATACTATAGAGTTAGGTGCTTCCTCACAGTAGCTTTTCAGGGACCTTATCTCCCACATGCAAGAAACAAGTTTAAATCAGTCTCAATCAACACTTTGCATCTTTTGCTGACAACTCCTTTTTCATTTCTTTCCTTCTTTGTGTACAGATTTTCAAATGTTTTTCGTTCTGCCCTGTTGTGGAAAATTAACAATTTTAAATCTTTAGAAGTTTCACTGGAGAGGTATCTTACACAGAGTTCTTGTGGCACCTCTTTCTTAAAATTTCTTTTTCACAATTTCAAATTTTCTAAATTAGGGCAGTATTTTGAGGAAACAGTTAATCTGTGCTTACTATTCCCAGGTGTGACAGCTTATAAGAACAAATCTATACTTCTAGTGTCCAAGTGAGGATTTATCCATTTTGTCTGCAACCAAAATATGTCTTTAAGTCAGATAAGGCTCCTTTCTATCTCCATTTCGATTGTAACAACTGTACTATCTTATTATATGAGCTGGTATGACCGATTATATAACATTATTAATGGAACACTGTTTAATATAATATGGCATAGGGATGGATTTGTCCCCAAAAACTGTGGCACATAAGCTATTACGAAGATCTTAATGTGTCCTTTACAGTTAGGGCTGAGACAACGCATACCTATCTACTAAATTATTTGTGACAAATAACTGTCATGAAATGGTGATAGTAGTGACTAAAAATGGAGACCAATGCATTGAAATAAATTCACTTGGTATATGTACATTTTTTGTATATGAGACAGCACACTGAAGACTACAGTTATTTTCACACCATTGGCCAGACACCAGTTTAACTCAATGCTTATGCTTGTGAATAACAGAACAGCAGCAGCTATTTGCTTGAATGACTTTCATGTGAACAGAGACATTCCTGCTAAGGACACAAGTCCTAATTACTTCTCACTTCCATGCTGGTATTATATGGATGTTTATTTTGGGTGCTCACCAGATGTTCTGGAGGAGGTGGTCCTCACCAGAGCTGTGTTTTAAAAGGATCACAGTCTTTCAGGTGTGAATTCAACGTGATTTAGATTGACTGTGAGGGTAAGCAAACCTATCATATGCCTAGCCAGGTTTTGAGATGGTGAGATTATTGTTATACAAATGGAAGCAAGGTCTGCAGCTCTGGGAGGTGGGGAGGGGGATGTCACAGAGTCTTCTGTATAGGACATCTTTTTAGGAGTAAAGAGATGAATGAATAAATGATATGAATCCACTTAGCTGAGAAGGCAATTAAAGCTGAGTGTCCCACATAAGGAACTTCTAGCTTACTTCAGAAAAAAAAAAAATTTGGTCTTTTCTCTTTGCTGTCAGATAATAATGGTACGTATTTATGCTTGCAAAAGAATTGTTGGGTTGGGATTTTAGTGAAGAAACTTTTTCTTTAATTCCTGCTTCAGAACGGGAGCTTTGAAGAGGGATGGGATTTGAGTTACTTCTCCCTCACTTAGTGTTTCCTATTGACTGACTCTGCCTCTCTCCTTGATTTTGTAGCTGAAGATTTCCAGTCATGAAGCAGCATGCTCTGCTTAGAGCTTAACTTTGGCTATCTACCCTGGTGTTACATGAACAGGTGCAGGTGGATGGGCAGTAATATCAAGCAAGACCCTGGACTATTTCAGTCATATAGGATATATTGATTTATTGGCAGGTTAAACAAAATGGAGTAGCAAAATAATACAGATTACACATGGAAAGATTGATGTCTTCGTGGTATCTCTGTCCCAGCTTCTGACTGGCAGGCAGGGAGGATTTCTGTGACTTGCTCAGAGATTTGTGCCATCTCACTTGTTTGCTCTGTTTTTGCTTCCTAATTACAGCAGTTTTAATATCCAAGTGACTGTGTTTTTAAGTTCTTTCCATGGGAGAATCCATGAAACATTAGGTTCTGCTTAATTTCTAAGCATCACATGCGCTTTTGTCTAACTAGTCTCTCTTAAGTTTGTTTCACAGTGTCCAGTTTGTGATAATTAGGGATCTGACTGAATTTATATCCCTTTATATCAGAGAAGTAAGAAAGAAAAAGGAGGACATAAAGTGCAAACTGCTTACTAACATAAAATAAATCTATACATACAAAACGATGTTTATCTGGAGTGGTAGCTATGGTTGTATGGAATTCTGTGAGTATCACGGTGAATGTTCATTTTATCAGAGAGACCTAAAACAGTTCTAGACAGGCAACATAATGCAATTGATGACTAGGTATAGTCTGTTTAGTACCACAAGGTAACTAAATGCTCACTGATCCTTCCAGATTTCTTTTTCCTTTTGTTTACAGACTATACTTTTGTGTAATGGTAAGTTTTACATAAATTAATTTGGAAACATGAGCATTGTTTAGTTTGGTGTTTCCAAATCTCCACTGCAAGGACTATAGCTGTAAGATGTCAGTGCATAGTTCACAAAAATACCTCAGAAAACTACTTTTAAAAGAACAGATATGAATTACCACTTGCAATCAAGGCTACAAAGAAAAGGACAGCAGATCAAAGCAATAAAGAAACTAAAAATTAAGCATAAGTTTTATTTGTCAGTAGAAAAGGAGTAGTGTGGTAACATCATAAAGCTCGTTTCTTCCAAGATGATCATGTTGCCTTTTGGTCATCTAAGATTATTTGCATGGAATCCTACCCTACACGTTTCCTCTGGAACAGAATGAAGAGAGAGAGTTTAAATCCAGCACTCAGATTAGATCTGCTCAGAGATATCCTGAAACTGACATTCTGATATAAGAAGTTCAAATCCAAATTAAATTCCACTATCTCTGTTATTAATCTTTAGCCTGTACTATGTTCTAATGAACATACTGTGTAAGTGAACACTGCAAGAATTTTAAATTTCAGAATCATTGTGGCCTATTCAAAACTGTCAAAGAGAAATAAATGCATTAAATTTCTTATTAAAACTAATTTAATTTTCTTCACTGTGAAAGCTTTCCAGTGTCATCATTGTGTTGACTGGTGCATCATATTGTTCACCTTTTTCCTTCTAAGTTGTCCAGTAGTTGCTTGCCTGAAGAAGGAATAGATAGACCGTTGCTGAAATCACAAAACTGAGGAAAGGAAGAGAGAGAATTGTTTGTGCCGCTAAGAGAGTTTCCTATGGTCCATCTTATGATTTTATAAAAAGAGGAATATTTACTTCCCTCAGGCTTGTTTGGATTTCATAGGGTTACCTTTTCTCTGCTGCTTTCTCTGGCTTACCACTTTCTTGGGTTTGTCTCAAATATTCTGAATATGCAAAATGTCGAATGCATACATAGCGCACCCCAACTACCTTTTTCATGTAGGTGGAAAACCTTATAAATATTTTTAAAGTTAGTTTTACCTCTTTGTAGTAGCTGTTTTAACCACCCTCTTTCCCGCTATATCATTTTAGTTTCAGAGTTTAATAAGAATTAGAATTGTGATTTAAATATATAAACAGATTTGTTCTATATGAGACAGCTAAATTTCAAAATATTTTCAGATTAATTAAACTCTAAGAGGTGCTGTAGGAACTGAAGAGTGATTGTAGACTTTCTTTTAACAGTCTTTCTAAAAGTGATTTTATATTTCTGAACTTGTTAAGCTTAAAAGTTGCAATGCATCCTTACTTGCCTTTTAATTTCTAAACAGAACATCCTTTCTTTCAAAATCAGACCTCAGTAAACCAGGAATATCTTACGAAGTTCCTCTCCTGAAAGAAAGATCATAGTTACACGACACAGCTTTCTTATACAAGGGTCTTTTTCTTTGAGAATAAAGTCTTGTTGGCTGTCTAGATCTCAAGTGTATGGCTTACTTCTCTGTGATACACAGTATAAGAGGTCTTTACAGCTTGCAGCTGAAGGCTCCTACCTAGTGCTATAGAAGAACAGCCTAAACGATAATCAATGCATACACCCATTTTCTGAAATAAACTAGAAACCAAGTAAAATACAATCATTAAAAGTAGCTTGTCAGACTCTGTGAAAATACAAGTGGCTGTTTTGTGATTAGGAGTGCTGTCTTCTTTGGATCCTCTTTGGTGTCTGAATTTGATTTTGGATAACAGAAACTGAAAACATCCACATGTTCTTTAATTAACTGGAACATTTAATTTCTTAAAACAAGCAATCAACTTCCCTCTTACAGACTAAAAAGCCAAAAGCACCATAAGCATATGCTGCCACAATGTCCTCTTCATCATATGCATCATATGCAAAGGAACAATTTTTTTTGCCTGTTAGGATTCTGTGAAGAAATACCCTGATTTGTATAGATTTGCCAGTACATGTTGTAATAACTCTAGTACAACTATTCTGACATCGATAATTGTGTTTTCTCTTTACAAAATTTTCTTACTTCTTACTTACAAGGTTATTAATGATTTCAAAGAAAAAAAATGGAGTCATACCATGTATTTTTGTACTCTAGTCAGATTTCAGGTGATCAGATCAAATGTTAGTGGTGCCTGGATCCTTTGGAAGGCTATATTTATACAGCCAAACCCTGGGTGATACTTTCCATGCCTGTAATTAGACTGTGAATGGAAAAAATCCCTGTGTAGGTGAAAATAAAGCATGTGACTCTTAAATCTGTCTTGAAATGAAAATAATTTAATATTTTACAACTCTTTCTATTTTTTTTTTCATTTGAGAATGTAGACAAATATGAAAACTCAACAAATCTGCAGTTCTCCTTTACTCAGGTATCTTCATCTTTTTCTCTTTCTCCGTGTTCCCTAGGAGAATGATGAGCCCCAGTGATTTGCTGTGGCATCACTTCTGTTTATTCATGTTAGGTCATCTAGCTGGGGAAAAGAAACAACAATATTTTTCTAATTATCATTGTGGCATCTGAGTGCCTAAGTAGGTGAATGATTGCAAACATCAAAACATAATTTGAGAATAATGAATTCCCTAAATGAGCATTTGAAGCAAATTGACTGCAAAAAAAGTAAGATGGAATTTATTTGCACAAATATGTGAAACAGCTCTGAACTGCAAACACATTTGTAAGACTCTTTTGGCTCTTGGGCAATTTTTAACCAAAAAAAAAAGCGTTTCACAAACAGAGAATAATATTTGATATGAAATGTTTGTCCTTCTTTATGTTTTACATGCTTTGACCAACTCAGAGATGTTTATGTGTCTGTTGAGTTTTGCTTTCAGAGTTTGTCCTGGTTTTAATTCTCTGGAGGGTAAAGTGTTTCTAGGACTCCTATTAGACATTCAGATGGAGTACTAATGTCTGATAGGACTATAAATGTCTATGAAACAGAGCTGCTCTGAGATGCTTAATCTTTCTCCCAAGAAATATGTCTCCCTTTACTTCTGTAGTTAGTAAGGAACGCAACACCCAATGTGGTGTCTTGAATCACCAAATAAAGCTCTGTCTTGTTTCATAGACAGCACATGGTATTGTTTCCTCCCAAGACTAGATGATTCCTTCTTCCAATCAATCAGGGCACCTCCAGTACATGCTGCCTCTTTTCTTCTAAGCTTGTTGAGTTTTTCACTTGACCAAAGCTTGACTGTGTCTAGTTTGTGTGAGGGCAACAGAAAAGGAAAGCAGAGGCCAGAGGATAATTAACTACACCCTAAGATATATGTCTGAGATTGATAGTGCAAACTGGTCTCTCTGTTGCTTGCCTATTTTGGTCACTGTATAACAGGCCTACATGAACTACTTGGGCAAGATGCTAACTTCTAGATGTCTAATAATAGGTTATACTATCCTTTAATGCTTTGTAGTACTGCTCAGGTCCAAAGAGCAGAAAAAGAATATTTTAATACTGTTTTTACATGTTCAATACATTTGACATGGAGGTCATAGGCTAGTGAATAGGTGTTCTCATGAGGAGTTCAATTTCCACATGACCATTTGTGTCTATTATGGGCTCAGGAGCTGTGCCACATATGCAAATTTATGTAAGTTTAGCCTTTTCTTGTTTTAAGAAGTCTTGTTTAAGTCATAACTATTTAAGTATAAAGATGGAAATATAACTAAAACCAAAGAAAATATCTAGAAAGTATGTTTTTTCAATATTGCTTGCAAAAGCATGAAATTCTTGTATGAAGGCAGATCCAGCTCCTCTTGAAGCAAGAGGAACCTTATCTACAGATGATTAAATTATATACTAAGGTTAGAGCTCATTTAATGAAACCTTGCAATTATGGCTTCTGTTTGTTTATGGGATGAGCTAACAACACTTTTTTATTAGTTCTTATAAACAGCTGGCAAACATGTTAAAAACCATAAAAGATGGATTAGCCAAAGCTTGCAGTAAAGGCCGCATCAAATAAAATCAGACCTGAATCAACGAAAATTAAATTGAAACACTTGAAAGACACAGCAGATGAAGGAATACAAATATCACTGAAGTGATAGCAACAATGATAAACCTCCTTTGAAAACTGTGTGAATTCTATGAAATACAGAAATAGCCTTATTGTTTTTGTGCCAGAGTTCAGATTATGTGGTTTTCCTCTAATCAGTATTTTTCATATTACTTTATCAACATAACACATCTTGCATCTCCATCATATTTTGTTGAAATTTGTGGCAAACCTAATTTCTGGTCCATATATACTACTGGATAAGGGCCCACTCTTCAGCAGGCTTACTACGATTCTAAGTCATGGGACACTGAGCATTCTGAGGACTTTGGATAGATAGGTTCAGGTCTGTGTCTCAATTACATATTTGATGAATATGCACTCTAGTATGTGCATACATGAAAGACTTGAGATCCTGCTCCTACTGCTTTGGGCTGCTCTGGAACACCAAACTTGGGTATAATGACTCACTGGGGAGCATGGGAAAGGATAATATGTTCTTCCATGCTCACTATGAATTCTCAGAGGTTTGATAGATCCTTTAGGAGCCGTATTTCTCAAAATGCATTGGTTCTAGTTCTGACATTGAGAGGAAGGAGGTCATAAATAACCCTATTATCCACTGCTCTTCCCTTCTAGTTCTGAGGACACAATCTTCTCATACGGTACCAATATAAACCTTTTTCTTCACATAGTTCGGAGGAAGTGAAGCCTTCACATTACCCAGCACCTTGCAAATTTAACAAATATTTGTTTTTTATAGCAAAGCCAAGGCACTGAGTACTATTTTGGAGCATACTTCAAAAGCAGCAACGAATATTGCTGTGTGAAGCATGGATAATGGTCTATGGAAACATAAGCACTCTATTGCACAGGGCTATAATATTACTTTCCTATCTATTCTCGCTGAAATTACTGTCTTAGGCCACTGTGCCTTTGTCTGTTGCCCTCTGCAGTGTGTTTCTTCTTTTTTTGCTTGCTGAGGGGGAAATAATACACAGTTTTCCTTATCTCTCTGTTCCTATTAACTTGCAGAAAAAAACAGGAAGAAAATCAGCTTTGCAGTGGGCTACAGACTTGAAGTTCCTGTTCATGGTGATATGATTCTTTCACAGGTACCTATAGTTCCCCAGAGAGTTCATTGGTTAATCCTGCTGCATGTACGTATATGTATTTTCATGTACCATCTCTTCAGGGCAGTAACTGACCCTCCTATACTGAAACACATTTATTAACCGCAGAAAAATTTGAAAAAAACCACGTCCGTGGAAGGTAGCCTCAGTGTTAGCAACATCATTTGAAGCAATGTTGAAGTTAGTAGGAGAGTATGATAAGATTCTAAGACTTTCTACTGATAAAGACACAAAAATTTGCACTTCCATAAAGGTTTTTGCATGTGGAAATTTCCTATAAAGACAATGAAAAAAGAAAATGTTATTCTACTTTTTTCCTAACTGAGCTTTTCCCAGTGTCTAAGTAGTGGGAGTTTTTTTCAATGGACAAGTCCCTATATCCAAACCTGCCTAAGACATCTTTATTTGGGCATGCCAGATATTCTGCAAGAAAAGAGTATATCATGTCAAAGAGTTTTCATTTCTTACAGCAATTAATTAATTCCAAATATATAAAAATATAAATGTTTATGTTAGTAAATTTTATGCACACCATAGCATTGACAGCATTTTCTAGTTTGCAAGTATGATTTTCATTTATCCACTGTATATACCCATATAGATCATGCAGCTATCTATAAAAGACAAGTCAAATAACTTCATAGTTAACTCTGCTTGATATAGATCTGTGAACATGTTTTATTAAGTTCTTCAGGCCTATTGCAGTATGTTGACCCTGGCGAGCAACTAGGCATCCACCCACTCCCTCCCTCGTGACAGGATGGAGGAGAAACTCAGAAAAACAAAAGTGAGAAAACACATTTATTAAGATAAGTGTAGTTTAATAAGCAAAGAAAAGCTGCATGTGCAGCTGAGCAAAATAAGGAACCTATTCATTACTTCCCATCAACATGTAGATGTTTAGCCACTGCTTGGAAAGCAGGGCTTTCACACTTGTAGCTGTTACTTGGGAAGACATACTCTATAACCATGAACATCCTTGCTTTCTCCTTTTTTCCTCAAGCCTTTATTGTTGGGCATGATGCCATATGGCATGGAATATTCCTCTTGTCACTTTGAATCAGTTGTCCTCTCTGTGTTCCCTCTCAACCTCATAACCTCCCCTAACCTGCTTCTGGAGGAAGGAGTGTGGGGAAGCAAGAGAACTCCAATACTATGCAGGCACTGCTCCACAATGGTATGTTTTCAATACTGATTTAGTCATAAATCCAAAATACAACATCAAAAAGGTTGCTGTGAAGAAAAATAACTCCATTCCAGCTGGAACCAGTATATGTATTTAACAGCATCATACTAAGAGTCTTTTTTTCAGCATATTAGGTGATGGGGTCATATACTAGGTTCTGTCTTTCCTTTTCTTACCAAGAAAATTCCACATCAATTTATTTGGTTTTAAGTTGTTTTTACTTCTAATGGGTGTTCTTGGCTTTCCATGTGCTGATGAAATAACTTACCTCTGGAATTTAAAGGGATGTGGGTGTGGTGATTGCCTCATCTTTAGGCAGCGATAGCAACAGTATTAGATTGGCAGCTCCCATGAAACCTCCATGGACATGCTTAATATCTGTGCTAAGGGTTAGGAGTCTTAATGTTGAGGGATAAAGTCCCAGAAGTACCTTGCAGGTGTCCTAAGTATGGGTCTCTACAGCCCTCCTGAAAGCCTGAAAATGAGGTAGATTGCATGACTAAATGTCAGCATAAAGGAAAAGATAAGCTAAGCAATGGCGTAATGCCCTTCCCTCCTCCTTCTCCCTGCAAAGAGTCTGGCATCTTTGCCCTCCCTTAGGGAGGCATTGGCAATCAGCTCCAATAATGAAGGAAGCTTTGGCAATCAGTTCCAATAATGGCTCCATTATTAATGGGCATGTTTTCTTCCTGTGATATGTTTCTTCCTTGATTCTGTCTGTGGGAGTCTTATTCTCCTTACCCCTTTGGCTAGCATTAATTTGTTCAGCTTTTTTTTTTTTTTTTCCTTTTACTGCCCTTTCTTTTCCCTGCAAACCTTAATTAATTCTATATATTCTTGTTTAATAATACTTGTCTACCTCAGAGGGACGTTTTGAAGCTTAATTAATTATTGTACAGGTATTTTTCTCAGCTGCATCTTTGAGCAATCCCTCTTTGCAACTATTCTGGCAACTTCTTGTTCTTCTCAATCATCACTTGTAGACCTTGTAAATTTTTGCGCCTCAGTGAGGGTAATTAAAATTTCTCTGTTCTTCTTCCACATTGAGAAACACTTCCTTGCATTCAGGTTTGCTTACCCTGGGTTGAACTGCAAAGGAACCAAGGACTCAGAAAATCAGCCTGATTGTTTTTCCTCATATTGAGTTTCAGAGCCATCTTCTCTGTCCTAAGATGCTGAAGAAGTACTTGTCTGACCTGGTGTGAGGCTCCCCAAGACTGGACTGACTGGGAGATGGTGCTTAAGCTGTGAAGTGACTTACAAACTGAAGGAGGAGTGGAGGAACCACTATTAACTCCTTCAGTGCTTGTGAAACAGTGATTTTAACCAGATGAAATACACCTGAGGTGCTGCCTGTCCATTCTCATGGACAGGTGAGGGTAAGGCAGCACACTCAGTTCTTCCCTCCATGGTCTTCTCTACCCCTTGGCAGCCACTGAAACCATTTCACTCACCATACTCTAAGACTTTCTCTAGTGGCTCCTGATGCAAGTTTTCAGGTTTGTCTCTATATTAATATGCCATTTTACCTTCACAGAGAGTGTTTTGTCACATCTGCGTACACCCCTACCTCATGGCCCTCTGCCCTCAGGATGAACTTGTAGGCAGTTTTACAGTAAACCAAAATTCTTTGATCACTGTAGAGGAAGAGGATGGCTGGAGCATATCATAAGGTTCCCAAGCTGCCCTTTACAATTGTCCTATTACCTTAGCAGGAGCTTAATGACAGGGATTTTGGAGCCTTGTGATTATTAGGGACTGAGCCAGAGAAAAGACGACTAATCTAAGGCTTTTTATGAAATTCTAAGTGAAACAACTTGCTACAATGATTAAAAAGTTCTGGTGACATTTATTTTTAAAATATTAGCTAATTCTACACCTCCAGTTTTCTTTGATCTGAGACATCAAACTTCCACAGAACCACCCCAGCAGAAGGGGACATAACTTCTCTAGCTGATTATATCCAAGGAAAAGAGAAAAGAGGAGGAAATCTTGTCTAAAAGCTTTAAGTGACTTCACTGAAAGCAGAATATTTTTTGTAGGCAACATTATTTCCCATTTTTTTTCCAGACTGAATTGCATTTTGAAACCAAGCATTCCCTGCTTGTTCACTGCTGCAACATGCCAGCTTCATTATGGTGTTTAAGGACAGAGACTCAGGCAAAACTGGAAGCAAACTACTCTAAGACTTAACTAAAGTCCTCGTGCTAACACTAGATTGGTGATCATGACAAATTTGGAACACGTAGGACAAGCCACATGTCTTAAATGATGACAGATTGTAAAAGCAATAATTTTAATTTCTAGTTTAAGCCAAATACAAGATTTTTTTTTGGCCTACAGTGAATTCTGAATGTTCTACACAGTTTCTGTAGGCTGTTTTCCCTTTGAAATCAACAAGGGAACTACAATGTGAATCCTAAGACTACATTTTGCCTAGAGAGCTTTTGTTCCTAAAATAGCTAGTTTTCTTAAAGAAAGCATGAGTTTCAGGTTAGTAAAAGAGTCTTTATAACATAGAGATGAGACATCCTGAAGCATGTTTTTGTTTGCTGTGGGTATGCACTCCCCTTTCCCAACCTCAAGGATGGTGGCAATAGGGGAAGATATATTTGTACTTCATTTAATTGAAATCAATAGCTAAATGTCCCCTGTTTTGAGCTCCTACATCAGTTGACAGGTAAATTGTCTGTTTGAAGGTGTTCTCATACAAAACCAGAATAAATTTGATTTGCAATATCTCCTGTTAAATTACTAAATGTTCATAGCTACAAATTAAATTAATAAGAAAGAATGGACAAAGATATTAATGAATGCTAAAATTATTAATTACTCCTCTCCCATTTGTCGCAGTGTTGTGGGAAGCATGCACTTTTCCAGGCCTACTGCTACCTGAAAGACATTTCGTAAAACAACAATTAAATATTAAGACTAGTTGCTGTGTTTAAAATTCCCCAAGAGTTGCTACAGATTGCTCCCAAGTCTGAAGTGGCCGTTGAGGAAAATTTTTATTTAAGTCATCATCCATGTACATGAGCTTCTAAGCAGCATTTTGTTTCTTCAGTGCTATCCTGAAATATTCCAGATATCTCCTTCAAATCTTGCCAAGAGCTGGACTAAAGCTCTGTTATCAATCCATCACTCACTAGTAGGGCTCAATAAGTGCATTGAAGAAGAAAAAAAGGATCAGACATGGACAGAAAATAATTTACCGTCTAAAGACAACATGTTTCCTTTCCAGATTTACTGCTAATCAACCTTCTTTCCTTCTCCTCTGTTGGGCATTTGTATCATTTTTCATTACAGTTTTGCTTTAGTTCTTCGTGCACTCTGCTTCTAGGAAGAAATTGATGATCAATGATCTTAATGCAATGTTACCTACAATATTTTCACTGTGTTGCCATTCAGCTTCTTTCAAACGTAAAACAATTTTTAAAATCATGAAATCACTTTTCCCTGCTTGATCTAGAATGTAGCAAAATTGCGTTAAAATATGAAACCATGTGGATGACTTATTAAACTCCCCCACATTTGTGTAATTTAGACATTACATAATGTATGAAGGAACATATCTCATATATACATATTTGAACAATAAACATTAATAACATGTTAATATCTTTATTTCCATGCTCTTCCTTTAATCTACCAAAGGAAGCTGGAAGCAAAGTTCATATCACAGTTATTTTCATTAAAGCTACCCTATTTTAAGAAAAGCCTAAGCTTTCTTCATTGAGTTATGAATATTTTACCTTTCAGCATACACATAAATATACAAATATATGTATTTCATATACCTGCTACGTAACAAATGTTCTCCATCTGGACAATAATATATTTCCAGGACATTTGGACTCATGATAATGAATGGAGCCATTACCAGAAGAGCAGATACAGGGTCATGGAAAACAATGGACAAAGTTAGTAGAGGACTGATTTGAATACTGCAGAGATGGATGTAATAGCTGTTTTCTCAGTAACAACTATATTTATTGCTTCTACATTCTATACTACAATTATTATTGCAGCTAGAGCCTGTATTTTATAATGCAAAACCAGGCTGTAACTGCTAATAATAGAATGTGATGTTTAAATTGCAATAAACCTAGAGACTATTGCACTTGGCCCTTGCAATAAGCGCTGTGCAAGTGCAAAAATATCTATGGACTAGAACTTGGAGCTAGCTGGGATGTACCCAGCTTTATTTTCTGAACCCCTCTATCACTTCTTGTTTTCCTCAATGCAAGACACAATTTGAAAAGCGGGTGGTGAGGGGGAGCCAAAAATCTTTGAGTTAAGGCTAAGGAGAGCACAGAGTTTATATTCCTGGTGCAGGGAGTGGGACTGCCCTGCTGGTTGACTACTTAAGAATCCCACAGCTGCTGATTGAAGTAATACAATTGGCAAAGGCTTATTCCCAACTGAGAAAAATCAATAATGAGGGAAGTTTAGAGTAATGCCTCTTCTGGTATACTCAGAAGAATCTGGAGACTTTTTACATATGCCTGCAAAGGCAGCGTGAAACCACAAGCTCTGCCCCATGTCCCCCAGAGTAATCAGTGAGCAGGTGGGGAAAGAAGCTGGTCAAAGTTACTGGTGTACCAGGACACAGGCTAAGGCAATTTCCATCAGCCGATAGTTTTGAGAACAGGCTAGCAAAGTACCTGTTAAGTGTGTTTTGCATATTGTTGATTTGTCAGCCTCTGGCCTGAACAGGTGCACACTCTCCTGGTTGAATGGCTGGGCCCAGAGGGTGGTGGTAAACGGAGTTAAATCCAGCTGGAGGCCAGTGACAAATGGGGTTCCCAAGGGCTCAGTGCTGGGTCCAGCCCTATTCAATGTCTTTATCATTGACCTGGATGAAGGCATCCAGTGCTCCCTTAGCAAGTTTGCAGACGACACTAAGCTGGGTGGAAGTGTGGATCTGCTGGAGAGCAGGGAGGTTCTGCAAAAGGATCTGAACAGGCTGGACCGATGGGCTGAGACCAACGGCATGAGGTTTAACATGGCCAAATACTGGATCCTGCACTTGGGGCACAACAACCCTGTGCAGAGCTACAGACTAGGAGAAGCCTGGCTGGAAAGCTGCCAGGAGGAGAAGGGCCGGGGGGTGTTGGTCAGCAGCTGACTGAACATGAGCCAGCAGTGTGCCCAGGTGGCCAAGAAGGCCAGTGGCATCTTGACTTGTATCAGAAACGGCGTGACCAGCAGGTCCAGCGAGGTTATTCTCCCTCTGTACTCGGCACTGGTGAGACCGCACCTCGAATCCTGTGTTCAGTTCTGCTCCCCATAAAAAATTCTTCACTGAAAGGGTCATTAGGCAATGGAACAGTCTGCCCAGGGTGGTGGTTGAGTCACCTTCCCTGGAGGTGTTTAAAAGACGGATGGATGAGGTACTGAGCAGCATGGTTTAGAGATTGGTGGGAATGGTTGGACTCGATGAGCCGGTGGGTCTCTTCTAACGTGGTGATTCTATGATTCTATTCTATGATTCTATGTCCTTCTAACCTTATTATAGAACATCTTGAGTTAGAAAGGACCTATGAACATCATCAAGTCCATCTCCCTGGTCTTTGCAGAAGGATAATTTTACATGACTGCAAAAGATTTCAGTTTGCTTTTAAATAATCTTAAAATTTTAATTAGGACAATAAATAAGAACAATGAATGTAGAATTAAAAAACTGTGCAGAGCAAGTATATATGAAAGCTGTTGCACAATGTTTCTGCTGAATCTCTTTTGACCCAAGGCCTTGGATTTCAGCCATTGTCAGTGGATTCTGACAAGTCTTTTGCTTCTTTTATTTTTGTTGGTAAGAAAGGTGATCCATCTTTATCAGGATGATCCAAAATCATCATTCTTCTATGGGCTGTTCTGATTTTGGTCTTGCCAGCAAATGGACTTAGGGCTAGAATGAGACTAGCTTCTTGCTTACTCATTTTTTGCTCAAATCCTCCTTTATAGTTTGATGAAGGATTAGAATCTGAAATCCTCTTTGCTGTCTGTGTAACTGCCTGCTCCACTGGTTTCCAAAGGTGCGAAGCATAATGACCTGTGTATACAACAGTTATAGAGTCAATTCCAACTACTGTCTTAGGTCTCTCCAGCCCCTAGTCCAGCTCTGTTTGGCCTTTGCTGGTGCCTGCAGGGGGCTTAGGGTACTTGGCATAGCGCAGGTGCTTGGAGAAGGCCATCACTCCTTCTGTGATGAAGGGACACTACTTCTTTTACAACTTATTTAAAAGGTGACTCATAGTCCTTGGACTAAGTCAAACAGTCATTACAAGATGGTGTTGATTCAATAGTTTAAAATAGTAGAAAATGCACTCCCAGCACCAGCAATGTGTGAGGCATGAGATCCAGTATGTTTTCGAGGACTGATGGAGCAGTGGTGGGTGGCCATGTGGATTCTTGGCGAGGTACTGCAACACAACATATTTTAATGAATCACTTGGTTAATTATTGGCTGTGGGACAAGATCTATTTGTAGAGGTTGGTCTCTCCACTCACTGTGGGGAAGGTCACTGCCAGCCCCACTATTCTGTGAAGTTATGCCTCTTTCCTTTAGGAGAACAGTGACTCCCAGGGACAGCGATAGTGTGGTAACAGGCTAGATGCCAGGCGCACCAACACTGAGCTGAAAGACGCTGACAAAGAGCTCTTTCTTTGCTGTCATCCTCAGATGACTGATTGGCCATAGAAGATGGAGCAGTGCCCATGACCTCAGCCAGCTGTGCTGAATCAGTGATAACCTTCTGCCTTTCCAGCTATCACTCCTGCCAGGGGAAGGATGCTTGTCTTTCTGGGTTTTTTTCTGTCCATCTCAGACTTGAAGCATGGTGTTTTGCATCCAGGTAGGAGTCTCTTCCATGGGCACAGCAGAGATGAGACATCATTGTGTACACAACGATCTCATATGACTAAGGGCAACAGGGAAGGAACAAACCTAAGAGGTAATATTACAGCTCACACAGTTTATTGTGGATCCCCAGCTGGGAGTAGGAGAGAGCTGTGTACTGAGAAAAGTTCCAGATTTTGCCTGCAGAACCGCAGTATCTGGCTAAGCACATTGATCTGATCAGTTCTCATACTTTCCTGGGCATGTGTCTGGAAAAGACCTACCAGTCGAATGAGTAGTAACAAGCAAGAAATGACATGACATGACATGACATGACATACGTTTATGATTAGTGTAGTTACAGTTAGAAAATCAGCTTGTTTAGGGAGCAGATCACACCAGCTGGAAGACAGCAACAGTTGTTCCCCTCATGGCAGATTTAGAAGCAAATGTATAAATGGACAGTAAGTATTTTAAAGAGATCATCAAGATTTACTTGCGCTATTGATAGTATCCTAGATCCACAGAGAAAAGAAAAAACATATAAAGCTTTATTTGTCTTAAGGAATGAATTAGTGAACATGAGAATCTCTATGACGGCAAATAAAAAATCCCAGAAATTAACATTTTTCTAATCAGTCAGGGGTAGAATCATTATAGACAGCAGCATCTGACTCAAACAATAATTACTATGCTGTGAAAGTCCTTAGGAATCGTACCATAACAAAATCATTAAGGTTAGGTATGAAACCCCAACAACTAAGTGAATTCTGTTAGTTATGAATCAGTCATTCTAGATAAAGCTGTAAGTCAAAGACTGTGAATAAAGGAGAATGATGCATGCAAATTAGAGATCACATATAAATTGTCTAAGGAGGTTTTTTCTGCAAGGCAGACCTGTATAAATATGGCAACCAGAGCAGAGCTGGCTTTATGGGTAAATATAGCTAAACCTACAATTTGGTAACCTCATGTTAAAAACGAATTTAACTTTATTTTAACATCCAACTACAGGTTTTTGCATTCAGAAGCTTAAACTTAGCTGGTCTAGTTATATTCTCTGAATTCTACTCTTTAAAAACATTTGCATGAAAATTATGCTAGCATTAAAAATTTAAGGCTTGAGACCACTAACTCATAAAGCACCCAACACAGAAAAGAACAGAAAATTGAGAACCTAGGGTATAAATACATTTTCTAGAATTCATGGAAGCCTATTTGCAGGACTGCACATGATTTTTTAGAATAGTCATGTGCAGCAGGCACCTAGAAAATTTCTAATGAGAGAGTTCTCTTGGTCTCCAGGGGTCCTCTAGTTGCTCCAGTAATCATGACATACACAAAAGCAGAAAAACACATTGTTTAGAGATGCTAATAGTACATTTGTTTGTAAATTTAAATTGAGGAGAAGCAGGGTTTTCAAAGTTGGAACTTTTTTCAGTTTTGGAAATTTCGAACTATCTGAGAATATGCAAGCCCAAACCCCTTATTTTGCATAAAACTGAATTTAACCACAGATTCTGCAAGAAACAATGTTCACACCTTTGGGAAAGTCTTGAAATATTTTACACCAAACATTATGACTGTTTTTAAATGTACAAATGTCACTGTTGATTGGCCTGTGGCCCTTAAGGAACAGTGCCAGTTTAGTTCATGTTTCTTCACCTCTTACATCTTTTTCCTGGAAGAATCGATGCGGTATCTTGAATAGCCAATGTTATGACTGCTTTAGAAATTGTATGAAGATTAGAAAGATGTAATTTTTATCTGGTGATCACCAGCCGTACAGCACAGAGGCTGCTTTGCCCCAGTAGTGGGATGTATGGTACTTCCACCGCACTCCTACTGAAGCAGAGCCTTCCCTCCAGGCTGCTGCGATCCAGTGTGTAACATTCCAGTATGGTCCAGATGTCTGGACCGTCACAGGAAGGACAAATTTCAGTTTCCTTAGCAGTCTTGGGAGACTTCTGGACAGAATAGCAGAGTGCTATGGGCTTAGCTGCTGGTATGACACTCTGGTATGTATCTTAGCCATTACAACACTCTCACTCGCTCACTGGTTTGAGGATGGGATGGAGAGATGAAAAGAAGCTGTCTGTCAGAATATGGCCAGGCTACACTGTGGATGCTTCTAATCCACTCGAGATGCTGCCTCCAACTACCATTAATTTGCCAGTACCATTCAAAATCTTGAAGTCCTGCTGAGCTCTTGAAGAATCAAGGAGTTCCAGTTTCCAGGAACACCTCTCCCGGTTTCCCCTCACAGGGTACTTTGACCTTTCCTTTCAGAAAAGGAATTGGCTGCAATGTGTGTGTATTTGTCATCTCTTGCCTGCACAACCACAGTTGCATTACTGAATTGAATGTAAAACTGAAGCAAAAGGCTACAGCTAATGCAGCTTGCCCCATTTCTTCATGTCTCCTGCTCTGGTAAGCCTATGCTCAAATCTTTCCACTAGCCCATCATCTCCTAATGTTAACTTTTGACTCTAATCTCAGTCTTAAATTTCACAAAAATTTTAGCTGCAGCTAAAGTCAGTTCCTGGGGTATATCACAAAATGGAGATCGGAGCATTTGAAGGACAAGGATGGCATGTTCCCCACTTCCAAGCTCTGATAATAGAGGAAGCCAGGTAGATCCAGAAGCTGTCTTCATCAAGAAATGCTCTGAAACCTCTCTATTTAAATGAGACTTTTCCACAAAAGGCATTTGGAAAGCTCAAATATTTTTGGTGATTCCCACCAACATTGCCTGATCAGTCTTATTTTCAAGCTGAATTTGATTTCAAGCACAAAAGCCTTGAGGCTCTTGTGCTTGATTTTATGTGAAACCCACATATTGCTGGCATAAGTGATGAGGCAAATCACAAGGTGGCAAGATTAAGCAAAAAATCTGCCATTTGAAGTAACACTTGACTGTTGTTTGTTTGGAATTCACCACAGACAGTGAGTCATTGGTCAAAGTAGGTGAAATTTCGGATATTGTTATGAATGCAGTTTATGAAGCAGTCTTGTAGTATTTGGAGCTTTGGAGGAAATTAGAAAATTTTCTGCAAGAACAGAAAGCAGTTTAATCTTACCCACCACTCAGGTCCAAAGTCTGAATGTTACATAAGCTAATATTGACAGCTAAACATTACTAGGACCTCAGAATCAAAGCTTCAGAGAATTCAAACATGCATAGTTGGAGTTGAAATTTATTATATGGATTCCATATATGTCCAGTGTCAACAACAGCCAGTCACAGGTTTTCAGTGCTATGCATGGGGTGAGCGTATAAAAATAGGAACCATGTGTCAAACCATATACAATCAATCTGAAAAAAATACCATATACTTCTGATTATTCTATGATTACACTTAAAGATCTTACATATAGACGACCATCAAATCTACAACAAACAGAAGATACATGTCTAGTCACAACTACCAGACCATTTGGGGTATATTGCTTTTGTCACAAATTATGTTTTCAGTTTTATGTTGCATAAAAGTAGTGGAATATTATCCTCTTAATCCAAACATCCTGTTACTATGGTTAGGTAGGTAGACAGATATTTTTTAAGATATATCCATGATGCCTATGTATAGGACTATATATACTTAAATAAATTCACAGCTCTGTGTTTGCATGTACAGATATATATTATTTAGATCTATGTAGAGAAAGAGAGGGACAGAATTGGAATGAAAAGAAGAATACATATATAAGACATAACTGAAATGTTTTAAAATATAATCAGAATATTACCCATCTTCCTTAAAGCAGAAGAAAAGTTTTATTCATCAGCACATTTACAGGGAGTGCTCAAGACAGTGTTATTTCTGTCTCCTTAAAATTTTCAGTTTTTAAAGGAAATTCACGTGACAAGTTTAAACTTGGAACAGAAATTTCAATGAACTATGAAATTTAGTTTTTTCAAAATTGAGTTTCCCTTTACTGATTGCTTTTGTGGATGAAGTATAATACATTAACTCTTTACCCTGAAACTTTGCTCCACCCTCTTACTTGAGCTTTTACTGGAGAAATAGTCAGATTTTCTATCTCCTGCCTATATTCTGTTTGCTGATTTTCATGTAGTGAGGGATGAATTGTGTTGTGATATCAAAGCTAACTGTCAAAATATTAGACTGTATTAGCTTTGAAGCTTTTAAGAGAAACTGTACAGTTAGATTTGTCCTGTATGACAACATGTGTCAGGCAGTGATAGAACAGGAAATTAATGACTAAGTAGTGAATATCTTGAATGACAGAGATGTAGCAAGACTAGAAATAATACTTTATAGACACACTTCCATTACTACAACCTGAAGTGTACCTAGAGGTCAAATCTTTTAAAAAAGAAAACTTCAAAGAACCTGATATCTATTTAGTTATTAAGGATATTGAATAATTTTCAAAGCTTTCATGAAATGATGGCTTGATGAAACATGCTGAAAATCTGAGAGAAAAGTGGTGTCTAACATCATTAGGAAATGAAAACTTAGGCTTGTTTTTTTTTAAAACTTGAACATCATGTCCCATCACAGTTTACAACATAACAAGGTTCTTATGGTCTGGACAGTGAGTGTAGGAAAATGGTACTTTCCCGTGGTACTTTGCTCCCTTGGCCACAGGAGTTTTTCTGTATCTTAGAGCAACATAGCATAGACAGAAGTAGTTGAACTGTGGAAATAATGATTCACAGATGTATGAGAATTTGTTTCAGACACTGGGAAAGATACATAAAACGTGCATTTTGTGTACTTTACTATCCTTTTCCCTAATGACAAGAGTTAAACTTCTGAATAGCTAGCATTTTTTTCCTAGAAAGGCTCTTAATATATGTTATACACTAATATATTCTACTAAATTCTATCCTTTTTCATCTGCCACATGTGGTAAGAACACAAAGACTCCATTGTTGCTAAGTTTAAACTTCCTCCCTACAGTACCTACAAAATGGGAGAGATTGCAGATAAAGTGCTGTTCATACATTTATGGGATGATTTAGTGCTGCCTCTCCCATCTCTTATTCCCTTCTTTTGTTGAAATAGTGAGCAAAATGCTTCTTTATTTACTTAATAGTTTGTCTTGTCAATTTTTTTTCAAACCAGAATACCTGAGTGGAAAAGTCACCCCAAGGGTGTAGTCTTTGCTGCCATTCTCCAAGGTTCATTATCCTGGTTGTCCAGCTGGAAATCCAATGCTTGCATATTCTAAAGCAACCAGTAGGACTTTTCCTTCTTTTCCCTGTGCTGCATTATGGTGACCCTCTAGGCTCCATCTGCACCTCAGTCTTTTGGCTCAACCAGTCTGCTTCAGGTTCTTTTGATTGCTTCTGATTTTTACCTCAGTATTGCCACCGGTGAGATCACACTGCAGCGATCCCAGCAGTCAAGCTAGAATTGGATATGGTTTTGATCTACTAATGTGAGTGTTGACACAGCCATTGTTTGTGGCATTGAATTGTGAACACATTCCCCTCCTCTGCTTGTTTTCTGGTCAAAAATCAACAGCAGTCTCTTCTTCCCAGCATCTTGACACTTCAATTTTTCTACAGTCACAAAATTCATCAAACACTTTTGTGAGCTGATCCACTGTTTGAGGCATTCTCCTGGCAGCACTCTCTTCTTGGCATTCTCCCCTCCACTGAGGTTATTAAAAACCCCTTCAGGTTTCTCATTTTTACCACACCATCTTCATGCATGTCCTATCCTTCCTTCCACTGCTTCCATACTGCATAACTTTTTTTTGGTCCAAAGAAACTAACCTTCTTTGTAGACAGATGTCTCTGGGAGGCTCTTCTTCTGTGCTGCTGTCTAGCTGCTATTTTGTTCTCATGTTAATCACATTCTTCCTCTAGCTCTGGGTCTCACTGGACTGACCATTGCCATCATAATTTATACAGTACCTGCTGGGAAAATACAGAAAAACTGTTGCTCTGAAGCTAGATTGGTATTTTACTATTTAGAGAGGCACTGTGAGTGCAGCCACTATTTCCTCTAGGTGCTTCCTGCCGCCTACACCAAGATTCTTCCTCCTGAAACATACCCAGTGATGCTGGGATATGTATGTCCAGGCTGCAGTTTATCACATCCAAATACAAATATAAAAAGCAGACCAGATGACTAGCACTCTATAAGCAGCTCTTTCTGCTGACTAAAAAGGGAGGGTAGGCAATTAGGGCAAAAGAAGATGTCTACCCAGTCGTCAGTGTGACTTGTGATGGATAGTCTTTAGTTCACAGCGGCCATTAAATAACATTTAAAGATATTTAAAACAACCTTAATAAAAGGTGTTGTAAAGCAAAAAAATACTACTCTTAAGATGTTGTAATTGCACACTTTAACGTGTCTGGCAGATAAGGCATCTATTGTTCCTTTAACGCATATGAGACAAATAGCACATTAATTACCCTGTATGTCAAAATTAATACAGATTCCAAAGCAAGCAGTGTCAATACATTCAGTTATATAGCAATTATAATGCAGCCAGAACCACTTAATGTACAGGATTGAAAACAGAAACTAAACAAACATGAAAAAAAGGAAAAAAAAAAGCATGGATCAGTGCTTCAAAGAATAACCTTATAACCCTAAGAAAGCAGGAGTTGTTCATTAGAACTAGGCTGCAAGTCCAAATAAATATGTAACCTCTCAAAAGTGTTCAGACCAACCCCAGAGCCTGTTAGGCCTTGTTGTTTTAGAGACCCCAGAAAGGTGAAGGTGAGCTCTTGACACAATGCTTTTCATTTGAATTCACATCCTGCTCTCTCAATTACTGGAGGTAACTTCCCTTGGTACCTCAGCTGGCTTTCTTCACACAGAATGATCCGCTATTTGCATTTTAGTTCTAATACTGAATTCGCCTAACATGATTCAATCTTATTTTCCCAGTGGTACCATTAATATTTTAATTTAATCAGAATTTCAGGAACTTGTTTGCCATCCAGAACAACTTGGTTACCTGTCAGCCTCCATCAGCTTGTCATATTAGAGGTGATTGTTCCTTGAATCTAATCTACTTTAAATGATTTCATTGGGTAGAGGTCTATAAATCATTTCAGAATGAGTCTGACAGATGAAGGCTTAGGTAAGTAAACAAATCAGGCTTGCTTTACTTTAGGCAGCAATGAACTTGGCTTTATCAACTTCTCATTGATTTCTGCACTCCAAAAGGTCAAAAAAATCTCTTTAACATAAGAACATTATTAATATAAGTACAGTATTACAACCAACCATAATTAAGATAAGTCCTAACATTCACTGATCAGGCTGACTTAAGAACATTGCAGACTGCATTTCAATAAAGCCTGTTATGCAGTTTGAATTGATGAATTCATTTCCAAAAGGTTTACTTTCATCTCTCCAATCAAAACAGATATTAAC
This sequence comes from Clamator glandarius, assembly GCA_033459285.1. NCBI lineage: Eukaryota > Metazoa > Chordata > Aves > Cuculiformes > Cuculidae > Clamator > Clamator glandarius. The sequence continues at coordinate 1,367,312 of JAUNZM010000753.1, forward strand.
TAAATATTAAGCAGTCAGGAGTCCCACTGGAAATTGAGCCAAGTTTATAAAGGATAATATGATAAGGCTGAGTCTGGGAGTCTAATGTACAGCATATTATTTGAACCTTACATTATGTTCACATTTACTTAACTAAATTGTATTTAAAAGCAAAAATTTTGTACCTGTGAAATGTTGCTGAGAAATCAGTCATTATATTGCAATTAACTTCAGACATGTGCTGAGGCTGAGTTCATCAGCGATTGTCAGCATGAAGCTGGCAATGACAAGGTGATACAGAGAACAAGGTATGCTACGTAAGAGCACGTTTTATTGTAGTCTCTGGATTTCAAACAACAATGACGTGTGGCTTGGAAGAACTATGTCTCCTTCAGCAGGGGCGAGGGGAAAGCTCTGCCTTCCTGTGGATGATCTCAGCCTGTGATAGGTGGGGGGAAAAAAAATAAAAAAAAGGGATAAGTAATGAAAAAAAAAATCTCATTTAGTTAATTAATTGTATACACAGTTGACACAAATACTAACTGGAAATGTATAAGGAGAGATTCTGCAGGAATTTTAGAAACCCTTAAAAACAAAGGGCAAATCAGCATCCACAAACTATGACATGAATTGCCCCATCCTCCCCCTGGCCTGTTCTACAAAAAGGAATAAATGCCTATTTTTTCTCTAATTAGTTTACAAAACTGCATTCAGATAAAATACGCATATAGTTATAAGTTTAAGGAACGTTTTCCTCGAAAAAACATAGATGGCTGCACTGAAACCTCCTGTCCCATCACTGATCAATGGAAATTAGACCGTTATGCAGGCAAACATGCCCATGGTGGCGTGTAGCTATAGAATTCAGACTCACCAAAAAGGGACACACTGTCCTCACACTTGCATATCCCGAGGAAATGTGTGGGAGGCAAAAGGTTCAAAAATGATTAATATAAACCTAGATGTGTTGAAGTAAAGTCTCTTCATGCTGATCTCCAAAGCACTACAGAGAATGTGGCTTCACGTTGGGCTGACTCCTTCTGTTTGGTAGATTAATATCCACATTTGGTTTTTGAAGGATTGTTGAAAGACTATAAAGTCCCTGGGTCATAGCGCATATGAGAAAAATGAAAGTTAGTGTCTGTAGCCAAAAAATAGATAAGGCTGGTATAACACCCACTTGCTTTGACACTTCTGCACAAGTTATGAAGAAGCTATTTAAGAATGAGATCATTGGGCAAATTTTCAGGGGTTCCTCACATGATTAAAACTACTTAAATGTTAGGAAGTGTTGTTGCCCGGGAATGCTTTAGTTTGTCTCAGGCAGCAGTAACACATTACAATTTCTGGTTACATCATTATGTATTGCTTCCTGCACAGAAATATAACGTCGCTGTGTAGATAGTGAACTGGGCTGCAGCTGGTGGTAACACTTTGTCCTGCACTGGAGAATATGGGTGAACAAGGCTGACGTGTATATTTGTCTGAAATGACACCATTCATCTGCTCCAGCTATCTAAAATCTGGTGCATGGTGGAAAAGGCACCTGTAGATGGTAATTTATCCCAGTTCTCCTTGATACCTGTTTCAAGACATCCATCTTAAGATGGATGTGTCCTAGAAATTCCCAGTTCCCCCTAGTAGCTCTAGAGAAAGTTTGAAACATGTCTAGTCATAGAAGACTTACCCTTAGCCTGGATGGCTAAAATTGTTGAGAAAATTTCCATCCTGAAGCCGTTGACTGTATCAAGTCCATAAACTTCTTTCTTTGCTAAGGATAAGGGAGCCTGTCATCTGCTGCTAGGTGGTCATTATGGCTAAGGTTTTTTCTTCTGCTAATACGGGTTAGCACCAAATGATTTCCTGTGTAGAACTGCAAGGTGAACAAATTTCTTTGAGTTTCTTTGGGGATAAACTCTCTTACCTTGGGTTGCTTCCAAGCAACACAAGGGAAAAAAGAAGTCTTGCCTATGGAGGATACTGCAACATTCAAGCTGCACCGCACATATATAAAAATGTGATTTTGTTTTGGAGTAGCTCTTCTGTTGCCCCCAAATGATCTTCATGACTTACTTTTTCAGTTTCTAATATGGATTTATGTCTTCATAGCTTTTATTATATTCAAATTTAGGAAAGCCATCTCATAGCCAATTAAAAGTTTCTATTCTAGTTAGATGTGTGTTTTCAGTTATAATTTTAAGAGCTATCACTTGTAAAATATTGTTAATCTAAAATCACAGCTGCGTCAACATCAGAAATAGTATTTTATTTAAATGAGATGTATATATGGTAGTGATTTCCAACACTTCTATCCATTTTTCGTTACTTTTCCCAATTTGAAAATGGCCATGACTTGATAAGAATTCAAGTTTTACATAACAGTATGAAGCATTGAGAGGTACTGTGAGATCTACAGTAATATGCATGGGAAAGAAGAAAATTACAATTTCTAGGATTTAAGTTGCTTTGTCACATATTGTCTTTGTTTATAGAAGCAAGATATCCTATCTGCACAGAATTTTTTTTGTCTAGCAAAAGTATTATTTTTCAAGTGTTTACAATAAAACTCTTTGGTAGTAACTTTAGCATTTCCTAATCAGACAGATCTCATCTGAAAGCAGAAAACATTTTGACCTACTTTAGTTTTATGCAGAAACATTTGGTGGGAAAGAAACTTATGTGAACTGAAGCTCCAACATCTGTTTGTCTTAAGCAAAAGTTAAACTGAAGGTGTAAATTTGTTATTTTGTTGTTTTGTAATTTTTTTGGTATGAGATCAGTGAAGGCATCTAGTAAGTGACATCTATCACTGTTTTCTATTAAAGCTTGCTTGGAAAATTCAGGGGAATATTATCAGTGCATATGTTTATACTAAAATAAATGGGTACATGAGTTACATTATAGCATTACTTTTGTTTTCATACATTTCCAATATCTTAATCAAAGATATGCCTTGGAAATATATTAAACATATCTAATACATATACAACATATACTTTACAGTCTATTTCTCCCAGGCTTAAAGTACAGATCAGAAGATATATTGTAAATTTCCTTAGGGCTGGATCCTTCTCAACCACTTCGTTCCAGTGGGATTTTTTCTGTTAAATTCACAAGGATTTGGCTTCAGGTCCTTATTGCATTTTCCGATTTTTTTCTAGCAAGGAATGAGTTTCTCATTCAATGGCAAGCAAAAGTGCTATGAGCTGAGACATAAGGTGCTCTGCAGGTGGGAAACCTGCATCTTCATGATCCACTTGATCCTGTTCATGGGCTGATGAAAGGCCGATGTAGTTTTCAGATTTCATACGGAGTTTCCATCACAGCACAAGAGCTCGTCCATGCAGTTCCAGAGTTTAACAATGGGGAAACTTGTCATTTAAGAATTTGGGTTTTTTCAGTTAAGATGTCTGCATATGTATTGCATGGAACATACAATAATCAGTTTGAAGATACAATTAGCTAAATATTGACTTTTTTGTGCAATCTGGACTAACTAAATTAATATTGGAAAATTAATGAATTTGTCTATACAAGGGCTTTATTTTTCTCCCATTGATGTCAATGTGAGTCTTCATTGCAGCACAAAAGATCCATATATTTCTTGTCTTGTGAGGCAAATCATTTTAAGGAGGCTAAGCCACAACTGTGATTCTCTGAAGCTACAATGAAATGGACTATGATCTCTTCAAAACCTGAGACAGTCACTAAGATCAACATTCCAGGAGGCAAATAAAAATTCAAGATTTTTTAAAATGTAAATATGCTTCCATTTGGTGCTTTTTTTTCTGCCATAATACTTGATATTGCATGATTGAAATGTACGTGGAAGTAAATTGTTTTCAGCAGTCCTAGTCTCCATTTGAATAACAAAGAAGAAATACTACTGTGCTTGATTTGAAGCAGTTTTCTTTTCAGAATATGCCGGGGAAGGGGAAGGAATGGGACAGAAGCAATTTGACAATGCTATGTTCTTTTTACTATTTTCCTGATGGCACAGATATGAATTAAACTGAACCTAGGGAAACATTACAATATTTTGATTCTTATATTCTCTAAACCTAATGTTGCTATTTTATTATATGAAAGTTTAATGCTTCTTTCCTCTTGGTGCCAAAAATGGGACTGTACTTCACTGACTGACATCATTGTAAATTCACTAAGATCAGCTTTTGTGTTAGAAATGAATAGTGAAAGGGTGGAAAACTCAGTTGATACAAAGCTCCTGTAGATCTTTTTTAGGTCAGCTGGTTGTAATTCTTTTTTTCTTTAGTTTCAACTCAGAGGGATTTTTTTGTTTGTTTATTTTGGTGATGTGCAGAAAGAAAACAAAACTTTGGGCCCTATTCTGCCAATACGGTATGCAAAGATCATCCAGAGGCTGTCTATAGTACCTTCCCAAGATGAGATGATAGATACAGGGAATGGCAGGATGAATTAGGTGATCTAATCAGTGTTTCTTTTTTTTTTTTTATCTAAACCCTATTACATAAATTTAAAGAAGAAAGTTACTAATGCATTTGTCTCTTTGGCCAAAGTTTTGAAAATGTTGGAGTGATTGCAAATAAACTCTGTTTAACAGAGATAATAGTAACAATAATTAGTAATTATATAATTAGCAATTATCCTTCAATGAAAAGGGAAATCATAGGCACTGAAAGGTGTAGATTTCACTGTGTGATAAAAAATATTTTATGTAAAGCTTTCCTACCCATGAACTATGAGAAAATGTATAAAAGATATCACAAAAATGTGTTCATTTCAAGAATGAAATACATTTCTGTTCTTGTTGACTAATAGCATTCTGATGTTTATGATGGAAAAGGCTATGAAAGGCTAATATCGAAAGCATTACAATGTAAAAAATGGTAATAATAAAAATAATAAGCTTGCTAAAATGTGTAGTCTGATGCTTACATTTATTGAAGAGTACCAGTGTTGGCATATTCTTCTTAAAAAACTTCGTGAACTCATTTAACTGCTAAGTAACTAAGTGACTATCAGAACAGGGATTCTTTGCTGGCTTCTGTAGTCACTTGTTATCTTTGAAAAAATTACTTGGTGACTCATAATATAATACTTGGAAAACCTACCTTTTTTCAATGTATGAGACTGTGGTTTTTGCTTCTTAGATTAGTCCCAGACATTTCAAATACTTTCAAATAACACATTCTTCTCTTCTGGTGGCTGTGTCAAGAACATGATTGCTACAACATACATCCATGAGTAAGTGGTCAGCACAGCAGACAAATGCTAGGACTATAAGACAAATGATAGGTATAAATTATTTGCAAGCTCAAGTAACAGCAATTTGACTTTTTATGAGCCTGTAACAATGCCCCCAGAGAAAAAAGTGTGAATTTCTGTAGATCATTGCATTTTCCTGGCCTCGGCATTAAGTAAAGGTTGCAGCTCTAGGTTTTGAATTTCCCTACTCATAAATAAGAGCCATTTTGCTTTTTATGTCTGATTTTTGCATGAAATATGTATATTCTAATCCTTGCTGAGAAGTCTTCAAGGAATAATATTGGAGGCTTTTTGGTATAAAATTTCATCTCTCATGCTTGCAGAAACCATACATCTTTGGTGTTGAAGTTGCAACACCTGTATTGTGGGCTTGTGTATCAAAGACATGCTCTTCAGTATTCTGATGTTTAACAATTTGCTGATCATGACTGACAGGTTTACAGAGCTAACATGCTCTGGAGTTGTACTTGATTTATTCCAAAGTAACTCAGACAACTCAGAAAATTTAGCTGCCAAAGTCTTCCATCTCATCACAGGAATTCCTGTTAGAATTCATTGCATTCCCATTAAGATTCTTCATTAGAGTACGGACTTTACCTTACTGTGTCCTCAAGTAATAGTAATGTGGGCATCCAAATTCTTATTGAAAAAACACAGAGAAAGATCTGTTAGCTAATTGTCATTGGACTTTGCAGTCATAGTTATTGTTACTTGTGTTGGACAAGACTTTTTCTTTTCCTTTGTTGAAATGAGAGTTCATTGCTAATACAGAGAACAAAGTGTGTATACAGAGCTCAGGAGGCAAATATATGCCTGGCATGATGAAAGTGGAAACAATTCTTACAATAAGACAAGCTACTTGACTTGGATGCCACAATGCTAGTAAAGGTGAGATCATAGGAAACAGTGAAACACAGACCCAAAGTAGATATAGGTCCTTTGTTTTTCAGTATTTTTCTTTATACTGGCACTGAACCTGGCCTTCCTTATCTCCAACAGAATGCTGTGATGGATTATTATAACAGCAAAAAAATCCAGAAGAGCTCAATGCAGGTACTTGGTTGAAATCTTCTAAGTTGATTGCATTTTTGTTTGGCTTCTTCAGTGGAAATTTAACTCTTACTTGTTATTTACATTACCACTTTTCTAGGGGCCCTAGGAGATCTAAAACTCCAAACTGCTAGTTGCTGTACAGAATATAATAGCAGGCCAACAGCTGAAGACATGATGAAACAGGTGGGTAAAAATGAGGAGCAGATGTGGCACAGAAATGGGTGTCAATTCCACAACTAGGAATTTGCATGCACTAACTATTTAATTTGATAGAATAAACCAGTCTCGCATAGAATCCTCCAGCTGGCAGAGTTGGATATGGGTAGTCTTTATTCATGATCTTGTTTATCTCCCTTGGAAACAAATACATTTATATAAAATTGTCCCATGAGTGATTTGCCTGATCTTGTGGTCCCATAGAAGAATGGGTCATTATCTACAGCTTTATCATATGAACAGATTATTCCATACCCAGCAGAGACAGGTGTCAGAAATTGCACGCCAGGAGCCATGGAATTTCAAAGTGCCTCCTCCTGGAAATACTACCGATAGGTAAGGGTATTAGTGACACAAACACTATGTGTGCATTCTCTTACACAAGCATCCTTCTCTTTCACAACACAGAGGAAGTAGCAACATGGGTCTGTGATGCAGGAACTTCAACAAGAATCTGCTTTTTTAAAAAAAAAAATCTTACGTAGATGAATGCTCTTTCTTAGCAGGGAGGGGAAACTAGTATCTTGCTGAATTCCTGGGTTTAGTTCTAAGCTAACTGAAGAAAAATGTTATTGTCTTCTCTCACGTTCTAAGCTAGGTTTGCTTTGAGGAAATGAGAACAGAATTTCTGCCACTGTGGGCAACAGCTCCAAAGAGAATTGGGTAAATATCTACACCCAATAAGTAAGCAGACAGCTTAAGAAGGTTCCTAAAGTATTATTCACTGAAGAAGGCTCTGTCTGAAAGGCTATGATGTTACTGGGTAGAATGATTCTGTCAAATATAGATATCAACAATGTATGTTTATGCCTGGGTTAGTGACACTAGACTCTTTTTGCAATAAGTGGGAGAAACAAGCATTATTTCAGCCACATATCTTCTTTACTTACATGAAATCTGGAAGAGGTCAGAAGGCCCACATCATAAAAGCACCAGTTTATCTCCATGAAGTGTAAAGGTATCTTAGCGTAACTAGTTCAGATACAGGAAAGGAAACTGTAGTCATCTCAATTTGATTGAGATGAATTGTTGTGAAAGAGATGAAATAAAAATTACCAGAAATCAGACTTATGTTGAGCTAGAAAAGGAAATGTAGATAGAAAAGAAATAGACCTTTATTAATGTATATGTAGGCATCTAGTTGTATGTATATGAAATTATATTAGGATATATGTAAGAAGACAGAGATTCACATGGTGTACATTAGGCCATTTGAATATATATTTTGGCCAGAGAAGGAGGAACAGACTGATCAAATATGTCATAAGCAAAACTAAGAAAAAATAAGACAGCTGTTCTATAGTAAGAAAGGGAGAAGAGGTATTCATGTTGAAGGACAAAATAGGGAACAGAATATTTGAGTAGAAACAGTCCACAGAGAAATTAGAAGAAAGTTTCAATTATTGCAAGAATTAAATAGAGGAAGACTTATCTGGAATTACAAACCTATCTAGTTTAAATTTTAAAATACATGACAGATTTATTAACAACGTTACATAATGTGGATTTGCCTGTTATGGTAAAGGTTTGAAGCTGATCCAGTCTTAAGCCTTGGTTTAAGTTTTATTTTGATTTTAGGAACCTTCTTACTGAAGCATGTTGTAAGAAAATAATGGCTACTGTCAAATTCTCCAAAATCTCTGCTTTGTTAAGTTTTTGAGACTATGCTACTCAAAGAAGGAAGTTGTTTCTCCCTTGCCTCTTACACTTATCCCTGTGCACTAATACAAAGGCTAACAATAATACAGACTTCAGGAGATTTATAGCTGCTTTGACCACAGTGGTTGAAGAGCTTTTTGACAATGCATGGTTTCATCTCTAATTACCTCTTCTGCAACATGCCTTCTCTCTTTTGAGAGAAACTTTAGATTTTATTGGTAAAAAAAAAAATGTTTTGGTTACATCTGTTTATGTTAGAAAATTCCCTTTAAGTGGGATTTGGATTTGCAAAAGTATTGAGCATTTCTAGTTGAGTTTCTAAAACTGTGTGCAGTAACTGAACACAGAATTTAGAATTAGAAAGAAGGTACGAAAACAAATAAATAGGAATTTAGCATATTCTACCTTCAATATTTGTAGTTTGCTACCTCTTTGAGGTTGCAGATAGGTCTTGATCTCTGCTCTATTAAGACTCATTGCAGATGGGTCTTTGATTTTTCCACTGATTTCTCCTTAGGAATATATAAGCCATTTCCAAATTTTATTACAGAGCTCTGGTTAGTCCAGACAGGCCTTCAGGTAGGAAAAGATAAAATACCTGAGCATGGTAAAATCCCATTCTCAGTTTGCCACCATTTCAGGCACATTCTAAATCTTTCTCAGGACCTAAAAAGGATCACTTTGAAGATAGTTCAGAACTCTTTTTCTGTGGCTGAGAACTCATATTTCTTGATTCAAACAAAATCTGCCTGGGTGTCAGTTGAAATACATTGACAATCATTTATGTTTTTCTTTATATCTTATAAGTGAGGATCTTAAATTTAAAAAAAATATCCAACCAACTTAAAACGTCTCTCCCAATCATCTGAAGTAGCAGGCGGCTTTGCTGAGACAGTCATGCAGATGATGTGCCAAGAACAGGGGTGCTCCACCGCTCCTACTTGTCACAGTCACTCAGGACTCTACTGTTCCATGGTGGAACCCTAAGATGATGGAGCAGGAGGGATGGATTTTTCTCTTGCTTGTTGGCTGTCTTACAAATGTCGGTGAAGAATGCCTAAAGTAGCTTTTCCCACTGCAGAAAAATAACATGGGCTCAGCTGTTCGTTCTAGTCTCCTCTCAGCCTTTTTCCACACCCTTGTCTTCCTTCTGCTTTGGCTTACTTGTGGGGAAAGGAGTACAATTCTTCAACATCGTGTTTCTGGGGGACTCAGCAATTGAAAAGACCCTTGTCCTCATGAAACGCTTTCCTCCTGCTGAATGCAGGTGAAATGTCGTAGTAGCTGCAGAATTCACAGTGAGTTCTGTTGAGGATCAGCTGATCATCCTGGATTTTCAAAGAGCACCATGAATTTTTAAGCTGTTATGGTTGTTCAGACTAACAAATCTGCCAGCTCTTCCTCAGGCACCTCCATCTGAGTCTTTGGTCCTAATCCAGCAAACTATATAAGCATATGGTTATATGTGAGTGGAAGAGAAGTATTGCTGGAATTGGGTACAGGTCCAACATTGAGTAAATGTATAAAGGCTTCCCTGAACTGGAGGTTTCTGACAAAGGAACTCCTTAGTTCATTCAGATTATCATCACAGCATGATTTGGGGGGCACAGAGAAGCAGTACTGTGTTTGTCCATGGTGTATGGACTGGAGGCTCAGAGAACAGAAATCATGTAGCACTGCTGAAGGGAAACCATTATTTTCCTTTAGTTTGCTGCAGTAGCGGTACAGCATTTGCTGACACGTCATTCCTCTGCTATCTACCTTTTAGTGGTGTTTAACATTCTGCACATTATCCTTCTTGCTGTTATTCGCTGAGGCATAAAAGGTTAATCCCTCTAATTGTACCTCATGTATATATACACATATATTTATATCTATATATGCCATGTCTCAGCTTCGCTTCTGGTGCCAAGGAAAATGTTGGAATCTATTCAGTTTTCTTCATATTCATTTTCCTGCCCACTTAACAAAATTACATTCAATGAGCTGTGGGAGAAATTCACATCAACGGGCCATGTAATGCAATTTCTGGTATATATGCAGGAAGAAAAAAATCCTACATTTTCTTTCATTTCTGTCAAAATCAATCAAATTGTACTGAGCTGAACATAATATCTTAAAAAAAAAAATCACCCAGGCATCTCCAGTAAAATAAGCTTCTCTTACATGGTAACATGCACATATTTAAGAGGTCTCTGTTTTATTTTTTTTTAATCATGCCTAATTAGTTTTTTTTAATCATCCACACAACTAAGGCTCTTGCCTGCATAATTTATGACATAGAGGGGCCGGTGTCAGAAATCAAATGTTGTAAATTAAAAATAACAAGTTTGAGACTAGTGATTCAATTAAAACCCTAGAAAACATTGGATTATGCATAATTGAGAGCTTGTATGCAGAGATGCATGTCATGCTTGTCAGCTTGGATGGGAGGATTGGATTGGAGCTGTCAAGAGCATTTAAATCAACTCAGTAAAAAAATTAGAAAACAAAGATGATATTTATTATTAACTTCCAGTGTTCAAAAATAAACTGAGAGTTATTTAAATTGAATGCTTAGATGACAAGGCTTTATTTATAGTAGAAGTTATAAAACTCAGTAATAGCCCTAGCTGGCACAGAAGTAAAGATACTACTGTGCAGCTGAGCTGCAGCCTACAGTGTGAGGATTCAGTGGCTGGCCCTGAGTCAGGTTCAGCTAGTAGAAAACTGTGTTGGAAGAGAAGAAATCCAGATTTTTTAAAGGAGCTGTGAAGGACCAAATCCTTATTATTCTTCTCCATTTCTTCTCTTTCTTTTCTTCCTCCCTGAGATTGATGAAGCTCATTGGAAAACTTACTGACTTCTGAGAATAAGTGAGACCATCCTGGTGAAAATCTGGTGTGTCCTGGTGACCCAGCTCTGGAGGACTACCTTGTACCAGCTGGTAATACTGCCTGGGAGGAATATCTGAGGTCTGAAGATTAAAAATGTCTCCCCACTTCAGACACAAGCCTCAGAATCAGTTCCAAACTTTATTTAAAATTGTTGAATCAACCATAAATTGGGCTATTGAGAATGAATAGAAAAGCCAGGATACTTTCCACATTTGAAATTAAACTACATATTCTTTTCTAGCTTGAGAAGAAAGAATCCAACAAACAAAATTGTGACTCTCAACACCTTCAGAGACACCAGGACTCATCCTAGCCCTTAGAAACAGGAATTAAATACTGAGGAAGATAATGTAGTTCTTTGCCTACTTATCAGTGACATAAAATAAACTTTTATTTTAAAATATCCCAGCCTAGTCCCTAATGATAGGGCCCTTTGGAGACTTGAGGTCTTATTGCAAGGAACTTAGAAATGCTGAATGTTTGTAACATTTTCCTTTAAACAGACTCTATTCCTTGGTTCTCTTTTAGCATGTCCTAAGACATAAGGTTCTATATTTTTTTCCTGAAGTTTCTGTACTTCTCAGTTTGCCATTGTACCCTGTTCCCTATCAAAGCATCTCATGCCAAGCAATACAGAAATGCAAAGAATTTACTATCAGCTTTAGAAAGTTTTAAAGAATACAGCTCAGTGAGGTGACAGCCGAGAGTAGCAATGTCATTCTTTGTGATGTTTTATGACTCTTAAGCCTAGATTTAATGCTAGGGAAAAATCTTGTCTTGAGAAAGGCAAAAAGAACCTTCAGAGAAATGAGAAAACTATATGAAGAGTTAAATTTTTCTCCTTTGGTACGCTGCTAACCTCTGACGTCAACGGGATTTGCAAATGCACATCTGAGAGTGGAAATTGGCCATAACTGAGGTGGAAAAATGATTGATGACTGCCTAACAGCAGAGGAATTGGAACAGGGCAATCACACAGCAGAGCCAGAAGTTGCGCCATTTACCCTTAGTAGATTTCTATAAATTTCCCTGCGGTAGGTAGAGAATTTCAACAAAGACAGTCAGGTCAACGTACCTGCCCATCTCAGTTGAAAATTAGCCCCACACAGCACTTCTGGGGATGAGGTTCTGGAGTTCTACCTGTGGAAGGAATGTACCACAAGGGCAGTCCTGGGTCACTTTTTGCATAGCATGTGCGAGGAATGTGCACCAGCTGTAAAATTAGAAAGCCAAGCAGACACATGTTTAGACAACTTCCAAGGGTTCTAGAGGGAAATACATAGTTAAATCTCCTCAGTGAATCTAGGGGTAAGATTTTAGTGGTTCATATTTTTTAAACCTCAGTTGGCAATTCCAAATCTTTGCTATACTAAATTCCTCTTATAACCAATGATCACTTGGTAGCATTTACATATACTATCTTTGTATCTCTTTCATCATCTTTCTTTGATGTTTTATTAGATACAAGGTTTAGCCTAGAAAAGCCTGTGCATCCCTCTTTACTTAAAAAAATAAAATGTAAAAGATTTTAATTTAAGCCATTCTGAGAATTCTCCAAATTATAACAAGACTATAAATATGAGCAAGAGAATTATGTAAGCATATGCGATGAAGAAATTGTGTATGATTTTTGCTGTATGGGAAACTAGAGCTTTATTCCTGAAAGTTCAAAATACCAAAATAATTTTCCATTCTATAAAGGCAAAATAAACTAAATGAGAAAGTTAAGTAAGTAATAGGAGATCTGCAAGTGCTTTCAACACTGGCCTAGCTTTGCTCTTATTAACCTCTCTAACAGTTTTCTTATAAACTTTTATCGGAATAGAGTTCAGCCAGAGTCTCTCTATTTATTAACTCCCGTGTCTGGAAAAAGGATCAAACTTTTGCTGTTTTTTTGAGAAACTGCTGGTGTCAGTAAGTTAATATGCAATACTGAAAAAAGTTAAATTCCATTTCTGTTAGAGCACAATCACCTATCTGAGTTCTCTGCTAAAAGATGAGCTAGCTCTTTTCTTCTATGCCAAAAAGAAATGTAAGTTTTTCATTTGAACTGTCTTCTAGACTTAAAGGAGTGTAAATTAGAGACCATTTTTGCAAGCAAAACTATTAATCATTAATAGCACACATTATCATGGGATTCTTCTCTTTACGCTGCTGTATACTTCCACTTCCCACAGAAACTAAGCTCTTGTATTTCCCTCATGGACTAAATCAAATGGAAGGGTACTTCAAAAACTATTCTGGCAACTTAGGTCTGAGTAGTCCCACCCCACAGAAAAAAGCTGTCAAAAAAAGTCTGAGTGCAGGTTTGTAGAATGAGAAGATATTAAGCAGACTAACATGTTGAAGACTCTGTGTGGAAGATCTATGAAAATGTGAATGAAATTTTGCATTTTTTGAAGTAGGTAGGAATCTCTATACTTTATTGTCCAAGACTAAGGCTGCCCTTTTGTCCTAGACATCATCATGAGGAAGATGTGACTACATTTAAGAAGTGTGTAAATCCTGTTGAGTCAGTGATGAGGGAGACAGAACTTTGTCTTGTGTGGGCTGGAACAGGACAGACCTGGTGCAGTGTTTCCTATCAACTTGCAGGCTGATCCCAGAACCATTTTGCAGGCATAGCCAGGTGGAAAGTTATTAGGAGCAGTTCAAATCAGAGCCAGGGGTGACACTAAAAATAAAGCACTGTGGGCTATGCAGAAATATATTCCTTCAACCTCTTAGCTAGCAGTGCAGCCATATCCTTTGAAAATGTAACTGGTGAACAGCAAGTTCTGGAGGTTGGTTATACATAAGCATGACCCAAGACTAAGATCAAAACTGAGTACATCAGGGCTCTTACAGAGGGAGAAGTTGTATGTTTCTGGCAGAAACTTTTAGAGAGAGAGTGTTGTTTGGGTGTAATCGATGCCAGCCAGGTCAAGTGGCAGCTTAGTGGAGATCCCTAGGGTTACAGTTTGGCAATACAAACAAATCCATTTCTTCCTAATTTCTGCTAGAGAGAACTACATGTCTTTCTGGATGTGGTATTATATACCTAGAGAATGTTATTAGCAGAAATTTAGATGCCATAGGAGGTCAACTATCTTCCCCTGGGGTGAGGCAGAAGCTCAGCTGGGGTTTTGAAGATCTACATTTTGGACTTAGATGTTTACAATGGCTGTTAGACTCCTAATTCTTTCCATGGATCTAGGCCATAGCATGTAGGCAAAGCTTAGTAGAGTCAGCTGAATTTTTTCTTAGAAGTTTTGTGTTTCTTTGAAGCTGAAACTCACAATGGAACTAATTATAACTTAACTCTAGTTGTCTGCCTAATGCCTTCTAATATTCCTGTCTAATATTCTGTACAGTTATTTTTATACTTTTAAAAATGTGGTATCACCTTCTATATATATAAAGAGTGTTTGTGATAAATATGAATTCTAATGTTGAGTGGTAGGTGTAGGATTTTTTCATGAAACTAGAAATTATTATTTGTCTGTTGAAACGTTCAAATTTCTTCTCACCATTAAAGAAAAAGAAAGGAATAGGCAGAATCAACAACAGTTTTTCAATGAGTTCGTGTTGGTCATGCTAAACTAGTGCAACACATTCCTTGGATTGTAAATAGTGATGCGAAGTTCTGTGTAGTATCTATACATCCTAGCAACTTAACATCTTAGTAGTATGCTAAACCCAAAGATTTCTGATAAAAGCATTCAAAATCTGAGATATTTGATTGAATCATTCATAGGTTTTATGATTAGTAAGAACTGATGTAATCTTGCAGTCTGATCTTATGTATTCAAATGCTCATCTGGCAGACAGTGAAAGAGAAACTCCTGTTTTGTGGCTGTACTTGTTATGAAAAGTGTGCATCTAAAAGACTGCAGGAGAACTACTTCATCAGAGGAGCTAACTTAAATGTTACCAGACTGTTAGCTTGCCCCTGATGATTAGCCTGAAATCACTGTATTGTATTAACTGGGAAGCTTTTCTTCCTAACAAGATACAGTACAAGGCTAATGTGATATAGGTAACAAAATATTAACCTTTATACCGATCCACTTTTTCAAAAGACAATGAAAAATGAATTTACTCGTATAATGTTGAGGAATTAATTGCGGCTGCCCCATTTCATTAGACTTGATTAAAAAGAAAAAAGGAATACCATGATGAGAAGCAAAGAAGTTAGAAAACAGGAGACCTCAGTAATAAGAAAATGAAAAAGGAGCTTGAAAATACTGGTTCCCAAATCATCCAAAAAAAGTAGTAAGTGAAATCCCCCAAATACAGGATCAAAAAAATCAACATCAAAGCAAGCACGTATACACCACCAACAATTAGAACAGTATTAATTAGCAACAATGTTCTTTAATCTATAAATAATAAAGTGATCAAACGGTCCCACAGAGAGGTGTATAACAATACATAGAATTTTACAGTCTTAGGTCAAAAAGTCTATTTAAAATCCCTGTGGCTAACTCGTCTGTTCAGATTAAAAGCCCTGAATATCGTGTAGTTGGGAGATCAATCTGAGGTGGAAGAGATGTCAAAAGCAGATCCAGATCATCAGAGAAAGTACATAGCATACAATAAAGAAACTACATTCAATCTCTGCTCCTTAGTAATGAAGGAACAGGGTGTAGTAAGTTTAAAATTACAATAAGAACGAACCGATGTTTTAGAAGAGACTTAGAACAGAAACTAAGACAAAGAGTGAATACAACATGTCAGGAGTGAGCTGTGCCACAAAACTTAGAGTTATGACAGATGACCTTAAAGGTGTAGCAATATGTAACCCATATGCATGTATCTATACACATATATGTTTATACATCACTCTGTATAATAGGTCAGAATACTTAGCAATAGTTTTGATCATGTTGTGTTAAAAGGTTTACATAATTAAACCAGGTAATGTTCTGATGAGGTAAGTTAATATGGCTATCTCCATTTACCTATTGAGTTAACTAAGACAGACAGGTTAAATCAATAATAGAAGGTTAATTTTCGTCTCATTATTCAATCAGGAAGACTACATTAGAATCTGCTTTACTCAATTCGCTAGGAGCTTTCTTAACGCTCATCCAAATTTAGTAAGATTTCATTTCTAAATTTTGATTATTTTGTTTTATTATTATACACTAAAATCACAAATCGCTCTCTACTATTTCCATCCAAGGGCATAACTCTGTATCTTTCTTTATTGAATCATGAATAAATTATTTTTCTTGGACAGTTTATCATTCTTCTAATTCTAAACATGACTTCCAACATGCTGCATTCCTATCTGTATGGCTTAATTTGAAGGTTCAATGGATACATTCTATTCTTTCATTAAAGTCATTAATAAAACTGTTGACCTGTATCACACCCTTGATAGACTCCACCTCCCTTCCTATCTTTCCTCCTTTCCCCTTCCCCTTCCCTACAACTTCTTTTAGGCAAATTTCCAAATCTTTCCTCTTTTTTAGTTTACTGAAGTCTGATTTTTTTAAAACTAAAACATCAGTGAGTGGTTCACTCACTGCACTGAAAATTCCCCCCTGAAATTCTGAAATGCTGCTACTTAATTACTGTTATGAGGGCTCTAAACCTCTGCATTTCATACCTCCTGTGGTACTGTTACCATTTCTCTTCTGGGGCACAAAACACAAGAGTTAATGGTCCCGTGAGGCAGGTTTGGTTTGAGTTGTATGCCACAGTCCTTGTTGTTGTAAATGAGAAATTATGTCACACCTCCTGTCTGGTTATTGGTGTCTTGGTGTCCTTTGTGCATAAATAAGAATAACATGGAGACACAGTGTGAATGGAGTCAAGCTGCAACCATAGCATACACTCAGACACAGCAGCTTAGAGGTGCTTCTCAGTCCCACAGTATATAAACACAAATATAAATGCTATATACCAGACAAGCTATAAAAATAAAATGGCTCTATCTGGTACCACTGTATTTGACTTCTCATCTAGGAAAGCTGGCTGGGTCTCTAACAATGAACAAGACTGCTGAAGAAGTGGATTAAGCACAGTGCTTTGGACACAGTCTGCTGAGTGGATTCAGCATGGTCTCTGCAAAGGGAAGTCCTCCCTGACTAAAACATGAGGCACTTCTTTAAGGGAGATTGTTGAAGTAACTGTTTCATTAGGACTGTAAGAACTGCCCTTTTAAAGACTTAAATTTCATCAAACATCTGATTGTTTTTCAAGGTTTAGTAATGTCACTGGTAGGCTCCCATAAGGATCAGTACTGACACTGTTTCTATTCAGCAGGGACCAAGAAGGCTTCAAAAAGATGAAGGAATGGTGTAAAAAGTGTCAGAAGAACTTCAGTGTAAATGTAGTGGTGAATATGGGAAACAGTAATTTAATCTGTGCCTACATGATGCTGAAGTGTGCCCCTGTATTAAGCTGGGATGTGCCACTCCTTGAGGTCTGTGTTTGCAGTCCAGTCTCTGTGCCTCAGGAAGGGGATAGAGGAGTTGAAAGTGATATGGGAAAGAAGCAGTGAAGAGCATCCTGGGGATGAAGCAGCTGCCTTTCAAAGGGAGGCTACAAAGGTTGGTAAGCTTTTGTTTTGGAAAGAGTACACGCTGAAGGGGAGAAAGGATAAACATGACAGGATCAGAAGGGTGCTGTGTAAACTGAATATAGAGCTGTTATTGACCACAACCTGCAATCCTTTAACCAGGGAGCACTTGATGAAGCAAAAGCGAGATTGGTTTAAAAGCCAGCACTACCTGACTAAAAGCGTAGTGAACTCCTGCATCTTTCACCCATGGGGGGTGTGAGGGCAAGCAGTACCAGCAGACTTAGAAAGAAAGGTGACAAATATATGATCAACAGTTCTGTAAACAGATACCAAAAGAACTAGAGAGGAAAATAATTTTTAACGTACTTAATCCAATGATTGCAGAAGCTGAGGTAGTGGGAAGTAATCTGTCCTGTTGTGTCCAGGCTCGTGTGTTACATCTCTGATTGCTGTTTCTGCAGACAGAGTGCCAGCCTGGATGGACTCCCAGTCCTGCCTAGTCGTGCATCTGTTCTCTTATGTTCATTATAGGGGGATCGGAAGATCATGAAGTAAGAATCTTGACACTTCTGAATCTGAGTTTTGTCCAGGTATCTTTCTGCATCAGCTAACAAAATTGCTCATACTGTGGTGCCCCTGTGGTTATACATTACAAGATGGTCTGGAGGCAAAGAGAAAACAAGCTGAAAGAAAAATATTTCACTACAGTTTTATTAAACCACCTAGGTCTCTTTTCTTACCTTTTATTTGAAACTGATTAGCCCTTAGCAGAAATTCTTGCAGTTAGTCCTTAAGTACACCTTATACCACTTTTTTTATACACTTCACTATAGATATAAAATACTTTGAGAGAAAGTATGTCTTTAATATAAAACACAAAGTAATTGTACCCACATATATGTACTTGGTGTATTATGTGCATTTATATCACAGACATCACCTAAAGTTACTGCTATTCTTGGGTCAGAATGAACTTTCACATGGAATTGACCTCTGTCATGAAGATGGAATACAGTTTTCCTGGTAAATTAATAAACTGCTTTTGTGAATGTTTCATTTTCATGTATATGCCTTGTGTGCATTTCTCTTCTCACTTTATTTCCAGGATGTTCATGAATTTTATAAACTTTGCACTGTTTGTTAGATATAAAATTAAAGCTTTATCAGAGACTTGGATGACCACTACCTTTCAGCTTAGTGACTAATTCACCTTTAGTCACTATAATGAAGTTTAACATCCAATTACTTCATACTGTTGCAATTTTTGTGACAGTTCATTATCATCAATGTCTTTTGGAAACTTTAATATTAATTTACTGCTAACTATATAAACTCTTCAACATCTACCTCTAAAACTCAAAAGCCTTTTAACAACCAATTTTTCTTTCCATTTGTTGTAATTAGTTTTGTATTCTGTTTAGACTGTTCAACAAGAGGCCTGGCCCACACAGCCTTCTACCCATGAGCTTTTTTAGGCCAGTGATCCCATATACATCAAAAAAATTGCACTTTCTGTTGGAAATAACTCAAAGAGAAGAGAAGTTGCTTTCAATAAAGCTCTGTCCCCTCTTAGCTGCAGTGCATGTCTCCTCAGCAAAGAGAACTTCAGACTCCTCTGGCTTATGGGCAAATGCTGCCATATAGCTGCTGATAACTTTCTTCTCTTTGCATTTTTTTAGTATGTTTTTGTGTGACGTGCAGCATTGGAATATAAATCATATTTGTCATCCTAGCTTCTTTTACGTTTTGGGGTTTTTTTCCAGTTGAACATCCTTTTAGTGGATTTGAGATGAGAATCCTCTCAGCTGTCTTTAGCTAGAAAAAAGTCTCTTTCCAATCTCCTTCACTACTGCAATAGACTGCAACAAGTCTTTCCCCAGGAACTTGAGGAGCAGAACAAAGCTCCCATGATCCAAGAGGAAGTGGTTAGAGACTTGCTTGGCCAATTAGACACACACAAGTCTATGGAACCCAACGAGATCCACCCCAGAGTATTGAGGGAACTGGCGGATGTGCTGGCCAAACCCCTTTCCATCATCTTCCAGCAGTCCTGGCTGACTGGGGAAGTTCCACTGGACTGGAGGCTGGCTGATGTTACACACATCTACAAGAAGCATTGCAAGGAAGATCAAGGAAACTACAGGCCTGTCAGTCTGACCTCAGTGCCAGGGAAGGTCATGGAACAGGTGATCTTGAGTGCCATCATACAGCACTGTAAGAGACCGTTATTGAACAGCTTTGGCTCAACATAACATAACTCTCAACCACAACAAACTCGTAAGAGACCATTATTGCAACAAAGAGCTGATCTTGTAAGAGCTGACAACCACAGAGACGAACTGTCCCCAATGGAAAAACGACATCCACCCGAAGCAATGCCTACCAAGCTGACCACCATGAACACCTGGGCATGCGTGCATGGAGGACAATGTCTTCCTGGAAATGGGCAGACTGTTCGGGGAAATCATGGGGACTGGGGCGATAAATAGGGAGGCCTCTTGCTTCTTCGTTGCTCGGTGTGCTCGGGGTGCTCAGTTGCTTCGTTGTTCTGTGGACTCAAAATTGTGTGTGTTGCTGCGTGTGCCCCCCCCAACCTTCCTGGAGCTTGGAGCATTGTCGTCGCTCAGTGGCCGTGTCTTCATCATCATCTGCACCTAGACCAATCCAACGGGACATCGCTGGATTCGTGGTGGTGGTAATTAGGTTGCCTCTCTACCGTCTTCTTGCTTAGGGATTCTAACTTTCCCTTTCTTTTCCTCTCTGTCCTATTGCTGTTATCAGTTGTTCCAGAAAATAAACTTCACAAGATTGTACGGCATCTGGCCTCATTTGTGCCTTAATCTTGGACTCTTGGGATCATTTAAGAACCCTCCCCGTTATTGGATCAGGACAAGCACATACAAGAGAACCAGATGACCAGGCCCAGTCAA
Source organism: Clamator glandarius (assembly GCA_033459285.1). NCBI lineage: Eukaryota > Metazoa > Chordata > Aves > Cuculiformes > Cuculidae > Clamator > Clamator glandarius. The sequence goes on from JAUNZM010000753.1 coordinate 1,387,786, forward strand.
CACGGGTTCATGAAAGGCAAGTCCTGCCAAACTAACCTGATTGCCTTCTATGACAAGGTGGCCCGCTTACTGGATGACGGAAAAGCTGTGGATGTGGTCTTCTTGGACTTCAGTAAAGCCTTTGACACAGTTTCTCACAGCATACTGCTCAGGAAAACGGCTGCCACCGGCCTGGACAGGCACACACTCTCCTGGGTGGAAAAGTGGTTGGATGATTGGGCCCAGAGAGTTGTGGTAACTGGAGTTAATTCCAGCTGGAGGCCAGTTACAAGTGGGGTTCCTCAGGGATCAGTGCTGCGTCCAGCCCTGTTCAATGTCTTCATCAATGACCTGGGTGAAGGCATTGAGTGCTCCCTTAGCAAGTTTGCAGACGACACTAAGCTGGTAGGTACTGTCTATCTGCTGGAGCTTCAGGAGGCTCTGCAAAGGGATCTGAAAAGGCTGGACTGCTGGGCAGAGTCCAATGGCATGAGGTTTAACACGGCCAAATTCCAGGTCCTGCAATTGAGGCACATCAAACCTATGCATTGTTAAAGACTAGAGGAAGAGTGGCTAGAAAGCTGCCTGGAGGAGAAGGATCTGGGGGTGTTGGTTGACAGCCAACTGAACATTGTTCACCCCTTTCCTAAACTGTACAACCCTATGTAGCAAATATGATATGATTCATGGTGCATAAATGAGCCAAACCCAATTATCTGTTCTCTTAAGTGAGCAGAAAGTATGTTTTGATATTTTATAGGTAACATCTGAAAGCTGCTAAACATAAAAGTACATATTTTTCTAATGATACAGATAATTCCATTTAAGAAAAAGAGGATAGTTAAATGTCATTTTCATTTCAGTAAAATTTCCCTAGAAAATACCTTACACAAATTGTGAGTGTCTCATTGTTAATTCCAATTTCAGAAAAGCTCATTGGTGCATTCCTTGATATCGGTATTGTAAGAAATCAAGGATTCTTTACAGTTTTAATATTACACAAAATTTAAAGATCTCCGCACTATGGACACCCTGGACATGCATTTTCAGATTCCTATTCAGAAACTTGGGTTTTCAATGGTAATGTGAGCATCATACAATGTATGTGTCAGAAAGTAATTCCTTTCATATTTTTGTAAGAAACCAGGGCCAATATTTTAAAATTATACATCAAATTCTACAAGGGTGAAGTGGGACTATAATTAATTTTACCAGAGCTAGAAGTATATCTTGACAAGACCACAAAAATTGTAGATGAAAATAAAAAAATCTTTCTGCCTGTTTTTCCTCCCTGTGGTAAAATTAATAATCAGATCAAGATGGTATTAGTTGTCCAACCTCTGTTTTATATCGACTAGGTACTATCCCCTTTCTTTTTAAAAACTTTATGTTGCAATCCTTAGTTCAATTCTGCAGTAATCAAAAAAGTGCTATCTTCTGGGCTATAGAGGGTTCAATTAAGTTCATGTGTTTTTGTAGCTACTCTTGGTGGTTACTTAGCAAATATATATACAGAGAGACTACAGAATATTTACAGAAGGGAGAAACTTGCAATTGCAATTATTTGCTTAAGTAAGCTGATTCTTGTCTAGCCAGGACACAGGAATGTATATCATGTAACCCCAATTTCACACCTCAAAATATATTGATAATTAGGTAGAGACGAATAAGGCATAATCTACATGCCAATCAAGAACTTACAGAATAATTAACATATTTTTAAATTATGAATAGTTTTGACAAAATCAGTTTTTTCAGAGACAATCCATGAACAGATAGATACATTCAGCAAATATGATTTTTGTTATGAATTATTAACCTATGACTAGTAATTAGTTCCCAGACATGGAATGTTAACATGAGCCTTTTTCAGGGAACCTCTTCCTCACAAATATTGGAAATGTCCACTTGCAGAGCATTCATTACCTGGTCAGGAAACAAGTTAGCATATGAAAGTAATCATTTAGTTGTACATCAGGCTTTGCAAAATATTTTATACACATCACTTTTTACTAATGCTACTTTCCTTTCAACTGTGAAATAAAGAATAACAGAGGAAGCTGGACAAGCTGATGATCAAAGTTTAAATGTTGCTTACAGCATCTCATAGATCTCAATTGGAATTCTGCCCAGTGTAATCTGTGACATTCTTATTGTCTTACAGAAGATTTGAAAGAAAAAGGAAAAAGAGAGCTCACAGTCAGGAGAAAAAAGCCCAAGAACCAAGCCTGAATTAAAATGTAAATTAGAAAAAAGAGGGAGCTAATCATTCTCTTCTCCTTTGCTACTGATGGCAGCAAGTTTGTGTAAAGAAAAGTACTTATTTTTTCTCCTGAATTTAAGGTGCTTGTGTAGTCTCTGTTACTGCCAATTGAAATTCACTTGGACTATGGAGTTACAACTAAAAACACCGTAATATTTCCAGTTATTGCTGGCAGCTGTGACTGAAAGGCTGTCAACTAAAGGGACAGGAAATAAATTTTTTCCTGTACTGTTACTGCGCCAAACTTGTGGGTGATATGGTGGAATGTTCATAGCTGCCTGTGTCACATTGCTCCTGCGAGCAGGAAGGCAACAAGTGCTCCCATTACCAGGCATCCCAATGCACATTTTTCTGGAGTGCTCAGTTAGCTCAAATGTTGCTGTAGGCACACAGTTTGCAAAGGAGCTGTTTTGTCTACTTGCAACCCTTTGAGTTTCGCTAATCTGTAAATTTTCATGTCTGGAGAACAAAACCTTCTCCCTGGCCTCAAAAGAACAGTGCTCCTAACTTCAAGAAGAGTATCAGCTGCCATAAAGCAAGCAGAATTTGGCCTTTTCTCCTAGCAGTGATAATACATTACAAAAAATTACTTAAATTTGCAGAAATATATTGATAACATACAGCTGTAATCAGCCTTGGAATATTTTGATGTTAGACTTTGGAGCACAATATAAATATGTGTTGTTTTCCTTAAAAAAAAGAGAAGCTCACTTTCAGGCTGTAAATATTGAATTATCATTAATATATTAGCACAGAGAACTTAAGCCCCAAGACCTTCAGTGTCTTTGCTGAAGTCAGCGGCTGCATCCAGAGCCTATCATTGATGTCTCTTGTGTAAATCCTTTGAAGTTTTTACTGATCTGAAGTGAGGAAAGAAACCAGCATTTTAAAAGGGGGGTGAGAGGGAAAGAATATATTCAACTGGTGGATGAGTTCGGTTCTGGGAGGACATGGAAGCAGAGCGAAAGTCTACGCAGTGGACAGGTCCACAGAGTGCTGTCGAGGGCAAATCACCAGCTTGTGTTAATGTGTGTGGTTTAATTAATGTCATTGGAGCTATGCAGGTTTCCAGCTCCTGGGAAACTGCAACTTTCTGCTCTGGTCTCTCTTGAGCTACTCTCACTTCACCTTCACTAAAGACTCCCCAGTGGTGGAGACAGATGTAAAGACCTCATTCCTCACACCCAGGACAGAGGTGTGGAGCCTGGTGGTTGTCCCATCTTGCACACCATATGGTTAAGTATGTTCTATAAAAAGACAAGATACACTAGCATATTAAAAATTCTGGACAACTTAGACAAGAAATACCTACTCAACGTATTTTCCAATTACTGTAAAAGAGAAAGTAGATTCAACTGCTATTACAAATTGGATAAATTAGAATAAATGTCTTGCGTGATGCCAGTCAAATTATTAATGACATCTGAAGAGCTGAATAACACTTTACCTTTGTGTAAGTGGAAGTTAGACAAATAAGGCTGCAGATTTTCCTTTTAAAAAATTAGGTAGTTACGCAGGTAGGAGAAGATATTTTGTTCCATGACTGCTAATCATCAGACTTCCTGACCTATAATCATTGCACTTTTCTCTATGTTTAGTTGTCGAGATCCTCCCAGAGTGGCAGGACTTATGAATGAAAACTAAGACGTCTATGTATATATTTTTGCTTTTTAAATATGGTGGTAGGAAGAGCTGTTACTGTTGTAAGAGTAAAGTATGTTCCTGAGGGTTTTACTTGGGTAGAACTTGAAATGAGTCCCACTCAGATGGATCATATAAAAGAACATGAATGAATCTCTTGCAACCAGAGGTTCTCTTTAACTAGTTGGAAAAAGAAGCAAAGAACACACCAAATCAGAAAGCATTAGGATTGATCAGAAATTCATGCTAATTTCTAGATCAATTCCTTAAGCTTTGTGTAAACTATGGAGATGTGAAGTGCTTAGCGTAACGTGGCTGCAAAACACTGTATGTTCATGCTTATAGGCCTGATTTGATTTGTGGAAATGTTCAAATAAGGAAAAAATTCCCACTGGTGAGAACCACAAGGTAGAAAGATGTCCATGAATGTAGCCAATTTTACCACCATTTTGCTTTACTTTTCCAAAAGGTCTAATGAAACATGTGGTTGTGGGTCCCATTTGTTTTAACACATTTAGCAGCACTGGAGTCAAACCTGTGAAATTTTAACCAGTTGTAAATATGCTCACTATCAACTCTGCCAGAAATGTCTTCCTCCTCTTCCTCTTCCTCTTCCTCTTCCTCTTCCTCTTCCTCTTCCTCTTCCTCTTCCTCTTCCTCTTCCTCTTCCTCTTCCTCTTCCTCTTCCTCTTCCTCTTCCTCTTCCTCTTCCTCTTCCTCTCTTTCTTACTCTCTCTTTCTTTCTCTCTTTCATTGTCTTGCTCTCTCCCTCCCTTTCTCCCTTTCTCTCTCTCAATACAGCTTATATTACATTTTATATAAGCTAATCATGCCGTTACTGTAGTGTTATATATTAAACTTTCATGGTCTTAATGCCTGTGCAAACAGAAGTCACTACCCTTTGTACAATGAATTATCTGAAATTCACTTTCAGCCTTTCACAGTCTTCAGGTCTCATTGAGATGACTGCCATGTTTATCTTTAGAATTACTGCCCCTGCTTTTACTAGGTGCTATGTAAGACCCATGAGCAAGATAGGTGGTAGTTCTACCTTCCTTTTGAGGGACTAGTCAGATGCCCATATAGACCAGAGAGGGCAGCTGAAGGACACCTGGAGGTGTAGGTGGTGCCTGGCAGCTGGTAGACAACTTACAGCTGGACAAATGCAGAGGTTAAGGTAGCTCTGAAATAAGAATGACCCCAAGTTAGGAACAGCCCATGCACTCTTATAAGCAGCTCTGCTTGTGTTGCTCGATATGCCTTGTTCAGCTAGAAACAGATCCATTTTCTACTGCTGGCATGTAGCCAGAGTGTTGAAAACTTTGTGTTGTAAGTATTGACGAATCAGGTTATGGTCTAGAACTGCACTTTCCTCACATTACACAAATACTAGACATGGTACCAAGGGGGATGCGTTTTTAGCCTTAACACTTCACTGATGGATGGTACGATGGATAGCTATGCTTTCTTTCTAAAAGACTTTCATTTACACTGGGGGCTCTCCGGTGACAGAACACTATTCCACCCTACTTCAGATCTCTTTCAATGAACACGCACAACAGCAGCTTAGTTCCAAAAATAATTTTTAAGCTGAAAATAAATGTTTTCTTTTCTCTAGGAGGGAGAGAGAAATCCATATGTCTAACAACCACAAGCTGTGGCTGTCTCCTTAAGTTTTCACATCCTTACAACCTATTTACTAATGAGTACATTTCTACAACCTCTGTGTATAGCCATGGGTTTTTTTAATGCCAGAATCTGTTTTACTTGGACTCTTTTCCCTCCCACCCACCCCCACCCCCCAAGAAAATGTACCAGATGAAGAAGAATGTGTGGGTGTTGTGAGAGTGAATGATTTTTAAGCTGTAAGGATGTTATAGCCTCATGTACTCTAGGAAAAGTACTCACTGCTGACGACCAGTGTCAACAGTGACTGTGGCTGAACAGTGCTAAAAACAATTTAAGTCCATCTGTCCCCCAGCTCACACAGTATTCAGCAGCATTTCAGGCAGTTTGATTAAAAACTGAAGAGGCACTTATTCCACTAGCTTGGTATTAACAGGGGAGTGAACCCTGGTGCAGACAGCTGCCTGGCTCCAGAAGCCATCGGCAGTGCTCTGTGTGCTCAATGTGTCCTGGAAATGAATTCTGAGCCAGAAAGCTGTCTACACTACAGTGTTCTCTATTTATGCCACCCCTCTTCTTGTGTTAGCATCAGAATGGAGTGAAAATTAAACAATTGCTGTTGAAAAATGTGAATATCCTTTTCTTTTGAATTCTTTCACCAAGCAGATTTAAGATACCTTAGCGAAATCTGAATTACTTTTTCTTCATACTCTTTTCACAATAGTGAAAGGAAAGGAAGACAGACTGAAAATGAAACAATTTTCAATTAAATATATAGTCTTGTCAGGTCTCTTCTTAATTTTTCCCAAAAGAATAATATTTTTTCACATTATTTTTTATGCATCTATGCAAGGACAAAGTATAGTACACTTTAATACTGTTTTCATGATAATCTCTGTTATCCAATGTTTACTTCCAAGTGAAACTGAAATGCAAATCTAGTAGCTTCTGTTTCCAATAAAAAGTGTAGCAACAGGTATCAGCACATTGTTAAGAGGAGGACTTTTTGATGGTATCCTGTGCATTTACTATATCTTAGCACATAGACTGAGAAGGAGGAAAAAACATCAAAACCATGTGAGAAGACACAAGTAAGCTAGAACAACTTGTTTTTGAATAAAAAAATTGTGAAATTTGAAAAATTTTTGTGAAAAAAGATGTAAGCCTAAGCATCTAGCCTGACGGGTGAACTCAAACACATTGTGAAAAGATTCTAACTAATTTATATGTACAAATTTTGACAGATTTAACTCTGGTCTTTGCAGAACAGGTGTCAAAAAGAGAGGGTTGCAACATCCAAAATCCTAAAGCATGATCCTACAGTAGTTTATGCCATTTAGGAGAACACTTGTAAAGGTGAGAGCAATTTATTTTATGCATGGAGTGAGGGAGAAACAGATACTTGCAGGAAGCCCCTTTGCTCATGGGAAGGCACTTATGTTGTGAGGTGTCATCCCAGACCCGAATGCATTCTGATGCCAAACCATGTCTGTGCAGAACAGCAAGTTTAAATTATCTTCTCAAAGAGCTGATTTCTGTTTCTGACTCATGTAGCTTCAGTCATCTACTTCAGGACAATTTTTTTGCAAATTCCTTTCTGAGTTACTTAACTTTGCACCTCTGTTGGAAGTTAAATTAATAAAGCCATGGTGAATCACATCTACTCCATTTAAAGCAAATGATGTAGTTGTTCATTGGCTTGTTTTTGCATTCAGGTTCTGGCATCAGACAACACTGCAGGTCTTAGCAGGCAGCCCACAGCACTAGAAAATATCTCTCACTTTTAGAGCCTTCCATTAGGTATACACTATAATGCCAGAGTCTTCGTACAAAAAATTTGGTTGGAAATTATTTGAGGTCTTATAGTACAGGGAAAAGACTCCAAACAACATACTAAGCACTACACCTCACAGTCTTGCTGAAACTGTGTGCAGACCAACAGCATTTGAAAATGATGTTGATTGTACTTTCTAAAAGGATGCTTACCTCCTCTGGTGGGTTCACTGATTGTCCCCCTTCACATACATGAACATACTTGGCGACCTACATTTCCACTTTCACATGCAATAAACAGAAAGGTCATTAGTGCTGTCAGTCACTAGTACATCTTGTTCTTTAGACCTGCAAAGAACATTGGGCTAATTGTCTGTTTCCCAGGTTCAGGAAACGCAGGAAGGATAGTCTTTGGAACACAATGGAAAATTTCCTTGCATTAGCTACCAGAAGAAAAGAGACACCCCGAAGGCCTTGTCTTTTTTCATTAAATTCATAAAAAGCTGTATAATTACAAAGCTTATGCAATGCTAATTTTCTACACAACTTTCACACGTTATCAGCCCTAAAATATCTGAAGTGGCAGCACTGATAAATGGATCAGGCGCCAGCCTGCATATCCTGCCATAGATAATGTTACCCACAGAAGCATGGTCTAGTCTGTGAAGAATTAAGAAAAAATACCTCTACTAAAAAAACCTCTCTGGCTGAATTACTCATTGGGTGCTGACAGGAGAGGCATTAAACCAGGGCATTAATAGAGTCCAAGTACTGCAGATTTGCCCCTCCTAGGCAGAAATGTCCCTTAATCATTAAATTAATGATAAACAGAACACCCCAAAATCCCATACAGCTATTAATTAACAATCGCACAAAGTTACATTTCATTAATAATCATAAACAAATCTATAAATAGTGCCCATTTGAAGGGTAATGTTTTTCCCCTCTCTCTGAGAAAGTATGTTTGTAAACCATGTAACTGGGCCCCGAGTAATTTTGGAGTGAGTAATTTCCGAATGCGCAATTACAAATGGCTAAAGTGCAATAGCTCCCTGAAGCATCATCACAATTTCTGCAGTGAGTGTTTAATTGTAGCCAGACTTTGTAACCTTACCATGGCCTGTGTCCTTGCCATAACCCTCGGCCTAAGCTCCACTCTTCAACATATGGGAAAATTTTTCAAGCTGATTGCTCCAATCTGATTAGGGGAAGTTATGTAGCTGCCATTTATTCAGAGTCTTGTTACCACACTCTAACAGCTGCTTTGTAAAAGATTCCCATTAAGGCCATTTTCTGCCTACTCCAATTCCAACATGCCTGTCAAAGTAATTGTGATTATGCTGATTGTTCTGAGGGTGCCAACAATAAAAGAATTAAAAATCTCTTAGATACCAGGTTGGCAAAAAGCAACTTTGAAACAACAGTAAATTGGTTAGGAGAAAATGGTTCCTGCCTTATCCATTTTTTTGCCCTGGGTCGGTTGGTAAATTCCCCAGTGCATGCTGGCACAGGTGTCTCCAGGGCACTGTGAGAGAAGGAACTAGGTCTGTAACAGATAACTACTAAAAACCCAGCATAATTCCATTTACAGCAATGATCTTTCTCTTCAGTTGCCCGTTTGGCAACCTAGAAAGCTTTGGTGGGTTTTTCACTACCGATTGTGATAATGTTGAGGTTGATAAGCTGCACAGAGCTGAAATTTGAGGCAGTACTGCAAAACAAGAGGAGAATAGGTGGCTTTCCATCATGGTGATAATTTCCATTTTTTTAAAGAAAAAAAGAATTGTCATGTGTTCTGAAGTGGGGATATCTAAAGGATGAGAAGGTTCCCTCAAATTGCTGTCAGTGATTTCACGCTGTCCAGAAAACCATCATCCACACAGGATAAAACATGAATTTTTCAGTTGTTCAGATATTTTGTTAGCTCGAGATTTTTAAATGAAACACACAGTTAGAGACTTGATCTCAGTTAATTTCTAATATGAATATGCAAATGACTGAGTGAATAAGGGTTAAAAATGATACTGGCTTTTTTTTTGACACGGCATCTACATAAGGGTTTGTTGAGCATCTTGGATTTTCTTTTACTTATGCCAACACAGATACTTTTGACTCTTTACATTTCAAATGTATTTTTGCACTTAATCCAGTGACGATTTTATCATTTCTTAGCAGTCAGATGTACAAGACTATGAAATTTTTTCAATTCTTTCTTCAGGTAAAATGGGGATCAATATTTAAATGATCTGTCACATGTTTCAGCGCTTTCTCCTCCATGCAGCAGGTATAAGGTTCAAATGCAAAGGAAATAAATGGTTTTTATTTAGAACCATACACACCTTAAGAAGTCAGGCTAATAGCTGGCAATTAAAAATATTACTTTATATTACATGTAATCTATGGATTATGGATTTTGGAATTTGGATGAGATGTTTTTAACAGGTATCTCCTTAAGTAAGAAAGTATTTTGGTCTTGATTTGTTTTGGGCCAATAGTAAAATGCACAAAGCAAATGAAAATTATCCAGTTTGAATTTTATAGTCAGCAAGTCATGTTTATTGATGACATAGGTTTACTGAGTATCTGTGCCTGAAGTGTGCAAAACATTTTAAATTTAACACTCAAAACCTAGTTACAGCTTAAACAGTCTAAGTAGATTAATGCTGCCCAATCTACATTTCTTTAAACCTAGAACTCCTCAGATTTTCTAAGAATTAAATAGAACTTCAAATAACAAAATTTCTCCTCTACTGAGGAAGAAACATTTGACTTCTAGTTATTCTGTACAGTGAAAACTTTTGAGAAGTTGACAAATGCAAAAGTCTGCTCTAAGCTGCAAAACCAGTGAAGTTAAGTGATTTTTCTCTCTTTAGGTGTTGAATCCATACTCTGGGTATTGATCAGATAAGAGCCAAAGGCTAAGATATCCACTTGTGGGATCCTGTGTTAAACATCAAGTCTAAACAAAATATGTAAGAAACACCCTAAAGAAGGTTTCTAAATCTTTAAATAAGACAAAGTCTACAGTAAAAGTTATCTTTGAAAACAGGACTTTTGTTAGTTATGAAAATCATCTTTGGTATCCATGAGGAGGGATGACATGTGTTCTCTATTACAACTTGCTTTCCAGGGGTCAGCTGAACAAAGTTTATTTGGTGAGTTGTCCATATTCCATGTTCCATGACAACCTGTCTGAAGGAGTCATGTTTTTGGACAAAGAATATTACACTTATAGGCCATTTTTGATTTGTTCCTCGTGGCTAATAAGATTTCTCAGATGTGACTCAGCCTTACTGTGTGTAATGAAGTGGTTAGTTATTCCAGTAAAAGAAGCTGGCAGGGTGAACGTATGATCTCTCTGCCATCACTGCAGACGAATCACGCTCTCTGTATTCCCTTGTGTCTCATCATCTTATCACAGCAGGGCTGTTGTAGGTTTATTTTGAGCTGGTTTTTTTTGATGATGTGTATTATAAGGTAGGACAGTTTGGCGTTCTGGAGGCAAGAGGAGAAGACAGGCAAAGAATTTATTGTCATTAAGTTTACCTCATGATCTGTGGGTGGAAAATACTCTTCTGAAGTCATTTTTGGAGTTGAGGCAAAGTCTAAACATTTGTAGTTTGAAAGTGGTGGTAAATAGGTTTTTATCTCCATCCAGAGAGAGAAATGATTTAACCAAGGCAACATGTTTATCGTTTATGACTACTGATATCCTGTGGGCCCAGTCCAAATGACAGTTAATTGTACACATCCAAACATTACCTATGAAAATCTTAAAATCCAGAATTCAACTATGAAGCTTTAAATAACTGTATTGAAAACTTTCTTACTAACGACATTGATATATCCCACAGCTGTAACTGCTCTGAATTTTATAAGAACATATCTCCCTCAGTTTTCATGAAAATGTTAATTTTATGGTAGCTTCTTGTAGGTCTCTGTTTATTCTGAGTCCATGAGACTTCCCAGGACACCTCTGTTTTTTCTAGAATTATGTTGATGGGGTTTTTTTCAAATACTTATTTTTTCTGGGATAAGAGACTGGGAGGCCTGGCTTTTCGATGGTGGTGAAGTAGTGGAGTAACACCTTCTGCGAGAGTGGTAAAATTGTTCAAATCCCCACTGCTTTATAGGGATTAATTTAATGAGAGCTGTCAGTGAATATCAGAGGTGTGAGAGAAGACCAGTGTGTTACAAATGCTCTTGAAACCATGCTCTGGCCGCAAACCTGCCAACATTTCAAATGTTCAAAGTGGTAGACTTGGCAGATAGGCTGAATCTGGTTTCTATGGTTGCCTACTCCTGCAGAGCTTCCTGCCCTCTCTCTCCAGGCTTCTTGGAGAGGTCAGCAGCTTCTTGCTCTTGTAGTCTGTCTTTCTCTCCTGGAAAATCATACACTCCCTCCTTGAATCTTACTGCTGCCATTGTCTGAAGAGGCAAGACACCACTGATCCTTTGAGCAGAGTACCTTGCTTCAACGACTGCATGCCTGTCGTTTTAGCCGAAGTAGAAATTTTGCAAAATAAGCATGTTGGACCAGAGGTCTAGCATTGGCAGGCACTGAAAGGAGCACCAGTTAAAGAAGTGGAAAGACATATTACAAAGGGAATTAATTAACAGATCCATTATGACATTATTAAGCAAAGAAGAGTGGTGAATATACTAGACACTGTAGGAAAATGTCTTTTAGGCATGAAGCAAAGTAGGATAGGTGGTGGAATTAATTTCAGATCTATGATGCCCAAATGGGATTTAAAAGTCCTGCTTTGCTTTAAACAGATCATTTTCTCCCTGGCAGGTAGAGATTCTTGTGAATCTATAGGCACTATATGGAATGCAAAACAGGTATATTGGTACACTAAGTCCATCAATCTACTCAGGAATTATACACAGTTTTATAAAAGAATACAAGTACACCCAGGATGCACCTGATTTCCTATGTTGTCACTGTAAATGTAGCTTTCCAGGCTCAGAAAGCTCAATGCACCCAGCATGAATGTGAGGTGTTAAACAGGTTTATACAGGCACATGAGCACTTGTCTAGGATTCGCAAGTGCCCAGAAACTCAATAGATTCAGAAACTATGAGCAGATGACCAAATTCTTTTTGCCCCTACAAGAAGTCAACATCAACATGGGAAAGGGGAGGCAGATGACTCATAGAAAAATCCATGGCCAGGAGTGTCAGGGATGACAGGTATAGGTTCTACTCAAAAAAATCCCAAAAATCAATACCCAAAAAAACCCCAAAAAGGAAGCAGTCATGGAGTCTACATCTAGTCTGCATCTATTGTTACTGTGGCAGAAGGAAGGAAATAAAAAAGCTGAGCTCCCAAACCCCTAACCTCCAAGTATCTGAATCTCCCTCAGCAATACTCTTATTTTTACCTCAAAAATGAATCTAATGACCAACCACACAAATAAATTTTGGCCAGACCAGCCAGCTAATACCCTCTGCAGAGGCAGTAACATTAAAGACTGCTTCTCTGGTTACCTGAAGCTTAGCTTCTCTTCCTTCTGGCTGGTCATATATTCTTCCTCACTGCCTTGCTGATATGTCTCTTGGTGCTCTACATACCCTGCACACATCACTACATTTACCTCTAGTGACGGGAGAGTATGTAGCTGGGCAATACAGGATCCTTCTGAGAACTAAGTGTGGGAGGAATTATCCAAATTCTTTCTCCTCTGAGGTGTTACAGTTGTAGACAGTGGAAAAGGGAGAACTGGCATTCATCTAAGAAAACAAAGTAGAAATTCAGAAATCCACTTCAGGTTTGAAAATCATAGGAGTTGTCTCCTGATGAGAGGTGATCAAGAGAACCCAAAGGAGGCTGCGATTCCACGAGCAGGGTAATTGCAGGTGCACAGATACATGCCCAGAGACGGCATGAGAGGGAGACAAGTGTTACCGAAAAACAAGTGGATCTGGAAAGGCTGAGAGCAGGAAAAGACAGAACTGAACTGGCCTTCAACAAAATGGGTAGAGCACACTTTGCTGCAGAGATGAATCTGAATGTCTCAGGTTGAGATCTGAGCATTGGTCACCCATTTCCTTGTGAATGTTCTAATCAGCAGACTATAATACCAACGGAGCCTGAATCCTCACATAGCAAAGGAAAATAAGACAGGTTGTCTTCCAAAGCAGAAACCTAAACATCTTGCTTTAAGAGGAGTTTCTGGGGCCAAGGTCTTTAATTTTAATTAGTCTCCAGCACTGAGAAGTGGCAAAGGTTAGCCAGACCATGTTGCTTCCTTGCTGGGTAGTGCTGAGTCCTGACATGATGAATGGGACTGTCTTTTGGTGGCTCTCTGTCTAATGAAATCTGTCCTGGCTCCATACTGCACCAAACTCTCCCCACTTCCATGTAAGTGCAGAACACAGCTCCAGTCAGAAAACTACCCTCTGCTCTGACAGACACATGCCATGTGCAAAGTGTTCCTCTGTTAAATTATTATGGTGATACATCTCATGGTGTCTTTCACAGATTTGGCATTTACGTGGATACACAACACAAGTGGAAGGGCATGTGATACCCACCTCCGCCACAGTCAGTCACACAGAATACTTGGTTGCAGCGTGCCTGTCTGGTCTATGTCCTGAAGTTTCCTTTAATGCCAGGAGGAGAGTGGGAAGGAATGACAGGGAGGAGCATGCCTTGCTCCTATACCCATCTGGTACTGGGGTCCAGTGGAAGACGGCACCTGGATGTGAGAGCTGGGAAGTAACACTGGACTCCAAAGCACAGGCACAGCCTTTGTGGTAGGAAGGGTCGTGGTGAGCAATGCGACTCCACGTAACTTCCCTTCTTCCTTAATGGCAAGTTTTTGACTTTGAAGCTCTAGTCTCTCCTGATCAGTTTACTCCATAAATTAACGTGTTAATTGTACACACAGTGCTGTCTATTAGGGAGGTGTGCGTTTGACAGCCTCCAGCTGTGTGTTTGCAGAGATCCTGTTGTAGAAATCATTACAACGACCAGTTTTCACAACCTTTTTAATGCACTCTTAAAAGTAACAATTACAGGGGCTTTAACATTTGCAGCTGAAACATGTTTGGAGAATGGTGTATTCAGATGCTTTGGTGTTAACTTGATGGTAGATTGGATTGCATGATGCCAAATTAGCCATACATCACATATCATCTCACTAACATTGTATGAGCTTCTCTTTTTCACAAAAAAATTAAAAGAATAAAAAAAAAAGCCTACATTTTTAAAGCTATTACTTCAGAAATTCTTTTGTAACAGATTCCATCTGTTCTTAATTTCTTGCCTAAACAGGCAGACTAGAAAGCAAACCCTTTATTCACATCGACTTGTTGTGTGAGTCATGACTTACCAAAGGGTGCAGGCAGCCTGGGTCTTGGATAGAGGCAAGTGTGTGTTATATGTTTACAACAAATCTGTTTGACCTCTCAAAATGCAGTGGGCACTACTGTTAATATATCAAACACTGTGAATCACACAAGCAGAGTCAGAATAAATGTGTTTTAACATTTTTTTTTTATTATTTGTCATACTTTTCTTTTTGGACACTGATTCATACACCTGTAAAAACAAGTAAATATAATTTTGACTCTTAATAACAGGAACTGAAGTATAGTTGATGGTAGGTATAAAGATGTACCGTCAGAAATGACAATTTCACAGTCTGTTACATGAATATTGCTGAGGTGCTCCAAAGGGTCCTAACATCAACAGGTTTGAGAGTATCTATAGGCATTCACACTCACCACCAAGGCATACAATACAAACAACAGCTGATGAATTTTGTTACCTCTACAAGAAAGTGCTTATATGAAGGGACAATGAACAGCTCCTGGTATTGGTAAAAAACAGCTGCACATTTAGCTGGGCCTGTGTTCTGGTGATTATAGCTGGAAATTTGTCAGGAAAGTAGAAATAATGCTTTTTTCCTTCCTTTTTATGTTAACTTTTTGTCTCTTATCAGCCTGATTAGGACCTCTTGGAAGAGCTGGGAGTGGATGGAGTGAGCAGAGAGGTAGCAAAGTGTTGAATGTTGAGAAGAAGCTGCAGTGGAAGTTAAAGCATCTTGACCCAAGGAGACACCAGTCTGTGTAATGTAAATGGGAACACTTGAAGAAATAAATGGTTTGCAGAAGAATAATTGGAGAAGTTTGACCCCAGTACTGAAAGGGGAGGGAGAGAGGGAAAGAGGAAGAGAGGGAGAGAAAGAGGAAGATGAGAATGAATTCTGTGTAATGTAAATTGAAAAGATTTCTGTATAAGCTTTTACAGACCAGTTGTAGTCCAGACAACACATGCCTGTCCTCTAGCTGCAAAATGTTTCAATATGTAGTTTTCTAAAGTAATCTAAAGTGCTGCTTGTTTCAAGAAAAAACCTAAACCTTTACAAGGCTTTGCAATTTGCTGCTAAAGCTACACTGAAGATTTTCATGTAGTAGGTCAGAGGTATGCTGACCTACTTCACCAGTCTTTACCATCAGGCAGCATGCTTAATGCATGCTGCTATCAGTCAGGGTTTGCCTGAATTTACTAGAGGCCTTCAATGATGTAATAATACCATAGGTTCTAAAATGATTGAAAAATAAAACGAAGATTAAGATTAAACAAAACATTTTTCTTGGTGATGAATTTAAACAAATTGAATGTAATTGCTCAATTTTATTCAAAGAAAGCGTCTGTGCTAAGCCTGCACTCAAGAATTCTTCCTGATTTTTCAGGCCTGGATACATGACATCATTTGGACAATTTGCACATATTTATACAATTTGTCATCATTCTGTCTTTACAGTCTGGAGAGTTACAGGATTTGCCTCTAGGCTTACTTTTCCCCCTGCACAAGATGCTTTATGAGAATCATATGCTTGCATTACTATTTTTAAAAACTGAAAAATTTAAGTAAACATTGGGAACCTACTTCATTTTTAAAGCTGATATGAGGAAAATAAATTGTGAACAGAGAAACAGAGGCTGGAAAATTCTAAACCTAAGCATGTACTGGAGGCACAAAAGTTTTTTTTCCTTAGGCTACCTTTGACATGGGTGTGTATGAACAGCATGGACCAGGATAGTATTTCAGATATGGAGGAGACATTAAATGTTTTTTCTTGTGCTTTTACCAAATGTAATTGACTCCTGTACCTCATTACCATATCAGTCAACTGCGTGGATTATCAGAAATATTAGCAAAGTGGCTTTTTGGCATGCCCTGCAAACTTAGATGCTTTTGAGATGAAGGAAGGAGGAAAGATTGGTACAGCAGAGAGGAGAAACAAAAGTTTACGAACTAGATGTTTATAATTAAGTCTTAAGTAGCTGGAGCATGTGAATAAATTATCTGACTTTTTACAAGTGGGATACTTAAAACAATAGATGATTCAAATAAAAATTGGCATTTATTCTTGAGAATTTAAGCCTTTATATACCAGGTGTTTTTTTAGGTCCATTCAGCTCCTAGGTTTTAAATTAGAAAACCACTTTTTCTTGTTTATGGTAGTTGTTATTACCAAGGCAGTGTTTAAAAGAGGATAGCAGAATATGTTCTTGAAAGGGCAGAGATGCTCTTTTCCAACTCTGTTCTTTTATGTTGCACCTAAACCAAGGGCATCTGTGAATTTTGGTTCAGGTGTATACTGTGTGTTTGGCTTCTTATCAGGACAAGACCTGACTGAGTGCCAATATTCTCTCCTGTCTCCTTATGTCCTCCTGCATCTTTACATCCTCCTGCATCCTGAAGTACTGATTAGAGCTGATCTATACAGCAGACTGGCTGAATCACCATTTGAGGGTGGTAGTAAACATGAAGATGATAGGACTCTGGCTTTACTGTATTTTCTGCACATTCTTAAGTCCTAATAAAATGATCTGGTATATTTTTTCTTCAAATTTGAAAAAACATATAAAAGGAACTATTTTTAAAGTAGCCCAGCCTGTTTATAAATAAAGATCAAGTACGACAATACTTTTTTTCTGGAAAGGAGAAATATTTTTTTTGAAGTCATATATTTTCTGTTTTGAATCAGCTTTTACATTTGGATTTCACTTCATGTTTTTAGAATAACTATAAGTATCCCCTATTAAAAAAGAATTTTCACCTCAGGTTGAATGAAATGTTTTGTTCAAGTAACATTTTTTCAGTGTTATGGATTGAACATTGAATCAAGAAAAACTACAGTGTGTTCAGATAGTAAAAACTTTCTCCCACAGCAAGAAACAAGCTTGGTCATTGATTTCAGCTAGCATAAAATGAAGTCAAAATCGATTCACACCAACAGCTTTTAACTTTCAGAAGGAGCTTACATTTGAATGATAGGCTGAAAGTGAGTGATCCATAAACCGAGTAAATAACACTTTATTGCTCTTGTAACTCAGTGGATGTGAATTGAGCTTTATAGACAAAAGCAAATCTTCTCTCTAAGTTATTATGGACAAATAGAGAGGAGACACACAGCAGACTCAGAAAGGTGAGGATGGATGAAGATGGTAACCGTCAGTTGAAGTATATGTCCAGTGATTTATTGGAAGCAGGGGTCAGATATTCTAGATTCTTGAAATAATCACTTTTTTTTGGACACTTAGAGGGAGAAAGATGGAGAGCCTCAGTGAAAGCTGAAAAGGATGAAAGCAGAAAGACAAACACAGAACCTTGCTTTACGGGCATGCAATTTGAGCTCAGTGATAGACACAAGGAAAGAGGTATGGTGAGTGTATAGAAGCAGCAGGACATCATAGCTAAGGCCAAAGAAGTTTATTCTTAAACTGCAAGTGAAAACAAACCTTAAGAAAGACTTTATAAACTCTTTGTGGCTGAAGTCATGCCATGATTTGGCAAGATTCAATTAATTAAAGCCTGCAAAACAAAACACCACTATTAATTCATTAAGTGGTCCTGTGGGCTTGCTAATGTAGCTTTTGCATACCTTATGCCTCTTGCCACTTGTGACAGCAGACCCTGCAGGCAGCGATGAGACAAGACTTTTCCCTGTGCTTGCCTTTATGCACCACCACTAAATCTTTGCACACTCAGGGCCTAAGCATCTGTCAATAAGTCCTGACCACACAGGCACATTGACTTATCCTCTGACTTCTATTCAGTATGCGCAGGGGTTATCAATGCACATATTTGGTATCCTTCATTAGTTTAGTGTGCTATCTTTAGAGGAAAGTCGATGACCTGCCCATCTCAATGGATACCCTAGAATAAATTTGTGAACTAACTACAAAAGAGTACATAAAACCAGATGAGGCATGACAGAATTAAAGTCTTTGAGTCAGAGGCTCAGCTGTGGCAGGCAGCCAGCTGTGCCACTGCCAGTTAGGCCATGCGTATTACCATTACAATTATATCGAAGGGAAATGACTTCATGCACAGAGTATGGCTTGAATATTAAAAATTCCTTGAGCAAAATGAAAGGCGCATTACAATATGATAGAAAAAGAGTGCAAACATGTTTCATTTTATTTCAACACTATGCTCCAGCAGATGCACTGGTAAGCAAAGGAAATTGCTAGGTCTCAGTTTCATGTTCCAGGGCTTTACTGATTGGAGGACAGATTTACAGCACATGTAAGAAACAATTAGAATAGGGACTCCACCAACAACAAAGCAAGGGAATAAATTCCGATAATGAGACGGGAAAAGTACAAGGTAGAAATGATATATGTGCTTGCATTTGGGGTATAAAATGTCAAAAAGCCCTGTGTCAGCATGAATTGTACTAGGCAACAGATGGTGTACAGATTACACTCTCTCTCCTTCTCTCTCTCTCCCTGCATCTCTTTCTTTTATAGATTTCTTTCCAAAAAACCTACAGATTTTCCCCAAACACTTTGGTATTTATTGGCTGTCAACTGAATAACCATAAATGTTTTGTTGGGAGATTGTTGGGGAAAGAAAGAAGAGAGGGAATAGACAGAAAAAACTTCAAAGTTTTCCCAGTCATGCTGCATGGACAGGAGACTGACTCTTTGGATTCTGAATTGTTGCTTTCAGTTAAATTTCTATGCTCAAAGTTTTAATTTTTTCTTCCCCATCCTGGTGACAGTAACTAAGTGACATGAAAAAGAAAGAGAGAGAGAAATGCCTGCAGAGTGAGAACTACGTAGTTCTGCAGTCACATCTGACATTACAGTAAAGAAATAGAGCTTGAAGAAACTTGTTGCTCCTTCTTAGCATCTATTTACACAGAAGAGTGTCTGAATCATGCAAAGGTCTCATTTTGTGAGACAAACTCAAGAGTCATGGAGGGATCTGAAATCTGACATACAAATACCTTGATGAAACATAAAACACAGCACTTTATGACTATAAAACAACTGACACTGCAGAAACTATGCGAGAAGGGATTATTTCATCTATTCCCCCAGTGCCGCTACTCTGCGGGTGAAAGTGTGGTATTATATACAACAGTTTAGGACAAAAGATGAAGGAAATGTTAGTTCTAAAGGCAAAGATATTTGAAACACAAACAAGATAACCAAATGAGAACCTGCTTACAAACCTCCCACAGAATGAAAACAATAATATATGAATGGTAATTGCATTAGGCATTTTACTGTCAGAAGCAAAAGAAACTTGAGATTTTATGGTTGTTGCATTTTAAATTGGTACCTGATTTTCTGTTGGGTTTTTGTTGTTTTTTTTTTTTTTTTAATGCACTTTTTTATTTTCACAGGGACTAAATGCTCTGGAAAAGTAAGATGAAAATTAATGTAGTTTTTCAAATTTTCCAGTTCTAAATTTGAAAACTCTTAGATACCATTTATTCAGAATACAAATAAGCAAACTCCTATTTTTTTCTTAATTTTCATAGTGTGTTTTCTGGATAGAAAACTGCTAGACCTTGGGAAACCTAAGCAGCCAAATTTATTTTAAACGTCAAAGCCTAACTGTATTATTGTGATAATATGCCCTTGCGTGTTCCACCCAGACCAATGCAATCCATTTAAAGCCAGACGGGTTTCTAACTTACATGATCACAAGCATCCTAGAGATGCAATTTAACCAAAGCAGCAAGTGAGGGTTTTAATTAGCAGTTATTACTCCTTCATAGCTCATTAACACCTGCTGAGGTGGCCCAAACTCCTCTGTTTTGTGGCAGGGCTGTGTGTGCTAGCCTGGCCCATCACACTCTTACCCCAGGTGGTGCCAGTGCCTCTGCTGCTATGTCTGACTTGCCCCAGCTGGCAGTAGCAGCCGATACTTTAGAGGTATTACATGAAGAGGGGACAAGGGATGCTGTAAGGAGCAGTGGTTCCTGAGATGCTGCTTATGACAGGTACTTTACAGCCACAAAAGTATGGAAATTTTCCAATAGGCGAAACACCCACAGATGAGCTCTGAGGTTGGGGCGGTTACAGAAATACTTTTACTCTGAAATGATAGTTTCAGTGGCAGGCTTGGGGAATAAACAGAGTATCAAAATCCATTAGAAATGAAACTGATGGTTGTGTAGCTTTGTGTATTACAAGCAGTGTACTAGGTTGCCTAGAAGCTTTCCAAAATCAGCTGACTTTGGATGGCTGTGCAAGTATATCTCGGTGTGTGCATCATTTAAGCATGTACTATCAGTTTGCAGCTATAAGGCACCTTGTTTACTTTCCCTGTTGAGTAGGGTGACAACTGTCATATGTTGTCATATGACTCTGGCTGAAAACCTCCTGACTATGTGCCTTGTCTATAGAACATCACTAACGCTCACCACTCCTGCAGCAATTCAAAGATAACCCCATCTCCTTGTGGCATTTCCTGCGTGTCTGCTTCTGAGGGAACCTGTCCTCTCAATTCTAGGGAGGCAGATGCAGCACATTTGATCCACCATTGCCTTGTGAGGATTACAGGGAAGTGATGTCTTAGCATAAGCAGGATTGCGTGCCATCTCCTGTGTCTCTCAGAGGTTCAGGGAAGGAGGAGAAGTAGCTCTTCTCCCATCCCCTCCAATCACACAGGGCTTTTGTACTTATTTCTAAAGAGACTGACAGTGTCATGACTTGAGGGCCTTTTGATTTCTCAGTGAACGAGGGAAACATTTAAATTACTTTTCCTCTAAAGATGTGTCACAGGATGCACACCCATCCCCAAAGGTATTTGAGGTCAGTCTTAACCATCCTCAAACAAGAACAGATTTCTAAAATCACTATTGGAAATTATGAAAATACTAATTATAGAAGTGCCTGGGATGTGTTATCACTGAAAAAACAAGGCCCACCAAGATAGAAAGGGGAGTGTGAAATTAGAAGAAAGTGTGCAAGGGGCTTCACAACAGGGAGAGAGAGACACATTCAGTACCAGATCATATGGCTGGACTCGATGATCCGGTGGGTCTCTTCCAACCTGGTGATTCTGTGATAAGGCTGCGAGTTAAAAGTTCCAGATTTTCAAAAGATGAAAGCTTCACAATTTGCAGCCAGAGGCTCCAGTGCGTAGGAGTATATTGTATCTTTCTATTTCTCCAATCTCAGAATTCTGAATTAATTTCTAGAACTTAATTAAAACTTCAGAATACCTCTGTAGTATACATATTCTAATCACTTTCCACATCATACAGATTGTGAACGGAAAGAGAATGAGATTTAAAAAAAATACTTAGCATTAAGATGATTGATTCCTTTCAAGTCTGTAGCAGTATCACATTGGCTTAGGAAATGCTGAGGATTATTTTGTATGCCAGATTGGAAAATAGATTCAAAAGTTCTCCTAGATTTAAAATTTCAGCTTGGAAACACCAAAAATTTCAATTGTTAGGTAGTTATTAAAACTATAAAGTATTTATGCTTGTTGTTTAGCTTTTTATATTATTGAGTATGCAGTAAATTGTCAAAACAAAATATAAGAATAAAATTATAAGCATAACTTCATTTGCATGAAATATTGGCTAGCTACTACAGTGAGATAAGAAGAACTATTCAATTTATTTTGACTAGCAGAAAACAGCTAATACTGACATATCCCTATGAAATACTTTGAATCTGACGAGAAGTGCCTTTTCAGATGGAAAACTGTTTCACCTAAAGTGTCTAACCATTTCTAGAACTTCGGCACTCAAATATAAAAATTAGTTGCTTTGGATTGTCTTGGTAAGCACCTCAACTGGTAAAATACATGTCTTTCAATAAACTGTATGTTTGTTTACATCTTCAGGCTTCTAAATAACTTTCTGAAACATGGCCCTAATATGCTTGAAAATCCCATCCAGGCCATTCAGCTACCTTGCTTATGGCCATTGAGCAAGTTAATGTTAGTGTTAATGAAAAGTAATTCAAAAGTCTGTAGTCTTAAATATAAAAAAATGTACAGTTGTACTTCCCTTTACAATAATAATAAAACCCCCATACTGTGGCATTTTTGTAGGAGAAAAGTATAGACTAAAGAAGGGTGACAGACACATTATTTCCATGCTGGTTGCATACCCTTTCAGCTTGCAGTGGAAAGGGCAGTGTCTCTTTCCAAGGAACCAGCAGTCTGTACAGGTAGTAGCAGCTCTCCTCCAGCTTTTGTTTTACACCAGTACTGTTTCATTTCATTTGCACTGACCAAGATGTAATGGTTGTCATGTAAAGAACTCTTAAAGCAGAATCTGACAAAGTAATGAACAACTAACATGAAGTGCAGAGGAAACCCTCTTTAGTTAGTAGTATATTGCTCAGTTTTATTTCCCAAATTTCTCTCAATTTTTAATCTGTTTTCTTTAGAATCTTCATGAAAATAATTTTGTTTTCCAGTTCCCAATATGCATATTCATTATCAATTATTGTGACTTTGTGTATTTGATACAAGCATATGATATGTTCAAAGTTTCTTTAAAGAGGGATATGTGTTATATCTGGATCAACAGAATTGAAATTTCAAAGGTGGGACAGTGATAGAAAAAACCCACGTGTGTGTGTATGTATATGCATATGCTCACTAAATATTATGTTAGAATTGCTGTTTTTATAGATATAAGTTATTGAAAGAAAAACTTCTCACACTGAGGTGAATGTGCCTCTCCAAGACAGAGCTGTCTTAGAGTGCTTCAATTTGCTGGGGACAGCGTGATCATCAGCTTGAGGATTAAACCTATTTATCTGAAAAAGACCACAACAAGCAACATTTCTAGCTGGAGAAATAGGTGAAATTAAAAGCAAGTTTTCAGATGAAAGGGAAAACCAGCTAAAACTATCAGTGCCAAGCTGTGAATCAGTTAATGACAAAAATGTGATTTGCATCATTAATTTTTGCAAAAATTTTTTTAGAGTTTGTACACTTAATAAATAATCAAATTTAAATGCAGTAGTAGGTTGGGAGCTTCTTTGAAGAAGCTGCAAATGTTAGTGATAATTTTGATTCTAGCATGTACTTTCCATACACTATAGATTCAAATTATATTTTTTCGTTATTACACTGCTTTTAATTATTTTAATCCTCTGTTACAATTTTTCTTAGATATAGAGAATCAACAAAAACTGGAGAACTATAAATTATGGGACATGTGTAAAAGAATCCAGTAACATTAGTTCAGTCAGGAAAAAAATGGCAAAAAATGTCCAAACCTCTCCTAGCTTCACCTTGTTTTTGAACAAAGTTAACACTACCACTGCTGTTGTTCTTGCCCACTCAAGACAGACATTTGCATTAAGAAGAAAGGATCAGGAATAAGTTTATCAAACACAGACATACATAAACGGATAACATGATTATATAACGTGTTTCATTACGCAATCACCCAAAATGAGGACTTTGAAAAATTATTTCAAGGAGGTCTATGCAAAAAAATGTAGTGCTGTGGTAAACGACTGGTTCTCTGCTTTGAGGAATGCAGAGGACATGGCCTAAATCAAGTTACATAGGGATGGTGTAGGCGTGTGATTAAGTGAGAGGGCTCAACCATTTGGTATGCTAAATTGCTCTGATTCCTCCCCTCAAATTCAATAAAAATTATCTTCTCTTCTGTTTCGATCACCTCCTGTTCTGAAACCATCTGCTGGTTTTTACTTGTTTCCCACTTTGTTACCAAAGTCTCTTACTCGAGGCTTCGCAAAATCTGAGGCTTTGGTTGCTGCACATCTCTGCGCTGCAGGTGGTCTCCTCACACAGAGTAAGAGAAGAGGCAGCACAGGCTGTACCATGATGGTGCATCATGATAAATGGTGCATGGCTGCACCACAGTGCACAGAAGTGCCTGTCACACTGTGTAGTGCTAATGGGATTGCATGAAAGCCCCACACAGTTTCTATTTTCCAGCCGGTAAACCTGCATCTGTGAAACTCACTTTTGCTGCCAACACTCCTGCAAAATATATTTTTCCACATGGATACCAAAGATAAATGAAGGAGGAAAGTCTTTAAAAAGGTATTTTTCACAGGTTCCAGCAAAATAATTCATACATTTACCTGGACTGCATGTCTCAGGAAAAGGAATACTCCTCTGTAAATTCTACCTTCCTGTTCAAAACATCAGTGTTTGTAGTTAAGTACCACATCAGCAATGCTTTATTAATTCCAGGATTTGTAGAAAAAGATGTTACAAAAGCTGGTCTATTATGTAACTTGTCTTTAAAGTTTTTTCTTTCTTCAGAAAGGAATATATCCAACAGTGCTAGTTAAGATTATCAGCGCCACTCTTTAGTTCTCTGTAGTTTGTTTTGTCTCTGAGATGCAGATCAAACATGTGGTGCTGTTTATTTCTCCTGAAGAAGTAAATAATACTTTTATTACAAAGTCACCTGAGCATTGATGTGTGATTTTCAGACTGCAGTCTCTTTTGCCAAATCAGTGGTAGTGCTGATAGTGTTGTGGCCTCTCCTTTCACTTAAAAAGCCTGTCTTTTAAAATTTTTAGTGAAAGTACAAGCTCAGCATCTTGCTGTCCTAGTTTGTACAATACAAGAAGTAAGCCTGAATTTAAATCATTAGAAATCTGCCTGTTTTAATGGGGGACATTACCTAATGCTGATGTCAAAGATTCTTCCTTTAACTTTCTGATGTGAAATTCACTCAACCTGATGCAGCCAAATATAGGAAACCTGGTTCCCTGCCAGAGCTCTCAGTGACACTTCTACTGCTGAGCTCACTGAGCACTGGGTCTGCATAAACTAAGGGAAGGGCACCAGAGGAGGTGAAATAGGTGAAATCACAGTCGTTGATCAGGAGATGAAGATGTAGCACAGGATGCTCACTCCTCCCTGCAGCCTCCCCACAACTGTTCCTCTAGGCTGGAAGAGTTATTAAAAATTCTCTGTAATGCTCTTTGGGAAACAGTATAATACCTATATAAATATGACCATGTCTATATTTTTCTCTTTTGGCTTTGCCCTTCACCTGCTTTTACTAAAAACTGCATTCCTGAGTCAACCACAGACCCTGCAGTGGATAGTAGCCATGCCATTATTTCTATGAAGGGGTACTTTAGAGGCAAAGTTTCTCAGCACAGTTCTATTACAAAGATTATACGGAGCCTTGAGCCTGTTTTGTGATTCAGCAATAGGCTACACAAAAATATGGAAATTTCCTTAAATCTTTCCTTGATTTTTAAGTGGCCAAGTCCTTTATAATACAATAGATGAGGAATTTCAACATTAGAACGGAAAATATTCTGGAATAATTGAATTCAACTTTACATTACTGTAGACTTTAACAATATTTGTAGATTCACAGTCTTCCAAGTTTTGTTCTGAGTTTGAAGCAGTAGGCAATAAAGACTTTAGAAGGCAGGTGAATTCCTACTAAGGGAAAACTATTTCTGGAAAAAAACCTCCAGCATTTGCTTGCACACTTACACATACAGATGGAGTATAGCATTATGCCATATGGAAGATAAACTAAAATATTAAAATACATTAATTCTCTTGCCCTGAAGGCCTGCTAGCTGATTACAAACAACTCACTGGGGGTTTACAATCCCGTAAATTCACTTAGTTTCATAACACAGGTATTTGCTGGCGCTGTGATACACTGTAGGACAATGAGCCTATTGATCTACTGTTATTAGATGTGTTAAGGCTCTGAACCATATTTAAGAAATAAAATAACTGAATTCTGAAATTTTTCAAAAAGTTAAATATTACAAACTGCAAGTGAGCAGCAGAAAGTTAGGCACAGTATTGTCTTATTTCTCTAGCAGTTTTAGATGTCCTTCTGTTGTGAATTTTCTCGCAGACCGGAGTATTTCTTGGTATATCTCATTTTCAGTTGCACCAATAAGCTTGTGTACATCAGCATTACAGCACTGGGACAGAAAAAGGGGATGTGAAGCCTTTTCCAACCAGCTTCCAGTCCTTCTAGCAGCGTTCCATATGCAACCAGAACTTAGATTTGTTGATCTGGTACTTAACAGTGGTCAGAGGAGGCTGTAAATCCTGCCATGGTGATGCTTTACTCATTGCTGGTCTGATGCTGTTGCATGAACTTTGGTTCCCTTGAGGCATATAGGCTATCAAAGACTATAAGATAGCTAAGCCCTTTTTGCTGTAGGGAGAGACCACTCACAGAGGAAAATAAATTAGCAAAAATCAGCAGCATTTTTAGGGAGTAAATATGAAAAATATTGTAAACAGCATGTTAACATGAGCAGAAACAAACATTCAGTAGGACGAAGTTACCGATGTTAGATTACCGAACTAGTTGCTTCCGAACATAAATATACTAATGAATGAAATTTCTGCTGCCACGACACCTGTATTTGTTGATAAAAATGGCAACAGAGAAACTGCAGTCACGCAGACCAACTGCCCTACAAATGCAGTAGGCCAGCCCTTTAATTTTTGTAAGCCAGTTTAGACTGACTAACTTTCCTGTAGCTATTAGTTCAGCCTAGAAAAACCTTTGGCAGAACCATTGAAGTCTCACTTCAGGCCTGTGTTTTATACCTTTTATTATAAGGCGTGTTTGTAAACAGTGAGATAACCTGTTCTTCACAGACTGTCTTTCAGATGACAGCCAAGCAGCCTTCTCTTGTTGTTAGTCTTTGTTTCTGTAGCAGGCAGTCATGATGTGCTATTTCAGCAAATTGATTTTCTTCCATACATTTTTTCATTCCTAGACCGCTCGGGCCCAATCCAATTTGTACTGAAGCTGGTGGAATGGCCTCACATCAGTGGGAACTACCTGAGGCCACTGAGGCTCATTTCCTTGTTTGGGGAAAAATGGCCCAACCCAAAATTTAAAAACACCATAGAGAAATATTATTTTGAATATCCCTGTGTCAGCTCTTGATTTATTCTGAAGCAGACTTAAAATGTAATACAATGAATGGTCACTGTTCTTTTTAAATCATCCTTGGCTTTGTCAAACACTAACCAGAGGCAGCCTGGCCTTGCAGTTTGTCTTCACATGTATGTGTTGTTCTCACTGCTGAACATGGATCCCTTCTCTGTGTCACCCTGCATTCCGACAGGGGCTAAAAAGATAGCTGTGGTTATCAGTATCACCTGCTGCTGCCTCCTTCCTCTCCCACAGCCTCCCGGAGCTCCATCAGTCTTCTCTTGGTTGCATAGTGCTAATCTTCCCACCTTGACAGACTGCGCTGTTTAAACAATTCTACCCACCTAACACTTTTTTTCCAGTATCAGCTACTCCAGCATGAAGCGCTGCTGTTAACATGCTGTTAAGCATGGTGTAATATGTATCCCTCATGCAACTATTTTCCGTCAAATTATTCTTTTTGTTCAACCATTTTTTTCATGGTGAGTCACTGACAAGTATTTGCATTGGCTATTCCAGCAAAGACTGACAAGAAATGCAATGGCATTTGTCACCACTGCATTTTGTGATTTTTCTTGGGTCTCATTTTCTTTATTTAGAAAAGTAGAAATAGATAATCAGTGATTATTTCTTGGATGGCAGCTTAAAAGTCTTCTGAAACAGTATTTCCTAACCAGACATGTATCATCATTACTTATTACTTTATTAATTTTCACATTTACCACAAGATCTCACCTTGGTAACCATTTCATTTCTAATGACTCAAATTCCTTTGTATGTTTGCTCCTCCTAAAAAAATTCATTAGCTGATTATAGTGTTAATTGCTGCAACATTTTAACACTCTAACAACCCAAACAGTAAGCAAGTCCCTGCTATTCAAGTCAAATATCCACTGATACTGTAAGGAAGGGTCTGCTACCCAAGTTTTAAAGCACTAGGTGTTTCTTAAATAAAAGTAACAGTCCCTGCACACTCTGTCAAGAAAACTACACTCTTCACAGAATCACAGAATAACCAGGTTGGACGAGACTCACCAGATCTTCGAGTCCAACCATTCCCATCAATCCCTAAATCATACTCCTAAGTACCTCATCCACCCTCACCTTAAACACCTCCAGGGACGGTGACTCAACCACCTCCCTTGGCAGACTGTTCCAATGCCTAACCACCCTCTCCATGAAGAATTTTTTCCTTATCTCAAGCCTAAATCTCCCCCGGCGGAGCTTGAGGCCATTCCCTCTCGTCCTGTCCCCCATTACCTGGGAGAACAGGCCAGCTCCCTCCTCTCCACAACCTCCCTTCAGGTAGTTGTAGAGAGTAATAAGGTCTCCCCTCAGCCTCCTCTTCTCCAGGCTAAACACCCCCAGCTCTCTCAGCCGCTCCTCATAAGGCCTGTTCTCCAACCCCTTCACGAGCTTTGTTGCTCTTCTCTGGACTCGCTCCAGAGCCACAACATCCTTCTAGTGGTGAGGGGCCCAGAACTGAACAGAGGACTCGAGGTGCCATCTCACCAGTGCCGAGTACAGATTTGCAGATAGCAAAGCACACAGATAGCAAAGCACACAGACAGCTATAATTCAGCTGAACCAACTGAACTCTGAACCTCTACAACAGTCTAAGAAGTAAGGACACGTGATTTTTAAATTTTGGTGGAAAAAAACTTTTCCAGCCTCTAGTCTATAGCATTTTTGATTTCATTACAAGCCTTTTCCTGACAGTAGTGTCATTTACATTATGGTTCTAAATCCACCATCTTAAATGTTTAGATCATTTGGGTGAACTCTTTCCTGTAGCTGACTTGACATAGTGTGAGTTATAGAAGTAGTGAAAATTTTTTTTCCCATGTTACCCTCAAAGAGTTGATCTTCCCTAGAACAGCCAGATTTCTCCTGTAAATCAAATACATTAATTTCTTTATCAAGGAAACAAAAAATCTCCTTGAAATAATTTTTTTGGGGGGGAAAAAAGATAGTTGTCCACTAAAATACATTGGAAACTATTTTAGCCACTGTGAATTTCTCTTGTACGTCTTAAATGCATTTCAGAAACATTGGACAAAGATCAATGTGCCTGTGACTTAAAATTAAAAAAAAATCCATTAAAAGAAAAATACTTCCAAATCCTAAAGTACGTCAACCTTTTAAAGACATATTTCCAGCATCCTCTTCATATCAGATCATTTAAGACTTTTATAATAAAATTAAATGTGACTACTTTGTGAAGGCTATTATTTTTGCACTTCACAGATTCACAGAATCACAGAATAACGAGGTTGGAAGAGACCCACCAGATCATCGAGTCCAAACATTCCTATCAAACACTAAACCATGCCCCTCAGCATCTCGTCCACCCGTGCCTTAAACACCTCCAGGGAAGGTGACTCAACTACCTCCCTGGGCAGCCTGTTCAGGTGACCAATGACCCTTTTCATGAAATTTTTTTCCTAATGTCCAGTCTAAATCTCCCCTGGTGGAGCTTGAGGCCGTTTCCTCTCGTCCTGTCCCCTGTCACCTGGGAGAAGAGGCCAGCACCCTCCTCTCTACAACCTCCCCTCAGACAACTCCAGTGTCCGTGAACTGAGTTGTGGCAGCCCTTCTGACACTATGTGGTACCTTTTACTGAGTTTCATTCCACAGCCTCTGCTAGGTATAGATATAATATGTTGGAGAGTGGCACCCTAAATGATGAATACTAATCCTGAGATAAAAAGTAGACCAATTTAAATCGGTCCTCTGTTTTCTCATTGCATTTTGTCCCTTAGACATGATGTGGCTATTGCATCTCACAGTTCTTTCATTCCTCTCTTTCTTCATCCCACTTTTCCAGACATTTTTAAAATCCAGAGTTTGAAGATATTATTCAGCACCCTTCTAGTGAGGAGGACTGGACAAAAATCCTTTTGAAGGCTTCTACCTCTTCCCTTAATCACATGAGGCGTGGTTGATAAGTGATGTAAGGCAAGCCTTTCCCCAGAGACTGAACGTTCAAAGCTCCTGATTGCTTGGGGAACAAGAGAGCCAGAGGGGATCCTAAATCAAACCCTGTCTCTCACTCACCAACGCACCGATCATTGCAATAGCTAGCTTTCATTAGGAACGTTGTCTTCAATTAAGGGAGGTATTGTCAAATATTCTACTTTTAGAGCTCTTAATTTGTTATTTTATACTGGCAGAATTTGTAATGCCATTTTAGAGTCCATGGCATCTTCTGGGACAATATATTGTCTGCTCCTGTGCCATGACATATCACCATAAAACATAGGGCTATAAAAGCCTATAATAATTTATGAGAGTACATTAGGTACCCATGTATAATTTATCAAATGGGCATTATAGAGGCAAGACTATGCCTGACTGACAAAGGTTACTGCTGTATGGGTGTCTCGTATAACAACACAGGGAAGATTCCAATAGCCAGTGTTTACTGAATTACAACAAAGAAGGTTTTGCTCCACAAACTGGACACTCCAGTAAGTGAAGTTGAAGAGCATGACAATGATCTTTAATGTTTTGACTGAAAACTGATACCCTCCACAAGATTCAAATAAAGGCTTCAATACACATCAAAACTGGAGGGACCTAAGTTTTTAAAGGGAAAGTGTTATGAAGGCCATTTGAACTTGAGTCAGGTACTGGACTGGATTTAGCAAAAAAACTGTGGGTCATGTTCAAGATTTATTCAGATATAAAGTAAAGGAACACACTGAACCTTTGAGATTCCCATTTCCTAGCACCTGCTAAGCCTACAGTAGCAGGTTAAATATAACTTCACATAGCTTTTGGGGCTGAACACTCTTCAACTCTATTCTGCTCCTGCTGAACTGACCATGAAATGAATTATCTTATGAAAAACCTCAAACACCATAGGTTTTGATTCAAAATAAAGGTCTTAACTTATTTATGATTATTTTTTGTTTCCTAGACTCGAAAGCCTGAACAGAGCCCTGACCAAAGCTCTGCAGCATAGTGCTGTGCACTTGGCCATGAGGTGATTCTATATTCTTCAGAAAGACTGGCTAGATTCTGTGTTTTTATATTTATATGCTGGTCACCCTGCCATAACCTTTCTTCTGTGCCTCCTGACCAGACCAGCAGCTGTACTTATGGTATTATCAATAAAGCACAGCACTGTACCTTCAACTTTTTATGCAGTTGTCAGGGAAAAGGAATAGATTACAGCCTGGAGCTACCAGGTATGGTTTCTAGCTCAAAGTTCAACCTCTTCTGCTTTCAGGTTTCTTCCCTACAATCTCTAAGTTTAGCAAAGGTGATATTTATCATAATAGCTAATAGCAGACTGATGCCAATAAATTAATTTTGAATCAGCTATTGAGCAGCTATCACAGTAAAAAGATGCTTGAATGCTCTGAGCTAAATTTGTTCATTAATTCAGGACTGAAAAGACTCTAATATCCTTAGGAATTTGAATATCTTGCACTAATATTATTTTCATGACATCAAAATTGTAAGTATCCTCTGGGGAGGCAGATAACTCAGCGAGTGGGCTCTGGTCTGGGACTTAGGGCATTTGAGTTTTCTGCCTTGTGGAACCAGCTGAGAAATACTTTTAATGAGTGACAATTCTCAGAGTACAGTTTTGTTTCTTTTTAAATCTTTTTTTTCCCCATCAAAACAATATTATTCCTTTGTAAGCAGAAGGAAAATAAAAGGTTGGGATTTTTTTGAAATTTTTGATGATGTAATGCTATTACTTCTTTTGAGAATTTCCACTAAATATTCTTATGTCTACCAAAGGTACACAGACATGCTGTTATCTGAGCTCTTCACGACAACATCATACCAATCTTCCAAATCTCTCTCTGAGTCAAATAAGTCTTCTTATCTTCATTTTCTTGAAGGAATGATGAGTTACAGAAATCTAGGATCTCAAACTCACTCAGATACCCCTACTCACAGTAACAACGGCTGAATCAGCTAAATATTAAAGTCCAGATTTTAGAGTATGCTTAGTCATGTATAAGGAGGAAGAAACCCCAAAACATTAATTCTATTTTTTCACCTATTATTTTGGAGAGGTCTTTGTGCCTATCTTGAGTGAAAAGCAAGGTCTGGAAACATAAATATCTCTCCAGAATTGGCATCCCACTTCTTCAACATTTATACACATGACACATCTGTTGAAATATCTACCACAATGAGCCATATCCTTGGTTGAATACAAATAATTAATATGAATAATGTATGGAAATATTCCTATTTTTAAGTGCTAGCTATGCTGTGTGGTCTACAAATAGAGAAAATGATTCTGGCAATGTTCCACCTGGTTCGGACGGTAATGCAGGCAATCATCAGAGTTCAAACATTTTAATGCTGACTGGTGGCATATTCTCCAGGAATTGTGGTATACTTTTGAAAGGGGTTTTGAGGCTCTTGTTGGAAAGCTTTAAGGAAGAAGTGAGTTTTTTAAAATAATGTAAATCAGAATACCAAACATGAATAGCCTGGTATGAGAAGATGCAAGCTCCTTGGGGCATCCATATGATACACTTTTGTATTGTGTGTGAGATGTATTTAAGTCATTATGAATTACATGCAAAAGCAAACCAGAATTTTTTACTATTTAAAGGGGGGAGGAAAAAAAAAAAGAAAGAAAGGTCTGGATGATGTTGCCTAGAAGTGTGTACACTTGTTTATTTTCAAAAGCTGGTTAAGGGCTTGCAGGGAACAGCAGGGTAATGGAATATTCATGAAGCAAATGCCCTTCACTTAGTGGAGGGCAAAGGAAAGCAGATTGCTAAACTCCTACAAACTTCCTGTGTGAGAAGCTCACGCCACAGAATAATGAAGCCTGTGTTTGTCACTCCGCAATGCAGTTCTAACTGGGCACAGCTTGACTCTTTCACCTCTCTCTTCTCTTTTGACTCCTCCTGTTTTCAGGCATGCATTCCCACTGCTGCCGCACACTGCCCCTTTGACCACAACTGCAGTGGCACAGATCTACATAACCAATCACAGCCTCACCGAAACCCTCTCATTTTCCCCTAGAACCAGCCTAGGAGGATGAAAAGCACCAAGCTACTGCTGTGAGCATGATCCTCATCTGCCAATACCAGCTGGTGCCCATCACCCACAGGCCCAAAGAAGCAAGTCAGTTTTCACTTTGTTTCATGGGTTTACTCAAATGAGCACTGGGACAAGTGGAAGGAAACTGCATCTCCATCATCATGGTTGAGGAGAGGAGGGTGCTGGCCTCTTCTCCCAAGTGACAGGGGACAGGACAAGAGGGAACAGCCTCAAGCTCTGCCAGGGGAGGTTTAGGCTGGACATTAGGAAAAGAAATTTCACAGAAAAGGTCATTGGGCACTGGAACAGGCTGCCCAGGGAGGTGTTTGAGTAACCTTCCCTGGAAGTGTTTAAGGCACGGGTGGACGAGGTGCTGAGGGACATGGTTTAGTGTTTGATAGGAATGATTGGACTTGATGATCCCGTGGGTCTCTTCCAACCTGGTTATTCTATGATTGTATGATCCTATGGGATATGGACAGATTTCAGGGCTCTAGCACAGGTAGGGACAATGAGACACATACTGCAGGAGTCGTGCTTGTCACGACTTTCAAAATCAGGATATCCTACTTTCACACGAGCTCCTGCATTCGTGGCAGGCTTGGTGTGGCCAAGCGCAGCATGCTGCTGGTGGGCACATGGGGTGTGATTGTTCCTCCCTGGCTGGCCAGATTGGTGTCAGCTGCCTGTGGCCCGGGGCGGCGATCCCTCGGGACCTCATGGATGGAGGCAGCCAGTGCACAAAACCAGCAGGCACGAAGCAGCAGGTGGCCCCCGTGGAGGTAATCAGGATCACATTCAATGGGGGAGCCGGCTCAATTTTCAGCTGAGGGGCCTGGAGCTGCCTTGTTAATGCTGCAGGGAACACGTGGGACGCATTGACTGCATTAATTGTCCCCACTCATTCAGCAGTGGATGAATTATAATGTTACCACTCCAGGGTAAAGCAAACACCTATCATAACAATCATGTCATTAGTGTGCAGATGCTGGCTGCTCTGCTTAACCTTTTGTATCTTTTTTTTTTATGGCATGCAATAGGAATATTTTTTATTGTTTTTCATATAATTGATTTTTAGGTTGCAAATGTTGCTAAACCATTGAAACATGCGCAGCGCATTACTCAGCAGCCAGGAATAAATGCACAGACTGGCAAAGCACAGATTAAAGTTCCTTTAGAGAGAAACAGTGAGGCTTTAAAAACTTTATGTTTGCAGTTTGGTTTATCCTTTCCAGTATGACTGGCACATTCATTATTCACCTAGCAAGAGCTCTAAAAAGACTAATGGTCTTTGAAAAATATGAAAGTGTTAGAAATGTTTCTAATATAACTACATTTACTACTGACCAAAGATTATATATGCACACCCAGACAAATGCCACTATCTGGTTTGAAAATAAAACTATTCATATCTATGCTGAAAATTTTTTTGTTTGCTGTTATGCACATGTACATGCATATTTATATAGACACAAACACATAGCTATATACACACACATTCACATAAGTATATGGACATTCATTCTTATCTTGAAACTTTATATTAATTTAATATTAATATGTATATTAATAATCAACATGTAAAAATACTCCATTTTCTTCAAGCTGTATTTACTAACAAGCAAAGATTCTCTGAGTGCTGCAACATCATTATCCTACAATTAATGATCCTGAGATATGCCATGTTCTCATTTCTCTTTAATCAAACTCTGTTCTGTGTTTAGTAGGTATGCTTATGTGGCACCGCCAGGCATATTTGGAACCTCCCATTACATGTTCATAAGTGCTTGAGTGATTTTCAGACGTCTGCAAGCAACGAGCCCACTCTGACCAGCCCTTTTGCATGCTGTTAGCAATTGCTCATTAACACTCCAGAAAGTAAAACTGGCCGGATGCGAAAGACGTTTGTATGGTTCAGCACTTGGCCCTGAGTCTGCACCGATGGCTGTTAAAACATGCGGATTCCTTAAGCTTGTGTAGACCACTGCTGGAGCCAGAGTTCTTGTGTCACTTTTTGCAAAAGTTACTGGTATGTGTTGTTACGTCATATAGAAGTTAACTGTTCATTCATCTTCCATATATGAGCTTCTGCATACATTGCTTGTGAAGGTGGAAAGGAGATGCTGCTTGATCTCCTCCCTGCTCTCTCTCCATCTCTTTTTCATTCCCTCTTTGTTAGAAAACAAACGGTGGTCCCAGGCTTGTGGGCATTCACCAGCCCAATCCTTGATGTTACTCACTGCAAATAGACTTAAGAGGTTCAATGGAAATGGTCACATAGCATAAAGTACAGTTTGCAAACAAATCTTTGAGTAATTTGCACTTAAATCCATGGTGTAAGAGGTTGGAGATATGTGTAGAGAATATCACTACATTATTTGCAAATATAAAATTGTAGAGTGACATTATTCATTGACAATATAGTTGCAGGTTGAGTTCAGAATGAGATCCAACAGCAGATGTAGTGTCGTAAGGCAAGAACGGGGAGGAATAATAGAGCAGTATCAATATAACTATACTAAACAAATGTAAATCTATAGCAGGAGTAAGGGCATGGCATGATAAGGTTAAAGTTTTACAATTATTGTTTTGGTGATTTTAAAAATCATTAGATGCCTTAGCTGAGTAATTTTGTGTAGGTGCTTGTGGTTTGTGAAATGGAAAAGCCATTTAAAATGGTTTAGTCACATTTTAGCCTTAAACAAGTATTTAATTTTTACATATGCATGTAAACCCATGTTGTTTATTGGTATTTCCACTGAAAATTACTGTGATTCAGCTCTTTTGGATGCATTTCAAAAGTCTGAAGTGAATTTATGTTCCATAATCAGTAGAAGGTGTATTTCCCTGAAATCAAAGACATTTTTTATTATAATGGTGGATTCATCTGAGAATATAATGACATTTTCTGGTATGCTATATTTCTATAAAACCAGAATACAGTCTTACGTAGTCTTTATAATGCTATGTACAAATACATTAAACAGTATAATCTTTATTCCATACTTCCCCTTTAGATTGTTTATAAATGGAAGAATTCATCTATCAGACTTTCATTTGCTTTATGTGTGCAAGCATACAGTGTCAGACTAAAAACTCTGCAGTTTCTGAAGAGTGTTTTTATGAAGAAAATAAAACCCTTCAGTTGTATCCTGTTTGATCAATTTTTCCCCTTAAAGTAATATTTATGGTATGTTTTTTCAAGCACACATATTTGGTTGATCAAAAACAAACAATGTTATTCAGTGGCAATTGGGTGTTTGAGCATGTGTTTTCCCTCACAAGTAACCTAGGCTAAAATCAACTTTATCCAGACATTTTTAACCCTAGTCTCCAAAAAAATTACCGTAAAAATGAACCCATATGAAAATGAGCTCTTGTATGTAAAATATTTTCCCACACATTGCTGCTGCTGAATGTTTTTACTTAGCTTGCTGAAAATGGTATATCTGCAGAAATAATGAATGTGTGCTGCCATCATATCCATTCTCACTTCTTCCTGTTTAAAAACATGGACATGTTATAGGTTGGGAAAGAAGTCTTCTTTTGTTTTTTATTACAAAATATTCTGCTGTAAATATGCAAAACATTTGCTCATTGTTTGACCTTCTGCAATATATTGAAGTTTGATTACCAGTTTTTAAGCCTATAAGTATGTATGGTGCTTGTTAGCATATGGGCACCAATTTATAAACATTAAAGCAACATGGTATTGTGAATTGTATATGTGGACACACTAATACTTAGTAAATTGCTAGGCACATTTGTAGTTTATCAAACATTTTTCCTATTCCCTGGATGATAATGAAAAATTAAATTCTATCCTAAAGATGACTTGTGTTACAGTTTGCTATAACTGTTGTGGTAATAACGTTATTCAGACATGAAAACCACTCATGGGGAGAAGTTCACAAGTAAAGAAACTCATAAAATTAAATGCTGATTTATGTCAGCTGAGGTTCTGCTCTCTTTTCCTAAGTAGTCATGGATTGTTTTATACCCAGATAACCGGATAATTAAAATAGCTTATAGTTCACCATATAATATCCATTATTACATTAACAACACTACTGTAATGGTTTAAGAAACATAAAATGAAATACTTGTCTGTTTTCTTAATCCCTTCACAAATATTTTAGAAGTTAATTAAGAGACTACAGGTATGAATAGATCAAGATTTATTCATAATTAAAAAATCAGATATCACGTCACCTCTTCTGATAGAGAAAAACCTTTAATTACCTGTAATAAGGCAACTGTCCCTATAGTTTGCCAAAGTGGATTGAATTGAAATGAACTTGATAGAAAGAAATATTCATGGTAATAAGCTAGTTTCCTGTATTTTCTTCGTTCGGTTGGGTTTTTTTATGTCTTAGTACAGAATATGATAGAAATAGTTAAATATGCATATCTTAGTGATACATTGAATCACAGGAAATACCTTTCTGTATAATTTGATATAATTTGGCATCTGACCTTTATCTAATGCCTCATAACTTTTCATGCCAATTATTTTGTCTTCCTTTACCAAAATGTGAACAAAACCCCAAGCTCATGAATGACAATATATTCATTCAACAGACCTATGATACATTTTTCCAAAGTTGTAATTAGCATTCCACTTTTTACAATGTGGAAATGAAGAAAAGAAAAATAGATCTTCCAGACCCCAAATACTTGGTGAAAATTACTGATTAAGACAGACACCAGAAACATTGTTGCTCGGGTGTCTGACCCTGAAGTACGATGTATGACATGCATGCACGGTCTACAGCAGGTATAGTGGTAGTTAAAATTTTTAAATCTGCCTTCTTTAAGGCAAGTATTAGTATATAAGTATCCTAGTTTAAATGGTTAGTTTAAACATCTACATATTTTGCCAAACTCAGTAAGAATTACATATGCTGTTTGATAGCTAGACAGTTTTAGCAGGGTTTCTACATCTTGTAATGGCTTGCACTTGTGATTTAGCTGGCACAGTGACTGCCTTTGAAGTCACTGGAACTTTTCACAAAGCACAAAACTAAGCCTGCAGAAGTTATTGCTGTGTTCAAGCCAAGGGCCTGACTCTGGAACATTCTTGCCCTTATGTTTACTAAATGCCTTTCTAATCAATACAATATTACATTTTTGTTAAAAATGCCCAGTTACAAACCTAATGGGATTTGACTCATTCTGTATCATCAGGCAAGTCACTCAGCTCACAGTCCTGCTGAACATTGTTGAACCTGTCCTCAGTTTGCCAAATGCTGGCTCTCACAATATTTCTGCAGTAGGCAATTGCCTGCTCCCTCAAAACTATGTAATAAAGTAAAGTATTAGATAATTAGGATAAAAACATCTCAAGGTATTTAATATCATTCAGTTTATCAGACTTTTCTGTTCAGATTCAAATCAGTCCTTAGACTTCCTTTACAGTTCTCCTTCATTTTTCTTTCTTTCTGTCTATCTCTCTCTCTCTCCTTATAAACAAACATATGTATATTATGCTGTTGCCTATACAGCATTTGGATAATGATGCTTCCTTCTGCCCTTCCTAATTACTCTTTATCTGTTTACTTTCATTAGACCTCCAAGTTTTGTCATCTAGGCTATTGACAATGTCCTAGATTAGTCTTCTGTTTGTTTCTGGTTTTTTTTTTTGTTTTTTTTTCTAAATTATTTTGTTTGTTTGTTTTTTACCTTGCCCTTCATGGCCCTTGTGACTTTGAGTCTCCTGTACCACAGATCTTCCCAAGTTGTGATTTAGCATTGGCAAATACTTTGAAATTAGGCAAGACTGGTTGTCCAATGCACATAGTTGCTAGCAGTGTCAAAAGACTGTATTGAATATTATCAGTCACCTCTAGTCCTACATTTTTAGGCTTCTCTTTTTTAAACTCTTGAGACAGCATTCTTGAAGCCTGCAGCTCAAGTCTTTCTATTAGTGGTGTGTGCTGCAATGTCTTTGCCTTCATTTGTCATGTTGCTTTCCAGCTGGCGTCTCGCATCACCCTTCTGCAATACAGGAATACTAAAAGTTCTGTTAAGGGGCAGTTGCTAAGTGGCAACGCTGCATTCCAACTGTGGCCTGCCTAAGTTGTTCAGAAAACTATTAAATCTCAGTTATTTAGATTATTTTTATCTGTTACGAGTATGTCTTGGAAACAGTAAGAAATGTATCAACATGTTAATTTTTAAGGTCTTTCCAACCACTTTCCTTACTTGCTAGAGCCCAGTCATAGAACTCCTTAAGGCCAGTTATAGAAGAACCAACGATGCTTGAGGAGAGATTTCAGGGTAGTTTATGCTAACTTTAAAGATTGTTGTTGTGATATTGATTAATTGATTTGTCATGGCAACACATTCTCTTTGTGGGTGGGATATTACTCAGCTTAATTTTAGCCATCTAAGAGCGATCATGCAGGTTCCATTTGTATTCACTGCAGAGACACACATACATTTTGGCAGTAATTAATTCCACTATTTTAGACACATATTTTTAGGATAAATTGCCCTCTACAGGTTTATTGTTCCTTGCAGTGTTATCACATGCAGCTTAAGTGATCATCTTAGACTAGATACTCAATTTTTCTATGACTAAAAGTAAGTAAAAGTAATCTATCTTCAGCTTTCTTTCATTTGTAGAACTGAAAGAATTTTATTGATAGCCAATTAGACAGCGCTACGAGATAAAATACAGGGTCAGATTCTGTATTTCTCATTAGACTTACACAACTTTTGGCTAAATTTGATCTGCATGTCCAAAGTTAAGTTTCTTCATTAGTCCATCTTGTAATTATTTGAAATATAGTTACCACAAGGCAGCATCTCTAGATAAGAGAAACAGGCATTGTGCTGAGGAAATGTGTGATGTGTCCCAGTGTGTGTATCACATGCATGTGTGTAAAAACATAACCAGTATATTCCCATACAAATACTTGCAGACACATTCATACACATACATGAAGTCACAGCCCAGTACTGCAGATAGTGTTGTAGATTAAATGTGTGTGTGCATGGCATAACTGAAGACAAATGGCTGGACATCTTAGTGAAAAGAAATAAAGGCCATGAAGCCATTAAACTTTACAGACCAAATATTAGCTTGCCTTAAATCAAAGAATATTGTTGACGGTCTTCCAATGGAGTCTAATATTCTGTATTTCACAACTTATTACAATCAGTCATAGAACACCTGTAAAGAGTTAGTCTGGGCATGAATAAGTTGCAAGTGTTTTACGAATATCAGGTTTTGTGAATGGTTAGGCGTTAAACCTTTAGAAATATTTAAAGAAGACTGGCAAAGACCTGTGGACTAATATATGATTTATATAAGACATCTTCACTCCATTGTGCCCTGAACATTGTGGAGGCAATAATGAAAATTGAAATAGAAATTTCAGAGAAAGGAAAGACAATAAGCCATCTTTGAATAGAAATCTCTTCTTTTGAAACTTTTACCCCACTGTCCCTGTGAGATAGGAGTCATGACTGCTTACATTATGGTTAAGCCTATGTAGCATTTTGAGGGACTTAGCCTAAAGCTGAGATAAATTTAGCAAGCGAGCTACAGGTGCCACCGTTATTGCTACTGTAACCTACCACCAGAAGCGTGGTGAGCCCTGTGTGCTCCTGCATGTCCTATTAAATTGTGCTTTGTCACCAAACATGGCCAGAGACAATGTTGACTGGTAGGAGTAGGGAAGTGATTGCCCCCCTATGCTCAGTGCTGATAAGGCCACACTTTGAATATTGTGCTCAGTTTTGGGCCCCTCTGTGCAAGAACGAGGTTGAGCTGATGGAGTGTGTCCAGAGAAGGGCAATGAGGCTGGTGAAGGGGCTGGAGAAGAAGTCTTATGAGAAGCAGCTCAGGGAACTGTTCAGCCTGGAGAAGAGGAGGCTGAGTAGAAGGCTTATTGCTTGCTATAACTACTTGAAAGGAGCGCAATTTATTTTTAGTGTTATTTTATTATACTTATATGTATAAATATGTATTTACATATATTTACTGTGTAAGACCCATCAACACACATATATTGCTTGTATGCACATTATTCATAAATCTGACTGGACTGAAACTCCTTATCTAAAGAGGAAGATGTTGTTTTTCAGGATTCCATTGTTCTAATGCTTTGGCTTTTATTCTGAATTTAACAAGATTTTAAAATATTTCAGTGCAAAATAAATAATGAATTTTTAAATGCCCATATGATGCACTATGAACCATATTCTTTATATGAGCCATATTCTACTTAATGGGAAGATTTCTAGGCTATGATCACTCATAATATGTTTTTCAATAATATGACCCTTATAGAAATACCTCTTATAACACAGAGATACTAGTGGAGTATTTTTTTTTCCATTTCCTCTAAAAAGTACACAATTTCTTTGAACAGTGTTTTCAAATAAGGACAAAACCACAGGATTAGCCTGTAAGCCAGTTCTGGTTCTGTGTTATATCAGATGACAAGGTGTGAAAGAATAAAAACATTTTCAAGGAGTATCTGCAATCTGTAGGACAGTATGAAAAAGGCAGTGATAGTAATTAGCCTTTTAAAATAATTCCTCATATCCTTAAGCAAATTATGGAAATTTACACTGCAAATCAGATGTCTGTCTGTGTGTGGGGAAAATGTGTGTGTATGTGCCTGTCTGGGTATGTGAGAGTGAAAAAGGTTTCCAGCCATCTTTGCATGGCTGCATTTGTAACTGAATTGAAATGATGAAGCAATTTGTAGTGGTGTCAGTAACTCCTCAGGGGATGCTCACCGAACGCATGTCATTAGGTGCCAACAATTTGCTTGGCTATTTGCTCACTCTGTGACACCAGTTCATGAAATGTTATTAAAGATTATAACATTCTAATCTTTAATTTTGGAGGTATTCATGTTTGGTTAATCTTAACTAACCCCAAACATTCTATCACTCCTGTCGTACCGCTGGCTGCTCAGCAATGAAAAATTCTTTTTTGCTCTTTGTCAGACTGTTCTTACAGGGCTATTTCCATTATTATATTAATCAGTAACACATACAAGAGGAGAATAAGGTGGTGGGGGAAGGATCATCGCCCACTTATGTACTCCTATCTTTTCACCATAAAAAAGTAAAAATAGTATGAGAGTAGGGGATTGTCTTCTGAATCAAACTAGCACATGCACACAGACTTACTGTACTTGTAGTAGATGTTTGTCTAGCACTTTTGTACATCTAGACATTAGGTAATTACTCCCCAGGAAGACAACTTTACAGAAAAGGATCTGGGCGGTCCTGGTGGATAAGTTGATCTTGATCAGCAATGTGCCTTTGCAACAGTGAAGGGCAAAGACATCCTGGGCTGTGTTAGCTATGTTTGTACCTAGCCACAGGTGGAAGAAATGTTCCTTTCCCCTCTGGCACTTTTGCAATACTGTGCTCAATTTTGGGCTTTCCAGTATGCATAGCCATAAGAAGAGAGGCTGGAACAGTTTGGTCTGTTCATCCTGGAGAAGATAAAGATTCAGGGGGGCGTAAGTGTTTACCACAGCTACTCAACAAAAGGGAAGAGTGACAGACTCTTCTCAGCAGTGTGCAGGGATAGGACAAGAGGCAACTGCTTGAAACGCACAAAAATCAGAAAATCCTTGATATAAGAATTTTTTTTGATCAACCTTGAGGTTGGTCAGACACTAGAAAAGGTTGCCCAGAGCAGCTGTGAGATCAACGTCCTTGGCTGTGCTCAAGATAAAGCTGGACACAGACCTTTACAACCTG
This sequence comes from Clamator glandarius, assembly GCA_033459285.1. Taxonomy (NCBI): domain Eukaryota; kingdom Metazoa; phylum Chordata; class Aves; order Cuculiformes; family Cuculidae; genus Clamator; species Clamator glandarius. Next base: position 1,430,990 of record JAUNZM010000753.1, read on the forward strand.
AACTGAGTAGACTCCTTTAAATGGAAGAGTGGTTGAGAGAGTTCTTGAGATCCCTTGCAATCTATGTGGTAATGTGATGGCCTGATTCAATAGCTGAATCCCTTCTTCCCCTGGTTCCCCATGTGCAGTTCCATACAATATTCTTCAGTTGAGAAAATGAGATTAACACATGGCAGAACTAGCTGTAGATTGGGAACTAGGCTATACATTAAATTCTCACAAGTGATGTGGAATGCAGGTCTCCTGTATCTTATATGTGTTTTAACTACTGGACTTCTGGATAAAAGAAGGGAGTTATCTTTCTCCTTCTGGAATTTGGCTCTTTGCTTCATTTGCTTTTATATGCAGTGCTTCTAAATGAAGTGTTCTCTTCTTGATTGACCCAAACACATTATGATTTTTATTTCATCTCTTCAAGAAGAAATAAAATCTGTTCAATTTATTTCAGGCTGAGCCAATTTATTAAAAAATGCTTTGGTTTGGCAGCTGCATGTGAGTGATTCTTGTAGCCCTTAAGAAGGAATAGAAAGTTTAGTGGCTTCCTTCCCAATGTATGGGCCAAGACAGTGGCCAGGAAGGATTGTTTTACAGCTTTAGACTCCAGCCCAGGGGCTAAATTCCATTCTAATTTATCCTGTGCTTCATGCTCACATTACATCCAGTCTTTACAATCTTTTTTAAAGAGAAAAAACCATCCAAAATATTTTAAAATATTAAAGTACAAATCACCATTGGCAGCTTACTTAGGACTTAAATTACAATCTCACTCCTTTGTTGTTTTACACAATAAAAAAAGACAGTAAATAAGACACAATTTCTATGTGAGTTCCAGACTTCTGGTTGTCATTGTACATAGTTTTCCAAGAATACTGTAGAAAATTCAAACTATGTTTTTTTCTGTGTAAAATTATGGAGATGTCTGTTCCAACATGAATACGCATCAGTATTCAAAGAGTAACAAACAGCACTCTTCTGTCCTTTAGCTTGCTTCTGTACCAACAAATAAGTTTTAGTTATAAGAGACCCAAAAAGAAGGACGACCTATGATATAACCAATTTAGTATTTTTATAGTAATTATCATTGCTACTACTATTATTATTAATAGTAAATATCTTTTTTAAAGATTAGAATTAGAACCAAACTAAAACAGTAGGTAAAGTGTGTTACGTGGACACGTGCTTTGATGGGAATTGAAGAGTACCTGTTTTAGGTAGCCTCAATTGCCACTGAAGTCCAAACAATTCCATACTCCATTGTCATGTTTTTATAATAGATTCCCTCCACTTTCTTTCAGGAGAAATCCACCTGAGCCTTATGATTTCATGGATGGAGAAAGCCATTTTGACTGGAATAGTTTTAGTAGAAATTTCTCCAGAGATGTCAGAAGCTTTCTTTTATTCTGCTTCTTCTAAGGATACTGTAATTCTCTGGACCTTCCATGGGAAACTGATAAGTGCTTTCTCACTTGTGCCACATACCAGACTTGAGAATATAAGCAAAATGTGTTATCTGTTTGTATCAGCTCACACTGGCACCAGGCCATCAGTAATGTGAGACTTTAACTAATAAGAAATATTTCATTTCTAATTAGCAGTATTAAACATGTTTTTCTCAATTTTGTGTTTATGGCAATTAATTACTCACTAACTGCATGAAGTCTGAATATTTGTGTAAAATGTGTTTAACCTTTAAACATACTGAACACTGTGTGGAGAATATAATTAGAGTTCGAAAAATGGGAAAGATCTAGCTGGAGAGCACATTTTTTTGTGTCTAAGTACATAAACCTGCACTTCGTGCTTGGTCAGGGTTCAACACTTTGTTAGATCAGAACTTCAAGATGCACAAATTACCATTAATCCCTTCTTACTAGGAAGAACACTGTGTCCCAGCTGCGACTCTGCAGCATGCTCTACCTGGCCAAATCTGTCCTGCTAAGTAGTTTCAGGTCCTGAAGGTACTTGACTGAACAACTCAAAGTTCACGCCTGCTTTTCTTCATGACTATAATGTGCTTTTGGTGCTCTGGCACCAGGGTTTTCTACAACCTCTTTATCTGTCTTCGCATTTTCTCACTGTGGGTAAGGTGGGAAGCAGGCTCAGCAGGCTGCAGCCCTGGTGCAGCTGCCCTGGCCAGGCTGGAGGAGGCTTGGCTGCCAATCACCCCCGTCTTTCAGCTCTGTTGCCCTTGTTCAATAGAGGTAATGGGTCCAGTGGGCAAGTAATAGGTCCACTGGGTCTATTACACATTTTTATTGAAAAGCAAAATAAATAGCCCCGTAAAACTCACACACTGCCGCAGGGCTGTAATAATTTATGCAGCTTCTTACACCTTCCTCTTACTTCTTTTTTTCTTTGCCTTTTCAGAGTGAACCTTTCCAGCATGACAAGTAAGAGTTTTTGTAAATTCATCACCAATCTTTTGAATAAGGCAGTATTCAAAAATACTGTGTGTTGTTATGTGGAGAACCATGGCAGGACTTTACTACTTGATTATACTCATGTGTAGTACTAAAGGAGATCACATTTTACTCAGCCAAACTTGTTTAACAGAAACAGCATAAAAATCAAAGTATGTATACTGTCAGCTTTTCTTGCCAGAGAGAATGTTTTTCCACAAAACTAAGGAAAGGGTAATTTACCACTCAAACAAACTGGGGGAAAGGAGAACATTCTTCCCTAAACAGCAACAATTATGCTTTTGGCAAGCAGTAGTAAAAGTAATACTCTTTCCCTTCTTTGCCCATAGTAAATCTGTACCTGGGACTGATTAGAGGACAACTGGAGAGGTGATGCTTTTTTTTTTTTTACAAGGAATTCCAATGAATTTTTCTTTTTCTTTTATTTTTTTTGGTTCTGAACAAATTTTACCAGTAGAATTATGACTGTTCTACCCTACTTGTTCTTCATTTGTATAAATACAGATTTCTTATGAGTGGGAGAGAGAAGAAAGTCAAATGTTCTTGGAGAATCAAGATGATGAATTAAAGGATGTGATAAAAGCCATCGTGAGGATAGGAATCTTTTGAGACCTTCAGAAATCCATACTTTCTTGAGTATCATAAAAGCAGTATTTTGAATTGTACTTTGTTGCTAGTCTGATCCAGGCAGTGCAGCAGATTGTGAAAATGCTGCATCTTTAAACCCCAAAGCCAGTTTTGGACAAAATCTTATTAAGATAAGCTTAGCCTTGCTACACCAAACCAAATACTTGCTGCTTTGCTGCTATGTCTCTGGAACCTGTTGCTCTTCACAAGAACAAGGCTGCATTAGGCACCTTTGGAATAACCTACCTTTGTAGGAAGAGAAAAAAAAATCTTAAGCAGCATTTGTTGAAGGGTATCATGCACCCAAGAGCAAGCAAATGGATAATTTTTCTAAACCTCTTTGTTGACTTTTATTGCTATTGTTAATAATTTGGATAGTCTCATTACCAGGTGGCTGTTGTGCAGGATTATTTTATCTAAAGCAGCTGTTTCCCACCACTCCACCCTTTTCTTTCTTTTTACTCTTGAGACTGAGATGAGACATGAGGAAAAAGATCAATTTAGAATAAATAAAGAAACCTTCCTAAATACAATAGAACACTTTAGGCAGAGCACTTGAGACAGATGTTGAGGGAACAGGAAAACACAATCTTTTTATGATTTGCCCCTTCCCCTCCCACAAAATTATCATTAGCACCTAGAAACTAGGAGAAAATAATAATTATTTCAGACTGTGAAACAGTGAATAAAACTTTATAGAAAAGCTCCTGGTAGGATTAGAGCCCAGCTGGATACTGAGGCTACCACATGGAGAATGCCATGGCATAACATGGATGAGTAAGGCAGAAATGAGGAAACTGAACAGGTAATTAGCACTTGAGAAATAAAGGGAGGACTCGAGGACTGTATCAAGCTAAGTAGTTTTGCTTGCTGTAGTTGGCTACTGCTCATGCAGAAATGGTTTGGAACAGGCAGCTCATGGTGGAGAGCAGAACAGTAGGCTATTAAAACAGACAGTGTTGAAAGCTGATTACTTGAGGTTAAACCAGAAGACAAGAATTAAAAAAGCACAGAGGAAATCTTTATAGTGTTATTTTTCTAAACTGCTTCTTCTTCATGTTTGAGGTTGTGCCTGGGAAAGCCACCAAGTCAAAAGCTCTGGAAGTTGACACGTCTCTTACTTGCACAACAGTGAAAACGTGACTTGTAGTGGGCTGACTTACCTACCAACTCAGCCTGAAAGAAAGACCCCAAGTGATGCAAAAAGATAGAGGTTCTTTTCAGCAGTCCTAAATTCTGCACCATGTCCCTTTTCCCAATGTTTCTTCTAGGCAGCCCTCTTGTTTGGGGTCTTTTTCTTGCTATTTAAATAATCAGGAATCTCAGAGGCATCCTGCTTTCTCTGCTCGCAGGAAACAGCGGACCTTGGTTTATTCATTAGTGTATTCAGGTGACTTAAATCCATCCCTCTGTCCTTATGCTCATTCAGCCCAGGCAGCCATGGTGGAGACAGTAGTACAATGTAGGTGCTTGTCTAGTAGGACCTGGGCTGGACTGTCAGTGCACTAATGCATGAACACGGTGTAAGCAATACTATTACCTATTGTGATTCTTTCCAAGTCATATTTTCTTTTGTATGGAATAATGACTGTGAACCAATATTTGGGATGAGTAGTGAAGTTTAACCGACAGCAGTGCTACAGACAGGTAGATGGAAGCCCCTTATGAACAGAGGACTTACAGACAGACTGAAAAATTTCAGGTCAAATGTCTGGACTTAATTTAATTTTTATGCTTATTCTTATTCTTAGATACAGCCTGGAGTTTCTCTAATGAATGAGCAAAGATACTCTTCTTTTACACTCCCAGGAGCATAATCTTGAAAAATGTTTTCACTGTTTTTTTAGTGGCTACAGTCTCCCATCACATCGTGTTACCTTGTATAGTGAGGACATCTGGAGGGGGATTTAACCCTCTGGCTCCAAGTGAAATTGGTACTGGTTGTCTCTCACCTTCCAGTCTTAAAAACACTTGACAATTTGACATTCTCACTGCTATGTGGAACTGACAGAGGCTCATCAACAATAGGACATTGTTATCAGCCCTGGCAGAAATCATACCAGCAGCCTTATGCGAAGTGATGACTTGCATTTACTTCCAGCAGGATGAATGCAATTGGGTGTCAAGTGTTCCCAGTGTATGACTAGGGAACAGTGAGGAAGTTACTTAAAGAACTTGTGTTCTTCCTGTTTCCATCTCAGTCATCTTGGAAGTAGACTGCAAATTCTTTAAACCTTAAAATGGTGCAGAATAAATGTCTCATCATTACCCTGTAGTTTGATATGGCTTGGAAAAAAAACCCTAATATGCTCCAGTGATTGTTTTCAGATGTTGGTCTTTATCAGGCCAAATTATTAGTACCACTCTGCTTGCCAATAATTCTCTCTTTCTTCCTTTCTTTCTTCTTCATTTCTTTCTTCTTTTCTTCTTCCTTCCTTCCTTTTTTTTTCTAGTTATATTGATGAGAAGGGCTGTGCAACACACACTGCATTGACCTTTCACGACTAGGTCAGGTATAAAAATCCTGCCTTCACCAGAGTGATGGAAAACAATTCGGATCTGAAGGCTATAAAAGGCAAAGCTGAAATGAATTCTGACAAGTTGCAGCTGAATTCTACTTGCAGAGGAACAGCCATTTCTTCTCCCATACCCCCGCTGCCCAGCTCCTTTTAAATGGTCCAGAATTGGCTGTTTAATATCTAAGAGCTCCAGAGCCTGAGACTGTCGGGAATGGAAGGGTTTTATTGATGCCAGCTGAAGGTGCTCTCATCAGTTGAATGGAGGTGTGTTGACAGCCCTTGGGTGTGCAAGTGAGTGACATTCAAGTCCTGCATCCAACAGTGACCTTGGAGAAAAGTGTATGAAGAAATTAACAGAAGAATTTCAAAAGGGTTAGGTTTCTATCCCTGTCATCTTATTTCATGATTATCACATAATAAATAAAGAGATAGATTAAATATTTTCCTCTCCCTGCCCTGTCGCTGTGCAGACGTGTTGACAAAAAGGAATAATGTGACATTTGACTAAAAATCTTGAATGAAAGTGGGGCTTGCTGTATTTAAAAATAATCATTATTGCACTGCATAAAATAAAATGCTGTAAAAATCATAATTTAGCTAGCAAAAGTTTTACCTCTTCCTCTTTCATAGCAGAAGGTTTTGGTGCTGGTTATAATTCCTCATTTATGACACATTTCACAAATAAGAGTAGATTACAAGACATCTCAGTAAGAGGAAAATAAGAGCCAATAAGACCCTCCCGAGGAAGAAGCCATGCACTTTTTTTTTTTTTTTTTTAGTGAATATGGAAACAGCAGCAAAGGACATGGGTAAGCAAGAGGGAATGAGGCTTCCAGGTTTGTCTTTTAATATGTCTGTAGGTCCCATTGGAGTCCACCAGGCTGAGGAACTGCGTGGGCCAGCTCTTAAGTCCTGGGAGACTCAGAATTGCAGAACCAGTAGGTTCTTCTTAATTTCCTCAGCAGCCACTGGGAAAAGCCCAAGCTATGCAAACCCAAATAAACAGCTGAGGGAGTGCCTAACTGTTACCCACATTACCCTTGTTTTTTACCCGTGTGGTGCTGTAGGAAACACCTGCACCGGGCTCTGGTCTCTTTCTACCCAGCTGACTTTTTTCAGCCATGCACTGGCTTAGGGTCAGCCCTCGCAAGCAGGTGTTTTCCCTCAGAATAGCTTTCTTGTCTGAATCCAAGTGGATCACAAGGGCCGAACTTCACTGCTGGAGGTCATGGGTCAAACACAGCAGCACGGGGTCCCCTGGGTACTATGCTTACCAGGTGTTTAATATTATCAGAGGTTATTTGCTGAAACCGTGATAGAGTGTTCTCAGCGATTCAAAATAAATTTAACGAGAACAGTTTTAAAAGCCCCCACATTAGAGGATGTCTGTTCAATGGACAGAGAGGTTAAAGTTAATTCGATCAGGCATGTGTACTTTCTCCAAAAAGGAACATATGCACTCAGCGGCTTGGCCCCATTTGTTGCAATTTTGGGTCTCATTTCCATTTGCAAGAAAGATAACTACTTGCATATGGAAGCAATAAATAAGAGAAGTCATTAAAATTTCTCTAATTTAGGGGGGAAAAAAGGTCTTAACAAAGTAATATCTTTGCCAAGGCAGACAGAAATGTAAATTAGAGAATGGAAGGAAACCTATTAAAGGAATTGCTATGTTACTAGTCTGTTTTAATCTAATGAATTTATGAATTGCCACTTGTTAGGTCACAGACTTTGTTAATTTCCTATGTGTTTAGTTAAGCAGGGAAAGCGTGGGGCAGGAGGAAGAAGGCGTGAAAGGAAAATGCTTGTGAACAATGAACCTAAGCAAATATTTTTGTACAATGTGCTAAGGCTATTGTGTATATTTAGAAAATCTGAGAAAGACTATTCTGACCATCTACTAAACAGGATGTTATAAATTTCTAAAACTTTTCCTGTTTTTTTTTTCTTTCACAAACTTTTATCCTTTAAAGTTTTAAAGGGTTAAAAGGTCATGACATTTACAGAATGATTTTATTAAGACAAGAAAAATATTAGGAAAACAGTGTCAGCTTATGGTGCCTATTTACTAGTCACACATACATGGTCAACACTGTCAGAAGTTACAGCCAATCTGATAACTCCTGGGCTTTCTTTGCTCCAAAGCACAAAGAAGAATTTTCATCCTCTCTTTTCCTGTGGATCACAGAAGGTAAAAAATGATGCTGCATCTTGGTTCCCTTTTTACTGCTGGTTAGGATCTGAATTGCTGCTGAAGTGCATCAGCAAATTTTCACCTGTGAACTCTGATGAATGTTAAAGTGGGATTCTCAAGTATTTCAGCATCGGAAGGTGGGAATTTTTTTCAAGCTTTTTTTGGAAACCCTTTATTACTGAGGATGTGACAGAGAAGAATACACACAAAAAATAACAGTGCAAACAAATTAAAATAAAACCATGATATCTTTCATGTAAGTATTCAACAATGGTAGGCTAATTAGTGCTTTATGTAGTATATATATTTTGCAGTCCTGTGCTATCAAATACACTGAAAAGGTAATGAATTTATTCTACTTCCATCATTCATTGTAGGCCTTCCCATTGTACCCTGTCCTGGCACACAAAGAGTGGATGCACCGTGTCAATTCAGTGGCTCTTTGAAGCAGATGACCTAGACATAGAAATGCTAAGAACCGCATCAACAATTGCTCCCTAAATATTCAGCAACATCCCTTTCCAGCCAGGCAGATGAGAGAGCAGCATACTGAATCTGCCTACATTGACCCTGGGTGGCTGCAATTCCCTTCATTTGTGGAGGCAATCAGCTGTTGAAAGCAATCTCTGAAGGGGCTAGCTTCTTGTTGGCTAATGAAAAAAAATTCAAATAGCAACTTGTTGGGGTACGAGGGTGGTTAGGCATTGGAACAGTCTGCCCAGGGAGGTGGTTGAGTCACCGTCCCTGGAGGTGTTTAAGGTGAGGGTGGATGAGGTACTTAGGGGCATGATTTAGGGATTGGTGTGAATGGTTGGACTCGACTATCTAGTGGGTCTCTTCCAACCTGGTTATTCTGTGAGGTGACTATTTCTCATATTTGGGGGCTAGAGGAATTAACTCTAACGATATTCCTTCAGAATGAGCCAGCAAGTATAGACTGAAACCCAAGTTACATGCATACGTGTGCATGCACAAGCAGGCGCACACACTCAGAAATTCAAACCAAACCTTGATGAGTTTTGATAAGCTGTCCACTGCACTTTACTTCAGTGCAAATCTGTGCTCCTGTGTGATGTTTCTGGCTCCACTTAGAGCTCTCAAGTTAAAAAAAAAGAACAACAATCCAAACCCAAAAACAAAGGCCGTTTTTGTTGCATTTCTGGCATAAAAGGAAACAGAAATGAATGGAAATCTAACTGAAATGTCTGTTCTCAGGAGGCCTATGTCTGCATTCTTGAGGGTTCAGATCGTTTGGATAAACCCTGTGAAAATATCTGAACTTTTTGGTAGGTCTCCAAATTGAACCTCTGAACCTTCAGAGGCTCACAGGCAGCTAGCCACTTTTGTGCTGCTATGGGGTTGGACTTAGCGTGCTTTCTCAGGTCCTTGATACTGAAAATATTTACCAGGTAGTTAGAAGAGTCTAGTGAGAGAAGTCATGAACTTTTTTTTTAGGGTTTCATTAGACAGTAGAAGAGAAAAGTTTCTGCTAATGAATTAGTCATCAGGGGATGAAATAGGACTTATTTTGTGGTTCAGATACAAGTTTAGGCCTAAGAAGGTTTAGCCTATGTTCCAAATCTTGCTACTGTCTTCCTATGGGATTTAAATAAACTCCTCTGAACCTCAGTAACTTGTTTGCTAAAGGGAAATATCTGCATTACAAGAATAAACTTGTTATTTGTCAGATGGTATGGAAATGAGCACACCAGAAAGCCTAGAAATCTATTAAGTAATTCCAGAAGGATGAGTACACTAGTGTGGTTTTAGTTAGCTGGTCACAGGTACAATCCAAGAAGGAAATTCTTAGGAAGCTTAATGGACTTCAGTTACTAATTTGTTTGGTGCTCAGTAATACTTAAAACAGCTTGGATTTTAAACCACATGAAAAATATACCACCCTGCTGTTCCTACATGCGTAAGCCAACAACTCAAGAAAATACATCTAACTCCTGTGCCAGTAATACATTTATTATTTATGTTTTCAATTACATTTCCATACCGACCTCCATGTCTAAAACTGAAAAATCTAAGCATATACCTCCTCTCCCCCAAGATTTATCCATGTTTTTCTTACAGCAAGCACTAACTTTTTGAAAAGCACACCGTTCTCCCTGACCTAAGTGGCATAATTCCCAATGTAATTTGCATGAGTCAGAATGGGAGTCCTTTTAGCCTCCTTAAAATGAGCATGTTACTAAAAAATCTTCTGAAGCTATATAAAGTCAGAGCCTTTCCTGGTGCTGCAGGGGTTATTGAGCAGCTTAGGGCAGATGGCTATTAATATGAGCATTGGAGCCAGTGTAATGAAATGGAAATGAACTAAATAGACTGCTTTTAAAAGAGAAAGGAAGTGAATCTAAGATTAGGGACATTTATGAAAATGTTCCGGGCTTTGATAACATTGAAAGATTTCAATGACCAAATACGAGAAATTTGACAGACAGCTCACTCACGTAACTTAGAAGACACCATCAAAAACATCTAAATTTGAAGCCCTGACTTTGCTGTCCTACATGATCTAACATCAGATGATTTCTAAAGAAGCTGGGCCAAAGGCACAGTGGAAAAGCCTTTGTGGTCTTATATATCGTGTCCTAAAAATATTTGTGGAGCATTATGACATCTATCAGAATACTTTGGGGTTTTTTTCTCATTTGGACTTCAAGATGAAAGACTCGCTAACATTTTCATTTTAAAGGTCACTTCTACTATGGTAAGTAATGAGAATTTTGATGTATTAGTGAGATTTCAAGCACTAAACTCAGCAAAACCTATCATTCGTCACCTATCCTTCTGCTCTGAAAGTAATGTGTATTCCATATATTTAATATAAGAAAACATCTGTTGCACATATGCTAAAGTATATGTGACATTAAGCAAATCCTTTTAAAACACTGTAATTTTGGTTTTCTATTATTTTTAAAGTACTTTCAAGGATTTTTAGAAGTATTTTAAAGTATTTTTTAAAGTATTTAATGGTATGGTGTAATATATAAAATTTAAGAATGTACCTTAATCCCAGTGTTGTGCTGCATCTACCAAGCAAACGAACATTGACAACTTTTGTAGTATTTTATGTGTGTAGTCTAACTGATCATGTCTTTTCTGTTTGTTGCCTCTTTAGTACCTTACAAAAGATGTGAGTGGTGTATATCTTTTTTCTCACGTTGATGATTGCTAATCTAATACTATGTTTTTGTGCTGTGATGCATTGGGGCTGAATGAATAGGAAGAAAAAATCCCCAACCCCCTGGGAGTTTGCTTGTGCAGAAATATAGGAGAAAAGAGAAATTTCTTTTCATGCTTTTCTGGAATACAAATACATGAACATTCCTTTGGAGGGTTGTTTGAATCTGTACCATCTACAGAGCTTTAGGTACTTGTTGTTTGTTTGATTTCTTACTTAAGTATAGTTTTACAAACAGAAGCATTGCACAGTAGCAGGATTCCAAGTACCAGTTAAAATAATTTCAAAAGCAGTTGAAATAATTTACAAAGCCCTACTTGCTGATACGAATTACAGTGTTTTGGAAAATTTCTTTATTCAAAAGGGGCGCGTGGAGAGATGGAGAGATAAGGAGCAGCTATAACAAATTTGTGACAGGCACTTTCACCAGGACATAGCTACCGTGAATGAAATCAGTCCTATCTTCTTTTAAGCCATCATCTTAAAGCTACTATTTGAAAACCAAGGTTGAAAACAAGATCCAAGCCAAATCTGCTAATTATATGAGGTGAACTGAACTTCCCAGCTGTGGATTAATGCGAGGCATTTCATCTCTGGTCCTCCAGTGGTCCATAAATATCCTTTATGTTTCTAGATGCTTATACCTCCATCTATTGTGCCTTTCATCTCTTAGCAGTGGTCTTTGTTGGTTCAGTTGACTAAATATAGGCCTCTGATGTTATTTATGATGTTCTAATAAATTCAAGAAATCAACACGACTGGCAGAGGCATCACAAGAACTTTAGGTCACCTGTGCCTCCTGGAGCTGCAGATGGAGGCCAGGTGTGGTGAGCGAGGGCATCTCAAGGGACAGAAGAAAGAAATCAGTATTTAGACAACTGAATCAAACCTGCTCTGAAAATGAGAAGATCCTTCAACCCCTCTGCATCTTATCTGCAAGTTCCAAGCAGACTTCTTGAATACCTTAGGATGTCTCATATGTTGCCCAGAAACAACATTTAGGAATGCAGATCTTGTCCTCTGTAAATACTCCAAGTATTAATAGTGTTAAATTTATCTGAAATAAAAATAAAATTTGGTCTTAAAGAAGTACTCATGCAGTCCTCATGCAGTGCTAGAACTCACCCTAAAGTGGACCCCTACTTTTTATCAGTTGAAAACCCTTCTTTGCACCTAAACTTAGATGCCTTTTGCCACCAAAGATGCCTTACAGTAACCAACACATCTGTATAAGGCTGGCAGAGGTAGGACAGGCCTGTGCACTGCTGGAGATCTCTGCGCTACTGGAGCAGCACCTGGAGTGTATACCATGAGGGATAGCAATTGTGGGTTTAAAACAATCGTGTCAAAGGGAATTGGGTGAGCAGCTTATTGAGAACCATTGCTTGTATTAATAATCCCCTTTAACTACAATGTGAATGCAGATACCAACCTAGGAAAGCCTAGATTTAAATACCTATTGTTTCAGACAGGCTCCTGCCACCAGAAAGTCCTTTCCAGGTACAAGAATTTACTGGTCTTCATGCTGCTGAGAAATTTTTGGAGTTTTTACCACAAGGTTCAGTCCAGAAAAACATTGGTACTCTGGCCATCACTAAGATACTTTAATATGGGTTTATCTTTATATGTCTGAAATCACTAGGATTTTTCAGCAATTTACAGGAAAGAACACTTAAAACTGGTTGTGTCTTCTTTCATTTAAACGGTGCCAGGCCTATTTCCGATATCACACAAATGAGATGGCACTACAAAGAGTTGAAATTTGATTTGAGAAATCTTACCGTCTAATTTCAGCAACAGAAGAAGGATAATAATTTCTAAGTTGCCTCCAAAGCAGTAAGAAACACAGCTTGTTTTTTCCATCTCTTTATACATAAAACTTCCAGTGCTATTTTTCTTTCAGTGGTACATAGAAACATTTATAGCCTTCTCTGTGGGGACTTCTCCCCTCCCTGGTCATTCATTAGTGACTGTCCTCCATATGGATTGTTGTATAGTATTTATGTACGTTTCTGTGGGCCTATTTGCTGTCAATTGATTTCACATTCAGAACATATGTAAAGGCTCATTTATTAGCTCTAGGTCTTCTTATTTGCATGTACTACCTCTATCAATATCATTAGCCTTGAACAACCCCGTTAGTCCTGTTCATGGCCAAGAACTTTTAAGGTATAAGCTCAGTTCTTATCAACATTCAACTGTCATGTTTTCAGTCAGTTCTAATTAGTCTCAGGTTAAAAAAAAATCATAGCCTCCCCCAACAATAGCTACACATTCTTAGTGGCCATGGTTTCTTCTTTGTCGTATACTCAGACAAACATTTCCATGTCATTGGTACTTGAGCATTTTACAATGTCCGAAATGTTTCTAAATATGAATTACATATCTGAAAATTATTAATGACATTCTTGGCAGTCCATTAATGTTATTTATTATTTATCGTGTGTGAGACGGAACTGCCTAGAGGCCTTTGCAAAGGATCAAGGGCCTGTTGAGCTAATCTCTTGCTAGGCATATCAATCCAGATGGATGAGTAAATGCAGGAGCACATGGCAAACAGCAAAACCTGTTTGTCAGTTCAACATTCCAAGCCTACAAAATACAGCCATAGCAGAGAAGCAATTGCACAGTTCATGCTAGCTGGCACCATCAGCTATTGCAGCTGAAAGGACATGGACTGAACAAAATCAGTTTGGTTTTAGATTTATTTACTATGAATTTAATTTATTTACTATGAATTGCCATTTGGTACTGGTGGATCTGGGCAGGAGAGGGACAAGTCCAAGTCAATTTAATGGTCCTGTCCACAATCCATATCTAGTAAACAAGCAAGAGAAGAAAATAGGAATTTCAACCGTGTGTACTTATTTGTATAAAAAATACAACCATAGTGAAGCAAATTCTCAAACTGAGGAGATTTGTATGTGGTGGAATTAATTAAATCCTAGGGGTCTTATTTTTCTGTGCCTTTAAATAGGTAGACCCTTGAAATACCTCAGTATTATGTATGACTTCACCTCATTCTTCCTTTCTTTTCCACTCTTTTCCCCCTGTTGTCATCCCCCTCAGCTCACTCCTGACCACTCCCAACGCCAACCCAGCACACAGGGTACAGTGCCCCCTCCCCTCCCTCTTTCCCGTGGCAAGAGGCACCACATAACAGACAGGAGTCAAGTTCCTATTAATCTATTTCCTCCAGTGATGCTTTACTTCATTTCTTTCTCCTCTATCCATTCCCCAAGTCTCAAGAGATTTTGCCATCTCTGAGACCTCCACTGCTTCTTGAATTCGGTTGAAGTTGATTAAAATTTACAAAAAGTATTAGGAGAAGACTGGCAGACAGAAAGGCATAAACTTTTAAGAAATCAGTTTAAAATTGGAAGGAAGCTCACAAATAAAATGTATGCACTCTACTGCTGAATGAGATCATAGTCAAGTAAAGTATTTTAGTCAGCAAAGTACTTTTGAAGTGAATACCCTGACCAACAAAACCAGCAGCTAATCCCACCTCAATTTTAAATAAAGTCCTTCTCATCAGTGATAACAGATGACTTTTATGTTAGAAGATACAACCCCAAAAAGTCAAGAAATTTCAGAGCAGACTGCAAACAAATACCAGAATATGCATGCCCAGGACTTGATACACCCAGTACTTCTTGGGAAGAGGAGGCTGTGATTACAAGTGTTATCACTCAACAAACTCCATGTCATTTTAATATATAAGGCTGAGGAGTGCCACTAGTTCTGCCTACAAAAAGATTTATCTTCACTATGCATAAATTAGTATGTTTTGATTTTTTATCGGATATATCATACTGTTCTAACTATGCTAAGGATCATTTAATAGACTGTACCTTCTTTGCATCAAAATATTCAGCCTTAACTTTAAAGTTCTTTTCTGGCTTTCTGTCCTCAGATGCTTACTGCTTTCCCACTCAGTCTTCCACTTGACCAGGTCTCCTTCTGGGTTGCATCTTCTGCATTCCCTGAAAAGCTGCAAGCCTCCTCCAGTGACTCTGAGTGTCATACATAAACAAGTATCTATCTAGTGTTTGATTCAGCCATCTTTCTCTCTCTGAAGAGGACTTTCTGCCAATGAAGTCATGATTTTCTGTCTCCTAGATTTAAAGTTACAGTCTGCAATAAAACAGTGTAATAACAGCTATGTTTCTTCCCGCCTGAGATGAACAGTTAAAAATCTATGCAAAATACAAGAAAATAAGAAGTGCTACTTCACTTTGCTGCCTGCGGTTTTCATAAGAAGCACCTGGCCTGTTAAGTGGACAGAGTTATCACAGGAGACAGGGCATAATCCATTGCAAATCAGGAATTCAGTATTATGTAACAATCTAAAAAATATGCAAGTATGGTTTGAATGAAATACAACTGCTGAGCTACCAAACAGATAGGCAGCCAGGAAAGTAATTACAAATACAGATAGAAGGGAAAAAACAGACTCTAGTGAAATGTCTTACACTATTTTCTGGTAATCAGTCAGTAGTTTGTTGTCCTTAATGTGGATAAGAAAAGAAAATCCTACAGGTTAAATTCTGTTAGGCTTCATGTTATTTTTTTAATAAAAATAATTTATACAAAGCCTCACAAGAAAAAAGCCTACAATGCAGTTACATTTCAATATATTCAAATGATAATTGTTATTTGGAGCATAGGGTATGCCAGATGGTATCACTTCAGTAGTTTATCTACTTTCCAATAACAGTCTGTATGAGATACTGATCACAGAGAATTTTTTCTAACACTCTGTAGAGAGTTTATCATAAACACTTTTAGCTCTCTTAATAACCTTTCTCTTAACTAAAGTGTAATTTCCAGTGGGTTTATTTGGCACTGCTGTTACTTTGGCAAGAAGCAGAGGAACAATATTTTATAAATTGTCCATGGACAGTGAAGAATTTCAAATAAATCTTTGCAGAAACCATTGACTTTGTTGCAACAAAATCTGATGTAAAAATATACTTTTGACCAAATGAATCTTATCTTTGTCCAAATTTTGGAAGACTTAAGGAACGCCAGACAAGACTCAAGATTATTTCAAGAAGAAGATGTTCAAAGTGATGTCATTTTGTTAAGCTATCATTTTAATTTCAATGTAATTAGTTTTCTTCTGGAACATTGAAGAGTTTTTTTTTCCTAAAGGCAACATAGAAGCAAAAAAGATACTTTGCCATCCCAGTCATCCCAGTTTGGTTGGGGATTTCTCAGTCTGGTAGCGGAGGCTAATGATATGGAAGGAAACTTTAAATTAATAAACAAGCAAAAAAATAAACATTGCATTCTTCCATAACTTCCTATTTTTTTTTTGTGTGTGTGTATGTGTGTGAATTATTTTGCTATGTGTTTGATTTGATTCAGGAAAAAAAAACAACTAATAATTTGAAAAATTTGAATCTGGTAGCTCACCTGAACTTTGGATATTAAGATAGGTTTCCATCAGTTATCTGACTTCATGTATTGGTTTACATCCTGCTCTAGCCAGAGGCTGGGAATTCAGATCCTCATTTTACAGAGTCAGCAAATTTAGAGGATAAATATAAAGTTTTAAATCAAAACTATTCCTCTCTCTGCAACATTTCCTACGGACTAAATTAGTTGCTCCATCTCTTCTGCTGCCTGTGAATCCCACTCAGAAGTGTTGATATCTATGAAGACAGTTTGGGTGACAGAAGAACAACTAGAAGCTATGAATTCAGATCTTGGAGAGGGAGTTTAAAAGGGCGCATCAGTGCTCAGCTTTGTCACTATAGGGTGTGTTGTATCTGTGTAAGGTTATGCTATGGTCACTGCCCAAGCCCCAGATGAAACTTGGAAAGTCAGTTCTTTCTTGTGGAGAGATAAGACTCTGCTACAACTCTCTTTCCTTTCTATCTTCATCTTCTTGCTCTTTGGAAGCACTACACAGAGAATTCTGTAACCAAAAAAAATTTAAACACTATAAATGGTGCATAATTTACCATATGGATAGGTTTTCTTTCTCCTCTCTACTTTATAAGATTGTCTGAGGCATGTGACAATAGGCCCTCTTCTTTCCTAGTGATTTACGCACAGGATATTTTTAGTTTGTCTCTTCACTCTATGCTCTTGTCAACTTATAAAGATTTGTTTCTCTTTCACGCTTTTGCCTAATGGGAGTTAAAAATCTAGAGATTTAAGTTTTAGCACCAGAATGATGTGAAGAGTCATCTTCCCTGTCTTAACTCCTTAAATTTGTACTACATGTGAAAAGGGAAAGGGGAAAGGAGAGGGAGAGGGAAAAACAGAGGGAAAGACAGAGGGAAAGACAGAGGGAAAGGGAAAGGGAGAGGGAGAGGGAGAGGGAGAGGGAGAGGGAGAGGGAGAGGGAAAGGGAAAGGGAAAGGGAAAGGGAAAGGGAGAGGGAAAGGGAGAGGGAAAGGGAGAGGGAAAGGGAAAGGAAAAGGGAGAGGGAAAGGGAAGAAAAATATAATTTCATACTGTCTTGTTATTTTAACTAAGCACAGGTATCGTAAATGGTAATTTATCCTAAACAGCCAAGCAATAATTGTTCTATTCTCTCATGGTTATTTTCATTGCTGCATGCTTTTAAACTGAGTCCATAATTTTAGAAGAACTAACACAGGCTGAAGTATATAGTGAGTTTGTAAAGACTTCCAGTTGGCTCCAAGTGCATTTCCTCACTGGCATTATTTTTCTACAGCTTCTGGATCTCAGGCAAACATTTAAGCTTGGCTTTAGGTCTATGCCAGAAAAAATATTGGCCCAGAAATCAAATTTAAAGACACATCACTTTCACTCTTCCTGCCTTCTCTTCTCTTCTCTTCCTAATACCAAACAATAAACTCCTAATAAAATGCTGTGTTTTTTTAGCTCTTCAAAAATAATATTGTTTTAGGACAAAAACCAGTTTGCAGATGGGCATTAAATATGGCTGTAAAGAAGATCTCTCACTCCTAAAGCTGCTACCAGTACCTGGCTGTCTGAAAAGAGAGCAAATAACACAGGGAAGATGATGGTAATAAAACCTCATATTCCCATTTAATATAAGAGTTATTTATTTTCTTGGCTGAATCTTTACAGTTTTGTGAGATTTTCTGTCATCAGTATTACTGTGAATGTTATAGCATCTGGAAATTACTGACTATATTCTTCCTCAGTGTTTAGCACTGTGAAATCCCACCTTCCTTAATCAAAAAGGACTTTCAGTGGACTCAGTAGTCAATTTCTGGGACTGTAAGTTTTTAACATAATTTAATTTTCTGCCTTATATATCACAAAATATTACAATTTTAAGCTTATGAGAAAAAATATATTTGAATCAGTCTTGTAAACTTCAATGCTCTGTACTGTGGTCAGTATTAAAAGAGAAATTCAGCCCATCGTATTTCTTCCATTGTAAGGTCTAGTATAGAATGGGAATTTAACTCAGCAACAGCGGTTGGCCAATTTCTAAACATGAATAATTCTTAGTTTTATTTACACTTCCCCAAAGGATCAATTAAATTTTTAATGAACAACATGTTGAATATCAAACACTGCAAGATACTGTCCTTCTATGTAAATCTAGGGTGTTCTGACCCTGCACAACTGGGCTTTTACAGATTGTTTTGTTAGGGAGGAGGAGACAGATTAATCTCTTACCTGAAAATTTTACATCATCTAAAGGAAATGGAAAGATTCCCAAGTACAGTTGTCTTCACAGGATTTCCATCTTACCCTGATCTTGTTTTGGCTTGTCAAAACACCAGTGTCACTTCAATTTAACATTTCTGTTTTCTGCATTCACTGTAGATGCTGACTGAAAGGAAAGGAAGCACAGTTAGGATGTTTGCTTTGTAAAAGAAGTAATATAAAATCGTAAGATTTAGAATAGTCCTTTTGTTTTCTTCAGTGACCATTTTCTTAACAAATTCCTCCTTTCCTACTTGGTCTTGCAACAGAAGTCACTTCAGCTGCATAGCCAGCAACGATTATTCAATATGAAGTGGGTTTACATCTGAATATATTGGATCAGTTTCTTTTCCCAGAGTAATTGCAATCTAGTAGCATTAGTGTAGATTCTTCATTAGTATATTCACAACTGGAAGCAAAACCAGGTAGCCAGCATTGAAAACTCTTCCCTGGAGGTATTCTTCTTGCCATTTTTGCACTATATTTCCTGTATTTCCTGGAGGAATGTAAATTGCCAATGATTCTTGTTGCTCATGCATTAAAAAATCCAATGACCATTTTGCAGATGTCTAGGAGGTTCATAATACTGTTCACTATTGCTGTGGAAGTGTTTTCAAGCTCAGGTGTATATGTGCTATGAATTTTGGGAATTAGATGTGTGCTTTGGCAATTAGATTAAATAATTATTGTACAGAGCTACTGTCCGAATTATTATTTTTTTGACACATCTTTGTCTGTCTTGAATATTTGTTTTTGAAATAACAACAGAAGTAAGGCCCAACCAAAAAGTCTAACTTACTTCCTGCACCATGGGGACATTGCATGAGAAGGGGGGAATTATCTAATCAATCATAAGTAAAATAAATAAATATGCTATGAAAGTTTGTGGGATGCAAGAATTTTGTGATCTACTGGTAGATCCAGTACTGGAATAAGAGCACTGTGGTACAAAGTTTTGCAAGATCTCACTTAGAATTCCAAACTACTGCCTGATGTTCAGAATTAATACAGTCAGTATGAACAGAGCCAGTTAAGATGGTCAGACCATGAGGAGATTTTTTTAGGAGAGAAAGGCTATAACTTGCAGTGTTTAGTGGAGAGAAGGGGTAAAGAGGATGTTATTACTCCAAATAACAAAAAAGAGAAAATGTGTACATGAAAATACATAGCAGAAAGAGAGCATTCTTGAGATTAATGAATAACAAAGTGAAAAAGTAAAAGAAATTCCTGATACCAAAATGAGGTTCTGGTATAGCTTTGAAAGATTATTCTTGTATAAAGGACAGAAACCCCTAATTAGACAGCTGGGGAGCTGATTTGGTGACCCATGAAATCCCCTCTGGTTCTCCATTCTTCTGCTTTTTGAAAACTTTCTGTCTAAAACACAAGAATTTAGGATTTTTTTTCCTGTGTGTAAAGTTTTACCTAGTTTTACCTACTAAGACCACCTCAAGGAAATTGCTTGATGTGATTTTTTGACCTTTGTTTCATCCCCATGTAGTAAAACTCTTTTATTCCTGATCAATAATATTGTCCTTATCACATCAAAGATGAATTAAATAACAGCAAGGGAAAAGTCTGTTCTTTCACATTCTGATAGAAACCAGTGATTGCCAATATGTATACTGCTTGTGTTCCTTGCAGAAAGTATTACATAGTTTCATTGTTCTCCCAGAATTGTATGTATTTCACAGTTCCTTGAAATATCCACCCAATTAATCATAGAATCATAGAATGATTTGGGTTGGAAGGAGCCTCAGATGTCATCTAGATCCAATCTCCTCACCACCCTCACAGTCAAAAATTTCTTCCCAATATGTAACCTAAATCTATTCTCTTTCAGCTTACAACCATTACCCCTCATCCTATCACTACACTGCCTGTTAAAGACTCCTTCCACAGCTTTCCTGTAGGCTCCCTTCAAGTACTGGAAGGCTGCTGCTAGGTCTGCTCTGGGCCTTCTCTTGGCTGATCAAGCCAAACTCTATCAGCCCATCATATGAGAGGTGCTCCAGCCCTCCAGTCTTCTTCATGGCCCTCCTCTGGATTTGCTCTAAGAGATCTGTGGCCAATATAGAGTTTAAGTTTTACTAATGCTGTCCTGCTGTTTTAAAACTGTGAATTAGGAGAGTGCCAAGCTACATCAATGGTAACAGTGATAGCTTAGTGTTGATAAACACTGTATTTCCTTCTGTTCTTTTAACTAAGCAAACTAACACTATATTGAAGAGAATGACTGTCTGTGGGTCTCATCTTGCTTCTTTCTGATCATTCCTGTCATTGGGATATCTTTTATCTGTGTTTAAATGGGGACTAAATTTTACTTTTTTCGTTTTGCTCATTTAGATGCCTAGATCTCCAAGGAAGACTCACACTTTTTATGCACAACACTAACTACAAATAATCCTCATAATTCAAGGGAAGCCCATAATGATATAAACTGTAATTCTGACTGAGATTTATTTCAGAACATTCACGTTATTAAAGCCTTTTCACTGAATGCATAGGTGACTTTTTTCTTAAAACTTCAGTACAAAACGAATCACCGTGCTCTCGAATTTTCTCTGCAGCTTAGTGCCATCAGTATATATAAATTTAAACTAAGCCCAAATTTTATCTCAATATTTATTTTATTACTAGTTGTTGGGTCCATGGGCTGAAGTGCCACTCACTGCACAGGGGTGCTTCATAATAGACTAATTTGCATAAGTACTAAATAATTTACATATATAAATTATATATCAAAATGCTCTCAAGAATGCTCTCTTCAATTCAATGATATTGTTGTTTTGTAGCCTTTAATACTGTTGAGTCTTTAATATTTAAATCCAGTACCTCTTCCAAAGAAAACCCAGAGGAATTCTTTAAAATTTTTCTATAATAACTGTACTGACTTTGTTATTAACACAACAACTTGAGCTTGATTTTGCTGCACTAAGAGAGATACTCCAGCACAAGTTTGGTCTCATGAAAAAGCTTCACATGAATATTACCTAAATATTAAAAATCCCCACATTGATATTCTAGAGAACTGTAATTGTTCAGAGAGGTAATTAGATGGACATGGAGGTAATGCCTCTGTGATCCCAAGAACCTTCTCTGTTAGATGAGCAATGAAAGCATTACACTCAGAAATGTAAGCAAGAAAAGCACTCAGATAGAAGATGGGCCAGAATATTATCCCATCTAGGCTTACAAAACTTATAAAATACTAGCAGAAAATCAAGTACAGCAGAATGGGTTAAAGAAGATCTTCCAGGGTTTCCCTAGTGGCTTTTAGAGTCAAGGTTGAGTGAGTCTCAACCTTGAAGCTTTCATTTTCCCACATAAAGTGCCAATTAAAAAATATTTATATCATGTGACTAGGTAGACTGTGTTTTAATGATTCTATGATTCTAAAAATCTATAAAGATTTTTAAAACAGGATTAAAATTGTTCTGTAAATATAAGTAGAACTATTTCTAGCCTTCACAGTTAAGCTGTTAAAAAATTTGTCACAACATCATTGGCATATCTGTTTATTAATATGTAAGTCAAGACAAAACCAAAAGAATTGCTGTATGTTTTTAAATGTGAAATTATAGTAATTCATCTAACCATTTGTAGCCTTCACTGAGGATGTCCATGTATCCTCTAGTCACCTCAGACTTGCTCTGTAGTCAGTGGGTGGAAAATGTGCATTGTAATGACATGATTTACCTTGCTAAAATGTGCACATCTGTAATACATCTGACAAACTGAATCCTGAAAGTGCTTGCTCTTGTCTGCTGATTGCAAGGGAAGCCCAGGTGGCTATATGCAGTGATTTAATAGAGTTGACTAAACATGATGCTTAATGATTTTAAGATGATTAAAGTTATTCAAACTGACGGCCAGTCATAGACTAATCTGAAAGTCCTGTGTCTTTTTTTTCCAGGCCTTGGTGATGTCTGAGACACCAGAGGTCACATAAGATGTTACTGAGTTCCTGTGAGTGATTTCTGTCTTAACTACCCTCTTCACAATGAACACGTAGTTCTCTAGAATCTGTACTCTCTTGGCTGGACATGTTATGAATATCTAAACACAAGTATGTGCTGCAGTCATGGGTGACTTAAAATGCTTGAGACATTGTGTCCATCAGATGTAATAAGGGCCTGCAGAAAATCTGCACCCTTTGGTAGAAGGTAGAATATGGTACTTCATGCTATCTGTAAATTGAGCTGTAGACCCCATCAGCTACTCTGAGAGCTCTTCCATCATCATATGTAGACGCCTACCTACATTTAGTTCTTAGATCTCTGTGATCTGGTGCTGAACACTTTTTCCAAAGTTAGGGGGAATCAATTCAATTTCTAGTAAACTTGTAAATAAAATCTGTCATTTCAGCAAGCTTTTGCTTTCATGAATGAAAGCCATAGGATTAGAAAGATGAGCTACCTCTTTGCCTTATTTTTGACCCTTTGAACTGCATAATGTTTAATATTTTGCATAGCCCCCAGCAGGGCTAAAACATTGCAAAAAAAAATCACCTTTGATTTAGAAATTTATCTTACTAAAATTGTTACTAAATTCAAGCCTGATAGCAAAGGTTCTTTAAAACAGTAAAAGAAGCAGACAACAAATCAAGAGGAGTTGTACAATACACATTTTGGCTATCCTTGAACATCCTGGGAGGGATTCAACTTCAACATAAGTGTTGAGCGCCGTTTGATATGCCCCAGGATACCTGCGACATCTGCATGAGGATGACAGGTATGTCACAGGACTTACAAGAGACCTGTGTCCTCCTAGACAGGCAGCTGGAGTCCAGGTGGGATCACCTGAGTTGTCTCAAGTGGCAACAGATGCCAGTGATTAACAACTGAATGCTGTTCTTTGTGTACAATAGAAGCTGGACCACCAAATGTGTTGCCTTGTCAGACACAATGCAACTAGCATGAAAGCTTTCTCTCTGACAGGAATCACCATCAATGATTTGTCTTTTAAAACATGCTTAATAAATTATTAAGAAATAAATCCACATGCATTAAAGAAGCTTAGGGTGGGTTCTGAGTGAATATAAATTATTGCAGCTGCACCGACTTCAGTGAACTGACTCCTTTCTTTTAATCAGATTAGGATCCAACTCTTAATAGATCTTATACATGTCTCATACATCTCATATTCACTGACATGGGATTTCCTGGACTCAGGAACATGTGCTGTTTGGCACAGTGTGTTGGGATGCAGATGCTGTCAATCAGGTGGCTTCATATACTGTCGTTTCCCTTCCGCAGCATTCATGCGACCTGCATTTGTTATTTCCAGCTACAAAGAACAAAACTAAATCCTTCCTCTTCTTTAACTGTGCATGAGAGCAGATGTCCTTCAGCCATTGTATCATTTTTGGTAGCAATTGGATCGGATTCCTGTGGGCCTGATCTTTCAGAAGGATGTGGGAGGTGACTGTACTCCCTATTCCTGTGAATTAGGTCTGGCATACTCAGGGGAGAAGGTAGCTGGCTCCAATCCAGGGAGCATTGCATGGTGCAGTTTTTTCTTTGGAAGTTAATTCCTCCTGCAGTATATGTGGCCTGTATCCATCCTGTCCATTTTCCAAAGAAAGACTACAAAATAAGCACCTATTAGAAAAATATTTTTTCTCCTATTCCTAATCACAAGATGAACAGGATGTTGGGACTGAATGGATTTTTTTCCCACTGCTTGATTTTAGCTTTTTGTCAAAATACTAACTTAGTTATTGGCTTTATAACTACCAAATAATTCTGCAAAGAGGGCCTAGATTGCTTCTAAGATCAGAGAAGGGCAGGTGGGATAGTAAGATATAAAACCAAGCAATAAAATCCAGTCCATATGATTTAGGCTGATAAGAGAGTCATCTACCTGTCAGAGGCATCTGCTTCTTTCTGCTGCAGCTCTGGAGATCTTGAGCATCAGGACTATGCATCAAGAAAAATGATTTGGGCATATTCTAGGTGCTAGATTTAGTTGCAGTGGATTCCACTCTAACTGTCTAAAACCTTTAAGCATCTGCTGTATTTCCTGCAAGGAAGAGTTGTATGTGAGTGACCATTTCCTTCATTTTTCTGTATAAATTGTCAGTATCTTTTGTAAAAATCCCCACACTTTGTAATAATAACTATTTCTTTTATCTTTTTAATGGGTGGCAAGATAATGGTAGTCTAACCTCCCTTTCCCTCCCTCCCCTTGTAAATACAGGCAACTCTTCTTCAAAAGTTACACGCTTTTATTGTTATAAATGGAAAAGGAAATATATACACTACAAACGTAAAACATTATTGTTACCCATAGGAGAAAAAAATAATAAACATGTTTACTGAAATGACTGTCAGGTAAGGGCAGATATCAGACCACACATGACAGTAGAGCAGAGATATCATGGATTTGCCAAAAACCCATTCACATCAGCATTTAGAATTGCAATTTTCTGCAGTACTTAACTGTTTATAAGAAATTTAAGGCTGAATAGCAACTTCAGTTTTGACCTATTACACAGTTGCCTGCTTCTCTGCTCTCCAGAAAGGGAGATTTGGCTTGGCATAATATTTAGTTACTTTTCTGAAAACAGCATTTGTCTGAGTAATTGGTTCTCATTAATGCGTGAAGGATCAGATGTGAACTCCCTGAAATTTATATGTGAGCTACAACCCAATATGAGCTAAATGCCACTTGTCCATGTGTGATGCACAGAAGATTTGGGTCTGCTGCTGTCATCACTTCTCCAACACAAGCTGCAGTGACATTTTTTGATGGAGTACTCCCACTCTGTTTCCAGTGCATGGGCAGAAGTGGTGTCTGCTCTATCACTTTGAGGTTTTTTGAAGTGTTTGGTATCCCTCACACGTCTTCACAATTTTCAGCTAGCAAGGGAAAACATGCAGGAAGTGAGTCTTGTTAATATGTTAGTAAAGATGGATACTTTCAGCATAAGAAAAATAGTGCCTCGTCTTATATATACTCCTAAGTACACAAATAGTTGTTGAGAGAACAAGCCCTAACACGAATGCTCTTACCATTCAAAGAGATGTTTGGATTAGATTCATAAAAAACTTTACTCAAGGTTTATGGAGTAAATCAGTTATTTTTATTGGCATTATTTTTCTGTGAAAAATTGTGGTCATGTGGGGATGAAATCAGATGGAAGTTTCCCCAAAATACTTGCCTGCTTCTAACAACTTATCCTTTCTTGTTTCACTTCCCACGTTGAACTATTTGCCATCAAAAAGAGTGGTTATACTGTATTTGGATAGATTTTTATTAGATTATGATTTTCTCAGTCATAGCCTGATTATACATTGAGTAAAATTTCCCTGATTACATCATAAGTTGCTCAGCTTGATGTATACATTTCTTTGTCTTGCATGTCAAATAGTCTTCATTTCACAGCAAAGAATATGTAAGAATGGATAAGTTTACTCAGTGTTAACTGAAAACTGAAACTCAATGTGAGATGTTTTTGCACAAATCAGAGCAATATTTTAACTTGTTTGCCTCTCTTTCTTCAAGACTTACTCTAGATTCTATCTTTTTTCTGCATAAGAAGTTCTGTTCCTAATTTGAAGAACAATGACTTATGTTTACATAAGTTTAGTCTGAGTAAGAGAAACAGCTTCTTTAAATTCAGCTGCAAACTGTGTTTAAATATCATTCATATCATCTGAAAATTGAAAAAATATGAACTGAAAAAAAGATTAAAAATACACCAGAGAATTTTTCAATGAAAAGCTGATAAATACATCAGAACTGTAAGGAACATGAACCAAATGCCCAAAATATGATACTAATCTGATTTTAAATTTATCTGATGAATTCTGGAAAAATGAGAAGCTAAAGCTTGATATAGTGTTCACATCCTCAGCTTTATTTTCCAGAGTCTTTGTAATAGGATAACAATAATGAAACCTAGAAACATATGAACCTCTATTTTAGAATGATTAGCTAAAAAAGTAGAATATTGTATATAAATATAGTTAGATAACAGTTTTTAAAATGTATTTGAAGTTTTTATACACAATAATCCTGCTAGAAAATAATTTTGAAGTTGACAGTATTTTTGTATTTTTTCCTTTAGCAAGACAATCATTTCCTATTGCAAGACAAGTGTGCTTCTAACTCCAAAGCTGAGAGTCAATAATCTAAATGAGATAATTCTATAAAATATATCTAATTCTGTTGAATTACAATGAAATTAGACTTACATCACAGCTGATCTTGGCCTTTTGACACGCAGCTGTGGTTAACATTCATCTTGGTCTTCTAGGTTATCAATAATCCCTTTAGCATATTAGAAAAATGATGAATAATGTATCCGTGTTTACATTTGGATCTTATTCTGAAGTATTAGAAATAAAAAATAATTTAAATTCTTTTCATTCTAGGTCCTTGCATCCTGCAGACCTTTCTGACATACTATGCGTAGCTTAGCTACCCCCTTTCTCCATCATCTAATCAACATATGCATATTTTTTTATGTTAGTTACAGTGCTGTAATATAGAAAGACAGTGCTTGGAAACCAATGTATAATATGATTCCAAATTCTTCCTCTTAATTAGGAATTAAATAGATTAAATTAATCCCCACTGCTTTCAAGAGAGCTACACGAGGAATTAATTTATCATAGGATACCTAAAAGGAGTTATTAGTAGGCACTTAAAAATTTGTTCATCCATTTCAAAGTAAATAAACACTCCAGTCAAAATTCATGCTGATTATAATTTAACCAAAAGTGACTGGACTTTGCAAGGCTTGAATGCAGTCTCCTACTGTCAAAAATGGTCTCTGATTTACTTTGTGATGTGAATTTAAGTCAATGATTAAAACTTCACACAGAAGTTCATGGACTAAAACTAACAATTAAGTGAAGAATTATATAAGAAGCTCATTTAACTCACAAAAATCAAGAAATTAGTAGACACAACTTTTATGTAACTTCTGCACTTACTGCAGAAGTTATGTAAATGCATTTAAAGTGTACCTGCCCATGGCAGGGGGTTTGAAACTGGATGATTTTTAAGGTCCCTTCCAACCCAACCTATTCTATGATTATAACTGAAATGAAAAACCTGAACCTTATAAACATGAATGTGTACAGGAAGTAAAGACAGATATGAAACAAATGAGGGCCACAAATTTTCAATATTACATCCTCACTGTCTGCAGTATTTCTACTGACCTGCTTGGTTCTTTAATGGAATTTTACAGAAGGATGGATTTCCTAAACAGTCCAATATTTTTCCAGCAGTAGTCACCAGATTCTTATTGAAGAGTTTCATACAGGTCATATGTACATTAATCTCTGCCTGATACCATTTTTTTCTGACATTAAGAGCTTAAAGCCTTCATGAGACAGAGATCATACCATCTCCATGATGCTGATAGCCATAAATGAACATATCCTCCCGGTACCTCTATAATTTTTTGGACTTGTTATATTTGGTCTCCCTAGCATCCTGCACTAACACCTTCTCTATCAGAGTCGTGTTTTACGTGAAGAAAAACTATGGGCTTCACAGCTTTTCAAACCTGCTGCCTGATCATTTCATGTCCCCTCATTCATGCACTGTGGTTAAATGTGCAATGTGATTCTGTTTTTAAAGACAGATCATGAATCAAGACAATGCTTACAGGTACCTTTTGTAAAGCAAGTAATCACATTGTACCTCAGATTCTTTCTTTGTAAGATGGTACCAAGTGGCTTTAACTCACTTCACTTTTATCACTTTAAGATGTACTGAATAGTAAGGAAAGTGGCTAAGTACACACGTTTTTATGCTCTATCAGAGCATTTAATAATTAAATGAAGGTTGAATGTATTTGAGAAATTCAGATGCCCTTGTAGAAGTTTAATGCTGCTAAGTATACCTAATAATTGGTACTTGGCATCATAGCATTGTCCAAAACATCAGCAATGAACTTGAACAAGTCTTACCAGGAGAATATAATGTAAAAATCAGCATGTGTGGAGTTAGCATAGTGTTGAAAAGCTTTTTTTTCTTACAAATTTTTGAGGTACAGTACTTGTAAGCAGTGTTTGTTGGCTGAGACTGATTACTGAGCTCTGGCTGGGCAGGAATTGAGGATGCAGTATGTTGATGTGAGCTCATAAGTGACTTTAATTTACTAAACTGGCATACAGTCTTCAAACTTTGCATACTTCTCTAAAATCTTGTACAAGATGGATGACTTGTTTTCAGATTCACTTAAGAAAAGATGCTTGGCCATGTTTAATTTGCTAAAGTAATTTCCAGATGAGTAGTTTCCTCCAATTGTCCATTAACATTAAGTGAGATTAAGGGAGCTATTAAATACTGATTCTTTTACTCAGGAGATCTCTATGCCTAGACAGCTTTCCTGCTGATATTTATGAGAACTCTCCTGGTATACTTATACCTCATATGCTAAATATTTTAAATTCCTCCAAAGAGACAAAGCAGGTGGCTTTGTACTCATTACAAGGAAATCTCATTTTGCTGTCCAATTAGCTGTGGAACGAAAATAACATAAAATGTATATGCATCTCCCTGATAAATGTTGACAGAACCCTCTTGCCAAAAATACATCCATTTGAATCCAGAGTATTATAACTAGTTGTGTTCATACGGCTTTTCTTTACAGTGGGGAAATCTTCACAATGATGTCTGACAAGCTATCAGACTATGATTAGTGATGGGTGAACTTCGAATATATAGTTTAGCAAGCAACTAAAACACCGCTTGTTTATCCAAACTTCACTAAACCTTTTTAGTCAGAACATCTGATAAGATCTAGCAATCTCCTGAGATGTTCTCTACTTGCAAACTCTGGCTAAGCTGCGCAATGGAAATATTAGAGGTTTCTCTAGTGTAGGTGAGATGAGTTTGGGTGAAGGAAAATCAAGCTGATGCCAAATTTGTGACACTTATATATGACATGTCTGGATGTTTTCAAAGACCACCAGAAAACAAATAAACAGTGATAAGAATAGGTTTGAACATAAAGAGTTAAGAATACTGTCGAAATTGCTTAAAATATTTTGCAGCCTCTAGGCATTTTGGAACACCTCTACAGACTGTTCTTAGTTAATTACCTTGCAATATTTACTTTTACCTGCAATTCACTACATTTCTACAACTATGTGACTAAAAATATACTTTCCTTTTCTTTCTCTGATCTTATCATTGCAGTAAATGTGCCAGCTGTGTAAAGAACTTGATTTTTTTCAGCCCTATGATTCTGACATTTTGAGAGAGGGGACTGCAAGGGAGGAGAGCCAGAGCCAAAACGGGCAGGAAGGAAGCCAATAAGTATATGTACAACCTGAAGCGCAGGTGTAGAGGCAGCGTGGCTGACTGTGTGTCCAAATATGCCCAAAGGACACAGTTTGTAGTATGGGAGGTACCCAGCGCAGATGGGATCTCAAGAGTGCCCTGGAAGGGTCAGAACACAGAGAGAGGTTCCCTTTTCTACCCAAAGTGGTGGTGGATGTCTGTAGGGAAAAATGGGTCAGACCTGTGCCTGCTGTTATGCCATATCATTAATTGTGGTGTAAGGAAGAGGACACGCTCCACAAAGCAGCTCCTATCTGCAGAACTGGCAGTCTGGTAGCTGGAGCTGCTTGGGAGCATGGCTGTGTGCCGGGAGTCTTTCAAGATCTATCCTGACACACAGCTTCTTGGCAGTCCAGAATAGCCCTCTTTTGCATGCGGCTTGCCTAACTGATTCACTGCTGAACCTCTCTTTGGAAATTGCAGTGAGAGGCACTGCACCACCATCACCATTGTCTCCCTGGCAGAAGGACCAGATAGGCAGGTAGTAGGGTCTTACTGGGAGTCCTATTCTGCCCAGCTCCACTGAAGGACTTCCACGTCTTCAGGAGCCCCTTGTCCTCTATTTTTCTACTTGTCTGAAGAGGGCATACCGCTTTCTAAGGAGGAAAGTCAAAGATGGGATATCTACAGGAGACCTGGGAACTTAAAATTACTGTAAGTAGTTGATTATGGGCTTATTAAACGCTAATCACTGTCTGATATAAAATGGTTGTTCCTAGTCTTAAAAAACCCAGATCTCCTCCCCTTTTCTGTGTTGAATTTTCATAAGAATTGCAGAGCTTTTTATTCTTTTTGTGTATAAATTATAAATTCTAGAATTTGTTTTATTCTAGAACAGATTTCCTGAATAACTGTCTCTTTGGAGTGTGAACATGTTGATGATGTTTCCAACCTGTGAACAACAAATCACTAACATTTAGATTCCTCTGCTAATGTTGGTTATATAAATATAAATACATTTATCCTCACTCTTTTTTGACATTTCAGACTTATTTGGATCTCAGATCTGGAGGCAAATCTCACTGATTAGTCTTTTACTTTCTGCTATTACAACAAAATATTTTCTTATGTAGCTGTTAAATGATCCATCAAGTTTTTAGCTAATCCTATTATGCTCACTTGTATCAGTCAAATACGTAGCCAAAAAAAGTAAAAGCAGCTATTCATAAAACTAAAGAGGAAATTATGTTTCCCTGCCACAAAAATTCCAAGATGTTAAGAAATTTCCTCTTTACATTCCAAAACTTTTCAAAATGTTTGTATGAGAAATGAGAACAAGTCACACTAGAGCAGCTACTCTTTCAATAGTCCAGGTGATTCCCAAGGAGACCTATGGCTGTGTTTCTGCTTCTCTGTATCGGATCTGCTTCAGTTTGTATAAAGCAGTATCTCTAAAATTGGCTTTGAACCTGACTCATTTATATATATCCTAGAAAAATAACCTAAGAATAGATGTAGTTACGTGTAAAGAAGGAATCAGAAAATGTTGAAGACCAGAGCATTGGTATCTGTGGCATTATTCTGTTCTGCCTGCAACTGTAAATATGTTGGCTTCAAGTGAAATAAACGTGTATATGTTGCATCTGTATCAGGGTCTTTGTCCTCATTTCCTACACTCCTAAGAGACAGACTATATCAGATATATTAAGATGAATTATTACAAACTGTTTCAAAATTACAGTTCATTAGATCTTGTGTTCTTAAGACAAGATGATTACTATTCCAAAGGAAGAGAAGTTGAAGGCAAGATACCCTGCAGAATGATTTATTTGAAAAGGAAAAGTAGACTATCAAATGCTAAGGGAAAACTCATTTTGTAATAGCTAATAAAGATTTTGAAAGAATGATTATATCTAACTAGGAAGACCAGCTTACTTTTCCATTTTATTCAGATAAGCAGAACAAAATATGGATGGAATTTCAGCTCTAGGGAATGCAAGAAGAACAGTGTAATTCTCAGAGCTGTACTTTCTTACGCTGCATAGGGGAAAGTGGAGGAATAGGCATTCTGAGGTCAATGTTCGTCTGACCTGTTTCAGACAGTGTTTAGAATAGAATGAAGAGCCCACTTCTTTCTGTTGACTGTATTAGGAGGCTAACATAACTAACTGAGATGTTGTCCTCTATACAGCTTTTATTTGGTCAGATAAACCTTGAGATTAGAAATGCTTTACCTAAGTGTTAGTTGTTCACATTGAAAGGTGTTCTTTCACACTTCAGAAGAGTCAGAAAATGCAGCAGGGCCATAATTATCCATCTAGAACATGCTGACTTCTGTACTCTTATGCCCTGACTACTGTGGAATTTGAATTATCTTTAAATATTGTCTTTTCATGCTCAAATTTAATTCATTAAGATCACTTTTGAGAGTTATGTTTGTTATGGGTGTGTAAGAAGGAAGCTGTGGAAAGATTTGATCTTAAAATACAGCTCTTCTTCAGATGTGTATTGAACAACCTCTGTTGACTTCTGTAAAATTACAGGAATTGACATTCCATTGCTGTTGGCTCAACCAGCAGTCGTGTATCCTGAGTTACTATGGAAATTACCTAAAGAAACTGCAGTACTGCTGGTCATTTCTTTCTGAAGAAAATAATGTTTCAGAATTAAATAGTTGAACTATTATAGTAATTTTACAAAAAAAAAAAAAAAACAACCAACAAAACTCCTGTTATTTACCATTCTATGAAATTAGCTACTTTCCTATACAATTTAATGGCACCAATATTAAGGGAATGAGCTTTCAGAATATCTAAATTCAATGTCGTGAACACTTATGCACATCAAATTTGATTGGTTTTGCTGATAGAATTATATAATGAGTAGATGAAAGGAATGCTGCAGAGGTCATATGTTTGGAATTCAGCACAGCATATGTTCTTGTGCCTCATGACATATTACAATGAAAAGTTATTTACAGTTTGGCAATAAGAAAATTGTAGCGTATATGAATTAGATACCATTTCTTTAAATAGTTTAGATACCATTTCTTTAAATAGTCTTCACCCTGATTCCCTCTTTTCTGTTATTTGCATTTGCACACATTACTGAGCATAGTTTCTGGACATTAGATTTTGCTACATCCCTAATATTATGGTGGGTAGAGACCAAGAACATAAATCCAACGCTTTCCTATTTAAGAAGATTTAAGAGACTCTCAGGACTTCTAGAGATCCAGTCACTCTACAGACTGAAAGTATCAATATTGCCAGCTGTTGTGCAAATGTCAAGATTGTGGGGGAAAAGGTTCTGCTTTGGCTGATCTCTAAGTTCTTCTTTCACTCCTGAAAATGGCTAGCTCTTCAGAAACTGGAATATCTTTTTCAAATATTCAGTGTGACATTTTTATCTTTCTATCCCATTGTAAAATTTTCAGAAAAGTTGCTAAATTTTTTTTAGTGTTGCCAAATGAACAATTTCCTTTTTTTTCTCATTTTCTTGTCTATGAGGTCACATGTTGTTCAGTTGTCTGTAGTGGAACAGAAGACCACAACAATAACTGAACTGGGTCAGACTAACGTCCACCTAGCCTGGAGTCCTGATCAACATATAGCCTATAAAACTGCTTACAACAATGAATAAAGGAAAAAAATTGATATATCATTATAGTTTTTCGAAGTATTTTCTCATCCTTCCTTTGTGATTTATGGCTCTGGGACTTCCTTAGCCAGAGGTAATGTTTTCATATTCAAAATTGTATCTCCAGCTTCCATCCCAGTATTAGCATAGCCAGAAGTCTATGGAGATAACTAATTATGTTATGAAAATATTAAGAATCGGGATTTTATTTTTCAGCGTTTCCTATGATTGCATTAGGAAATGATTATAAGAGTGTCTCAAAAATTTTTTTTTTTTTTTTGAAAAAAGGTAGCATTCATTTTCATCTGGATAATTTTTTTTGTTTGCATGTGTAGTTATCCCCATGTCACAAAATGTCTTTGAGCAGGAAGTGACCATGTGGGCCCTCTACATAATAAGATGTCAAAGTTTTCAGATGTATGTCAACAGACAGTGTGATTTAGCTATTGATCTTTTTTGGTTTTAATTCTTACATAAATAACTTACTTAGGCACTGTAAAAATTTACCACATTTTTTTTTAATCCTGAGGCACAACAAATACTTAGAAAAAATTCTTTTATGCCAAAAATCAAATGAGAAATGTAGAATTTGATTAAAACCTCTGTAAGTGTCAGGTAAAATGTAAGGGCCACCTTACTGATTTTTATTGAATGCTGGACTTTTTTGTCAGCTGTTATAAATCAGTCAGCTTCAATTTATGTTAATAGAATGAGTCTTACTTGTAGCAACAGAGGAAGTGGCTCTTTCAGCTCCAGCATATGAAGGTATCTATGTTAAGTTAATCAAAAAAATTTCTATGACAAATGATGAAGGCATGGTA
The DNA here is from genome assembly GCA_033459285.1 of Clamator glandarius. Classification (NCBI taxonomy): domain Eukaryota; kingdom Metazoa; phylum Chordata; class Aves; order Cuculiformes; family Cuculidae; genus Clamator; species Clamator glandarius. The sequence continues at coordinate 1,465,315 of JAUNZM010000753.1, forward strand.
GAAACTAGATGGCAGGGAGTTGTGTTATATAATGTATTTTAAAATTCAAGGTCAAAAACGTATATCCTGTTGAAATAATGGTGACTGAGTTTTGAACATCCAGACATTTCCTTTAGAACAGGTGATGAAAAAATAGAAAAACTATTAAAATAATTTGAAACTCTCTGACCATCCATGCACTGTTTCATTGTCTCACTAAACTGTCACAAGGAAGTGATAGCTTACTGCATTTTAGGTCAAAAAGTTGTCACGTAAAAATGTCATTCCAATGTCTAGTCCTGTCATCACTCGCAGTGAAGAGGCCAAGGTCTGAATGGACCACAAAAGTTAATTTTCTCATCTCTGGGACCTGTTCTCCCAAGCCAGAGATAAAATACATTAGTTACATGAATGCAGATAGTCTGAAAGATGGTTATTCAGTTATTCAACTACCTAGCAATGGGATCCACTTGACTGCAGTTTTCTAGCTCTTAGAGTCTTGTCCTGTGCATTCTGCAGCACGAACAGGTAGTCTTCTTTATACTCATTGGTCACACATGCGGGGGATTGATCACTTTTTTATGATGGATTGAATCTCCCTCTAGTGGATTTTGTCTTTCTCCTTGATTACAGAAGGAGTATAGATGATTGCCCTTGACTGCTCACCCACCTTTTATAGAACAGGTGGTTAAAACCTGGGAATAGAGAGCAGAAGATGGGATTTCTAGGCAGGACTCACCGTGGCGGTGGAAAGAACAGATCTCCTTGTCACAAGGGTGTTGCAACCACACAACCATCTTGGGTAAGAGTAATCACTGCCACTCTTTTGGAGGCTACACGCAACCCATATGGAAAAGACAGTGGGCAAAGGGCACTTTGAGCTTAACTGGTCTATCCAGGAAGAGAGCTGCCTTAAGGGCCAGATTCAGCTCCTAGACTTGAGCACATATTCTGTATTAGACCATGAAAAACAGATCCTTGGGGAAAAACAAGACAGTCCCAGTCTCTGTCACTGGCAGCCTCATGGTTCTTCATTCCTGACTGGACAGAACCTCTCTGGGCCCCAGCTGGTTCTGATGTCATTACTTACTGCAATGAGGGGAACTAGCATATTTATATTTCACTGGCATACAAAAAGGCAAAAAAAAGAAAAAATACAGAAGAGAGAAAAAAAGCATTTGGAAAATCTTTTTTTAAAAGATATCTGTAGTTAAAAAGATATAGTGATTGCACTGTAGGAAGAGGGAGAGTAGTTCATTAGCAGCAGTTGCTATGAGGAACATTGACGATTTTTGAATGTTATTTTCTTCTCCTGGGCAAAAGGATCTACTAGCACCTCCCATGAGCTCCCCCCTTCTCCATTAGCAGCATTCCAAATGGGTTTAATGTTTATATGGATGGTAATAGTTTATTGCTAGATTCTAAATATGTTACATAAAACATGTGTTCTGATTTTCAGTTGATCATCCTGTACCAGAGGGGAGGAAATGCAATTAAAGTAAAAACAACACACTAACTGGTATTTCTGAAGGCAGTTTTTAGAATTTAAATTGTGACCTCAGTATAGACCATAAATATAAAATTCATATGTTCTCTGTTTCCTGCATATAATTACCTATCACAAGGTTCATAGTCTAAATGAAATTCTTTATGAAGCAAGAAATAGTATAATAGTGTTTTCTGGCTTAGTGCCCTACAGGATACATCAAGCAAAAATACTTTTTCTAATTTTGAAGAGAAATAAAAACATGTGGAACATGTGCACTTTTGATGCTGTAATCCTATCAGAATATGTTTGTTTTTATTAAATTTTCCTCATTGAATGCTTCCTTTTCTCAGTGTGTTCAGGGGGGTGACACCATGTTCCACATGAATTTAATAGCTCTGTGAGCAGTCTGAAGAAACTTTCAGATTCTTTTCTTTCTCCCTGTTTATAAATACTCGGAGCCTGTGGTCTCCCTATCAGTAATGATCCGTATCGTCTTGGCACAAAGTTTGATAAAACAGAATTTGGGTAGGTGAATTTTGTGAGGGTTGAGGGTGGGCAAGTAAAAATGATTAATCCTGCCAGACAGTAAGCATGCAACATAATTCCACCAAAAGGCAACCTTGATGCTCATGAATTTTTCCCATCCCGCATTAGGCTCAAGCCATGGTGTGTGCACAGGCATGGATTAATCCCACCATCTCCATCTTTCTGATATTTCATTTCCTCTTGTATCTGGCTTTGCATCTGTGAAAGTGGTATTTGGGGACACTACTTCTTTACCTCTAATGAATAATCATAAAGATGTCCATTTGCCAGCAAATATCACCCTTGGGATTTAAAAGGTGCAGCTGAACTCCAGGTTTTTCTTCCTCTTTTGTTAGGCAAATGTTCAATGTGGTTGATTATTCATCTGCAGTGCAAAAATCACTTCTGTCTCAAAGAGGTCCTCTATGTTTTCACACTTTGAGACTTCCCACAAGGTATCACATCACAAATGGACACATGGCAGAAATGTCCTTGTTGATCTTGGTCTCTAAGGAAGGTAATTTTTTTTTGTTATATTATTTGTTCATCATGCTAGATTAGTACTTGCTTTCAAGCTTCCAAAGCTTCTCTCACTTGAGCACAGGGAAGTTATTTGGTGGCTCTTGCAGTCTTCATTCTGAAAGCAGAGAAGTTGAATTTAAAATATTTACAGGTCATAAGGTGGGGTTTCTTTCAAATAATTTTTGCATCTGTCACAGTTTTCTGTTCAAGTTGAATTCTCACTATGTATAAGAACATGTTGGAAAAAAAAAACTTTGAAAAATTACATACATTAAAGACACTGAAGGATCAGCAAAACAATAGTGTGTGATAAGCAAGAAAATCCTACAGATATTAGATACTCTTTGTGCTTTCATAATTATTATGAAGTTCTACACATATATTTTGCTTAAAAATCCCTGCGGTTAAAACAGCACTTAATTCAATGTACTCTCACTCACATGTATTCTAAAGCTCTGGTGATCTGTTTTGTGGTGTGTGCTCAAGGATGCTTGTGGTTATTATGTGCACATGACCATGCAAGAAAATTTGGCAGGTAGAGAGAAACATATGAAATGTTTGTAGAAGTGACAGCCTACAAGGATGGCAGTGACAGATGTACTAGTTGCAGTAATCTGATCATAGCAGAATGACAACAGTGAAAAATCAGAAAGAAAAATGTTAGGTGAGCACAGAAATGCTAGCAGTTCTACCATCAGCAGAACAAATAAAGTTTAAGATAAGTTTCAAGGCTCAGTTCAGTTTCCCAAATACATTTGTTTAATGTCACTGAAGATCACTGAAGACAGTGTAAAAAGGGACAGGTTACCTGGGAAGAGTATAGGGATGTTGCTCGGTTGTGTAGGGATGGGGTCAGGAAGGCCAAGGCACAGCTGGAGCTGAGCTTGGCAAGGGAAGACTAACGATAAGGGCTTCTATAGGTATGTCAATCAGAAAAGGAAGGTTAAAGAAAGTGTACCCCAACAGATGAAAGAAAATGGTGACCTCACATCAACAGACGAGGAGAAGGCTGAGGTACAAAACAACTTAAATTTTTTACCTCAGTCTTCACCAGCAGCTGCTCTTCTTATCCCTCCTGGGTCAATGGACAACAAGAAGGGGACTAGAGAGGTATAACCCCTCCCAGTGTAGAGGAGGATCAGGTTCATGACCACATGAGGAACCTGAACATACATATCTCTGTGGGACCTGAGGAGATTATCCCAGAGTCCTGAGGGAATTGGCTGATGTATTGGCCAAGCCACTTCTATGATACTTGAAAAGTCACAGCAGTCAGGAGAAGTCCCTGGCAATTGGAAGAAGGGAAACATTGTGTCCATTTTTAAAAAAAGGATAAAAAAAAGATGACCCTGGGAACTACCAACCTGTCAGCCTCACCTCTGTGCCCAGGAAGATCATGGAGCATCTACAGTCTGGACAAAAGGCTCTGAGGAGATCGTATAGTACCTGAAGGGGATATACAAGAAAGCTGGGGAGGGACCTTTTACAAGAGCATTTAGTGAGAGGAAGAGGGGGGATTGCAATAAATTGGAGGGAGGAAGCTTTAGACTAGACATTAGGAAGAAATTATTCCCAATGAGGGTGGTGAGGCACTGGAACATGTTGCACAGTGTGGTTGTGGCTGCCCCCTCCCTGGAAATGTTCAAGGCCAGGCTGGATGGGTCCTTGGGCAGCCTGATCTGGTGGGAGGTGTCCCTGCCCATGGCAGGGGGGTTGGAACTGGGTGATCTTTAAGGTCGCTTCCAATCCAAATGCTTCTATGTTTCTATGATTCTATGATCACTGCTATTATAGCCTACGAAACTTTAGTCAACAAAGCCAAAGGAGTCTGAAGATGTGTTCAGCCCAGTCTAAAGCAGACACTAGTGAAAGTCAGCTGCATAGCTTTCCAGCTTCTGAAGAGGTTTCTCTAGATCTTCACTGACTAGCTTCACTGTTAGAAGCTTAAAAATGTTCCTTGTATATAGATATCTATATCTGGACACAAACTTCTGGAAATCTTCATTTTGGAGTTTTGTTGTTGTTTATTTTTCCCCTGGATTGCATTAGTTCCTTATGGTTGTGTTCTCTAGTATCTAGTAAGGTACAGTCCCTTGATCAAATTACAAGCTTTTCTCCCCTGGTTTTAACATTGTACTATCTTTCCTTTGTGTGCATTCATTTTTCTGACTCATCCTACAACTTTTTCTAGAGCAGGCATGCTGCTAAGAGTTCTCTATTATCTGAACATTTACTTTAAGAATGTGTGTAAATGCATAATATCTTTAAAAATATTACTCCTTGTCAAGGGGGCTGAAACTGACAATAGATTTAGGAGTTTCTGTAGAGTATGTGGGAAGAGCAAACAGAGAAACATTGTGATAACATAAAAAAGCAAAATGCATTCTCACTTTTTTTCAGCCTGATAACTCTTATGCTATTGCTATTTAAACACAGAAACAGTTTTATGGTTTAAGATGTCCTTTCCTTTTCTTTTCCTATTCAGATTTTGGCACCGATGTATGCATGCAGAGAGACGAACTCACTTCATGAGCGGTGTTTCCTTAGTACGCTGTCCTACTTTTTTGCAGTTCTAGAAGGAAAATCTTTTTGCTCTTTTTTAATATTTATACCTTTCAGATGCTGTGGTTGCTGCTAATAACTGCACAACACTTTTCTTTGCTTGGTTCTTTTAATCTATCCTTGTAAGAGTTAGCACCTCAAAGGCCATCAGCGTACATATTGTAAATTTTCCTTAATTTCTTAGAGTTTGTGACTGATGTGAGCAGTGTATTACCATCATTCAGCTAAGGTGCATGTGATACATTAATAGATGTATGTGTCCACTTCTAGATCTTGTGTCTTTTAGTAACATCAATGAGATAATGTTTGCTTCTCATTTTCCGGAAGCAGATGCAGGGTCCATCTTTTTCTTGTGTGCCAGTATAATGAGTAACAAAGACTGCGAGTCAAAGTTGGAGTACCATGAATGGATAACTACCCCAAATCAGAACGTATTCTGGCCACAACAACAGCATCAAATCATACACTCCTTACTTTTCATGTTTTTATTGGTAGCTTTTATCATATTTGAACAGAAGGGTTGTGTTAATCTCCTTCAATGTTGAATGAAATCATGTTGTTTACTACTTATTGAAGAAGTAAATCTTTCTCTTGCCTTTACCCCTCTGCTTGATGGATTGTTTAGAGAAATAAAGCTGTTCTCTTTACTAAAATTGGCTTACCTGAGTCTCAGCTTATTTTTTTGTATATTAGATATGTGCAGTATTTTGTTTCAAATGTGAGAACTAAAGGAAGGTGCTGCTTCTGTTATTCTTTTGCTCAAGGGTTCTTATAAAGTTTTATTTGTATTAGGCACATTTGAGATTAATCAGTTGACAAAAGATAGGCCAGATACACATCACATCAAACTATTGCCATTAGTTTTTATTTGAGCCCTTCAGATATGCATTTAAACCACTCCAGCAAGAATCAAACTCAACTATATAGCACTATATTTTTTCTGTCTGGCTCACATTTTTGCCATGTATCTTTGCATCATTTTCAAGTATTTGAGTGATGCAAAGTTGCTTACATTTGAGTAACTACTGTCCAGAGGGGACACTAATAAAGACAAACATTCTTCATTCAGCAAATTTAATAATGTTTGAAAGTCTCCACGTGTTATGGAGTGATCCCAGGCTTTCCAGCCATGGAGGTATCAGTTGAAAAACCCCTTCTCTCCCCCAGGGAGGAAACCTGGGATCCATTTATGTGCTCTTTGTAGTTGATAAAAAAGATTACAAATGGTCAGTTAATATTTCAAGATTATTCTGAACTACTGATTAGCATGGTAAATTTCAAAACATTAAAACAAATGAAGACATGCTTTTTAAATATATTTCCTTTAATACTCAAAGCTTCTAGGGCAGTCAGTTATAAAAGGCCAAAGGTCAACCAATTGGTTCCAGTCTGGAAATTTAGACAAGGGAAGTTCTTTAGGGCTTCTGCTTTGGATCAGAAACAATTTGAAAGAGCAACAAGCTTTCTTAATTTTTTTCCCTCCCTGGAAATGGATTAATTTATTTCTTGAAGAAGTCACAATAATAATACAGGAGGACCTCACTCCCTACCATGTGGTAATTTGCATCCATAATGTTTTGATTTGTCTCTTTCTATTTCTCAGAAAAGATATAATAGCATGGTGTCATACTGAGATTCAGAATCATTAAGACTTCATTAAAAATATACTAAAGCATACTTATTAGTATGTGATGCAATTTCATCATAAATAATGAAAGCTTAAATGACAGTTGTCAAAAATATTTCTTATTATGTTCATTTCATTTTTTTAATCATAGATCTAAACCCTCCAGTAACTACAGAGACACTTCTGTGTAATTCTATAACATAGATATGAAATAAATAGTCCTTGCTAACCCTGATATTGAGTAACATTTAGGTTCTTCTAGTACTGAGCATTCATATACCAAGTTCATATACAAATAGCTTTTGTTCATATAAAGAACTGAAATTTGTCTCACAATCTGTTGTGGTTTTTCAATTTTGATTTTTTTGTAATTTTGCTAAGCTGCTTAATGTCTGTTTAGTTCATCAAAATGAGTGATTTAGATGTGAAATGAGATCAAAAAGAAAGACACTGAACATCCTACTTAAATGTTAATTCAATAAAGAATTAGTTTATCCTCTCTACTGTAATTGCTAACCCTTTCACCTCCTTTATTGTGTTGCCTCTCCAGGCTTCTAGGACGATATTCCAGCTGACAGGGAAATAACACATCATGTTTCTGAAGCTCCTGTTTAGTCTCTATCTGTTGACTCTGTTGGCAAGTAGTATCATCCATCTCCACCCTAAATCTAAATTATTTCTAACTAATTGCTCCATTTATATCTTCTCTTCATCTTGCCAGCTTGCTGGCAAGGTTTTGTTTGAAGGTATTGATCATCTTTTCTCAGCTGTAGGATAGAGGGCATGCCACAGGCACAAACTTACTTAACCCCCTGCAGAAAGAGCACTTAACGTTGTGAGGAGCCAGGTTCTTTCTCCATTTTCTTCCACCCCTCCAAACTTAAACCGAGACGTGATGATAGAGTTTCTTTGTCCTGATTCTCTACCTATCTCCTGTGTGTCTTTCAAAGGAGTTTATTATTATTACAGTGCTCGTTGTCAGAGCCCCTTCTTCCTCCTCTTGAAGTGCCTCCCACGGTCATTGCTGACCTCAGGGCCCCTTCTTGTCAGTTTTTGCGTTAATGACATTCCCAGTGTACCTAAAATCTGAAATATTTATGTTTGCAGATGACAATGTTCCTCTGTTTGCTGCTAATGTCTCCTTCTCTCTTTTGAAAAGACATATGTGATCAAGTAGCTTAATAATATGCAGTATCGCTTTCCTTTCTGCCCCTCTCTCTTGACAGAAAAGTGATTATACTCTTTTCCTGCTCACAAATTATTTACCCTTTCATGCTGCAAAAACTTTACAGTTCTAGAAAAGTAGCTTATCTGCTTCCTTAGTAAGATACAAATCTTTTATGTCTACAGAGGTGATCTGTACAGGTCAAGGCTAAGGACTATTGGCTGAGCAGCAGAGTAGTAGACCTGCACTACTTTCCCTGTCTAGCATGTTTGGCTTTTCAGAATCTAAGTCTGCATGCAAACATATGCAAATTTGTAAGTGTACCTATATAGACATATGTCTTCCTCTCTCCACGTAAACTGCACTGAGGCATCCAACTTTTTCCAAGGGTATTGCATTCATTTTGGGAGGGGGGGGGTGCTGAAGGGAAGAAGAAAATCTTCTTGTCAAATATTATGACTACTTCAAAGGAATGGATTCCAAATCGATTTAAAAGATGAAGTATATTTGGGTAAGCTATGTAAATTAAGGTCTGGAATATTGAGTCTTAGGAGGAACGGCTGAGGGAACTGGGGCTGTTTAGCCTGAAGAAAAGGAGGCTGACCTGTTGCTCTTTATGACTACCTGAAGGGAGGTTGTAGCGAGGTGGGTGTTGATATCTTCATCCAAGCAACAAGTGATAGGATCAAAGGAAATGGCCTCAAGTTTCACCAGAGTAGGCTTAGACTAGATGTTAAGAAAATGACTTCACCAAAAGGGTTGTCAAGAATTGGAACAGGCTGCTCAAGGATGTGGTGGAGTGACCATCCCTGACGGTATTTATAAGATGTGCAGATATGACATGTAGGGACACAGTCAGTGGGTCTTGGAAGTATTAACTTTACTGCTGGACTTGAGGATCTTAAAGGTCTTTTCCAACCTAAAATATTCTGTGATTCTATGATCCCTAAACAGTCAAAAAGAGACCTGACAACAAAGTGATATGAAAGGTGTTGATCTGATGGCTTTCTGTAAGGAGTTTGATTTTTAGCCCTTTTTTACTCAGCAGGATCAGTGTACCCAAAGTGATTTCAACCTTTCACCCATGATTGACTATATTCTAGAAATCCTGCTGGATATGGAATATTAAAGGCAGTAGGTTTCCATCAAGCTGAAAGAATTCCTAAGTCTACCTGTGACTCAGAAGGATTGTTAGTATCTAAATATAGAATGAATCTAATGCAACTGTGAACATGTGCTATTTTGATGTTCCCCAAGACTTCCCAAAGATAATGACATTTTAGCATATGTCATGATTTGGAGTTACTATAATGTATAAAGAGGCAGAAAGTCCTGTATAGAGGTGGAAAGTAATGTATAAAGAGGTAGTTGAGTCACCATCCCTGGAAGTATTTAAAAGACAGGTGGATGAGGTGCTGAGGGACATAGTTTAGTGGCTGATAGGAATGGTTGGACTTGATTATCCTGGTGGTCTTTTCCAACCTAGTGATTCTCTGATTCTGTGAAAGAATTAAGGAATAAAGAATAAAGAGAAAAATCCAGTCATTCTCTGACTTTTGAAATACTTGCAGTCAAGAACATGGGGAAAAAAAGTGTATTTCAGCCACAGATATTCCAAACATTGGCTGAAAATCAAAACCTTGTCTAAAAATGGTTCATTTTTACAAATAATGCATACTGTAAGGCCCTGTCCTTGTATATAACTTTTGAAATTATGTCATCTTGTACTGCACCCATCAAAAGTCTCTCCTTGTATCCAATTTTTTATAACCCTGTAATAGAAAAGCTGACTTGGTCACTTTTGTGTAAGAACACATAAAGAACACTTACTCAGAAGATGTTTAGCTAGACATGAGTCTAATCAATTACGTCTCAAAAGTTCTCTTTTCCACTGAAACTGAGAGGGCCTACAGGGGGTTAGCTCATATGTACATATGCAGGACTGTGTAAGGTTAGATGAGATGAGTTATATGCTCCACGTACAACTCCATGCTATAAAATCATCTGTGTTTCTAAAACAGAGGCCGAGAATTTCAAGTACTAGGTAGATTTTGGGGCATTTTTTAAAACCTCTGAACTATCCATTTGTGGATATGAAAATACGAAGTATAAATTAAGTCTTGTTATAGTGCTGAACTTTATTCTATTGGCATCTTATCTAAAAGCTGTTGCTATGATTTTCAACAGTCTCTGAAAACCAACTAGATATCATATGGTTCTTCCTCTTTTTTCTTCCTTTCTTTTTCTAACCTGATGAAAAGTATTATTTTCAGCTGTTAAACAGTGATTGAATTTGAGAAAATGCTTTAGTGGTGGATGTAGGATATATGGCTTTTTAATCACTTCAGAAGAGGCAGTATTACTGGGCACCGTCTGTGGAAAATCTATTAAATATTGCTAGGCTACCTGCTGCACCTTATCATAATTGTAATTCGTTTTTCCTAAATGCTTGCTTTGAACTAGTTTCAGCCTCTGCTGTATGGAAGGTTTTTAATCTTGGTTCTTACCCATACATATTTACCTGAGCTGTCAAATAGTAAGCACATTGGTATATTAGCTGCTCTGCTAACACAATCAGGCTGATAAATGTAGTTCAAAAAGTAACAATAAATCAGAAAGCATTTTGGATAAGATAAGACTTGGATCTGTTCAGTCATGTATGTTTGAAATCATCACATTTGAATATACACACTGTTGCTGATACAAGAAGCAGTGTTTAAAATGAAGGCCAGTGAAGCTTTCAAAGATCTCACAGGAAACAGGAGGAGCAGCATAAGCTTAAGTTCAGTATTACTGGAGTTACAGTACGGTATAACAAATTGAAAGATAACTTCCTTGAGGAAAAAGGAGCGAGAGAAAGGATGACCATAAAATATTCTGTAGAGGATGTACTGAAATATAGAAATGGGAATTGTTGAAAATTCTCTTTCCCATTGAATCTGAGAGAATTGCATCAGAAAGACACAAAATGTTCAGCTTTGATCACTGCTTAAATTCATGCTGCAAAGCTTTGTGGCAGACAGGCACGTGTAACATGTCTGTGTCTGGATTGGACAGGCATTTGCTGTATGCGAAAAAAGGATGAAGATTTACTTTAGAGATGGTGGTGAATTAGACAGCATTACATTCCTAGAATGCTAAAAGTCTATCCCAGCTCAAGTGTTAACTTATTTGCTCAAACAAACACAACACTGGAATAACTCTGGTTCTCACTTTCACTTCCCAGTATAGAATTTGCATATATCCACCTAAAGTCTGGACCTTTTTCTTTTTTATGTTAAATTAACAACAAATCTATATAACCCTTTCCTCACCTTTCTTTCTGTTTATGCCTACTGCTTTAGAATGACTGCTTCTGAACTGGAGAGGCTGTGCTGAAGCTGATTTAGTTCTCTCAACCAGGAGCACTATGTTGTACATGAACAACATCCAGATCTTTTGCATGGACTACTGTAAGAGAGCATGAGAGCAAACAGAAGTCTATCTTGCTGTTGCTGACTTTTTATAATAAAATAATGAGGAAAAGTGAATTTAAATAAAGAAAAAGGAGCAATTTGGAAGAGGAATTTAAAAAGTGTTTGCGGAACCTTACTGTAGCCAGCATAGATTATTGACTGGTGACTGTAATGGATTCAGCTACTGTTTGAACCTCTGTGCTGGAAGCAAAAATATCTGAGGAAAACAGTGGACTCTTTTTGAGTAAATACAGTATTCAGTTTAAATCTGTAGACCTGGAAGCATTAAAGACTGCAAGACATATGAACTTTTTAAAAAAATGGTATTTGTTTCTACTTTACAAGACATAACTCTGATAGGCTGGAACACAGTAAGAGTTTATATTTTCCATATTTCTTTTCCACAGAACAATTTCTTCAGCAGCTGCAATTGCAAAATGCACAGTAAGATTTTTCTCAAGAGTGAGATTTCAGGAGGCTTGTCTTTACAACTTCAAGCATTGTTAGTCTAATATAAAGCATGTTCTTTCCAAGATACAAAAAAACCCCAAACCAAACTAGAGACCTGGTCATGAGAAGGTGAAGACCTTAGTTGCAATTGATTAGCTTAGCAAAAGAGAAAGCACTCAGTTATATGGCACGAGCCAGGCAATAAGCATGGCCAATACTGCAGTCTAGTCTAACATGTGTTAATGCTTGTATATTTATAATCTTGCAGAACACGTTTAGAGATGTTGTGTTGTTTCAAATTATTTTCTCATTGTTTCTCTGTGAGAAATGCACACACATAAATTGTTTACTAAAGCTCATCTCTGACACCGTTTATCCACTTTCCTTGAGATATCGGATTAGCCAAAAATTAAACCTTCCTTTTGGTACATAAGACGCTTCCTGACAAAATCCCTACTTAAGGGCTAGAGACAGGGTGTCTCTTAGGGACTAGTAATGAGATACAGAGCAGAGTTCTGCAAAAGTTCAAAACAAAAGAATAAGCCATGTGAATCATGCCTGGTTTCATGCCTTGCTAGAGAGAAACATTCACGTTTCTCTGTAGAAGTCAGATGCAGTTTATCATGTAGTCTGGTTTGGATATGAAATCAGATGAAACTTTGGATGTTAGCAATATTTCCCTTTCAGAATATAATTATACAAAACTCAGACTTTAACTGAAGAGATACCCTTCCAATGTATAAGGAGGATACACTGAGTTGCTGCAGAGCAGAGCAGTGTATAATGAGGTATATAAGCTGTTCTAATGAGTTGCAGCATCTCTCAGGGCCTTACTAACTTTTACAGCAGTGGGTGGAGCAGCACCTCAGGGCATTACACAAAAGTCCTTATCAAATCAAATTTCAGCTCTGGGTGACATTCACACTCTGAATGGGGCACAAGACACTGTGGAAGGCCTAAATGCATCATCTGAAGATGTGTTAGTAATGCATTGATTTGGGCTGGGATAGAGTTAGTTTGCATAGCAGCTCCTGTGGTCTCATGATTTGGATTTGTGAACAAACAAACCAGGATGTTTTAGTTATTACAGAGTAGGGCTTGCATAGTGTCAAGATCTTTTCTGCTTCTCATGCTGCCCTGCCAGTGAGTAGCACCACAAGTTTGGAGGGGGCGCAGCTGGAACAACAGATCTGAAATGACCAACAGGATATCCCATACTGTATGATATCGTGGTTTTAGGGAAAAGCAAACAGTTTGAGGATACATATCTTGGATTGAAGCAGCAAAGAAGAAAGCTATATTAAAAAAAAACAAACAACTGCTTCCAAGAGATCCAGAAGATTCAAGTTTGACAAATGATTGGTAGAAATAAATCTTGCACTTGGCTTGCAGTCAGACACCTGTCTGAAATGCATGACTCGAAGGATCATAGTTCATTAACCCACTCAAACAATTTTCCAATTATTATCAGATTTTATTATTCAAAAATCTTTATCATTTCCCCAGAAAAAGGATCAACCTCCAAAAATATTCTTGAATTCTGCTGAGAGGAAACAAAAAGGAACTTGAGGTAAAGCCAAGTTATATTACAGTGTTCACAGTAAAATCCCCAAACCTGGACATGTCTACGTTAATTATGAGATTCATCCTGAATGTGGAGTTCAGTGGAGAATGCTATCTGTGATCAGAGAAAATAAAAATCTCCTGACGATTTTTCATCTCATGTTGTTCTTCAAGTATCTTAAGATAATTGAGAGAATATTTGGTAACCAAAACAAACAATCCAGACTTTTTCTAGCCTTTTTCTAGGAAATGATGTACCTCCTATAGTCACCCACAACTCCTGTGGTTTTGGCATGAGGTATGATGGATCTGTTAGTTTTAGAACACCACTGCTCTCTTTCCCTAGCAGAACAGATCCATTAATTTCCATACAAACTCTAAGATGGAAATACAGTGTCTGCAGACAGAAAAAAAAAAATCTTATATCAGCAGAGACATATCACTGTCTTTCAGTATCTAAACTGAAATATCAAAGAACTCTAAAACTATCAGAAGATAGTTTTGCTTAAATTTCTGTCTCTACAGATACTAAAATCCAGAATGATCATAAATTTTCTAGGTTCTTAATCTCTCTGTTTTGGGCATCTTACCTAGTACAAGGCATTTTCACTTGAGAAAGTAATAATCTCACTGTCTGTAGACTCCGTCAACTTTAAAAACTGTAGAATCTGAAACTTTGCTTAAGTCTCTGGAGTGGTCTGACGTGTTAGGTGTACTCCAAGTACCTTGAAACTGTGCTGTAAACCTACTAAAAAGCATGAAAGAAGGGATCATTTCTTTCAGACTCCACAAAAGCAAGGGCTGCCTGTCTTCTATTTGGTGGCCCATTTTTTAAAGCACACAGAAAGAGTTTGGGAGATATGGGATTATTTCTTTCTACAGAAGATAGGAAATTGTTTGGAAGGGAGGAATCACAAAAATTAGAGGAGTAATAGCAAGGCTCACTGTAATAAACAGGGCATGGAAATCAAATGGGTAGAATTGGCCTCTACTCTGTGGAGTAGCTATGAGTTTTGCTTTATACAGTAATGGCATAAAAACAGTTAACTTAAGGTGTACAGATCAGATTCACTTCTGAGAGAGTATCTATTATACTAGGAGGCAAACCTTTTCTCTTTGATCTGCTCTTCGTCACACAGCTTTTTCCTCACATGCCATTCACTGATGCAGTTTGAAGAGGAAGGATGAGAGGCAAGTTGGATGTTTTATAACTCCGCAATTAAGGCACTCTCCAAGGAAGAGAGAAATAGTAGTTCAATATGGGCCCCCTGGGCCAAGTGAGAAATTAAATTCACATTTCCTGTTTTCTGTGCCATGGCGGTAAATGTCAAGTTAATTTTCAGCAAGGCACGGTGTCTCCAGCCTAATAAGATGCCTGCTGTCTGGAGAGAGCCTGTCCTTCCAGGCCCCAAAGCAACAGGAGCACTTACACCTCTGGAGGAAGGTAGGAGCTGCAATGCTGCTGTGGCCAGCTGTCTCATTGTAAGTGACTTCATGCTCATTGGATGGAACCACAGCACTGACTGTAGCACTGCTCGATTTAGATGATCCAAATTCCTTGATAGTGCTCGGAACTCATTTTCTAGACACCATGATGTTTGTCCTAGATTTTCAAAGTAGATAGCTATGTTCTGAACCTGGCCAATGTCCTCTGAAGAGAAAAGATTTTCCTCCAGAGCACCTCTAAGTTTACTGTAATCCTTAAACCCCTTAGAAATATTATCACCGTAAGTTATATTTCAATGGCATGACACCTTTAAAATCATAGATTCATAGAATCACCAGGTTGGAAAACACCCACGGGATCATTGAGTCCAACCATTCCTATCAAACACTAAATCATGCCTCTCAGTGCCTCATCCACCCCTCCTTAAACAACTCCAGGGAAGGTGACTCAACCACCTCCCCGGGCAGCCTGTTCCTGATACTGAACAGTGCATAGCTCACTTGTTTTTCTACTGTTGATCAATGCTGAAGTAGTAAAAAATAACACTGGGCTCAGGCTGAGTCCTCCAGATCTACTAATCTTCAGACATGTTGCTCATTGTTTTAAGAGGATATATCAGCTTAGTGACAGGAAACTCTTCCATGCAATTTCTCATTGAAATTAATGGAGATCTGTGTAAATTTTTTGTCTAAAAATGCTTCAATAGGTGTAACAACTTTAGATATCCATGCAGCCCAAAGTCCTGTCAGAACACCTAAACATGACTATTGGGAATCTCTCAGGACAAAGAAGAAAATTAACCAGAAAGTTAAATTCTTTAAATTTTTTTAACTGATAGACCTGTTCTAAAACAAGGGTAGAATAGAATGAACGACTGTTAGTTGTAAATAAATTAATCTGGTTTTTTTCATAGTAGGTGTATTTTTAAAACAATTCTTTTTTAAAAGAGTACTGTGAAATAAATTATGTCTGAAATTTACTACTGAAAAGGAAAGAGATAAAATGTATATGTAAGATTGTTTATAGGAGATGAAACAAATTAGGCCAAGCGAGACTTACATCTGTGAATCCTAGAGGTAGGACAGCATCTAGCCCATGATGGAGGAAGAGGTCTGTTTAATACCTGCTCCCTTTTTATTTCATGACGGCTGTCAGGACACTGGCAGACTAACTTTCTTTTACTACTTTAAAGAGAAGAGAACATTCTCATCTACTAGTGGAATTAATTACCTTCCTGGAATCTCCATCTTGAAAAGGGAGAATTTTAGAAACTACCTTTGTTCACTCTCAAAATGTAGGCGGGACAGAAGTATTATTCCAAGCTAAGCTTCCCCTTATATAATATTGGTCTTTATCCTTTATGGATTCTTTCTTTCTTTCTTTCTTTCTTTCTTTCTTTCTTCTTTCTTTCTTTCTTTCTTTCTTTCTTTCTTTCTTTCTTTCTTTCTTTCTTTCTTTCTTTCTTTCTTTCTTTCTTTCTTTCTTCTTTCTTTCTTTCTTTCTTCTTTCTTTCTTTCTTTCTTTCTTTCTTTCTTTCTTTCTTTCTTTCTTTCTTTCTTTCTTTCTTCTTTCTTTCTTTCTTCTCTTTCTTTCTCTCTTTCTTTCTTTCTCTTCTTTCTCTTTCTTCTCTTTCTTTCTCTTTTCTTTCTCTCTTTCTTTCTCTCTTTCCTCTTTCTCTCTTCTTCTCTCTTTCTTCTGCTCTTTTCTCGGTCTTTCTCGTCTTTCTCTCGTTCTCTCTTCTTTCTCTTTCTCTCTTTCTCTTCTCTCTCTCTTTCTTTCTCTCTTTCTCTCTTCTCTCTTCTCTTCTTTCTCTCTTTCTCCTTCTCTCTTCTTTCTCTCTTTCTCTCTTCTTTCTCTCTCTTTCTCTCTTTCTTTCTCTTCTTTCTCTCTTTCTCTCTTTCTTTCTCTCTCTTTCTTTCTTTCTTTCTCTTCTTTCTCTTTCTCTTCTTTCTCTCTTTCTTTCTCTCTTTCTTTCTTTCTCTTCTTTCTTTCTTTCTTCTTTCTTTCTTCTCTCTTTCTTTCTCTTTCTTTCTTTCTTTCTTCTTCTTTCTTTTCTTTCTTTCTTTCTTTTCTCTTTCTTTCTTTCTTTCTTTCTTCTTTCCTTCTTTCTTCTTCTTTCTTTCTTTCTTTCTTTCTTCTTCTTTCTTTCTTTCTTTCTTTTCTTTCTTTCTTTCTTTCTTTCTTTCTTCTTTTCTTTCTTTCTTTCTTCTTCTTTCTCTTTCCTTCTTTTCTTCTTTCTTTTCTTTCTTTC